>OX276392.1:7500-2407500 GCA_946251805.1 Cybosia mesomella
AACCTAACCTAACCTAACCTAACCTAACCTAACCTAACCTAACCTAACCTAACCTAACCTAACCTAACCTAACCTAACCTAACCTAACCTAACCTAACCTAACCTAACCTAACCTAACCTAACCTAACCTAACCTAACCTAACCTAACCTAACCTAACCTAACCTAACCTAACCTAACCTAACCTAACCTAACCTAACCTAACCTAACCTAACCTAACCTAACCTAACCTAACCTAACCTAACCTAACCTAACCTAACCTAACCTAACCTAACCTAACCTAACCTAACCTAACCTAACCTAACCTAACCTAACCTAACCTAACCTAACCTAACCTAACCTAACCTAACCTAACCTAACCTAACCTAACCTAACCTAACCTAACCTAACCTAACCTAACCTAACCTAACCTAACCTAACCTAACCTAACCTAACCTAACCTAACCTAACCTAACCTAACCTAACCTAACCTAACCTAACCTAACCTAACCTAACCTAACCTAACCTAACCTAACCTAACCTAACCTAACCTAACCTAACCTAACCTAACCTAACCTAACCTAACCTAACCTAACCTAACCTAACCTAACCTAACCTAACCTAACCTAACCTAACCTAACCTAACCTAACCTAACCTAACCTAACCTAACCTAACCTAACCTAACCTAACCTAACCTAACCTAACCTAACCTAACCTAACCTAACCTAACCTAACCTAACCTAACCTAACCTAACCTAACCTAACCTAACCTAACCTAACCTAACCTAACCTAACCTAACCTAACCTAACCTAACCTAACCTAACCTAACCTAACCTAACCTAACCTAACCTAACCTAACCTAACCTAACCTAACCTAACCTAACCTAACCTAACCTAACCTAACCTAACCTAACCTAACCTAACCTAACCTAACCTAACCTAACCTAACCTAACCTAACCTAACCTAACCTAACCTAACCTAACCTAACCTAACCTAACCTAACCTAACCTAACCTAACCTAACCTAACCTAACCTAACCTAACCTAACCTAACCTAACCTAACCTAACCTAACCTAACCTAACCTAACCTAACCTAACCTAACCTAACCTAACCTAACCTAACCTAACCTAACCTAACCTAACCTAACCTAACCTAACCTAACCTAACCTAACCTAACCTAACCTAACCTAACCTAACCTAACCTAACCTAACCTAACCTAACCTAACCTAACCTAACCTAACCTAACCTAACCTAACCTAACCTAACCTAACCTAACCTAACCTAACCTAACCTAACCTAACCTAACCTAACCTAACCTAACCTAACCTAACCTAACCTAACCTAACCTAACCTAACCTAACCTAACCTAACCTAACCTAACCTAACCTAACCTAACCTAACCTAACCTAACCTAACCTAACCTAACCTAACCTAACCTAACCTAACCTAACCTAACCTAACCTAACCTAACCTAACCTAACCTAACCTAACCTAACCTAACCTAACCTAACCTAACCTAACCTAACCTAACCTAACCTAACCTAACCTAACCTAACCTAACCTAACCTAACCTAACCTAACCTAACCTAACCTAACCTAACCTAACCTAACCTAACCTAACCTAACCTAACCTAACCTAACCTAACCTAACCTAACCTAACCTAACCTAACCTAACCTAACCTAACCTAACCTAACCTAACCTAACCTAACCTAACCTAACCTAACCTAACCTAACCTAACCTAACCTAACCTAACCTAACCTAACCTAACCTAACCTAACCTAACCTAACCTAACCTAACCTAACCTAACCTAACCTAACCTAACCTAACCTAACCTAACCTAACCTAACCTAACCTAACCTAACCTAACCTAACCTAACCTAACCTAACCTAACCTAACCTAACCTAACCTAACCTAACCTAACCTAACCTAACCTAACCTAACCTAACCTAACCTAACCTAACCTAACCTAACCTAACCTAACCTAACCTAACCTAACCTAACCTAACCTAACCTAACCTAACCTAACCTAACCTAACCTAACCTAACCTAACCTAACCTAACCTAACCTAACCTAACCTAACCTAACCTAACCTAACCTAACCTAACCTAACCTAACCTAACCTAACCTAACCTAACCTAACCTAACCTAACCTAACCTAACCTAACCTAACCTAACCTAACCTAACCTAACCTAACCTAACCTAACCTAACCTAACCTAACCTAACCTAACCTAACCTAACCTAACCTAACCTAACCTAACCTAACCTAACCTAACCTAACCTAACCTAACCTAACCTAACCTAACCTAACCTAACCTAACCTAACCTAACCTAACCTAACCTAACCTAACCTAACCTAACCTAACCTAACCTAACCTAACCTAACCTAACCTAACCTAACCTAACCTAACCTAACCTAACCTAACCTAACCTAACCTAACCTAACCTAACCTAACCTAACCTAACCTAACCTAACCTAACCTTTTTTTTTTTTTTTTTTTTTTTTTTGTTCAGGCAGGAAAAAATGTACCTCATCCGCATACCGCGCAGCGCGGGGACGCCGCGCGGTTATGTGGGGCTCTCACCACACTAAAACAACCTGCCGTGTGCCATACACTGCGACTTAGTGAGTGAACCGTCGGAAATACTTCGCACTCATCGACGGAACACTCAAGCGCCGGCCCGCAAAGGTGCGGTGCGGGCCCGTCTTCTAGGCGATGTCCAGGCACACCAGGACATCACCCCTTCGCGGGGGGCTCTACTGCGGGTGGAGGGCAATCCCCGGCCCGTCCACCCACGGCCCCACTAGGGCGGCATGAGGCGCAAGAATGCGCGCCCACGCCGCCCAGTTCGCGAGCGGCAGATCAGATCTGCGAGGCAGTCTGCCTCGTTGATCATCTCCGCCGCCTCCTTCCGCGAGATGACTACCTCGCAGAAGGACGCGACCGCGGTGAAACACCTAACGACGTCGCCGCGGCAGCCGGCCCTGGAGGACCCTCACGCCCAGACCAGGCGTTGAAGTCCCCCACGACCAGCACGTGACCCAAGGTCACTTGCCGCATCGAGGTCTTCAGTCGAAGGATGAAGTCCCCGAAATCGCTCAACCTCCGGATGGTCGGCAGCGACATCTCCCGGACCCTTGTCTCTTGGCGACAAGGGGGGGAAATGAAGCGCCGTGGAGGCGACGATTGCCACGTTTCCGTGCACCGAAAATGACCCGACCCAGTTGGGGCGGTTCGGGACGATGCACGGATCCGCGGCTACGGCAAGGCCTATCGACCACTGCGCCATGTTTTGCAGGAGAAGGTCCTGCGCACAGGCGCAGTGGCTTAGGTACACTTGAAGGATGTTGCAGTCGCGGTCCATTAATGGATCTCGACTACAACATCCTCCTCCATGTGCAACGGCGACGACGATGGTGGCACTGCACCACTGGGAGCGGGCTCGGTCGATCGACCAGCCCTTTGCCCGGAAGTCGGGATGCGAGGCTGTTTGCAGCCCTCCCGGCCCACCATGTGGTTTGCGGGCAGATTACCCGCGGCGCACGCCGGGCAACGAGGGGCGGCAGAGCATTCCGCCACCTTATGCCCGGGCTGACCGCAGCGGAAGCACAATCCGCTGCAGTCAAAGCAACTAGTGCATTTTGGGCGAGCGTGCCCAGGTGCCATGCATTTGAAACACCTCATGGGCCGGCTCGCCAGGACCGTGACCCTGGCTGAAATCCAGCCCACGAGGAGTCTTCCGGCGTCGGCCAAGGCTTTGACCGACGCTACTGGACAGCTCGCCCAAATCGCGCCAACGCCACCGGGACCGGGGCGGATAGGGCCCACCCTGACGTGCTCCGGACCACAATTGGTGGTGGAGGCTATTGCCTCCCGGACATCGTCAGGCGTGGTAAAGTCGGCCAGACCCGAAATGCGCACCTCAGCGCATTTGGTGGGTCTGGCGATTCTCACACCCTCCACCCCGTCGAACAGACCCCGCAATTTCTGGGCCACGACGTCGGCCCTCCTCGCACCCTCCTCGCCCGGGAACTCGAGGATACGAGCTCCCGTCCGGGCGAGGCGCGTTCGAGCACCAACGCCTCCGATGTCAGAGACGTCGATGCCCCGACGGGCCCGCTGGAGGACCTCGCCGTAGGTGAGGCCTCGCTCAACCGCCTCCGGCCCCACCGTGATTACCACGGCGGCGGTTTTAGGCGGCGTTAGCCTCGGCTTCCGGGCCTTTGTGCCACCGGCTTGTGGGGCTGCAGCTGCCTCAGCTGCAGTCTTCTTATCCTTCTTCTTTTTCTTGTTCTTCCTCTTCCTCCGCTCAACCACCTGGAAGCCCTCATTGTCCGGTTGTGCGGAGGTAGAGGGAATGGGAGTCGAAGAGGCAACTGTCGGTGCCACAGGAGTGGCACGTTGAGCTCGGGCAGGGGCCCGCGAGGACGCCTGTACCGCCACCGGTCTCAGGGGAGGGAAATTTTCCCTGGGGCGAGCTGCTGCAGCAGGTCCCGAGGGTCGCCCCGCCTGGGCACCCTTTCCCTGGTCCGCACGCGCGGCTGCAGCCTCGAAGGAAGGCGGCTGCGTCCGTCTCATCGCCGCAGTTGATAGGCGACGCGGCTCCGGAGGCAGCCTCGCCTCCAACGCTTCCAGCCGAGCACCGATCATAGGGCCTACACTGAGCATAATCTCCCTCATTTGCTCCTGTGAGAACAGGGCCGAGGGAGATGCTGAGGGGGCCACTGAAGTAGAGGCCAACCTTGGTGCAATAGGCGAAGCCGGCACTACGGCTGATGCAGGCGCTGCAGGCGTTGCAGGCATTGTCACCGGCAAGGCAGGTGCAGATACCGACGTGGACGCCAGTTGAGCCTGTGTCAGCCGGCGTATCTCCGCCTCCATCTGCCGCATCTGCTCTTGCAGGTGGAGGTTCTCCGCATTTAAGCGGTTGTACGCCACCCATAGCCGCCGGTTTTCATCATCAACCGTGCGGCCTTGGAGGACCTCCGCATTCTCGAGCAGCGCAGATGCCGCCACCTTGAGCGCCTTTTGGTAGGTGCCCTTCAACTGCGACGATTTTGTGGCCACGTCCAAAATTATTGCCACACTCTTTTGAGACCTCTGCAGCAGCTCCGCGGCAGAGTGCGGGTTGCCACCACGCTCCACGCTCGAGGTGAGCTCGGCAGTAAGCTGCTCAACTCGCCCCAGCGCAGCCTGCTCTTCCTCTTGGCGTCGCTGCGCCAGTTCAGCCTTGCGGGTGGCGCTTACTCTCAAGTCCGGGGTGCCCGGCCTCGATCGGCCCCTGCCTGCGCTGGAAAGTTTCAGAGGGGGCGGTAGCACCCCGCTAAACTCGAAGGAGCCATCCAGGTCCTCCGTCGAACCGGCCAGTGGGCGCTTCCGCGCCCCACAAAATTCCGATGAGAGGTTCAACGAAGTCGTTGAACCCCTCACCGAGGTAGCAGCACTTGAGGAGCCTGCGTCCATTTCCGCCAGCGATTGGACGCTGGGTGCACGTGCCAATGCAACTACCGGCTGCCAAAAGGCTGCCGTTCCGATCTGACTACTTCCAGAGGCCGGAGTGGCCTCTGAAAGCTCACCGTCGCATTTAGCGACCTCCGCTGCTTTGGTGCTCACTCTGGAGCTCTTCTTTTTTGTTTTTGGTTTGGGTTTTAAGTTTGAACTATCCATAAAATTCCCACGAGTAGGAGACGAACTAAATACACTTCCCGGGTGACGCTCATTCCGGGAAGCGGGGTATATACTGTGGAGGTCCCCAGGTGTCCACAGGTTTTTACGACTTCGCTGTCGGGTCTTATAGACTTTTCCTTGTCGCGGGCCGGCCAATTAAGGCAAGCCCCGCGTCCTCCGAGATCACATCTTCCCGCATGTGGCTAGCATGCAGGTCCTTGACGATCACCCGGAGATTACGCGACGCGGGAGGGCAGCCACCCCTCCCATCACCGACGGCGGCACGAATGCCTGTCAGCCCCTGCGCGAGCAGTGGGCCGACCCGTCCCTCGATCCTTTCGGATCTGGGATCCTCGCGGATCCCTCGCGGGCCTAGCAGGCCCGCCATACCACGACCCCCTCGTGCAATGGGGTCAGCTAGCCCTGAAAAGGGCTGGAACGTTAGCCGTCGACGTTGACGCCAGCTACTCCAGAGGAGCAATCAATGATGCGTCATCGCCCACGTTGCCCAGGGTGCACCGCGAGGAGGTGTTCCGTCGCACCCCAACCTAACCTAACCTAACCTAACCTTTTTTTTTTTTTTTTTTTTTGTTTAGGCAGGAAAAAATGTACCTTCCGCATACCGCGCAGCGCGGGGACGCCGCGCGGTTATGTGGGGCTCTCACCACACTAAAACAACCTGCCGTGTGCCATACACCGCGACTTAGTGAGTGAACCGTCGGAAATACTTCGCACTCATCGACGGAACACCCAAGCGCTGGCCCGCAAAGGTGCGGTGCGGGCCCGTCTTCTAGGCGATGTCCAGGCACACCGGGACATCACCCCTTCGCGGGGGGCTCTACTGCGGGTGGAGGGCAAACCCCGGCCCATCCACCCGCGGCCACACTAGGGCGGCATGAGGCGCAAGAATGCGCGCGCACGCCGCCCGGTTCGCCGGCGGCGGATTAGATCTGCGAGGCCGTCTGCCTCTCTGATCCTCTCCGCCGCCTCCTTCTGCGAGATGACTTCCTCGCAGAAAGATGCGACCGCGGTAAAACAACTCTCGCTGCGGGCCATGGAGCGCAGGATGGCCGGCAGCGAGAGATCGACTCCCACTATTGCCACGAGGTCTCGGCGCTGCACCGCCCAAGCTGGACAAGCCTCGAGCGTGTGCTGCGCCGAGTCCTCGCGGCAGGGACAGTGATGACAGGCGGGACTCGATTCCCTCCTGGCGACCGAGTACAGATACTTTCCGAAGCAGCCGTGCTCGGAAAGCATCTGAGTCAGTCGGAAGGAAAGGGTCCCGTGCTAGTCGGAAGGAAAGGGTCCCGTGCTGTCTCTCCGTCCACTCGACAATGACCGGCTGGAGCGCCGCCACGGTGCGATGACCTGCACTCGGGGACTCCAGCCGGGACGACCAGTCAGCCATGATGGCTTGGCGGGCGGCATCTCGCCACCCGCGGACCTCTTCGGGCGGGGGCCGACTGCCACTACCCGCCCTATATTGTGTCGTCTGCCGATAAACTTCGGCGAGCACTTCCGCCTCCAAGTCCCATGGGGGTGTTCCGGCCAATGCGCAGGCCGCTTCCGTCGAAACGGTGCGGTACCCGCGTATAGCCCTGACCGCCACGATACGCTGGGCCCTTAACAGGTAGGGCCTATTGCGGGCAGTCAGGGCGTCCGCCCACACTGGTGCGCCATACAGCGCCATTGACCGGATCACCCCGGTGTATAGCCGTCGACAGCCGATACTGGCTCCGCCCAGGTTTGGCAAAAGCCTACCCAGGGCGGATGCAGTGCCGACGAGCTTCGGGGAGAGCATTCGGAAGTGCTCGTCGAAGTGCCACCTTGAGTCGATTATTAGGCCCAGATATTTAATCCGGGCCCCCACTGGTACGAGAACCGAACGGATCATAATCGAGGCGCGGGGCGGCGGGCGGCGACGAGGCCCATGGAAATATAGAGCCTCCGTCTTCTCCACCGCCACCCGCAGGCCCAACGCCTCGATGCGATCGACCACCTGGGAGACACCCACGGTGGCCAACTGCGCCGCCTCCTCGAAGCTTTCCCCCGGGGCCGTGACAAGAGTGTCATCCGCATAGCAGATGACGCCCAGCCCCGGAGGAAAGACTCCGCGGAGGACCCAATCATAGCCGATGTTCCACAGGAGCGGCCCGAGGACCGACCCCTGAGGAACACCGCACGACATGGGTCTCTGCAGCACACGTCTGTCGCAGTCCTCGTACAAGACGCGTCTCTCCTGCAGATAGTCCGCCACCAGCCGCCTCAGATAGACGGGCACCCCGTGATATCGGAGCGCCTCCCTGATGCAGCTGAATGGCAGACTATTGAATGCGTTGGCGATGTCCAACGACACCGCCAACAACACTCCGCCGCGGCTCACCACCTCTTCGGCGGCAGCCCTCAAATGCAGAATTGCATCAACCGTCGAACGCCCCGTTCGAAAACCGAATTGGGCATCCGACAGGTCGGGCCCCACTGTAGTGAGGTGCTCGACGATTCGGGTAGCGAGAATTTTCTCGAACAACTTACCCGCCTCGTCGAGCAACACTATGGGCCTGAAGGCTGCGGCCGAATCGGTGGGCCGTCCAGGCTTCTGCAGGAGTACCAGCTTCCCGCTTTTCCAGCAGTCAGGGAACCGTCCGGACGCCAGGCAGGCGTCCAGCAGTTCCCTGAAGCGGTCCTCCATGTGGTCGAGGGCCAGGGCCAACACGCGGGCAGGTATCCCGTCAGGCCCAGGGGCGGTGTTCTTCGAACGGATTCGAAGGGCAGCCACCCCCACCTCCGTCTCCGTGACGGGCGGAACATCCTCCTCCACTACCACCTCGTCCTCGGCCAAAGAGGCCATGGACGGGGGCGTGTGCTCCGCCCGATCCGGGAAAAGGCCCTCGACCACTTCCGCTAGGAAGCTGGGCTGGAGAGTCTCGGTAAGGGGGGGGCCCTGCGCGCGGAGCTTATTACGCACCGCGCGGTATGGGCGACCCCAGGGGTCACGGTCGAGACCCTCCAGCATTTCCATTCTACTGCGCTCCTTGGCAGCATCTATGGCCCGCTTGAAGGTGTTTTCGGCCTCTTTCGACAACTCCCTCAAGCGGACAACCTCTGGGTGTTGGGCGTCTCTGTAACGCCCACGGCTTCGGGTGACGGCCCTCTTGGCGCGGTTGGAGGCCGCGCGAAGGGACGCCAGCTCTTGGGACCACCAGTAGACCTCCGTCTTTGGAGGCCTACGTCCGACCCGGCGCATGGCCGCGTCGCAAACAGCAGTTAGCGAGTCGCGAAAGCGGCCTGCACCGACGTCCACCCCCTCAGACGGAGGTGGCAGAGACAGCCACGCTTGCACGATGGCTGCCTCCGCTAATTGGTCCCTATCGAGACTACCCAAAGCCCACCGCTTAAAAGGTGAGGTGCTGCCAACCCTGTGACCCCTACTGGCGTCCTGCGACCGAGAGAGCTCAAAACGGATGTATTGATGGTCCGAGTTGGTCGTCTCGTCGTTCAGGACACGCCAGTTCCTTACCCGTGTGGCAAGCGTGGGGGTAGCGAACGAAAGGTCCACTATCGACCCCCCCCACGACTTGACACACGTATAGGTGGTGCCCCTGTTAAGGAGACAGAGGCCCACCGAGTCCGCCCACTCCAACACGACGTCGCCGCGGCCGCTGGTCCTGGAGGACCCCCACGCCTCAGACCAGGCGTTGAAGTCCCCCATTACCAGCACGTGACCCGAGGTCACCTGCCGCATCGAGGACTCCAGTCTAAAGATGAAGTCCTCGAAATCGCTCAGCCTCCGGTTGGGGGAGAAGTAAACACCGTAAATGGTGATACCCCCCCATGCGGCAGCAACAAATCCCGGACCCTTGTCTCTTGGTGACAAGGGGGGGAGCTGAAGCGCCGTGGAGGCGACGATTGCCACGTTTCCGTCCACCGAGTACGAACCGACCCAATTCGGGCGGTTCGGGATGATGTACGGATCCGCGGCTACGGCAAGGCCTATTGACCACTGCGCCATGTTTTGCAGGAGGAGGTCCTGCGCACGGCGACAGTGGTTCAGGTTCACCTGGAGGATGTTGCAGTCACGGTCCATTATTGGGCGGTGGCTACTACATCCTCCTCCATGCGTGTCGGCGGCGACGGCGACGGCGATACTACATCGCTGGGAACGGCCTGAGTCGACCGGCCAGCGCCCAGCTGTGGCTCGGAAGCCGAGGCAGCGCGGGGTGGCTTGCAACCCTCACGGCCCAGCATGTGATTGGCGGGCAGTTTGCCCGCGGCACATGCCGGGCAGTGGGGGGCGGCGGAACAGGCCGCCATCTTGTGCCCGGGTTGACCGCAGCGGAAGCACAGCCCACTGCAGTCAAAACAGCTGGTGCACTTCAGGCGAGCGTGCCCAGGTGCCATGCATTTAAAACACCTCATGGGCCGGCTCTCCAGGACAGTAACCCTGGCTGAGATCCAGCCCACGAGGAGTCTTCCGGCGTCGGCTAAGATCTTTACCGACGCTACCGGACAGCTCGCCCAAATCGCACCAACGCCACCAGGACCGGGGCGGATGGGGCCAACCCTAACATGCTCCGGGCTGCATTTGGTAGCAAAAGCTATTGCCTCCCGGACATCCTCAGGCTCTGTAAAGTCTGCCAGACCCGAAATGCGCACCTCGGCGCATTTGGTGGGTCTGGCGATCTTGACGCCCTCCACCCCGCTGAATAGGCCCCGAAGCTTTTCAGCCACTACGTCAGCCCTCTTGCCTCCCTCCGCCCCGGGGAACTCGAGTATCCGAGCTCCCGTACGGGCGAGGCGTGTTCGGGCACCGACGCCGCCGAGATCGGCGACGTCGATACCTTGTCGGGCTTGTAGAAGGACTTGACGGTAGTCAAGACCGCGCTCCGTCGCCTCTGGCGCCACCGTGATCACCACGGCGGCGGATTTGGGAGGTATTAACTTCCTCGGCTTCTTTTTGCCACTGGACTGTGGGGCTGCGGCCGTCTCCGCCGCAGACTTCTTCTTCTTCTTTTTCCTCCTTTTCTTCCGCTCCACCGTTTGCCAGCCCTCGCTGTCCGGTTGTGCGGAAGTCGAGGGGACAGGAACGGGGGCGGAAGGCCCTGGCGTGGGTGCCGTAGGAGGGGCGGCGCGTCGAGCTCTGGCGGGAGCCCGCGATGCCGTCTGCACCGGTCGCAACGGTGGGAAATTCTCTCTTGGAGCAGTTACTGCGGGACCCGAGGGTCGACCAGCTTGGCCTTGTGGCGGACGTGCAGCTGTGACAGCGACTGAAGGCGTCGCCACTGCTGCCTGTGCCCGTCTCATCGCCGCGGTGGTGAGGAGACGCGGTTCGGGAGGCAACCTGGCCTCTACCGCTCCAAGCCTTGCCTCTACCATTGTGCCTACGCTCAACATTATCTCCCTCATGAGGTCCTGTGATAGGACTGAGGGAGGTGCTGAGGAGGCTATGGGGGCCACTTCAGTTGTTATAGAAGTGGCAGGCGCTGCCGGCGTTGCCACCGGCACAGATGCGGCCTGCGTCATGCGGCGCATTTCGGCCTGCATCTGACGCATCTCTTCTTGTAGCGTCAAGATCTCCGCGTCTCGGCGCTTAATTGCCACTAAGAGCCGACGGTTCTCATCGGTGGCAGTGCGTTCTGTTAGCACTTCCACGTGCTCCAACAGTGCAGTAGCCGCCGTCTTGAGCAACTTCTGGCTGGTGCCCTTCAGGTTGGCCGACTTGGTAGCCAACTCCATAATAATGGCTACACTGCCTTGTGCCCTTTTCAGTAGCTCTGCTGCAGAGTGAGGATTCCCGTCCGAACCGGGCAGGATTTCTGCAGCGAGCTGCTCTGCTCGTTCAATAGCGAGCTGCTCCTCTTCGCGGCGCTTGCGCGCCAGCTCCGCCTTGCGGGAGAGGCCGACTCTCGGCTCCGTGATGTCCACCGTAGCACGGCCCCTTCCCGCGGTGGAAACCTTCGGGGGAGGTGGTTGTTCAATGGGGTCGTTCGACCCCTCCATCGACTCCACGGAGCGGTTGCGTTTCTGCGACTGCCAGAACTTGGAGTTCAACGTTGTCGTCGAACCCCTCGTTGATGACGCGGCGCTCAACGATTCCACATCCGCGTCGGCCATATCAACCTCGGAGACCGAGATAGGGCGGACGCGAGAAGACCGTCGTAATACGACCTTCGGCTGCATGTTGGCCGGTACCTCCACTTCGCTACTCCCAGGGGTTGGTGTCATCCCCGAAAGTTCTATGCTGCCACGATCGGCAACATCTCCTCCTTCCTTGCTTGTGAACAAGCATTCGTCCTTCTCCTGCTTTTCGTCAGTTTTGTTTTGGGTTTTGTTATTAAATGAATCCATAAGAGTCCCACGAGTATGAGCCGAAAGGATTACACTTCCCGGGTGACGCTCATTCCGGGAAGCGGGGTACATACTGTGGAGGTCCCCAGGTGTCCACAGGTTTTTACGACTTCGCTGTCGGGTCTTATAGACTTTTCCTTGTCGCGGGCCGGCCAATGAAGGCAAGCCCCGCGTCCTCCGAGATCACATCTTCCCGCATGTGGCTAGCATGCAGGTCCTTGACGATCACCCGGAGATTACGCGACGCGGGAGGGCAGCCACCCCTCCCATCACCGACGGCGGCACGAATGCCTGTCAGCCCCTGCGCGAGCAGTGGGCCGACCCGTCCCTCGATCCTTTCGGATCTGGGATCCTCGCGGATCCCTCGCGGGCCTAGCAGGCCCGCCATACCACGACCCCCTCGTGCAATGGGGTCAGCTAGCCCTGAAAAGGGCTGGAACGTTAGCCGTCGACGTTGACGCCAGCTACTCCAGAGGAGCAATCAATGATGCGTCATCGCCCACGTTGCCCAGGGTGCACCGCGAGGAGGTGTTCCGTCGCACCCCAACCTAACCTAACCTAACCTAACCTAACCTAACCTAACCTAACCTGGGGCGGGGCGGGCCCCCGTAAGTGAGCTTTGAGTACGTCCTTGTCGTCCGGCCCTGGACCCCGACCTGACCACCGTAACGGAGTGGCAGGCGGGTGACCGAATCTCTGGCTCGATACTTGAGGGGCATTTAGAGCGATCAGTTACTTCTGAGCTTGCGGTACTTTTCAGTACCAACAAAACGGTGCTTCTCAGCGCCAATACGGTTAGTGGTCGTCTGACATCGGAAACGATGTCTGACGAGTGTTCTGGCCCTCAGGGGGCGGGGAGTGGGACTGAGAGGTCCCGCTCTCCTCTCCGAGGTGCGCGTGACCCTAAGGGGGCGGGGAAAGGGGCCGAAAGGCCCCGATCTCCCCTCCTGGGGGCTTTTAACCCTGAGGGGTCGGGGAGAGGGACCGAAAGGTCTCAATCCTCCCTCCCAGGGGTTTGCAAGGAGGCGCGCGTCCTACTGCCTCGTCTAGGCTCTAGGACGCAAACTCTGTCGGAGTCTTCCACCGACACCAGCGTCGGCACGGTGGTGTCTGTCGACTCGCGGCCGTCCTCCCCGGGCAGACTTTGGCGGAAACGCGCAAACTCTGCGTCGGACGGGGACTGCTCCGAGTCGGGAGACCGAGTGGATGCCGCTGAGGTCGGTGGCAAGAAACTGCGTGGTCGACCCCCGACCACAGGCCAGTATGTCGGCCTGGCGAAAGCCAAGGCCGAGCTCAACCTGGCCAAGGAGCGAGAGCTCCAACTTCGGGCAGAGGAGGAACTGGCGGAGGAGCTGCGGCAGCAGAAGGAGTCATTCCTTCTAAAACCGAGCAAACCGCAACAACAGGCGACCGTGTCATCTGCTCACCTACGGGCTGAGGAGTTGACACAGGCCATAGAGGCAGCTGTAGGGACCGTTCAGACGGTGGCGAAAAAGTCATCACGTCTGAAGGGTCAATATGTGCGGGACCTCAATCTCGCGGCAAGCTCCATCCTGGAGTACGCTCGCGAGTTGAGGTCTCGCACAGAGTCGGACGAGGTGGCCAGGCTTCAGGCCGAGCTGGTCACCCTCCGAGCTGAAATAGGTGTTTTGAGGGAGCGGGCGGACTCGGCTCCCCTCACTATGAGCCGCGACGAGATCGCCTTTATGGTTGATGCGCGGCTCGAGGGGATACAGGACCGCCTGTTGCCCGAGAAACGGCTCCGTCCTCCGCTTCAGGCGGACATACGTAATGCTGCCGCAGCTGCCTCCGCGTCCTCTTCGGCCATAGGCGTCGAAGAGCCAGCGCTCCCCGCGTCGGCGCCAACCGCACCCCCCGCGTCTAAGGCCAAGGCTAAGGCCAAGGCCAAGGCCGCCCGTGGGGCGACACCTGTGGTGACCACACCTGCGGCGTCTACGCCTAAGCAGGCGCCACCTAAGGTGGCCAAACCCGCGGCGTCCGTGCCTGAGCAGGCACAACCTTCGAGGTTGCCTTCAACCTCGGAGACTGCCCCAGGCAACAAAAAAAAAAAGAAGAAAACGAGGAAGAGTGCTGCTGCCAAACAGGCAGCTGCCACTCAACAGCCTCGTCCGCTGCCACCTCCCCCCTCGTCGATGGACGAGGGATGGACTCTGGTGGCCAAGCGGGGCCCCACTAAGCCGGCAGCGAAACCCGCTCCGGCTGTGGCCTCAAAAAAGGCGAGCCCTAAACTCCGCCCCCCGCGAACGGCTGCAGTGGTCATCACCCTGCAGCCTGGCGCGGTGGAGCAGGGCGCAACATATGCGGCCGTCCTTGCGGAGGCGGAAAAATCCATCGATCTCAAAGGCCTAGGGATCGATGGTGTCCGCTTCCGCAAGGCGGCGACGGGGGCACGGATCCTCGAGGTGGCTGGCGCCGGTAACGCCGAAAAGGCGAACGGGCTAGCCACCGAGCTCAAAAAAGTTTTGGGCGACGTGGTCCGCGTATCCCGACCGGAGAAATGTGCAGAACTGCGCATCTCCGGCCTGGATGATGCGGCCACTAAGGAGAAAATTGCATCGGCCATCGCAGCCGAGGGTGGGTGTGCCGTAGAGGCCGTGAAGGTTGGCGAGATTAATCGCCCAACTGGTAGGCTGGGATCGGTCTGGCTTAAGTGCCCTACCGCCGCAGCCCAAAGGGTGACCGATGGTCGCCGAATCTTGGTCGGGTGGTCGGTCGTCCGACCTACACTCTTAGAGCCCAGACAGCAGCGGTGTTTCCGCTGTCTGGAACCGGGCCACATCGGAGTGAAGTGCACTGTGGGCATTGACCGCAGCGGGCTTTGCTTCAACTGCGGCAAGCCCGGCCATGCGGCCGCAGCGTGCACTGCCGAACCCCACTGTCCGATATGCGCGGCAGGGGGCAAGGCGTCTGGTCACCGGCTGGGCAGCAAAGACTGCGCAGCGGGTGACCAGAAGCGGGGCAAGCGACCCCAGGGACGGCAGGCGGCGAAGGGTGGCCCCGTGGCGCCCTCGCAGTCTGTCGATCTCTCGCAGACCGAGGAGGCGATGGATACGGCCCACTCATAAATGGCGACTATCTCCTTCCTGCAGGCGAACATCAACCACTGCGTCGGAGCTCAGGACAATTTGTTCCAGTGCATGGCGCAGTGGCAGGCGTCGGTTACGGTGATCTCCGATCCGTACTACGTTCGCCCCCGCGACGACTGGGCGAGTGACCTCGACGGCTCAGTTGCGATCGTTACGCAACTGCACGTCCCCGGCTCCGCTCCCTTCGAGAAGGTCTTGAGGGGCCGGGGATGTGTGACGGTCACTTTAGGCGGCATCGCAGTGATCGGGGTGTACTGCCCTCCCAGCAAAACCCTCGCCGACTTCGAGCAACTGCTCTTAGAAATCGGGGGTATGGTGGAAGGGGTGCACCCTGCTCATGTCGTGATTGCCGGAGACTTCAACGCGCACTCGCGTGCTTGGGGATCACCGGACACCGACGATAGAGGAGAAGCGTTGGAAGAGTGGGCGGTGTCTACTGGCGTGGTGCTCCTCAACAGGGGGACGGTGAACACGTTCGTAGGGCCCCAAGGAGGCACATCGATTATTGACCTGACGTTCGCCAGCCCCGCGCTGGCACGCAGGGCGCGCAACTGGAGAGTCTTCGAGGGAGAGGAGAACTTGTCCGATCACCGATATATTCGGTTCGACATTTCCTCCTCGCCCGCGACGGCTGCATGGTCAAGTAATCGTCCCCTTAGCGGTGAAAATCCGCGCTGGCGAGTAGCCACGCTGGATCGGGAGCTGGCTATCGAGGCGGCCATCGTGGAACGGTGGGCTGGTGCCGGCACTACCCATCTGGACGTGGACGCAAAATCGGAGCAGCTCCAGGATTCGCTGACTCGCGTCTGTGACGCGGCTATGAGTAGGGCAAGGCCGGTTCCTCCTCGGAGACAGGTGTACTGGTGGCGCCCGCACCTCGCTGAGCTTCGGCAAGCGAGCTGGGCATCGCAACGCCGGTACACTCGTGCCCGGGGAAGACGGGTTAGGGACCTGGTCTTGGAAGCGGAGCTTCGCGCTGCGTGGCAGGCCGCCCGTGCGGTCTACAGCGCAGCGATCAAGTCGGCTAAGGAGGAGGCCTGGAGGGAGTGGCTTGAGACACTCGACAGAGATCCATGGGGGCGGCCATACAAGGTCATGAGCCACAAGCTCCGACCGTGGGCGCCCCCACTCACCAGGTCTCTGGAGCCCTCGTTCGTAGGACAAGTGGTCAGCACCCTATTTCCGGCGGCAGACGAATGGGTCCCTCCGACCATGTCGTCACGTAACCAGGAGCCAACAGCGGCGGAGGTCATTCCTCCCGTGTCCGAGGAGGAACTGGAGGTGGCCGTTCTGCGACTCAAGGCGAAGAACGGCGCCCCAGGCCCGGACGGAGTACCTGGACGGCTGATCACCTCGGTGATGCCGATTATCGGGGAGGATACGCGATCCCTCATGACGGAATGTCTGACGGGGGGGAGATTCCCGCGTACTTGGAAGATCGGGAAGCTCGTTCTTCTCGGTAAGAACGGCCGCCCAAAAGAGTCACCGTCGGCCTACCGCCCGATAGTACTGCTTGACGAGATGAGCAAGCTGTTCGAGCGGGTGATCAGTGCTCGTCTCGTCAAGCACCTGGAGGGGGTAGGACCAGACTTGCACGACGGTCAATTTGGTTTTCGCCGCGGGAGGTCAACCCTAGATGCCATTTCGCACTTGCGGGAACGCGTGGGGGAGGCAGTCGACCAGGGAGAAGTGGTCCTCGCGGTCTCGCTGGATATCGCGAATGCGTTTAACACGCTTCCTTGGGCGACTGTCGCGGAGGCACTTAGGTACCACAAGGTTCCCGAGTACCTTAGGCAAGTGCTCGGGGACTACTTCGTCGGGCGCGCGATCGCGTATCCGTCGCGCGATCGGCTCGTCCGGCGAGAGATGTCATGCGGTGTTCCACAGGGGTCGGTCCTCGGGCCTCTCCTGTGGAACATCGGTTTCGACTGGGTCCTGCGCGGTGCAAATCTCCGGGGAGTTGGTATACTTTGTTATGCCGACGATACCCTGGTCACCGCGCGGGCCCCCAATTTTCGCGATGCGGCGGTGCTGGCCACGGCTGGTGTGGCGCAAGTAGTGCGCCGCATCAAGGCGTTAGGGCTCCGGGTGGCTCTCGAAAAATCTGAGGCTCTGTTTTTCCACGGGCCTCGGAGACCTCCACCTGTAGGCGCAAAAATCGTGGTAGGGGGCACCTCCATCGCTGTCGGGTCGAGGATGAAGTATTTAGGACTCGTTCTCGACAGTCGGTGGGGGTTTGTGGAGCACTTTCGGCAACTGGCTCCGAAACTTTTAGCCTACGCCGGAATGCTCGCAAGGCTCCTCCCCAACAAAGGGGGACCGGGTAGTGCGTGCCGTCGCCTGTACGACGGAGTGTTGCGTTCGAAAGCACTGTACGGTGCGCCGATATGGGCAGATGCTCTGAGCGCTCAGAATATGGTCTTGCTGCGGCGCCCGCAGCGAGCCATAGCGCAAAGAGCGGCTCGGGCGTACTGTACGGTGTCGTACGAGGCGGCTTGCGCAATCGCAGCCAGTCTACCGTGGGATCTCGAGGCGGGGGTACTGTCGCAGGTTTACCGGCGAAGTACTCTGGTACGCAGGGGCGGGGGTTGGCCAACCATGGAGGAGATCGGAACTTGGAGAGCGCAAGCTCGCGACGTTCTCTTCGAAAGGTGGTCGACCCGACTAGAGGGGTCTGCGGTGGGGAAGGAACTGGTTTCGGCCATCCAACCCATTCTGCGGCCCTACGTCGAAAGGCGGCACGGGACTCTAACGTTCCACCTTACACAACTCTTAACGGGGCACGGCTGCTTCGGGAAGTATTTGTGGGAGGTGGTCGGCATCGAGCCGGAGCCTACGTGTCGCCACTGTAGCGGTGGGGCTGTGGACACGGCGGAGCATACGCGCGTCGTGTGCACGGCTTGGAGCGGGGAGCGTTCGGCTCTAGTAGGTAAGATAGGACAAGACCTCTCGCTGCCGGCCGTGGTTCGCGCCATGGTCGTCAGCGAAGAGGGCTGGGCCGCCGTCGTCTCATTCGCTGAGACAGTCATGACGGCAAAACGAGAGACGCTCAGAGAGAGGGAGCGTAGCGGTTTGACGCTTCCTCCTCGTCGGCCCACAGCGTCGGGGCGGCGGCGTATGCAGTACGCCAGCCGCCTGGCCTTGGAAGGAGGATCGGGGGATCCACCGACCTAATATGGCCCCGCGATGTGGCGCCCCTAGTGTTCAGGGGGCGCTAACATGTGACGTTACAGGGGAAGGGCACTGGCCCAACCCCTGGGAGTCGAGCCCGCTCGCTGGGCAACGCCGGCCGGATCGCAGTGAGCAAACGCCTGCCTATCCTGTGATCTGACCTGAAGGCGATGAAGTGGACATCGTGAGGTTTAGTGGGTATGCCCCGAAGAGGTGAGTCCCACATACGGCCTCCAGATACCCCCCATATCGGAGGTAGCATGCCTAATAGCATTCCTCACGTAAAAAAAAAAAAAAAAAAACCTAACCTGGGGCGGGCCCCCGTAAGTGAGCTGTGAGTACGTCCTTGTCGTCCGGCCCTGGACCCCGACCTGACCACCGTAACGGAGTGGCAGGCGGGTGACCGAATCTCTGGCTCGATACTTGAGGGGCATTTAGAGCGATCAGTTACTTCTGAGCTTGCGGTACTTTTCAGTACCAACAAAACGGTGCTTCTCAGCGCCAATACGGTTAGAGGTCGTCTGACATCGGAAACGATGTCTGACGAGTGTTCTGGCCCTCAGGGGGCGGGGAGTGGGACCGAGAGGTCCCGCTCTCCTCTCCGAGGTGCGCGTGACCCTAAGGGGGCGGGGAAAGGGGCCGAAAGGCCCCGATCTCTCCTCCCGGGGGCTTTTAACCCTGAGGGGTCGGGGAGAGGGACCGAAAGGTCTCAATCCTCCCTCCCAGGGGTTTGCAAGGAGGCGCGCGTCCTACTGCCTCGTCTAGGCGCTAGGACGCAAACTCTGTCGGAGTCTTCTACCGACACCAGCGTCGGCACGGTGGTGTCTGTCGACTCGCGGCCGTCCTCCCCGGGCAGACTTTGGCGGAAACGCTTAAACTCTGCGTCGGACGGGGACTGCTCCGAGTCGGGAGACCGAGTGGATGCCGCTGAGGTCGGTGGCAAGAAACTGCGTGGTCGACCCCCGACCACAGGCCAGTATGTTGGCCTGGCGAAAGCCAAGGCCGAGCTCAACCTGGCCAAGGAGCGTGAGCTCCAACTTCGGGCAGAGGAGGAACTGGCGGAGGAGCTGCGGCAGCAGAAGGAGTCATTCCTTCTAAAACCGCACAAACCGCAAATCGAGGCGACCGTGTCAGCTGCTCACCTTCGGGCTGAGGAGTTGACGCAAGCCATAGAGGCTGCAGTAGGGACCGTTCAGACGGTGGCGAAGAAATCGTCCCGTTTGAAGGGTCAATATGTGCGGGACCTCAATCTCGCGGCAAGCTCCATCTTGGAGTACGCCCGCGAGTTGAGGTCTCGCACTGAGACGGACGAGGTGGCCAGGCTTCAGGCCGAGCTGGTCACCCTCCGAGCACAAATAGGTGTTTTGAGGGAGCGGGCGGACTCGGCTCCCCTCACTATGAGTCGCGACGAGATCGCGTTCATGGTCGACGCGCGGCTCGAGGGGATACAGGACCGCCTGTTGCCCGAAAAACGGCTCCGTCCTCCGCTTCAGGCGGACATTCGGAATGCCGCCGCTGCTGCCTCCGCGTCCTCTTCGGCCATAGGCGTCGAAGAGCCAGCGCTCCCCGCGTCGGCGCCCACCGCACCCCCCGCGTCTAAGGCCAAGGCTAAGGCCAAGGCCAAGGCCGCCCGCGGGGCGACACCTGTGGTGACCACACCTGCGGCGTCTACGCCTAAGCAGGCGCCACCTAAGGTGGCCAAACCCGCGGCGTCCGTGCCTGAGCAGGCACAACCTTCGAGGTTGCCTTCAACCTCGGAGACTGCCCCAGGCAACAAAAAAAAGAAACGGCAAGCGAGGAAGAGCGCTGCTGCCAAACAGGCAGCTGCCGCTCAACCACCTCGCCCGCTGCCACCTCCCCCCTCGTCGATGGACGAGGGATGGACTGTGGTGGCGAAGCGGGGCCCGACTAAGCCAGCAGCGAAACCCGCTCCGGCTGTGGCCCCAAAAAAGGCGGGCCCTAAACTCCGCCCCCCGCGTACAGCAGCAGTGGTCATTACCCTGCAGCCAGGCGCGGTGGAGCAGGGCGCAACATATGCGGCCGTCCTTGCGGAGGCGGAAAAATCCATCGATCTCAAAGGCCTAGGGATCGATGGTGTCCGCTTCCGCAAGGCGGCGACGGGGGCACGGATCCTCGAGGTGGCTGGCGCCGGTAACGCCGAAAAGGCGAACGGGCTAGCCACCGAGCTCAAAAAAGTCTTGGGCGACGTGGTCCGCGTGTCTCGACCGGAGAAATGCGCAGAACTGCGCATCTCCGGCCTGGATGACGCGGCCACTAAAACGAAAGTGGCATCGGCCATCGCAGCCGAGGGAGGGTGTGCCATAGAGGCCGTAAAGGTTGGCGAGATCAATCGCCCACCTGGTAGGCTGGGGTCGGTCTGGGTTAAGTGCCCTACCGCCGCAGCCCAAAGGGTGACCGATGGTCGCCGAATCTTGGTCGGGTGGTCGGTCGTCCGACCAACACTCTTAGAGCCCAGACAGCAGCGGTGCTTCCGTTGTCTGGAACCGGGCCACATCGGAGTGAAGTGCACTGTGGGCATTGACCGCAGCGGGCTTTGCTTCAACTGCGGCAAGCCCGGCCATGCGGCCGCAGCGTGCACTGCCGAACCCCACTGTCCGATATGCGCGGCAGGGGGCAAGGCGTCTGCTCACCGGCTGGGCAGCAAAGACTGCGCAGCGGGTGACCAGAAGCGGGGCAAGCGACCCCAGGGACGGCAGGCGGCGAAGGGTGGCCCCGTGGCGCCCCCGCAGTCTGTCGATCTCTCGCAGACCGAGGAGGCGATGGATACGGCCCACTCATAAATGGCGACTATCTCCTTCCTGCAGGCGAACATCAACCACTGCGTCGGAGCTCAGGACAATTTGTTCCAGTGCATGGCGCAGTGGCAGGCGTCGGTTACGGTGATCTCCGATCCGTACTACGTTCGCCCCCGCGACGACTGGGCGAGTGACCTCGACGGCTCAGTTGCGATCGTTACGCAACTGCACGTCCCCGGCTCCGCTCCCTTCGAGAAGGTCTTGAGGGGCCGGGGATGTGTGACGGTCACTTTAGGCGGCATCGCAGTGATCGGGGTGTACTGCCCTCCCAGCAAAACCCTCGCCGACTTCGAGCAACTGCTCTTAGAAATCGGGGGTATGGTGGAAGGGGTGCACCCCGCTCATGTCGTGATTGCCGGAGACTTCAACGCGCACTCGCGTGCTTGGGGATCACCGGACACCGACGATAGAGGAGAAGCTTTGGAAGAGTGGGCGGTGTCTACTGGCGTGGTGCTCCTCAACAGGGGGACGGTGAACACGTTCTTAGGGCCCCAAGGAGGCACATCGATTATAGACCTGACGTTCGCCAGCCCCGCGCTGGCACGCAGGGCGCGTAACTGGAGAGTCTTCGAGGGAGAGGAGAACTTGTCCGATCACCGATATATTCGGTTCGACATTTCCTCCTCGCCCGCGACGGCTGCATGGTCAAGTAATCGTCCCCTTAGCGGAGAGAATCCGCGCTGGCGAGTAGCCACGCTGGATCGGGAGCTGGCTATCGAGGCGGCCATCGTGGAACGGTGGGCTGGTGCCGGCACTACCCATCTGGACGTGGACGCAAAATCGGAGCAGCTCCAGGATTCGCTGACTCGCGTCTGTGACGCGGCTATGAGTAGGGCAAGGCCGGTTCCTCCTCGGAGACAGGTGTACTGGTGGCGCCCGCACCTCGCTGAGCTTCGGCAAGCGAGCTGGGCATCGCAACGCCGGTACACTCGTGCCCGGGGAAGACGGGTTAGGGACCTGGTCTTGGAAGCGGAGCTTCGCGCTGCGTGGCAGGCCGCCCGTGCGGTCTACAGCGCAGCGATCAAGTCGGCTAAGGAGGAGGCCTGGAGGGAGTGGCTTGAGACACTCGACAGAGATCCATGGGGGCGGCCATACAAGGTCATGAGCCACAAGCTCCGACCGTGGGCGCCCCCACTCACCAGGTCTCTGGAGCCCTCGTTCGTAGGACAAGTGGTCAGCACCCTATTTCCGGCGGCAGACGAATGGGTCCCTCCGACCATGTCGTCACGTAACCAGGAGCCAACAGCGGCGGAGGTCATTCCTCCCGTGTCCGAGGAGGAACTGGAGGTGGCCGTTCTGCGACTCAAGGCGAAGAACGGCGCCCCAGGCCCGGACGGAGTACCTGGACGGCTGATCACCTCGGTGATGCCGATTATCGGGGAGGATACGCGATCCCTCATGACGGAATGTCTGACGGGGGGGAGATTCCCGCGTACTTGGAAGATCGGGAAGCTCGTTCTTCTCGGTAAGAACGGCCGCCCAAAAGAGTCACCGTCGGCCTACCGCCCGATAGTACTGCTTGACGAGATGAGCAAGCTGTTCGAGCGGGTGATCAGTGCTCGTCTCGTCAAGCACCTGGAGGGGGTAGGACCAGACTTGCACGACGGTCAATTTGGTTTTCGCCGCGGGAGGTCAACCCTAGATGCCATTTCGCACTTGCGGGAACGCGTGGGGGAGGCAGTCGACCAGGGAGAAGTTGTCCTTGCGGTCTCGCTGGATATCGCGAATGCGTTTAACACGCTTCCTTGGGCGACTGTCGCGGAGGCACTTAGGTACCACAAGGTTCCCGAGTACCTTAGGCAAGTGCTCGGGGACTACTTCGTCGGGCGCGCGATCGCGTATCCGTCGCGCGATCGGCTCGTCCGGCGAGAGATGTCATGCGGTGTTCCACAGGGGTCGGTCCTCGGGCCTCTCCTGTGGAACATCGGATTCGACTGGGTCCTGCGCGGTGCAAATCTCCGGGGAGTTGGTATACTTTGTTATGCCGACGATACCCTGGTCACCGCGCGGGCCCCCAATTTTCGCGATGCGGCGGTGCTGGCCACGGCTGGTGTGGCGCAAGTAGTGCGCCGCATCAAGGCGTTAGGGCTCCGGGTGGCTCTCGAAAAATCTGAGGCTCTGTTTTTCCACGGGCCTCGGAGACCTCCACCTGTAGGCGCAAAAATCGTGGTAGGGGGCACCTGCATCGCTGTCGGGTCGAGGATGAAGTATTTAGGACTCGTTCTCGACAGTCGGTGGGGGTTTGTGGAGCACTTTCGGCAACTGGCTCCGAAACTTTTAGCCTACGCCGGAATGCTCGCAAGGCTCCTCCCCAACAAAGGGGGACCGGGTAGTGCGTGCCGTCGCCTGTACGACGGAGTGTTGCGTTCGAAAGCACTGTACGGTGCGCCGATATGGGCAGATGCTCTGAGCGCTCAGAATATGGTCTTGCTGCGGCGCCCGCAGCGAGCCATAGCGCAAAGAGCGGCTCGGGCGTACTGTACGGTGTCGTACGAGGCGGCTTGCGCAATCGCAGCCAGTCTACCGTGGGATCTCGAGGCGGGGGTACTGTCGCAGGTTTACCGGCGAAGTACTCTGGTACGCAGGGGCGGGGGTTGGCCAACCATGGAGGAGATCGGAACTTGGAGAGCGCAAGCTCGCGACGTTCTCTTCGAAAGGTGGTCGACCCGACTAGAGGGGTCCGCGGTGGGGAAGGAACTGGTTTCGGCCATCCAACCCATTCTGCGGCCCTACGTCGAAAGGCGGCACGGGACTCTAACGTTCCACCTTACACAACTCTTAACGGGGCACGGCTGCTTCGGGAAGTACTTGTGGGAGGTGGTCGGCATCGAGCCGGAGCCTACGTGTCGCCACTGTAGCGGTGGGGCTGTGGACACGGCGGAGCATACGCGCGTCGTGTGCACGGCTTGGAGCGGGGAGCGTTCGGCTCTAATAGGTAGGATAGGACAAGACCTCTCGCTGCCGGCCGTGGTTCGCGCCATGATCGACAGCGAAGAGGGCTGGGCCGCCGTCGTCTCATTCGCTGAGACAGTCATGACGGCAAAACGAGAGACGCTCAGAGAGAGGGAACGTAGCGGTTTGACGCTTCCTCCTCGCCGGCCCACAGCGTCGGGGCGGCGGCGTATGCAGTACGCCAGCCGCCTGGCCTTGGAAGGAGGATCGGGGGATCCACCGACCTAATAATGGCCCCGCGATGTGGCGCCCCTAGTGTTCAGGGGGCGCTAACATGTGACGTTACAGGGGAAGGGCATTGGCCCAACCCCTGGGAGTCGAGCCCGCTCGTTGGGCAACGCCGGCCGGATCGCAGTGAGCAAACGCCTGCCTATCCTGTGATCTGACCTGAAGGCGATGAAGTGGACATCGTGAGGTTTAGTGGGTATGCCCCGAAGAGGTGAGTCCCACATACGGCCTCCAGATACCCCCCATATCGGAGGTAGCATGCCTAATAGCATTCCTCACGTAAAAAAAAAAAAAAAAAAAAAACCTAACCTGGGGCGGGCCCCCGTAAGTGAGCTGTGAGTACGTCCTTGTCGTCCGGCCCTGGACCCCGACCTGACCACCGTAACGGAGTGGCAGGCGGGTGACCGAATCTCTGGCTCGATACTTGAGGGGCATTTAGAGCGATCAGTTACTTCTGAGCTTGCGGTACTTTTCAGTACCAACAAAACGGTGCTTCTCAGCGCCAATACGGTTAGAGGTCGTCTGACATCGGAAACGATGTCTGACGAGTGTTCTGGCCCTCAGGGGGCGGGGAGTGGGACCGAGAGGTCCCGCTCTCCTCTCCGAGGTGCGCGTGACCCTAAGGGGGCGGGGAAAGGGGCCGAAAGGCCCCGATCTCTCCTCCTGGGGGCTTTTAACCCTGAGGGGTCGGGGAGAGGGACCGAAAGGTCTCAATCCTCCCTCCCAGGGGTTTGCAAGGAGGCGCGCGTCCTACTGCCTCGTCTAGGCGCTAGGACGCAAACTCTGTCGGAGTCTTCTACCGACACCAGCGTCGGCACGGTGGTGTCTGTCGACTCGCGGCCGTCCTCCCCGGGCAGACTTTGGCGGAAACGCTTAAACTCTGCGTCGGACGGGGACTGCTCCGAGTCGGGAGACCGAGTGGATGCCGCTGAGGTCGGTGGCAAGAAACTGCGTGGTCGACCCCCGACCACAGGCCAGTATGTTGGCCTGGCGAAAGCCAAGGCCGAGCTCAACCTGGCCAAGGAGCGTGAGCTCCAACTTCGGGCAGAGGAGGAACTGGCGGAGGAGCTGCGGCAGCAGAAGGAGTCATTCCTTCTAAAACCGCACAAACCGCAAATCGAGGCGACCGTGTCAGCTGCTCACCTTCGGGCTGAGGAGTTGACGCAAGCCATAGAGGCTGCAGTAGGGACCGTTCAGACGGTGGCGAAGAAATCGTCCCGTTTGAAGGGTCAATATGTGCGGGACCTCAATCTCGCGGCAAGCTCCATCTTGGAGTACGCCCGCGAGTTGAGGTCTCGCACTGAGACGGACGAGGTGGCCAGGCTTCAGGCCGAGCTGGTCACCCTCCGAGCACAAATAGGTGTTTTGAGGGAGCGGGCGGACTCGGCTCCCCTCACTATGAGTCGCGACGAGATCGCGTTCATGGTCGACGCGCGGCTCGAGGGGATACAGGACCGCCTGTTGCCCGAAAAACGGCTCCGTCCTCCGCTTCAGGCGGACATTCGGAATGCCGCCGCTGCTGCCTCCGCGTCCTCTTCGGCCATAGGCGTCGAAGAGCCAGCGCTCCCCGCGTCGGCGCCCACCGCACCCCCCGCGTCTAAGGCCAAGGCTAAGGCCAAGGCCAAGGCCGCCCGCGGGGCGACACCTGTGGTGACCACACCTGCGGCGTCTACGCCTAAGCAGGCGCCACCTAAGGTGGCCAAACCCGCGGCGTCCGTGCCTGAGCAGGCACAACCTTCGAGGTTGCCTTCAACCTCGGAGACTGCCCCAGGCAACAAAAAAAAGAAACGGCAAGCGAGGAAGAGCGCTGCTGCCAAACAGGCAGCTGCCGCTCAACCACCTCGCCCGCTGCCACCTCCCCCCTCGTCGATGGACGAGGGATGGACTGTGGTGGCGAAGCGGGGCCCGACTAAGCCAGCAGCGAAACCCGCTCCGGCTGTGGCCCCAAAAAAGGCGGGCCCTAAACTCCGCCCCCCGCGTACAGCAGCAGTGGTCATTACCCTGCAGCCAGGCGCGGTGGAGCAGGGCGCAACATATGCGGCCGTCCTTGCGGAGGCGGAAAAATCCATCGATCTCAAAGGCCTAGGGATCGATGGTGTCCGCTTCCGCAAGGCGGCGACGGGGGCACGGATCCTCGAGGTGGCTGGCGCCGGTAACGCCGAAAAGGCGAACGGGCTAGCCACCGAGCTCAAAAAAGTCTTGGGCGACGTGGTCCGCGTGTCTCGACCGGAGAAATGCGCAGAACTGCGCATCTCCGGCCTGGATGACGCGGCCACTAAAACGAAAGTGGCATCGGCCATCGCAGCCGAGGGAGGGTGTGCCATAGAGGCCGTAAAGGTTGGCGAGATCAATCGCCCACCTGGTAGGCTGGGGTCGGTCTGGGTTAAGTGCCCTACCGCCGCAGCCCAAAGGGTGACCGATGGTCGCCGAATCTTGGTCGGGTGGTCGGTCGTCCGACCAACACTCTTAGAGCCCAGACAGCAGCGGTGCTTCCGTTGTCTGGAACCGGGCCACATCGGAGTGAAGTGCACTGTGGGCATTGACCGCAGCGGGCTTTGCTTCAACTGCGGCAAGCCCGGCCATGCGGCCGCAGCGTGCACTGCCGAACCCCACTGTCCGATATGCGCGGCAGGGGGCAAGGCGTCTGCTCACCGGCTGGGCAGCAAAGACTGCGCAGCGGGTGACCAGAAGCGGGGCAAGCGACCCCAGGGACGGCAGGCGGCGAAGGGTGGCCCCGTGGCGCCCCCGCAGTCTGTCGATCTCTCGCAGACCGAGGAGGCGATGGATACGGCCCACTCATAAATGGCGACTATCTCCTTCCTGCAGGCGAACATCAACCACTGCGTCGGAGCTCAGGACAATTTGTTCCAGTGCATGGCGCAGTGGCAGGCGTCGGTTACGGTGATCTCCGATCCGTACTACGTTCGCCCCCGCGACGACTGGGCGAGTGACCTCGACGGCTCAGTTGCGATCGTTACGCAACTGCACGTCCCCGGCTCCGCTCCCTTCGAGAAGGTCTTGAGGGGCCGGGGATGTGTGACGGTCACTTTAGGCGGCATCGCAGTGATCGGGGTGTACTGCCCTCCCAGCAAAACCCTCGCCGACTTCGAGCAACTGCTCTTAGAAATCGGGGGTATGGTGGAAGGGGTGCACCCCGCTCATGTCGTGATTGCCGGAGACTTCAACGCGCACTCGCGTGCTTGGGGATCACCGGACACCGACGATAGAGGAGAAGCTTTGGAAGAGTGGGCGGTGTCTACTGGCGTGGTGCTCCTCAACAGGGGGACGGTGAACACGTTCTTAGGGCCCCAAGGAGGCACATCGATTATAGACCTGACGTTCGCCAGCCCCGCGCTGGCACGCAGGGCGCGTAACTGGAGAGTCTTCGAGGGAGAGGAGAACTTGTCCGATCACCGATATATTCGGTTCGACATTTCCTCCTCGCCCGCGACGGCTGCATGGTCAAGTAATCGTCCCCTTAGCGGAGAGAATCCGCGCTGGCGAGTAGCCACGCTGGATCGGGAGCTGGCTATCGAGGCGGCCATCGTGGAACGGTGGGCTGGTGCCGGCACTACCCATCTGGACGTGGACGCAAAATCGGAGCAGCTCCAGGATTCGCTGACTCGCGTCTGTGACGCGGCTATGAGTAGGGCAAGGCCGGTTCCTCCTCGGAGACAGGTGTACTGGTGGCGCCCGCACCTCGCTGAGCTTCGGCAAGCGAGCTGGGCATCGCAACGCCGGTACACTCGTGCCCGGGGAAGACGGGTTAGGGACCTGGTCTTGGAAGCGGAGCTTCGCGCTGCGTGGCAGGCCGCCCGTGCGGTCTACAGCGCAGCGATCAAGTCGGCTAAGGAGGAGGCCTGGAGGGAGTGGCTTGAGACACTCGACAGAGATCCATGGGGGCGGCCATACAAGGTCATGAGCCACAAGCTCCGACCGTGGGCGCCCCCACTCACCAGGTCTCTGGAGCCCTCGTTCGTAGGACAAGTGGTCAGCACCCTATTTCCGGCGGCAGACGAATGGGTCCCTCCGACCATGTCGTCACGTAACCAGGAGCCAACAGCGGCGGAGGTCATTCCTCCCGTGTCCGAGGAGGAACTGGAGGTGGCCGTTCTGCGACTCAAGGCGAAGAACGGCGCCCCAGGCCCGGACGGAGTACCTGGACGGCTGATCACCTCGGTGATGCCGATTATCGGGGAGGATACGCGATCCCTCATGACGGAATGTCTGACGGGGGGGAGATTCCCGCGTACTTGGAAGATCGGGAAGCTCGTTCTTCTCGGTAAGAACGGCCGCCCAAAAGAGTCACCGTCGGCCTACCGCCCGATAGTACTGCTTGACGAGATGAGCAAGCTGTTCGAGCGGGTGATCAGTGCTCGTCTCGTCAAGCACCTGGAGGGGGTAGGACCAGACTTGCACGACGGTCAATTTGGTTTTCGCCGCGGGAGGTCAACCCTAGATGCCATTTCGCACTTGCGGGAACGCGTGGGGGAGGCAGTCGACCAGGGAGAAGTGGTCCTTGCGGTCTCGCTGGATATCGCGAATGCGTTTAACACGCTTCCTTGGGCGACTGTCGCGGAGGCACTTAGGTACCACAAGGTTCCCGAGTACCTTAGGCAAGTGCTCGGGGACTACTTCGTCGGGCGCGCGATCGCGTATCCGTCGCGCGATCGGCTCGTCCGGCGAGAGATGTCATGCGGTGTTCCACAGGGGTCGGTCCTCGGGCCTCTCCTGTGGAACATCGGATTCGACTGGGTCCTGCGCGGTGCAAATCTCCGGGGAGTTGGTATACTTTGTTATGCCGACGATACCCTGGTCACCGCGCGGGCCCCCAATTTTCGCGATGCGGCGGTGCTGGCCACGGCTGGTGTGGCGCAAGTAGTGCGCCGCATCAAGGCGTTAGGGCTCCGGGTGGCTCTCGAAAAATCTGAGGCTCTGTTTTTCCACGGGCCTCGGAGACCTCCACCTGTAGGCGCAAAAATCGTGGTAGGGGGCACCTCCATCGCTGTCGGGTCGAGGATGAAGTATTTAGGACTCGTTCTCGACAGTCGGTGGGGGTTTGTGGAGCACTTTCGGCAACTGGCTCCGAAACTTTTAGCCTACGCCGGAATGCTCGCAAGGCTCCTCCCCAACAAAGGGGGACCGGGTAGTGCGTGCCGTCGCCTGTACGACGGAGTGTTGCGTTCGAAAGCACTGTACGGTGCGCCGATATGGGCAGATGCTCTGAGCGCTCAGAATATGGTCTTGCTGCGGCGCCCGCAGCGAGCCATAGCGCAAAGAGCGGCTCGGGCGTACTGTACGGTGTCGTACGAGGCGGCTTGCGCAATCGCAGCCAGTCTACCGTGGGATCTCGAGGCGGGGGTACTGTCGCAGGTTTACCGGCGAAGTACTCTGGTACGCAGGGGCGGGGGTTGGCCAACCGTGGAGGAGATCGGAAGCTGGAGAGCGCAAGCTCGCGACGTTCTCTTCGACAGGTGGTCGGCCCGACTAGAGGGGTCCGCGGTGGGGAAGGAACTGGTTTCGGCCATCCAACCCATTCTGCGGCCCTACGTCGAAAGGCGGCACGGGACTCTAACGTTCCACCTTACACAACTCTTAACGGGGCACGGCTGCTTCGGGAAGTACTTGTGGGAGGTGGTCGGCATCGAGCCGGAGCCTACGTGTCGCCACTGTAGCGGTGGGGCTGTGGACACGGCGGAGCATACGCGCGTCGTGTGCACGGCTTGGAGCGGGGAGCGTTCGGCTCTAGTAGGTAAGATAGGACAAGACCTCTCGCTGCCGGCCGTGGTTCGCGCCATGGTCGACAGCGAAGAGGGCTGGGCCGCCGTCGTCTCATTCGCTGAGACAGTCATGACGGCAAAACGAGAGACGCTCAGAGAGAGGGAGCGTAGCGGTTTGACGATTCCTCCTCGCCGGCCCACAGCGTCGGGGCGGCGGCGTATGCAGTACGCCAGCCGCCTGGCCTTGGAAGGAGGATCGGGGGATCCACCGACCTAATAATGGCCCCGCGATGTGGCGCCCCTAGTGTTCAGGGGGCGCTAACATGTGACGTTACAGGGGAAGGGCACTGGCCCAACCCCTGGGAGTCGAGCCCGCTCGCTGGGCAACGCCGGCCGGATCGCAGTGAGCAAACGCCTGCCTATCCTGTGATCTGACCTGAAGGCGATGAAGTGGACATCGTGAGGTTTAGTGGGTATGCCCCGAAGAGGTGAGTCCCACATACGGCCTCCAGATACCCCCCATATCGGAGGTAGCATGCCTAATAGCATTCCTCACGTAAAAAAAAAAAAAAAAAAAAAAAAACCTAACCTAACCTAACCTAACCTAACCTTTTTTTTTTTTTTTTTGTTCAGGCAGGAAAAAATGTACCTCATCCGCATACCGCGCAGCGCGGGGACGCCGCGCGGTTATGTGGGGCTCTCACCACACTAAAACAACCTGCCGTGTGCCATACACTGCGACTTAGTGAGTGAACCGTCGGAAATACTTCGCACTCATCGACGGAACACTCAAGCGCCGGCCCGCAAAGGTGCGGTGCGGGCCCGTCTTCTAGGCGATGTCCAGGCACACCAGGACATCACCCCTTCGCGGGGGGCTCTAATGCGGGTGGAGGGCAATCCCCGGCCCGTCCACCCACGGCCCCACTAGGGCGGCATGAGGCGCAAGAATGCGCGCCCACGCCGCCCAGTTCGCGAGCGGCAGATCAGATCTGCGAGGCAGTCTGCCTCGTTGATCATCTCCGCCGCCTCCTTCCGCGAGATGACTACCTCGCAGAAGGACGCGACCGCGGTGAAACACCTAACGACGTCGCCGCGGCAGCCGGCCCTGGAGGACCCCCACGCCCAGACCAGGCGTTGAAGTCCCCCACGACCAGCACGTGACCCAAGGTCACTTGCCGCATCGAGGTCTTCAGTCGAAGGATGAAGTCCCCGAAATCGCTCAACCTCCGGATGGTCGGCAGCGACATCTCCCGGACCCTTGTCTCTTGGCGACAAGGGGGGGAAATGAAGCGCCGTGGAGGCGACGATTGCCACGTTTCCGTGCACCGAAAATGACCCGACCCAGTTGGGGCGGTTCGGGACGATGCACGGATCCGCGGCTACGGCAAGGCCTATCGACCACTGCGCCATGTTTTGCAGGAGAAGGTCCTGCGCACCGGCGCAGTGGCTTAGGTTCACTTGAAGGATGCTGCAGTCGTGGTCCATTAATGGATCTCGACTACAACATCCTCCTCCATGTGCAACGGCGACGACGACGGTGGCACTGCACCACTGGGAGCGGGCTCGGTCGATCGACCAGCCCTTTGCCCGGAAGTCGGTAGGCGGGGCTGTTTGCAGCCCTCACGGCCCACCATGTGGTTGGCGGGCAGATTGCCCGCGGCGCACGCCGGGCAACGAGGGGTGGCAGAGCATTCCGCCACCTTATGCCCGGGCTGACCGCAGCGGAAGCACAATCCGCTGCAGTCAAAACAACTCGTGCATTTTGGGCGAGCGTGCCCAGGTGCCATACACTTGTAACACCTCATGGGCCGGCTCGCCAGGACCGTGACCCTGGCTGAGATCCAGCCCACGAGGAGTCTTCCGGCGTCGGCCAAGGCCTTGACCGACGCTACTGGACAGCTCGCCCAAATCGCGCCAACACCACCGGGACCGGGGCGGATGGGGCCCACCCTGACTTGCTCCGGACCACAATTGGTAGCGGAGGCTATTGCCTCCCGGACGTCGTCAGGCGTGGTAAAGTCCGCCAGACCCGAAATGCGCACCTCGGCGCATTTAGTGGGTCTGGCGATCCTCACTCCCACCACCCCGTCGAACAGACCCCGCAATTTCTGGGCCACGGCGTCGGCCCTCCTTGCACCCTCCTCGCCCGGGAACTCGAGGATACGAGCTCCCGTTCGGGCGAGGCGCGTTCGAGCACCAACGCCTCCGATGTCGGAGACGTCGATGCCCCGACGGGCCCGCTGGAGGACCTCGCCGTAGCTGAGGCCTCTCTCCACCGCCTCCGGTCCCACCGTGATTACCACGGCGGCGGTTTTGGGCGGCGTTAGCCTCGGCTTCCGGGCCTTTGTGCCACCGGCTTGTGGGGCTGAAGCTGCCTCAGCCGCAGTCTTCTTTTTCTTCTTCTTGTTCTTCTTCTTCCTCCGCTCAACCACCTGGAAGCCCTCACTGTCCGGTTGAGCGGAAGTAGAGGGAACAAGAGTCGAAGAAGAAGCAGCTTCGTTTGCCACAGGAGTGGCACGTCGGGTTTGGGCAGGAGCCCGTGCGGACGCCTGTATCGCCACCGGTCTTAGGGGAGGGAAGTTCTCCCTTGGACGCGCTGCTGCAGATCCCGAGGGTCTTCCCTCCTGGGCACCTTGGCCCTGAGCCGGACGTGTAGCTGCTGCCGCTGTCCTTCTCATTGCCGCCGTTGTTAGGCGACGTGGCTCCGGAGGCAGTCTCGCTTCCAACGCCTCCAGCCTCGCGCCTAGCATCGGGCCTATGCTCAGCATAATCTCCCTCATTTGCTCCTGTGAGAACAGGGCTGAGGAAGATGCTGAGGGGATCGTAGGCTCTACGTGTGAAGCCACTCTTTGCGCCGCAGGTGATGCAGGTGCAGCCACCGTAGGGGATGCGGGCGCCGCAGGTGATGCAGGCGCAGCCACCGGCGCCGAGCCAGTTGCCAGCTGAGCTTGCGACAGCCGGTGTATCTCCGCCTCCATCTGCCGCATTTGCTCCTGCAGGTGGAGGTTTTCCGCGCTAAGGCGATTGTAGGCCACCCAGAGCCGCCGGTTCTCGTCGTCAACCGTACGACCCTGAAGGACCTCCGCGTTCTCTAGCAAGTTGGCAGCTGCCACCTTGAGCGCCTTCTGGTAAGTCCCCTTTAGCTGGGAGGACTTCGTGGCCACGTCCAAAATTATGGCCACGCTCTTTTGGGACCTCTGCAGCAGCTCCGCTGCAGAGTGCGGGTTGCTACCACGCTTCACGCTCGAGGTGAGCTCGGCAGTAAGCTGCTCAACTCGCCCCAGCGCAGCCTGCTCTTCCTCTTGGCGCCGCTGCGCCAGTTCAGCCTTGCGGGTGGCGCTGACTCTCAAGTCCGGGGTGCCCGGCCTCGATCGGCCCCTGCCTGCGCTGGAGAGTTTCGCAGGGGGCGGAAGCACCCCGCTAAACTCGAAGGAGCCATCCAGGTCCTCCGTCGAACCGACCAGTGGGCGCTTCCGCGCCCCCCAAAGTTCCGATGAGAGGTTCAACGAAGTCGTTGAACCCCTCACCGAGGTAGCAGCACTTGAGGTGCCTGCGTCCATTTCCGCCTCACCCAGCGATTGGAAGCTGGATGTACGTGCCAATGCAACCACTGGCTGCCAAAAGGCTGCCGTCCCGACTTGACCACTTCCAGAGGCCGGAGTGGCCTCTGAAAGCTCAGCGTCGCTTTTAGCGAGGTCTACTGCTGTTGTGCTCGCTCTGGAGCTCTTCTTTTTGGTTTTGGGTTTTGGTTTTGTTTTTAAAGAATCCATAAACTAATCCCACGAGAATGAGACGAAAGGATTACACTTCCCGGGTGACGCTCATTCCGGGAAGCGGGGTACATACTGTGGAGGTCCCCAGGTGTCCACAGGTTTTTACGACTTCGCTGTCGGGTCTTATAGACTTTTCCTTGTCGCGGGCCGGCCAATTAAGGCAAGCCCCGCGTCCTCCGAGATCACATCTTCCCGCATGTGGCTAGAATGCAGGTCCTTGACGATCACCCGGAGATTACGCGACGCGGGAGGGCAGCCACCCCTCCCATCACCGACGGCGGCACGAATGCCTGTCAGCCCCTGCGCGAGCAGTGGGCCGACCCGTCCCTTGATCCTTTCGGATCTGGGATCCTCGCGGATCCCTCGCGGGCCTAGCAGGCCCGCCATACCACGACCCCCCCGTGCAATGGGGTCAGCTAGCCCTGAAAAGGGCTGGAACGTTAGCCGTCGACGTTGACGCCAGCTACTCCAGAGGAGCAATCAATGATGCGTCATCGCCCACGTTGCCCAGGGTGCACCGCGAGGAGGTGTTCCGTCGCACCCCAACCTAACCTAACCTAACCTAACCTAACCTAACCTAACCTAACCTAACCTAACCTTTTTTTTTTTTTTTTTTTTTTTTTTTGTTTAGGCAGGAAAAAATGTACCTTCCGCATACCGCGCAGCGCGGGGACGCCGCGCGGTTATGTGGGGCTCTCACCACACTAAAACAACCTGCCGTGTGCCGTACACCGCGACTTAGTGAGTGGACCGTCGGAAATACTTCGCACTCATCGACGGAACACCCAAGCGCTGGCCCGCAAAGGTGCGGTGCGGGCCCGTCTTCTAGGCGATGTCCAGGCACACCGGGACATCACCCCTTCGCGGGGGGCTCTACTGCGGGTGGAGGGCAAGCCCCGTCCCATCCACCCGCGGCCTCACTACGGCGGCATGAGGCGCAGAAATGCGCGTGCACGCCGCCCAGTTCGCCGGCGGCGGATCGGATCCGCGAGGCCGTCTGCCTCTCTGATCCTCTCCGCCGCCTCCTTCTGCGAGATGACTGCCTCGCAGAAAGACGCGACCGCGGTAAAACTCCTCTCGCTGCGTGCCATGGAGCGCAGGATGGCCGGCAGCGAGAGGTCGACTCCCACTTCTGCCACGAGATCACGGCGCTCCACCGCCCAGGCCGGACAAGCCTCGAGCGTGTGTTGCGCCGTGTCCTCGCGGCAGGGACAGTGATGGCAGGCGGGACTCGATTCCCTCCTAGCGACCGAGTACAGATACTTTCCGAAGCAGCCGTGCTCGGAAAGCATCTGAGTCAGTCGGAAGGAAAGGGTCCCGTGCTGCCTCTCCGTCCACTCGACAATGACCGGCTGGAGCGCCGCCACGGTGCGATGACCAGCACTCGGGGACTCCAGCCGGGACGACCACTTAGCCATGATGGCTTGGCGGGCGGCATCTCGCCACCCGCGAACGTCCTCGGGCGGAGGACGACTGCCACTCTCCGCCCGATGTTGTGTCGTCTGCCGATATACTTCGGCGAGCACTTCCGCCTCTAGATCCCACGGGGGGGTTCCGGCCAATGCGCAGGCCGCCTCTGTTGACACAGTGCGGTACCCGCGTATGGCCCTGACCGCCACGATGCGTTGGGCCCGCAAGAGACCGGGCCTATTGCGGGCGGTCAGGGCGTCCGCCCACACCGGTGCGCCATACAGCGCCATCGACCGGATCACCCCGGTATACAACCGTCGGCACCCGATACTGGCTCCGCCCAGGTTCGACAAAAGCCTCCCCAGGGCGGATGCGGCGCCGACGAGTTTCGGGGCGAGCCTACGGAAGTGCTCGTCGAAGTGCCACCTTGAGTCGATATACAGGCCCAGATACTTTATCTGGGCCCCCACTGGTACGAGGACCGACCGGATCTCGATCGAGGCGCGGGGCGGCGGGCGGCGATAAGGCCCGTGGAAGAGCACGGCCTCCGTCTTCTCCACCGCCACCCGCAGGCCCAACGCCTCGATCCGTCCGACCACCTGGGAGACACCCACGGTGGCGAGGTGCGCCGCCTCCTCGAAACTTTCCCCCGGGGCCGTGACGAGAGTGTCATCCGCGTAGCAGATGACACCCAGCCCGGGAGGAAAGACTCCGCGGAGGACCCAATCATAGCCGATGTTCCACAGGAGCGGCCCTAAGACCGACCCCTGAGGAACACCGCACGACACGGGTCGCTGCAGCACACGTCCGTCGCAGTCCTCGTACAACACACGCCGCTCCTGCAGATAGTCCGCCACCAGCCGCCTCAGGTAGACGGGCACCCCGTGATATCGGAGCGCCTCCCTGATGCAGCTGAATGGCAGACTGTTGAATGCGTTGGCGATGTCCAACGACACCGCCAACATCACTCCGCCGCGGCTCACCACCTCCTCGGAAGCAGCCTTCAGACGCAAGATTGCGTCGATCGTCGAACGCCCCACTCGAAAACCGAATTGGGCGTCCGACAGATCCGGCCCCACTGTAGTAAGGTGCTCGACGATGCGGGCAGCGAGAATTCTCTCGAACAACTTACCCGCCTCGTCGAGCAACACTATGGGCCTGAAGGCTGCAGCCGAATTGGTGGGCCGTCCAGGCTTCTGCAGGAGCACCAGCTTCCCGCTTTTCCAGCAGTCAGGGAACCGACCGGACGCTAGGCAGGCGTCCAGCAGTTCCCTGAGGCGGTCCTCCATGTGATCGAGGGCCAGGGCCAACACACGGGCAGGGACCCCGTCGGGCCCGGGAGCGGTGTTCCTCGAACGGATTCGAAGAACAGCCACCCCCACCTCCGCCTCCGTGACGGGCGGAACATCCTCCTGCACTACCCCCTCGTCCTCGGCAAGAACAGCCATGGACGGGGGCGTATGCTCCGCCCGATCCGGGAAAAGGCCCTCGACCACTTCCGCCAGGAAGCTGGGCTGGAGAGTCTCCGTAAGGGGGGGGCCCTGCGCGCGGAGCTTATCACGCGCCGCGCGGTACGGGCGACCCCAGGGGTCACTGTCGAGACTCTCCAGCATCTCGGCTCTGCTGCGCTCCTTGGCAGCATCTATGGCCCGCTTGAAGGTGATTTCGGCCTCCCTAGCCAACTCCCTCAAGCGGACAACCTCTGGGTGTTGGGCGTCTCTGTGACGCCCACGGCTTCGGGTGACGGCCCTCTTGGCGCGGTTAGAGGCCGCGCGGAGGGCCGCCAGCTCCTGGGACCACCAGTAGACCTCCGTCTTTGGAGGCCGACGTCCGACCCGGTGCATGGCCGCATCGCATACTGCTGTCAGTGACTCGCGAAAGCGGCCTGCACCGACGTCCACCCCCTCAGTCGGAGGTGGCAAAGACAGCCACGCTTGCACGATGGCTGCCTCCGCTAATTGGTCCCTGTCGAGACTACCCAAAGCCCACCGCTTAAAAGGTGAGATGCTGCCAACCCTGTGACCCCTACTGGCGTCCCGCGATCGAGACAACTCAAATCGGATGTACTGGTGATCCGACCCGGTTGTCTCGTCGTTCAGGACACGCCAGTTCCTTACACGTGTAGCAAGCGCGGGGGTAGTGAACGAAAGGTCCACTATCGACCGCCCCCACGGCTTGATACACGTGGCGGTGGTGCCTCTGTTTAGGAGACAGAGGCCCACCGAGTCTGCCCACTCTGTTACGACGTCGCCGCGGCCGCTAGTCTCGGAGGACCCCCACGCCGTAGACCAGGCGTTGAAGTCCCCCATGACCAGCACGTGACCTGAGGTCACTTGCCGCATCGAGGTTTCCAGTCGGAAGATGAATTCCTCGAAATCGCTCAACCTCCGGTTGGGGGAGAAGTAAACACCGTAAACGGTGATACCTCCCCAGTCGGCAGCGACATATCCCGGACCCTTGTCTCTAAGCGACAAGGGGGGGAAATGAAGCGCCGTGGAGGCGACGATTGCCACGTTTCCGTCCACCGAAAATGAACCGACCCAATTGGGGCGGTTCGGGACGATGTACGGATCCGCGGCTACGGCAAGGCCTATGGACCACTGCGCCATGTTTTGCAGGAGGAGGTCCTGCGCACCGGCGCAGTGGTTCAGGTTCACCTGAAGGATGTTGCAGTCACGATCCATTAATGGATCTCGACTACAACATCCTCCTCCATGTGCAACGGCGACGTCGATGGTGGCACTACACCACTGGGAGCGGGCTCGGTCGATCGACCAGCCCCCAGCCGTGGCCCGGAAGTCAGGATGCGGGGCGGTTTGCAGCCCTCACGGCCCAGCATATGGTTTGCGGGCAGGTTGCCCGCGGCACATGCCGGGCAGCGAGGGGCGGCAGAACACTCCGCCGCTTTGTGCCCAGGTTGACCGCAGCGGAAGCACAGTCCGCTGCAGTCAAAACAGCTGGTGCACTTTGGGCGAGCGTGCCCAGGTGCCATACATTTATAACACCTCATGGGCCGGCTCGCCAGGACCGTGACCCTGGCTGAAATCCAGCCCACGAGGAGTCTTCCGGCGTCGGCCAAGACCTTGACGGACGCCACCGGGCAGCTCGCCCAAACCGCTCCAACGCCACCGGGACCGGGGCGGATGGGGCCCACCCTGACGTGTTCCGGGCTACAATTGGTAGCGGAGGCTATTGCCTCCCGGACATCGTCAGGTGTGGTGAAGTCTGCCAGACCCGAAATGCGCACCTCTGCGCATTTGGTGGGTCTGGCGATCCTTACGCCCTCCACCCCGTCGAAGAGACCCCGCAATTTCTCAGCCACGACGTCGGCCCTCCTCGCACCCTCCTCGCCCGGGAACTCGAGGATACGAGCTCCCGTACGGGCGAGGCGCGTCCGAGCACCAACGCCTCCGATATCGGAGACGTCGATGCCCCGACGGGCCCGCTGGAGGACCTCGCCGTAGCTAAGGCCTCGCTCCTGCGCCTCCGGCCCCACCGTGATTACCACGGCGGCGGTTTTAGGCGGCGTCAGTCTCGGCCTCCGGGCCTTTGTGCCACCAGCTTGTGGGACTGCGACTGCCTCAGCCGCAGTCTTCTTCTTCTTCTTCTTTTTATGCTTCCTCTTCCTCCGCTCAACCACCTGAAAGCCCTCACTGTCCGGCTGAGCGGAGGTAGAGGGAGCGGGAGCCGAAGAGGCTACTGCGGGTGCCGCAGTAGCGCTACGTCGTGCTTGGGCAGGGGCCCGCGAGGGCGCCTGTACCGCCACCGGCCTCAAGGGAGGAAAGTTCTCCCTAGGGCGAGCTGCTACGGGACCCGAGTGTCGCACCGTCTGGGCACCTTGGCCCTGAGACGAACGCGTAGCTGCTGCCACGACGGAAGGCGGCTGCGTCCGTCTCATCGCCGCAGTTGTTAATCGACGCGGCTCCGGAGGCAGCCTAGCCTCCAACGCCTCCAACCGCGCGCCTATCATAGGGCCCACACTCAACATAATCTCCCTCATTTGCTCCTGTGAGAACAGGGCCGAGGGAGAAGCTGAGGGGGCCGCAGGCGTAGGGGCCAATCTGGGTGCCACTGGCGATGATGGCGCCACACTAGATGCGGGCACCGCCACTGGCGCAGACGCAGACGGAGACGCCAGCTGAGCTTGCGACAGCCGGCGTATCTCCGCCTGCATCTGCCGCATCTCCTCCTGCAGGTGGAGGTTCTCCGCAGTGAGGCGGTTGTGAGCCACCCATAGCCGCCGGTTCTCGTCATCCACCGTGCGGCTTTGGAGGACCTCCGCATACTCGAGCAGCGCAGAAGCTGCTACCTTGAGCGCCTTTTGGTAGGTGCCCTTCAGCTGACTGGATTTGGTGGCCACATCCAAGATAATGGCCACACTTTTCTTGGATCTCTGCAGCAGCTCCGCTGCAGAGTGAGGGTTACCGTCCGCACTCGAGGTGAGTTCGGCAGTAAGCTGCTCCACTCTCCCGAGTGCGGCCTGTTCCTCTTCCTGGCGCCGCTGCGCCAGTTCGGCCTTGCGGGTTGAACCCACTCTCGGTTCCAGGGTGCCCGGTTTCGAGAGGCCTCTTCCCGCGCTGGAGAATTTCGCTGGAGGCTGAGCTGTCACGTCGGACTCGACGGAACCGTCCAGACCCTCCGTTGAACCCTCCAGTGGGCGTTTCTGCGCCCGCCAAAACTTAGCTGAGAGGTTCAACGAAGACGTCGAACCCCTCGCCGATGAGGCAGCGCTAGTCGGCTCTGTGTCGTCCACATCGCCACCTGAAGCGGCACGGACGCGAGGCGACCGCCGCAACTCCACCAACGGCTGCCAGAAGGCCGCCGTCCCAATCTGTCTGCTCCCAGAGGCCGGAGTGGCCTCTGAAAGCTCAGCGTCGCACTGGGCGACTGTGCTCGCTCTGGAGCTCTTCTTTTTTGGTTTTTTGATTTTTAAGTTTTGAATATCCATACACTTAACCCACGAGAATGAGACGAAAGGATTACACTTCCCGGGTGACGCTCATTCCGGGAAGCGGGGTACATACTGTGGAGGTCCCCAGGTGTCCACAGGTTTTTACGACTTCGCTGTCGGGTGTTACAGACTTTTCCTTGTCGCGGGCCGGCCAATGAAGGCAAGCCCCGCGTCCTCCGAGATCACATCTTCCCGCATGTGGCTAGCATGCAGGTCCTTGACGATCACCCGGAGATTACGCGACGCGGGAGGGCAGCCACCCCTCCCATCACCGACGGCGGCACGAATGCCTGTCAGCCCCTGCGCGAGCAGTGGGCCGACCCGTCCCTCGATCCTTTCGGATCTGGGATCCTCGCGGATCCCTCGCGGGCCTAGCAGGCCCGCCATACCACGACCCCCTCGTGCAATGGGGTCAGCTAGCCCTGAAAAGGGCTGGAACGTTAGCCGTCGACGTTGACGCCAGCTACTCCAGAGGAGCAATCAATGATGCGTCATCGCCCACGTTGCCCAGGGTGCACCGCGAGGAGGTGTTCCGTCGCACCCCAACCTAACCTAACCTAACCTAACCTAACCTAACCCAACTGGTAGGGGGGGATCCACCGACCTAATAATGGCCCCGCGATGTGGCGCCCCTAGTGTTCAGGGGGCGCTAACATGTGACGTTACAGGGGAAGGGCATTGGCCCAACCCCTGGGAGTCGAGCCCGCTCGTTGGGCAACGCCGGCCGGATCGCAGTGAGCAAACGCCTGCCTATCCTGTGATCTGACCTGAAGGCGATGAAGTGGACATCGTGAGGTTTAGTGGGTATGCCCCGAAGAGGTGAGTCCCACATACGGCCTCCAGATACCCCCCATATCGGAGGTAGCATGCCTAATAGCATTCCTCACGTAAAAAAAAAAAAAAAAAAAACCCAACTGGTAGGCTGGGATCGGTCTGGCTTAAGTGCCCTACCGCCGCAGCCCAAAGGGTGACCGATGGTCGCCGAATCTTGGTCGGGTGGTCGGTCGTCCGACCAACACTCTTAGAGCCCAGACAGCAGCGGTGCTTCCGTTGTCTGGAACCGGGCCACATCGGAGTGAAGTGCACTGTGGGCATTGACCGCAGCGGGCTTTGCTTCAACTGCGGCAAGCCTGGCCATGCGGCCGCAGCGTGCACTGCCGAACCCCACTGTCCGATATGCGCGGCAGGGGGCAAGGCGTCTGGTCACCGGCTGGGCAGCAAAGACTGCGCAGCGGGTGACCAGAAGCGGGGCAAGCGACCCCAGGGACGGCAGGCGGCGAAGGGTGGCCCCGTGGCGCCCCCGCAGTCTGTCGATCTCTCGCAGACCGAGGAGGCGATGGATACGGCCCACTCATAAATGGCGACTATCTCCTTCCTGCAGGCGAACATCAACCACTGCGTCGGAGCTCAGGACAATTTGTTCCAGTGCATGGCGCAGTGGCAGGCGTCGGTTACGGTGATCTCCGATCCGTACTACGTTCGCCCCCGCGACGACTGGGCGAGTGACCTCGACGGCTCAGTTGCGATCGTTACGCAACTGCACGTCCCCGGCTCCGCTCCCTTCGAGAAGGTCTTGAGGGGCCGGGGATGTGTGACGGTCACTTTAGGCGGCATCGCAGTGATCGGGGTGTACTGCCCTCCCAGCAAAACCCTCGCCGACTTCGAGCAACTGCTCTTAGAAATCGGGGGTATGGTGGAAGGGGTGCACCCCGCTCATGTCGTGATTGCCGGAGACTTCAACGCGCACTCGCGTGCTTGGGGATCACCGGACACCGACGATAGAGGAGAAGCGTTGGAAGAGTGGGCGGTGTCTACTGGCGTGGTGCTCCTCAACAGGGGGACGGTGAACACGTTTATAGGGCCCCAAGGAGGCACATCGATTATTGACCTGACGTTCGCCAGCCCCGCGCTGGCACGCAGGGTGCGCAACTGGAGAGTCTTCGAGGGAGAGGAGAACTTGTCCGATCACCGATATATTCGGTTCGACATTTCCTCCTCGCCCGCGACGGCTGCATGGTCAAGTAACCGTCCCCTTAGCGGAGAAAATCCGCGCTGGCGAGTAGCCACGCTGGATCGGGAGCTGGCTATCGAGGCGGCCATCGTGGAACGGTGGGCTGGTGCCGGCACTACCCATCTGGACGTGGACGCAAAATCGGAGCAGCTCCAGGATTCGCTGACTCGCGTCTGTGACGCGGCTATGAGTAGGGCAAGGCCGGTTCCTCCTCGGAGACAGGTGTACTGGTGGCGCCCGCACCTCGCTGAGCTTCGGCAAGCGAGCTGGGCATCGCAACGCCGGTACACTCGTGCCCGGGGAAGACGGGTTAGGGACCTGGTCTTGGAAGCGGAGCTTCGCGCTGCGTGGCAGGCCGCCCGTGCGGTCTACAGCGCAGCGATCAAGTCGGCTAAGGAGGAGGCCTGGAGGGAGTGGCTTGAGACACTCGACAGAGATCCATGGGGGCGGCCATACAAGGTCATGAGCCACAAGCTCCGACCGTGGGCGCCCCCACTCACCAGGTCTCTGGAGCCCTCGTTCGTAGGACAAGTGGTCAGCACCCTATTTCCGGCGGCAGACGAATGGGTCCCTCCGACCATGTCGTCACGTAACCAGGAGCCAACAGCGGCGGAGGTCATTCCTCCCGTGTCCGAGGAGGAACTGGAGGTGGCCGTTCTGCGACTCAAGGCGAAGAACGGCGCCCCAGGCCCGGACGGAGTACCTGGACGGCTGATCACCTCGGTGATGCCGATTATCGGGGAGGATACGCGATCCCTCATGACGGAATGTCTGACGGGGGGGAGATTCCCGCGTACTTGGAAGATCGGGAAGCTCGTTCTTCTCGGTAGGAACGGCCGCCCAAAAGAGTCACCGTCGGCCTACCGCCCGATAGTACTGCTTGACGAGATGAGCAAGCTGTTCGAGCGGGTGATCAGTGCTCGTCTCGTCAAGCACCTGGAGGGGGTAGGACCAGACTTGCACGACGGTCAATTTGGTTTTCGCCGCGGGAGGTCAACCCTAGATGCCATTTCGCACTTGCGGGAACGCGTGGGGGAGGCAGTCGACCAGGGAGAAGTGGTCCTTGCGGTTTCGCTGGATATCGCGAATGCGTTTAACACGCTTCCTTGGGCGACTGTCGCGGAGGCACTTAGGTACCACAAGGTTCCCGAGTACCTTAGGCAAGTGCTCGGGGACTACTTCGTCGGGCGCGCGATCACGTATCCGTCGCGCGATCGGCTCGTCCGGCGAGAGATGTCATGCGGTGTTCCACAGGGGTCGGTCCTCGGCCCTCTCCTGTGGAACATCGGATTCGACTGGGTCCTACGCGGTGCAAATCTCCGGGGAGTCGGTATACTTTGTTATGCCGACGATACCCTGGTCACCGCGCGGGCCCCTCATTTTCGCGATGCGGCGGTGCTGGCCACGGCTGGTGTGGCGCAAATAGTGCGCCGCATCAAGGCGCTCGGGCTCCGGGTGGCTCTCGAAAAATCCGAGGCTCTGTTTTTCCACGGGCCTCGGAGACCTCCACCTGTAGGCGCAAAAATCGTGGTAGGGGGCACCTCCATCGCTGTCGGGTCGAGGATGAAGTATTTAGGACTCGTTCTCGACAGTCGGTGGGGGTTTGTGGAGCACTTTCGGCAACTGGCTCCGAAACTTTTAGCCTACGCCGGAATGCTCGCAAGGCTCCTCCCCAACAAAGGGGGACCGGGTAGTGCGTGCCGTCGCCTGTACGACGGAGTGTTGCGTTCGAAAGCACTGTACGGTGCGCCGATATGGGCAGATGCTCTGAGCGCTCAGAATATGGTCTTGCTGCGGCGCCCGCAGCGAGCCATAGCGCAAAGAGCGGCTCGGGCGTACTGTACGGTGTCGTACGAGGCGGCTTGCGCAATCGCAGCCAGTCTACCGTGGGATCTCGAGGCGGGGGTACTGTCGCAGGTTTACCGGCGAAGTACTCTGGTACGCAGGGGCGGGGGTTGGCCAACCATGGAGGAGATCGGAACTTGGAGAGCGCAAGCTCGCGACGTTCTCTTCGAAAGGTGGTCGACCCGACTAGAGGGGTCCGCGGTGGGGAAGGAACTGGTTTCGGCCATCCAACCCATTCTGCGGCCCTACGTCGAAAGGCGGCACGGGACTCTAACGTTCCACCTTACACAACTCTTAACGGGGCACGGCTGCTTCGGGAAGTACTTGTGGGAGGTGGTCGGCATCGAGCCGGAGCCTACGTGTCGCCACTGTAGCGGTGGGGCTGTGGACACGGCGGAGCATACGCGCGTCGTGTGCACGGCTTGGAGCGGGGAGCGTTCGGCTCTAGTAGGTAAGATAGGACAAGACCTCTCGCTGCCGGCCGTGGTTCGCGCCATGGTCGACAGCGAAGAGGGCTGGGCCGCCGTCGTCTCATTCGCTGAGACAGTCATGACGGCAAAACGAGAGACGCTCAGAGAGAGGGAGCGTAGCGGTTTGACGCTTCCTCCTCGTCGGCCCACAGCGTCGGGGCGGCGGCGTATGCAGTACGCCAGCCGCCTGGCCTTGGAAGGAGGATCGGGGGATCCACCGACCTAATAATGGCCCCGCGATGTGGCGCCCCTAGTGTTCAGGGGGCGCTAACATGTGACGTTACAGGGGAAGGGCACTGGCCCAACCCCTGGGAGTCGAGCCCGCTCGCTGGGCAACGCCGGCCGGATCGCAGTGAGCAAACGCCTGCCTATCCTGTGATCTGACCTGAAGGCGATAAAGTGGACATCGTGAGGTTTAGTGGGTATGCCCCGAAGAGGTGAGTCCCACATACGGCCTCCAGATACCCCCCATATCGGAGGTAGCATGCCTAATAGCATTCCTCACGTAAAAAAAAAAAAAAAAAAAAAAAAAAAAAAAAAACCTAACCTAACCTAACCTAACCTAACCTGGGGCGGGCCCCCGTAAGTGAGCTTTGAGTACGTCCTTGTCGTCCGGCCCTGGACCCCGACCTGACCACCGTAACGGAGTGGCAGGCGGGTGACCGAATCTCTGGCTCGATACTTGAGGGGCATTTAGAGCGATCAGTTACTTCTGAGCTTGCGGTACTTTTCAGTACCAACAAAACGGTGCTTCTCAGCGCCAATACGGTTAGAGGTCGTCTGACATCGGAAACGATGTCTGACGAGTGTTCTGGCCCTCAGGGGGCGGGGAGTGGGACTGAGAGGTCCCGCTCTCCTCTCCGAGGTGCGCGTGACCCTAAGGGGACGGGGAAAGGGGCCGAAAGGCCTCGATCTCCCCTCCTGGGGGCTTTTAACCCTGAGGGGTCGGGGAGAGGGACCGAAAGGTCTCAATCCTCCCTCCCAGGGGTTTGCAAGGAGGCGCGAGTCCTACTGCCTCGTCTAGGCGCTAGGACGCAAACTCTGTCGGAGTCTTCCACCGACACCAGCGTCGGCACGGTGGTGTCTGTCGACTCGCGGCCGTCCTCCCCGGGCAGACTTTGGCGGAAACGCTTAAACTCTGCGTCGGACGGTGATTGCTCCGAGTCGGGAGACCGTGTGGATGCCGCTGAGGTCGGTGGCAAGAAACTGCGTGGTCGTCCCGCGACCACAGGCCAGTATGTCGGCCTGGCGAAAGCCAAAGCCGAGCTCAACCTGGCCAAGGAGCGAGAGCTCCAACTTCGGGCAGAGGAGGAACTGGCGGAGGAGCTGCGGCAGCAGAAGGAGTCATTCCTTCTAAAACCGCCGCACAAACCGCAAATCGAGGCGACCGTGTCAGCTGCTCACCTTCGGGCTGAGGAGTTGACGCAAGCCATGGAGGCTGCAGTAGGGACCGTTCAGACGGTGGCGAAGAAATCGTCCCGTTTGAAGGGTCAATATGTGCGGGACCTCAATCTCGCGGCAAGCTCCATCCTGGAGTACGCTCGCGAGTTGAGGTCTCGCACAGAGTCGGACGAGGTGGCCAGGCTTCAGGCCGAGCTGGTCACCCTCCGAGCTGAAATAGGTGTTTTGAGGGAGCGGGCGGACTCGGCTCCCCTCACTATGAGCCGCGACGAGATCGCCTTTATGGTTGATGCGCGGCTCGAGGGGATACAGGACCGCCTGTTGCCCGAGAAACGGCTCCGTCCTCCGCTTCAGGCGGACATACGTAATGCTGCCGCAGCTGCCTCCGCGTCCTCTTCGGCCATAGGCGTCGAAGAGCCAGCGCTCCCCGCGTCGGCGCCCACCGCACCCCCCGCGTCTAAGGCCAAGGCTAAGGCCAAGGCCAAGGCCGCCCGCGGGGCGACACCTGTGGTGACCACACCTGCGGCGTCTACGCCTAAGCAGGCGCCACCTAAGGTGGCCAAACCCGCGGCGTCCGTGCCTGAGCAGGCACAACCTTCGAGGTTGCCTTCAACCTCGGAGACTGCCCCAGGCAACAAAAAAAAGAAAACGAGGAAGAGTGCTGCTGCCAAACAGGCAGCTGCTGCTCACCAACCTCGTCCGCTGCTACCTCCCCCCTCGTCGATGGACGAGGGATGGACTCTGGTGGCCAAGCGGGGCCCCACTAAGCCGGCAGCGAAACCCGCTCCGGCTGTGGCCCCAAAAAAGGCGAGCCCTAAACTCCGCCCCCCGCGAACGGCTGCAGTGGTCATCACCCTGCAGCCTGGCGCGGTGGAGCAGGGCGCAACATATGCGGCCGTCCTTGCGGAGGCGGAAAAATCCATCGATCTCAAAGGCCTAGGGATCGATGGTGTCCGCTTCCGCAAGGCGGCGACGGGGGCACGGATCCTCGAGGTGGCTGGCGCCGGTAACGCCGAAAAGGCGAACGGGCTAGCCACCGAGCTCAAAAAAGTTTTGGGCGACGTGGTCCGCGTATCTCGACCGGAAAAATGTGCAGAACTGCGCATTTCCGGGCTGGATGACGCGGCCACTAAAGCGAAAGTGGCATCGGCCATAGCAGCCGAGGGAGGGTGTGCCACAGAGGCCGTAAAGGTTGGCGAGATCAATCGCCCACCTGGTAGGCTGGGGTCGGTCTGGGTTAAGTGCCCTACCGCCGCAGCCCAAAGGGTGACCGATGGTCGCCGAATCTTGGTCGGGTGGTCGGTCGTCCGACCTACACTCTTAGAGCCCAGACAGCAGCGGTGCTTCCGCTGTCTGGAACCGGGCCACATCGGAGTGAAGTGCACTGTGGGCATTGACCGCAGCGGGCTTTGCTTCAACTGCGGCAAGCCCGGCCATGCGGCCGCAGCGTGCACTGCCGAACCCCACTGTCCGATATGCGCGGCAGGGGGCAAGGCGTCTGGTCACCGGCTGGGCAGCAAAGACTGCGCAGCGGGTGACCAGAAGCGGGGCAAGCGACCCCAGGGACGGCAGGCGGCGAAGGGTGGCCCCGTGGCGCCCTCGCAGTCTGTCGATCTCTCGCAGACCGAGGAGGCGATGGATACGGCCCACTCATAAATGGCGACTATCTCCTTCCTGCAGGCGAACATCAACCACTGCGTCGGAGCTCAGGACAATTTGTTCCAGTGCATGGCGCAGTGGCAGGCGTCGGTTACGGTGATCTCCGATCCGTACTACGTTCGCCCCCGCGACGACTGGGCGAGTGACCTCGACGGCTCAGTTGCGATCGTTACGCAACTGCACGTCCCCGGCTCCGCTCCCTTCGAGAAGGTCTTGAGGGGCCGGGGATGTGTGACGGTCACTTTAGGCGGCATCGCAGTGATCGGGGTGTACTGCCCTCCCAGCAAAACCCTCGCCGACTTCGAGCAACTGCTCTTAGAAATCGGGGGTATGGTGGAAGGGGTGCACCCTGCTCATGTCGTGATTGCCGGAGACTTCAACGCGCACTCGCGTGCTTGGGGATCACCGGACACCGACGATAGAGGAGAAGCGTTGGAAGAGTGGGCGGTGTCTACTGGCGTGGTGCTCCTCAACAGGGGGACGGTGAACACGTTCGTAGGGCCCCAAGGAGGCACATCGATTATTGACCTGACGTTCGCCAGCCCCGCGCTGGCACGCAGGGCGCGCAACTGGAGAGTCTTCGAGGGAGAGGAGAACTTGTCCGATCACCGATATATTCGGTTCGACATTTCCTCCTCGCCCGCGACGGCTGCATGGTCAAGTAATCGTCCCCTTAGCGGTGAAAATCCGCGCTGGCGAGTAGCCACGCTGGATCGGGAGCTGGCTATCGAGGCGGCCATCGTGGAACGGTGGGCTGGTGCCGGCACTACCCATCTGGACGTGGACGCAAAATCGGAGCAGCTCCAGGATTCGCTGACTCGCGTCTGTGACGCGGCTATGAGTAGGGCAAGGCCCGTTCCTCCTCGGAGACAGGTGTACTGGTGGCGCCCGCACCTCGCTGAGCTTCGGCAAGCGAGCTGGGCATCGCAACGCCGGTACACTCGTGCCCGGGGAAGACGGGTTAGGGACCTGGTCTTGGAAGCGGAGCTTCGCGCTGCGTGGCAGGCCGCCCGTGCGGTCTACAGCGCAGCGATCAAGTCGGCTAAGGAGGAGGCCTGGAGGGAGTGGCTTGAGACACTCGACAGAGATCCATGGGGGCGGCCATACAAGGTCATGAGCCACAAGCTCCGACCGTGGGCGCCCCCACTCACCAGGTCTCTGGAGCCCTCGTTCGTAGGACAAGTGGTCAGCACCCTATTTCCGGCGGCAGACGAATGGGTCCCTCCGACCATGTCGTCACGTAACCAGGAGCCAACAGCGGCGGAGGTCATTCCTCCCGTGTCCGAGGAGGAACTGGAGGTGGCCGTTCTGCGACTCAAGGCGAAGAACGGCGCCCCAGGCCCGGACGGAGTACCTGGACGGCTGATCACCTCGGTGATGCCGATTATCGGGGAGGATACGCGATCCCTCATGACGGAATGTCTGACGGGGGGGAGATTCCCGCGTACTTGGAAGATCGGGAAGCTCGTTCTTCTCGGTAAGAACGGCCGCCCAAAAGAGTCACCGTCGGCCTACCGCCCGATAGTACTGCTTGGCGAGATGAGCAAGCTGTTCGAGCGGGTGATCAGTGCTCGTCTCGTCAAGCACCTGGAGGGGGTAGGACCAGACTTGCACGACGGTCAATTTGGTTTTCGCCGCGGGAGGTCAACCCTAGATGCCATTTCGCACTTGCGGGAACGCGTGGGGGAGGCAGTCGACCAGGGAGAAGTGGTCCTTGCGGTCTCGCTGGATATCGCGAATGCGTTTAACACGCTTCCTTGGGCGACTGTCGCGGAGGCACTTAGGTACCACAAGGTTCCCGAGTACCTTAGGCAAGTGCTCGGGGACTACTTCGTCGGGCGCGCGATCGCGTATCCGTCGCGCGATCGGCTCGTCCGGCGAGAGATGTCATGCGGTGTTCCACAGGGGTCGGTCCTCGGGCCTCTCCTGTGGAACATCGGATTCGACTGGGTCCTGCGCGGTGCAAATCTCCGGGGAGTTGGTATACTTTGTTATGCCGACGATACCCTGGTCACCGCGCGGGCCCCCAATTTTCGCGATGCGGCGGTGCTGGCCACGGCTGGTGTGGCGCAAGTAGTGCGCCGCATCAAGGCGTTAGGGCTCCGGGTGGCTCTCGAAAAATCTGAGGCTCTGTTTTTCCACGGGCCTCGGAGACCTCCACCTGTAGGCGCAAAAATCGTGGTAGGGGGCACCTCCATCGCTGTCGGGTCGAGGATGAAGTATTTAGGACTCGTTCTCGACAGTCGGTGGGGGTTTGTGGAGCACTTTCGGCAACTGGCTCCGAAACTTTTAGCCTACGCCGGAATGCTCGCAAGGCTCCTCCCCAACAAAGGGGGACCGGGTAGTGCGTGCCGTCGCCTGTACGACGGAGTGTTGCGTTCGAAAGCACTGTACGGTGCGCCGATATGGGCAGATGCTCTGAGCGCTCAGAATATGGTCTTGCTGCGGCGCCCGCAGCGAGCCATAGCGCAAAGAGCGGCTCGGGCGTACTGTACGGTGTCGTACGAGGCGGCTTGCGCAATCGCAGCCAGTCTACCGTGGGATCTCGAGGCGGGGGTACTGTCGCAGGTTTACCGGCGAAGTACTCTGGTACGCAGGGGCGGGGGTTGGCCAACCATGGAGGAGATCGGAACTTGGAGAGCGCAAGCTCGCGACGTTCTCTTCGAAAGGTGGTCGACCCGACTAGAGGGGTCTGCGGTGGGGAAGGAACTGGTTTCGGCCATCCAACCCATTCTGCGGCCCTACGTCGAAAGGCGGCACGGGACTCTAACGTTCCACCTTACACAACTCTTAACGGGGCACGGCTGCTTCGGGAAGTACTTGTGGGAGGTGGTCGGCATCGAGCCGGAGCCTACGTGTCGCCACTGTAGCGGTGGGGCTGTGGACACGGCGGAGCATACGCGCGTCGTGTGCACGGCTTGGAGCGGGGAGCGTTCGGCTCTAGTAGGTAAGATAGGACAAGACCTCTCGCTGCCGGCCGTGGTTCGCGCCATGGTCGACAGCGAAGAGGGCTGGGCCGCCGTCGTCTCATTCGCTGAGACAGTCATGACGGCAAAACGAGAGACGCTCAGAGAGAGGGAGCGTAGCGGTTTGACGCTTCCTCCTCGTCGGCCCACAGCGTCGGGGCGGCGGCGTATGCAGTACGCCAGCCGCCTGGCCTTGGAAGGAGGATCGGGGGATCCACCGACCTAATAATGGCCCCGCGATGTGGCGCCCCTAGTGTTCAGGGGGCGCTAACATGTGACGTTACAGGGGAAGGGCACTGGCCCAACCCCTGGGAGTCGAGCCCGCTCGCTGGGCAACGCCGGCCGGATCGCAGTGAGCAAACGCCTGCCTATCCTGTGATCTGACCTGAAGGCGATGAAGTGGACATCGTGAGGTTTAGTGGGTATGCCCCGAAGAGGTGAGTCCCACATACGGCCTCCAGATACCCCCCATATCGGAGGTAGCATGCCTAATAGCATTCCTCACGTAAAAAAAAAAAAAAAAAAAACCTAACCTAACCTAACCTTTTTTTTTTTTTTTTTTGTTCAGGCAGGAAAAAATGTACCTCATCCGCATACCGCGCAGCGCGGGGACGCCGCGCGGTTATGTGGGGCTCTCACCACACTAAAACAACCTGCCGTGTGCCGTACACCGCGACTTAGTGAGTGGACCGTCGGAAATACTTCGCACTCATCGACGGAACACCCAAGCGCTGGCCCGCAAAGGTGCGGTGCGGGCCCGTCTTCTAGGCGATGTCCAGGCACACCGGGACATCACCCCTTCGCGGGGGGCTCTACTGCGGGTGGAGGGCAAGCCCCGTCCCATCCACCCGCGGCCTCACTACGGCGGCATGAGGCGCAGAAATGCGCGTGCACGCCGCCCAGTTCGCCGGCGGCGGATCGGATCCGCAAGGCCGTCTGCCTCTCTGATCCTCTCCGCCGCCTCCTTCTGCGAGATGACTGCCTCGCAGAAAGACGCGACCGCGGTAAAACTCCTCTCGCTGCGTGCCATGGAGCGCAGGATGGCCGGCAGCGAGAGGTCGACTCCCACTACTGCCACGAGATCACGGCGCTCCACCGCCCAGGCCGGACAAGCCTCGAGCGTGTGTTGCGCCGTGTCCTCGCGGCAGGGACAGTGATGGCAGGCGGGACTCGATTCCCTCCTAGCGACCGAGTACAGATACTTTCCGAAGCAGCCGTGCTCGGAAAGCATCTGAGTCAGTCGGAAGGAAAGGGTCCCGTGCTGTCTCTCCGTCCACTCGACAATGACCGGCTGGAGCGCCGCCACGGTGCGATGACCAGCACTCGGGGACTCCAGCCGGGACGACCACTTAGCCATGATGGCTTGGCGGGCGGCATCTCGCCACCCGCGAACGTCCTCGGGCGGAGGCCGACTGCCACTCTCCGCCCGATGTTGTGTCGTCTGCCGATACACCTCGGCGAGCACTTCCGCCTCCAGATCCCACGGAGGGGTTCCGGCCAATGCGCAGGCCGCCTCTGTCGACACAGTGCGGTACCCGCGTATGGCCCTGACCGCCACGATGCGTTGGGCCCGCAAGAGACCGGGCCTATTGCGGGCGGTCAGGGCGTCCGCCCACACCGGTGCGCCGTACAGCGCCATCGACCGGATCACCCGGGTATACAACCGTCGGCACCCGATACTGGCTCCGCCCAGGTTTGGCAAAAGCCTCCCCAGGGCGGATGCGGCGCCGACGAGTTTCGGGGCGAGCCTACGGAAGTGCTCGTCGAAGTGCCACCTTGAGTCGATATAAAGGCCCAGATACTTTATCTGGGCCGCCACTGGTACGAGGACCGACCGGATCTCGATCGAGGCGCGGGGCGGCGGGCGGCGATAAGGCCCGTGGAAAAGCACGGCCTCCGTCTTCTCCACCGCCACCCGCAGGCCCAACGCCTCGATCCGTCCGACCACCTGGGAGACACCCACGGTGGCGAGGTGCGCCGCCTCCTCGAAACTTTCCCCCGGGGCCGTGACGAGAGTGTCATCCGCGTAGCAGATGACACCCAGCCCGGGAGGAAAGACTCCGCGGAGGACCCAATCATAGCCGATGTTCCACAGGAGCGGCCCTAAGACCGACCCCTGAGGAACACCGCACGACACGGGTCGCTGCAGCACACGTCCGTCGCAGTCCTCGTACATCACATGCCTCTCCTGCAGATAGTCCGCCACCAGCCGCCTCAGGTAGAGCGGCACCCCGTGATAGCGGAGCGCCTCCCTGATGCAGCTGAATGGCAGACTATTGAATGCGTTGGCGATGTCCAGCGACACCGCCAACAGCACTCCGCCGCGGCTCACCACCTCCTCGGAAGCAGCCCTCAGACGCAAGATTGCGTCGATCGTCGAACGCCCCACTCGAAACCCGAATTGGGCGTCCGACAGATCCGGCCCCACTGTAGTGAGGTGCTCGACGATGCGGGCAGCGAGAATTCTCTCGAATAACTTGCCCGCCTCGTCGAGCAACACTATGGGCCTGAAGGCTGCAGCCGAATTGGTAGGCCGTCCAGGCTTCTGCAGGAGCACCAGCTTCCCGCTTTTCCAGCAGTCAGGGAACCGTCCGGACGCTAGGCAGGCGTCCAGCAGTTCCCTGAGGCGGTCCTCCATGTGGTCGAGGGCCAGGGCCAACACACGGGCAGGGACCCCGTCAGGCCCGGGAGCGGTGTTCTTCGAACGGATTCGAAGAACAGCCACCCCCACCTCCGCCTCCGTGACGGGCGGAACATCCTCCTGCACTACCCCCTCGTCCTCGGCTAGAACAGCCATGGACGGGGGCGTATGCTCCGCCCGATCCGGGAAAAGGCCCTCGACCACTTCCGCCAGGAAGCTGGGCTGGAGAGTCTCCGTAAGGGGGGGGCCCTGCGCGCGGAGCTTATCACGCGCCGCGCGGTACGGGCGACCCCAGGGGTCACTGTCTAGACTCTCCAGCATCTCGGCTCTGCTGCGCTCCTTGGCAGCATCTATGGCCCGCTTGAAGGTGATTTCGGCCTCCCTGGCCAACTCCCTCAAGCGGACAACCTCTGGGTGTTGGGCGTCTCTGTGACGCCCACGGCTTCGGGTGACGGCCCTCTTGGCGCGGTTAGAGGCCGCGCGGAGGGCCGCCAGCTCCTGGGACCACCAGTAGACCTCCGTCTTGGGAGGCCGACGTCCGACCCGGTGCATGGCCGCGTCGCAAACTGCGGTCAGCGACTCGCGAAAGCGGCCCGCACCAACCTTTTTTTTTTTTTTTTTTTGTTTAGGCAGGAAAAAATGTACCTTCCGCATACCGCGCAGCGCGGGGACGCCGCGCGGTTATGTGGGGCTCTCACCACACTAAAACAACCTGCCGTGTGCCATACACCGCGACTTAGTGAGTGAACCGTCGGAAATACTTCGCACTCATCGACGGAACACCCAAGCGCTGGCCCGCAAAGGTGCGGTGCGGGCCCGTCTTCTAGGCGATGTCCAGGCACACCGGGACATCACCCCTTCGCGGGGGGCTCTACTGCGGGTGGAGGGCAAACCCCGGCCCATCCACCCGCGGCCACACTAGGGCGGCATGAGGCGCAAGAATGCGCGCGCACGCCGCCCGGTTCGCCGGCGGCGGATTAGATCTGCGAGGCCGTCTGCCTCTCTGATCCTCTCCGCCGCCTCCTTCTGCGAGATGACTTCCTCGCAGAAAGATGCGACCGCGGTAAAACAACTCTCGCTGCGGGCCATGGAGCGCAGGATGGCCGGCAGCGAGAGATCGACTCCCACTATTGCCACGAGGTCTCGGCGCTGCACCGCCCAAGCTGGACAAGCCTCGAGCGTGTGCTGCGCCGAGTCCTCGCGGCAGGGACAGTGATGACAGGCGGGACTCGATTCCCTCCTGGCGACCGAGTACAGATACTTTCCGAAGCAGCCGTGCTCGGAAAGCATCTGAGTCAGTCGGAAGGAAAGGGTCCCGTGCTGTCTCTCCGTCCACTCGACAATGACCGGCTGGAGCGCCGCCACGGTGCGATGACCTGCACTCGGGGACTCCAGCCGGGACGACCAGTCAGCCATGATGGCTTGGCGGGCGGCATCTCGCCACCCGCGGACCTCTTCGGGCGGGGGCCGACTGCCACTACCCGCCCTATATTGTGTCGTCTGCCGATAAACTTCGGCGAGCACTTCCGCCTCCAAGTCCCATGGGGGTGTTCCGGCCAATGCGCAGGCCGCTTCCGTCGAAACGGTGCGGTACCCGCGTATAGCCCTGACCGCCACGATACGCTGGGCCCTTAACAGGTAGGGCCTATTGCGGGCAGTCAGGGCGTCCGCCCACACTGGTGCGCCATACAGCGCCATTGACCGGATCACCCCGGTGTATAGCCGTCGACAGCCGATACTGGCTCCGCCCAGGTTTGGCAAAAGCCTACCCAGGGCGGATGCAGTGCCGACGAGCTTCGGGGAGAGCATTCGGAAGTGCTCGTCGAAGTGCCACCTTGAGTCGATTATTAGGCCCAGATATTTAATCCGGGCCCCCACTGGTACGAGAACCGAACGGATCATAATCGAGGCGCGGGGCGGCGGGCGGCGACGAGGCCCATGGAAATATAGAGCCTCCGTCTTCTCCACCGCCACCCGCAGGCCCAACGCCTCGATGCGATCGACCACCTGGGAGACACCCACGGTGGCCAGCTGCGCCGCCTCCTCGAAGCTTTCCCCCGGGGCCGTGACAAGAGTGTCATCCGCATAGCAGATGACGCCCAGCCCCGGAGGAAAGACTCCGCGGAGGACCCAATCATAGCCGATGTTCCACAGGAGCGGCCCGAGGACCGACCCCTGAGGAACACCGCACGACATGGGTCTCTGCAGCACACGTCCGTCGCAGTCCTCGTACAAGACGCGTCTCTCCTGCAGATAGTCCGCCACCAGCCGCCTCAGATAGACGGGCACCCCGTGATATCGGAGCGCCTCCCTGATGCAGCTGAATGGCAGACTATTGAATGCGTTGGCGATGTCCAACGACACCGCCAACAACACTCCGCCGCGGCTCACCACCTCTTCGGCGGCAGCCCTCAAATGCAGAATTGCATCAACCGTCGAACGCCCCGTTCGAAAACCGAATTGGGCATCCGACAGGTCGGGCCCCACTGTAGTGAGGTGCTCGACGATTCGGGTAGCGAGAATTTTCTCGAACAACTTACCCGCCTCGTCGAGCAACACTATGGGCCTGAAGGCTGCGGCCGAATCGGTGGGCCGTCCAGGCTTCTGCAGGAGTACCAGCTTCCCGCTTTTCCAGCAGTCAGGGAACCGTCCGGACGCCAGGCAGGCGTCCAGCAGTTCCCTGAAGCGGTCCTCCATGTGGTCGAGGGCCAGGGCCAACACGCGGGCAGGTATCCCGTCAGGCCCAGGGGCGGTGTTCTTCGATCGGATTCGAAGGGCAGCCACCCCCACCTCCGTCTCCGTGACGGGCGGAACATCCTCCTCCACTACCACCTCGTCCTCGGCCAAAGAGGCCATGGACGGGGGCGTGTGCTCCGCCCGATCCGGGAAAAGGCCCTCGACCACTTCCGCTAGGAAGCTGGGCTGGAGAGTCTCGGTAAGGGGGGGGCCCTGCGCGCGGAGCTTATTACGCACCGCGCGGTATGGGCGACCCCAGGGGTCACGGTCGAGACCCTCCAGCATTTCCATTCTACTGCGCTCCTTGGCAGCATCTATGGCCCGCTTGAAGGTGTTTTCGGCCTCTTTCGACAACTCCCTCAAGCGGACAACCTCTGGGTGTTGGGCGTCTCTGTAACGCCCACGGCTTCGGGTGACGGCCCTCTTGGCGCGGTTGGAGGCCGCGCGAAGGGACGCCAGCTCTTGGGACCACCAGTAGACCTCCGTCTTTGGAGGCCTACGTCCGACCCGGTGCATGGCCGCGTCGCAAACAGCAGTTAGCGAGTCGCGAAAGCGGCCTGCACCGACGTCCACCCCCTCAGACGGAGGTGGCAGAGACAGCCACGCTTGCACGATGGCTGCCTCCGCTAATTGGTCCCTATCGAGACTACCCAAAGCCCACCGCTTAAAAGGTGAGGTGCTGCCAACCCTGTGACCCCTACTGGCGTCCTGCGACCGAGAGAGCTCAAAACGGATGTATTGATGGTCCGAGTTGGTCGTCTCGTCGTTCAGGACACGCCAGTTCCTTACCCGTGTGGCAAGCGTGGGGGTAGCGAACGAAAGGTCCACTATCGACCCCCCCCACGACTTGACACACGTATAGGTGGTGCCCCTGTTAAGGAGACAGAGGCCCACCGAGTCCGCCCACTCCAACACGACGTCGCCGCGGCCGCTGGTCCTGGAGGACCCCCACGCCCCAGACCAGGCGTTGAAGTCCCCCATTACCAGCACGTGACCCGAGGTCACCTGCCGCATCGAGGACTCCAGTCTAAAGATGAAGTCCTCGAAATCGCTCAGCCTCCGGTTGGGGGAGAAGTAAACACCGTAAACGGTGATACCCCCCCATGCGGCAGCAACAAATCCCGGACCCTTGTCTCTTGGTGACAAGGGGGGGAGCTGAAGCGCCGTGGAGGCGACGATTGCCACGTTTCCGTCCACCGAGTACGAACCGACCCAATTCGGGCGGTTCGGGATGATGTACGGATCCGCGGCTACGGCAAGGCCTATTGACCACTGCGCCATGTTTTGCAGGAGGAGGTCCTGCGCACGGCGACAGTGGTTCAGGTTCACCTGGAGGATGTTGCAGTCACGGTCCATTATTGGGCGGTGGCTACTACATCCTCCTCCATGCGTGTCGGCGGCGACGGCGACGGCGATACTACATCGCTGGGAACGGCCTGAGTCGACCGGCCAGCGCCCAGCTGTGGCTCGGAAGCCGAGGCAGCGCGGGGTGGCTTGCAACCCTCACGGCCCAGCATGTGATTGGCGGGCAGTTTGCCCGCGGCACATGCCGGGCAGTGGGGAGCGGCGGAACAGGCCGCCATCTTGTGCCCGGGTTGACCGCAGCGGAAGCACAGCCCACTGCAGTCAAAACAGCTGGTGCACTTCAGGCGAGCGTGCCCAGGTGCCATGCATTTAAAACACCTCATGGGCCGGCTCTCCAGGACAGTAACCCTGGCTGAGATCCAGCCCACGAGGAGTCTTCCGGCGTCGGCTAAGATCTTTACCGACGCTACCGGACAGCTCGCCCAAATCGCACCAACGCCACCAGGACCGGGGCGGATGGGGCCAACCCTAACATGCTCCGGGCTGCATTTGGTAGCAAAAGCTATTGCCTCCCGGACATCCTCAGGCTCTGTAAAGTCTGCCAGACCCGAAATGCGCACCTCGGCGCATTTGGTGGGTCTGGCGATCTTGACGCCCTCCACCCCGCTGAATAGGCCCCGAAGCTTTTCAGCCACTACGTCAGCCCTCTTGCCTCCCTCCGCCCCGGGGAACTCGAGTATCCGAGCTCCCGTACGGGCGAGGCGTGTTCGGGCACCGACGCCGCCGAGATCGGCGACGTCGATACCTTGTCGGGCTTGTAGAAGGACTTGACGGTAGTCAAGACCGCGCTCCGTCGCCTCTGGCGCCACCGTGATCACCACGGCGGCGGATTTGGGAGGTATTAACTTCCTCGGCTTCTTTTTGCCACTGGACTGTGGGGCTGCGGCCGTCTCCGCCGCAGACTTCTTCTTCTTCTTTTTCCTCCTTTTCTTCCGCTCCACCGTTTGCCAGCCCTCGCTGTCCGGTTGTGCGGAAGTCGAGGGGACAGGAACGGGGGCGGAAGGCCCTGGCGTGGGTGCCGTAGGAGGGGCGGCGCGTCGAGCTCTGGCGGGAGCCCGCGATGCCGTCTGCACCGGTCGCAACGGTGGGAAATTCTCCCTTGGAGCAGTTACTGCGGGACCCGAGGGTCGACCAGCTTGGCCTTGTGGCGGACGTGCAGCTGTGACAGCGACTGAAGGCGTCGCCACTGCTGCCTGTGCCCGTCTCATCGCCGCGGTGGTGAGGAGACGCGGTTCGGGAGGCAACCTGGCCTCTACCGCTCCAAGCCTTGCCTCTACCATTGTGCCTACGCTCAACATTATCTCCCTCATGAGGTCCTGTGATAGGACTGAGGGAGGTGCTGAGGAGGCTATGGGGGCCACTTCAGTTGTTATAGAAGTGGCAGGCGCTGCCGGCGTTGCCACCGGCACAGATGCGGCCTGCGTCATGCGGCGCATTTCGGCCTGCATCTGACGCATCTCTTCTTGTAGCGTCAAGATCTCCGCGTCTCGGCGCTTAATTGCCACTAAGAGCCGACGGTTCTCATCGGTGGCAGTGCGTTCTGTTAGCACTTCCACGTGCTCCAACAGTGCAGTAGCCGCCGTCTTGAGCAACTTCTGGCTGGTGCCCTTCAGGTTGGCCGACTTGGTAGCCAACTCCATAATAATGGCTACACTGCCTTGTGCCCTTTTCAGTAGCTCTGCTGCAGAGTGAGGATTCCCGTCCGAACCGGGCAGGATTTCTGCAGCGAGCTGCTCTGCTCGTTCAATAGCGAGCTGCTCCTCTTCGCGGCGCTTGCGCGCCAGCTCCGCCTTGCGGGAGAGGCCGACTCTCGGCTCCGTGATGTCCACCGTAGCACGGCCCCTTCCCGCGGTGGAAACCTTCGGGGGAGGTGGTTGTTCAATGGGGTCGTTCGACCCCTCCATCGACTCCACGGAGCGGTTGCGTTTCTGCGACTGCCAGAACTTGGAGTTCAACGTTGTCGTCGAACCCCTCGTTGATGACGCGGCGCTCAACGATTCCACATCCGCGTCGGAAATATCAACCTCGGAGACCGAGATAGGGCGGACGCGAGAAGACCGTCGTAATACGACCTTCGGCTGCATGTTGGCCGGTACCTCCACTTCGCTACTTCCAGGGGTTGGTGTCATCCCCGAAAGTTCTATGCTGCCACGATCGGCAACATCTCCTCCTTCCTTGCTTGTGAACAAGCATTCGTCCTTCTCCTGCTTTTCGTCAGTTTTGTTTTGGGTTTTGTTATTAAATGAATCCATAAGAGTCCCACGAGTATGAGCCGAAAGGATTACACTTCCCGGGTGACGCTCATTCCGGGAAGCGGGGTACATACTGTGGAGGTCCCCAGGTGTCCACAGGTTTTTACGACTTCGCTGTCGGGTCTTATAGACTTTTCCTTGTCGCGGGCCGGCCAATGAAGGCAAGCCCCGCGTCCTCCGAGATCACATCTTCCCGCATGTGGCTAGCATGCAGGTCCTTGACGATCACCCGGAGATTACGCGACGCGGGAGGGCAGCCACCCCTCCCATCACCGACGGTGGCACGAATGCCTGTCAGCCCCTGCGCGAGCAGTGGGCCGACCCGTCCCTCGATCCTTTCGGATCTGGGATCCTCGCGGATCCCTCGCGGGCCTAGCAGGCCCGCCATACCACGACCCCCTCGTGCAATGGGGTCAGCTAGCCCTGAAAAGGGCTGGAACGTTAGCCGTCGACGTTGACGCCAGCTACTCCAGAGGAGCAATCAATGATGCGTCATCGCCCACGTTGCCCAGGGTGCACCGCGAGGAGGTGTTCCGTCGCACCCCGCCCGCACCAACCTAACCTAACCTAACCTAACCTAACCTAACCTGGGGCAGAACGAGAGAGGAACGCGATAAGGTGAAGGGTAAATTGGATGGAATGAAAGAGCGCTTCGTCGTCGAGGCGGTCAAAAACAAGGACCCGCTTCTGGTCCTGAGGGACGTGCTGAGTGTCAACAGCGATGATGACTTTCTGCGCGCCCTCAGGAATCAGAACCGGGGGTTTTTGGCGGCCTCGACGAGGAAGAAGCTAGGATGACAATAAGATATAAAAAGAAAGCTCGAAATCCGAACAGCGCGCATATCGTAATTGCGGTGTCCCCCAAGATTTGGACGAGGGCGACTGAGGTGGGTAAACTCCACGTCGACCTCCAGCGAGTGACGGTGGAGGACCAGTCGCCCCTCGTCCAGTGCACGCGGTGCCTCGGCTACGGGCATAGTAAGAAATTTTGCAAGGAGCCCGAAGACTTGTGCAGCCATTGCGGAGGTCCTCATAACCGCGATGGCTGCCTAGCTCAAAAAGCCTTCGAACCCCCAAAATGTATAAACTGTGTCCGAGCCGGGGTATCGCCTGCACACCACCACGCCTTCAGCGGAGAGTGCCCCATAAGGAAGAAGTGGGACGCGATCGCTCGAGCCGCCGTAGCATATTGCTAAGGCGACTCGAGACATCGCGCGACACTGGAAGATAGGAGCGCATAAAACTTTTAAATTAAAACTATTATTTTTTAAACAAACCCAGCTATGTTAGCAGTAATATTATATTAATACTACTGCGACATAAACACCTGGTAATTAATTAGGCATAAAGAATTCAAAATTAAACTAAATTAAAACACAATAATAAACTAAAAAATAAAAACTCGTGCTCCTTCCATATATAAAATATGCCTCTCAATAAAACATTTACGCTAAAATAAAACACAAACAAATATCTATAAAAATCTAATAAATTGAACTAAATTAAACTAAAGTAACTAAATTAAAACACAGTAATAAACTAAAATAAAAACTCGTGCTCCTTCCATATATAAAAATATGCCTTTCAATAAAACATTTACGCTAAAATAAAACACAAACAAATATCTATAAAAATCTAATAAATTAAACTAAATTAAACTAAACTAAAAACTCGTGCTCCTTCCATATATAAAATACCCCTCTTAATAAAACATTTACCCTAAAATAAAACACAAACAAATATCTATAAAAATCTAATAATAAATGATAAAACCTACCACGCAACAACAAAATAAAAATAAACAACATGCAACACATACACATAACCAACCATACACAGTACACACTACACTACGAATTACACATGTTACTAGAAAACATACCGGGTATTCTCTGCCTTATTATGTAATAAGGGGCAGAATAAACCGTTCGCATACACATACAGACATAACAATTACACACAAAATGATTTTTAAAAAAGTAATCAAATAGAATTATATCCCCATCCCCAAATAACCAATTAAAATCAATATTATAAAAATCAAACAACAATACAGCATTAAATTCATAAAGTCAAATAATCAAAAATTAACATTTAATTCTCTTCCATTTAAATAAATGCATAGTAGGGCTATTGATATATATATTATAGGCACTTAAAAATAAATAACCAATTGAAATTAACAATAAATAATCAATCTTCGGCATACCAAACAAATTCAAATTTAAGTGATTCACAATAAACAATTCATTTCGGCAAATAACTTCAAACCAAGAATTATTAGTATAAATCAAGCAAAATCCACGGCAAACCTTTTACAAATTTAAATAATTAACAAATAAAAATTTAACAACAGCAAACAAGGGCTCGGCTACCTTTAAGGCTGAGGTACCTACGAATAGGACCACCGGAATGCTATTCAGAGTACTCCGGTGGGACTTAATAAAAAAAAAAAAAAAAAAAAAAAAAAAAAACCTAACCTGGGGCGGGCCCCCGTAAGTGAGCTGTGAGTACGTCCTTGTCGTCCGGCCCTGGACCCCGACCTGACCACCGTAACGGAGTGGCAGGCGGGTGACCGAATCTCTGGCTCGATACTTGAGGGGCATTTAGAGCGATCAGTTACTTCTGAGCTTGCGGTACTTTTCAGTACCAACAAAACGGTGCTTCTCAGCGCCAATACGGTTAGAGGTCGTCTGACATCGGAAACGATGTCTGACGAGTGTTCTGGCCCTCAGGGGGCGGGGAGTGGGACTGAGAGGTCCCGCTCTCCTCTCCGAGGTGCGCGTGACCCTAAGGGGACGGGGAAAGGGGCCGAAAGGCCCCGATCTCCCCTCCTGGGGGCTTTTAACCCTGAGGGGTCGGGGAGAGGGACCGAAAGGTCTCAATCCTCCCTCCCAGGGGTTTGCAAGGAGGCGCGCGTCCTACTGCCTCGTCTAGGCGCTAGGACGCAAACTCTGTCGGAGTCTTCTACCGACACCAGCGTCGGCACGGTGGTGTCTGTCGACTCGCGGCCGTCCTCCCCGGGCAGACTTTGGCGGAAACGCTTAAACTCTGCGTCGGACGGGGACTGCTCCGAGTCGGGAGACCGTGTGGATGCCGCTGAGTTCGGTGGCAAGAAACTGCGCGGTCGTCCCCCGACCACAGGCCAGTATGTCGGCCTGGCGAAAGCCAAGGCCGAGCTCAACCTGGCCAAGGAGCGAGAGCTCCAACTTCGGGCAGAGGAGGAACTGGCGGGGGAGCTGCGGCAGCAGAAGGAGTCATTCCTTCTAAAACCGCACAAACCGCAAACCGAGTCGACCGTGTCAGCTGCTCACCTTCGGGCTGAGGAGTTGACGCAAGCCATAGAGGCAGCCGTAGGGACCGTTCAGACGGTGGCGAAGAAATCGTCCCGTCTGAAGGGTCAATATGTGCGGGACCTCAATCTCGCGGCAAGCTCTATCTTGGAGTACGCTCGCGAGTTGAGGTCTCGCACTGAGACGGACGAGGTGGCCAGGCTTCAGGCCGAGCTGGTCACCCTCCGAGCTGAGATAGGTGTTTTGAGGGAGCGGGCGGACTCGGCTCCCCTCACTATGAGTCGCGACGAGATCGCCTTTATGGTTGATGCGCGGCTCGAGGGGATACAGGACCGCCTGTTACCCGAGAAACGGCTCCGTCCTCCGCTTCAGGCGGACATACGGAATGCTGCCGCAGCTGCCTCCGCGTCCTCTTCGGCCATAGGCGTCGAAGAGCCAGCGCTCCCCGCGTCGGCGCCCACCGCACCCCCCGCGTCTAAGGCCAAGGCTAAGGCCAAGGCCAAGGCCGCTCGCGGGGCGACACCTGTGGTGGCCACACCTGCGGCATCTACGCCTAAGCAGGCGCCACCTAAGGTGGCCAAACCCGCGGCGTCCGTGCCTGAGCAGGCACAACCTTCGAGGTTGCCTTCAACCTCGGAGACTGCCCCAGGCAACAAAAAAAAGAAAACGAGGAAGAGTGCTGCTGCCAAACAGGCAGCTGCTGCTCACCAACCTCGTCCGCTGCCACCTCCCCCCTCGTCGATGGACGAGGGATGGACTCTGGTGGCCAAGCGGGGCCCCACTAAGCCGGCAGCGAAACCCGCTCCGGCTGTGGCCCCAAAAAAGGCGAGCCCTAAACTCCGCCCCCCGCGAACGGCTGCAGTGGTCATCACCCTGCAGCCTGGCGCGGTGGAGCAGGGCGCAACATATGCGGCCGTCCTTGCGGAGGCGGAAAAATCCATCGATCTCAAAGGCCTAGGGATCGATGGTGTCCGCTTCCGCAAGGCGGCGACGGGGGCACGGATCCTCGAGGTGGCTGGCGCCGGTAACGCCGAAAAGGCGAACGGGCTAGCCACCGAGCTCAAAAAAGTTTTGGGCGACGTGGTCCGCGTATCTCGACCGGAAAAATGTGCAGAACTGCGCATTTCCGGGCTGGATGACGCGGCCACTAAAGCGAAAGTGGCATCGGCCATAGCAGCCGAGGGAGGGTGTGCCACAGAGGCCGTAAAGGTTGGCGAGATCAATCGCCCACCTGGTAGGCTGGGGTCGGTCTGGGTTAAGTGCCCTACCGCCGCAGCCCAAAGGGTGACCGATGGTCGCCGAATCTTGGTCGGGTGGTCGGTCGTCCGACCAACACTCCTAGAGCCCAGACAGCAGCGGTGCTTCCGCTGTCTGGAACCGGGCCACATCGGAGTGAAGTGCACTGTGGGCATCGACCGCAGTGGGCTTTGCTTCAACTGCGGTAAGCCCGGCCATGCGGCCGCAGCGTGCACTGCCGAACCCCACTGTCCGATATGCGCGGCAGGGGGCAAGGCGTCTGGTCACCGGCTGGGCAGCAAAGACTGCGCAGCGGGTGACCAGAAGCGGGGCAAGCGACCCCAGGGACGGCAGGCGGCGAAGGGTGGCCCCGTGGCGCCCTCACAGTCTGTCGATCTCTCGCAGACCGAGGAGGCGATGGATACGGCCCACTTATAAATGGCGACTATCTCCTTCCTGCAGGCGAACATCAACCACTGCGTCGGAGCTCAGGACAATTTGTTCCAGTGCATGGCGCAGTGGCAGGCGTCGGTTACGGTGATCTCCGATCCGTACTACGTTCGCCCCCGCGACGACTGGGCGAGTGACCTCGACGGCACAGTTGCGATCGTTACGCAACTGCACGTCCCCGGCTCCGCTCCCTTCGAGAAGGTCTTGAGGGGCCGGGGATGTGTGACGGTCACCTTAGGCGGCATCGCAGTGATCGGGGTGTACTGCCCTCCCAGCAAAACCCTCGCCGACTTCGAGCAACTGCTCTTAGAAATCGGGGGTATGGTGGAAGGGGTGCACCCCGCTCATGTCGTGATTGCCGGAGACTTCAACGCACACTCGCGTGCTTGGGGATCACCGGACACCGACGATAGAGGAGAAGCGTTGGAAGAGTGGGCGGTGTCTACTGGCGTGGTGCTCCTCAACAGGGGGACGGTGAACACGTTCGTAGGGCCCCAAGGAGGCACATCGATTATAGACCTGACGTTCGCCAGCCCCGCGCTGGCACGCAGGGCGCGTAACTGGAGAGTCTTCGAGGGAGAGGAGAACTTGTCCGATCACCGATATATTCGGTTCGACATTTCCTCCTCGCCCGCGACGGCTGCATGGTCAAGTAATCGTCCCCTTAGCGGAGAGAATACGCGCTGGCGAGTAGCCACGCTGGATCGGGAGCTGGCTATCGAGGCGGCCATCGTGGAACGGTGGGCTGGTGCCGGCACTACCCATCTGGACGTGGACGCAAAATCGGAGCAGCTCCAGGATTCGCTGACTCGCGTCTGTGACGCGGCTATGAGTAGGGCAAGGCCGGTTCCTCCTCGGAGACAGGTGTACTGGTGGCGCCCGCACCTCGCTGAGCTTCGGCAAGCGAGCTGGGCATCGCAACGCCGGTACACTCGTGCCCGGGGAAGACGGGTTAGGGACCTGGTCTTGGAAGCGGAGCTTCGCGCTGCGTGGCAGGCCGCCCGTGCGGTCTACAGCGCAGCGATCAAGTCGGCTAAGGAGGAGGCCTGGAGGGAGTGGCTTGAGACACTCGACAGAGATCCATGGGGGCGGCCATACAAGGTCATGAGCCACAAGCTCCGACCGTGGGCGCCCCCACTCACCAGGTCTCTGGAGCCCTCGTTCGTAGGACAAGTGGTCAGCACCCTATTTCCGGCGGCAGACGAATGGGTCCCTCCGACCATGTCGTCACGTAACCAGGAGCCAACAGCGGCGGAGGTCATTCCTCCCGTGTCCGAGGAGGAACTGGAGGTGGCCGTTCTGCGACTCAAGGCGAAGAACGGCGCCCCAGGCCCGGACGGAGTACCTGGACGGCTGATCACCTCGGTGATGCCGATTATCGGGGAGGATACGCGATCCCTCATGACGGAATGTCTGACGGGGGGGAGATTCCCGCGTACTTGGAAGATCGGGAAGCTCGTTCTTCTCGGTAAGAACGGCCGCCCAAAAGAATCACCGTCGGCCTACCGCCCGATAGTACTGCTTGACGAGATGAGCAAGCTGTTCGAGCGGGTGATCAGTGCTCGTCTCGTCAAGCACCTGGAGGGGGTAGGACCAGACTTGCACGACGGTCAATTTGGTTTTCGCCGCGGGAGGTCAACCCTAGATGCCATTTCGCACTTGCGGGAACGCGTGGGGGAGGCAGTCGACCAGGGAGAAGTGGTCCTTGCGGTCTCGCTGGATATCGCGAATGCGTTTAACACGCTTCCTTGGGCGACTGTCGCGGAGGCACTTAGGTACCACAAGGTTCCCGAGTACCTTAGGCAAGTGCTCGGGGACTACTTCGTCGGGCGCGCGATCGCGTATCCGTCGCGCGATCGGCTCGTCCGGCGAGAGATGTCATGCGGTGTTCCACAGGGGTCGGTCCTCGGGCCTCTCCTGTGGAACATCGGATTCGACTGGGTCCTGCGCGGTGCAAATCTCCGGGGAGTTGGTATACTTTGTTATGCCGACGATACCCTGGTCACCGCGCGGGCCCCCGATTTTCGCGATGCGGCGGTGCTGGCCACGGCTGGTGTGGCGCAAGTAGTGCGCCGCATCAAGGCGTTAGGGCTCCGGGTGGCTCTCGAAAAATCTGAGGCTCTGTTTTTCCACGGGCCTCGGAGACCTCCACCTGTAGGCGCAAAAATCGTGGTAGGGGGCACCTCCATCGCTGTCGGGTCGAGGATGAAGTATTTAGGACTCGTTCTCGACAGTCGGTGGGGGTTTGTGGAGCACTTTCGGCAACTGGCTCCGAAACTTTAAGCCTACGCCGGAATGCTCGCAAGGCTCCTCCCGTGGAAGAGCACGGCCTCCGTCTTCTCCACCGCCACCCGCAGGCCCAACGCCTCGATCCGTCCGACCACCTGGGAGACACCCACGGTGGCGAGGTGCGCCGCCTCCTCGAAACTTTCCCCCGGGGCCGTGACGAGAGTGTCATCCGCGTAGCAGATGACACCCAGCCCGGGAGGAAAGACTCCGCGGAGGACCCAATCATAGCCGATGTTCCACAGGAGCGGCCCTAAGACCGACCCCTGAGGAACACCGCACGACACGGGTCGCTGCAGCACACGTCCGTCGCAGTCCTCGTACGACACACGCCGCTCCTGCAGATAGTCCGCCACCAGCCGCCTCAGGTAGACGGGCACCCCGTGATAGCGGAGCGCCTCCCTGATGCAGCTGAACGGCAGACTGTTGAATGCGTTGGCGATGTCCAACGACACCGCCAACATCACTCCGCCGCGGTTCACCACCTCCTCGGAAGCAGCCCTCAGACGCAAGATTGCGTCGATCGTCGAACGCCCCACTCGAAAACCAAATTGGGCGTCCGACAGATCTGGCCCTACTGTAGTGAGGTGCTCGACGATGCGGGCAGCGAGAATTCTCTCGAATAACTTGCCCGCCTCGTCGAGCAACACTATGGGCCTGAAGGCTGCAGCCGAATTGGTGGGCCGTCCAGGCTTCTGCAGGAGCACCAGCTTCCCGCTTTTCCAGCAGTCAGGGAACCGTCCGGACGCTAGGCAGGCGTCCAGCAGTTCCCTGAGGCGGTCCTCCATGTGATCGAGGGCCAGGGCCAACACACGGGCAGGGACCCCGTCAGGCCCGGGAGCGGTGTTCCTCGAACGGATTCGAAGAACAGCCACCCCCACCTCCGCCTCCGTGACGGGCGGAACATCCTCCTGCACTACCCCCTCATCCTCGGCTAGAACAGCCATGGACGGGGGCGTATGCTCCGCCCGATCCGGGAAAAGGCCCTCGACCACTTCCGCCAGGAAGCTGGGCTGGAGAGTCTCCGTAAGGGGGGGGCCCTGCGCGCGGAGCTTATCACGCGCCGCGCGGTACGGGCGACCCCAGGGGTCACTGTCTAGACTCTCCAGCATCTCGGCTCTGCTGCGCTCCTTGGCAGCATCTATGGCCCGCTTGAAGGTGATTTCGGCCTCCCTGGCCAACTCCCTCAAGCGGACAACCTCTGGGTGTTGGGCGTCTCTGTGACGCCCACGGCTTCGGGTGACGGCCCTCTTGGCGCGGTTAGAGGCCGCGCGGAGGGCCGCCAGCTCCTGGGACCACCAGTAGACCTCCGTCTTTGGCGGCCGACGTCCGACCCGGTGCATGGCCGCGTCGCAAACTGCGGTCAGCGACTCGCGAAAGCGGCCCGCACCGACGTCCACCCCCTCAGTCGGAGGTGGCAAAGACAGCCACGCTTGCACGATGGCTGCCTCCGCTAATTGGTCCCTGTCGAGACTACCCAAAGCCCACCGCTTAAAAGGTGAGATGCTGCCAACCCTGTGACCCCTACTGGCATCCCGCGATCGAGACAACTCGAATCGGATGTACTGGTGATCCGACCCGGTTGTCTCGTCGTTCAGGACACGCCAGTTCCTTACACGTGTAGCAAGCGCGGGGGTAGTGAACGAGAGGTCCACTATCGACCGCCCCCACGGCTTGATACACGTGGCGGTGGTGCCTCTGTTTAGGAGACAGAGGCCCACCGAGTCTGCCCACTCTGTTACGACGTCGCCGCGGCTGCTAGTCTCGGAGGACCCCCACGCCGTAGACCAGGCGTTGAAGTCCCCCATGACCAGCACGTGACCTGAGGTCACTTGCCGCATCGAGGTTTCCAGTCGGAAGATGAATTCCTCGAAATCGCTCAACCTCCGGTTGGGGGAGAAGTATACACCGTAAACGGTGATACCTCCCCAGTCGGCAGCGACATATCCCGGACCCTTGTCTCTTAGCGACAAGGGGGGGAAATGAAGCGCCGTGGAGGCGACGATTGCCACGTTTCCGTCCACCGAAAATGAACCGACCCAATTGGGGCGGTTCGGGACGATGTACGGATCCGCGGCTACGGCAAGGCCTATGGACCACTGCGCCATGTTTTGCAGGAGGAGGTCCTGCGCACCGGCGCAGTGGTTCAGGTTCACTTGAAGGATGTTGCAGTCACGATCCATTAATGGATCTCGACTACAACATCCTCCTCCATATGCAACGGCGACGACGCTGGTGGCACAGCACCACTGGGAGCGGACTCGGTCGATCGACCAGCTCCCAGTTGTGGCCCGGAAGTCGAAATGCGGGGCTGCTTGCAGCCCTCACGGCCCAGCATGTGGTTTGCGGGCAGATTGCCCGCGGCACACGCCGGGCAGCGAGGGGCGGCAGAGCATTCCGCCACTTTGTGCCCCGGTTGACCGCAGCGGAAGCACAATCCGCTGCAGTCAAAGCAGTTGGTGCACTTTGGGCGAGCGTGCCCAGGTGCCATACATTTGAAGCACCTCATGGGCCGGCTCGCCAGGACCGTGACCCTGGCTGAAATCCAGCCCACGAGGAGTCTTCCTGCGTCGGCCAAAACCTTGACCGACGCCACCGGGCAGCTCGCCCAAATCGCTCCTACGCCACCGGGACCGGGGCGGATGGGGCCCACCCTGACGTGCTCCGGGCTGCAATTGGTAGCGGAGACTATTGCCTCCCGGACATCGTCAGGCGTGGTAAAGTCCGCCAGACCCGAGATGCGCACCTCGGCGCATTTGGTGGGTCTGGCGATCCTCACGCCCTCCACCCCGTCAAACAGACCCCGCAATTTTTGGGCCACGACGTCGGCCCTCCTCGCACCCTCCTCGCCCGGGAACTCGAGGATACGAGCTCCCGTACGGGCGAGGCGCGTCCGAGCACCAACGCCTCCGATATCGGAGACGTCGATGCCGCGACGGGCCCGCTGGAGGACCTCGCCGTAGCTAAGGCCTCTTTCCACCGCCTCCGGCCCCACCGTGATAACCACGGCGGCGGTTTTGGGCGGCGTCAGCCTCGGCTTCCGGGCCTTTGTGCCACCAGCTTGTGGGGCTGCGGCTGCCTCAGCCGCAGTCCTCTTCGTCTTCTTCTTTTTCTTATTTTTCCTCTTCCTCCGCTCGACCACCTGGAAACCCTCACTATCCGGCTGAACGGAGGTAGAGGGAATCGGTGCCGAAGAAACAGGCGCAGGTGCCGCAGGAGTGGCACGTCGGGATCGGGCAGGGGCCCTCGAGGGCGCCTGTGCCACTACCGGCCTCAAGGGAGGAAAGCTCTCCCTAGGACGAGCTGCTACTGGACCCGAGGGTCGCCCCGTCTGGGCACCTTGGCCCTGAGACGGACGCGTAACTGCAGCCGCGTAGGAAGGCGGCTGCGTCCGTCTCATCGCCGCAGTTGTGAGGCGTCGCGGTTCCGGAGGCAGCCTGGCCTCCAACGCCTCCAACCGCGCGCCTAGCATAGGGCCCACATTCAGCATAATCTCCCTCATTTGCTCCTGTGAGAACAGGGCTGAGGGAGATGCTGAGGGGGCCACAGGTGTAGGGGCCAGCCTGGGCGCCACTGGCGATGAGGGCGCCTCACTCGATGCAGGCATCGCCACCGGCACAGACGCAGACACCTGCTGAGCCTGCGTTAGACGGCGGATCTCCACCTGCATTTGGCGCATCTGCTCCTGCAGGTGGAGGTTCTCTGCGTTGAGTCGGTTGTAGGCCACCCAAAGCCGCCGGTTCTCGTCGTCGACCGTGCGGCCCTGGAGGACCTCCGCATTCTCTAGCAGCGCAGAGGCCGCCACCTTGAGCGCCTTTTGGTAGGTGCCCTTTAATTGTGAAGATTTGGTGGCCACGTCCAAAATGATGGCCACACTTTTCTTCGATCTCTGCAGCAGCTCCGCTGCAGAGTGCGGATTACGCGCGTCCTACTGCCTCGTCTAGGCTCTAGGACGCAAACTCTGTCGGAGTCTTCTACCGACACCAGCGTCGGCACGGTGGTGTCTGTCGACTCGCGGCCGTCCTCCCCGGGCAGACTTTGGCGGAAACGCTTAAACTCTGCGTCGGACGGGGACTGCTCCGAGTCGGGAGACCGAGTGGATGCCGCTGAGGTCGGTGGCAAGAAACTGCGTGGTCGACCCCCGACCACAGGCCAGTATGTTGGCCTGGCGAAAGCCAAGGCCGAGCTCAACCTGGCCAAGGAGCGTGAGCTCCAACTTCGGGCAGAGGAGGAACTGGCGGAGGAGCTGCGGCAGCAGAAGGAGTCATTCCTTCTAAAACCGCACAAACCGCAAATCGAGGCGACCGTGTCAGCTGCTCACCTTCGGGCTGAGGAGTTGACGCAAGCCATAGAGGCTGCAGTAGGGACCGTTCAGACGGTGGCGAAGAAATCGTCCCGTTTGAAGGGTCAATATGTGCGGGACCTCAATCTCGCGGCAAGCTCCATCTTGGAGTACGCCCGCGAGTTGAGGTCTCGCACTGAGACGGACGAGGTGGCCAGGCTTCAGGCCGAGCTGGTCACCCTCCGAGCACAAATAGGTGTTTTGAGGGAGCGGGCGGACTCGACTCCCCTCACTATGAGTCGCGACGAGATCGCGTTCATGGTCGACGCGCGGCTCGAGGGGATACAGGACCGCCTGTTGCCCGAAAAACGGCTCCGTCCTCCGCTTCAGGCGGACATTCGGAATGCCGCCGCTGCTGCCTCCGCGTCCTCTTCGGCCATAGACGTCGAAGAGCCAGCGCTCCCCGCGTCGGCGCCCACCGCACCCCCCGCGTCTAAGGCCAAGGCTAAGGCCAAGGCCAAGGCCGCCCGCGGGGCGACACCTGTGGTGACCACACCTGCGGCGTCTACGCCTAAGCAGGCGCCACCTAAGGTGGCCAAACCCGCGGCGTCCGTGCCTGAGCAGGCACAACCTTCGAGGTTGCCTTCAACCTCGGAGACTGCCCCAGGCAACAAAAAAAAGAAACGGCAAGCGAGGAAGAGCGCTGCTGCCAAACAGGCAGCTGCCGCTCAACCACCTCGCCCGCTGCCACCTCCCCCCTCGTCGATGGACGAGGGATGGACTGTGGTGGCGAAGCGGGGCCCGACTAAGCCAGCAGCGAAACCCGCTCCGGCTGTGGCCCCAAAAAAGGCGGGCCCTAAACTCCGCCCCCCGCGTACAGCAGCAGTGGTCATTACCCTGCAGCCAGGCGCGGTGGAGCAGGGCGCAACATATGCGGCCGTCCTTGCGGAGGCGGAAAAATCCATCGATCTCAAAGGCCTAGGGATCGATGGTGTCCGCTTCCGCAAGGCGGCGACGGGGGCACGGATCCTCGAGGTGGCTGGCGCCGGTAACGCCGAAAAGGCGAACGGGCTAGCCACCGAGCTCAAAAAAGTCTTGGGCGACGTGGTCCGCGTGTCTCGACCGGAGAAATGCGCAGAACTGCGCATCTCCGGCCTGGATGACGCGGCCACTAAAACGAAAGTGGCATCGGCCATCGCAGCCGAGGGAGGGTGTGCCATAGAGGCCGTAAAGGTTGGCGAGATCAATCGCCCACCTGGTAGGCTGGGGTCGGTCTGGGTTAAGTGCCCTACCGCCGCAGCCCAAAGGGTGACCGATGGTCGCCGAATCTTGGTCGGGTGGTCGGTCGTCCGACCAACACTCTTAGAGCCCAGACAGCAGCGGTGCTTCCGTTGTCTGGAACCGGGCCACATCGGAGTGAAGTGCACTGTGGGCATTGACCGCAGCGGGCTTTGCTTCAACTGCGGCAAGCCCGGCCATGCGGCCGCAGCGTGCACTGCCGAACCCCACTGTCCGATATGCGCGGCAGGGGGCAAGGCGTCTGGTCACCGGCTGGGCAGCAAAGACTGCGCAGCGGGTGACCAGAAGCGGGGCAAGCGACCCCAGGGACGGCAGGCGGCGAAGGGTGGCCCCGTGGCGCCCCCGCAGTCTGTCGATCTCTCGCAGACCGAGGAGGCGATGGATACGGCCCACTCATAAATGGCGACTATCTCCTTCCTGCAGGCGAACATCAACCACTGCGTCGGAGCTCAGGACAATTTGTTCCAGTGCATGGCGCAGTGGCAGGCGTCGGTTACGGTGATCTCCGATCCGTACTACGTTCGCCCCCGCGACGACTGGGCGAGTGACCTCGACGGCTCAGTTGCGATCGTTACGCAACTGCACGTCCCCGGCTCCGCTCCCTTCGAGAAGGTCTTGAGGGGCCGGGGATGTGTGACGGTCACTTTAGGCGGCATCGCAGTGATCGGGGTGTACTGCCCTCCCAGCAAAACCCTCGCCGACTTCGAGCAACTGCTCTTAGAAATCGGGGGTATGGTGGAAGGGGTGCACCCCGCTCATGTAGTGATTGCCGGAGACTTCAACGCACACTCGCGTGCTTGGGGATCACCGGTCACCGACGATAGAGGAGAAGCGTTGGAAGAGTGGGCGGTGTCTACTGGCGTGGTGCTCCTCAACAGGGGGACGGTGAACACGTTCTTAGGGCCCCAAGGAGGCACATCGATTATTGACCTGACGTTCGCCAGCCCCGCGCTGGCGCGCAGGGCGCGTAACTGGAGAGTCTTCGAGGGAGAGGAGAACTTGTCCGATCACCGATATATTCGGTTCGACATTTCCTCCTCGCCCGCGACGGCTGCATGGTCAAGTAATCGTCCCCTTAGCGGAGAAAATCCGCGCTGGCGAGTAGCCACGCTGGATCGGGAGCTGGCTATCGAGGCGGCCATCGTGGAACGGTGGGCTGGTGCCGGCACTACCCATCTGGACGTGGACGCAAAATCGGAGCAGCTCCAGGATTCGCTGACTCGCGTCTGTGACGCGGCTATGAGTAGGGCAAGGCCGGTTCCTCCTCGGAGACAGGTGTACTGGTGGCGCCCGCACCTCGCTGAGCTTCGGCAAGCGAGCTGGGCATCGCAACGCCGGTACACTCGTGCCCGGGGAAGACGGGTTAGGGACCTGGTCTTGGAAGCGGAGCTTCGCGCTGCGTGGCAGGCCGCTCGTGCGGTCTACAGCGCAGCGATCAAGTCGGCTAAGGAGGAGGCCTGGAGGGAGTGGCTTGAGACACTCGACAGAGATCCATGGGGGCGGCCATACAAGGTCATGAGTCACAAGCTCCGACCGTGGGCGCCCCCACTCACCAGGTCTCTTGAGCCCTCGTTCGTAGGACAAGTGGTCAGCACCCTATTTCCGGCGGCAGACGAATGGGTCCCTCCGACCATGTCGTCACGTAACCAGGAGCCAACAGCGGCGGAGGTCATTCCTCCCGTGTCCGAGGAGGAACTGGAGGTGGCCGTTCTGCGACTCAAGGCGAAGAACGGCGCCCCAGGCCCGGACGGAGTACCTGGACGGCTGATCACCTCGGTGATGCCGATTATCGGGGAGGATACGCGATCCCTCATGACGGGATGTCTGACGGGGGGGAGATTCCCGCGTACTTGGAAGATCGGGAAGCTCGTTCTTCTCGGTAAGAACGGCCGCCCAAAAGAGTCACCGTCGGCCTACCGCCCGATAGTACTGCTTGGCGAGATGAGCAAGCTGTTCGAGCGGGTGATCAGTGCTCGTCTCGTCAAGCACCTGGAGGGGGTAGGACCAGACTTGCACGACGGTCAATTTGGTTTTCGCCGCGGGAGGTCAACCCTAGATGCCATTTCGCACTTGCGGGAACGCGTGGGGGAGGCAGTCGACCAGGGAGAAGTGGTCCTTGCGGTCTCGCTGGATATCGCGAATGCGTTTAACACGCTTCCTTGGGCGACTGTCGCGGAGGCACTTAGGTACCACAAGGTTCCCGAGTACCTTAGGCAAGTGCTCGGGGACTACTTCGTCGGGCGCGCGATCGCGTATCCGTCGCGCGATCGGCTCGTCCGGCGAGAGATGTCATGCGGTGTTCCACAGGGGTCGGTCCTCGGGCCTCTCCTGTGGAACATCGGATTCGACTGGGTCCTGCGCGGTGCAAATCTCCGGGGAGTTGGTATACTTTGTTATGCCGACGATACCCTGGTCACCGCGCGGGCCCCCAATTTTCGCGATGCGGCGGTGCTGGCCACGGCTGGTGTGGCGCAAGTAGTGCGCCGCATCAAGGCGTTAGGGCTCCGGGTGGCTCTCGAAAAATCTGAGGCTCTGTTTTTCCACGGGCCTCGGAGACCTCCACCTGTAGGCGCAAAAATCGTGGTAGGGGGCACCTCCATCGCTGTCGGGTCGAGGATGAAGTATTTAGGACTCGTTCTCGACAGTCGGTGGGGGTTTGTGGAGCACTTTCGGCAACTGGCTCCGAAACTTTTAGCCTACGCCGGAATGCTCGCAAGGCTCCTCCCCAACAAAGGGGGACCGGGTAGTGCGTGCCGTCGCCTGTACGACGGAGTGTTGCGTTCGAAAGCACTGTACGGTGCGCCGATATGGGCAGATGCTCTGAGCGCTCAGAATATGGTCTTGCTGCGGCGCCCGCAGCGAGCCATAGCGCAAAGAGCGGCTCGGGCGTACTGTACGGTGTCGTACGAGGCGGCTTGCGCAATCGCAGCCAGTCTACCGTGGGATCTCGAGGCGGGGGTACTGTCGCAGGTTTACCGGCGAAGTACTCTGGTACGCAGGGGCGGGGGTTGGCCAACCATGGAGGAGATCGGAACTTGGAGAGCGCAAGCTCGCGACGTTCTCTTCGAAAGGTGGTCGACCCGACTAGAGGGGTCCGCGGTGGGGAAGGAACTGGTTTCGGCCATCCAACCCATTCTGCGGCCCTACGTCGAAAGGCGGCACGGGACTCTAACGTTCCACCTTACACAACTCTTAACGGGGCACGGCTGCTTCGGGAAGTACTTGTGGGAGGTGGTCGGCATCGAGCCGGAGCCTACGTGTCGCCACTGTAGCGGTGGGGCTGTGGACACGGCGGAGCATACGCGCGTCGTGTGCACGGCTTGGAGCGGGGAGCGTTCGGCTCTAGTAGGTAGGATAGGACAAGACCTCTCGCTGCCGGCCGTGGTTCGCGCCATGGTCGACAGCGAAGAGGGCTGGGCCGCCGTCGTCTCATTCGCTGAGACAGTCATGACGGCAAAACGAGAGACGCTCAGAGAGAGGGAGCGTAGCGGTTTGACGCTTCCTCCTCGTCGGCCCACAGCGTCGGGGCGGCGGCGTATGCAGTACGCCAGCCGCCTGGCCTTGGAAGGAGGATCGGGGGATCCACCGACCTAATAATGGCCCCGCGATGTGGCGCCCCTAGTGTTCAGGGGGCGCTAACATGTGACGTTACAGGGGAAGGGCACTGGCCCAACCCCTGGGAGTCGAGCCCGCTCGCTGGGCAACGCCGGCCGGATCGCAGTGAGCAAACGCCTGCCTATCCTGTGATCTGACCTGAAGGCGATGAAGTGGACATCGTGAGGTTTAGTGGGTATGCCCCGAAGAGGTGAGTCCCACATACGGCCTCCAGATACCCCCCATATCGGAGGTAGCATGCCTAATAGCATTCCTCACGTAAAAAAAAAAAAAAAAAACCTAACCTTCGGGAAGTACTTGTGGGAGGTGGTCGGCATCGAGCCGGAGCCTACGTGTCGCCACTGCAGCGGTGGGGCTGTGGACACGGCGGAGCATACGCGCGTCGTGTGCACGGCTTGGAGCGGGGAGCGTTCGGCTCTAGTAGGTAGAATAGGACAAGACCTCTCGCTGCCGGCCGTGGTTCGCGCCATGGTCGACAGCGAAGAGGGCTGGGCCGCCGTCGTCTCATTCGCTGAGACAGTCATGACGGCAAAACGAGAGACGCTCAGAGAGAGGGAACGTAGCGGTTTGACGCTTCCTCCTCGCCGGCCCACAGCGTCGGGGCGGCGGCGTATGCAGTACGCCAGCCGCCTGGCCTTGGAAGGAGGATCGGGGGATCCACCGACCTAATAATGGCCCCGCGATGTGGCGCCCCTAGTGTTCAGGGGGCGCTAACATGTGACGTTACAGGGGAAGGGCATTGGCCCAACCCCTGGGAGTCGAGCCCGCTCGTTGGGCAACGCCGGCCGGATCGCAGTGAGCAAACGCCTGCCTATCCTGTGATCTGACCTGAAGGCGATGAAGTGGACATCGTGAGGTTTAGTGGGTATGCCCCGAAGAGGTGAGTCCCACATACGGCCTCCAGATACCCCCCATATCGGAGGTAGCATGCCTAATAGCATTCCTCACGTAAAAAAAAAAAAAAAAAAACCTAACCTAACCTAACCTAACCTAACCTGGGGCGGGCCCCCGTAAGTGAGCTTTGAGTACGTCCTTGTCGTCCGGCCCTGGACCCCGACCTGACCACCGTAACGGAGTGGCAGGCGGGTGACCGAATCTCTGGCTCGATACTTGAGGGGCATTTAGAGCGATCAGTTATTTCTGAGCTTGCGGTACTTTTCAGTGCCAACAAAACGGTGCTTCTCAGCGCCAATAAGGTTAGAGGTCGTCTGACATCGGAAACGATGTCTGACGAGTGTTCTGGTCCTCAGGGGGCGGGAGTGGGACTGAGAGGTCCCGCTCTCCTCTCCGAGGTGCGCGTGACCCTAAGGGGGCGGGGAAAGGGGCCGAAAGGCCCCGATCTCCCCTCCTGGGGGCCTTTAACCCTGAGGGGTCGGGGAGAGGGACCGAAAGGTCTCAATCCTCCCTCCCAGGGGTTTGCAAAGAGGCGCGCGTCCTACTGCCTCGTCTAGGCTCTAGGACGCAAACTCTGTCGGAGTCTTCTACCGACACCAGCGTCGGCACGGTGGTGTCTGTCGACTCGCGGCCGTCCTCCCCGGGCAGACTTTGGCGGAAACGCTTAAACTCTGCGTCGGACGGGGACTGCTCCGAGTCGGGAGACCGTGTGGATGCCGCTGAGGTCGGTGGCAAGAAACTGCGTGGTCGTCCCCCAACCACAGGCCAGTATGTCGGCCTGGCGAAAGCCAAAGCCGAGCTCAACCTGGCCAAGGAGCGAGAGCTCCAACTTCGGGCGGAAGAGGAACTTCCGGAGGAGCTACGGCGGCAGAAGGAGTCATTTCTTCTGCAACCGAGCAAACCGCAACAACAGGCGACCGTGTCATCTGCTCACCTATGGGCTGAGGAGTTGACACAGGCCATAGAGGTAGCTGTAGGGACCGTTCAGACGGTGGCGAAAAAGTCGTCACGTCTGAAGGGTCAATATGTGCGGGACCTCAATCTCGCGGCAAGCTCCATCCTGGAGTACGCTCGCGAGTTGAGGTCTCGCACAGAGTCGGACGAGGTGGCCAGGCTTCAGGCCGAGCTGGTCACCCTCCGTGCCGAAATAGGAGTTTTGAGGGAGCGGGCGGACTCGGCTCCCCTCACTATGAGTCGCGACGAGATCGCGTTCATGGTCGACGCGCGGCTCGAGGGGATACAGGACCGCCTGTTACCCGAAAAACGGCTCCGTCCTCCGCTTCAGGCGGACATACGGAATGCCGCCGCTGCTGCCTCCGCATCCTCTTCTGCCATAGGCGTAGAAGAGCCAGCGCTCCCCGCGTCGGCGCCCACCGCAACCCCCGCGTCTAAGGCCAAGGCTAAGGCCAAGGCCAAGGCCGCACGCGGGGCGACACCTGTGGTGGCCACACCTGCGGCGTCTACGCCTAAGCAGGCGCCACCTAAGGTGGCCAAACCCGCGGCGTCCGTGCCTGAGCAGGCACAACCTTCGAGGTTGCCTTCAACCTCGGAGACTGCCCCAGGCAATAAAAAAAAGAAGAAGACGAGGAAGAGTGCTGCTGCCAAACAGGCAGCTGCCGCTCAACAACCTCGTCCGCTGCCACCTCCCCCCTCGTCGATGGACGAGGGATGGACTCTGGTGGCCAAGCGGGGCCCCACTAAGCCGGCAGCGAAACCCGCTCCGGCTGTGGCCCTAAAAAAGGCGGGCCCTAAACTCCGCCCCCCGCGTACAGCAGCAGTGGTCATTACCCTGCAGCCAGGCGCGGTGGAGCAGGGCGCAACATATGCGGCCGTCCTTGCGGAGGCGGAAAAATCCATCGATCTCAAAGGCCTAGGGATCGATGGTGTCCGCTTCCGCAAGGCGGCGACGGGGGCACGGATCCTCGAGGTGGCTGGCGCCGGTAACGCCGAAAAGGCGAACGGGCTAGCCACCGAGCTCAAAAAAGTTTTGGGCGACGTGGTCCGCGTATCTCGACCGGAAAAATGTGCAGAATTGCGCATTTCCGGCCTGGATGACGCGGCCACTAAAGCGAAAGTGGCATCGGCCATCGCAGCCGAGGGAGGGTGTGCCACAGAGGCCGTAAAGGTTGGCGAGATCAATCGCCCACCTGGTAGGCTGGGGTCGGTCTGGGTTAAGTGCCCTACCGCCGCAGCCCAAAGGGTGACCGATGGTCGCCGAATCTTGGTCGGGTGGTCGGTCGTCCGACCAACACTCTTAGAGCCCAGACAGCAGCGGTGCTTCCGCTGTCTGGAACCGGGCCACATCGGAGTGAAGTGCACTGTGGGCATCGACCGCAGCGGGCTTTGCTTCAACTGCGGTAAGCCCGGCTATGCGGCCGCAGCGTGCACTGCCGAACCCCACTGTCCGATATGTGCGGCAGGGGGCAAGGCGTCTGGTCACCGGCTGGGCAGCAAAGACTGCGCAGCGGGTGACCAGAAGCGGGGCAAGCGACCCCAGGGACGGCAGGCGGCGAAGGGTGGCCCCGTGGCGCCCTCGCAGTCTGTCGATCTCTCGCAGACCGAGGAGGCGATGGATATGGCCCACTCATAAATGGCGACTATCTCCTTCCTGCAGGCGAACATCAACCACTGCGTCGGAGCTCAGGACAATTTGTTCCAGTGCATGGCGCAGTGGCAGGCGTCGGTTACGGTGATCTCAGATCCATACTACATTCGCCCCCGCGACGACTGGGCGAGTGACCTCGACGGCTCAGTTGCGATCGTTACGCAACTGCACGTCCCCGGCTCCGCTCCCTTCGAGAAGGTCTTGAGGGGCCGGGGATGTGTGACGGTCACTTTAGGCGGCATCGCAGTGATCGGGGTGTACTGCCCTCCCAGCAAAACCCTCGCTGACTTCGAGCAACTGCTCTTAGAAATCGGGGGTATGGTGGAAGGGGTGCACCCCGCTCATGTCGTGATTGCCGGAGACTTCAACGCGCACTCGCGTGCTTGGGGATCACCGGACACCGACGATAGAGGAGAAGCGTTGGAAGAGTGGGCGGTGTCTACTGGCGTGGTGCTCCTCAACAGGGGGACGGTGAACACGTTCATAGGGCCCCAAGGAGGCACATCGATTATTGACCTGACGTTCGCCAGCCCCGCGCTGGCACGCAGGGCGCGTAACTGGAGAGTCTTCGAGGGAGAGGAGAACTTGTCCGATCACCGATATATTCGGTTCGACATTTCCTCCTCGCCCGCGACGGCTGCATGGTCAAGTAACCGTCCCCTTAGCGGAGAAAATCCGCGCTGGCGAGTAGCCACGCTGGATCGGGAGCTGGCTATCGAGGCGGCCATCGTGGAACGGTGAGCTGGTGCCGGCACTACCCATCTGGACGTGGACGCAAAATCGGAGCAGCTCCAGGATTCGCTGACTCGCGTCTGTGACGCGGCTATGAGTAGGGCAAGGCCGGTTCCTCCTCGGAGACAGGTGTACTGGTGGCGCCCGCACCTCGCTGAGCTTCGGCAAGCGAGCTGGGCATCGCAACGCCGGTACACTCGTGCCCGGGGAAGACGGGTAAGGGACCTGGTCTTGGAAGCGGAGCTTCGCGCTGCGTGGCAGGCCGCCCGTGCGGTCTACAGCGCAGCGATCAAGTCGGCTAAGGAGGAGGCCTGGAGGGAGTGGCTTGAGACACTCGACAGAGATCCATGGGGGCGGCCATACAAGGTCATGAGCCACAAGCTCCGACCGTGGGTGCCCCCACTCACCAGGTCTCTGGAGCCCTCGTTCGTAGGACAAGTGGTCAGCACCCTATTTCCGGCGGCTGACGAATGGGTCCCTCCGACCATGTCGTCACGTAACCAGGAGCCAACAGCGGCGGAGGTCATTCCTCCCGTGTCCGAGGAGGAACTGGAGGTGGCCGTTCTGCGACTCAAGGCGAAGAACGGCGCCCCAGGCCCGGACGGAGTACCTGGACGGCTGATCACCTCGGTGATGCCGATTATCGGGGAGGATACGCGATCCCTCATGACGGAATGTCTGACGGGGGGGAGATTCCCGCGTACTTGGAAGATCGGGAAGCTCGTTCTTCTCGGTAAGAACGGCCGCCCAAAAGAGTCACCGTCGGCCTACCGCCCGATAGTACTGCTTGACGAGATGAGCAAGCTGTTCGAGCGGGTGATCAGTGCTCGTCTCGTCAAGCACCTGGAGGGGGTAGGACCAGACTTGCACGACGGTCAATTTGGTTTTCGCCGCGGGAGGTCAACCCTAGGTGCCATTTCGCACTTGCGGGAACGCGTGGGGGAGGCAGTCGACCAGGGAGAAGTGGTCCTTGCGGTCTCGCTGGATATCGCGAATGCGTTTAACACGCTTCCTTGGGCGACTGTCGCGGAGGCACTTAGGTACCACAAGGTTCCCGAGTACCTTAGGCAAGTGCTCGGGGACTACTTCGTCGGGCGCGCGATCGCATATCCGTCGCGCGATCGGCTCGTCCGGCGAGAGATGTCATGCGGTGTTCCACAGGGGTCGGTCCTCGGGCCTCTCCTGTGGAACATCGGATTCGACTGGGTCCTGCGCGGTGCAAATCTCCGGGGAGTTGGTATACTTTGTTATGCCGACGATACCCTGGTCACCGCGCGGGCCCCCAATTTTCGCGATGCGGCGGTGCTGGCCACGGCTGGTGTGGCGCAAGTAGTGCGCCGCATCAAGGCGTTAGGGCTCCGGGTGGCTCTCGAAAAATCTGAGGCTCTGTTTTTCCACGGGCCTCGGAGACCTCCACCTGTAGGCGCAAAAATTGTGGTAGGGGGCACCTCCATCGCTGTCGGGTCGAGGATGAAGTATTTAGGACTCGTTCTCGACAGTCGGTGGGGGTTTGTGGAGCACTTTCGGCAACTGGCTCCGAAACTTTTAGCCTACGCCGGAATGCTCGCAAGGCTCCTTCCCAACAAAGGGGGACCGGGTAGTGCGTGCCGTCGCCTGTACGACGGAGTGTTGCGTTCGAAAGCACTGTACGGTGCGCCGATATGGGCAGATGCTCTGAGCGCTCAGAATATGGTCTTGCTGCGGCGCCCGCAGCGAGCCATAGCGCAAAGAGCGGCTCGGGCGTACTGTACGGTGTCGTACGAGGTGGCTTGCGCAATCGCAGCCAGTCTACCGTGGGATCTCGAGGCGGGGGTACTGTCGCAGGTTTACCGGCGAAGTACTCTGGTACGCAGGGGCGGGGGTTGGCCAACCATGGAGGAGATCGGAACTTGGAGAGCGCAAGCTCGCGACGTTCTCTTCGAAAGGTGGTCGACCCGACTAGAGGGGTCCGCGGTGGGGAAGGAACTGGTTTCGGCCATCCAACCCATTCTGCAGCCCTACGTCGAAAGGCGGCACGGGACTCTAACGTTCCACCTTACACAACTCTTAACGGGGCACGGCTGCTTCGGGAAGTACTTGTGGGAGGTGGTCGGCATCGAGCCGGAGCCTACGTGTCGCCACTGTAGCGGTGGGGCTGTGGACACGGCGGAGCATACGCGCGTCGTGTGCACGGCTTGGAGCGGGGAGCGTTCGGCTCTAGTAGGTAGGATAGGACAAGACCTCTCGCTGCCGGCCGTGGTTCGCGCCATGGTCGACAGCGAAGAGGGCTGGGCCGCCGTCGTCTCATTCGCTGAGACAGTCATGACGGCAAAACGAGAGACGCTCAGAGAGAGGGAACGTAGCGGTTTGACGCTTCCTCCTCGCCGGCCCACAGCGTCGGGGCGGCGGCGTATGCAGTACGCCAGCCGCCTGGCCTTGGAAGGAGGATCGGGGGATCCACCGACCTAATAATGGCCCCGCGATGTGGCGCCCCTAGTGTTCAGGGGGCGCTAACATGTGACGTTACAGGGGAAGGGCACTGGCCCAACCCCTGGGAGTCGAGCCCGCTCGTTGGGCAACGCCGGCCGGATCGCAGTGAGCAAACGCCTGCCTATCCTGTGATCTGACCTGAAGGCGATGAAGTGGACATCGTGAGGTTTAGTGGGTATGCCCCGAAGAGGTGAGTCCCACATACGGCCTCCAGATACCCCCCATATCGGAGGTAGCATGCCTAATAGCATTCCTCACGTAAAAAAAAAAAAAAAAACCTAACCTAACCTAAGACAATATGGGAGATCCGCTTATCTAACAATATTGACCTTTTATGTTTGTTTTTTGTACTAATATATAGACATTTCTGCTGAATTTTGAAGTCAGCATATCTAGCCTCCCGTTTTAAAATTGAAATAAAATAATATAAATCTCTTCGTTTACTTGCTATTCGCAAACGTAGTCGGTTATGCCAGGACTCAACCAAATTTATAGTTCGGTGTCGTTCTTTCCAGCAGCTGATGTAATCCACGTACATTGTCAGCCACGTTTCAATTACGTAATCATTGAACAATTTGAATTTAAGATCTGATGGGGAGTTTTTGATAATTGCTAACCCGGCCTCTTGCAGAAATTGGTTCGGTAACAAGGCCAACGATGAACACACTGCAACGTGTTTTCGCCCCGCTTTAGTAATGTCTAAACTTATTTCCTTAGTCTTTCGTAACATACTCTGGCGTAAATGAAAGTAACATCCTATTACTTGTGAACAATGGTACATTTTTTGAAGAACATTAATAGCCACTAGCTCATAGTCAACATGGATTTTTTTAGGATTAATTATATAAGCTTTTAAAAGATTAAATGCTCTTTCATAGGTCTCTTGTTTTTTATTTGGTAAGAGACAAAACACCAGTGGCACGACATTGGTTTCAGTAGGCGAGCTACCAACATCTGCATGTATGCTATATAGTTGCTTAAAGGGTACTGGGATCTGTTTAAACACTCCATCGCAAAAAAAATCTGTGCACTGTAATATTGTCTCCCGGGCATAATCGGTCATAAAAATTAAAATTTTATCGAATGTACCATCATCAAAAACAATAAAATGTTCGCCTAATTCCTCGGGTATGATTACGTTTTCTAAATTTTTAAATGTACTTTTCGTGACACCTAGTTGCTTATATCTGGCATTGTATAGCATGTTTTTGACACTTTGATATAGCGGCACATCATCTACGTATTCTGAATTCGCATCTTTCAAGTGATCCATACAGTCTTCATAGATTACTCTTACTGAACCAAATACAGTAGACACTCTTTTCTTGCATGTATCAATTGCTTGCGAAATAGAGTTTGACGCGTGATCAGCTTCACAAAAATGTTGTGTAAGCCTGACCACGTCTGATTCAGTTGCATTTAAAGTAATACTACCTCTACAGAAACTTCTATTTTTACACCGCCACCATGTTGTACCGTCTTTGTTTTTATTCCCGAGATTATATCGGTAGCCATCTTTTAAAATTACACGATTAGATCTTTCTGATGTAATAAATTGAAACTCACCTTCAGACGCCATTCTATAACAAACAGAAGTCAAAAGGGACTGTTTAGACACATCTATGAGACTTACAAACGGTTCATTTTACATTTTCTTTTATTGCGTCATAGCAGATTATTGTTAATATAAATAATAGCTTACCGTAAATTTTTCCTGATTTTGAACACCAAATATTTAATACTTCAAGATTGACAAAGACGTTGGTCTAGACTTTTTAATCCTTTGCATTACTAAGCAGTATTATAGGGGAGATCTATGTCCAGCAGTGGACTAGAATAGGTTGATGTGATGATGATGATTATAGAAGAGGTGCAGGTCAAAGAGTTATCATAAGAATAAAGTACATACAAAGCCGGGCGATCATCGGATTAACTGAGTAATGTTATTATTTTACTAGCTGAACCCAGCGACTGCGTTCGCGTGAATATGGGAATACAAAAATGTGTTGCTTATTTTAATATCAGCCCTCAACTGGCTACATTTCTCAGTAATAAATGCGGCCAGAGGATATTGGCAAGCATCTAATTTGCTTTCTTTTGGTTAATGCTCCTCTGAACATGATTTCTGCACATGACTGTACCGACAATGATAGATGCCGAGTTAAAGAAAATAACCAGTGCAAACTGACGAATTAACGAAAATGGCGAATCAGGGAAAATGACGATTAGTGCACTAACTCGGCGTGAGCAATCATGTCTAAACCGTGTCTTGTGTATTCGCTACCTCACACTCACTTGATGACTGCTCAACATCATCGACATCGACATGTGCGGCCGAGTCTCGCTCTAAATTTGAGTCATGCAACAGTAAATGATGACGATTAGTGCAACCATCGACTTTGCACAAATCCTTCGATTTGCAAAACTTTATACAATGCAAACTTTTTTTCAAGCAACGATGGCAAATCTTTTTACTTTTTAGAAATTGCCACTTGTCAGTGATTGACATCGCTCGAAATTTGACACAGTCTGTAATTGTACTCGTATGACATTTGTCACAAAATAAACAAATAATTTTATCAGATTTTTCGCTAACAATTTTGCGACCTTTCTCTGAATTGGGATGCATTAAATTTCCAGAGACAGCCTTCACTTTGTCATGGAATTTCCTATCATTCTCTGCAGTGTGATGATGAGCGAATGTAGAGACCAAGGGTTCGAGTATTCCGAACTTGACCTGCAATTCAACCTCGCGCGCGAGGAAATCTGCAAATAATACGAGGCGTTTTACCTCGTAACCATTGTTTAAAGCAGCAAAATCTTGCCATCGCGGTCGCAAAAGCGCAGGAAGTTTAAACAACATCGCGTTGAATAATTCCGGTGAACTTAAATAATCGGGTTGATTGAGAAGTCGAATTACCTCTACGCAATTACGAACGCGACAAGCAAAATTGCAAAATCAATCTTGACCTTCCGCTCTCACGCGTGGAAGTGAGCGTATTGCAGTGATCTCTTGCAATACAGTAAGCTCAGCGCGACCAAACCTCATGTCGCGCAATCGCAGCACGTCGGCAGGAACGCGCGCTGACACTAGTACAGCGCCGACAGCATCGCGCGCTTCGCCTCGCAGCGCATAACTAAGGCGCGCTAAATGTTCGACATGCGTATATGATGGAACTTTCCCATGGAACCAACAGTCCTAATCCGTATATGAGGCCTCTGTATCTAGAAAGGCCCGCTTGAAACTCAAGTAATCCATTGTCGACTTGCCGTCGAAGAATGGTAAATTTGTATTCGAACCTCTGGGGGTTTTATTACAATGATTAAAGAAACGATCTAACGTTGAAATCAGTGACGTCACAATCGCCGCGTTGTCGCCGCTTGTAGTCGCTGTTTGCGAAGTCTCGATGGCGCCGATCGGGGTAGCGGCTACAGCGGCTGCCACTGCCGACTCTGGCGCTGCCAGCTGGTGCTACAAACCCAGTTAGGATGGATCTTAAGCGGTAACTATAAAACCTACCATTGCAATGTGGTCCTGAATAACATCCAAGAGATTCAGCAGTTTTATCTTCTTCTGATACCGCTGGAGCTTCCTGAATATCCTCTAATATTCAGGAAGCTCCAGCGGTATCAGAAGAAGATAAAAAGTGCAAAGAATATTACCAAGCTTCAACGTCTAGACGAGAAAACGGAAGCTACATCGTTAAAATCCCATTTAAAGAAAATTTTGTGAAAAATATAGGCGAGACGAAAACAAAATCGATTGCTCAAATTTTCCAAATAGAGCGGAAGTTGTGTAAGCAACCAACGTTGCAACGTGATTATAAAACGTTTATTTCTAAGTGCTAAGCCTAAATCATTGTTGTGATAATGTGAACAAAAACAAACGTGACAAAAATTTACCCTTTGTTATGTTAGGTGTTAGGTTATATTATGTTCGGCTGGCCATCGTCGGTTAGCTGCGCGGAAGAGAAACCATTCTTCATACGGAGAGAAGAATTATATATAGAATTAGGATGTATCCTTTTTAAATATCGTATAGTTATCCCCGAAAAATAAAAAAGTTATGTTTTACGAGAAATTCACGCGGGTCATTTGGGCATGAGTAAAATGAAAAACATTGCTCGGAATTATGTATATTGGCCGAACTTAGATAGGGATATCGAGAACACAAGTCGAGCTCGCGACGCGTGCAGCACAGTGCGCGACGCGCCTGCCCGCGCGGCCTTGCATCCGTGGGAGTTCCCTTTAAACCCGTGGCGTCGATTGCATGACGATTTTTTCGATTGTGGGGGTAAACGATATTTGGTAGTAATTGACGCCCATTCTAAATGGATCGAATCATTACCTATGACGAGTACGACCGCGACGTCAACGATAAATGCCTTTCGCAATGTTTTCGCGCGGTTTGGTTTTCCGTCGCAGTTAGTTACCGACAATGGCCCACCGTTCTCATCTTTTGAATTTAAGATGTATTGTTCTACAAATCATATTAAGCACACAACAACGGCGCCGTTCCGACCACAAGGAAACGGGGAAGCAGAGAATGCTGTGAAAATAGTAAAAAAGGCTATCAAACGGGCAATTTTTGAAGGGGTAGATATTTTCACAGCTTTAAACGCATTTTTATTTCAATACAGAAACTGTGAGCACGCAACGACGGGGGTTTTACCCGCAGTGGCATTGCTCGGGCGACGCCTGCGTGGTCGTCTAGACGCGCTTCGCCCAGAGGTCGCGGCTCTCGTGAGGGATAAGCAGGACCGGCAGGTGGAAAACGCCGGTGGCCGACATAGGCAATTGGAAGTGGGGGATCCAGTTCTTGCCCGCGACTATTCACGGGGGGGGGGGGATAGGTGGTTGGCAGGTCGGATTAAGGCTACAACGGGCCCAGTTTCGTACAAAGTGGAAATACCAAATGGGTTAGTGTGGCGTAGGCACCAAGACCAAATTATATCCACAAAGGGTAAAAAGCGTTATTCCTTGTCACGCGCAAGTTACACACCAAGTGAGGGTGGCGAACATGGTCGGAGCGACGTCGAGGATGACAAAGAATCAGCTGGCGAGGTTGTTGATGGTTCGGCGGAGGGTGACGTGGCAGTAACTCCTACCGAGTCGGACGGTGACAGGAATACGGTAGACCTCTCAGCTCGGATGTATCCAACTGAGGAGTCTAACTCGCATGACACCTCGCCACCGCCCACAACCTCGGCACGGGCCATTCGTGCAAATCGCAGGGCTAATAATAAATAAGTTAAGTTTAATAATAAGTTATGTTTTAGATGGTATGTACCTTTATGGTTTTTAATAATGTTTTAGATTTGGTGGTGGGGTATGTAGTATAGGCCTAAATCATTGTTTTGATAATGAGGGTACTTCACATTAAATCAGTTAGCTTCCAACCCGTTTTTCATTGTATACTCCACTAAGTACTGTGGTACCGGGGGTTTGGGTACCACGTGTGTTTAAGGCGACGAAATTATACGACTTCTTTGAAGAGAAAAATATTATTTATTTATCAAGTGCGTGTACTTCCTACCTATATTATCAGGGGTTTACGCGGGGTTGTTTTAACTTTAAATAGCGGACTGGGAAGTATAACGCGGACTCGGCCCAAGGATAGGGCTTAAAGCGAGATTCTTCTCAGGATACTTTGCGAAGCTTCAGTCGGAACGGCTCCTCTCGATCCGTCCAGGCTCCAACTCACCAGGCCGCGATTGTTTTACATCGTTCCTCTATTAAAATATTTAAACTGATACAATAGTTTTATTTAAAATCTGACACATGATGGCCAGGTCAATGAACTGTAGTGATCGAACGAGGTCCGAACACTACAGTACCTAGAGCTCGCACATATGACCCGTCACATGTACAGCCGGACTGTTATTTATCGCATCATTGCATTCAACGAGCTGAGTCATCCACCACTAAATTGCGAGTTGTTTTCAATGCCTCAGCAAAAACATCATACAGCCTCAATGATCTTATATGCCGAGGACCCAATTTACAACAAGACCTGCAGAGCCTTATCTTAAAATGGAGGCAATTTAAATACGCTTTTACAGCAGATATAGAAAAAATGTTTCGCAAAATCTGGTTTCATCCCGATGATCAGAAATATCAAAAAATCATCTGGCGGAACCATCAATATGAATCTTTAAAAGAATACCAGTTAGCGACTGTTACCTATGGCACAAAAGCCGCTCCTTTCTTGGCCATGATGACACTAAAGCAACTGGCCACCGATGAAAGGCTAAGCTATCCACAAAGCAGGGCTCCTGACATCTTAGAACACACGTTTTAAATGGATGATCTCATGCACGGTGAACATTCAGTGGAAGCAGTTAAGCAGCTCAAAGAAGAGATGAACAACCTCCTTAGGTCTGGAGGGTTTAATCTCCGAAAATGGCGATCTAACTTGTTAGAGATAATAGATAGTTCGGACGCACCTCTAATGGAAGACTTCGATTTCTAGCAACCAGAGTCTACGAATTATCTTTCATCCTATTGAATTCAATTCAGAAGAAGCCCTCACCAAAAGATAAATGTTCTTATTTTCAAGTAAGAGTCCTGCTCGCTCAGCTCAATTTATTTCAGTCGCACCCTGCTCTGAATTCGTAGTATTACTTAGTAATCGATTTCTTACAGGTTTATTTGGATTGAGTCGCACGTCCTAAGTCCTTAGGTGGTTGTTTATTTTTTAATATCGGTGAAGCAAAATCTTTTCAATACTCTTAATTATTAGTGTAGAATAGACGCTCGTCGTTCGATACAAACATTGTGCCTCTAATTCATTAAAGAGATAAATAATTATGGTATAAGCCACATGTTTCTTGGTTTTACGGCGAGTTTTTTTGATTGATTTGATTTGAGATTGACTGATATAAGCTGAACGGATCTGTGCATACAGATAACAGATTATAGTCTGGAATGGGCTCCAACGCGCACGCTTTGTAGGGAGGCATGTGATGTGATGATGATGGTATCGAGCCTGCGCTGTAGCTCGACCAAAAACATTTCCGTCATAATATATTTAACAACCTCAAAATTATCAACAAATTACATGGTGAACGATCGTAAGGTACTTTGCGGGCTGGGGTGTGTGTTGGGTAACCTCCTCGAGTGTCGCTCCGATTCCGATCCCGCTGCAGTCCGGGGGGAACGGAATCGGAGCGGCCGGTACACCCTGGGCGGCGGTCAATGGCTTCCCCTTCGCCCCTTCATAGGGTTGGCATTGATCGTCGGCCAATACCCAACGTGGCGGGAACACATCGCTCTCCGTACTCCTCTGCTTTCAGAGGAGACAGGATGAGCGATGCTGTTAGTGGTGAGATGGCCCAGGGTCAGCCGGGGTGCGAGGGATATGCTCTATGGGTAACCTTACACCCCGGCGTCTGAAGACCCGAGACGGCGTGCGGTTTTAGTCGGTGCAAGCCCGACATAACCGCCCTCGCTGGCCGGCGGGGGGGGGGGGGGGGGCGGTATCCGAAGGGATTTCCGCACGATAAAAAAAAAAAAAAAAAGGTACTTTGCGGGCTGTCAAAAATACTCGCGATGAAATTCGTTAAGATAGCGACAATAATCGTAAGCTTGGAAATTAGAGACTATCTACAACCAAACTACTAGACTACCAAATATCGTTAAGTTTGCGTCGCTACGACTTAGCGACCGAATTCGGTAGCAATATCGTTGCGATAAATTTTGAGACTATCGCTCAAGGACATCAATTGACCGCGGGTGGCGGCAGGATATGGGGTATAAGGACAAGTCCATCGGGGTCAGATCGGGATACGCGGTGGCCAGGGAATCACTAGTCTTTATTATGATTTTGAGGCACTCGCCTCGTGCAACTAAAGCCGGCGCGTCGCCTAGGAAGAGGTAGATAAATAAAATACACCATGTTCCTGATAGATCTTTATTGGTCGTGTCAAAATTACACAACTATTCAATAATTTACATTTGTAAACCTTTCTTTATAAAAAAAGAAACAGACGCTCCGGCCCGGCCGCGTCCGTGCGGCGGCCGAGCGCAGCGCCGCCTTACATTTTGTACATATAAAAATAGATCGCTTAACTTACACTAGTCTAGGAGGAGAACGCGTCGGTACGACGGTTGAATGCACAGTTACAGTATGATATGAAACTACGATCGGAGCACCATTTCATTAAAATATTTCAGCCCGCGGGTCGCCGCCGCCAGCGACGGCTCGCCCGCGCGCTCACAGGGACGTTACACTAAATCGTTCCCGGCGAACCTACTCATCGCAGACAGGAAAAGAAACGTAGGCGTACAATTTATCACTTCGTTACAGTTATTTACAAGTTCATCTATCTATTTCGTAATATTAATTCTTAAGCATAATAGCATTATGTACAAGTCTCATTCCTCGCTTCCCTCCGTCCTTTCGCGGAGGAGCGACGCACTGACGCACTGACGCACTGACGCGGGACGGCACACGCGACGGTCGACTACGAGTCTATATCGCATCTTCCAAGCTCGTCCGCACCCGTAGAGTCGTGCAACGCGCGGACAGACGCGGCTCGGTGCGAGAGAACTTTCCAGCGGCGCGGGGCTTGGCGCGGGGCTCGGCGCGGGGCTTGGCGCGGGGCTCGGCGCGCTCACAGCGCGGGCGCGCGGCGGCGCGCGGGCGGCGCGGCGGCCGCGCGCCGGCGTCACACGTCGGTGTGGCGCGCGGCGGGCGCCAGCGCCTCCGTCTCCGCGTCGGACTCCTCGATCTCGCACAGGTTGGCGGACAGCTCGCTGCCGGAGCCGTCGTCGTCGCCGCCCAGTAGCGAGTTCCTCTCCTCTGCGAACACGGGGGCGGGGGATGAACTACGAGTGTGAGGGCTCCGACGGGCCGACTGGGCGTCGAGCCCGACTGAAGAAGGCCCCGTCGGAAAACTAGCGCTGCACGTCATATACTTTGCATGTGCCGGGCGGCACTCAGATGGACACCTCTAAGGACTCACACACCCATTTCTAGTCTTGTATTTCGTTGTAATTTACAGAACCGTGTATAGTGTGTGTAAACGTTTCTTGGGACGATTTGTTTTGTTCGCGCACTCACCCAGCATAGTGATGAGGCTGGCGGCGTCGGGCTCGCGCAGCGTGCGCGCGCGCAGCGAGTCGGCGTCGGCCGCGCGCAGCAGGTACGCCGACACTGAAACATTCCCTGACTATTAATATCGGTACGAGGATGTCTCGGCGGTGTTCCTGGACTTTCGGCTACCCCGAATGGCACGTGTCAGTTCGTAGTGTCACAGAAGGCGACGGACAGCGGATGTCGTGGCCTTCCTGGAAGTCATCAGTGACCGCATTAACGAGGTATCATCGTATAGATGTTTTAGTGGCAGCGAGCGGCTCAGTAACATGACTGATGGGATTGCAGCTAGAGTGAATGTTTCTGTGGTATGGAAGATGAAGACCTACACCACGTGTTGTGGGTCTGCCCCCTGTACGCTGACATCCGCGCTACCGTGTTAAGTGAGGTGGTTAGATCGGAGGTTGGGCCTATGTATTATTCGGATCTGGTAGGCACACCCCAAAACTTCGGCTGGCTACGGAGCTTTGCGCATGTTTGGCACGATAGGCGCAAAGCCCAGGAGGTTCCCTAATGACGAGTAACTCCGTTAGTGTGGCGTGCTGCCCCAGAAAGGGGAGAGTTTAAAAGTAAAAGGGCACCAAAATAATTTGTAGGGAGTCAAGAAATGCGCGCCCGAAAGGCAGTCGCCAGTAGGGTGCACATCTCCCGAGATTCGGCCCGTTATAACCAAGATGGTTGGTAGGGCCATGGGAAGGAGGTGGGAAAGAAGGTGATAGGATTGCAGTCGAGCAAAATGTCAGAAATACTACGAAGAGACCCTCTTAAGTGTGTACCGCAGACTCACCGTCGGGTAGCCGCGGCAGGTCGCAGTCGTCCGGCGCCGAGTCCGTGTCGAGCGGCGCGAGGCGAGGCGCGCGGCGGCGGCGAGGCGCCGGCGAGGCGGCGGGCGAGGCGGGCGACGAGGAGTCCGGCCGCTCCGAGCCCGCCACCTCGCTAATGCCGGGCAGCGCGCCCGCGCCGCCGCACCAGTCGGAGCAGTCCCAGTGGTAGCCGCCCACCAGGTGCGGCTCGGGCCCCGGGCCGCGCCGCGCCGCGCTCTTGCAGCCCTTCAGATCTGCGGGAGCACAACGCTGATTACAACTATCGCCGCGTTCGAGCCGCCGCCGCCGCCGCCGCCGTCGGCGTCGTGCCGCACTCGTACCGTTGTAAATCTTGTTGTCGACGAAAGTGTGCAGGTGCATCTGCTCGGACCAGGGCTTGCGATCGGCGACGTCGATGTTGAGGTTGCGGCGATAGTCGGGCGGGATGCCCTCGAGCTCGTCGCCGGCCGAGCCGTAGCTGCGCAGCGTGTCCACGTTGTTGAGCGGCGGCGGGTCGGCGCAGGAGGACGGGCGCTCGCGCCGCACGGCCTCCAGGTTGGACAGCTTGGAGGCGCGCGGCGCCAGCTTGTCGACGTGGCTGTTGAGCGGCTCGGCGGGCTTGCGGCGCGCGCGGCGGCGGCGCAGCGCCAGCGGCAGCGCCAGCGCAAGCAGCAGCAGGAGCGCCAGCGCGGCGCCGGCGGCCGCCAGCGGCCAGCGCGCCTCGCACGCCCAGCGCCAGGCCGAGCGCAGCGCGCGCGCCGTGGAGTCGCCCGCGCCGCCCGCCACCACGGCGTCCGAGTACAGCGGGTTGCCGCAGTTCATTCCTGCACACCGCCACACAATTCGTCGGTACGCGTACGAGTACAATTCTAGATTTATAACCTGTTCGTATTACTTTTGAATGTCGTGTTCTTACAAATCTAAGTGGTGACACACATTCACCTGAATTATCAACCGCGTCAATGTGGCGGGGTGTGAACGTTTACGACTGATAAAATCGGGTAATCGGTATCAACAGCACGTTCTTCCGTTGCGTTTTTCGCTTTGTACCTAGCTGTCTGTTTACCTTTATAAGGCTGGGCGATCGCATTCTCTCTCGATAGAGATTAGTTAATTTCGACATTTAATATTGTGGCCAACCCACAGTTCATAGCGCAAACGACAAATCGTTTGACTGACCGGTCTTGTCGGGCGGGCACAGGCAGCGGAAGGAGCCGGGCTCGTTGAGGCACGTGGCGCCGTTGAGGCACGGCTCGCCCGCGCACTCGTCCACGTCGTACTGGCAGCGCGGGCCGTAGTAGCCGCGGCAGCGGCACGACGGGCCCCAGTCGCCCTCCTCGCACGCGCCGCCGTGCGCGCACACGCCCGCGCCGCACCAGCGCCCGCGCTCGCAGCGCGCGCCCGCCAGCCCCGCGGCGCAGGCGCAGCGGTAGCCGCCCGCCTCGCGCGCGTCCGCCGCGCACGAGCCGCCGTGCAGGCACGGCGCGCCCGCGCACGGGTCGGCGTCCAGCTCGCAGCGCCGGCCCGAGAAGCGCGCGTGGCACGCGCACGCGTAGCCCTCGCCCGCCGCGCCCTCCTCCCCGTCCGCGTCGCGGCACGAGCCGCCGTTGAGGCACGGGTAGGAGGCGCACGGCGTGCGCGTGGCCAGCGCGGCGCACGCGCTGGCCACGCGCACGCGCACGCGCCGCGCGAGCTGCGCGCGCCCGTCGGCCGACGTGCCGCCCTCCTCCAGCGGTAGCGCCACGCCGCCCAGCTTCACGTCCGACAGGCAGCCGTGGAAGCCGTACGTCACCTGAGTCGTATATATATAGACTTGAATCGTTGGGGTTGATAACGACGACACGGGTCCTGCTGCCTTGTCTGGTGAAGTCAATCGACGGCCTCTGTGGCGTAACGGCAGTGCGTCCGACTGCTAAGCCAGAGCCAGATTTTTATTATTTATAGATACTTTTGGTAGAATTTTATTATTAACAGAGAAAGAAGAAAAGGGAATGTTACCTTACATGCAAAAGAGACGTTGAAGAAATTCTGAATGAACATGACAGACATAAGAATTTCTTCAAATTCTTAATGTTCATTAAGAATTTCTTCTTCTTTGATGGTCAATATGTGTAGGTATACCGTAGTTCATGCACGACAGTAATGTCCAAAATGCTTTTATTTACTGATGCATTTTAGGACCTACACATTTTAAATATATTTATTGAAATACTAATTAGCCTTCGGAACTGTGTTTACTTCATTATGCTAGCTTTTACATTTCTGCGAAAGCTTGCGAAATTTTAATTTTAATAATTAATCGGTCTATTCCGTTTTGTTAGCGCTCGTGAGCGGACTACTGCAACAAATGGCCGTGACCTCTGCGCGCCCCGGGGCCGGCCGAGCGCGTACCTGCTCGGCGGCGAAGGCGTGCGCGTGGCGCTCCAGCGACGCGCCCAGCAGCAGGCGGTCGGCGCGCACGTCCAGCACCGCGGCCGGCGCCGGCGTGGCGGCCAGCGCGCTGCGCCGGTCCACCGTCAGGCGCATGCTGGCGCCGCGCCGCTCCAGGCGTGCCGCGTGCCACTCGCCGTCCGCCACGGGCACGGCCGCGCGCACGGCCGCCGGGCCCGCGCCCAGCTCCATGCGGAACTGCAGGTAGCCCTCCACCAGCTCCAGCACGGCGTAATCCACGCGCCCCGCCGCCGCCAGGAGCGTGCCGCGCTCGCGCCGCGTGCGGAAGCGCAGCGACAGCGTCAGCTCGTCGTCCAGCAGCCGCGCGCCGTCCACGGCGCCGCGCTCCAAGCGGTACAGCAGGTAGCCGTCGCCCGCCAGCTGCGCCACGCCTGGCGGCGCCGCGTCGCACGCCGCGCAGGCGGGCGCGGCGCGGTCGCAGCGCTCGCCGCCGTAGCCGGGCGCGCAGGCGCAGCGGCCGCGCAGGCGGTGCGGCGGCGCCACGAACGCGACCAGCTCCACGCTCACGGCGCGCGCGCCGCCGCGCAGCTCCACGCGCTCGGCGCAGGCGCCGTGCGCGCAGCCGCCGCACGCGGCGCGCAGCAGCTCCTCCACCACGAGGCGCGCGCGCTCCTCTAGGCGTTCCAGGTGCTGGTGCAGGCGGCGCCGCAGCGCGTCGGCCGGCAGCAGGCCACCCGCCGTGCGCACGCAGAACGCCACGTCGAGGTCCTGCGCCACCTGACGCCGAGAGCGTCCGTGTGCCACGTCGTCGGCTTCCTCGTCGCCGGACGGCTGAACGCTGATGATGATGACGTCGCTGGGCTCGCAGTCGGTCGCCTCACCGACGGCGCGCACGAATCCCTTGCGGTGGCTGAGCACGAAGTCGCGATCGGTCACCTCGCGGAACCGAACCACTATTGCTTGCGCGAGCATCTCGTCCGACACCAGTATCACTGTGACCTTTACTGTTGCGAAGCCGACAAATTTACCGTCGTCGACGGTCACGTTGAGCTTGTAATCGCCGACGTCGAGTCGCGGAGCCGCGCGCAGCGTGCCGTCGGTCGGGTCGATCTCGAAGAGGTCGGTGGGCGGGTAGGGGGCGCCGTCGATAGGTGCGAGTGCGTAAACGAGAGTGTCGTATGCATCACGATCGGAGGCGAGCACGCGCCCAATTACTCCTCCCGGGAACTCGTCCAGGTATGAGTTGACGAGCACGTCGAGCGGTGTCACCACCGGTGGGTACTGCGATTCTTCGATCACTTTGATGTAGACCCACGCGTCCGAGTACAGCGGAGGGGTGCCGTTGTCGAACACGCGCACCTGCAGCACGTAACGGTCCTTGATGCGATGATTGAAACGGGTCGCCGAGCGCAGGTATCCGTCCTGTTCGAGTCGAAACGCGCCCATTTCGTTGCCAGACTGGAAGTCGAAGGTGTAGGGAGAGGTGTTTGGCGGCGCGTCAACGTCGGTGACGATAAATTTGAGTATCGTGTGGCCGAGCGGACGATCCTCTTGCACGACGGCGGTGTAATTGGCTTGCGCGAAAACGGGCGGGTTGTCGTTGGCGTCCACCACCTCTATATTGACGAGCGCCGTGCTCTCGAGGACGGGCAGGCCGCGGTCGCGCGCGTGCACCTCCAAGACGTAGGCGGGCGTCGTCTCGCGGTCGAGAGGCGCCGCGACCGCCAGGTGGCCGGTGTCCGGGTCGATCGAGAACCGGGCGTCGCGGTCGCCGCGGGCGATGGAGTAGGCGACGCGGCCGTTGGCGCCCGAGTCCGCGTCGTCCGCCACCACCTGCAGCACGAGCGCGCCCGCGGCCGCGTCCTCGCGCACGCGCGCCGCGTACGCCGCCTGGGCGAAGCGCGGCGCGTTGTCGTTGCCGTCCGTCACGGAGATGTTGACGGTGGCCAGGTCGCTGAGCGGCGGCGCGCCGCCGTCCACGGCCTGCACGGTGAGCAGGTAGGCGCGGCGGCGCTCGTAGTCCAGCGCGCGCGCCACGCTGAGCGCGCCGGTGGCGCGGTCCAGCGCGAAGTCGTCGCGGCCGTCGCCGCCCACCAGCGCGTAGTACACGTCGGCGTTGACGCCGGCGTCGCGCGACGTGGCGCGCACGCGCAGCAGCTGCGTGCCGGGCGCGTCCAGCTCGGGCACGCTGGCGCGGTACTGGCGGAACTCGAACTCGGGCGGGTTGTCGTTGACGTCGGCCACGGTGAGGCGCAGCGTGGCGGTGGCGGAGCGCGCGGGCCGGCCGCCGTCGCTGGCGCGCAGCACGAGGCGGTGCTCGGCCTGCGTCTCGCGGTCCAGCGGCGCGCGCAGCGTGATGATGCCGCTGTCGGCCGCCAGCTCGAAAGCGCCGCTGCTCTCCTCCACGAACGAGTACCGCACGAGGCGGTTGAGGCCGAGGTCTGCGTCCGTGGCGTGGACCTGTACGCATATTGTACCACTAATTAGTTTGAATACCTATCGTTTCTGTCAGTGATTTTTGATTTGACTGTAAGTGCACGATAAGATGCAAACAAAGTCTGTCACTAAACGCAATTTTTTTGTCAGATATATAAAAAATGCGTAAAAGTTGGCTGTCATCATTAACAACCAAACGGACAGAACGGGTGCTGGTATAGAGTGATTGAAATGTATTTACGAGGCCTGGGAGGATAAGCAGAATGCATTAGGTGTTTTCTGCGATCTATACAGAGCCTTCGATTGCGTCCACCATGATACATTGGTCAGGAAATTAGATTATTACGGAATAAGGAACAAGGCTCTCGACCTTTTGACTTCTTATTTAAACAATAGAATTCAGAGGGTCGATGTGAACGGTACACGTTCGGTGGGATCTTTGGTTTCGATGGGCGTTCTACAGGGTTCAATACTTGGACCATTTTTATTTTTAATTTATATAAATGACCTCCCTTACTACGTAAGGGATAAAAATAGTATTGTTTTGTTTGCTGATGATAATTCCTTAATATTTAAAATTAAAAGACAATTCGATAATTATGACGAAGTGAACAACGCAATCTCACGAGTGGCTCATTGGTTTAATATAAATAATCTTTGCCTTAATGAAAAAAAAACCAAATGTATTAAATTCACCTTACCTAATGTTACACAGGTGGAAACCAATGTACAACTGATTTTATTTGATTATATACTATTGAAAGTCTAATTTTATGACCATTGACATTATGTACGTATTTCAATTAATTGTAATGAAGTTGTAGTATGCATGTCTAGTAATTGTTTATATGCCTCTAATTTGCATGCCGCAAGGCCAAATGTAGTGACACATTTGTAACAAACATGTACCAACTCTAAACCTACATTTGCAAATAAATGAATATTATTATTATTATTATTATAACTTAATGGACAGTTGTTGAGCCTTGTGGAATCAACCGTGTTCTTAGGTTTAAGTATCGATGCTAAATTACAGTGGCGATCACATATTGAAAAAATAGCTAGTAGGTTAAGTTCTGCTTCCTACGCTGTGAAAAAGATTAGGACTTTAACAGACATAGATACCGCTAGAATAGTTTATTTCAGTTATTTCCATAGTATTATGAGCTACGGCATTCTCCTTTGGGGTAATGCCGCAGATTTAAATACAATCTTTGTACTGCAAAAGCGGGCGGTGCGGGCAATTTTATAAGTTGGGCCCAAGAGTCTCCCTCCGAGAAAAGTTCAAAGAAATAAACATTCTAACTGTAGTTTCCCAATATATTTTTGAAAATCTTTTGAATGTTAGAAGAAACATTTCCAATTTTTTGAGGCTTTGTGATATACATAACGTAAATACTACTAGACATAAAAACAATCTTGTGGTTTGTAATAGTCGACTCCACAAGATTAGTAATTCCTTTCAGGGTAACTGTATACGCTTCTACAACAAGCTTCCTAGTGAAATGAGGAATCTACCTCTTCATATATTTAAAAGCCAAATTAAAAGTAAACTCTGCCAAAAAGGCTATTATAAAATTCAAGACTATTTAGACGACAAACAAGCTTGGATATGAACTGTTTGCTCTCTCTCTATGCTACTCAAATTAAATATTGTACTTAGGTTAAGTAATATGTTTGTAAATAGACCAAAAAAAAACAGCCCGCTGAGTTTCTTGCCGGAGTCTTCTCAGGACAGGGCCGCGTTTCGAACCGGTGGTCCATTTGCCAAACATTAGATTAAATTTTTTTTGACGTTTTGTAAGTGCCGTATTAATGGTCTATACATAATAAATGGTTTTTGACTTTGACTTTGACAGAGATAACTGTTTGTTTCCTAAATAAATAAAAATAAAATAAAGTATTCCAAATAATACCAGTTTTAGATTAGGCCAACTAGGTACCGGGTATACGCTATCGTCGGTGAGCGAATCGGGGAAACGCACCTTGGCCACGAGCGTGCCGATGTCGGCGTCCTCCGGCAGCGTGACGCTGTAGCTGGCGGCGGAGAAGCGCGGCGCGTTGTCGTTGACGTCGGCCAGCGCCACCTGCAGCTCGGAGCTGCACTCCCAGGCGGGCCGCTCGCGGTCCTGCGCGTGCGCGCGCAGGCGGTAGGCCGCGCGCGCCTCGCGGTCCAGCGCCGCCGCCACGCGCACCTCGCCCGTCTCCTGCAAGCGCAGTGGCGCACGGTCAGTACCGGGGCGGCAGGGGCGGCAGGGGCGGCAGGCCAGCGCAGCGCGGTCCGCGGCGGACGCACCTTGTCGATGGCGAAGTGGTGCGCGTCGTCCCCGGTGAGGTAGTATCGGAGGCGGGCGGCGCCGGGCTCGTCGTCGTCGCCGGTCTGCAGGGTCATGACGCGCGTGCCGTTGGGAGCGTCCTCGGCGAGCCGCGCGTAGTAGCGATGGCGCAGGCAGTACGGCGGGTTGTCTGATGATATTGAATAGTTGGATAACATTAAGTAGAGTGCGGAGTGCAGTTATCCTGAGAACGGCACAAGGAGGAGATTAGCGAACCAACCGTTGACGTCGAGCACGGTGATGAGCACGCGCGTCATGGCCGTGAACTTGCCGTCGGTGGCGGCCACCTGCAGGTCGTAGGCGGGCTCGAGCTCGCGGTCCAGCGCGCGCGCCACGAACAGCTCGCCCGAGGCGCGCAGCTGGAAGCGCGCGCGCGCGTCGCCGTCCGCCACGAAGAAGGACAGCGGCGCGCCCGCCGCGTCCGCGTCGTCCACGTCCAGGCGCAGCAGCACGGTGCCGGCCGCCGCGTCCTCGCGCACGGCCGCGCGGTACTGCGGCGCGCCGAAGGCCGGCGGGCAGTCGTTGTAGTCCACCAGGCGCAGCACCAGCGTGCCGCGCGCCACGCGCCGCTCCGCGCCCGCGTCGGCCGCCAGCAGCGCCAGGCGGTGCTCGGGCGCCGCCTCGCGGTCCAGCGCGCCCAGCGTGCTGACCCAGCCCGTGTACGGGTCCACGGCGAACAGCGCGCCCGCGCCCGCCCCCCCCTCCTCCTCCGCCAGCGAGTAGCGCACCTCGCCGTTGGTGCCGGCGTCCGGGTCGTCGGCCATCACTGCGTGCGAAGCGCGAGGAAACATCAACCGGTTATTACCATTTTTCGTGTCTTTCATTTAAATGTTAGTGGTCCACTAACTTTTTGTAGCTGCCATACATATGACACTACAAAAAAGTGTTAGAGTTCATTTAGTCATTCATCTACTTTCTGCATCCCGTTCCGGGTGGCCAATAACAAAAACTACGTCTCAGTTGGCTGAAATTTCGTTCAATATTCAGAAAACATAATTTTATCGCTCAACAATAAAATTGCAAGGACTCTGTATATAGCCTCTTTGATGTGTTGGACTCTCGTCCACTGAGGAGGCAGGCCGGAGCTATACTCACGTTGCACGAGGCTGGAGTGCGGTGGCGTGTTCTCGGCCACGTGTACCACGTAGGGCTGCGAGTGGAAGCTGGGCGCGTGCTCATTCACGTCCAGCACGTGCAGGCGCGTGGTCACCATCGTGGCCGGCGCCGGACTGCCGGCGCCCTCGGCAATTATACCTGGAATGTCAAAGCATTTATTGGTCGACTTTAAGAAAGAAGATTCTCAATTCGACAAGTACGAATGTCATTCTATGCGCACTGCACCATTTCCACATATCGATAATATAGTCTGTGAGGGACTTCAAACAAATATACGAAAGAATGTACCTATGTCGACGCAATTCTTTAAAATGTATATTCCGATCGTGAGTGTTCGTTTTTATCGATTCACATTTTATTCTTTTCACTATTCCCTATTCAAATATCGCTTAAGATATGAGTCCTCACCTATGAGATGGTCGGCGGCGGTCTCGCGGTCGAGCTGCCCCGCCAGCACGAGGCGGCCCGCGGCGTCGATGGCGAACAGGTCGCGCGGCCACAGCGCCGGCGCCAGGCGGTAGCGCGGCGCCTCCCCGCCGGCGCGCAGCTCGGCGATGAGCGTGCCCGGCGCCGCGTCCTCGCGCAGGAACAGCGCGGCGGGCGGCGGCGCCACGCGCGGCGCCGCCTCGCCCGCGCCCAGCACGTGCACGCGCACGGGCGCCTCGCCCGCCAGCCCGCCGCCGTCGCGCGCGCGCACCCACACCTGCACGCTGCGGGACGCTGCGGACCGGCAGGCGCGACGGTTAGTACGCGCCGACCGACTGTATCCTCTATAGCCGCCGACGACGCTCTCTCGCTCGCTTACCGAACTCCGTGGCCGGCCGGGCGAAGGACAGCGCGCCGGTGAGCGGGTCCACGGCGAACAGCCCGCTGGCGTCGGAGCGCGCGTCGCCCTCGTACACGGAGTAGGCGAGGCGCGCGTGCTCGCCCGCGTCGGGGTCGTGCGCCGTGAGCGTGAGGAAGGGCAGCAGCGGCGCGCGGTCGGCGCGCACGGCGGCGCGGTACTCGCGCAGCGGGAAGACGGGCGCGTTGTCGTTCACGTCCTTGACGCGCACGCGCACCACGGTGTGGCGCAGCAGGCCGCCGCCGTCGGAGGCCGTGACGGGCACCTCCCAGTCGGCGCGCCGCTCGCGGTCCAGCAGCACGCGCGTGGTGAGCGCGCCGCTCGTGGCGTCGATCGCGAACGTCTCGCGCAGGCGCGCCGACGGAATCGAGTACGTCACGATTCCGTATTCCCCAATGTCGTCGTCGTACGCCTTAACCTATATAAGACAACCTTGTATAGTTTTAGTTTTTTTTTCTAAGCTTTCTCATACGAGCAACACGTTTAGTAGGTGTACCGGTAATTGCGTTCGACTAAGCAATTATGTTCACTAGAATGAAGGAAAAATAAAAAATTTAACGAACAAAATCAAATCGCCTCGGAAAACCAAGGTATTGTTTAATTGAACCATAACGTTCTAAAGTACCCGCTGGTACATTAGAATTAGAGAATTAGAAGAGAGAAACGGATAAAGCCATTCGAGTTAGTGTAGTGTAGTTTTTAGTGACAAACAAATAAATACAGTGATAAGTGCCGCGTACAAAGAACACATGAACTAAGTTCTTCGTCTTAGCAAAACTAAGTAAGTGCATAGACCAATATATACGATGTCACCGAATTAGGTCTCTGAATTTGGTGAGATGACTTGGTATCGACAAAATATGTATGTATTTGAAACATTAAAAAATAATCTAATTGCAAAGAGATCTGCATATTGTTATTATTGCAAATGCTAATTATGCAAACCGTACCGCATCGCTGATCGAGGATCGCTGTCTCTGCGGCTCAAATTGCGCGCGACACACGTGAAACTTTTACGTTTTAAGCATTCCAATTCAATTTATTGAAATTAAACTTGGGAACACCGGAAAATAATAAATTAAGTACCATTTTTAGCAATAGTCATAAATTAATGAAAACAAACTTCATAACGCCTACGAGCTGCAGCTAGACTGTGACCACTACTCACATAGCACTCAATCATGTCCATGTATTCGCGATTAGTGTAATGTGCCATTTTCAATAATAATTAAACTAAACACTCGCGAAAGTTTAATACCCACGGTCAGAGCGCGCGACTAGCGATCGTCAGTCGTGAGAGATTTATTTTTACTGAACAGCGAAGCGGGCGGGTCGGGGTTGCGGGCAGCGCTGCGCAGTGGCGCGATGCTCGTGTGCGCATCAAGAGAGCTCCCAGTCCCGAGCAGCGGCCCCACGATAGCGTGACCATACAAATATTACAAGTAAGAACGATATAGTGAAAAATATATTTTTTTATTCTCGGGCATAGCGACTGATAACAACCAACCTCTCCAAGTTCAGAGACCTAATTCGGTGACACATTGTATAAACAATAGACTGACAATCCCTAGGAAAAATTCGTACTTCGATAATTAATAAGCTTAATGTTAACTAGATGCTCTAAGTGTATCAAATCGTAAATTTCAATGATATTAAACTCAAATACCACCTGTAGCTACGAACCTGTAGCTTTTGTCTCTTTACGATCGTATGAGTGCAAAAATAGATCGCTAGATGTCACTTCTTAGTATTTTATTTTTTCTTTTATGTGTTTCTCTTATATTTTTGATTTATAACATGGACTAAGCTATGTTTATAACTACCTATTATTTTACGCAAAAGTATGAACAAAAATTTATAAATATTAAATGCATCGTCTGAAGATTACAAAAATAATTATTGGTGTGTATGTGTGCGTCTAAGTACGCGCGTTGTTTACCGGCCCCAGCGCCGAGTTGTTTGTGTGCGTGCCTGCACTAATGATATGCATTTGTTTTGTGATCCCAGTAATAGACTGGCGACGAGGAACTTACCCGATTTTGAAAAAAAAAAGTCGAATATTATAGGACATCTAAGTGATTATGACCATGATGCCCAAGAGTGGCCTATATTTAAGGGTCGGCAACATCAGTATATAAAATTAAATAGTGTGAAATCCGAAAATTAAAGTGCTTTATTGCTCACGCATCTTTCGGATGAGAGCTACCGCCTTGCAAGGAACTTACTTCATCCTCAGGTACTTGAAGAAGTAAAATTCGAAGAGCTAGTAGAAAAATTGGACACGCGTTTTACACCGAAGCGCTGTACGTTTGCGGATAGAGAGAAGTTCTGTGAGGCGAAAAAATCAGCGGGCGAGAGTGTCGAATTAAGAATGGGCGGTGCGTGTGAGAGGTTTAGCCGTCCACTGTGAGTTTGGTGACGCATTGGGGATGCTGCTACGAGATCGTTTCATACTGGGACTCGCAGCCAGTAGTGAACGCGACCGCCTGTTCGAAGAAGATGCTGCCAAACTTAATTTTGGGAAGGCGTTGGAGGTTGCCCAGCGAGCTGCTTACACAGGGTTGGCTTGAACGGGAACCGTAGCGGTAACTGATACAGCGACTCAAATCGACAAGGTCACGCAGGTCAAAGAGTGTACCATACCAGTCAAAGAGTGGACCTGTGTACCATATGGGAAAGCAGCGCGGGCAGCCTGCTGCCGCCGCGCGCAGCCACAGCGGTAGCGCGTGGGAGTCTCGTAGGTGCACAGTTTGCGGTCTCAAGAATCACGATGCAGAAAAGTTTCGTTATAAAAATTATCGGTGTCAGGTGTGTAGGGTAAAAGGACATTTGAAAAAGTATGCAACATAAATAAAGGTGAATCAAGATTAAATTGTTTAAATACGGAAGAGACAAATTGGGAGCAAAATGACTGTGAAGAATGTGAGATATTCAATTTAAGGTATGTTAGTAACCCACCAATAATTGTAGATGTTTTGATAGATAATGTAATATTAGACATGGAAATGGATTCTGGGTCAGGAACTAGTGTTATTTCTGATATTCTGTATAATAAACTATTTCCCAACCGTAAACGTTTGAAATGTAAATTAAAAATGTGTCTTTATAATGGCCATAAGATCCAAACTTTGGGGTATTTTGAGGCAAAAATAACGTACACTAATAATTCTCATGATATAAAAATATTTGTTGTACCCACCGGAGGCCCCCCATTTTTCATTTATTTATTTACTTTCTTAACAATCCTTACATTGTGTTGAAATGTTACTATAGTCTAACTTATTCTAAACATCCGGAGTATGATAATTTCAATGAATTTTGATGAATTTTGTATAAGTAACCATAATTAAGACACCAACCATAACACTTTTGCACACCAACATGGTAAAACATGGATTAGACAACCATAGTTCTAACACCCTACTATGTACCCATGTTTAGCAAAATAAATGATTGATTGATTGATTGAGTAAATTTTCATAAAAATAATGACTAAATGAGTACAATACATTAATTGTCAAAACAAAATCTATAAAGAATAAAATAAAATTTACATACAAAAAAATAAATAAAATAGCAGATGTCCCTTAAATTGTCATAGATATATATAAAAAAAATATGTCATATTTGTTTGCACGTGTCATTTCATGAACTCCTCTATTGAGTAAAAACACCCATCAATAAGAAATGCTTTCAAAGTTGACAGGAATTGGGGTGTATACAGGCAGCTCCTTATTTCTAAAGGCAGCTTATTAAAAAGCTTCACTGCGCTGTACCTTGAGCCATGTTGGACCACATTTAATGTAGGAGCAGCGGTAGACGGCATATGTTTTCTCCTCGTTTTTTCTCTTAATACCCTTTCCTCGTGACTCTCATATGAGTGTTTATTTTTTGCGAAATTAGTTAGCAAAACCATAATATACAGACTTGGCACCGTTAATACTTTCAAGTCCCTAAAAAACTGTCTACAGGACTGCTGCTGCTTTATGCGAACCATTGTTCTTATGGCCCTTTTTTGTGCAATGAACGCTTTCTGGATATTATAGTCATAGCTGCCTCCTCAGAAAAGAATGCTGTACCTCAGTTTGGATTCCACCAAAGCGAAATACACAGACTTCAGTTGTTCCAGATGCAGAACATCTCTTAAACCTCGCAGCGCATACCAAGCTGAGTGTATACCAGCCTCCACATTTAACAACTCACATTTCCAATTAAGAAAGCTATCCTGATATCTGATAGCTAACATGTATCCCCAGGAACTTAACAGTCTCGACCAAGTTTAATTGATTCCCATTAAGACTGTATTGTAGTGTGTCAGAATTTTTACTGGTCGATTTAAATAAAATTAGATTAGACTTTTCTGCGTTAACTTTTAGGCAGTTAAAGGAGAACCATTTCTGGAATTGTTCTAAAGCCTCATTGACTTTTTGGTTTAGGTTACTTAGAGTATTCGCAGAAACAATGGCATTGGTATCATCAGTGAACACAGTTAAATTAATGTTATTAGGTAACTTATTTACCACACTACTTATGAGGTCGTTTATAAATATGATAAAAAATATCGGACCGAGTACTGAACCTTGCGGAACACCTGTCCTAATATTAATAAGTTTTGACTTAGAGGTTTCTACACATTTTGTTCTGATAGACCCGATTTGTTTATAGTTTTCGTTACTGATCTCCACAAACATGTATCTATTTTGTAAATAAGATTTTTATAATTGTTTTTCTGGACCTCTAATTCCATAATGATCAAACTTTTCAATTAATATTTCGTGATTAACAGTGTCAAAAGCTGAGCTTAAATCAAGGAAGATCCCCGCAACTTTTTGTTTACAATTTAACTTGGTCAATACGTCATCGATTAATGTATTGACCGCGTCCTGTGTTCCCACTCCCTACAAATAACCAAACTGTCTGCGATTAATAATATCATTTGAACGTAAATGACTATGTAGTCGATTTTTTAATAATAATTCAAAAATTTTTGATTTTGTCGGAAGCAAAGAAATCGGTCTATACATATTAGGATCCTGCTTTGAACCCTTTTTATGCACTGGAACAACTCTTGCTATCTTAAACTGGTCCGGAAAAACACTATCTTGGATACATTTGCTATAAAAGTGACTTAATGGTTCTGCCAAAATGTCTAGTAGTAGTCTATTTTTCAAGTAAGAGTCCTGCTCGCACAGCTCAATTTATTTCAGTCGCACCCTGCACTGAATTCCTAGTAATAAAAGCCTTTTGTTAAACTTTATCTAATTTAACTTTATTTAACCAATTTCTATAAAGTTGCATATAGTAGATAATTTTTTGAAAAATAAGGTCATAAAGAAGTTTCACCTCTTACCTGTGTATACTAGTACACGCACAAATTTTTAGTTTGTTTTATATAGATGACATCTAGTGATTTAAAAGGGGCACGATTTCAAGTTTGGATGTTGAATCGAAACTAAGTAATCATTATCGAGGTGGGGTGGGTGGGGTAGGTAGGGTAGGTGGCGAAGGTGGGGTAGGTGGCGTAGGTGGGGTAGGTGGGGTAGGTGGGGTAGGTGGGGTAGGTGGGGTAGGTGGGGTAGGTGGGTGCGGGGGCGGTACCGTGGTGAGCAGCAGCGGCGGCGGCTGGTTCTCGAAGGCGTGCGCCTCGTGCACGAGGTGCGGGAAGCGCGGCGGCGCGCGGTTGGCGGGCGCCAGCTGCAGCTTGACGCGCGCGAAGGCGGCGTGCGCGCCGTCCGACACCGACACGTTGAGCGCGCGCGGCGCGCCGGCCGCCAGCCAGGCGCGCGCGTCGCGCAGCGCCAGCACGCCGGAGCGCGGCGCCACGGCGAAGGCGCGCGCGCCGGCGCCGCCCTGCAGCGCGTAGCGCAGGCGCGGCGCGTCGCGCGCGTCGGGGTCCCACGCCGCCGCGCGCGCCAGCGCCGTGCCGCGCGCCGCCTCGCCCGACGCCAGCACGGCCAGCACGGCGCGCTCCATGCGCGGCGGGCTGTCGTTCACGTCCTCCACTGCCGCGGGGTTGCGTGTTTCAACAAAAACCATACTCAAAACGCATTTCGTGCGCGTGCGCGTGTGCGCCTATCTAAGCTAACAGGAATTATGCTAAATGCCCACAATCATATTCATTTCATACGCTCAAATTATGCTCACTTTCTCAAACTAAGGAACTTTGCCACCGCACTACGCCAACAATATCGTACATACACAAAACATACTCACGCCTTTTCCTTCGCAAATCTCTCTTATTTTATTAAATCGGATGCCGGCTCTCACTTTATTTGAACCCAATGAGTAGTCGATCAGCAATTTCACTAAGAACCATAAGCTCTTTTTACTCAATACGATTTTTTAAGTTATCAATCACCATGTACTTTTGGCGCTGGTTCAGTCTCAAAACATTAAAGTTGCAAAATAACTAGGTAGTACCTGACCACCTTTAAAAAAATGGTCAAAAATCACTACTTGATTCTTATGGTGTTTTGTATATATCTTACAGGTAAATTAGCTTGGAAAAATTTTTGCGTTTGTAGTAGTGTATGGTCAGCAAATAAAAAAAAACAACATTTTATTTTTAGTTTTTATTTTTTTAAAGGTAATATACGTTTGTGGCTGGAGCACACCAAATGCGTACACGTCTACGCATACGCAGTACGTACTAATACGGACGTAAAAATGTGTATCCACTGCATTGTAATCTATGGAACTGTATGAGGCAGACAAGCCAGTTCCAAACATTACAAGCAGTGAATGCCGGTTTTCACTTCAGTGAAGACGTGTATGAATTAGGTGTTCTCCGGCCATAAATGTTTTATTCTAATAATTCATCAACCCCAGGCATATCACAATCATCCCCATCCTCGCTTTCATCAGATGATTATTATTTAAATTAATTATGATTCGTTCTGATATTGTGTCTAAAGCTGCGTCTCTACCCTGATATTTGTTTTCCTCCTCAATAGCATGCAGACAAATTTTTCTCCATTCCTCTACAGTTATGGCGTTCATTTTGTCTTCAGCTAATGACATTATAACCTTCATATTCATTGCGACATTATTTTTTGCGACATATGTTTTCACTATCCCCCATATATTTTCTATAGGATTAAACTCCGGATGGTATGGTGGTAAACGCAGCACAGTATGACCGTGCTGTCGTAATATTTCGTCTATCTTGTACTCTACAAATCTCGCCTTGTTTTGCAGAATCAGTTCATATAATTGAGGCTTAAGCAACGTGGATGAATGCTCAATGTTTCGAAATGTCGGCCAGTCAATCATTTGCTGTTTTCTAGAATTACTATTCGGTGCAGGATTTTGTATTGAGTTATGATATGGTGCGTTGTCAATAACAACAACACTATTTGGTTGTAAGTTGGGTATTAATTGAGTTTGAATCCACCTTGAATAGTTGTCATAGTTCATATTGTCGTGGTAATCTCCACTTTTTTGGTTAGCTTTAAACATAAGCAATGCATTAGGTATAAAGCCATCCATACCACCGGCATGAACAATGATTAAGCGGTTGCCTTTCATTATATGTTGCTTCAAACCTGAAGTGCTTCCATCTGACCAAGATTTCGAGAGGGTATGTGATGTATGTATATATGTTTCGTCGGTGTAAACAATTGGTCGGCGTTGTTCACGATATTCAGGAATTTTCATCAAATAAATTAATTCGCAAGTATCTAATTTCGTGTTTTTCCATAAGAAGTTTCAGGTTATCTTCTGTTTGCTTCCAATTAAAACCTAATGACATGACGTGTTGTCGTAACGTGCTGACACAACCTTTATAATCGATATCTTCTTTCAATTTTGCGTGCAAAGTTTTCAAAGTGGGAACTTCTTTATTTGTGATGTGGAAGTCATGAATTGTTCTTCTGATAACTTGCTGATCAAAGTTATCGATTACTATTGTAGGTTTACGATTCGGTTTCTTTATAGGAGATTTAAATGTTACTTCCTGATCTGAAGGACGACATTTGCTTTCTGATACTACCTTTCTGACGGATGCTATTGAAATTCCTGTTGATTTAGCAACTAATTGAGTGGGGGTCATAATACTGCTCGGGTTGTTATTACACTCATTTTCAAAATATTTGTACAAACAGTACAAAACTTCTTTAGTTTGAGAAGTCAAAGGCTTGCCTCGACCATGTTTTAACACTGGAGCCATTTTGAATTAACAATATAAAGTTACAACACTTACACACAAATTAAACACTTCAACAAATATTATAACAATAATAACAAACAATAACAACAATCAACAAATACAAAATTTAACAATTAAACTACGTAATAATTATAATTTTTGAATGAAATGTATGCTTTATGTTCTAACAGTACCAAGCGACTGACGCCGGACTGCACGTGGCACCTGCGGACAGCGTAAACTGGTTTATTCTGGTTTTGTGCGTGTTTCCACTTTCCACTATCAAGTATATGTGTTTATTTATTTGTTTTGTTTCGTAATTATTATGGTCAAAACTTTTTACCTATAGCTAAACTACTAGCATCTAAAGAACGACACGATATTTTATTGTTTCACGGTAGTCGCCTTGTCGTTTGTTCAAGGACGTGAAATTGAATGAAAATTATTTTTTGAAGTGAAACTTCTTTATCGACGTATGGGAGAAATTTTGTAGAAAATCGTCACGTTTTTCGGTTACGCGCCATGTTGCTTTTTTTATATATTTTGCTTTAGATTGAAATATCTCGGAAACGGTGCGTCCTAGGGCAAAAATAACAAAAATTTTGACCCCCCGTAGTCCCCGCGGAGTTTTAAAAACCTAGATGAAAGGAAAAAAAAAAATTTATATATCGGTCTCTCCTCTTTGAAGTTTCACTTCTATCGTGTGTTTTTTTTTTATAAAGTCAAAACCTTTTTCTTTAAAATAAAAACTTGTTTTTATTGAAAACAAAAATCAGAGTGTTGCTAGGGATAAGTATAAAATTAAATAGTAATGTTAGGATATCGAAACATTTTTGTATAGGCCAGAACGATATAGTGGAAACGCGCTCTAAGATCTAAGTAATATACACACCACTACATATGCAAAAATTTCTCGAGACTAATTTCATTGTATGTGTTTATATATAAATATATGGATGTACCCTTTAAGTTGACATTGGCATTTATTTTATATGAATAAACAGTATATAATAGTTGTTCTTTCTTTTAACTACACCAATAACTACCCATTGATGTCCAAATTCATGTCCATTCAAATGTTGCCTGTAAGAAAATGCTTTTAACGACAAGACCGCCCTTTGTACATATGCGTGACACTGCGCATGCCCCGAAACATGGTATATTAAGTTAGAAGGGTATGGCAGAGGTTTTGTAGAGACATTCACCATACCCTTTGTGTGAGATCAATGCCCATGGTTTTTAATTCCACTAAATATTTCTTATAGTCAAGGATGTTTTGAGTAATTTGCCACTGGAATGTCTTGAGACTAAAAGTGGTCAGTTGGCACTGACTATTATATATGGTCCTCTGCTTAGCAGTACCTTTTCTATTGAGGGGAAATAACAAGGTTACAGACATGATGAAAAGAAAGTGAACAGTGCGAGTCCGGCCAAGGAACCGTCCGGCGGCGTACCGGTGACGATGAGGTGCGCCGTGGTGAGCAGCGGCGGGCGGCCGCCGTCGCGCGCCGAGAGCAGCAGGTGGTAGCGCGCGCGCCGCTCGCGGTCCAGCGCCGCCGCCACGCGCACCGCCCCCGAGGCCGCGTCCACGGCGAAGGCCGCCTCGCCCGCCTCGTCGGCCGCCAGCGCCGCCAGCGCGTACGTCACGGCGCCGTTCTCTCCTGCGCAGAACGCGAGCTCTCCAATTGGTCGTTCGAGCGTTCGACCCGCGGCGCGGCTGCTGCGCTCGGGACGTACCGGTGTCGTTGTCGGCGGCGTGCGCGACGAACACGAGGTCGCCGAGCTCGGCGGCCTCCGTGATGGCCACGCGGTACACGTCCTGGGAGAACTCGGGCGCGCAGTCGTTGACGTCCAGCACGCGGAGCGTGACGGCGGCGTCGGCGAAGGCGCCCGTCACGCCGTCCGTGGCGCGCACCACGAGCGCGTGCTCGCGCGCCGCCTCGTAGTCCAGCGCCGCGCGCGCCACCAGCACGCCTGGCAACAGCCTCAGGTCAGCACTCGTCCGCACGCATCGGCCCCGCGAGCGCGCCCCGGGAACAGACCCACCTCCAGCACATTGCATGCTAACACATAATACACCCAAAGCGTCTGCGGAGGCGATGGAGCTGGTGCGGTCCCGAGTGACTGAGGTTCTGTGAGGTGAGTGAGGCGAGTTCGACCAGGGAGCGGGGAGGGGCGCGGGGCGCGCGGCGCGGACGGCCAGGCAGGCGACTGAGAGTCCTGCCTGCCATTCGCCTGAGTAACCGTTTAGTCTCGGGTATGTCATCATTTATGACTATACTAAAGTAACATTTTTAAAGTGAACCAAACATGAATACAATATGACTCGATACGAAATGTAATGTGTTGAATGGTGTGATCAATCGGTGATGGACGATGGCGTGTGATAGCGAAGCACAGGTACATGCGGGCCGTGGCGGGGCGAGGCGAGGGGGAGGGAGGAGGCGGCGGTGCGGAATACTCACATGGACTATTGCCTCTGTCGGGTGCTGCGGATAAAATCAACACGTTAGTAACGCAGTCACTGGAGCCAGCACCTAGGGACAGGCCGGAGGCGCGCACCACCTTCCGTCCACTCCCGCCAGTTCTGCCGTGGCGACCCTCCTAATGTTTAGGTCAGTCGCCTAACCGCCGCTGTCCGTCAGTTTCAACTAACTTTATTGAGCGAGGGAGCCTTTGGAGACATGTCAGTATTCTGAGACCCACCGGTGGGTCTGCTTAGTGGGTCCTCGAAGCCGAAGGGCCCAAAATTATGCACTTGAGTGAAAATTACTGTCCTATAATTTGTCAAGATTTTGGATACATTGGGTAAAATATAATGATATTTGTGGGAAGTGTCGAAAAAAAGTAAGCCGTCTGGGAGCTTCCAACGAAAACGCTGAGATACAACACAATGATGTATGGTGGAATTGTGTAACTTATATAGGTTGTGGTGGAGGAATAGGATCCCATGGGTAGCGGGAACGGGATCGGAATTCCACGCGGGAGAAGCCGCGGGTAACAACTAGTCTAATCTATACAGATGGACCAATTTTCGTGATCTGTGATTATTTGAATTTGACTTCCCCTCTACTGTGCCTTTTTGTAGTATTTTTTGCTGTCATCCCAACGCTGGCCAGAGTGGGGGTAGTTATGTCGGACTCAAACCGACCAATACCGCGCGCCGTCTCGGGTCTCTAATGTCGGGGTGTAAGGTTACCAAATAACCTGGGCCAGCTAGGGCTTTGAGATGGCCCCCTCGGGATACTGTGCAAATATGAGCCGAGACATTCACGAAATAAATTGAACTGATAACGTAACCAATATAACTTGATTCTAAGGACGAACGGACAAGCAAGTTAAATGTATTATTTGATATGCAGGTACACTATTAGCTTAGTGCGTAAGGGAATATGGTGCCTTCGTCTTTGAAGCACGCAGAAATACCAAGTATTGGGCTCATGTCCACTATTCACAGTGTTTTGATTCACGAATGATACCGTAGTCATTGCTTGCGTTACATAATATTCGGCTTCAGCATTTCGATTTCACATACCAAATAAGTGGTCAAAAAGGAGTAAAATCCGTATACAGTACGCAGCATAGGGGTGAGAAAGAACAAAAACAGTTTTTCGTGATTAAAAAGAAAATTTGATACAGAAAATATTCTGCGCTGCATTATAGTGTAATTGTATTTTCCCTGGAACCTACATTACTGTATGGAGTGTCATACCGTCGAATTGCATTTAACCGACTCGGCAGGTACAGCGCGGCAAGCATTACAATACCGAGCGGTTAATAATGTGCGTTGTGGGTACTAATTGAGGAATAATTACAGCAGGTATTCACATGTTACATTCAACCGTACTTTCACGTCAGTCCCCACTGCGGTACAGCGCGGTGGAGCATTCTCTTTGTGGAGAAGGGCAAGGGCGGCAAGGGCGGTTCGTCGAGACCACAAGGGGGACCAAATGGAAATCAAATAGCTCCGCTACATGCATTAAACTTGTAAGACTAGATGCATCTAGTCCGGTACGAGCCCCGCACATTGATATTGCGATTGGCGGCCACCTTCGTGACGCAGTCAATGCCGCACTTGCAGCACGCGTACCGCTCGCAAGGTCAGCCCGCGCTCACATGCTTATGCGCATCGAGTGCTCTCTTCTTAGGTACCAAGTCTTGTTATAGCTTTTTGTTTTGTTATCTTGTTTTATTGTTGTTGTTGAGTTTTGTTGTTAAGTTTTGTTACCTGCTATCTGTTAAAATGAGTAAGAAATTAATTAACAGTCGTGCTCGTGAAATGATAATTAAAGTGGACAATTATTTTGTAAAAGAGAAAGAGGACTCTAAGTTTCTTATTCAAAATATAAACCGTGTCCTAAAAAATGTTTCGGACACTACTAAGGACCTGCTGCTGTCAAAGCAACTGGTAATAGACATTTTGAATTTTTTGCAAAATACCACTAAAGTGACGGAACGTGTGGCTTGCGCTACGGCCGTTGCAAAAAATACTGTGACCAAATTACGACGAGAGCATGAGTCAGTAACAGCAAGTGATTAACAGACGACGGTGATTCTGAAACAACTGACTCAGACAGTACTACTTCTGGTTTAGAGGACAATATGAGTGGAATTGAAGAACTAGGCTAAGATTGTAAAATATATGAATAAACATTGATTTTTTAGAAGATTAACCGTGTGTATTTATAGGCTGTAAGATTTATTAATGAAAACATGACTCGGTATTTTCGTTATTTCTCGGAGAGCACGTTAAGCCGTCGGTCCCGGTAAGTAAGTAGTTGGAGCGCTAAAACGTCCAACAACTGGTCTAACTGCAATACTTCGCTATCGCTAATTAGTTATGGAGATTACACGCAGTCGCTTCGCGGTAAATGTCAAAGTTTAGCGTGAAACAAGGGGACCCCGGACTCCGAGGCGAAAGCTTCAAATGCGGCCGGGTTGGCACAAGGATGAGCATGTCATTTAACTGCACATTCTGCGCAAACGCCTTGTAACGTCGTTCATTTATCACAAAACCCGTATATTAGTTAATTATTACAGAGAGATATTTTTGTTTTTGTTAATTGCCTTAACATGTGTGTCTTTATTCTTAGATTACATTCTCTGTGAGAAATTTCTGTCTCATTTACTATATATGCATAAAAACTTTAAAATAAATATTGGCATAGCAAAACAGGTCACTCAAATTTAACAGAACCAAATGTGGTTAGTAAAAATACTTATTCATCCTAATAAAAAATGCTCGATCCTTTGAAATTCCTATAAAGAGTTTACATTTACACTTTACATTGTATGTATTTTTAAATTGTTTTAAACTTATAACTCTAGCCTGTTTACTTTTAATTAGATTTTTTTTGTTAACTGTACTTTTGTACGACGGATGACGTCACGCAGCTCTTATTGTGACAAGGTTCCATCGCAATATCAACGTGCGGGGCTAGTGGCATGCATGGTTATTCCCAACGCCCCAGTGCCAGCACAATATTAGTGGGTCTAATATAATAGCATATGAAAAAAAACACGACGACTCTTTACAGTAAGTCACCCGGACGAGCCGGCCGCGGCGTGAGCTGGGGGCGCTCGCCAGCCCGCCTTCGCCTAACGGCAGTCGACGGGGTCAACTCTAAATGGCGCCGGGGCCGCCGAAGCGCGGCGCGTGAATGATAGTTAAGTGTCCGGCAGTTACCGGTGTCGAAGTGCAGCTCGAAGAGCTGGTCGCCCCCGCCGTCGCCCAGCAGCGTGTAGATGAGCTGGCGGTTGAGCGACGACAGCGCGCGCAGCGGCGGCGCCAGCGCGGCGCCGGGCGGCGCGTCCTCGCGCGCCCGCAGCGCGAAGTGCGCGCGCTCCCACGCCGGCGCCGCGCCGCCGCGCCACACGCGCACGGCCACGCGCGCCGCCGCGCCGCACGCCGGCACGCCGCCGTCGAACGCGCCGATCTCCAGCGAGTACAGCGGCGTGTGCGCGTCCAGCGTCTGCTTCAGCGAGATCTGCCCGCTGCGCCGGTCCACGCGGAACAGCTCGCCGTGGCCGCGCTTCATCTCGTACCGCACCTGCGCGCGCCCCCGCCCAGCGTCAGCGATTACTTCGCCAATTTTAAACATATTGCAACACTTTTACCTATTATGCAATGTGCATCGTTTAATCTATCCATTTCATATCGATTAACGTTTTGCAGTATTTTAAAAAATGACGTAGTAATCGTCTGGACACACGTAACGTTTCCACCCATAGTAGTAGACATAATTTTAGATCGAGATATAGTCAGTGCATTTATAAAGCATAATTTTTGCTCTGTGTTCAATTCATAATCCTGCGATCAGGCCTTTTTTAATCGGTGAAAAGATTCAGGAATGGTCTGTTGACCTGCAAGCTGATTAGGGTGTATTTGTAATCATGACCTTTACCTTTTTTGTATACCTAAATTGGTTGTCAATGGCCACTTCTATGTTCTTACCAGCAGCCAAAGAAGGGTTCTATATTTTATATTGATCTCACCCCTTCTTGCCACATGTTTCTGCCAGACATGTCTTTTTTTTTTTTCTGCAGTTCATATGCATTCCCAAGTATTTAACTATGCTTTGGTGGGGAGTAGGCCACCATTTAGAGAACACTCGTCATGGTAGAGGCAGTAAAATACAGCCAGAGAGGTCATTGCCTTCATACATTCAGACATGACATTGGTCTGGGTGTTTCTATGTATAATATGTATGTATTTACAAAAAAAAAGTATTTAAGTATGTTTATCCGCATCCTGGAACCCATAACACAAGCTACTTAAACTATGCTTACTTTGGGTCTAGAAAGCGCTGTGTAGAATGTCGTATAATATTTATATTTATATTTTATATTATTTATATTTCTCTACGCAACTGCAGGAGTTCCAAGGTGCTTTTAACCTCAGGACTCCCAATGATAGGGATGGTTTGCCGCTGCAATCTGTCGAGCGGCATAAAAAGCGGTTGAGGGTAGTTGAAGTGTCAAAATCTATTTTAAAAGCTCTTGTATATTTTTAAATTTTAAAAATACAGAATTTACCTTTAAATGTTAAATTACAGTTAAAAGCCTTCTATATCCTCTAGTGCACCCTCTCACTTATAAACATCTCCTGGATTGCTACTTCACTGCACTTAATTCTTCGTACACAAAATGGATCTATATACCAACTTATTTAACTGCATGGAGGAGTTATCAGCAACATTCACTGCACGCATGGCCCAATATGAAGAGGATCTGAGGATCGCTGGTGGTGAGTCAACAATTCATAAATCTGTAGCCAGTATTTCCCGGGACTTCACAGAGTTTAAAGGCCTCATATGGAGAACACTGGGTACACTGAAGTCCCAGATGGAGCTACTAGTGAAGGGCTTGGATCGGCATGAGATGGCTTCCCGAGCGAAAGTTCTGCTGCTACATGGTCTTTCTGAGGATGATAGTTCTGATCTTGTGGGCAGTGTTATTAAGGTGTTTGTGGACAAACTGAAGATCACCAATTTCTCATCTAAGGATGTAGCGGTCTGTCATCGGTTGGGGAGTAACACAAGTAAACCTCGCCCACTGTTGGTGCGGTTTGAACATCGTAGAATTCGTAGCGAGATATGGCAAAACAAGACAAAGTTGAAAGGCACAGGTCTAACGATATCAGAGTTCCTCACAAAGCCCCGACACGAGGTGTTCGTATGTGCTAGGAGGCACTATGGTGTGAGGCGATGTTGGACGGCTGATGGCAAGATCATTGTTCAGGTCTCGGATAATTCTCGGCATAGAATCGAGTCGGCGGGTGAGCTGCAGAAACTTATGCGACAATTCCCTGTAGTCGAATCGTCAGATGCTACATCCAATGCAGTGAGCATGGCTACGGATCGAAGACCACGCAAGTTGTTGAAGTAACGTGTTCGATAAAGCGTTGTTTTTTTTTTGTCTATGTCGTCTTTTTTATGATAAATTGTTTTTGTCGGTCAGTTTCACTTCTAACCTCAACTTGTTTGAAAATAATTTAACTTTGACGTATTGTATCTCTCGTTCGGAAACGCTATGAATGCATGGTTGGATATTAGTCTTTTCACCCATATTGTGCAACCAGCGAGTGCATAGAGGATTGGAAGAAAAATATTATTGGAGTTTATATTTTATTATAAACTTTTTATTTATTTTAATTTAATTATATAGTACTATATTTATTTATTTATGTTGATAGATTCTGATGAAGAGAGTTTCGTATCGTGTTCTTCTTCTGCTGCGTCTAGTGATAGTTTTGCTAGTGTGTCCAGTGATGACGATTCTGTACAGCTCGGTGACAAACTATTCTCAATTTTTTCAGCCTTTCCTCTTTTTTTCAATGTTGTCCACATTAATGCTCAAAGCATTCCTGCGCATTATTCTGATCTTCTATCTTCTTTTGATTCCGAGTACGTTCATGCGATATTAATTTCTGAGACTTTTCTTAAGCCGGCACTTCCTTCTACCCAGTTTTCTCTCCCCGGGTATAAGCTTGTGCGTGTTGACAGAACGGGTAAGGCATGTGGGGGGGTTGCTGTGTATCTTCGTGGAGATATTTCTTATAGGGTTGTTGACCAGTCTCCAGGTGTATACTCAAACTTTGTAGAATATCTTTTTATTGAGATTAATTTTAAACATACTCAAACACTACTGGGTGTTTTTTACAGCCCTTCAAGTAGTATTAATTATTTCTCCTCTTTTGAAACGCTACTTGAAAATTTTTCGTCTAAGTATGAACATAGAATTATCCTCGGGGACTTCAACACCTGTCTTCTTAGGGGTGACTCACGCAGCCGTGAACTCTACTCTATTGTCTCTTCTGTCAACATGCAAATTCTTCCCTTAAATGCGACACATAAAGCCCCTAATTGTAGGCCGTCTCTACTTGACCTTATTTTAGTATCGAACTCTCATAAAGTGGCTTCTCATGGACAGCTGTCAGCTCCGTTCTCACACCACGACCTTCTATATCTCTCCTATAAACTTCGTCCTCCGAAACGCAAGAGTAAATTCTTATTTCTTCGTAGTTTCAAAAACATTGATCTGGAGCGTTTGAGAGACGACGTGGATGATGTTGATTGGTCTTCTCTTTATAATTGCGATGACCTGGATGGGAAGGTGTCTATTTTTACCAGAACATTGTTGAAAATCTATGATGTACATGCCCCTCTTAAAAAAGTAAGAGTTAGACATCTTCCAGCACCGTGGCTTTCTCCATCCATCAAAGCTGTCATGTCGAGGCGAGATAAGGCCAAACGTAGATATAGTAAGTGCCCGTCTGATGAAAACTGGGCCCTATACAAGAAACTACGAAATTACTGCAATCGTATGTGTAGGGATGCGAGACGAAGCCACATTCACGAGTCCATTCAGAATCTTAACACTTCTCAACTATGGCAATTTCTGAAATCTCTAGGTATTGGGAAGATCGTAAATGATAACCCTACTGATATGGACCTCAATACATTTAATACTCATTTCTCAACTTCTCCCACTACCATTCCAAGTGATGTCAAATCTTCGACACTAAACTATCTCTCTTCTCTTCCACTGCCGTTAAATAATACTTTTTCATTACACCCGGTTGCGGAGGCAGATGTTAAGAGACATTTACAATCTATTTCTTCTAAAGCAGTAGGTGATGATGGTCTTCAACTTCAAATGCTTCTTCCCATCCTGAATCATATCATTTCTATCTTTACCCACATTATCAACTACTCATTATTCTCTAACTGCTTTCCTTCATCGTGGAAGAGGGCCTTTGTCTTGCATCTGCCTAAAATACCCAACCCTACCATGCTTACCCACTTCCGACCTATCTCAATTCTTCCTATCATGTCTAAGGTTCTCGAAAGTGTTGTCTACGATCAACTATCTAAATACCTCTCCTCTAATAGCCTGCTAAGTCCATTCCAATCTGGCTTTCGCCGTGGTCATAGTACTGTAACAGCTCTAGTCAAAATAACTGATGACATAAGGATGGCCATGGAGAATAAGCAACTCACAGTTTTGGTCTTATTGGACTTTAGCAGTGCCTTCAATTCTGTTGATTTTGACATCCTTTTGGGAATCTTAACATCTCTTAATGTTTCTGCTTCTGCAACTGCATGGTTCAATTCTTATCTTCAGGGACGCTCGCAATCTGTTCGTATCAATGAGGACTCTTCCGATTGGTGCGACTTGGGGGCGGGCGTGCCTCAGGGTGGCGTTCTTTCTCCTCTTCTGTTTTCCGTTTTTATAAATGCCATTACTAAGGTACTTACTTCACACTATCATCTCTATGCAGACGATTTGCAGTTATATCGACACTTTGGAGCCGATGAATTGCCGGGGGCCGTGGCCGCCATCAACAGTGACCTAGCGAACATTAACTCTTGGGCCAAATCTTTTGGATTATTAGTAAATCCACATAAATCCCAAGCGATCATTATTGGTGGTAGATATATGCTTGGCCTTCTCAATCACAATTCCATACCTCCAATAATTTATGACTCTGTGGCCATCAACTATTCGAAGAGTGCTAAAAACTTGGGCGTGTTCATCGACTGTAATCTCTCTTGGGATGTTCACATTGCAGAGGTGAGCCGGAAGGTATACTACTCGTTTCAATCTCTCAAACGTCTTCAGAAGTTCCTTCCTCTTCAAACTAAAGTTACTCTTGCACAATGTATTCTTCTCCCACTATTAGACTATGCTGATGTCTGTTTTCTCGATGCTTCGGAGGACCTCCTAAACAAACTCGAACGCTTGCAGAATTTGGGGATTCGGTTTGTATTCGGTCTACGAAAAATTCGATCATGTTTCTGAATTTCGGAAAAGACTGAACTGGCTCCCTATTCGGCAGCGTCGTAATACTCATATCTTATCTCTTCTCTATACTATCCTTCACAGCTCTTATTCTCCAAATTATCTGCGGGAACGTTTTGAGTATCTCGTACCTCGGGGCAAACCCTGTCGTCTTTCCTCCTCCCTTCTACTTCATACTCCTGCACACAGCTCCAGCTGTTATGATGGGTCATTCACTGTACGGGCTGTTCGCCTATGGAACTCACTACCGCACCATATTCGAGACAGTAGCAGTCTGGACATCTTCAAAAGAAGAACTAAAGAACATTTCCTCTCACAATGTTAAAGTATATATGTATGTATATAACGTATTTTTATATATGTATAACTATGTATAAAATATAAATGTATGGATGTAGGTATATTATTTTATTTTACAAATAGTATATTATATTTACTTTTGGAATGTATAATTTATGTAAGTCTATTGATTTATTTTTGCCATCTTTCGTTTATGTATACTTTTTTTATTTGTACACTTTGCTTCCCTCTGTTATTTTCTTTTTTCTACCTCTACTGCTCAAAGGTTTGCTGGTAGAGAACTCTTTTAGAGTTAAGCTCGCCTTTGTACATAATTTATTTTAATTGTAAAACATTTATATCTTTTTCATTTTTTGTGTACAATAAAGAATTAATTAAGAATTAATTAAGAGCGCCTAATAAGTACTGTTCGAGCTGCGCCAGAGATGAGAATAGTATTCTACGCTAGGGCTAATCTGTGTCTCATACAAAAGTCACCGTTGCTCCGGCGCGAAAAAGCTTCTCACCTTGTTCAGAACTCCGAGTTTTCTTGGCATTGAACTCGACCAAGTTCTCTGATCCCCATTGGGAAATGCGAGCCAGGACCTGGTCGAGTTCAGTGGCAAGATGTCGTTTGTTTTTCTCACAGGGTGTCTATCTCATAGCAATCTATGCTGCCGACGGACAGCATGTCATGTATATGCAGAAGAAAGAGAGCGGGCGATAGGACGGACCCCTGCGGCACGCCAGCGTTAACCTGCATGAACTCTAAAGCCCGGCCGTCACAGAGGATTCGGATACTTTTCTCATGCAGGAAGTCGGCAACCCAGATGCACAGTCGAGTAGGCAGACCGTAGGCCGGAAGCTTGGGAAGAAGCGAGCCGTGCTAGACTCTATCGAAAGCGTTGGCGATACCAAGGCTAATAGCCAAGGACTCGCCATGGCTGTCCGCAGCCTCGCCCCAGAGACGTGTGGCGCAGGGCAGAAGCTCACCTCGCCGTTGTCGTTGGCGTCCAGGTCGGTGGCGCGCACGCGCAGCACGGGCGTGCCGGGCGGCGCGCCGGCGCGCACGGCGGCGACGTAGGGCCGCTCCACGAACACGGGGCAGTTGTCGTTGACGTCGGTGACGGCCACGTGCAGGCGCGCGCGCGCCACGCGCGGCGGCCCGCCCGCGCCCCCGCCCGGCGCGCTGCGCGCCTCCAGCGCCAGCTCGTAGGCCGCGCGCGCCTCGCGGTCCAGCGCGCGCCCGCCCGCGCCGCTGCGCACGGCGCCCGACGTGCGCCCCACCTGCGCGCCACGCGGTCAGTGCTGCTCCAATACACTCATGTAGAACCTTACAATTACTTACAAAAAAACAAGGGAAAGCTTCCTTAGCGTTGTCCACTTTTTATTGTAAACCAACGCCATCTTTGCTGTAGCTGGATGGAGGAAGGGAGGGATGGCCGGAGGAAATACAACAATGTCAACATGGACAAATTCAACGACACAGATGCGACTATTAATCTCAAAGTCTCAGTGGCAAGAGAGCAATGGTTGTCAGAATTATTACAGAAAAAGCATGATAGTTTTCAGCTACATAAACGAGTAAGAGTTTACAAATACTAACAAAAAGCAAATAAAAAGTATCCTTGTGAACAAAAATGGTAACATTGTTGTTGATGATGAAGAATCCAATGACGTCTGGGAAGAATATGTACGAGACCTCTTCAAGGACAATCGGAAACAGGTGGAACCACTTAGTGAAATTAATCTACAAAGCCCAAACATAATAAAATCTGAACTTATCTCAGCTATTCAACGCATGAAGGATGGCAAAGCCTTGGGCCCCGATGGAATTGCTGTGGAAGTATTACAACTAATTCACGACTACAACATCGATGATTTAGTGACACTCTTCAATACATTTATGAATGTGACAATGTGCTCCCTGAAGACTGGCTGTTGTCCGTTTTTACACCTTTACCAAAAAAACCCAATGCCAAAAGTTGCGGCGACCACAGGATGATAAGTATGATGAGCCATTTTTTCAAGATATTTCTAAAAATCAACCAATCCCGAATATACAAGAAAGTTGAAGAGAATATAAGTGAAACACAAGTTGGATTCAGAGCAGCACTAGGCACTAGAGATGCTTTAGTAGCGGAACAAGTTTTGGTGCAAAGATGCTTAGATGTACAAATGGATGTCCATATGTGCTTTATTGATTTCGAAAAAGCATTTGACAACGTTAAAAATGATAAATTAATAACAATATCAAAATTATGAAATAATTTTATAGAAAATTTGTATTGAAACCAAAAAGCTAAAATAAAAATTGATCACACCCTTACAAATGAAGTTAAAATAGAAAAAGGCGTTAGACAAGGTTGTATCTTGTCACCTTGTTAGTTCAACCTATATTCAGAAATGATCTTTAGAAATGTCTTTGATCAACTTGATCTGGGCATGCGCCTAAATGGTAAACTAATACAAAATATTCGCCACGCCGACGATACCGTCTTATTGGCCTCTAACTCCGATGACCTTCAAATTATGCTCCAGAAACTAAATGATGCTTTATCAGATTATTTAAAAAAAATTAACATCAACAAAACAAGACACAATGCATGATCGTGAGTAAAAATCCAACTGTTACATCATCAATACTTTTGAATGACAAAGTCATAGAAAGAGCAAAAAGTGAAAAGTATTTCGGTTGTTGCTTAAATGAAGATTGGGAATCTGAGAAAGAGATCCGTATGCGAATCGAGATAGTCAGGAACACCTTCCAGAAAATTAAGAAACTGTTATGTAACAGGAAAATCAATCTAAAACCTGAGGTGGAGGATGGCCAAGTGTTACATTCTTCCTATACTAATGTACGGCTCTGAAAGTTGGACCCTAAAACAAAAGTTATTCAAAAAACTCGATGCTTTTGAAATGTGGATCTACAGACGAATGATCAAAATTAAATGGACAGATAAAGTAACCAATGGAAGGGTTTTAGAAATGATGGTTAGAAATGATGATGAAGGGGGTCGACGGAGCCAGACCATAAAACATAGTTCGTAAGGTTTTACATCAATTCATTAAGAGTCGTCGGATTCCGGGATTAAACTCCACAGGAACTCCATCGCGTAGCTCACCTCAAAACCATCGGTGGGGTTCAGGATGCGAAATTCGATATGTTCATTGAGCGCGGCGCCGAGCACGTTGAGCACGGCGACGATCGTGGGCTTAGTGGAGTTCTCCACCACGGAGCCGTAGTAGTCGGCCTTCTGGAAGGCCAGCCCCGAGTTGTCGGCCTCGCGCACGCGCAGCTCCACGCGCGCCGTGCTGGCGAAGCGCCCGTCCGACGCGCGCACGCGCAGGCGGTGCGCCTCGCGCAGCGCGCGCGGCGCCGCCACCGCCAGCGCGCCGCCCGGCAGCAGCGCGAAGGCGCCCTCCGGGTCGCCCTCGATGATGTCGTACTTGAGCGCGGCGCCGGCCGGCAGGTCGGGGTCCGCGGCCGCCAGCGTCACCACGGTCACGTTGGCCCACGTGGGCAGCAGCACGGTGGCCTCGTACACGGCCTGAGAGAATACTGGTGGGCAATCGTTTACGTCGATCACTTCGACGGAAACCTTCGCGATGCTTCCGGACGGAAGCTGCGGCGTGCCCATGTCGAGGACCTGAAACGACACTAGAATTAAATAATCGGCTACCGTATTGTCGACATTTTGCAAATTGTAGCTGAGATAGATCGAACGTGGAAGGCGGACGAACGCCGATCGCCGGAATACCGTTCTAGGACGAACGGAATGCTAAATAAATAAAGTGAGGTGCGTACCCGGACGCTGAAGTCGTGGCGCTGCGCGTGCTCGTAGTCCAGCGGCGCGCGCAGGTGCAGCGCCCCCGTCGTGGCGTCCACGCGGAACAGCGCGGCCGCCTCGGGCTGCAGGATCTCGTAAGCGCGCTGTTGGTTGGCCGGCGAGTCGGCGTCGTCCGTCAGCAGCACCAGCGGCGCCGGCGCAGAGCGCGGTGCGTCCGCGTCCGCCACCAGCGCGCCCGCGCCCGCCGCCTCGGACGCGCGCCCGCGGTACGCGCGCCGCCGCAGCGCCGGCGCAAACTCGTTGCGGTCCAGCACGTGCACCGCCACGCGCGCGCGCGCCGAGCCGCCGCCCTGCGCACGCTCGCGTTAGTGGTCGCGCCGGCAGGGGCCGGGGGCCGAGGGCCGGGGGCCGGGGGGGAGGGTACTCACCATGTTAATGGCGGTGACGGTCAAGTTGAACAAGTTCTGCTTTTCATAGTCGAGCGGCGCCGCCGTAGCGAGGAGGCCGGCGGCGGGGTTGAGGCGGAACAGCCCCTCACCACCCTCTAACGAGAACCAGACCGCCGTCGCGCTGCGCACTTCCGCCGTCAACAGCGACGCGCCCGCCGGTTCGTTCTCGTACACCTGTCGATCGTTGGTTGATGATTCTAGAGCTATTTTAAATCCAGGCGAGGTGGCCGATGACGCTTCGCAGTTCAGCATGATCGCGCGAAAAACTTTAACCTTTATTTTTTGTCTAATTAATTTCACGCTCGAGACAATGAAGGTAGGTTCTGCGCACCCACCTCGCACGACATGTCGACGCTGAGGAAGCGCGGTGGCGCGTCGTCGGGCTCCACCAGCAGCACGTGCAGCGGCAGCGTGGCGAAGCGCGCGGAGGGTGGCGGGTTGGCGGCGCGCACTGTGAGCGTGTAGTCGCGCGGGCCGGCGGCGGGCGGCGCCCGCGTCAGGCGCACGTCGCCCAGCGCCGCGTCCACGGCGAACAGGCCGCCCGCGTCGCCGCCCGCCAGCGAGTACACGATGCGCGCCGCGTCGCCCGCGTCGCGGTCGGCCGCGCGCAGCGCCGCCACCAGCGTGCCCGCCGCCGCGCCGCGCGGCACGCGCGCCTCGGCCAGGCGCCGGCCCCACGCGGGCGCGTGCTCGTCCGCGTCGTGCACGCGCACCGTCACGCGCGCGAACGCGCGGGACGCGCGCGGCGCCTGGTCGCGCACCCACACGGTCAGCTCGTGCACGGCAGCGCTCTCCCTGTGACACGGTCAGAGTTTTGTGAAACAATCCTCGATCTTATGACACGATACGACGGTAGACAGCAATCCGGTCACGCGTGTCCACTAATTTTCACTCGTCAACCGACAATTGTCAACATTTCCCAAATATTTTCTACAAAATGTTTGTCTGCAAGCATTGTAAAACCGAAGCCCGAGATGGAGTCACGTATTCCCTGTGTACCGGGCAGTTTAATTTCCCCTGTGCAGGAATAACCGAGACTGGCTGGATAAAAATCATGAACGGATCGGTCGAGCAAAATAGGCACACATTCGCCATCTGCGTTCGGCGTGGCTAGATCGGAGGCTAGAGCTACGCATCGGTCGGACTTAAGTGAAAGCGCACCTGTCCAGCGGCTGCGCCAGCTCCAGCACGCCGCTGCGCTCGTGCAGGCGGAACAGCGCGGCGGAGGCGGGCGCGCGCGCCGCGTGGATGCCGAACAGCAGGCGCGCGCCCGCCGGGGCCGCGCGCAGCGCCAGCAGCGCCTCGCCCGCGCGCGCCGCCTCCGACGCGTCCACGGCGTACTCGGCGCGCGAGAACGCCACGCCCTCCTCGTTGGCGTCGTTCACCACGCTCACGTTCACCTGCGCGCGGCGCGGCGCGGGGCAGCGGACAGGGTGTTATAAAAGAGAGCCATCCCTTGTGAACATTTAATACAGAAATATAACCGATTTCAAAAACCAAGCAGTGTCTAAGTGAAAAATAACTGAATGACAAAGGAGTTGTCCAGAAATGGTTTTTTATTCTTGAAAAATTCCAGTAGCTATGAACCAAACATTTTTGGATAGACTTCCTATGGACTTATATTATGACTATCAAATGGAATTCTAAACTCCTGCAATTTTGAGAAAACATCGTTTTTGCTTCGGTATATTTTTTAAACTGAATACGAACAAAACTTTTGTTACCGGTGCCCAACAAAAAAAAGATAAGTTTGACAATTGTCACCTACGCGTCACGTGTGACAAATGGATGACGGTTCTGTTGCATTTGTTGTTTTGTGTTAACAGTTTGTTTTGTAATATTTTTTTGTTTACTTTGGGTATGCTATGAGGAATTGTGAGATTTCTACATATATAAAGAGAAAATGATAGGCTACGCCATATTCAGACGAAAAGCGTTACCTACTATTGATTTATCTATGTATAAAGTCCCTATCCTTGACTATGCTGATGCCAGCTATCTAGATCTCACTGAAGACCAACTTATCAAACTTGAGAGACTCCAAAATCTTTGCATTAGATTCATATTTGGTCTACGTAAATATGATCATGTTTCTGAATTTCGAAGAAAGCTCAAGTGGTTACCTATACGCCTTCGCCGGAATGCTCATATTCTCTCCTTATTGTTTAGTATACTATTCAATCCGCTTACACCTCCTTACCTCAAACAGCGGTTGCAGTTCTTGCGTAATACGCACTCAAGAACCTTGAGATCATCAGAGAATTTGAGATTAAAAATGCCGAGTCACTCTACCAACTTTACTGACAATTCTTTTTCAGTTCAAGCGGCTCGGTTATGGAATGCTCTTCCAGTGACCATTAGATGTGCACAGTCTTTGCCTGCATTTAAAAGGCTAGTCAAAGATCACTACCTTTTTGGCATAGGCGAAGCATAGACCTCACTCTATCTGTTTTTCTATTTTGATTATTGTCACTAATATATAAGTAATAACTAGGTACCTATCTATGTGTGTATTGATTAGTATGTAGTGTATGTATGATTTAAGTGAGTTTTACTATATATTACCTATATCTAGGTATTTATAATGTTTATATGTGGATTTATTTACTATTCCAAAGTACACCCAACTACCCCAAAACTTTTCTTTCTCCTCTATTTCACTCTCCATCCTATGGTTGCCTGTAAGAGATTGCCTCAGAGCCTTAAGGCCGCCAATTGTACTAATACCACAAAATAAATTTAGTCCATTGAAAAGTTACATTTGGGTTTGCGTTTTTTAGAGGACGCAATTTTATTTTTTTGATGTGTAGGGGGGGTCAGTGTAAAGCTAAAACCAAGTTTGTGGGGTCGCCACCCCTGTCGAACGGCCGCCATCTCGAAAATAGGGGTTGAAATGGTTTTTACGATATATGTCTTAAACTTATTTATCTGATAAAAAAAAATTGTTAACATGTTTTGTTGCAAATTAAATTCTCTACAACTTTGGTACAGTAACTTTTTGTCGTAGAACTATAAATAAAAAAGTTATAAGCGAAAATGTTCAGAAACTTTTTTTATCTCTTTATACGGTGGTAATAAAGATGATAATTCTCTTGACAGCCTAAGATACAAACAATTTGCCAAGGCAGTGACAAAAAGCACATTTAACTTATCTTCACTTCCTCCAATACAATACACAGGTCGCTTTCATACTTTCCGAGTCTACCATCAGGTCCAGTCGTGGCTTGGTAATAATAATGATCTTGAAGACTGGGGCTGGAAAAACATGTGGAAAATTATTGATGCCAGTGCAGAGCTCTAAACCTCCAGCACCCCCTGAGCTTCCAAAATTGATCTTTTGCAAATGCAAAGGAAACTGTGGATCAATGTGTGGATGTCGAAAAGCAGGGCTGAAATGTTCTGCAGTGTGCTTCCATTGTTTTGGAGAGACTTGCAGCAACGTAATGGGGCTCTCAGAATTAATAAATGAAAATGACTTTGATGATGAACCGCCGACATTAACACCCCTTCCTTCTCCAGTTCTCCTACTGATATTTAATTCAGAAAGCCGATCAGATGCTGATCCGCAGCCTGGTCCATCGAAAAGACCGAGGACGGAGTAGTTCAAATTTCGAAAATCACCGTGGATTATGCCTATTGGGGATACCGCGTAAAAAAAAACGCGCCTCCAAACTCTTCCTCGTGTGTGGTGGGGAAAAGAGTCAATAATCAATTATTAATAATATTGCAAAATTAATAATTAAAAAAATTATAATAACAAAATAAATAAAAAAACAAAAGTTACTGGACCAAAGTTGGAGAGAATGCAAATTAACGACCAATCTTGTAGTTATGATGACCTAGTAAGGAGTCCTATTTAGTGATAAGTATATCTTGCACAGCAAACGAAGCATAGATATCTTACATTACTTAAATGAGTATGGTTCATGTGACCTCTATAGTAGGTACATTACTGCCGCGGCCGCCAAGTGTAGTGTTGCCGGACGATCGTGAAGTATGCGGGCCGCGCGCATTACGGAGGCCGGCAACGCTCAGTTGTGGCCAAGGCTTGTATAGTGCTTTTCTCAAACAATGCACGGAAATTAAAACTAAGTAGTATCTAGGCAGAACTTTTTATTTGAAAATGCAGTTATTGAAAGTAAAATTTTTGAAATTTAAAGTGGACTTTCCGGGGCTTATGTTGGTTGGTTGGTGGTTGGGATAATTCTAACGAGGTCGAAGTTTGTTGTATAATAGTCTCTTCTTCGGTGTAATTCTGTATTTCAAAGCCTTGATGGGAGGTCGATGGTCGAGTTTGGATACTTTCGTTGATTTTACGTGTATCTAATGCTACTTTTATTTTCAATCGATTATTCTATGTAGCTTTCGGCTACATAGTCAGATTTTCACCCGCCATGTCGTTTAATTGTAACTAAATTCACACCTGTGTCAGCATTAAGAGTCGCTGAAGATCGACGAAAGCAATGCCCAGTATAATACTCCGGATTTGGCAAGTTTAAGAAGGTAGCAATTGCCTTCGGCATTGCGGCAATTTTGTGTCTTCCAATTACTTGCTTTGTGCATTTGTTATTTTTGTAATTTAGAAAAAATCGGTCTGATTTTACATCTGTGGGACGTAGCGCTATATATTTTTGTACGATTTCAGCTGATTCATCTCTGATAACAAATGTGCGATCAATTTTGGATTTTCCTATCCAACAATAGGTCAATGTGACCGGTCGACTTTTTCCATTGATTTGGTTTTTCGGTGATTATTCCTCGATGGTAAGACCGATCTGGATTTTCGATCCCTTACGACACTCAGTAATGGCTACTTGATCACCGTGGCAAATTCACCGGTCAAACGGTCTCGGAGGAGTATCATTTGTTTGAAATACAACTTTGAAACCAAAGACGTTAATAAGTGGAAAAATAAACGAAAAATCTGCGAATACCGACTACTATCAACAAAGCGAGTAGACGACAGTGACAGTAGTGAGTGTAGTGACAGTGGAGTGAAAACCATAATTGCTACTATTTAACAAAATATATTTAATATCGCCATCCTCCAATAAAAATATTTACTACCATAAAATAACTTTTAGTTTTTCTCTTAAAGCAGCATTAAAAAATTATTATCTCACTAATTCCCGATTCCTAATTTTGACTACTATATATCAGTGTAATTTGAGCCATATTGGAATTTATTCGGAATAAAAAACCAACGTCCATACAAAAAGTGGACATCTCCCAAAAGACAAAAACCAATTAGTATTATGAAGAAATGTAGGGTAGGTCCACGCGAACAGTCTGCAGCATAAATCTCCCCGCGCTATATGAGACGTGTGACTGAGGTGACACATATAGGTTAAGGTCATCAGCAGACGTCTCAATGGAGAATGACTTTCATTTGTAGCTTTATTACGTTGTTTCGGATTTGACACAAATTTTAACAGAAAAGTCGTATGCGCATGAACTAAATCTATAATTCAGTTATTTTTCACTATATAGTCCCCTCTCGGTTCTTGAAGACAGTTTTATTTATTTTATTAAAATTGTACTTATTCTTGCTTACAGTGGTGTAGATGACGTGCAACCCATCGGTGACCGACACGTTGAGCGAGTACTGCGCCTGGCGCTCCCACAGCAGGCGCCGCGCCAGCACCAGGCTGCCGTCCTCGCGCCCCACGTGGAACTCCTGGCGGGGGTCGCCGTCTGTCACACACACGCACACAGGGTTAGTGCGGGGCCGGGGGCGCGGCGCGGCGGCACGCGGCACGTACCCTCGATAGCGTAGTACAGCGCGTCGCCGTCGGGGTCGGTGGCCTGCAGCACGGCCAGCAGGAAGCCCGGCGCGTCCAGCTCCGCCACGGCCAGCGGCGCCGGCGCGGCCAGAACGGGCGGCGCGCCGCCGCCGCGCGCCACGCCGCGCACCACGGCGCGCGCCACCGCGCAGCGCGGCGGGGCGCCGCCGTCGCACGCGCGGATCTGCGGCGGGCGGGCGTTATAGCCTCGTATGAACGCTCTCGAACGTTGCTGAACATTAACGAACTTACGAGAAGCTTTACATTGAAAATCGTCAAACATAAATTGATGTTTAAATGTTTTGGAACCTTCGGAGGCAGAGTCCGAAATATTAGGTTTTTTTCATTGTTTTCTGCAAGGTTTAAGGCCTAATGTGATTGTCTCCTGAGCTGATTCTGAGAGCAAACGTACAGTAGCAGAAATTGCTTAGCACGTTCCAAAATCTGGTCGAATCGTAATCAGTAGGTAGGAACACGCGGGCGCATATGGCATATGGCATACGGCATACGGCACACGTACGGTGAGGTCGTAGGAGAGGCCGGGCGCCAGGCGCAGGCGCGGCGCGGCGTACAGGCGGCCGCTGGCGGCGCGCACGCGCAGCAGGCCGCGCGCCGGCCCGCGCGCGCGCGCCGAGTAGCGCACGGAGCCGTTGGCGCCCTCGTCGCCGTCGAACGCCAGCACCTGCGGCACGCGCCGTGCGTCACTCGCTGTCACTCCCCCGCTCGGGGCATGCAGCCAAACCGATGACACACATGCAGACAATGCAAACATACCCGCCGCTATGGGAGACTGATCGTTTGGCTCGTCTAAACCGAGGACATTTTCGCACAAAAAAAAATTAACCTGCCTCTTTTCCCCTTTTTACCCTTGCCACATTTATGCTTTTTACCCTTTCCACCTTCCCCCATTTTCACATTTCCCATTTTTTAACCCTGGCTCATTTCTTCTTTTTACCCTTGTCACATTTACCTTTTTTACCCTTGCCACTTTTCCCCTTTTTACCCTTTCCATATTTCCCGTTTTTACGCTTTCCACATTTCCCTTTTTTCACATTTCCCATTTTTACCTTTGCCACATTTCCCCTTTTTACCCTTTACACATCCCCTTTTTACCGTTTTATAGTGTGTAAGTGAAACTTCTGAAAAGTCCCTGATTAAAAAAAAAACTATGGCCTTATTTTTTCATTTCATCGAGTTTGAAATCACAACGATTTTAAAGAAGTTTCAATTCAAAAAAGGCGCTTGGGCATTTATTAGATGGGAAAACCATTCAATTTACGACACTATTACCATTAGGTACGGACATCTCATAGTCCAGTCATTTAAGCTTAAATTAGGTAAGAATCTCGGAATTCGAGATACCCAGCTGTAAGTATGTAAATACTTGTATATTGACACCCTAAAAGTTGTCTCAAAACCTACATAGGGTGTACGCAACTATGAAATTTCAAGGTCAAAGGTCACAAATATCGGTTTTTTGCTCTTTTCTTGTAAATATCTCATTTCCTATGGGTTTTTTTTGCTATTTGTATTTATTATCAATATTGTAGAATACAAAATTCTCTACAAATTTTGTTTATAATTTTTTTTCATACGATGAACCGTTTTCGAAATAGACTATCATGACAATATTACCACCTGCTCCAGAAGATTTGCTAAATACAATTTTCTGCAACTGCAAGAGTGGTAGTGGTTCGCGATGCGGATGCAGGAAAGCGGGCTTGCAATGCTCTTTAGGTTGTGGCCAATGTAATGGGCAAGCTTGTCTCAATGCTCTACCATATCAGAGCGACATTAACGAAGATGGAACCTTTGACCCCGAAATCATGAAAGAACTTGAGACAAATGTCGTTGAAGACGATAATGAAGATGTACGGACAAACGTACATTATTTAGATATTTCTTATATACGTAATTTTATTCATTATAGCTAGTCGCTGACGGCATGATTTTGTATTATAACTATGTCAACACAAATCAGTGTAATAAACATACTCAAGCAGAGCGATCGTTTCCTTATCACAACCTCAAACGCCTTAATTTATCACTACACTTTACACTCATCATCATCTAGCAACTACTACTGTAGCCCCAACCCGCTACATTTGGTCCTTCGAGCTACACTGAACATTTGGACCTTCGAGCTACACTGAACATTTGGTTCTTCGAGCTACACTGAACATTTGGTCCTTCGAGCTACACTGAACATTTGGTCCTTCGAGACACACGGAACAAAGCGATTTGGCTTATCATCGTAGACTGCGGCCACGAATTTATTCGCGTCGCGGTTAACAGACATTTATCAAGTGCATCACCTTATCAGTGCCATAAAGTAACTTAGTGACTTGTAAATCTTATGTGTGGTAGCGAATCGGTTTCCTGGCCTCCCACAAGCGGGTCTCACCAGTGGAATTGAGAAGGCGCATAGTACTACATAGAGATTGCAAAACCACTAAGAGATCATCAGTTAACAGCCCGTTGAAGCAACTGTCAACGACCTGTGATTTATCAACTACTTAGCACTACGTTAAGTAAACTTTAAATATCACCATGGATCGGCTTTTCCAACGTTAAAGTGAATTAATCAGTGAGATTGAGGGGATTGATATTAATTTTGACAAGGACGGACCCTCCAGGAAGACTCCAGATTACATAGAAAAGCGATTGAGTGCTCTGGAAAATTTATGGGGTGAGTTTGAGCATAACCATTCTTCACTAGAAGGTTATGACAACAAGTCTAGTGAATATTTCACCAAGGATATATACGTGAAATGGAAGGAAGTTTATAAAACTTTAAGAAACAGGATTGCATCTTACCCAATGGACCCCGTAGCGACGACGTCCAAGGGATCAGCGGACTCGGATCAAACAAACAAACCGTTAAGCTTCAGTGTTCCTAAAATCAACAAAGATCAAGGGACCATACCCTGTGGCCCAATCGAGGAATTATTGTCACAGCAGAGAACATACTTTAGAGCTTTTTCACGCATTCAAAATGGTATCGATGTCGAGAGCATGTAAGAAAAGTGGGAAATCGAAGATCAACTCATGGATTTACAGCATCGCTGGCGCACGATTGATGAGCTGCATCTTCGCATTGACAACTTTCTACAAGGCAGTGATGAAGACTATGAGAGACAATTCATAGGCTACGAAAAGCTGTACAATAACACTAAAAGGTTGCTTCATAACACGCAAAATTTGGGTGTTGGGCAGTGGTCCAACTGCTCTGTCCAACTAGTTGGACCATGGGTCTTTACTAGGGGCAGTTGTCCAACTTTCAAAATAGTTGGACCACGGCACCTTTTGTGAGTTCCGTGGTCCAATTAATTTAAGAAATAACTTGCCAACTCTAAAAACCTCAACTGCTTCTTTATGTGTGTATGGTTCCTACTGGTATATTGAACCTCTTTGCAGTAAAATAGATAGGTTTATTTGTACAATTCATTTGTCATAATTGTGTCAATTTGTGTCAGTAAAGTTTGTTATACTTTGACACTGCCTTTGATTGAAATAAAATCGTACAGAAAATTATCTACAAAAATTATTTACAAATATACCTAAAATAAAAAAAATAATGTATGAAGAGGTTGCGTTTGTTTATGTGGAAAGAAAAGGTGGAACGGTGATGCTGTGTAATCGTCGTCAATACTATAAAGTTCGTATATATGATTTTAGATTGACATGGCATGGCATTGACATTACATTAAAATTAGAATTATATTCTCGAAAAAGATACTAAACATGGTAAATATCCCGTTTATAATTCTAATTTTAATATAAAGTTCGTGTTTACAAAAGTGGAAATGCATATTGGAGATGCGCAAATAAAAGGAAAATGGGTTGCAGAGGATCGGTGACCGTTAATGTACGTATTAATAGGTAATTCTATGTATCCTTGAATTTCTATTTATAGTCCAATTACGGAAATACGGTTAATAATAAGTAATGGAAGATTTTCTTTAATTTTAGGCAAAGGAGGAAGTTGTAAACACGACGTCACATTGACGATACTTTAACTAAATATAAAAATACAACATATGATACTATAACTACATTTCCATCATATTCAAATTTGAAGCATAGTCTTTATAATGCTAGAAACCAATCATTGGGTGTTTCAAAAACGGTATTTTCTAATACGGAAATAATAGAAATACCACTGAAATTTAAAGATTTTCTATTTACTAATTATTACTATGAAGGAACGCGTATAATAGTTTTTTGTTCATTAAAAGCAAGAGAGTTGATGAAAAAGTTAGATGAGTATTTTGCTGACGAAACCTTTAAATGTTGCCCCAGACCTTACGTACAATTATTTACAATATTTGGGGATACCGGAAGCACAAATGAGTCTACTAATGTTGCGCCTTTGGTTTTTGCTTTTCTAAGTGACAAAAAGCAATCCACTTATTTTGCACTATTTGAAATGCTAAGATCACAGTTAAATTGGGATCCAAAATTATTACATTGTGACTTTGAAATGTCTATTCTGAACAGCATTAAAGAATTTTGTCCGACTTTTGTACAGCTGTTATTATCATTGTATTTATATTGCGTATATCAAAGAAAAATATGTAAAACTGTAACACTATCGAACTTCAAATGTAAATAATGACAACAACATAATACCGAACAACAATGTATTACCAATAATGTACAACGTATTTGGCACCCACAGGACAGGCTTGCCTAGTGTGGGGTCATCGGCAAATAATGTAACTTTTGTGTTTTTGGCAATAAATTATTATTATTATTATTGGTCACAATGTATTTGGAGAAAAGCCAAAAAATTAGGTATTTCAAAAACGAAATCAAAAAGAGTCAAAAGAACTATTTCATTATGCTCAGTTTTGCCACTACTGCAGAGTGATAAATTTGCAGAAGGCTGGGATTACATAAAAAAAGAAAATGGTGTTGAAGCTAACAAACTGATTCAATATATAGAGCGTTATTGGATTAAAGGAAATTTTGATGAATTTTCTCAGCTTATAGGCGTATTTAGCCAGAGGCATAGGACTAATAACATTTCAGAAAGCTTACATGCAAAACTAAGCCGGCGCATTAATGCAAAAAATGTTACAATGTTACGTCTATTAAATGTTTTAGAAAATTGTACAACTTTATCAAGAGAAATCACACACAAAAGACGTAAGGTCCATATTGAGAATGATGATTATATACGAGAAATTCAGCAACAACTGATTTCAGGTTATATTACTGTAGGTCATGCTTTAGATAAATTTCGTTGAATGTTGTAAAACATTGTAAAAAATAAAATTAAAAAATTAGTTTTACCGACTTTAATTTTGTTATTTTACTGCAAAGAGGTTCAATATAACCGTAAAGCAGTATAGGTACCACACACACATAAAGAATTAGTTGAGATTTTTAGAGTTGGCAAGTTATTTCTTAAATGAATTGGACCACGGAACTCTCAAAAGGTGCTGTGGTCCATCTATTTTGAAAGTTGGACAACTGCCCCTAGTAAAGACCCATGGTCCAACTAGTTGGACGGAACAGTTGGACCACTGCCCCGGACCCCAAAATTTACCACTTTGAAATTTACCAGCAGCCGGAAGACGACGATAAAAGGAAGAAGATGATTAAAATTATAAATTATAGTTTTTGTACCCTTTATTCCATTTTTTTACTTTTAATAAAAATAAATGTATTGAATGATATTTTTTAATAAAAAAATTAATTCCTAATTTATTTGTTTTTTTTTTCATCATGTAAGAAGTTATTAATATTAATTAGGTTAAAACTCAAATATAATTCCTATATTTTCATTAACAATTCTGCAATTACATGGGTAGGTAAGTGTTGTTAAATAAATTAATAGTGAATGAAAAGTGGGTTAAGAAAAAAATGATAAAATACAATATAATAGTTAATAAAAATTGACAAATATTTATAATCATTGACTTATCGATAGTTCATCAACTATACATGGCGCGTTTTCGACCGGAGGCACCGGTTGACCTGAAGTGACCCTGTGACCGCGCGCTCTCCGCCCTCTATCTCGAAAACGGTTCACCGTATAAAAAAAAAAATTAAACAAAATTTGTAGAGAATTTTGTATTCTACAATATTGATAATTAATACAAATAGCAAAAAACCCATAAGAAATGAGATATTTACAAAAAAAAGCGCAAAAAACCGATTTTTGTGACCTTAGACCTTGAAATTTAATAGTTGCGTACACCCTACCATATGTAGGTTTTGAGACAACTGTTAGGGTGTCAATATACAAGTATTAGTATTTACAGACTTACAGCTGGGTATCTCGAATTCCGAGGTGAACTTACTATAATGACTGGACTTTTTTTTTTTTTTTTTTTTTTTTTTTATCGTGCGGAAATCCCTTCGGATACCCCCCCGCCGGCCAGCGGTGGCGGTTATGTCGGGCTTGCACCGACTAAAACCGCACGCCGTCTCGGGTCTTCAGACGCCGGGGTGTAAGGTTACCCATAGAGCATATCCCTCGCACCCCGGCTGACCCTGGGCCATCTCACCACTAACAGCATCGCTCATCCTGTCTCCTCTGAAAGCAGAGGAGTACGGAGAGCGATGTGTTCCCGCCACGTTGGGTATTGGCCGACGATCAATGCCAACCCTATGAAGGGGTGAAGGGGAAGCCATTGACCGCCGCCCAGGGTGTACCGGCCGCTCCGATTCCGTTTCCCCCGGACTGCAGCGGGATCGGAATCGGAGCGACACTCGAGGAGGTTACCCAACACACACCCCTGACTGGACTATCTGTAAATATTTCCTGATGATTCAAAAGCTACACCCGTAATTGTTCAAGTTTTCACTTCTATCAACACTCCCGAAGTGCCACATAAAAAGATCGATTGTCTGAAGGTATACATTTTTTACAACTTCCCTTTTATTTCATTAACATTTCCTAAAAAGTACGAAGTGCCAGGAGGATGGTAATAAAAGAAACATAACATAAAATAACTTCACGCCTGTATCCCCGAAGGGGTAGGCAGAGGTGTATTGCACACCCACGATAAAAGAAAGTGTTTTTTTATTTTGCTGAAAAGCCGTTTATCTTCGAATTACAGCCAGTTGAAAACCGCCTTAAAATTTGAAATTAAATTTTATATCTTTTTATTATTATGTATTGTTCCATTTATAGAGTCTTTATTCATTTAATTTTTTTTTAACAATTTTGAATGTCAAAATCATTGCTGTTTCTACATTTACAGTTTCTATATTTCCTAAATAAATGGAATATCTAGATAGAGTTTGAATATAAAAATCCGTTCCCGCAGGGGAAACGCACAGGTAGATTTCGTGAAGCAATTAATATGACCTATGCTTCTTCTATGACCCACACCGAGCGCATTTTTAACATGTTTAATGTTTTTTTCTCGAAAACGGTAACTTTTAGCGAAAAACTTTTCAGACATTTATTTTAGACTTAAAAATGGCCTATCGATTAAAAATGTTTCCGACCGCAAGAACGTTCACGGGTTAGAAGTTATGATTTTTTTCCCGAAAAATTTTGGTTTTTCCCCCCTCCACTTTTAGTTAAAGTTTTAATCTTATAGGTTTATAATTAAAAGTTGTTGGTATTCATGTATACTATGGGATAAAATTAGAACGGTTCGAATATCTTTCATGGAACGTGAAATTTTGAGGAAAAACTGATTTCACAAAAAGTGAGGCCCTACCGTCCCCTTAGGCCGGATTCCACCCGTTCACGAACTTAAACTAAGTTTACACCCAAGCAATTTTTCACCGCAGTTTGAAAGCGATCGGGGCAAAAATGCGACCGTGAGAGTGCCGTAAATTTTGGGAAGTGGAACCATACATACAAATATACATACATATATATATATATATATATATATATATATATAAACTTTTTGACCAGTGGTCATTTCGGACTCACTAGACCTCCTATGAAGATTTTTTTTTAAATTCGACAGTAGTCAAGAAACCAACAGGTAGATCGATTTCATCGAAATCTACCTAAAATTCAGGCTTAATGAATATAGAATTCAAAGCCACTTTTGCATAGTCACGCATCAATAAAAATGAACTCTTTTTACAGTCATATCACTGAGGAAGGGTTTGCAACCAACGCACCACGAGCAATCTCAATCTTAGGGACAGGTGTTGGCACTTTCGGGTGATACTCTGCTGCGGCGGGAGTGGCCCACTTTTGGGGTTCCTATGGGTCTGGTATGATTGACGACCGAATTGTTCCCGAGTGCTGGATATGGTGTGGCACATACCTCCACCCGGGTTAGCCGGTACCCTGACAGTCAACTCGCCTGACAACAGGTCTTTTTACAAAATAGCATACGGAGCGCTAGGGTTCAAGAAGTCAGTGGAATTTTTTTAGCAATCCAAAACCGGTGGCCGAGTCAGGCAGTTACCGTGGCGACGTAGCGGCCGAGCGGCGCGGGCTCGTCCCACTGGTCCCAGGGCGCGCGCGGCGCCTCGTCGTCGTCGTCCCACTCCGTGCTGCTCTCGTCGGCCGCGTCGGCCGCGTCGGCCGCGTCGCTCGCATCGGCCGCGTCGTCCTGCGCAAGCGCACACTCTACACACTACCACTCCACACAGTATTTTGGTTTTAAATTCCCGTCGATACTTAACAAGAACAAGCATTGCGTTAAAAAGTCACAGCACACGTCACAAAATCACGAACACGCGCATGCCAATATAACGTCACCTAGTAAGACGTCCGAGCGCGTCCTGTCGGCCGGCGCGGCGGGCTGCGCCGCGTCCCCCCCGGTAGGGACACTCGGCATTATGTGCTACCGGTGGCGACACATGGAATAGCCCGGCGCGGCGGCGGTCAAGGAAGGTTGCGTCGTGGCGAGTCATCAGGCATCGACAACGAGGGAGCGCTGTGCACGCTCGGACGCCGCATAAGGGGGGGGGGGCGCTACCTGCGGCAGGGCGGGGGCGGGCGCGGGCGCGGGCGGCGCGGCGGGCGCGGGCACGCGGATGTCGTAGAAGCGCTGCGCGAAGGCGGGCGCGTGGTCGTTGATGTCCAGCACGCGCACCGCCACGCGCGCCGTGCTGGCCAGCTCGCCGTCCGAGCACTGCACCTCCAGCGCGTGCGCCGCGGCCGCCTCGCGGTCCAGCGTGCGCCCCGTCGTCACTATCTCGCCTGCAACCGAACGCACGTCTCTCACTCTCGTCGCACACTTCTAGCCAAAGCTTCCAGTCGAACGTTGAACATCCTTTAGCAATCAGTACGGAGCCGAGTAATACGTCGAGTGTGACGACAATATCACGCTCGAGATGAGCGGACCGGTTCCATTGAGACCCGGAGATCGGACTAGCTTTTTAATAATGACGGCCTCTGTGGCGTGGCGGTAATGCATTCAACCGCTCGATTCCCGCCCAGTGCAAATATTTGTATGAATGAATATGTCTGTTTGCATTGGCCTGGATGTTTCTATGTATAATATGTAGGTATGTATTTAATAAAAAAAAGTATATAATTATGTTTATCCGCATTCTGAAACCCACAAAAAAAGCTAGTTAAACTATGTTTACTTTGGGTCTAGAAAGCGCTGTGTAGAATATCGTAGGATAATTGAATGGCTACTGTGTATCGCGAGCCGCCGTGCGTACCGGAGCGCTCGTCGATGGAGAACAGCCCGTCGGGGTTGCCGGCCACGAGGGAGTAGGAGACGTTGGCGGGCGCGGGCGCGGCGTCGGCGTCGCGCGCGCGCACGGCCAGCACGCGCGTGCCCGCGGCGCAGTGCTCGCGCACGGCGGCCGCGTAGGCGGCGCGCTCCGGCCACGGCGCCATGTCGTTCACGTCCTCCACCTCGATGTACACCTGCACGCACGCGTGGCGCGGCACCAGCCCGTGGTCCTGCGCGCACAGCGTCAGCCAGTAGTGCGGCACCGCCTCCCGGTCCAGCGGCGTCAGGGTCCGGATGACGCCTGGGGACGGTCGAGCGGTGTTTAGCACTAACGTTTGGCAGCGGCAGCTCGGGCCCGGCTCGTGCGAGCGCGAGCGCGCACGCACCTGCGTCGTCGACGGAGAAGTGCGCCATGCCGGAGCCGGCCACGATGTAGTAGGCCAGGCGCGAGTCGCGGCCGGGCGCGTCGGCGTCCGTGGCGGCGGCCGCCAGCACGCGCGCGCCGCGCGCCGCGTCCTCGCGCACGCCGCCCGCCAGCACGCCGTGCGCGCCGAAGGCCGGCGCGTGCATGTTCTCGTCCACGTCCACCACCTGCGCGTCACAACACCTTGCAGCTGGTCCACTCGCTACCCTTGACCTGCAGCACGGCCGTCTTCTATATACTTCTTTAATTGTACAGATTTTACGACGAGCCGTTGCAAGTAATAAGTGAATGAGTGCCTGATTTTACTTTTACTGAGGCCCTGTGTTTGGGAGGCACACCCAAAGGGCCAGGGAGGATGGCCAAAAAAAGTAGACTTAACGATCGCCTGGGTGCCCGGACATGAGGGCAGCATGCGCAACGAGACAGCAGACAAACTTGCCAGAGACGGCGCCGATAAAACCTAGGTGGGGCCGGGGCCCTGACTCCGAATATCGCACAAAATCTTCAAGGGAGTAATTAGCTGCAGTATTACAGCAGACACCAACCGAAGATGGAGATCATCGACAGGCATGAGACAGTCGAATATCTTCATCAAGGGCATCGACAAAAAAAAGACGAGCCAACTGACCAAACCCTCAAGAGGGAACATGAGGCTCGTCGTAGAAGTAATAACAAGACATTGTGGACTAAACAGACACCTAACAGTGATCGGAGTGGAGACTGACCCCAATTGTCCGGAGTGCATGGAGACAGAAGAGACCAGTTTCCACCTGCTGGCCGAGAGTCCCATGTACTCACTAATTAGATGGGAACTTCTGGGTTCGGACACACTCGACACGGAAGAGTTGAATGATCTGAAGGTGGAACAGATTGTAAGACAAGGATACAAAAAAGTTTGTAGGGGCGCCGTGAGTGCTGGAATAACCACGCTCACCCCAACGGGGGGGCTGGGGAAATGGATAAAGTGGCCCACAAGCTTCGTGGGTGAATCGTCCGTTCGGCTTCCCCAATTGTAATACTAATTAATACAATAATTAGGAGGCACACGGATGCGAACTGGTATAGCTGTCACCGTCATCTGTTTTAAATCAGCCACTTAGTAGGACGGCTAGACCGTTCATTAAACGCCAGCATGCATTCCACTCTATTCTATTTTAAATTTGAATCCCTTGACTAAGTCTCGGTCAGCCATCTTCAACGGGCAGACTTTCTATATGCCAAGTCGGTATACATTGAGGCATCCTTGTTCAATTAACTATCGGCCTAGCCATTCAATCGGATACCGGCGTTAAAACAACGGTCTAGCCTAAATACAGCTTAAGTAAATACCTAACCATACCATGTACGAGGGGGTTACCTAATTAGCGCATGACGGGGCTGAAGTGGCAGCACCTCATCACACAAAAGGAACAAACTTGGCACAAGACACTGCAGAGTAGACTTTAGTACCGAATCAGTTGTCAGTTCGACAAATAAATACATGTTGTAAGGACTTTGGCCAGCAGCACTAGTGTGTCGCCGCACGAACCTCCACGATGACGGTGGTCTCGGCCCACAGCGCCGGCTGGCCGCCGTCCGTCGCGCGCACCGTCACGCCGTACACCTGCAACGTTCGTGTGACACATCATGTCTCTATTTTAACTGTTTGGAAGTTTTGCGATTAAGTCGCATTAATATACAAAATTGTGGCAGAGCGGCGCCGGAGAGCGGGCCCCGGGCTTCAAAGTGCAAGCTTCGGATGAGGCTAAGGAGCAGTTAATTCGAACGCCTAGAAGAATGGTACGATTCAATCATCGTTCGTTTCACGATGCGTATAATACTCGTAGAATAAGTAGAATAAAGCGCGCAGCGCTCACCTGTCGCTTCTCGAAGTCCAGCAACTTGGCGGTGCGCAGCGTGCCCGAGGTGGCGTCGATCGTGAAGGCGGCGTCGTCCGCGCCCTGGTCCGGCAGCGAGTAGGCCACGCGGCCGCCGGCGCCCAGGTCCGGGTCGGCGGCGTCCAGCACGGCCACCAGCGCGCCGGGCGGCAGGTCCTCGCGCACGCGCGCGCCGTACTGCGCGAGCGCGAAGCGCGGCGCGTTGTCGTTGACGTCGTCCACGGCCACGCGCACCAGCGCGTCGGCGCCGCGCCCGCCGCCGTCCGTGGCGCGCACGGCCAGCTCGTACAGCGCGCGCCGCTCGCGGTCCAGCGGCGCGCACACGCGCAGCACGCCCGTGGCGCGCTCGATGCAGAACTCGCCCGCGCTCGCGCCGCTCACGCTGTACGCGATCTGCGCGAACGCGCCCGCGTCGCGGTCGCTCGCGTTCGCGTGGAATATGGCTGTGCCGTTGAGCGCGTTCTCCGTCACTCGAAAGCTTGCCAGAGTTTTCTCAAAGCGTGGCGAATTGTCGTTGACGTCGAGCACCGTGACGGGAAGGAGGCGCGACGCGGAGTGCTGGGGCGAGCCGAGGTCGTACACCGTGATGTTTAGATAGTATTCGCTCTCTCGCTCGCGGTCCAGGTAGCCGATGACTTGCAGCTCGCCGGTGTCCGGGTCGATACGGAACGCGGAGTCGGCGTCGCCGCCGGATATGCCATAGACGAGGAGGCCGTTGTAGCCCAGGTCCCGGTCGCGTGCTTTCAGTTTAACTAGAGAAGTACCGAGCGCGACGGACTCGTTCACTTTTACTTCAACGGGAAAGTCGATGAATTCGGGTGCGTGTAGGTTTTCGCCGTAACGCGATGGTGCCAGTGAAAACTCGTCGGTGAGGTCGAGAGGCGCGTTACTGCGTTCGGCGGCACCCAGGAGTTCGGTGAGGCGGCGCGCTACGCCTGTATCGCGGCACTCCAGAGCACCGCTGTCGCCACCGCTGCTGACCAGGTGAAGAGTCATAGATGTGGCATCTGCGAAGTGGGTTCCATCAGTAGCTGTAACGTTGAGCACGCGGGAGTCCGCTCGCACGTCGTTCAGGTCGCACGACAGACTGACAACGCCGGTACCGGAGTCGAGTGAAAAGCAGTTGTCTTCGTTGCCGCCTATGATCCGGTACGAGACCACATCACCGGCGTCGAAATCAATAGCGGAGAGTGTTACTATCTCGGAGCCGATGGCGAGGCGGCGCGGCAGATATCCAACACAGTCGACGCGCTCAAACTGAGGTCTGTTGTCGTTGACGTCTTCGACACGCACCGCGAGTCTCATTTCCGCTTGCCTGCGGTACGGGGTGCCCCAGTCGCTGGCGCGGATCCGCAGCGTGTACTCTCGTCGCATACTCTCGAAATCGAGGAGGCGCGTGGTACGTACTGCGCCTGAGAAATGGTCTACGTCGAAAGGAACCGGCTGAAGGTTAGCGATACTGTAGGAAATATAAGCATTGTCTCCCGAGTCAGCATCGCGGGCGATCACCCGCGCCACCACGGCTCCACTGGGCCCGTTTTCTTGGACCGTTACCTCGGTCACTTCTCTCTCGAATACGGGGTCGTTGTCGTTCGAGTCCAGTACTGTAATTTTCACTTTAGCGGATGATTGTTTACGTGTCCCGGCGTTGCCCTGGTCGATCGCCGATACGGTCAGAGTGTAGAGAGCCTTTTCTTCGGCGTCGAGGGGTACGGCAGTATACAGAACACCAGTATCCGGGTTGACGAAGAACTCCTCTCCCTCGTTGCCGCCGACGATCTCGATGTAGACTCGTGCGTTGCGGCCCTCGTCGCGGTCGCTCACCTTGAGCCTGATGACGGGCGTGTTGGGCGGCGCGGTCTCGGGCACGCTGGCCTCGTACACCTCGCGGCTGAACACCGGCGCGTTGTCGTTGGCGTCCACCAGCGCCACCGGCAGCGTGAGGTACGACGCGCGCGGCGGCCGGCCCGCGTCCGTGGCGCGCAGCGTGAGGTTGTAGCCGGCCGGCGCCGCCTCGCGGTCCAGCAGCGCGTGCGCCAGCACGTCGAACTCGCCCGCCTGGCGCGACGCGCGCACGCGGAAGTGCCCGTCCGGGTCACCGTCCACGATGTCCAGGCTAGCGATGCGCCCGTGCTCGCCCTCGTCCTCGTCGCTGACCTCCACGATGGCATAGATCTCCTCCGTGGAGTTCTCGACGATCCCGGGCATTCGCCGCACTCGCAGCTCCGGAGCGTGCAGGTTGACGCGCACGACGCGGACGGTGACAGTCGCGCGCGCGGCGGGCGCGTCCTCGCCGCGCAGCAGAAGGGAAGCTCGGTCGCGCGCCAGCACAACGAACTCGTGCTGCGCCGCTTCCGCTGCCGACAGGGGGCGCGTCACAGTGATGACGCCTGTCGTGGGATGGACGGCGAAGCGATCGGTAGGGTCGGCGATGCTGTAGTAGATTTCGCCGTTGAGGCCGAGGTCGGCGTCGTCTGCGGTGACGCGTGCGATGCTGGCGTGCAGAGGTGCATCCTCCGGGACCGAAGCCTCGTACTCGGTGGGGTAGAACAGCGGGCTGAGGTCGTTCTCGTCGGCGATGGAAACGGCGAGCACCGCGTCCGCCTCGAGCGTACGGCCACCCGGTAAATGGGCGGTAGCGCGTACGTCCAGTCGGTACGAGTCGCGCCGTTCTCGGTTGAGCACGTCGGCGTGGCCGGCGCGCGTGCGGATGGACAGAAAGCAGAAGTCACCGACGGTGCGCTCCTCGGCCTTGAAGAACTTGTCCTTGTCGCCGTGGCGGATGCGGAAGCGCACGCGCGCGTCGGGCGCGGGCAGGCGCACGCCCAGCGGCTCCTCGGCCGGCGGCTGCTGCGCGTAGGTGCGCGGCGGGCTGTTCTCGGCCACGCTCAGGTTGTACAGCGCGCAGCCGAAGCGCAGCACGGGCGGCGCGGCGGCGCGCGCGCAGCACACGGCCGCCAGCAGCAGCGCGGCGCGCAGCACGCCCATGCCGCCACCTGCAACCGCGTCATATCAAATGAAAGGGAAGAAAATCCCCCGTTCAAAAATATAAATATAGTGTAATATTATGAAATACGCTGACATAAAAATACAATTTTATACTAACCACATATATTTCAACTGTTTAATATACTACTAGCGCCATCTATCGATGGAAAGTTAGGACTTTTTTTTTAACTTTTCTGAAGTCTAATTACAGTTTTTCAAACTTTATACTTGCTATGCAAAACGTTAAATTCATTTATTTTAATGGTTCAAATCGAAGTCTGCACGTCATTGTAGAGTGAAGAAGAAACACTGCACGCTCATTCCGTCCTTCTCCTCGTCTCATGCACTACAGCATGCACTTTCCATTGGAATGCTATGCTCTAGAAACCTCTAATAAATAAATAAAATTGGAACGTCCCACTAGCAGGCCATCAGGGTAATTTCTAAAGAGGTTGCATCCTTGCCGTTCCTAAGACCTGTTGTTGCCGCTGCTGGTCAGGCATACGGCTCGGTTCGATGCGAACATGTTTGCTGCTATGCTCTACTTCTATTCCTAATTCAATTGATATTTAACTAGGTGGTTCTGCCCGGCTCCGTCCTTGGCGCATTTCGAACCCCCGTTGTACCCCTTTGACCCATAGTATGCCCATAATTTATTAGTTTTTGAATAGTACATGGGAATCTGCCAGATTTGTTGACATTTATGATTACTGCTCCGCTTCCTTGGGTATTGGCGTGATGATATTGGTACAGTAATTTAGAAAATCGGTTCAGTAGATCCAGAGATTCCCTACAAGCTCACAAAGTTTACCTCTATATAATATTAGCACGAAGGCAGCAACGCACCTCATGGGGCGGGGGCGGGGGCGGGGGCGGGCGGGGGGCGGCCGCCGAGCGCGGCGCTCATGCTGCGGCCGCTCGCTCCGACGCTGGAAGCACAAAAGGTGTAATGGTATCTGACGCCATGGATTGCACTGCTGACTCTTGGGCGAAGGCTACACATAAGCAATTATCTATTTTATAGTAAAATTGTAAATTGGTCGTGTCTCTACATGGGAGATATTTGAAAATAATACTTGAGTTATGTTAAATGAATGATGCTGAACACAAAAATATTTTTTTTGAATTTCTGGAGTTACGGACTGAATTTAGACAGTACAATATTTCGACATGTAGCGAACTTCGAAAACACATAGATCGACAAGTCATTGCTTCGACAGACAACTATTAGACAATACACACCTTCGAATTACCACTACTTCGACAGACGATTCTTCGAAAGACAATACTTAGACAAGACACATCTTCGAATGACCACTAGTTTGACAGATATTTTTAACATTGTCCCAAAATAATAATGCTCTGAAATGTATTAAAAAAAACCGGCCAAGTGCGAGTCAGAGGGTTCCGTACAAACCTGTAGGTATATAAGTAAAAGTTCACCCATCACGACAATCGAGTAATTTATTGCAAAACGAAATTTATAATTTTTCCTTTATCTGTACAATAAGACATTACTTCGTACCAAATTTCAAGATTCTAAGTTCACGGGAAGTACCCTGTAGGTTTTGATTCACGTGCGAGTTTCGAAAATTTGCGGCATAAACGGCTGTATCTTTTGATTGCTTTGGCTTAGAAGTTTGATCACAGCTCCAAGGGACAGTAGACCTGGGTATAAGATATAAATTTCAGTTTGATACCTCCACGCGTTCCTGAGAAAAACGGTCTTGACAGACGGACGGACGGACAACGAAGTAATCCTATAAGAGTTCCGTTTTTTCCTTTTGAGGTACGGAACCCTAAAAATGTGCCCTACCTAATTAAATATGTACCCAATCAATTTAAACATCAATTCCGGCTCTGTTGGGGTCACAGTTCTAACCTAACCTAACCCACTTTACTTATTTTTGGAATATAATTTTAAAAATCTGTCAAACTAGTGGTCATTCGAAGATGTCTCTTGTCTAAGTATTGTCTGTCGAATAATCTGTTGGCAATATTAGGTCTACACCATCAATCGACTCGTACAGTATAGAGGATAAGCATTGTCTATTGTTAGTTGAGAATTATGGTAATTCATAGATTAACTATAGAACATATCCGGTATTGTGACATCTGTCTGTTTGCTCCCTTCCTTTCTTAACTCCCTTGTGTAATGTTATCAAGTCATACAAGTAAAGTAAATCTAATATGATCCTGAGTGTTATTTCCAAGATATTAATAATAAGTATTGTAATACGTTGTACGCCAAAGCTGCTTAATGTATATGTACTGATTTCGATTCCATCTTGTGCCGTAATAAACTACATAACCAACTGCGTACTTTTATTCAACTCTCAACTCCATTTGTGTTACCATGCTGACGCCTCTGCGCACCACGCTCTCGCCATCAGGTTATGGATCCAGATTACCAAGTGGAGTACAATTGAAAATCGAGTAAGTTTTATTTTTATATCATTATGGCGGATGAACCGAATTCCAATGTTTCTACAAATGGCGGACAGTTGCCTCATGTTCCACAAACTATTGCATTTGAAAAATTGGATGGAATTGGTACATACTTAAATTGGAAATATTATATGCGTATGACTTTAATTATGGAAGGACTGTGGTCATGTATAGATATGCCTGGAGAACCTAACCGCACACTGGACTCACGTGCGCTAGCTCGAATTTGTTTAGCTGTTAAACCAAATTGCATTCAATATGTTAGAGATGCGAGTTCTGCCAAAGATGCATGGAAAAGACTTGCAGATGCATGTGAGGATAAAGGCCTCTATAGGCGTGTTATTTTATTAAGACAGCTGCACAGAGTGGAATTTTCTCAGTATTCTTCTATGACTGACTATATCAGTGGTGTGATGACTCTTGTACAACAACTATCAGACATAGGACGCACTATAGAAGACAAAGAGGTTGCAGAAATATTACTCAGTGGTTTACCTCAACAATATGATGTGCTGGTTTCCGGTCTTGAAACAGCAAGTCTCACAGAATCCTTAACAACTGAAGTTGAGAGCACGACTACTTCAATAAGAATTTAGAAGAAAAACCAGTGATAATGGAGAATCTGTTGCATTAATGGGCAGTTATAAAAACAAGAAAATTATTTGTCACTACTGCAAAAAGCAGGGACATATCAAATCTAAGTGTTATAAATTGAAAAATGATCAGAAGAAGAAACAGGAACGTGATACATCCCAGACAATGCTGGCTTCAGCGCTCACTGCATTTCATGAACGGGATTGGATAATTGATAGTGGCTGTTCTTCTCACATGTGTCGTGATCATAGTAGTTTTATAAATTTGGACACTAAGATTAAAACTAATATAACAGTTGCCAGTAATGCTACTATACAAAGTTGTGGTTCTGGTAAGGTTTCTCTTTATATGAATAATGTTAAAAGACTGTTGGAAGATGTTTTGTTTGTACCCAAATTGTCTGTCAATTTGCTTTCCGTAAGTCAATTAACTAAATCAGGCTATAATGTCAATTTTAACAATGATAAATGTGACATAATTTGTCCAGATAATTGTACTGTCACAGTTCGTGGTTACAACGGAATTTATAAACTCACACAGGGATTAAAAGTAGGTGATAGGACTACTAATAGTACAAAGTCTATTTCAGAACAAGCTCTAGCTGCATCAAGTGTGTCAGCAGCTTAGGTGGAGCAAGATACATTGTTACGTTTACGGATGATTTCTCTAGAAAGACTTATGGCTACTTGCTAAAACATAAAAGTGAGGTAATGTCTTATTTTATTAAATTTAAGAATTTAGTTGAGAATCAGACTGGTTGTAAAATTAAATGTTTGAGGACTGACAATGGAGGAGAATATTGCAGTCATAATTTTGAAAATTATTTATCTAATAATGGGATTAAACACCAAACTACTATTCCTTTTTGTGCACAGCAAAACGGAGTTTCTTGACGATTAAATAGAACCCTTATAGAGAAGACTCGTTGTATGCTTTCTGAAGCTCGTCTCGACATATGTGTATATGTCAAGCGAAACTCTAATAGTCATTCTTATAAAGATTTGACAATTGTAGCGCTGTATGTCGATGATTTCTTTTTATTTAGTAATTGTAATTCTGATAAGCAAGATTTAACAAATATTTTACAGGCTAAATTTGATGTTAAAAATTTAGGTCCCCTGAAATCTTGTTTAGGTATAGACATTGTTAGAGACAGATCTAAAGGCATTTTAATGTTGAAACAAACTGATTACATCAATAAATTATTGTATCGTTTTGGAATGTCAGATGCAAAAGGTGTAAGGTGTACTCCTATGCAAGTAAATGAAAAATTTGTTGTTAATAGTGATATTTCAACTGATAATAATTATGATTTTAGAGAATTAATAGGTTCTCTCATGTACTTAAGTGTTTGTACTAGACCTGACATTACGTATGCGTGTAATAGATTAAGTCAGTTTAATAATAATTATAATAAATGCCATTGGCTAGCTGCCAAAAGGATCCTTCGTTATTTATCTAAGACTAAAGATTATAGTTTGACATTCAAGAAGTGTAAAAGTTTTGAATTGACAGCATATGCTGATGCTGATTTTGCTAATGACCCTATTGACCGCAAGTCATATACTGGTTATGTAATTAAAATGGGCCACAATACAGTAAATTGGGAAGGCAAAAAGCAGAGATCAATAGCATGTTCAAGTACAGAAGCAGAATATATGAGTATTAGTTCAGTTTGCAAAGAAATATTGTTTACTAGCTGACCCGGCAGACTTCGTACTGCCTCAATCGATAGCACCTTTTAAACCTTCTCTGGACCTCCACAAATAATTCAAGACCAAAATTAGCCAAATCGGTCCAGCCGTTCTCGAGTTTTAGCGAGACTAACGAACAGCAATTCATTTTTATATATAAGAAAGAAGAAAGAAGATTAGAAGTTTATGGTATGAAATTTTTTGTGAAAAGTTGAGCTGTTTAATTTACAATGATAACCAAAGTGCTCATAGACTTGTTATTTCCGATTGTCATAGGAGGACAAAGCATATAGATGTGCGTTATTATTTTATAAAGGATTTGTATAATAGTAATATTGTTTCTATTAAATATTTGTCAACTGAGGAGATGATAGCGGACATACTGACTAAGGCTTTACCTTTAGTTAAGCATAATAAGTTTATGTACGAGTTAAATATTAGAACTCTTGTTTAAAGCTTGTTTAAACTGTATGGTTGTATAGCAGTTGTATAATTTAGAACTTCCATGTAGGAGTTATCTATAATTATAGGTATAGATCCTATTTTGTATTTGAATGAGCTTGTGTAGAGTTCGACTGTATGGTGTAAGGGGAAGTGTTGGCAATATTAGGTCTACACCATCAATCGACTCGTACAGTATAGAGGATAAGCATTGTCTATTGTTAGTTGAGAATTATGGTAATTCATAGATTAACTATAGAACATATCCAGTATTGTGACATCTGTCTGTTTGCTCCCTTCCTTTCTTCCCTTGTGTAATGTTATCAAGTCATACAAGTAAAGTAAATCTAATATGATCCTAAGTGTTATTTCCAAGATATTAATAATAAGTATTGTAATACGTTGTACGCCAAAGCTGCTTAATGTATATGTACTGATTTCGATTCCATCTTGTGCCGTAATAAACTACATAACCAACTGCGTACTTTTATTCAACTCTCAACTCCATTTGTGTTACCACGCTGACGCCTCTGCGCACCACGCTCTCGCCATCATAATCGTCTGTCAAAGTAGTGGTAATTCGAAGGTGTGTGTTGTCTAATAGTTGTCTGTCGAAGCAATGACTTGTCGATCTATGTGTTTTCGAAGTTCGCTACATGTCGAAGTATTGTACTGTCTAAATTCAGTCCGTAAATGGAATTTCCTGTACACTGTTTATCTGTTTGTTCGCGATGAACGCAAAAACTACTGATCGGATTTTGATGTGGTTTTTACTATTACGATGTCTTTGCCACACTTAAAATCTACCGTATTTTTTAATACCATTGGTTAATTAGAACCGGAGATATGAGCAAAAACGACAGCAGACCACCACACGGACTTAGCCGCGGGCATCTGCTAGTCATGATGGATTATGTCACTATCTGGATTGAAATATTGTAGTGAATCGCGGCCCTACGCTCGATGTTCAATATTTATCACGTCAGTATTGTGCCTTCCTTTGAGCGCTAAGGGCGTTGCCGTCCCTTTGTAATTATACTACAGGTAAAGATAGTCAAAGTCAATCGGAAGTGGTAACAAATGAAAGACTATTTTTGTCTTCTGGACTGCTAACAATATTTTGTTAATGAAATTAAAAAAAAATGGTGTCAAGATTAATTTTAACCGGTTATAACATAAAGAAAAGTATAACATCTGAAATTACTACATTGTACGTTCGAGATTTATCACGATCCAAGGAATCCGTCATTCTACAATCCAGAATTTGAAAATCTAGACATCTTATGATTCAAATTGGGATTCATCAATATTTCAGTCTGTACGTTCATTAAATATAATGATAGAGCTGAAATGGCAACCTCGGGTTCGATGGCCTCGATGGATGCTTTTTAACTCTCCACCTAACGGCAATAGAGTCGCAACCTATTATGTAAAATTGAATTAAGATTACAGCTGTCGAACTCTACGTGTAAATACACACCGCTATACTCTGCTTGCAGCGTGGCGATACAGCCGAGGTTCTAGTGCAAGGAACTGAAAGGCTGCGGACAAAGTGCAATACATTCCAACGTGCGGAGTGCCCGGTACCCGGCTTTTGTTTAGATTTGTCGGGAAGACGAGTGAAAGTCCAGCTAAGATTTGATTCCCTATCGTACATCGAACTGATAGTTTGATAGCTTTATGGAGTAGTTAATACCATCATCATCATTTTAGCGTTAGTCCTGGTCGAATCCGAGTCTCTCACCTCGGAGTCAAGCGCCACCTTCTATTCTCATATTTGTACATGATTTATTTTAATTGTAAAACATTTATATCTTTTTCATTTTTTGTGAACAATAAAGAATTAAGAATTTAGAACTTCTCATTTAATGAACAAGTTTTTTTAACACGCCGATAACTCTGATAATATTGAAAAAAAATCTGTTCATTAAATGAGCTATAAACCGTAAGCGGTAAGTTTTACAAAAAAAAAATGAAAACGAACTCTCTTTAACTTTCGCCTTAAAGCGCATAGCTTCTGAGATATCTTCCAAAAACTTGTGTTTGTAAACTCAGCAAATGGTCCTAAACCTTATAAAGAAACAAAAACTGGATCGGTAATTTAGTGCGAAGTTAAATTCTATTATTACTGGCCTGTAAGTATCGATAACACGTCGATTAAGAGGGAAACGCGTAATGAACTAACGAATCATGTCAGTCAAAGTTGTACAGTACCCGGTTTTTGATTTGTTTTTTTTTTTTTTTATATTTTGGACACGTCAATTTGACTTCACCTCGCCTGATGGTAAGCTGAAGGTTAAGTCTCAGGAAAGAGGGTCACCATTACATACAAGTACCATGTTAACAATGGTGGCACTCAGCTTGACGGCCTCATCAGAAGAGGATTGTCGTCGCAGCACCGCGTGACACCCACCGGTCCCACTAGTGCTGCGACTACAATCCTCCTGCCCGGCTATGCACTTGCTGACCCCTGAACGCAATCAAACCGAAATTGGATTACTATGGAGGGTTTTTCGCAATTGTGCACGGTGGTACCTACCCGGCAGAATTTTGTGACAAATTTGTGTCATCAAATTTCTACCACCAGTAAAAGTTAAGTTAAGTCGAGTGTTAAGTCGAGTCGGGAAGTAGAGTGAGAGCCCGGCTAAGATCGGGAAAGTGTTCTGTCTAGCGCACACGAATGTCTTCATCTTGATATCTTTTTAGAGTATTAAAAACCGAAGCTATAGTTTTAATATTGTATGAACTCAAACGGCTGAAGTCCTCTATGAATGTACTAAGCCGTCAGTCCAATGTGCGATAGAGATATCGCTCTACAAAACGATGCGAGCTCAACTTACTGGCAAGTTTAAGGTGATATAAATACTAGGGTATAATTCTTTTTGTATCGATACCTCGTGCGCCAGCTGAAGAGGACCAGCATTTGCTAAACAGCCGTCTAGCGTTGGTTGTCTACTAAACCTTGAAAAAAAAACCTTAAATCATTTTTAAGGATGTTACAGCTTCACCGGACGCGACTTGCCGCCCGCCTAGCGTTTCTTGTTTATAATTGAGCTCGGATATAAAACTTTTATCGTAATCTGTAAATTGGAATGTGATATAAGCTACGTTGTACGTTGCAGTCTGTTTCGCATTGAACTCAAAACATTGAGACAGGTTTGCTCCCACTAATTTATTTATACGATGCGGACCTCGTACCGTACGTACCATCGTTATGTGATTTACACATGAATATGCAATTGTTTATACTGGAGATTGATGGCACTTGGTGGAACTTGATACACATATTGAATAAATCACTTGTGCTTTTCCACAATTATTTATTTATTTGAACCTTACCGGTTTCACCTTACGGCATTATCAAAGGTCTACAATGTTTTAAACTAAAAAACTACCATATTTTATGTGTGGGTACTTTTAAAAAAGAGAGTATACCAGCTTCAACTTTTTTCCCCAAAATTTGGGGAAATTTAAATTTTGTAAAATAATTTACACATTATAAAATTAATTGTATAACAGTGAATGTCAAATATAAAATGTCAAGGAATTATAATTAAATTAAATTAAAGTAATTGTCAAATCAATGATTTATAATTTTATAATTCCTTGACATTTTATATTTGACATTTCACTGTAATACAATTAATTTTATAATGTATAAATTATTTTACAAAATTTAAATTTCCCCAAATTTTGGGGAAAAAAGTTGAAGCTGGTATACTCTCTTTTTTAAAAGTACCCACACATAAAATATGGTAGTTTTTTAGTTTAAAACATTGTAGACTTTTGATAATGCCGTAAGGTGAAACCGGTAAGGTTCAAATAAATAAATAATTGTGGAAAAGTACAAGTGATTTATTCAATATGAATATGCAATTATGGATGCTATAGATACATCCGACGGAAGTGAGGTTTGAGTTGTATCTCTCTAAGATGGATAGCGTCAGGAAGAAGTGTAATGTATAGACGCGAGACTGTACGCGCTGTAGGTACCGCGAATAACAATAAGCTGGCGCTCGAACAAAGCATTGCCATCAGATTAAGTAACCAAGTTTGTAAATAGACCAACAAAAGACCCGCTAAGTTTCTAGCCGGAGCCTTCTCTGCACGGGGCCGCGTTGTGAACCGGTGGTCCTTTTGCTAAACATTAGTCTACTTGGGGTACTACCATAATGTTTTTTTCGCGTAATGACAATTCAGTTAGGTTGACATGAAAGCATGTTACCTAGATAGCTGAAAGACAATTCAGCTAAATGACATAAAAACAATACCCAGTTAGCAGAGAGTCAACTCTGCTGGAAGACATAAAAGCAGAATGAGCAAGTAGCGAAACGTCTGGAATTGCAAAGTCAGATCACATAAACGCAGAATGAAATACTATGAGAACACCTGGAATTCGAAATAGTCTGAATAGGGTTTTTATGGGCGCTTGATTTTTGATTGTGATTCTCATAGTTTTCCAATAGGTGGAAAGGATTCGCGAGAGTTAAAATATTTTATATACATATTTAAATAATATATAAATTTTTCCATAAAATATAATTACCTACCTATTAATTAAATTAAATTTTTTGAAGCATTTTGTATGCTTACTTCTTTTTTTTGTTTCCGTAGTTCGCAAGAATTACGGTAGATGGCTCCAGCGTCGCCTTAAGACGTATATAATATATTGGAGAATTTTGAATATCTGGGACGTGTCTAGATAGGTCAGCTGGTCAGAGCATTCCGCCTGTGAGGGACTGGTCGCGGGTTCAAGTCCCATTCTAGATGTTCTCTTTTTCCGAGCTAAATCTTTACCTACCTAGGTATTATTTTCTAAACTAATTTTGCTTAACAATAAGTAGCAGATTAAAAAGATTATTCTTAAACAACATTTAAAATGGCATTCATCAAAGTTTTAAGCTCTACTTATATAATATCTTAAAAATAGTCCACAAATGTGGGCTTATGTTTAAAAAAAAGTTATATGCTGTGATTTGATGTCCATTTAATTTTTTCATTTCTCTTCTATACTTTCTGTCGAAAATTATATAATTTTTTTTCCTTTTTTGTGTTTCAAAAAGGACCCTGGTAATCCTCTTTTCCTGCCAATTTGCTATTCTATTTTTAATGCATGTAGATATGAGACGAGTCTTGTTTGGCGCCACTCGACTATTGTAACGCCGTGCCAACTTTCTGTTGCGTTGTTGGTGCGGTGGCGTTGGCCATAACAGCTTATTTTTTTAGGGTGGTTTTTGACATCCATTGTGAATTAAAATAGTCAATATTCATTTTATCACATTTCATTTGACGTGCTTGTTCACAAATACATACCCACACATTTGGTATGTCTTCTGCCGGAAGTAGTGGGAGGTTCGCAGTGAGCCTTGTAATTTCTGTACCTTCTTTAGTTCCAAGTAACTCTATTTTTCCCGATTTTCTCCACACGGCAGCATTGGAGTGGTAGTAGCAACCTGAAACTTCAGACTCGGGAAACACCGCTTGGAATGCATTTTGTTGCGCAAGCTCAAAATCGCAATTAAATTTTTTAATTTCTATTTCAAAATAGTCTTTAACCATTCTAAAAAGGCGTTCGTAAGTGTCTTCACATTTATTTGGTAGCAACACAAATAGAAACGGCACAACTTGAGTACTTCTAGTGCAACTGTCAATATCCACATGAATTCCATATAATTGAGCAAATAGTTTGGGTCCCTTAAATGTACCGTCGCCAAAGAACTGTGTATTATCATCGATAATTGATTTCAAAACCACTCGAACTTGTATTCATGTATTTGTGGCGAACAAATTTTTTTTATTGTTATCAATACCATCGACATTGATTAGGAAATCCTTAGAAAGGATCTCAGGTCCTTCGTCCAAAGAATAAAATTCTAAAGATTTTTTTTAAAGTCCATAAACTTAAAAAATTAAGTGTCTTTTTTTGAGTTATAACTAGGTATTACTTCAAGTTCCGCACTCGTGATTGCTTTTTCCATAATTTTCTTTACGGGAATAAACTTTGTACGCACGAAACTTTTACATGTATCCATCACACAATCAATTTTGTACTTATCGGTGTGAGAGTTACAGGAATGTAATAGTTTGCTTTCCCTTATGATCTCGGTTCTTTCTTTATTAACAGTTACGGAAGCAGACCACGTTTTGTGCATCTCCAAGAAGTTCCTTTGGCATTCAAACATGCAAAATTATATCGGTAGCCATTTCGTAGTATTACAGATTTACCTTTCTGTCTTTCTATAAAAAAGAAAGGAGTATCTTCCATTTTTTTATCTTCAGTAATTTAATTGTAGTAGTAGTAATTGTAAGTAGTAGGTAGTAGTATAATTCATAACAAAACTATATAATACTTAAATCGGGAATAGATATTACTAAACACCAATCCAATCTTGAATTTTACTAAAATACCAAATAAAACGTTGATTGACATTAATTAAGTACTCTTCATAATATTTCCTTCAACTTGACGTGGCCAGTATGTTAATCAATGAGAAAAGTTTTTATTATCAGGAAAATGCACTCATATCATAACAACTCCAGTAAGATATAAGAGTACAAACTGAAGTTGTTAATAGATGAGCATTGTGGGTGGGATTCGGCGTTCGGCGTTCATGTCAATAAACTAACTATGGTATTTTCAAATCCAGATGATTTGTTACTTTGTTATTCAACGCTCATGTCTATTCAGTGACTATGGCATTCTTAAATCTGGACTATTTGCTAATAAAGTATTTTAAATTAAGACATTTTACCATCCAGACGTTTTGCTTCTAGAGTATTTAGCGTTCATGTTTATTAGCTAAGTATGGCGTTCAAAAATCAAGACGTTAGAGCGACATCGACGTTTTCCACAGTGGACATTATGCTAGTGACCCGTCCACTTGTTTTTATTTTAATATTGTAAGTGCCGTTTCTTCTCTTCTTCTTTTATGTTATGGCTTCTACAATCGAAAGAATCCCCGTCATTTCGTCAATTTCGCCGCGTCCATAAATTTATTTTGTTTCCGCAGCCCGAAATCAGGTGGTCGATAAGAGTTGGATTTTAGGGGGCAAGTACTTCGTCAACTCGGCCTATGTGACCGGGGAATCTGGTGTGCCCTAGAAAGCATATCCCAGAGACCCCGACCGGTCGGCGATCCTGGCCTTATTATAATCGTGTTCATGTGTTAGGTCGACTACCTTTACATTCGGTGACTTATAGCTGTACACCATCCTTTTAAAATAAAATAATAAATGCCCTCTGTGACTATGAACAGATACTTATAGGTTTCATATTGTGATAGCGACTGGCGCTGAGGCAGTTATGTTGTTTTGTTAACGTGTTACTAGATGTCGCTATAACACACCGATTACGTTTGTTGGCGTTGAGAGAAATGTGTTGAAGCCTGTGGGGGTTCCACACGTTAAAAAAAAAGGTAGGACCTCTAGTGCTATTAATAAGATTACTATGGAAAGGCGCTTTAGTCACTGTTAAATAGTATCAATATCCGAAAACAGTTGATGAATTATCAGAGTCACATCAACAATAATTAATTGATAATCGTTACTGTTGTTTGGCACATTGTACATATCACTACAGCATTGTAGAGGCTGCTGATTACCTCCATTTGTTATATATGATTTACTGTTTTAAACGTAGTTTTTCTTATACGTACAATCTGATGGTAACTTTCTCGCAACAATGTAGCTCTCTTGACGTGATTTACAGCATATTTATTTAGATCCTTAGGCATGGCATCTGCAGGTAGCCTTTCATTCGCTTTGTTTGTAAAATTGTCTCTACCAAGGCGCATAAAGTTGTTAAAGTTAAACCAATTCGTTAAGTCATAAATGTCATTAAAATCACACCTTTTATTTATTACTATAATAGATTTTGTATTGTTTATTTTGAAATAGGTAGATATGAACATTGGGGTGCGACTGGTTGGATCACCTCCAAGTTTGATGCATTCTGGGCAACGTGGGCGATGACGCATCATTGATTGCTCCTCTGGAGTAGCTGGCGTCAACGTCAACGGCCAAGAGTCTGACCAACCGGCCCTTTTCAGGGCCAGCTGACCCCATTGCACGAAGGGGTCGGGGCATGGCGGGCCTGCAAGGCCCGCACGGGTGGGGCCGCTCCAGGTACCCCTCTACTGTTATCAGAGGGGACACTGCGAATGGCCCAGGGTCAGTCGGCGTGCGAGGGATATGCTCTATGGGTAACCTTACACCCCGGCGTCTGTAGACCCGAGACGGCGTGCGGTTTTGGTCGGTTCAAGCCCGACATAACCGCCCCCGCTGGCCGGCGGGGGGGTATCCGAAGGGATTGCCGCACAAAAAAAAAAAACTAACTTCGACAACATATTGGTTAGAAATATTTTCCGATTTTGTCGTCGACGGGACGATGGGCCCTTACATGTTTGTATGATAATAATGTATGATGGCGCCAGAGCTCCACAGCTATCACACGTGCGTACTGTTTACTGAGCCCACTAAGTGGAACAACACATTGTGTTGGCCTACTTGGCCCGCGACTGATACAAGTTGAGCGACAGATAATACGCGTAATCGTGGAGTTATCGCTGCCAGCGGGTGCTGCAGCAGCCAACCGCTAGCCTACCTCCAAATATGCGTTCGTTGGCCGGCTTGCAAACAAAACCTATATTCGGAGTACACAAGGCTCATTACATGACCTCGAATATTTCACAACGCTAGTCCGCACCTACCACAAGCATGTGTTGTGCAAACTACGCGGGCTCTAGCTAGCTGGCTCTGGCTCTTGGTATTCTTAATTTAATGTTTCTCAGTGGAGCGAATAATGCTTCAAATAAATATACTACAAGCTGATCTTCATGAACTCTCTTACCTACACGAACCCATTCCTGGGATAGTCTATTCATACCTAGTTGTGTGTGAATCGCTTTAAAAAAACTCCATACATCAACATGCAACTACATCTATACATATAATAAATCGGTAACTGATCGCTGTCTGTACGCGGAAGATATATGAGAAAAGCTTTTAATGGGGGACTTTTTGAATGTAATAGAACCCAAAATAATGATTGTTAGAATTTGTATGTTTGTCTGTGCATATATGAGTGCTAATCTCAGAAGCTGAAAAAGATATGCTGTTGTGGTTTTCATTATTTGATTGTGCTACGTGTTACTTAAAATTTTGTGTCTGTTTTATTTCAATTGGTTCATAAATAAAAAAGTTATATCAAATTCAAAAAATCACATCAAGCAATCTCTGCAGATTATTATCGATATCGGAACCACGACCATTCGTTCAAATGTATCTATTTTTTAGCAGGTTCGAGGAACATGTGCGGTTTTTTACAAGCGTTTATTTAACTTGCTCTGTATGTATGTTCTTAATCTTCTTAATCTTGCAACTGAATTTTGAGGTACGTACTTATCAACCGATTGAGATGAAATTTTGGATGCACGTTTAGTTTGGCAGATAATGCATTAATATGGTACCATGGAGCTGGTCTGGTGATGAAGTAGGAAGGTGACTATAGGAACGTGTGCGTGTGGATTGAGTGCTCTTTTTTGAAAGTTGCTTATATTTGTAATACGTATTGCCAGGAAGGCTTGTCCAATTAACTTGAACATTCAATTTGCTAACTTGAGAAGAAACTGTCACTCGTATCTCAAAATAGACAAGATATATTACATGTTTAACATGTTTATGTGGAAAAATTGGAAAGAATTTGTGAAAACTATTTACAAATATTCAATTGATTTTAACAGTTCATTTAGATTTTATAAAGGTTTATTTGGAACACTCAACCCTCCAATTGTGCAGACGGAGCATTCCAAAACTCTCCAACTCTGGCTACATATATTCTTAATATTGTTATTATATTTTGTATGTACATATAATGCAGAGTCAATTTGTGAATCAAAAACCTGAACATAAAATATAATAGATCGGAAGTAAATAAAAAAAATACTTTTCATCTCTCCTGTTCGGAAAGTTTAATTTTCATGGGTAGATAGCCGGGTGGAAAGTAGCTTATTTCATCCCTAGTGCGGAAAGTTATTTTTTAAAATTTTAGGGTTTGCCATGGAGTCCATGATAATTAAGTTACGTCATAATGCCTTGATATCATGACGCTTTTTTTTAAATGGCCGCCTAGATACTCGATTACAATGTAACCAATAGATTCGATTTCCAACTCTTTTCTAATGTTGGCAGTATGTACGTGAATTATAACTTTTTTTTCAGAATTAAAAAGAAACAATTTAAGTTTGCTAAATAATTAGCGGGAAAACGAGATTCAATATAAATTAATACCTTGTGTTAATTGTGGTTAAAATGGTTTCGGAAAGTGATTCCAGTGACATGGATATTAATTTAACTTTCGATGAGATTTAAGAACAGGCAAAAGCTGTTGTTAATAATACATTTTCAAATTGTTCTAATTTTAATTTAAATTTTAACTGATAATCAATATACCTGTTTCATTAAATGTGTGTGTAGTATCTTAATTTCCTCACATAGTCGAAATGAAAAGTAGAGTGTTTACCTCGGGTGAATGTCACCATTTCACCCTCGAACTATTGGCCAGAAATGTCTCGGGTGAAATGACTGACTTTCAATCCTTGTGTAACAATCTACTCTTCTTTTCAACGTCTTGTATGAGTGTTCCGTTCCATATTAGCATTTATTTATTTGACATTGACTTTTGTGTAAACTGCGATTGTTATATAATATAGTCTGTCAAATTCTTATTTATTCTATGTCTAGTATAAAGTCTATGCAGGTTTTCACTTGTCTATGTCTCTTCTGAATATACAATTCCCGCCGAGTAGATGTGTCTTTTTCTTAATGCTCATCCTCGAACACCTCAACCCCCTTTAATAGCGATAAAATAAAATATAGAGTAGATATCGAGTTTGTTCGTTTTGTCTTGACAGACTCTCTGATGGGACATGGTATTCACAGTTTGATGATGGAGTACAAGCTTGGCCATAGGATCTCCTAAGCTAAACAAGATAAACCTATCGAGTATGGGCTCATTTGTTTTGACTTGGTGAACACTCTAGTGCTATATGATGTCCGAGCTCTGAAGATGCAGACGATATGTGGTTTGGAACTAAATGAGATAGACTCATTGTGAGGAGCTCCTTTAGCTGATCTTGACAAGCACTCTGCTGCTTCATGACATTAAGTACTAAAACTAAAAAGTTGAAAATAAAATATTTATTAAAAAACTTATTCAATAACAAGCTTTTATTTAAAAAATCCGTGGTCCTAAAACAAAAAAAGAAAACCGGCCAAGTGCGAGTCGAACTCGCACACCGAGGGTTTCGTACAAACCTGTAGGTATATAAGTAAAATTTCACCTGAACATTATTATAGACCTGAGTATTTGATATGAATTTCAAATTAATACCTCTACGCACCTCTACGCATGTAAAGCGGCGATAGCCTAGTGGTGTACGTAACGGACTGCCGAGACGAGGTCTCGAGTTCGATCCCCAGTCGCCCCGGGCTCACACCTCTGACTTTTCGTAGTTATGTGTGTATTAAAAATGTTGATTATCGCTCGCTTAGTAATGTGCCCGGTAGATGGCAATAGGCTCGCCCCCTATTACATTGGGACCTTAACATAACTGGCGAATCGTGGGTGTGTAATACACCTCTGCCTACCCCTTCGGGGATACAGGCGTGAAGTTATGTTATGTTATGTCTACGCATTCATGAGAAAAGAAGTAGTAACTTTAAAATTTTCAAAAATATTTGTTAATATATGATGTAACTAAAAATTTACGGTTTTCGTAATTTTTCCTTTATCTGTACTGTAAGACGTTACTTCGTACCAAATTTCAAGATTCTAAGTTCACGGGAAGTACCCTGTAGGTTTTGATTCCCGTGCGAGTTTCGAAAATTTGCGGAAATTTGCGGCATAAACGGCTGTATCTTTTGATTGCTTTGGCTTAGAAGTTTGATATTTTCACAGCTCCAAGGGACAGTAGACCTGAGTATTGATATAAATTTCAGTTTGATACCTCCACGCGTTCCTGAGAAAAACGGTCTTGACAGACGGACGGACGGACGGACGGACAACGAAGTGATCCTATAAGGGTTTCGTTTTTTCCTTTTGAGGTACGGAACCCGAATTATTATTTTATGTAAGGGTTGTACTAGGTTAAAAAAATAATTCAAAAAAGCTTTTCTTGCATAAAATTATTATTTCAGAAAAGTTTGTTTTATGAATTATTTTTTTAATCGCGAACCGAGCCAATTGGGCCGAGGCAAATTCCGTGTCGTTGGTGGACAATAGCTTTGAAAGCGGGCTACCTGAAAATACCCATAGTCCCATGCAGTTGTTTGTCTGTCGTGGTGTTCATTTTTTGGCGAGTGGTTAGTTTTCGAAATTGTTAATTATGATCAAAAAATCGTGTGTAATAGTGACAAAGCGGACATGATCTATCCGTGTGAGTGTAGGTGACGATCTTTGTACAGCATACACTAATGTATTTAGTAGGTGTTTATTTGGAATAATTATGTATTCGTGGCATTTTCACAGAACAGATACCCCGCGTATAAAGAGTTTGTAGTGTAACATAACATAACATAAACTCACGCCTATATCCCCGAAGGGGTAGGCAGAGGTGCTAGCACCCACATTTCGCCAGTTTATGTTTAGGTCCCAATGTAATAGGTGGCGAGCCTATTGCCATTAACCGGGCACTTATAAACCTGCGATAAATACACACATAACTTCGAAAAGCATCGAAAAGTCATTGGTGTGTGACATGGTAAAACCTGGGATCGAACCCGAGAACTCGTCTCAGCAGTCCATTACCCATACCACTAGGCTACCGCGGCTTGTAGTGTATATAGTAATAAATAAATACTAGCTGTTGCCCGCGGCTGCACCCACGTGGAAATCTGATCCCGTTCCCGCTACCCATGGAACCCTAGTCCACCACAGGTTTATTCCTAACCTGACCCTAACCCGGGGTGGGTTAACTTAGGACAAACAAAATGTACAGTTGAAGTTTCAAAAGTGCTTATTTATGAATGTGGCTACAAATGGGTGATTTTCCATAGATTGGCATATTTGAAACTTCAACTGGCAATTGGGTTAGGGTAGGAACAGACATATCGGGTTAGGTTAGTAAAGGGTCAGATTAGGAATGAATTTTAAATTATATTTTACCGGACTATGTTTTCGGTTCACGTTAGGAATAAATTGATCGGGTCAGGTTAGGAATAAATTTTATTAAAATGTTGCTTTTCCTAACCTAACCCGCTACCGGGTTAAATTACAGATTAGGAATAAACGGTTTGTTTTTTTTTCGACGCCCCCAACAAACTATCATTATATTTTAGCCAATGCATACAAAAACTTGACAAATTATATACTGAAACCTTCCTCAAGACCACTCCATCTATGGTGAAAGAAGCATCAAAATCGGAGTAGTAGTTTATTAGTTTATTGGGAATAGACAGACAGACGAGGCGGAGGACGTTTTTTTATAATATGTAGTGACAGTGATGCTATAGAGCGTTTTTGAAATTTCGACCTGTGGGGGGATGACAGTTCTTATGCACGTCCACGCACGATAACTGACATCGACGTGGGTGGAGCCACGCTACTGTGACGCGATGCCGCCAAGTCTGTGGGGTTACATTGCTGAGTGATAATGCGTCTAGAAGTTGACGGTCCAGCTAGTTTAGCTAGGCCTACTGTCCACGCAGGCGTAGCTCCGTAGACGTGCATTCGTCATCACTTGCTTGCTCGCTTGCGGCTTACATACAAAACAATATAACTCTCGATGTACGCCTCGGTGTATGACATGAAGGCCTACTGTCCACGGAGGCGTAGCTTTATAGACGCGTATTCATCATTGTACGCTTGGTGTGCGCCGGCTTACAGCTTACATATAAAACTAAATGCACGCCTGCGTGTGGGACATGCGATACGGCAGGCGTCACAAAGCCGGCATGCAATATTTTGTATGAAAGCTGCAAGCAGGTGTAAACCAAGCGTACAATGACGAATACGCATGTATGTAGCTATGCCTCAGCGGACAGTAGGATTTCGTCCACAAATGAATAAAAATTTACGCGTACAATACTCCTAGTAGAGTGTCTAGTACGTTGGGCTGCAAACAAGTGTACACCAAGCGTACAATGCCGAATACGCGTCTATGAAGCTACGCTTCCGTGATGTGCGTATGATGTGAGATGGCTGATGAAATGATGGCATGTAAATGGAGCGACCGCCACGGTCGGCCGCAGCTAGGCGGGCGCGTCGCGTTCCAGTGCGCGGGCACCGCTTCGCTTCGCGGTGACGTCACCGCACCGGTGACTCACGCGCTGGGGCCGCCTCAGCCTGCGCCTCGCTCAGCTGGTCCGCGCGCTACTGCCGCCATGCCGCGTGCGCTGCTCCATTGTAGCACTACAAGTTCACACGGCGGCGCCGGGTGCCAGGTGCCAGGTGCCAGGTGCCAGGTGCCAGGTGCTTATCGTTGTTTATATAACTATAATACTATAATAAAGCACGTCGATGAAACGACGTTTAAAATTAACGTGAGATTAAGCCGATCGAGTAAATTATTTCTAGAGGTGGCAGGTGAGGCCGCCTGTACCCCAGCAGAAGCAGGCCGGGACGGTGGGGCGACTAGCGCCCCTCCCCCAAACCGGGGCAAGGCGGGAACACTGTGGTTCCCAAACCCGAGGGGGCCATCTCGAAACCGGAGATGGCCCAGGGTCCGCCCCGCTGGCCCCGCTGGCCGATGGCGGAGTATGCGAAGGGATTTTCGCACGAAAAAAAAATAATAAAAGGTACTAGACGGCTTCATAACTCGCTACTTACCAAGGCATTCAGTACGTCGTTAATGTTAGCTACTAACATACGTATTACTGTCAGAATACTCTTAGACAGTGCCTCAGTTGTGTGAACAAGATGCGACGAAAAGAGCGCGAGATGATGTCAGCGCCGCGGGTCGTCGGCCGGCGCCTGACCTTACCCGTCACCTGACACACAACCATTAATGATATGTGTGGGTATCAGTAGTTCCCTAGTTAGGAGTAAAGCTAACTTATTATAATAACTTCGTTTCAGTTAGTAGGAAAACAAGGAAACATTCATGACACGACGCGGGACACCTCTGTGTTAGCAGTTAAGATCATTCACCAATTTGAGCTGCCGCACTACGAAGCTTTCTGCCTCAACTTCACACTTTTAAATCATTTCTGGTTTTAAAATGTGAGGTTATAAATTGTTGCTGGTACCAACCTACCTACGACGATTCTGTAGAATTGTTTGTGTTTATGTGATACTTAGAGTATACTCAAGCAAGCTGTAGCTTATTCTATTCTAAAGAGCGCGCGTAACGTAAGCGAGTATGAACTGTAAGCACCGGTCTGAACAGAGCAACGATGCTGCCATTAGTCACTCATGGTTATGCGCACCGATTGTTTCTCTCGCTGCTATTTATCCAGATTTGTAGTAATCATAGTGGAATGTGCAATACCCACGTGTAGAAATGATTTAAGGAAGAAAAATAAGAAGAATAATGACATTTTTTGTCATCTTATTTAAACTAGGCTATTAAAACACGGACCTTTTAGGGTTCCGTTGCCAAATGGCAAAAAACGGAACCCTAATAAATTCGTCATGTCTGTCTGTCTGTCCGTCCGTATGTCACAGCCACTTTTCTCCGAAACTATAAGTACTATGCTGTTGAAACTTGGTAAGTAGATGTATTCTGTGAACCGCATTAAGATTTTCACACAAAAATAGAAAAAAAACATAAAATTTTGGGGGTTCCCCATACTTAGAACTGAAACTCAAAAATTTTTTTTCATCAAACCTATACGTGTGTAGTATCTATGGATAGGTCTTTAAAAATGATTTTGAGGTTTCTAATAGCATTTTTTTCTAAACTGAATAGTTTGCAAGAGTATAGTTAGAGAATAGTTTCTTCAAATATTTTGATGATATGATGAGATTTGTCCTTATTTGTTTCTTACTTGTACAAAAACATCTATTCCGATCTCTGATAGTTATAGAATTTGTTTAATATGTTGTATGTAGAGTATATTTACCTAAAATTCGAAGAAGCAAGTAACATAGAGTTGACAATACCTCCTCTAAAATCCCGGAATCATAAATATGATAATGAAAATCCGGGATTATAAAAACATGAACTGGACTTTGAGTATAGTTAGAAATTGTTGGTTTGAAGAATTTTATTCAATTTTTTTGGGTTCCGTAGTAAAATTGTGTCAGAATCAAATGTTTTAAATAATTTAATTAAAACTAAGTTGGAATTGTTTACGTGGATATTAACTTATAATAATAGATTTTAACTTTTGCCTTAGAATTTTTTTTGTACAGTTTGGTTAAATGCCGGCGGTGCAGCGGTCTCTATTGTTACGCGTCTAAATATCTTTTGTTACACAAATAAATGCGGTATAATTTACTATCTCTCTCATACATGTATGAATTGCTATCTATTTTCTTTTGTATTCAAGTAAGCTTGAATCGAATCGAATTGTACCTGCTTGATCTGAGAACATTTGTATTTATGCCCAATAGATGGCACGACGGCAACAACAGAGTTTTTTTATTGTATATTTTTGTAAAAAATATCACAACTTTATTATGGTTCTTTGTTAAGTTTTACTTTTTATTAGCATCGTCATCTTCCCCACCTATCGACGCGTCGTCGTCGCCGTCGGTCATTGCGCATCGCTATTCAACTATTCCCTCAATAACAGTATATCTATGTAAAGAACATCTGCTTACACTTTGCATAGTGGACAGATACTCTTACGCGCGCTCTATAGCTTGTTTATGTATACTCTACGATATATTATTTTTACCCGACGACAAGACGAGAGTGTAATGTTTTACGCGCGTGTATAGCGTATGTAAGTATATATGTAGTTTTCTTTATTCCTCTCTATAGGCCTAACGACTGAACGGATTTCGATGAATGAGGTTTCAAATGAAATGAAATGATTTAAAAAAATCTTCCGAGTGTTCAAATATGGACAAAACTGGAACATTCTGGATTTTTGGCGCTAAAATGTATGTTGTCAAAAAAATCTTAAATTAATCGAGTATGGTGTCAAAATTAAGTCAGAGCTTTAAAAGCTGATTTCAAAAATCTATACACTCATATTTTCAATGTGGTTTGGAAGGAATTGGGTTGAAATGAAATAATGAGAAAAATATGAAGGTTTTTGAAGATGTTTAATGTTTGGATGTTTGTTATTTAATCAGGTTCAGATGGCTGAACGGATCTAGCTGAATATAGTCTTGTATAACACAAAAGCTATCTTTTATCTCTCGAATAGATTGCCGTGGGTTGTGGGAATGGGTTCAGAACTCCACACGGGCGGCATCGAGTGCAACGCCTAGTTAGGTACCTATACAAATGTAATGTAAGTAGGTAGGTACGACCCAAACAATAAACTTTTTTAAAATTAATTATGTATAGGTAGCATATTTTAAATGTGGTGTTATTTTACAGTTTACTCCTTAGAAGTGTCACCTGTTTGTGTTTACTTAATATAAATACTAGAAGTGTTTACAAACTAATGTTTACAAACAGCCGCGCGCCGGCGGCGGCGTGCGCTCGGCTCACGAACCGGCGCCGATACGAGTTGCCAATACTAAGCTGAGCGAGTCTATTGCTTTTCCCGGTGCGCACGCAGATACCAGTTACCCTGGTCCTACAGTGTTATTATTATTCTTACTTACTTTGGGTCTAGAAAGCGCTGTGTAGAATGTCGTAGAATATTTATTTATTTATTTATTTATTCAACATTCTAGGTCTGTGCATATTTATTTTTACCTACAGTTTTAAATAAATAATTCTACAAAAACCATAAATTATTTAAAAAATATAGTGCTTTGGGGTAAGTTCGGAACCGGGGCCAGAACGAAAAGTTTAATTCGTGCGTCATTCGCTTTATATTTTCTAAATGTTGGCATTACGAACTACGGTTTCATATTGTACCGGTCCCTCATTTTCTTCTATGAGTTCTATGTCTCAATGTTTTTTAAGTTCGCATTTATCACCTGAAGCTAACAACAGACAGCAGAATGTGATTCGTAATGATAAAAAATCTGTCAACCGCAAGTCGGAGGGTTCCGTTCGAAACTGAATTCAAGGACAAACAAAATGGAAGTTACCAATATAAGTAAACTTAAATGATAATGTTCTGGCAACATCTGCCAAACGACCGAGGGCCGCAAAACGAACGTAATTACATTTTTACGATTTGCGGACTGCATTGTATTGCAATACATCACACAGCTGTAAGATAGGTATGATGGGGATACAGGATTTCTATACGACCATAAATAACATTAAATAGGTTAATTCCAGGTAAATCAAGATATTATAACTGCTGATGACTCCAAAATACTCCATGAAACTATAATAATTACTCTGCAATGAAATTAGGTGTCAACAAAAGCTCCTATTTTTCACTCTAATCTATACGGTATATAAAACAAAGTCGTGTTAGTGATACAACCTACCATTTATAACGCGAGCACGGATGGTCCGATTTTCAAGATATTAGGTTTTTTAAACTCGTCTTCGCCTATACTATGCCATTTTGTATTTTATTGTGTAAATAGTGGGGGTAGTCATGTTGGATTCGAACCGATCAAAACGGCATGCCATCTAAGATCTCTAATGCCGAGGTGTAAAATGTTGACCACATAGGGCATTTGCATTCACATAAGGCAATCCACTCGCGCCAGCTCTGGGCCATCTAAGGCTTTAAATTGCCTCCCCTCAAGATACTGTTCCTATACTAGCAATTAAGATTATTAAAAATATGAGACATTGACGAAATAAATTCGGCTGATAAGGTAACCAACACAACTTGATTCTGAGGCGGAACGAAGTTTGCCGGGTAAGCTAGTCAATAATAATACAGTGCCAAATGGCCACTGCTATTGTATTCTGTCTTTCTGAGTGAACAATGAACGTTGTATTCTGGGAGTTAAATAAGAACAGTGTAAAAAACAAAACATAAACTTCCCTCAAGTTAGAATGGGATAAGCGGGTTCCGCAAGAACATGCAAGATTAGTTGTGTGACCCTACAATATACCCCTACGTAGAGCCGTAGCCGAGATTTCGGGACCCCAGCCAACCTCAGCTGCTTACCCGCTGAGGCTTTGCCGTGAGCGTTCCTCTCGGGATTTGAGGATGAGAAAGCAGTCGCTTACTTTCTTACTTATAAAAAACCGGCCAAGTGCGAGTCGGACTCGGCAATGAAGGGTTCCGTAGCAGCAAATAAATTTTTTATATTTGAGTTGATTGAATGAAAGGTAAATTAAGGTTTACGATTTATGACGTATTAAAATAAACTACTTACTAGATCTCGTTTAAACCAATTTTCGATGGAAGTTTGCATGGTAATGTACATCACATATTTTTTTTTAGTTTTATCATTCTCTTATTATCACTTTTTACCACTTTGGAAGTCTCTCGCGCAAACTATTCAGTTTAGAAAAAAATGATATTAGAAACCTCAATATCATTTTTGAGAACCTATTCATAGCCCCACGTATGGGAATGATGAAAAAAATGTTTGTTAGTTTCAGTTCTAAGTATGGGCAACCCCCAAAAATCATTGTATTTTTTTTCTATTTTTGTGTGAAAATCTTAATGCGATTCACAGAATACATCTACTTACCAAGTTAAAAGTTCGGAAAAAAAGTGGCTTTGACATACGGACAGACAGACAGACATGACGAATCTATTAGGGTTCCGTTTTTTGCCATTTGGCAACGGAACCCTATAAAGCAAACTTCGGGCTCCAGAATGCAACTTTGGGAAGCAACCCGGATTGTCGCTCGGATGATAATGCAAGGTTCGTTGTGGGTTCTTAGCATTAGGAAACGATGGCGTGCGAAATCTAGAAGATGGCGTGGTGCGCTATGCTGGCAGCAAACTGGTTGAAACCATGCACAACAGAGTACTGCACACAACTTGTGGTATGCGGTAATGGTGATCTTTTTGAAAGACAAATGCTATACTGCGCGGGGATAGTAAATTAGCTTCAAAATATAAGGACAGTGTTTTACTGACTTTAAATTGCTGATCTCGTAGGGCCGCGAGGTATTTAAGTTTCCATACAACTATGGTAAGCTATATAACGCTACTGAAACTAATTAAAATGCCGGAACGGAACTTTACCACCGTTACCGGTTACAGAAGATTCTTTGGATCATCGCACTTTAAGAAAGAAACAACAGTAGAATTGGTTTCTATATTGCACGTTGGATGTTTTTCTGATTTGATCGGAATATCAGAAGTTTTTTTTTTACCTTCGTGTTAAGTTTTATTAAAAATTAACTATAACACCTGTAGCAGAAGCTGTAGACGGCGCCTGCGAGGTAAGAAGGACGACATCAAAAAACCTGTCGTTATGACTACCACCACCACACGAGTAGGTCATGTGTTACCACAACACACTTTCCTGGTTTAAGGTAGGAGTTTACTGAGCATTAAATTTTGTTTAATAATGGGTAGGTGTGTAGAGCGAGGGTAAGATAACTTTTCTTCTTGTGTGCTGTGCTGAGCGGGCCGAGCGGGGTGATCGCTGGACAGCGACTGTTTGTTACAGCGGGGGCCGATGAACTGAGTCTCGACCGCTTAAACGCACACGCCGCCGTGCTTGGCCAGAATAAGCTACATACTTACTTAGGTGATAAGACGGAACTTATGACTGTGATAACAGTTCTTTTTGATATTTTATATGAACGAAGTTCCACACATAGCGGCCAACGTCATATAAGATCAATTTTTACTTGTAAACTTTTTGTAGCGCCCATATTATTGATGGAAGAATCAAATAAAGTCTGTTGTACGGCATTACGTATATATATTTGCTAAATACCAAAACCGTCTGCATTCAAGAAGGTACCGAAGCATAACGTGTGTCGTCGCACCCGTCCCGTGATGCATTCACTAGCAATCCCTCTGCCTCCCGAAATATATGCTGAGCTAACACCGATGTTGAGTGGATATAACTATGTATGTGTAAACCCAGCGAAACGCTTGCAATGCAAATGATGATGTCACATGATTGCTTTACAAATATTTGACATTCTTAAAAGGAACTGAAATAAATAAGGATCTTGGTATCTTGAAGTAAAGGCGACGGCGAGGCCTTATTTCCATTCATACAGCCCTCTGTGAACACCTCCACACAGGCTGGGTTAGTCTTAGGGTGAGCGCCGATTGGAGACATGACAGACTTGTCGCCAGGGAGATCTTGTAGGTATCTGATAACTTTGTTTATGAAACCGTTTTGTTTGAAGCTTGCACAGTTTCATAAGTTTTTGTATAGCAATAGTCTGTCTTTAGACTGTCTGTGTCTAATGAGCGCTTAGCCCAAGAAAGTCATACAGATTTACTGTAGTTTACAACGTGGCACCCTTCAAGAGTTTTCTAAGTTGACAGACCCTGCAAACAGTTCTAAGCTAATGTAGAAAAATACTTATTATAAGCCATAGTTTTAGAGCGATGAGTATTTAGGTTTCAGTCCACGTGAACTGTGAATCATAGATCAACGTCCCGCTTGTGAATTAGTATAAACAGTCCATAAGTGTACTTGATTGTGTGCCATGGCAGCGACATTTACCGTATCAACAGTATTCTAATGACAGACAGTATTCTAATGAGGTTAATACATGAATAACATTCAAGATTGAAGAACCTGTGGAGGTGGAGTAGATCGGAGAGCCAGGTCGGCTTGGTCCCATGCCTACATCTGAAATGAATCTATACTAATATAATGGGTAAAGTTTGTGAGGTTGAAGGGATCCACTGAACCGGTTTTGGAAAGTCTTTTATCAACAAAAAGCCACATTATTTGTGATCATAGCCAAAGGAGGACTACTCAAAGAAGCGGAGCAGTAAAGAAAACCATGTAAGTGACAACAACTCCGGCGGATTCCCATACATGAAAACTAATAAATTACGGGTATATATGGGTTAAGGGGTGCAATGGGGGTTCGAAATGTGCCGCGGGCGAAGCCGGGTGCGACATCGCCTGACTATGAAAACATCATTAATAAATCTTCTTAAAGTTCACACCTGAATTCAACTGTCACGTCGCCATAGGTCATGAACATTAGGATATCATCCAATTTGAAAGAATGTGTTTCATTAGCGAATTGACCTAGATGGCATCAATGGGCGCATATGAAGGAAATCAAAATAGAGGGCTCCAAGTCTACTTGACGCCCTCCATTTTGGAGCACAACGTGCACCGTGCACCGTGTTCTATACAGAAGTAGCGTGTTCACTGTGTACAGTGACGGGCGTGGGCCACATTCCGGCGTATCGCCGCGGAATTGGATGAGGGGTCAAGTGTGGCTCGGCGGAGCTGAGCGCGCCGTGATACGCCCGCGCGTTCGGCCGAGGGACTGTCTGTGTGCCAGGTTAGCGGACTGCGCCTCTTTTTCTCAGGGGGTCTCACCTTCTCTGTGATGATCTGTTTGGCGTTTACTATTCCATAAAATGTCTTTTAAAGAGTCATAGTGTGATAGTTCGATCCTGTATGGAGTACTGCTCGTATCTGTGTGATGGCTCAGCTAAATACCATCTAAAAGCGCTAGAGACAATAGAAAGACGGGCCAAGACGCTCATTAACAACGATGCACTCGTCGAGAAAAGGCTTCAGAGCCTTGAACATCGACGCAAAGTTGCAGGTCTATCGGTCTTTTATCGGATACATTTCGGAGATTGTGCGCTGGAATTGCACAACTTGATACCTCCAAGCCCTTTCCACCAACGAACGACCAGACGCACAGCGACGCGCCACCGCTACATAGTGGATATTCCACTCATACGCACGAAACGTTTCGGTGACACATTTATTATGCGTACAGCTAATGAGTGGAATTGCCTGCCTGAGTTTGTGTTTCCGGAAAGCTATAACTTCGGAATCTTCAAGTCTCGAGTGAATAGGTTCCTTCTAGGTAAACGTGATCCATCGTAGACCACATCGTCACTTACGACCTGGTGAGATAGAGGTCAAACGTGAGCCTATCATCCATAAAAAAACAAAACAAAAAAGTACTTACGTAGTTTTTAACATTAATTAACTCGCTCATCAAAATTCTAGGTGACTTAGAAACTTGAAATTTGTCACTTAGCTAGTTTGGTGGACGTGTGTAACGGGAATATTCTAAGAACCACTGTTTGATGTTTTAAGGCCTTAGCATCTATTAAACAGCGTGTTTCGAATCTATTTGAACATCACGCCGCAGTGGCTTAACAGATTTACGTGAAACTTAATTTGTAGCTGTAGATCGTGACCTGGGATGACATACGGACTACATTTAATTTTGTTAATTGGTTCAACGCAAGTGAAGTCATACGTCTTCAACGTAAGACAACTGCTAGCGACTCTGCGTAATTTATTGGGTATAAGACGGAGATGCTTTTGCCGGGTTAGTTTCACTTAGGAAATCGGGATGGAATAGGTATCTACATTATTTGTATGAATTTTCAAGTCTAAAAATATAAATGAATCGGCACCTAAGGCTAAGGTGACTAATGTCAGATGAAAAATTACTACATGTCCGTGCCGCCGCCCGCGATAGCTGGCTTTACCTGCACATTATGAGCCGTTGATTATGATGTACAAAGGAAGTTATATCCATAAAGTATGGCATTACTCACACCCCCCACCACACATCACAGTGCGAATCTATGAGGTAAAATTTTTATGAGATTACATACGATCCATTATATGAATTCCACAATCAATTTTAAATATAATTTAAACTGATATAACTTGCCGCGAATCTTTTTTGCTCAATTTCTTGCAGGTCATGGTAACAGGTAGTAATTTTGAGATTTTTTTCTGTCAGTGTAGAACACTCGACATGGGCAACCTGGCTATCATGTGCTCTGGGAGTGCAGCACTTGGCAAAAATAACGTTTTAGTGTAGAGAATAGTTCACAGGTGACATCTGGAGTAGAGGGGTAGTAGACATTACCTTTATATTGCAATCGATGATATCAAATGCGTGAAATACAGAACCCAGGTATTTAACCTGGTCCGTGCCTTCGACCAAGTTATCATTTATGCACACGGAGTACGATAAATACATTATAAATTCAAGTACTCAGTCTTCGCCACATTAAGCTTCAGACCGCAGTACTAAAGCGCTTCCTTCCACATCTTCTACCCCTGTTTGCGTTCGCCAGTGCTATATCATCTATTTATCATGAGCAACTATGGATGTCGTTTGATAAACTGCCTAAGGATAGATTATTGGTGTACTCTAATGGGGATAAGGAAGTGTTACGTGTCGCCAACTTCTCCCGATCCACGGAATTGGAATCATGGTACATATCTCGGATAGTAACTATATAACATTCGGGAACCTGCCAGTGCCGGATCATCACGAGGGCTACAGTCGAAGGCCTTCTGCGTGTCCAGAAACTGACAATACAGAGGAACATTTTTTCGTCCTATATTTCTCCGCGATAATCCTTAGGGCAAAATCTAAAAACAGGATCCATAGTCCAGGGTTTTACCCTGGTCACGGGGCCCATATTGACACTCGAAGAGTGTACACTCCTGTCGTAAGCGAGACTCGATTATCCTAGAAGAGTTTTACGGTGTGGGATACGTATAATATAAGTAATAACACTCAGCCTCCATTGCCTTGGGATCTAAGCGGTAAAAAAATTGCGATTATAAAGATTTGTGCAAATGCCCACACCACAGAGTCCCATCCATGGAGACCCTTTCGAGGTCTGGACGCCGTCCAGACCTCGAAAGGGTCTCCAGCAGTTCGGACAGATTGCCGATTCAATTTTCGATAGTAATTTCTTGGTAAAGAGATAACATTTTTTAATCTGTGAATTAACCCGCTTTACAACTAGTTATTATCAGCTTTCATATTAATTTTTGCAACACAATACATGTTATTCTACTAAGGTTAGGTTAGGCTTACTCAACCCTGCGGTCTACCCGGCCTGGGAGTCGCAGCGCCGGGTCCTAATTGCAATCATAGGGAGTGACCTCTGGGTGGCGGAGACGCTAGTATTTGCGCCTCATGCCGCCCTGAACGTGGCTGCAGGTGTGGAACGGGGTCACCCTCTACCTGCTGGTCTATCTACCCGCGAAGGGGACGACGTCCAGTCGAGAGTTTAAAGGTATGGTGCCCGCGTTAGGGCCCCTAGCGCGTACCCACTAAGGTATCCCCATACAGGTATTCTTGCATACTTTCAGGCCTCCCCGAGAAGACGCAGAGTATGGCCCACCGTGTGGTTTAGTGGGTATGCCCATCCGGTTATCGGATGGTAGAGTCCACACGACACACGATCTACGGCTATCGCCTCGTAGCCGGAGGTGGCATATGCGTATCTGCATTGCCCAAGTAAAAAAAGCCTTACTGAACAAAATACATTAGTCAGCTGCCCTTCTAAGGCAAATATCGAAGTATTTTGAAACGTTTTACAACACAAGTCCATTTTGGATATAAGCGAACTTAATGAAACAATAAACAGTATAGACATGAGCCGGTCGGTGACAGCTGCGTACGGCTGTCTCATCGACCAAGAAGTTTGACAGCATTTAGGCATAATTCGATTTAATTTTTTTATCCATTAGGTTTCAACGCCTGCTATGTAGGTAGGTGCGCACAGTCTGTGCTCACTCACACATTATTTGACACGTCATGTCGCGAACCAGTGTAGGTACTTTACTAGGTCACCAATTACGCTGTTGTCATCAATTTCACCAAACCGGCCAATGAAGACAGTAATTAGCCGTAGCTTCTATGGGTGCTTAGGTTGCAAAATACGTAGACCGCAAATTGTTTTGTGAGCTGGGCACCTAATAATCCATTTATTGAATTGAATATTGTAAACTAAACTCAGGTACAAAATATTTCAATTATATTATCAGTTATTTCGACGTGTACCTATCAAATAAAAGCTAACTAGCCTTCCCAAATATTTCATGTTGTGAGTTACTACTCAAGAAAACAGCCGCAGATTTATTACTTACATATTTAGATGGGATATAGGAAGAGAATTTTTATAACATATCCATGTACAAGACAGTAAAAAAAGAAAATCATTTAATTTATTCATTTTCCACTTCTAGCCACCTTCATCAAACAAATCAATGCTGTGCTGTAACTTCGACTTTTCTTCCAGTTAAATTTCGTAAAACGAAACTACTACGATCATTTCAGCTTACGGCATAGATAAGTACAGAATTGACATTACATCTTAGGTATTATTTACTCTTGCGTGTGCGCCTTCCTGTTAATATTTATGTCATGTGCGTCTCAAGGTCGATGTAACAAATCATTTGATGTAATATTATCAAAAGAAAACTTTACTTTCTCCAGTCGAGTTTACTCTGCACAGCTGAAGATTTCAATCGCACGGCGCTCAGTGGCCACTTGACATTGTGCTCTGTTTCATTTATTGTATTTAGGTATTCGTATTGAACTTGCGTAGGTAGTTATGGCGCAAAGCGCACTGGAGCCACTCGGAGCTAAACAATAATGTCAATAATGAATAATGATTGATAAATGACCGTAGAGCGGATCGATGCTCGTCTTCACTTTTATACATTCTCTATCATCCTAAAAGATTTATTATTTTAAATATTTCGTAAAGATTTGTATAATAAGCCATTTACGATCACTGAAGAGATGATTTTAAGCAGATATTTTGCCATTAAAAGGCAAAATGAATGCTACATATTTGATTTAAGTTCTTGGCAGTTTAACAAAAGTCAATCGAAGCTTAGGAATATCTGCAACCGGTCAGAAATATGGGGACTCTAGTTCAGCCCGCAGCGCACGATGTTGTTTTGTTAATGGATGAGGGGTCCACGTTCAATGGTGTACAACAACTTAGCTCTTGACACGCACTAATCTGTTTGTATCCAAGTGACATGCACTGTATTTATATATAGGTAAGTCAAACCCTTTTTACAATAGTCTAAGTTTAGTTGTGTTATCGTGACTATGATTAATTTATGGATATACATCAAAGAGGAATTGTTAGTAGGTTTCACAGACGTTTAGTAATCGTTACATTAGAACCGGATGATAAGAACTTTTGAGACATAGGTTTTAACATTTCGAGAAGTCGCGTCGCACGCACGCTCACCTTTGAATAAAGTTGCAAAAAATCACACTATAGCTAGGATAGTATGCGCTGTAGAATCGGGACTCGTTTAGAAAGCACAGAGCTCGAGCGGCACACAGACACTGTCAACGGCACTGGCACACGGAACCGGCCTCGCTCACGAGGTGAACCGGCTGCACAACAATACACTGCACAGGCCACAACTGGAACACAGATGCTTGCTCGTCACAACATTCCCAGAGATTTGTTTCAAGTTTCACAAGTAAATACTCCTTTGGCCACACGCGATATAGATAAGGTAACGCGATTTCGAGGAGAAGTGCGCGGGGAGGGGAACACTCACAGAGTGACACGAACTGTGCGATGCGCCGCCGACGGCTGACTGGCCGGACTGCATCGGTGAGCTGTTAGAAAGACCGGTTGAGCGGGGCGCGGGGCGCGCGGGGAGCGGCGCCGGCGGGAGGGGCGACGGCGCTCTCTCCGCACGCAGCTTGCCCTATAAACTTGCTTTCTGGCCGCTCTCATATCGTGAGTAGGCTGGCTGACTGGCTCCTTGTGCACTTTTGTGAAAGGCTAATTATTCGCATCGGCCAGGTTGCATTCGATATCTACATGAACTTATGTACAAACTTTAACGTTCGTAGGCAAGTAACCTGTGTTTATACGAGACGAGACGTTAAAATTTTCATTCGTTAAGTTGTTATGAGCAACTCACTGTCGCCCGCGTGGAATTCTGATCCCGTTCCCGCAACCCATGGGAACGTATTCCCAGAATAAAAAGTAGCCTTTGTGTTATTTTGGACTATAATCAATTACTGTACTTAATTTAACCAGATCCGTTCAGCCATTTCTGCTTGAAAGAGTAACAAACATCCATACTTCCATGCATCCTCTCGAACTTGCGCGTTTATAATATTAATAAGATTATTATCATTGATCCTCAATAAATGATAGTGTAAGTTGAGCAGTGAGTATTGTAAGTTATACAGTCCGGTATGGTGTGAGCCGAGATAGCCTCACTGCGCGCCTGCTGGCTGGTGTAACTGCACGCCGATAGAAAAGGTTTTCCCGGAAGGAGGTTAGGTGGCAGTCGTTCCCACACTGTATTATCATTAACCAAATAAACTAAACTTTAAAGAACGTGGAGCTGGGCTCGAGCTGAAAGCCTCAGACGCAGCCGAGATCAATGCTAAGATGATGCTGAGAATCCAGTAAAGTTAAGTAGAGTTGCATGAGCCGAGCGGTCTCTGGTTCTCTACGGCCGTGCGCGGCTGATAGAGATTGCTGCCTTATTGCTCATTGCAAAGCTCGAAGCGCTTTAAGCGACAAATACTTAAGTTTCCAAATTAACTGTTAGCTATTTTTAAATAGAACCACGAGAAGTTCTGACGGAGCAATTGTGGCTTGAGCACTGATTTTCGTCTTTCAAGTAGTGACGGACTCATTAACAAGTGTGAAAAAGCTAGGAAAACACATTGGACATCTTTTATTTAGACTATTGCATAATTATTAACGAACTTATTCTATATTTCGAACGGTTTTCTTCACATTAAGCTTCAGACCACCGCCGTCGTTCTTAACCACTCCTCCACGTCTTCGTACGTCGAACCAACTTGCCCCATGACGCATCTACCAGCGCGACATCATCATGTGAGTTTCTGATGCTATCCGATAAAATATCCTAAATATTGGATCTGTTATAGTCCGTAGATACCATCAACTGAGTATTGAGAGAGCGGCCATGATACGATTGTGAACATTGCTGATGTGTAAAAAATTTACATGATAAGGTCAGGTAAGCAAGTTACAATGAAAATAATAAGTTGTTATACACAATACGTTATATCTATACATATAATAAAATCCGATGATGGACCGAGTAAGGAACAGCGTGATAAGGGAACGTTACCCGTAACCGGCGTGCATGTATGAAAACAATTATGAAAGTGGAAGAAGCGAAAGGCGTATGTATGCCAAGATCGTAGCAAGTGGAAAAATGTGGTCTCTGCCTACCCCAATGGGAAAGTGGCGTTACTATATGTATATATGTATGTATAATAAAATAGTAAAAAACTACTAAAACTGTACTGAGTATCTTTCCAAAAAAATAATTGATGTGTATTCTAGAAGCGATACCGATACCGAAAATGTGATTTTCAGAATTTTTGTCTGTTTGTCTGCTTTTTATTATCAATATCCGAGCATCACTACAGAGTTTTCCACGGCCAACAGATAGTTGATTAGAGACGCATAAACATTTCATAATGAATATCATCACTCTATTATATTAAGGAATCGGGCAGAATTGATCTCGATGTTTAATATAAAACTATTTCTAACGAATTGTCATATAATAAAACGAGAGAAAATAACTTAATATTTACGTGTTAGTATCGAGACTGCAGACATAAACATACCTCGATCTATTCCGAACTTAACGCGGACGAAGTCGCGGGCAACAGCTAGTTTAGTAATAAAAGCAGAGAGAATGTAATTGAAATTCTCCAAGAGCTCATAGTGCGTTATTGAAGCAGTCACCGGGTGGCTCGCCAGCGAGTCCGCTCACGTCACACTGACGCCACTCTGTACTGTGGCAGTAGTAAGTTGGGAGACGCGGGCTATGCCTCGGTCACGACGCGAAACACAGCTGGTTTAATAGATGTAGTATCAGGTTGCGATTGAATCAATAAAATACAACAAGTGATGATGTAACCGCACGGGAATGTTCCAGCGTCTGATAGCATGGCGTCGAGTCATCAAATAAATGAATCTTTGTACGTGGCTCACTTCATCTTTAAGTATTGCTCTGTTTAGTAAATCATGCAGTTTGTTGAATACTATTAACAGAAAAGAACTCATTAGATGTTTACTGTACTGTGTATGCGTTTCAATAATTCCCATGGGCTCAAGAAGGAATATTCTTCAGGTTAAGAGACATTTTTCTCACTCATCCAGTAAAACGATTGGAGTCTGAGTTTTAAAGACAGGGTTTTGGTCTCGGAATGAGGGGTACGGTGTGACGTGAGCCGTTCAGGGTCCAGTAGGTAGAGGTGCAGCACAGAATCTCTTCATTCCTGCTCTCTTTTTCACTTGTGTCGCAACACTTGCGATAATTATTTATGCATCATGTTTATTTAGTTTGTGATCTATCCCACATGGGTGCCGCAACCTCGAATACTCGCTGCATATATCGTGGTTTATCTGTAGCTAATACCTAGTTTTTGAGGAGGGTACGTTTGAGAGTACGAATGCGTCGGCTTTAAAGGAAAGAGCCCTCTCGTAGTAACGACTTTAACTAATAGCGTGATGTGCTTCGAGCAGTTGGGAGAGCACTGGAGCGGTAGCCTTACCGAGCTTTCTTAGTTTTTATCATTCTCCTCTTTGGCCTTTTCCTTCACAGATACGTAGGTATACCCTGGTATACCTGGTATGGTACCTGTACCATGCGAGTGTTGCACGTGGGTATTGCAAGCGTTCAAGGACCACCCTAACCACTGAGGATCAGTTACATTGTGGGTTTGTTACTAACTTAGTTGCATTATGAAATAGCGGTAGTTGCTGGGCTAGTAGACAGTAAACGTAAGCACGAGAGCAAAGTATGATTTCTGTCAAACAACGTAGCACACTTTTGATATCGCAAAAAGATCAATGACTACCAGCATTATAGCTGCCTTGCTGTCTAAAGTAATTAGTTATGACACACTCATCGAATAGTGTCACACGCTGTGGCTGCTGTAAGATGTTGGAACAAAAAGCGCGGGCGCGAGCGCCAGTCCATGTTGGTTGCGCCAGCGCAGCGACAGATGCGGGGGCGACGCGGGGGCGCGATATTTGGAGCTTTGGAGCGTTGTCTGCGGGCCGAATAACCGAGTGCGCTGCAGGCTGCGACTGCGTCACGTTGCGCTTACACAGTGACATTTGGTATACATTTATGAAGGGGACCATATTGTAGTAAAATCAATGGTCAATCTTTAGGCAAGCGTACTCTCCTCAAAAAGTCCAATGAAGATAAGATCGAGGGTATTGTAGGCACCGGTCAGTAACACTGTTGAGTTACTATGTGTATGGCAAACGTAAGTCATTTTTAATTGTGTACGACGATGATGAGTAAGTAACTCAGATTGATAAACGCTAAAGAACAATCTAAATAAATTGACAATTACCTGGGTGTTTTTGAGACTGGGAAATATTTTTCAAATTTTCAGCCAAGTCGGTAACTCTTTTCGAAAACGTAAGAAAATGTCTGTTTTAAAAAAGCGTTTTAAATCGCTTTTTTATTCTATTGTGCATAGTAGTTTAAGAGTTCGTTCGACTTTGATAGTATACCTACAATATCTTTCGCTGTGTTCTGCGATACTGATATTAAAATAAAGGTATTAAATACTTCACTAGCTCGCAAAGCTCTATAACCATGGCCCAAGTACTCTGTACGTATGTGTTGTGTACTTCGGTAACACTAACGAGGGTCCTTCTAGGTACTGTACTGCCATCAACACCTGTCTGTCAAATCAAAACCGTGTCATCTAGTTATTACCGTACAAGTAACTTCTGCCTGATTTGAATGCCCAATTTGTAGACGTTTAAATCTTCTGTTTATACGTGGGTATAATATTTATGAGTAAGTTAGTACAATGAACTCCATAGTTGCGATCGAGACAATGTCGCCGTATACACAAACTTTACAGCTTTGAGTGCACACTGTACGGGACCGATGATATTGGGTAATAGCTAGCGAACCGCCAGAATGAGCGTCACGACAGCGCCGAAAGCGACGTGGGACGTGGGATCGCCACAGTTGGGTACTCGTCACATGCTTGGCGGCTAGCGGCTGGGAGGTCCCTGCGCAGCGAATTCGTGTGCTCAGGTATAGTATACTCGTAAGTATGATACACTTATCATTTCATTTCAGAAGTTAAAAACGAAGGCTTTCCTTATATACCACTTAGATGACAGACAAGTATGCTGGTGACGTGATGATAAACAGTAAAAAAACAAATGTTTTTTTTTGTTATGTAATATGAGTCACAAAGTTCTTGAAAAAGACTGACAATGCAGACCACGTAGATACGGACTTTAAAAAACACGAGTATAGAGTAAGCAATAGGTTCCATTTTCTCTGTCATTTATATAATCGTCAATCGTATGCTGTTCCCATCTTAGACCATCCGCTGCCTTATGCGTTCATACGGTCTTTATTTACTTGCAATAAGGCAGCAGACGGCCTTATAAGACGTTTCTTAACAAAACTTTGAATTTGGTAAGAGGATGATATGACGTAATCATGTAACAAAATGTCGGAAAGGAGTGCTGGACCTTTTGCAACCGATGGTGCATGGTGCGTACAAGTTAATGAATGTTTATTTCTGGTGTCACCGTCGCTTGTGGACGTTCTCAATGCCGGGCGGAGGGAGGGGGGGGGGGTGCAGGCACGTGCGAGGTTCGTATGAAATGAATGCAATATGCCACGTAAGAATATTGCGCCTTATTAAACACAATGTTATTAGGTTTCTTTCTAACAAGTTTGTAAGAAACGTCTCTCTGCGTATTGAAGACTAGATGTGCCCCCGGATTTCGATTTTTAGTTCTTTTGCGCAGAACCCTACTTATTTTTCTAATATTAAGGTAACTTATGTTATGCCTCGTAACATTACTTATCTGCCAGTGAAAGTTCCGCCGAAATCGGCCCAGCTGTTCCAGAGTAAATCAGATTTAATTTACAATTTTATGCGTTTTAATTTTTTTGCGGGGATCCCTAATTATTTATATAAAATTAAAGTCGCCTATGTTACGCCTTATATTATTACCTAACTGCCAGTGTACGTCCTGATGATAAAGGTTGCTCTGCTTTTCTATTAATCACCATCTTTATTTGTGTGGGAAAATGTTTATGCAGAAGGCCTCAACTCTACACTACCTTCCTAACAAGTGAAGAAATGTATGGGATTAGAAAAATAGTAATGGGCATGTACGGGTTTCAACGATTCCAGAAATTCAATAGAATCTTGATTTGATTCCGTGCGTCGAAAAAGTTCGATAAATCTGAAATCATCCAGTTCTTAAGGACGATAACGTAGTCGCCGTTGGTTTGTAGTTCGCGGGCGATGACCGGCGCGCGGCCGAGGCGGAGATTAGATACCGATTATACCTTGTTCGTGTCGAATAGTGTTCGTGCAGCAGCTGGAGGCGACCTCTGGCCACGCGGCAAACTGCCTAGTGATTTTTTCTGAATATGCTTGAACGTCAGCTCCTGTGTTTCTTTGTACCTACTTAGTCACCATAACTCATTGGCCCGTCACATAGCCAGTGATTATCGCGCTCTACGATAGTTTTGTTACGATCGTCGCGACCTGCAGAGGGGTAAGAGCGAGGCACGGGAAGCAAAGAAATGACGGTGAGACGGCCGGCACTCTCGTAAATCATAGAAGAGAGGTTAGTACTACCGCAGCAGACGGGTGAGAAAAGCTGAGCTCTATCACCTATCAATTATTTTTCCTAATTCTTAGATGGCAAACATTTTGTGACGATTTCACTACGCCATTTCGCATGTACATACGAGTAGTTGGTGGTGAACAAACAGTGTTCTTCTTAGGCCGTGCCCATTATCGTACAATCCTGGCGATAGCGGCGCGCAGCCGATAGTCAACCACATGAATCATGTGTACCCGACTACTGAGCCCGCCCGCCCGCGCCCCCGCACCTCGCACCCTGAGGCGAATACACCTCTAGTGAGTGATGTTTAACGATGTTTGTGTGTCCTCGTTTCGACTGTGATAAGCAACGAGTACTTGGATAAATATTCGTTAATCTAACTTTTGTTACCGGTCTGTCGGTACCAAGTCGGCACCTACTGTACCTAATCATCAATATACATACAAAGTAATCATACATCTAAAAACTTCGACTATGAAGTTTAAAATGCATGCTTGGTTTTGTTTGCCAAATGATATTATGTTGAAGAAATAACATATTCATCAAAAACGTTGTCTTGGATGAAAATGATATTTTAGACGCAGAGATTGTGAAATATATTGTTTACTTTACTAGCTGTTGCCCGTGGTTCCGCCCGCGTGGAATTCTTATTCCGTTCCCGCCACCCATGGGAACCTTTACCAGGAATGAAAGTAGCCTTTGTGTTGTTCCTGACTATAATCTATCTATATAGTATATAATAAATAAATAAATAAATAAACATTCTACACAGCGCTCTCTAGACCCAAAGTAAGCATAGTTTAACAAGCTTGTGTTATGGGTTCCAGAATGCGGATAAACATACTTATATACTTTTTTTTTTTGTAAATACATACATATTATACATAGAAACACCCAGACCAATGCAAATAGACATATTCATGCATACAAATATTTGCACTGAGCGGGAATCGAACCCGCGTCCCCTGTCGTAGCAGTTGAATACACTACCGCTACGCCACAGAGGCCGTCAATATATATGACACTCACAAATAATGAAATAATGTGGTTTTCTATTGGTAAAATAATGTTTATAATCAGTTCAGTAGATCCCGAGATTACGCCCGACAACTCATAAACTCTCAAACATTACATCTTTATAATATTAGTAGACATTAGCAACTCGCCCACTGTGATAGCGGCTGGGTTGCCGTGGACGAGATCGCACCTCGACGGCACTTCCCATTGCTCGCGCCGAAGCTCGCCGTTGCTGCATCCCTCTTGCGGGATATCAAAAAACAATCCTCTCTGTTAAATCGAATGCAATTGGCTGTGATTAACATTAAATAAACCGCGAATGTTTATGACAATTAATTATCGAAGATCTGCTTCCTGCAATCTCCCATATATATAATGAAAATCTGTTTTTGTTTTGGGATGTTCTGGTTCTGTTTGGCATGAAGCCTCCGAGCTGAGTAATTCTTTTGCCTAAAACACCCAATGCTTCACTCCGCAACCATTATTGTCGAATTTCTATTATCCCTTTTTTGTCTAAATTACTTAAGGCCTGTGTGCAGAAACAACTCTCTTCGTTTATTTACTGGAACAACTTGTGAAGCCCGATACAGTCGGGTAAATAATCTTCTAAAGGTGACCAGGTGGTGACTGGTATATGATAAGGATTGGCATGGAAAGAAACAAAAATATTTTACCCGGGGTGCCCGGCAACGGACACTTGGGGAGGACACCGTGCATTTTAGTCGGTTCATGCCCGACATAACTACCCCCGCTGGCCGGCGGGGGGGTATCCGATGGGATTTCCGCACGTAAAAAAAGTTTTGTGATTGGAGTCTCATTTTAAGTAAAAAAAATGCTTGTATTAGGAGACTCCGCTCGTTCATAAGAAAGATAATAATATCATATAATGGAGGCTACTAAGGTCCGTCCAACCTTCGCAAATACGACCACGTGTCTTCTTCCCGCTACTAGATAATTATTCAGCCGCAAGGTAAGGCTACTACTTTTTTCAAAATCCTAACTTCTGTTACAATCGCTACTTATTAGACTTTCTATTGCCACAGTATGTTCGAACCATGATAGAAATTAGGCACTAGAATTAGGTATTACGTACTATGGGGTGTGTGTTGGGTAACCTCCTCGAGTGTCGTTCCGACTCCGATCCCGCTGCAGTCCGGGGGGAACGGAACCGGAGCGGCCGGTACACCCTGGGCGGCGGTCAATGGCTTCCCCTTCATGGGGTTGGCATTGATCGTCGGCGAATACCCAACGTGGCGGGAACACATCGCTCTCCGTACTCCTCTGCTTTCAGAGGAGACAGGATGAGCGATGGTGTTTGTGGCTGAGGCCACCATAGGATCCCAGGGGATCCAGGGGCGGGTTGGCCCACTGCTAACGCAGGGGCCGACGGGCACTTGTGCCGCCGCCGGTGAGAGAGGACTAGCCATCCTCTCGCGTTCCGTAATCGGCAGGTGATCAGCAACGACCTGACTGGTGGCTCCAGAAGGGTACGCCGTGAACTTGCTGACCGGAGGGCTTGCCTTTATTGGCCGGCCCACGACAAGGAAAAGTCTATAACACCCGACAGCGAAGTCGTAAAAACCTATGGATACCAGCCGACCTCCATAGTATATAGGCTTATCCAGGTGCAGGGGGCACCGCCTGGATGGACCACCTTTCCCCCATACTCGTGGGATATGCTATGGACTACATAACTATCAGTAATAAAACGGATCGATCTCAAACACACAACAACCAGGGCAAGAAAAAGGACTTGAAAAATGACGGAGTCTGCGCGGAGGTCGCGCAGCAGGCAAGCGTGGAGGTGACGCCAAATACCTCGGCGGTATCGGAGAGTTTCGATACCGCCAACGAGCGAAGCAGGGCGAGCAGCCCGGCGGGTCTGGGCGTGCAGCGGACCCGCAAGCGCAGGAGGCGCGCAAAGGCTCGGGCGGGGGAGGTCGTTTCGGACGAGGATTTTACCCTCACCGGGACGACCTCCTCCTCCAGTAGCGACGAAGCCTCAAAGCCGGCATCCAAGGTGGCTGCTGGCCGCCGAGGGGCGCGAGGTGGAACGAGGGCTGGGCAATCCACCCGAGTCTCCTCGGCCCCTGAGAGGGCCGCGGGCAAGTCACCGCCGAGGCCTTCCACCTCGAGCGCGCGAGGCAGCCGGCGCAGCAGGCGCTGTCGGCGCAGCAGCCGCTGTCGGCGCAGCTGGAGCGGCCGGTGCAACCGGTGCAGCAGCCGGCACAGCCGGCTCGCCCACCGGCACCGCAGAGAGTACCACCGGCGGAGCCTTGGTTCGCGTACGTGGAGGCGCTAGAGGAGCGTATGATGAGTCGGATGGAGGCCCTAATGGACTCCATCCGCCGTCCGCCTCTGGCGCCACCGGTGGCCGGCTACGCGACTGCAGCCCGGAAGGGTAATACCCGCCCGGCTGCAGTGGAGGCTCTGCCGGAGCCGGCTCGTCGCCCCGCTCCCGCTCAGGGCCCCGCTCCCACTCAAGGGAAGGGAAAGGGGAAGGGCAAGGGCAAGGGGAAGACGTCCCCAGCCCAGGCCCCAGCCCCAGCCCCAGTCGCGGCTCCGGTAACCCCCACTAGAACCCCCTTGGAAGGGGGTTGGGAGGTGGCTGGAGCCAACAAAAAGAGGCGGAAGGCCGCAAAGAAGGCCGCCAAGAAGTCCAGGAGGGCCGCGGCCGCCGCGAAAGCAGCGCCGGGGAAGCTCCGTGCCCCCCGCACTACGGCCGTCGTCGTCACCCTGACGGCGGAGGCAGCGGGGAGAGGCATGGGGTATGCCGAGGTGTTGGCCAAGGTGAAGGCCAACGTCGACCTCAAGGCCCTCGAGATCCCGGGCGTCCGGTGCAAGAGCACACGGACAGGAGCCCGACTTCTCGAGGTCCCTGGCGCCGCCAGTGGCCCCAAGGCCGACGCCCTAGCGGCTCGGCTGAGGGAGTCGCTGGACGCAGCCGACGTCCGGGTGTCCAGGCCCATTAAATGCGCAGAAGTGCGCATCACGGGCCTGGACGACTCCGTCACGGCTGAGGAGCTTAGGCTCGCCGTGGCGGAGGCCGGGGACTGCTCCCCGGACACAGTGAAGGCCGGAGCTATACGCTTCGGCCGCGGTGGACAGGGGGCAGCAGTTGTCGGCTGCCCTATCGCGGCGGCCCAAAAGGTCGCTGACGGGCGGAGCCTCCTGGTAGGAGGCTTCCTGAGGGCGCAGGTACGGCTCCTGCAGGCCCGACCGGCTAGGTGCCTGTCGGTGGGCCATGTGGGGGTGCACTGCACAGCGGAAGTGACGGCGGGTGACCGTTGCTTCCGCTGTGGCCAACCCGGTCACAAGGCCGGCACGTGCGATGCCCCGCTGCACTGCTTTAGGTGTGCAGCGGGAGGCAAGCCGGCCGACCACAGGGTTGGCAGCAAGGCCTGCGCCGGAGGGGAGCCGAAGCCGGGAGGCCGGCCTTCCACCTCCAGTTCGCAGCGGGATGCGGAGATGGGGGTTCCATAATGGATCCTCAACTCCGCATCCTGCAGGTGAACGTTGGCCACGGTGCCCATGCTCAGGACCTTCTGCGCCAGAGCATGGCACAGTGGGCCATAAATGTCGCCGCTGTCGCCGACCCATACACCCACCGGTTCCTCGGGCCTACCTGGGAAACCGCGCTGGATGGGTCGGCGGCACTGGTGCACAACCCTGCCGCCGGCAGCCCCCCTCTTGCCGTCGTTGCAAGGGGACCCGGCTGCGTGGCGGCGGCGGTTGGGGATATAGCGGTCGTGGCCGCTTATATCACGCCGAACCGAGACCAAGCTGCATATGAGCAATGGCTCCGTCAGCTGGCCGTCGTCGTCAATGCCTGCCAGCCCCGTCCGGTCCTTGTGCTCGGGGACTTCAACGCCTGGTCGTATGCCTGGGGTTCCCGACACGAAAGGGGCGCGACGGGGCATAGAGGCAGGGCACTGGTGGACTGGGCCGCACGACTCGGCCTAGTCCTCCTAAATCGGGGAGCCGTGGACACGTTCGTGACCTCGAGGGGTAGCTCCATCGTGGACCTGTCGTTCGCGAGCCCCTCGTTGGCGCGACGTGTTCAGGGCTGGCGCGTCGTTTTGGGGGAGGACACAAGTTCGGATCACCGATACATTCGGTTTGACGTGTCCCCCCCTGCGAGCGACGCGCCGGCTGCACCGGCTCCACCCGAGCCACGTTGGGCGCTTAAGCGACTTGATCGGGAGCTCCTCCTGGAAGCCGCCATCGTACAGGCCTGGGCCCCTGCGCCGGACAGGCCTGTCTGCATAGACGATGAGGCGGAGTGGTTCCGGGAGGCCATGACCCGTGTCTGTGACGCGGCGATGCCTAGGGCTCCGCCCTACAATCCGAGGGGTCAGGTCTACTGGTGGTCGTCGGAGATCGCGCAGCTCAGACGGGGCTGCGTGATCACGCACCGCCGGTGGGCCCGATTCCGTAGGAGGCGTCGCCGCCCCGCAGATGCGTAGGCCCGAGAGGCGGAGTTGTACGAGGGATACAGGGAGGCCAGACGAGCCCTCCGAGCGGAGATAAGGCGTTCCAAACCGGACGCCTTCCGCGAGCTGCTGGAGACGCTGGAGCGGGACCCTTGGGGGCGGCCCTACCGGATGGTGAGGGGCAAGCTGCGCCCCAAGGCCCCGCCGTTAACCCGGTGTCTCCAGCCGGATCTGCTCGGAGGAGTTGTTGGCTCCCTGTTCCCAGCGCGGGCGGTGGAACATGTTCCACCGCAGATGACTCCGCCTCGGTTGCGCATGGCGCCCGACGTGGAAGACGACGACGTGCCCGAGGTCACTTGGGTAGAACTAGAGCTGGCGGTGAGAAGGCTAAGAGCCAAACACACCGCCCCGGGACCCGACGGCATTCCAGGCCGAGCGTGGGTCCTAGCTCTAGTCGACGACGCTCTCGAGCCCCGACTGAGAGGGCTTCTCAGCGCATGTTTGGAGCGGGGCCAGTTTCCGAAATTGTGGAAGACGGGGAAACTGGTCCTCATCCGAAAGGAGGGGCGCCCGGCGGACTCGCCGTCCGCCTACCGGCCCATAGTGTTGCTCGACGAGGTGTGCAAGCTCTTTGAAAGAGTAATTGCGAAGCGCCTCGTCGAGCACCTCTCAAGAGTGGGGCCGGACCTGGCGGATGGCCAATATGGCTTCCGCCAGAGGCGCTCCACCGTGGATGCCATCATGCGCGTGAGGGCTCTGGCGGAGGATGCAGTAGCCCGGGGTGAGGTGATGTTGGCGGTGTCCCTGGACATCGCCAACGCGTTCAACACCTTGCCCTGGAGTTGCATTAGGGAGGCGCTCGTGTATCACGAAGTGCCTCTCTACCTCCGCCGCATAGTCGGGGAGTATTTGACGGAGAGAGCCGTCATCTACCCAACCGTGACCGGTCTCGGTCGGCGTGAAATGTCGTGCGGTGTTCCACAGGGATCGGTCCTGGGGCCGCTCCTGTGGAACATCGGATACGACTGGGTGCTTCGCGGTGAGCTCGTAGGCGGTGCCGCCGTCACGTGCTACGCGGACGACACGCTCGTGACGGTGTGCGGGGCGACGTACCGCGAAGCGACCCGAAAGGCCACGACCGCGGTTGCCCAAGTCGTTAGGCGGATCCGGCGGCTGGGTCTCGAGGTGGCCCTGCATAAAACCGAGGCCCTGTTCTTCCATGGGCCTCGGAGCAGGCCACCCGAGGGATCCAGTCTCATCGTGGGAGGAAATCGCATCGGCATCAAGCCCCAAATGAAATATTTGGGGCTCGTGCTCGACGGCCGATGGGACTTCGGAGAGCACATCCGAAGTCTGGCCCCCAAATTGAAGGGCACAGCTCTTGCTCTGGCTCGGCTGTTGCCCAACATGAGGGGGCCCGATGACTCCTGCAGGAGACTCTACGCGGGGATCGTGCGGTCCATGGCCCTGTATGGGTGCCCAATATGGGCGGAGGCCCTGAGGACCGGAACTGTGCGGATGCTGCGCGCTCCGCAGCGAGTTCTGGCCATCAGGGTCATCCGAGGGTACCGCACGATCTCCTTCGAGGCGGCGAGTCTCCTTGCCGGAACTCCGCCATGGGACCTGGAAGCGAGAGCCCTTTCGCAACTGCACCAGTGGCGAAAGGAGGCGCGGGAGCAGGGATGGAACCCCGTGTAATATAATGGTATCCACCAAAACTAAACGCATACAACACTTGTTTGTTAGTGGGAACAAAACGTCATAAGTACAGACGGTGGTAAAACAGCCATTACATACTAGCCTAAGTTTGTATGCGTTTAGGCGTGGATACAGACAGTTGCAAAACGACTGAGAGATATAGAGGGTTGAATGACGTGTGCCTTTCGCGCTTGCGCTGAGAGCTTACGCGTGCTAAGATCGTTGTAACAAAAATAAAAAAGAACAATATAGGATTGCATATAAATTTATTGAGTTTTATTGAGAATAATACATGGCGCAGCCGAATACCGAACCAAGAAGGAATTATTGATGAGTAAAGAAGATAAATTATTAGAAGACGTGGACCAAGTACCCTGTGACGTGGACATGGGCTCACCGATAGAATACAGAATGCCATCACCACTTAAACTAGATTCAATTGAAGAAATGTTGCCCAGGTGGAAAGGTTTTAAACAACAGCTGAAAGTTTTCATATCTGCGGCTGGTTTGGAAAAGGTAACAGAAGCTAGGAAAGCTTCCATCTTACTCAACTGCATAGGGCAGGAAGGTCAAGACCTTTACTTTAATATTCTCAAAGGTAATGAAGAAAGTCATAAGTTTGAAGAGGTGCTTTTATTGTTTGATCAGTATTTCGAACCCAAACAGAACGAACTCATCAGTACATTTAATTTCTTTAAACGTGACCAGCAAGAAGGTGAAACATTTGATAACTTCTACTGTGAATTAAGAAGGCTGGTTAAAAATTGCAACTTTAAAGATGATGCAAGAATGTTGAGAGACAGGATTGTTATGGGAGTGTATGACAAGAAAATACAGCAAAGGCTCTTGGAAGATAGCGGATTAACACTTGAAAAAGCAGTTGACAAATGCAGATCCACCGAGTTAGCTAAAGAACATGTGAGAGCGATGACAAAACAAGAGGTTGCTGTGGCAGTCGATGTGCTTCAGAACACAAGTGGGAAGGGCTCCCAGAATAAACTAGAAGCTAAGTATATCAGGAATACACATAATAAAATCAAAGCTAACAATAAAAATAGTGGGTTTTATCTTTATCAATGTTTAAAATGTAATAGACAGCATGGGCCAAGACAGTGCCCCGCTTTTGGCAAAGTCTGTTCTAAATGTCAAAAGTTGAACCATTTTGCTGTAGGTTGTAAAAGCAAATCAGTGAATTTAGTTAAAGAAATAGAAAAGCCAGATGATAATCTTGTTCATGATTTGTGACTAGTTAAGATGTGTCATTCCATTGGTAATAATAATAAGAATTTACAGGAATGGCTAACAACATTAAAAATTGAAAATAAAAGAGTTGTATTAAAATGTGACACAGGAGCACAAGTAAATGTATTGTCATTAAAAGATTTTAAATTGATTGTCGATGATGAAAATCCTAAATGGTCTGAGACATCAATTTTACTTGAAGCATTTGGGGGTCATAAGATAAAACCATTGGGTAAAAGAATATTAAATGTTCATATAAAGAACAATAAAACACTTAAAGTAGAATTTATAATTATAAAAAATGATGTGCGTCCTATATTGGGTTTTAACTCCCTTATAGATTTAGAATTACTAAAGAACTATAATATTAATAGCTTATGTGTAGACAAAAACAGCATTATTAATCAGTATTCTGAACTTTTCCAGGGAATAGGTGAATTTCACACTCCGCTGGAACTGCACACCCAGGTTGATGCACAGCCAGTAGTCAAACCACCACGTAGAGTTCCCCAGGCATTGATGAAAAGACTGGCGGACAAATTAAAGAGTCTGCAAGAACATCAAATTATTGAGAAAGTCGAACACCCTAAATCTTTTGTGAGTAATCTTGTTATAATTGAAAAAAGTGATGGCAACTTAAGAATTTGTTTAGATCCACAACACTTAAACAAAGTATTAGTAAGACAATATCATCTCATTCCGACCTTGCAAGAAATAGTAAGCAAGTTAAGCAATAAAACTGTGTTCTCAGTACTTGATTTGTCAGATGGATTTTATAATATAAAACTAACAGAGAAATCAACAGATCTATGTACATTCAGCACCCCAATGGGCTGCTATAAATTTCTTAGATTGCCATTCGGGATATCAGTAGCTCCCGAAATTTTCCAAAAATACACGGAGAAAGCATTCGGGGATATACCCGGTGTGGTAATTTATTGTGACGATCTGTGCATATGTGCTGAAAATGAAACCGAACATGATAAAATACTAAAGCAAGTACTTGAAAGAGCTAAAGAGAACAATGTAAAATTTAATAAAAGAAAATTCCAGTACAAACTAAAGGAAGTTAAATATTTTGGACACATTTTTTCCAGGGACGGAATGAGAATTGATAGTGATAGGGTAAAAGCCATATTGAATATTAAAAGTCCAAGGAATAAAAAAGAATTGCAGGTATTTTTGGGAATGATAAACTATTTAAGAAATTTTATTTGTAATCTAGCAGAGTTAGTATCACCTTTACAAATGTTATTAAAAAGAAATACATCTTGGTTATGGACAGAAATTCATGAAAAGGCCTTTGATAATATTAAAAGATGTATAAGTTCAGCACCTGTTTTACAAAACTATAATGATAAATTGCCAAATACAATTCAATGTGATGCTTCTAAGGATGGACTTGGTTGTTGTTTAATGCAGAATGGCAAGCCTGTCTGTTATGCTTCTAGAAGTCTAACAAGTGCAGAGAAAAATTTTTCACAAATTGAAAAAGAATTGTTAAGTGTAGTGTGGGCCACAAAAAAGTTTCATTATTACATATATGGAAAAAAATGTAATGTTCTAAATGATCACAAACCTTTAGAAACATTGTTAAAAAAAGGAATACATGAAATTCCATCAGCAAGACTACAAAGATTAAAATTAAAGTTATTAAAGTATGATATTGATTTTAAGTATCAGAAAGGACGACTAATGCACATTGCAGATCTGTTATCCCGCTCATACTTGCCTGAAGTTGATGAAGATCAGTCCTATATGTTTGAGGTAGTGCATTGTATTGGTTTGGCGACACATCTGCAATGTACAGTTGAACAAAAACAAGAGCTTGTAAGAGAAACAAACAAAGATGAAGAATTAATTCAATTATCTAATTTTACTTTGAATGGATGGCCAATTAATATAAGAACCTTATCAGTAAATCTAAAAAATTATTACAAATTCAGGGAAAATATAACAATTGATAAACAACTAATTTTTATGAATGACAGATTAATAGTTCCACAATCCTTAAGAGTTAAGTTCTTGAATAAATTACATGAAGGACATTTAGGAATAACTAAAATGAAACAATTAGCTAGGGGTTTGTATTATTGGCCATACATTGATTCACAAATAGAAAGAATAGTAAGTAAATGTTATATTTGTCAGACTTACCAAAATAATAACATCAAAGAACCTTTGTTGTCACATGTAGTACCAGATTTACCTTTTTCAAAAATTGGTGCAGATATTATGGATTTCAGAAAGAACAGTTATCTTGTTGTATATGATTACATGTCAAAGTGGTTAGATATAAGAAAATTAGCTAGCAAGTCTGCACAATCAGTAATAAATGCACTGGTTGATATTTTTAGTTGCTTTGGCATACCATCAGAAGTAGTAACAGATCATGTTCCATTTGACTCTTTACAGTGTAACAAATTTGCAAGTGACTGGGGTTTCAAATTTACTTATTCAAGTCCACGTTACCCACAATCTAATGGTATGGCAGAGCGAGGCGTTCAAATTGCTAAGAAATTGTTAACAAAATGTCACGAAGACAAGACAGACTACAGACTAGCATTGTTACAGTATAGGTCATCACCAGTTTCAGGTACACATTTCTCACCAGCTCAATTAATTATGAATAGAAACTTATAAACTAAGTTGCCATCCACTCATAGATACTTAGAGCCTAAGTTAAATAATAATGTAAAAATGGAATTTAGTAAAGTAATACATAGAAATGTAAATAACTATAATAAGAAAGCGAAAACAAAGGGTAACTTTTGTGTTAATCAAGGGGTGTGGTTCTTAAAAGATCCAACAAAATGTAAATGGTATTTGGGTAAAATTATAAAAGTTAATAATAACAGGTCTTATGTTGTAAAAGACACTGAGGGTTGTGTCTATACAAGAACATCTTATCATATAAGATCTCAATAATTTGATGAACTTGGGTGTGTGGTTCAAGGCAGCATTAGGTTAATTTGTGTCTTAATTTATAGTACCTATTAAAACTTAAGGTTTTTCTTTATTTCATAAATACTTACTGTGTAACATACAAACACAATTTATAACAGTTGTTTTTATAGGAGTAATAAGAGTCATATTGCGATTATATAATATTTTCTTTTGGAGGGCGATATCTGTAATTTTTTTTTTTTTTTTTTTTAATTTTTTTTTAACGTAAGGGGTATGATGTAATATAATGGTATCCACCAAAACTAAACGCATACAACACTTGTTTGTTAGTGGGAACAAAACGTCATAAGTACAGACGGTGGTAAAACAGCCATTACATACTAGCCTAAGTTTGTATGCGTTTAGGCGTGGATACAGACAGTTGCAAAACGACTGAGAGATATAGAGGGTTGAATGACGTGTGCCTTTCGCGCTTGCGCTGAGAGCTTACGCGTGCTAAGATCGTTGTAACAAAAATAAAAAAGAACAATATAGGATTGCATATAAATTTATTGAGTTTTATTGAGAATAATACACCCCGAGCCTCGAGAAATCGAGGCCGTGCAGTCCCAGCTCCGCCAGGCCATCGTGGTGGAGTGGAAGGAACGACTTGGGCAACCAAGCGCAGGGCACGCCGCAATAGCGGCGGTAAGGCCCATCATGGAGGATTGGCTGGAGAGGCGACACGGAAGCCTCTCCTACCGACTGACGCAGGTGATCTCCGGGAAGGGGTGCTTCGGGGACCACCTGCATCGGATCAGGAAGGAGCCAACGCCTGAGTGTCATCACTGCGACGCGAGCGAGGACTCAGGGCTGCACACGCTGGCGGACTGCCCGGCGTGGGAGTCGCCGAGGCGTGACCTCGTGGCAGCCATCGGGGTGGGAGTCCTCTCGCTCGGCAGCATGATTGCGGCAATGGTGCGGAGCGCGAGCGCGTGGGCCGCCGCCGCCTCCTTCTGCGAGCATGTAATGCTCGCGAAGGAGGTGGCGGAGCACGCCCGGGAGAGACTTAGAACACTCCCGGTCCGCCGAGCCCACAACTTGCTCGCCGCGCGTCGCAGGCAACTCAGGCGCCGGAGGTCGCTTAACGACCTCCGTCCTCCATGAGCGCAGGCCTGGGGGTGGCGGGTGAGGCCACCTGTCACCCCAGCAGAAGCAGGCCGGGACGGTGGGGCGACTAGCGCCCCTCCCCCAAACCGGGGCAAGACGGGGACACCGTGGTTCCCAAACCCGAGGGGGCCATCTCGAAACCGGAGATGGCCCAGGGTCAGTCGGGGTGCGAGGGATATGCTCTATGGGCAACCTTACACCCCGGCGTCTGTAGACCCGAGACGGCGTGCGGTTTTAGTCGGTTCAAGCCCGGTATCCGAAGGGATTTCCGCACGATAAAAAAAAAAAAAAAAAGGTATTACGTACTATAAACTTTTCTTAAGAAATCCCCTGCCACAGATTCCCAAATTTTAGAATGACCACCCTGGCGCGCGCGTCGCTGTGACAACAGAATGGAGTTCTTTAAGAATGCAAATGAAAAGTAGGTTTCATCAAGGTACGAACATTGTTACTGTAACGTTCTATTCGGTGAGTGCTTTACATTAAGGTACGAACATTGTTACTGTAACGTTCTATTCGGTGAGTGCTTTACATTAAGGTACGAACATTGTTACTGTAACGTTCTATTCGGTGAGTGCTTTACATTAAGGTACGAACATTGTTACTGTAACGTTCTATTCGGTGAGTGCTTTACATTAAGTTGCAACGCTACTAGTTTGTTGCTGCTGATTGATTTATAAATAAGCTATTTTTACAATAATATAGCTTTGTTTACACGCACACTAGGTGTGCACCTACATGGCAGTAGCTCTACATAATGCGTTCATTACATGTATCAATGGCTTCCGTAGGGAGCGCCGCTCGGCGTCGGCGTCGCTCTGTTGCCGGCTCAGACGGAGGGCGACGCAGCCCCCCCCCCCCCCCGTCACCAATCATAAACGTAACATGTGACGCTCGAGTTGGCCTCTCTCAGCCAAAAGCGCGGCGCGGGCGCACCCTCCGCGCGGCCCGGGTACGTGCGCTATCTGCGCCCAGTGGCAGCCAGTGAGTACATTGGCCACCGCTCATCAAACAGTAACCGCTACTTACGATTATCGCTACATACGTTTATCGGACAAATATTCTACCAGAATATTAAGTTAAACTTAATTATCTTACCTATGTTGGCACAAGATTACACACACACGGCCAGGGAATCGAGGTTATGCCTTACACTTTTATAACCAAGTCTGCTGTAGCTTGGCAAATTCCTCCGAGCGTCCCGCGCGCACGTTTCACCCCCCCTGCGCTACGCCCCTCATCCCGCGCGAACCATGGGAGTGGCACGTACTAATTTGCCAAGCTATAGTAAAATACTAGCGATACCATTTTTTTTAACAGTATTCATTGCGAGGATTGGGTTCACCGTAATGGTGTTGGGGTTCAAACCCATAGACTCAATAATAGACGTGCACCACCATTCAGACCAACGATTGAACAGCGTTAATATAATCATACTTAATAATCATGCTTCGCTACTGTACATTCTCGAAGAGGAAAGATAACGATAATACTAAATTGTAACAAGCAAACAAATCAATATTTTAGAAATAGTTTTTTACATATGCTACCCAATTACTAGCCTGCTGGGGTACACTGTACAGTATGCAGTGACAGGCGAAACACTCAACGCTGGTGTTCAAGTCCATATCCGACTAATCCCCAACATTGTGTACTGGGTACACATACAAAGTGTGCTGGGTAGCGGTGGCGGTGATACGACACGTGAGTACCTGTCGCAGAGCCGTAGGTACTAATATATTTCTATGAAACATAAACGAATGAGTGGGCCGACATGACACAGTGGCAACACAGCAACAAGGAGATTTATTCATTTTACAAATTAAGCGTTTAATAGCGGTAGTACATTCGACTGCTACGACAGGGGGCGCGGGTTCCATTAAATATTATTATGCATGGGTATGTCTATTTGCGTTGATCTGGGTGTTTCTATATAAGTATAATATGTATGTATTTACAAAAAAAAGTACATAAGTATGTTTATCCGTATTCTGGAACCCATAACACAAGCTAGTTAAACTATGCTTACTTTGGATCTAGAAAGCGCTGTGTGGAATGTCGTAGAATATTTATTTATTATTTATTAATTAGTGGTCGATGCTGAAAGCTCATACGAGACAACGCGTGGCGCAGTGGCTGAATATGCTTGGAGCAAATCACTGCAGTCTCACAGGAGTCCACACTAGAATCACTAAACTGAGATGAAAGTCCCTAACCTAACACCCACGCATACCTTCAAAACTTTATTGGTTAACATAGCATTAGCGCGAAAAGAATCGAGCCTAATTTTTGTTTAAAGAGACGGCGTGGTGCGTATTGTGGCCTGCTCAGGACGCAGATGCAAATTAAGAACGGATTTGTAGCTGTCTGCGCTCTCCACTTATCCCAATATATGAAGTCGCGCGACAAGTCGCGTGTCGCGCGTCTCCGCCGCGTGTGTCACCGCCACGTGCTCCGTTTAGTGCTAATCCATTGAGTCAGCGCCGTGACGTAATTATACACTCGCTGCTAACTCTCTCAAAATCAGTGATTTGAAAATAACATGGATATAGATGGCGGCGAAGCATATATATATGTAACGTATATATAACGAAGCAGCCTCATCAATTGCATTTCGGTCGTAATTTTATTCAAGTCGTTCGGTGGTCTGATAAGAAAGGTAAACATCACGGCGTACCGTGTCGGCGTCGGCGACGAATAAGTGACGATACCCGGTAGCCACACTACTTAATAGTTCCTCTCATTGTATCACCACAACGACGCGCGTCGATGCGACGTACTGTTGGTAGCTTTTTTACATTGAAAAGAATACTTTGTGTAGAGTCATCTACCACGGCAAGGCAGGCTTCCATCCATAGGTACTGTAGTGTCCGGGGGTTGGACGCCACAATATCTCGTGTTGATAAAAGACAAACACAAGAAAAGATAGATATATCTCATTTATTTATTAATTCAACAAAGGTTCCTATATCGGGTTTAGGGGGGTTTTTACGCGTATATATTTATATTTAAACGAACCAGGGAATCGCGAACTCCGCTCAAGGACTGAGCCTAAATTTAATACACTTATATCTTCTCTTCGGCCGGCGGACCCGGGCGGCGCGTCAAGTCGCCCGCTGTCAGCCGCACAGCCGAATGCAGCTCCAAGCAATTGTTTTTTCTTCCCTATCCTATATTCAAAGTATTTAAATAATTATTTTTAAACTCTGACACATGATGGCCAGGTAAACGAACCGTAGTGTGTCGAACGAGGTCGCACACTACAGTACACACTTATAGGGGTGCTTGGTTGGGGACCTCCACGCGGTGCACCCTGGACAACGGAGACAGCAGCGCCTCTCTCCTAGGGCGGGAGAGACGCTGCCGCCTACGGCCAACTCCGACCGAGGCGAGGACGGCCTTGTTGAGGGCTGTTCGGATGCTTTCCACGTGTCTCTCTGTTTAGCAGATGGCACAGTGGAGAGCAAGTAAGGGGGCCATCTCGAAACCGGAGATGGCCCAGGGTCAGTCGGGGTGCGAGGGATATGCTCTATGACTAACCTTACACCCCGGCGTCTTTAGACCCGAGACGGCGTGCGGTTTTAGTCGGTTCAAGCCCGACATAACCGCCCCCGCTGGCCGGCGGGGGGGTAGCCGAAGGGATTTCCGCACAAAAAAAAAAGGTACACACTTATATGTATGATAGACTAATAGGTTAGGGGAGCATGCATATATTATCACATTCACTAGTTCGCCTCACATGATACTGTGCGCTCCTCGTATAATTTACGAACTGAGGTGCGCAATTTTTAAAAACACAAATCGTGTATTTATGAATACGAGCTCTACTCGAGCTAAGTTAACGGCCAGATACATTAGTCGCTGTAAACTGTAACTAAACCAACTTACTTACAATTCTTACAAATATACCAACGGATTGTCAACGTTTGAGACCGATATTCTTAGCAATCCATGGATTCTCCGTGCGGGTGCCGGGTCCATCGCGTTGCTGAGTTGGGAACTCGGGACAGTGCCTGGGACTTGCGACCCAAGGGTCGGTTTAGAAGGGGCCCCTTTTGTTGATGTACATCAACACTCACCTTCACTACCCAAGTTCCCCTCCCTGCCTAACCAAATTTGATGCGAACCTACTAGTGCCGCTTTAGACATACGTCCTAGTAATGAGCTTGTTGTAGCTCTTGATAGGCCTAGATCTTTACGTAGGTTATAGAGAGATTTTGCTGGTATGCCTCTCGCTCCCACTTCCACTGCATACAAATTAACCACGTAACCGTTTTTGGTTAATTCGTTTGTGAGATCATAGTATTTATTTCTCTTTGTTGTGTGGTCCTTCGGTATATTTGTTTCCCACGGTACAGTAAGTTCCACAAGGACCACATATTTTATTGCTCTCGAGTAAAGAAATATGTCAGGTCTAGATGTCGATTAGGAGAGTCCAATTTTGGGGCAGTTTCTAAGATTGAATAAGGTTTGTTCCTGGATTTTATGGATGAAAGACACAAAGTTGATATGACGTCTGTTAGTAGTCAATTCTTTTTGGGCTCTAGCTACTGCCAGACTCATTGCTTCACGTATAATGATAAGCAACTTATAGTGGCGGCGTGAGTATTGGCCTCTATCGAGAAGCACCCTACATCCTACTAATATGTGCCTAGCCGTCCCTATTGCCTCGCCACAAGTATAACATTATTTTTCTGTGGCCTTCTCCCACCTTACTAGGTTACTCTGGTCTGGGAGGGTCATCTGAAAGGCGTTAAGATAGAATTTTAACAGGGCCGGCGACCACTCATAAATCACGGTGCGCCACTTTAAGGCCATCGGTATGCAGAACTCTCCCATTGTCAATCATCCATTTTGGATTTCCAAATTCATCGCGTGCACTCTATATTTATCATTTTCGTCTTGTTTTAGAAAGGACCTAAGTATATCCTGGTCCCTTTCTGGCTCTCGTACTCCCAACCCCACTCTGTTCGACTGAATCATAATCTAAAAGCTGAAAGCCGAAATAGATAAAAAATATCAGTAACTCGAAAATAAAGAATAATAAGCGATAGAGGAGAACGATAGCAATTTTCTGCGTATAATACACTCGCAATGATTTGAGAATTTCAGAATCAAGGAAAAGATATTCGTTTCCGGCATTGTTGCTTATGACATTATATGCCTTTATCTTAGTGATTCATATAGCACTGTGAAGTATAATAATAACAGCCCTACAACAACTTGTGTATACTTCTTGTATGGGAACTCAACGGTAAATCTAAACTCATTAGTCTATAATAACTTGAAATAGCCACTTTACAACACGGTAGGTGTATACATTTCTTAAATATTAATCTCTTTAAAATTCCACCAAATACGTTACATGGGCCAACTCGACTACCTCGAACTGTGTTCACTTCGTTTGCAGATAGATAACGGGTCATCGGTCGCCAGATACCCGGCGCCGGCGCAGTGGAGAGCGGAATGTCTCCGGTGATCCCCGCCCGGACTCCATTGCATCGTTTTGTGTCTCGTGTAGAGTGCGTGTAAGTTGTGTCGACTGCAAGCGCGAGGCCGCCCCCCGCCCCTCGCCCACGTCCTGCCGACTACGGTAACACAACAATTATAGAATATGTCGTCGTCAACTCGTTCACAGGAAGGGGGACAGGTATATTTAGGATATTAAATCTTGTGAACAAAACTAAGGTGTCTTTCTATACCGCGCCTGACGCCTCAGGATTTTAGGAGTACATTTACGATATATTCAGTGGAGGTTGTACAGCCTGATTCAGCACCAGCTCCCATAGTACTCCATTTTCAGCATCCAGTCTACTTCACCAACTTCTTCAGACACTAATTCATCTGGCTGATGCTGTTTAATAGCTACGAGACCTGAGACCGACGGAATCACACACTGCGTCTATTGTATGCAGTATCGCTACACCCGCGCCGCCGCCGCCCCTTCAGAAACTAGCCGCTGCATCGTGCACACGAACGACCGCGAAAGGAAATTGAATTTCAAACACAAGCTGCGAGCGGAAGCGCTGCTATTAGTAATGATCGGAAATGAAAATAATTCCTGAACGCGTCACGAGCATAGCGCGAGTCCCGCACGCTCCCTGGACGAACGCAACCTCCACACGTCCACCAAGCAATCTTTTATCCAGGCTATTGTAGGATATTATCGGAAGTTTACGGATTCTATCTCGGTTTATTTGATGTTAGTTTATTACTTAAATACTATTTACTAATAACTAAATAATAAACAAACATCAAATAAACCGAGATGGAATGCGCTAAAAATAGTTTTACTTCAAAGATATTGTATTTTTAATCATTCGTAGATTCGCCACTACAAAGTCAACTAACAAAAGCTTAAAAACATTTTTATTTAAAAAGGTCTTCGGTACCCTTGCGTACATGACTGGGTACCTACCTACTCCATTAGCAATGGTGACAATAAATAATTAAGAATGTGGCGTTCTTGTATTTGGGCTTTTGTTTTCAAAAGTGACAATAAACAATGGTTGTCATCATAATAAATAAAAGGTTTTCAACCGCGGCGTTTAACTCGCTGTGTGGTATTGCATTGGTCGCCGCACTCGCCACTCGTCAGTTTCCTTAGTTGCTCGGTTAAGTCAATATACCGCAATACAATATGCAGCATACTGTTTAGTATTTATTTGTCAAAACTTTTGTTACAGAGTCAAACACCATTTATTGAGCTGCTCGAAAAGATCTCATGTCATTGAATAAAACTACCACTAAATGGCACGTCAGGTGTCAGTAAGCGAGTGCCAAGCGCGCCAGTTGACGAATAAGTCAGTTATCATTTGTACAACTAGTTGAACTACAAAGTTGTACTTCAGTACCAGAGGGGCATATTATGAAGTTCTTTAATGTTTCACATGTAAGTACAGTGTAAGTAGTGCTAAAGAGCATCCTGCAATTAGATTTCGGAAATAGCTGGGATACCAGCCATGTTCACAACCTATCGAGGGTATGTGGAAACCTACTGCCTACCTCAGTGTTATACCCTGGAGTTGCTTTTGTATTAGACTTGTTGACTGCGGCGACCAGACTAGCTAACTTGCCATTGGTGCTGTATAACCACGGTGACAGGTCGAAACGGCCTGTCCGACCTCATGTTGTTTGAGATGATTTTTTGATGCTAAATAAACGTAAACACTTATTTTGAGTATTACAGAATAATTTTAAGGAACTGATTGACGTACAATTTCATTTCTACCGAGGTCGGATGTGTCGAACATAACGAATGTAATCTGTTAGGTCTTTACAGCCCGATATCCGCACTAACTGGTGAACTTATCGACGAAATTTTAGTGATGTGAGTGAAAACATCGATGTCATAATTAATTAAATGTATGTATACTTGATGGTGATTGCTCAGGATTTTGAAGAACATATAATGTCTTGTCGGTGCAAGGCCTAATAAAGATGGAAGATATAATGTTATCATTTTGACGGTGAAATGCGTTTTGAAAAACAGGTGATTTTGTCTATGGTGACGTCACACTTTTGGTATCATTCAGTGCACTTGATATTATTACCATTCTCCTGGATTACTTCATGTTGATAAGTAACTAAAATAATCGCTTAACACATGCTGAAAAACAAACTGCATTCACGCACAGCACTAGTGAGAATAATGCATAAATCTATTGGGTCATCGAGTACAGGTCCTTTAGACCTGATAAACGCACCATACGTAAAATAATTACGTGTGGTTGTATCGGCCGGAAAAACACGATATTTTTTTATTTCGTTGAGTAGTACGAGAGACAATTCCAAAACTATATTTGTCACCTTCTAACTCAAACGCAAACCAAAGATATGAAGCCCGCACCAGCGAAAAAACTATGATTTTGTCAGCCGCACCGGAGAAAAGTCATTCATCAAGTTGTTTCAGTTCGATACCGCAGATAACGTGTTAATGTAAAAAAATACACGGTATTCCACTGTTTTGCAATGACAAATCAATCAATCAATCAATTCATTTACTTGCGTCGAATATGTTATCAAAAAGCACTCAAGTGGCATTAGCACCAGGTTTAGCGTCGAATATGGCTGATTGCTAGCCCACGCCCGTTCTGTGATACATCTTTATATCTGAAATTACTTATTACCCATGTTATGAATATGCTTCAAGTTTGACATAAATCCAAAGGAAAGCTTAGTAGCTATTTATAAAATATGAGATTATGATAAGTGCGAGCCAGCACGCCCGAGGTCGCGGGGGGGAAGGTTTATGGAGCAATAACTGTTAACTGCACTACTCCAGTGGTGAAACGTTTCCTGCAATGAAAAAACTTTACGAAGATTTCGCTGTCGTCACTCGTCGCTCTCTGCACCGAGCACCACCGCGCTGCGCCGCGTCGAACGGTACACTTGCAGCGCCATCATACTGAAAGTCTTGGTTTCCATAACTTTCACAACAAAATACAATGTTAACGAACGAATTCAGTAATCATGTCTTATGCTTTCCTGATTGAGTGACGTGTGATAACGTGTTGTGACACCGGTTGGCGTGGATCTGTGAGGGGAACTTTGATCAATGTAGCCTATTCGAAACTAAATTAATAAATATGAAATAAAATCAATGCTACTAAGAAGAATAAAAACAAAATCGTCGAAGAATAAAATAAAATCAAGCCTGTCTTTTCACTGCCAAGCGAACCAATGCACCCGTACCGATAACCGACCGCGTCGAGCTTCTTGGCCTAACTCTGACGTCCACCTTCAAGTTTAGGTCTTACATTGGGGCTAAAGCTCAAGTGGCTGCTAAAAGCTGTGCATGCTGTCGAAGAGTCGACCGTACTTCGCACTGGAACAGTTTATTTTTTTTATTTATATTTAGTCTGTCAAATTGACTGCACCCCGCCTGATGGTAAGCTGAGGTGAAGTCCAAAAAGTAGTGGCCACCATTTCCAGAGATTGTCCCTAGAATGGTGGCCCCTACATAGACGGCCTCAACAGATGTTTTTTCAACTTGTACCAAGCGTAGGTTCAATCCTGTATGGAGTAGTGCTGGTATCTGTGTGATGGCTGAGCTAAATACCACCTGCAAGCGCTGGAGACGATAGAAAGAAGGGCCAGGAGGCCCATTAACAACGATGCACTCGTAGAGAAAACGCTTCAGAGCCTTATACAGCGACTCAAAGTTGTAGGCCTATTGGTTTATTATCGGATGCATTTCAGAGAGTGTGTAGCGACACGCCACCGCTATATGGTGGATATTCCACTCATACGCACGAAAGGATTCGGCGACACATTTATTATGCGTACAGCTAAGGAGTGGAATTACCTTCCAGAGTCTGTGTTTCCGGAAAGCTATAATCTCGGAATCTTCAAGTCTCGAGTGAATAGGTTTCCGAGTGGTAGAGTCAAGCAACAGTCATTTTGGCCGTTGCATGAATGGGCCGACTCGACCGGGGAAGCATCACCCTCTCACAGAATATCGACGCCAAGTAACAGTATTGGAACTGTTGCGTTCTGTTTGGTGAGTGAGAGTGCCGAAGCCCAAAGTCCTTTCCCATCCCCTCCCCACCTCCTTTCCCATCCCCTCCCAAACTCCTTTCCCATACCCTTTCCTTTACAGGGTCGGCAGCGCGAGTGTCACGCCACTAGTGTTGCACACGTCCATAGGCCGCGGTAACCGCTTCCCATCAGGTGGGCCGTGTGCTTGTCTGTCACCTTAGTGGTATAAAAAAAAAAGTTTACTTCTAGGCAAACTCAAATGTGAGTCTATCATTCTTAAAAAACAAACTAAGTCTATTTAACTTTTGTAGGTACTGAAGGACGATAGTGACGTCACTGACATCATCTATATATAACATAAACATAAACTCACGCCTATATCAAGGGGTAGGCAGAGGTGCTAGCACCCACATTTCGCCAGTTTATGTTTAGGTCCCAATGTAATAGGTGACGAGCCTATTGCCATTAACTGGGCACTTATAAACCTGCGATAAATACACACATAACTTCGAAAAGCATCGAAAAGTCATTGGTGTGTGCCATGGTAAAACCTGGGATCGAACCCGAGACCTCGTCTCAGCAGTCCATTACCCATACCACTCGGCTACCGCGGCTTAATCCGCGCATCTATATATATATAAAACAAAGTCGTGTTAGTGATGACCGGGATAAACTCTTTCTTCTTTGATCCTTTAGATTTGTCTTCGCCTGGACTGTACCCTTTTGTGGTATTTTTGCTGAAATCGCCACGGCTACCCGCCTCTCTCCCCCACTTGATAGCGGGGGTGGTGATGTCGGACTCAAACCGACCAAAATCTGAAGCCCTCTCGGGTCTTTAACGCCAGGGTGAAAGGAGACATTCACAACATAAATGCAGCTGATACGGTAACGAACATAACTTAATTATAAGGCAGAGCGAAGTTTGCCGGGTCAGCTACTCTACTAATAAGATAACTTGCTGGTAATGGCGGCCATGTTCAAATCAGTCTGCCGGTTGCATCGAAAGTTTAAAAAATTGTAAGTTATGTAGAGATGCCGCTCCAGATGTTAAATTTCATAAGGAAATTACAGAAATAAATGAATAATTATGCAATGCTAACAATGTGTGCCTCAGTTTGACCACCTCGATAGATGCTTGTTTACAAGCTTTTATTTAATTTGCTCTGTTAGTTTATTAGTTAGTACCTAGGACTGAAATCTTGGAAGCCCAATTAGAACCACTCCTGACTTTAGTTTGGACTTAAATTTGGTATGCTTGCGTATCTTCGGTGACAATGTGATAATGTGGTAACATGAAGCTGATCTGATGATGGTGTCGGCAGATGTCATAGGAACTGCTGAACTAAACAAGATTAACCCGTGTTTGGGCTTATTTGATATGTCTACTTATGCACTTGCGAGAAAGTTTGTTTTCTAATTCATAATTTTCATGTTCAATTCAATTAAATTTTTTGGTATGGCGAGCTATGCCTATATCTTCGACAAATTCTGCCAATAACAGACGTGCGATGGAGTTGTGGCTATTACAAAAAGAGAGTATACTACTTTTGAATTTTGACAATTAAACAAATGAAAATTGTTCACTCAAAAGATATAATATAAAATTTATAACATACAATTTATAATGAAGTAAAATAATTCCACTTAGAGCCTCCAGATAGAGATGTTTGGTTCGATCTAGAATGTTTGCTTCACGAGGAAGAGATACTTCGCTCTACACATGTTGTTCGGGATAGAAAGGGCGAGATTAAGGGAGTTCAATTAAAAGAGCTAATTGAATAAAGTACTCACCATGGTAGAGGGGGTAAATACTGCCAATGAAGCAATGTCTCTACGCATCTGTAAAGGTTCGAAGTCAATTATGAAGTGAACCCAAGATTCAACGATGCGGATGGAACGCCATGTGATCTGCCAAGAGCGTCTGGAGGGTATAGTGGGAAGCAGACCTCCACTGACGCATGACGGGCCCGCGACAGTGCAGAAGATAATAAATCCAGCAATCAACGCTGAAAACTTGTGCTACGTAACTCACCACGTAAGCCGAATTAGTTTTGTCAATGAAAGAGAGTTAAGGGCGACAGTTCTGTATAAGTGTGATTCAATATGCAAGCTAACTTTGCATTTACTCGTGTTTGTCTGTTATCTCACAACGAATCATTCCTTTTATGATGAAATGTAACTAACAATTATGTTGATAAGAAATCGACCGGACTGACTTAGTACTGTTCAAATATTTCAAGAAGTCTTCCACACCGTGGGCTGCTCCCCACCGAGAGCGAGACCCACTGTCGAGAGAAATGGTTTGGTAGTGGTACGGAGTAATAAGTCATAGAAGCTATATGAAAATATACTTCTACTATAACTAAAACTGCAAAAATCAAGTGCATTGAGAATGAATAAATTGTTTCTGGAGGATGTAGCACACAACACACGTGACTGTTGCGTAACCCTTGTAACGGAGCGCGCCCAGCGCTACCTTCCTACGGCCAATTAGAGGCTTTAGCACAATATCGAAAACAAGTAATAGTATTGCCTCACTTCCCGCGGCATGTGCTGTGTCAACATCTCACACTCACCGTTGCTGGGGCTCTCTCTTAGTAAGCGGTGTACATTAATAGTAATTGTAGAGCCAGTCGGCTTACTTCATGAGACTAACGCAACATTCTGAGGTTCTGATTTTAACAAAAAAATATCGCAAGGTTAATGAAAATCATCTTCTGTAACCAGTTAGATAACCAGGCAGATAGCCAGAGCTATGCATATCTTTGTTTCAAATCATTTACATGTATTGAATATGGTTACAGATATCGTATCTTAAAAATAGTATAGCATATTTGGCTTATAGTCCATACGCATTAGATTATGTTCACATAATGATTGATTTTGTGTAGAGGTAAGTTCTTAATGTTAACAGAAATAATATAGGGAGTCCCGCTCAATGAAATCGTGCACCGTTGTTACTCGCGCAATTTGGTGTTATTATTCTTCGCTTAAATTGGCTAACTTGACGAGGTTTGGGGGAGTTTACCAACACGGACGCAGTCGCAAGGACGCACTCGAACAGTACAGTAGGCGCACCATGAAACGTACATTCGCAGTTGCGGACCCAAATTGTGGGCAATCAATCGGTACCATAAAACAAACTTATCCTGCAATCGGGCCCGAAGACGACACGTTCGTTCGGCCTAAACCCGTTTCCTTTCGTAAGTATTTTTATAGTCTGTTGGGAGGGTATGTATTTGAAATCCTGTAGGATTGTCGTTCATCTGAAATATTTAAATATACCTTGGTTGTTCTTTTACATTACATTTCCACATTGATTTATTTAAATAATTTATATAGGAGGTATTATTTGAATTTTTGCCATCGGGCCAGTAGTTTTTATGTTGATTGGTTACATACAAAAAGCGGCCAAGTGCGAGTCGGACTCGCCCATGAAGGGTTCCGTAGCAGTAAGTAACATAATAATGCTTTTTATTTTTATTTTATATTGGAGTTTATTGAATGAAAGGTAAATTGCGTTTTAAAAAAAACTACTTACTAGATCTTGTTCAAACCAATTTTCGGTGGAAGTTTACATGGTAATGTACAGGGGGGTACACACATTTTACCACTTTGGATGTATCTCTCGCGCAAGCTATTCAGTTTAGAGAAAAATCATATTAGAAACCTCAATATTATTTTTGAATACCTATCCATAGATACCTCACACGTATGGGTTAGATGAAAAAAAAATTTGAGTTTCAGTTCTATGTATGGAGAGCCCCCAAAATTTATTGTTTTTTTCTATTTTTGTGTGAAAATCTTAATGCGGTTCACAGAATACATCTACTTACCAAATTTCAACAGCATAGTTCTTATAGTTTCGGAAAAAAGTGGCTGTGACATACGGACGGACAGACAGACAGACATGACGAATCTATAAGGGTTCCGTTTTTTGCCATTTGGAAACGGAATCCTAAAAATCCAAAAATATAAATCTTTCCTCATGAGTCAGGACCATCGCAATTCTACCATCTGAGAGACGGCAAGCTCCGATAAGCTAATTGTTTTTCAGTTGACAATTTTATTCACTTTTCTTGAAGTTATTGTCTCCACACGGTAGGAGCCAACACAGGCAAAGCACCAAAGCGAAAACAGAAGAAAGCTAGTACTATAACTCGTTGCATTGTCTCGTGAATGGGAGAAAAGGCAACGTATAGTGGTACCCATTTGCAAATCATAACGAGATAATCATCCTGCTATCAAACTTGTTTCGGTCTTTTCAGCAGCAGTCGGGGTTTTATTTTTTAATTCGCTGAAGTAATAAAATTGGATAGTGATACAATCGGTTCTGTGTATGCCCTTCGAGAACGATACGTTTATACACAACGCTGACACGGAAAGCTAGCATAATGAACAGGTGCTGACGTCCAAATGTCCGACATCAGAACTTATCGCGTCTCGCGTGTTTGTTCTGTGCAGCGGCGGTCATTCACTCCGCGTATTCTGAGACGCGCGCCTACGACTAAGCTTAAGTGAACTGCATCTCGTGGACTACATTCGTTTGTATGTATTTGTGTTCACGCCACGCGCCACGCGCTCGCCTCTTATAATAATGACAATAATCTTTATTTGTCTGAATATGGTGCTACAATACAGGTCTAATAGTAAAAGGGTAGGTTCAGCATATTCCACTATTACTGGTGTACAAATTATAGCACAAGCAAGTTACTCAAAAACTTACCTACACTCTTACTTACGATGCGCGCGCGCAGCTATTTTTACAAGTTACTAAATTCATATAGGCTATTTTTATTCTATTTTAGTTTAAGTAGCAGGACGAATTATACTCGCACTTACACGGTACTGGTACAATTATTGTAAAGGACAAACTTGATGCTTTATTTAATGACCTTAAAAATATTTTGTTTATGTTGCCAGCGAGCTGAATTGTTACCCAATAGTGCTCTATTAAAGTCCACCTATAACCCTGGGGTTATCTTTCGAGGTCGCACCCGGGGTGCCCGGCAATGGACGCTTGGGAAGGATACCGTGTAATTTTAGTCGGTCCGATTCCGACACACCGTGGCAACGTAGGGATGGAGCCCGTGGGGGGTTTCCACACGTAAGAAAAAATGGGTGTAATATTCCTAATGGTGCTCCATATACGTTTCTCATTCGTTTGAAGGGAAAATTGCAGTTTTCAACTGCAAATACAATGTTATAAGCCTTATAAGCGTTGTGAGCATATTGTCTAGATACGATTTACAAGAATGTTTTATTCTCAGTGATTCTGGTTATAAATGTGGGGTGAATCTCAAACAAACGACTACTACTATAATATATAGAGCTAAATTATACTAATAATAAATAATAATAAAATCTTTATTTGGAACATAAACAATAAATAAAGAAAAACAAAATTAGATCGATGACCGCTGTAAAAGTAGTACACTGTGGCACAGCCATCAACGCCACTCTCCTGATGGAAATGAATTGCAGACTTACTAAATCAAATCAATTAAAAACTAAAAATTAAAACTAAAACACAGAAACAAAAACAGTGATACAAAATAGTATTTTGTTAAAATCACTTGTAACTAACTAATAACTACAACTAAATTGCATGCAGATTGGTGTGTGTAGGTATGTGTGTAAGTATGTATTTGAAGGGGCGTGTATGTGTGTGTGTGTGAACTGACTGGGTGACTCACACAATGAATTATGAATAAAATCATTTTTTAATATCAAATGGACACAGGTTCTATAATCATACAACTGGTATGATGGTAGAATAATTAAGCCTTTGGAATCATCTCGAATGATTTTTCAGAGGCACAGAGGTATCGTTTACAAGTATGGGATCATTTACAATTCCTAAAGCTCATCTTTGCGTCGAGTGCAGTGACTCAAGTGGACATCGACTGCGTCCAGGCGCTCCAGACCAAAAAGGAAGGCAATAGAAGAGCAGTATTAAAAGTACTGCGACACTCTGGTTAGCACACCGACTTTTTAAAATGGCAATTGAACTTACCTTCTGAATGATTGAAGCCCCTTCTCATCCAGATCCTCCTAATATCTTCCTAATATAATATTTTTGATGGAAATTGACTATTCTAGAAGTGGCGAGATACGGTAAATGGGCTATTTTATTGTTAAATTCTATGTGCATGAGTAAAGTGTGAGAGAAGCAGGACACTTGATAAGTTATCACTGATGGAACGAAGCAGAGCAGAGGTGCGTTAACGACTTTACCTTTTGATGATAATTCTGGCTGGTGTCCACTATCGACACGACATGACATTACGTTCGCCGTGGTAGTATCTTACGCACGTATCGATAAAGATCTGGGGCCCTGGCGATAGCATCGCTAACTACACCTCATACATACAATATGTACCTCCGTTTGTTTGTTCACCGGCATGATCGACACTTTCTCTACAAAGTGTACTGTTGTGAAATGCCAGCTCAGTTTACTACAGACATAACACATTATTTTATTACGGAAAGCGTGTGACAACAGCCTTCAAAAACAATTGTTTGACAGATGGCGAAGTAAGGCTCGAACAACGTTTAGTAAAAACAAAGAAGCGCCCAAAAATTCAAGAACAAGTAACCTAGTACCAATTAAGCCTAGAAACATTTTGATTCGTGCTCCTCTATACTATCCTTCACAGTTCTTATTCTCCAAATTATCTGCGGGAACGTTTTGAGTATCTCGTACCTCGGGGCAAACCCTGTCGTTCCCCTTTCATCCATATTCGTAACTGATCTTTCGTAGCCAGCTACGAATATGGAATTTTTTTCTCGTTTGATAACTAGCTACGAAAACCTCCTCCCTTCTACTTCATACTCCTGCTCACAGCTCCAGCTGTTATGATGGGTCATTTACTGTACGGGCTGTTCGACTATGGAACTCACTACCGCACCATATTCGAGACAGTCGCAGTCTGGACATCTTCAAAAGAAGAACTAAAGAACATTTCCTCTCACAATGTTAAAGTATATAACATAACATAACATAAACTCACGCCTATATCCCCGAAGGGGTAGGCAGAGGCGCTAGCACCCACATTTCGCCAGTTTATGTTTAGGTCCCAATGTAATAGGTGGCGAGCCTATTGCCATTAACCGGGCACATATAAACCTGTCATTGGTGTGTGCCATGGTAAAACCTGGGATCGAACCCAAAACCTCGTCTCAGCAGTCCATTACCCATACCACTAGGCTACCGCGGCTAGTATATAAAGTATATAAAGTATTATATGTATGTATATAACGTATTTATATATATATATGTATAACTATGTATAAAATATACATGTCTGGATGTATATTATTTTATTTTACATATAGTATATTATATTTACTTTTTGAATGTATAATTTATGAATGTCTATCGATTAATCTTTACCATCTTTCGTTTAAGTTTACTTTTTATTTGTTCACTTTGCTTCCCTCTGTTATTTTCTTTTTTCTGCCTCTACTGCTCAAAGGTTTGCTGGTAGAGAATGTAACGTTGTGGATTCTTTATAAATCTAATTAAAACAATATCCGTAAATTAATCGATATTTTAGTATGTTTCTATAATATATTACTAATTATCTATGGTTGTGCGAGCGAGATTGGACAGCACTAGCCCAGTTATAAACTGACGGCTCTTATATCGTCCCTTTCCTTGGAACCTTCGCCAAGGAAGGTCGCTTTGACCCCGTGGCCAACTGCTGTCGGCTCCGGGTAAGTTTTGAGATCAACATTTCCTACTTCTTTCTACAGGTGAAGACTTTCCAGCGGTGTAGCTTATTGCCTGCTAAAATGCATGGCGTATTATATTTTATTTTATACTGTGTGCTATTTCAGCCTACCTATTGAGTGCCACGAGGCCGATGACCCCTACGGTCAGAGGTCGTGGCACCAGCTTGTGCTGCCTATTTATATTTCTTTTATTATAGCTTCTAGCTACGCTGCAGTGCCGCTGGGAGATTCTCTTCACCTGCTATTTAAGCGGGTCACTTGGACGTAATTACCTAGTGACAAACTGACCCGCACCTTTCCTATTTCCAGGGTCTTCGCACCGGGCTTCGCACCATCTTAGCGGTAGCGAGGCACACCAGCGGAGACCCTGGCACGCCGGCATCACCACCAGCCACGTGTCCACTAGCTAAGTGCATACTAACATCTTGCACAACGGACCGAACAACGCCACGGCAGAATATTTATTATGAATCCATCCCCTGAGGTTCATTTACTCAAATACCAGATATAAATTTATGTAACATTCTATTCACGATTATAATCTCATACTATACATTGTAATCACCCTTTTATTTAACTCTCTGCTCGCCCTAGCCGGTAGTAAGTCTTAATTACATTCATTATTTAATTAATTTTCCCAGTGCATATAGTCACCTTAAACTTTTCATAACTCCATTTAAAAACTACTACAAATTTATTAATCGTTACATTGGCGCCTTCAAAGGTATTATTCTGCCGTAGGTATTGTGTGTTTGGTCCGTAAGTACTTTATTTCTTCTTATTTCCTCTTTATTTTACCAGTGTGGTGATTTTTTTCACCAATTTTATTGTTATTTTTCATTTTAACTAAATGAAGGTAGTTGAAAATAATTTTTAATTTCAATTTTTTTATAATTAACTGAATAATGCATACATTTCCATTATATTAGTGAAATTACTCATTCATTTAACTAATCACCTGTGTTAAACATAACAACAAGGTTAATTAACATTACTTATTCAATTATTTTGCATTTAACATCTAGACTGGTTTAATACCTTTTATGGTCATTTTAATTGTATACTGTTATACCACTGGTAAAATAAGGATCTATTCACTTTTGTTTCTTGGACTTGTTGATCTCAACCATTATCTACTTACTTTTTAATTCTATTTTTGTATAGGTGTCTGTCGCACACCCAGTCAGTGAATTTATACTTTTTATACTTGCTTACCTTTTATGTGCATTATAATAACATATATTAGGTTATTATATCAACCTATTGCTGGTTGAAATTTATCTTTATTTTGATATATTAATACTATTTTGTTGTGTTATACACAAATAGTTTATTACTCACTGACAGGTTACATATATACTACTTGATTTTACTAGTACCTTATATTGGAAGTAAATTACTTACTTAATTTTTATGTCAATCTCGCTCATCGCACCATAGCTTTTATATTTACTTAACTTTGGGTTAATTTACCTTTTAAATTTAATACTTACTCAACTGTTTTGTAGTCAGTGTTGCTTGTTGTCGGATTTCTGTATCCAAATTAGCTTATGTATTTGAAAAAAAAAAAAAAAAATGAAAACAATTCTTTGAAAAAAAATACAAAGAATAAAAGATCTCCATACAACTAATAAAATCTTTGAAAAGAACAACAAAGATAATAAATACTTAAATTTGTAGACTTCGTCTTGTTCTGCATATGGGATTGTTTTGTCTGGTATAGTTGAAAGTCAATAAAATCATTACCGCTTATATAAATTGACCGTTCAAGTCAGCAATGCATTAGCCATTTCCCCCGAGTCCTTTTAAAATGACTTGTGTCATAACTATAAACTAAATATAGGGAAAACAATCAATATATTTCATATAAAACATTTTTAATCAAACATAATACAATACAAGGACCTAACCTAACCTAATAAATTAATTAATTAAATAGCAACCTAACTTCTTAACTATGAACAACACTTGTTTTGTTCTAAGAATCACTATTGTTGTAAATATATGTAAATATTCAATAAACTTTGCTTTGCTCATAAACAATATTTTACACTATTGTGGCAAACAAGTATATACCTACACATACTTGTAACTAAAACTTGCATTTTATAATTATTGCACTGTGGTAATACACTACCTATATCTCAATACTACAATGGTCGTAATGATATTTGTACCTATAAAAGGTTCACCAGTAAAATTTTTAACTTCATGTACCTACCCAATATGTGCACATATAACGAAAACTTTTATAACTTAAATAACTCATCTGTCCTGTTTGTAGACACGGTCTACAGGTCAATTATGTCTTCTTATTATATAATGTAACACTTTTCAATTGTTATTACATCTTCGGTTCGTATATTTGAACAAAAGTTTGTTTTGAAATTGTTTGAAACTTAGTTGTCAAACGTCATATGGTTTTGACAATCAAAAAGGTTGCCAGTATACTAAAATATAAAATTACTACTAGTTATTGTTTAAAAAATTGTCTTGTTTTTTTAAAAACAAAATAATATTATTCTTTGATGAATACCAACTTTTGGACTTTTTTAACTGAATATTAAATATTAATATCTTATAACCTATTGGTTAATGTTCTATCATGTTGTAATACTTTTCTTAGGATGACTGTTCCCTTTTATGTTTTTGTTTTTTGAACAAAACATTAAAATTTATTCACTAGTGAATAAATAATAATTATCATTTTGGACTTGCCCCAAAATAATTTATTATGTATATTTCAACTTATTAGTTTTTTAACTTCGTAATTATTTTGCCTTGTTGCAATTTTTTGTATGATCCGTTGGATCAACCCTAAAATGCCTTCATGGTCATTTTGAACTTGAAAAATAATTTTTTTTTTTACTTTTTGCCACAAAATATAAATATAAACATAAACGACTACAAAACTTTAGAGAAACTACCTACCTTGTTGAATCGTGGGTTCTTAATTTTTTGAAATTTTGAAAAAAAATTTTTTTGAACACTAGTTGTTCCAATTGCAACTGATGTTTGCATACATACTCACTGACGTGGGTCAAATAATAAACTATTTTACTTTAATAACACTTTTAATAATAAATTGACTTGGTCATAACTTTAAAAGTTGTTCATTATATATTTTTGACAATAAAATTTAATTGTCTTTATTGTATTAAATCATATTACCCTACCACTACTATATATTTTCGTCTTCTTTTCTCCTCTCTTTGAGATGGAACTTTGAACTTCATGTTCGTTTTCTTTTATTATTAGGCTTTGCCTAGTAAAGGTTGTTGTGGGTCGGTTGGCGTTTTAAACCAACTGATGTTGTTTTTGGGTCCGTTGGCGTTTTAAACCAACGGATACCTTATTTTTATGGTTTTGTACCATTTGTGGGTCCGTTGGCGTTTTAAACCAACGGATACCTTTTCTTGGAGCTGGGATATTCAACCAGTATCTGGGTATTGTTTTTTATGGTTTTATACCACTATTATGCTGAGCGGTCGTGCAAACTCAGTTCCAAAAACAAGCCTTATTGCATATCTCTGTTATGTCTTCTTCCGAGCGGTTTGCAAACTCGTGAAATAAGCCTTATTGCAGATGCGGTAATGTATACATCTAAAATAAGCCCTATACTAAAAACATAACACTTTATCTTTTATAGTCGAAAATATATAGTGGTATTTATTGCTCTTTTTCTTCCCATTGAAATTGTTGTCTGTGACATTTCAATGTTTACCATCTTGTTAGATTTACGTCTGAGTCTCCAGCGCCTATTATCCTGGAAACTCTCTTCGGAAGGAAGCGTGTGCTACATTATTTAAGTGGTAACCGCAAAGTATGGATGAAAATGATAGAGGAGGTATGTAAGAAAGTATGTATGTGTAAGCGTAAGTCAAGCATTGTATTGAGCAGACCAGTATCGGGTTTTTGGGTAACAAAAACCCTGAACTAATTGAGGGGGTATTGTAACGTTGTGGATTCTTTATAAATCTAATTAAAACAATATCCGTAAATTAATCGATATTTTAGTATGTTTCTATAATATATTACTAATTATCTATGGTTGTGCGAGCGAGATTGGACAGCACTAGCCCAGTTATAAACTGACGGCTCTTATATCGTCCCTTTCCTTGGAACCTTCGCCAAGGAAGGTCGCTTTGACCCCGTGGCCAACTGCTGTCGGCTCCGGGTAAGTTTTGAGATCAACATTTCCTACTTCTTTCTACAGGTGAAGACTTTCCAGCGGTGTAGCTTATTGCCTGCTAAAATGCATGGCGTATTATATTTTATTTTATACTGTGTGCTATTTCAGCCTACCTATTGAGTGCCACGAGGCCGATGACCCCTACGGTCAGAGGTCGTGGCACCAGCTTGTGCTGCCTATTTATATTTCTTTTATTATAGCTTCTAGCTACGCTGCAGTGCCGCTGGGAGATTCTCTTCACCTGCTATTTAAGCGGGTCACTTGGACGTAATTACCTAGTGACAAACTGACCCGCACCTTTCCTATTTCCAGGGTCTTCGCACCGGGCTTCGCACCATCTTAGCGGTAGCGAGGCACACCAGCGGAGACCCTGGCACGCCGGCATCACCACCAGCCACGTGTCCACTAGCTAAGTGCATACTAACATCTTGCACAACGGACCGAACAACGCCACGGCAGAATATTTATTATGAATCCATCCCCTGAGGTTCATTTACTCAAATACCAGATATAAATTTATGTAACATTCTATTCACGATTATAATCTCATACTATACATTGTAATCACCCTTTTATTTAACTCTCTGCTCGCCCTAGCCGGTAGTAAGTCTTAATTACATTCATTATTTAATTAATTTTCCCAGTGCATATAGTCACCTTAAACTTTTCATAACTCCATTTAAAAACTACTACAAATTTATTAATCGTTACAAGAACTCTTTTAGAGTTAAGCTCATCTTTGTACATAATTCGTTTTAATTGTAATACATTTATATCTGTTTTTTGGGTACAATAAAGAATTAAGATTTAAAAATTCAACCATTGCATCGTGGCGTCGGGCCCCTTAACTGGTTAAGCACTTTTACATATTACCGGAACTTTTCAAGGTTCTTGTAAGTTAAAGTTAACCCAGGGTAAACTTATAACACTACTTATTTTGCGTCAGGGGTTAAAACATACAAAAAAAATGTCTATTAAGTAGGCACCTCAATAAACTCATCGCCTATATTATTATGTAGAATCGAATATGATGCAGTTCCAGATACTTGAATATAGTAAGTGTAGTAAGTAGGTGTGTAGAATACTCATTCATAACCGTGTGCTCCCGTGACGGGAAGCTTAACATGTTTCAATAAAATGTCAGAGGTGAGGGCGCCCACGCTGTCTGAGCGGACGGCGGCGAGCGCTGTGCAGCCTAGTCGCGAATAATTCAGTGCGTTCAAGGACTCTATGTGTGCACGGAGTCGAGTAGCAAGATTCAATGGAAAGGTTAAAGTATTCGCACCCGCGCGTCCCGTCGTCGTCAGTTTGACTAAATTTTTTTCTGTGAGGCAGCAGTATCAATGTGTGAATTCTGCACCACACTGTAGGGTATCATAAATCGGGATATTTAACAAAGAATATTTAAACCAAATCTAATAATAGCGAAAAAGATCGTTATCTTTTTCGCTATTATTAGATTTGGTTTAAATACTCAAATCGCTTGAACAGCTTACATTTGAACAATATTTATATATTTCTCAATTCATAACTTTGATTGGGATCTTGTTCTTTAAGGCGCCATTGCGAGGCCGACTGCAGACTGTAAGTGCAAACGGCATTGCTGCTTGCGGCTGTGGGTGACCCCAGGGTCACCTGCAGTGGCAACACTTGTATAAGATGCCTACTAAGCTTATAGTGTTCAAAGCAGTTATGACACCAGTTCCTCATGGAGCTCCTACAATTTATCTGATGATACACTCGAGTCTAGCATTCACAGAACTTTTTATAGATAGATTCTGCACGCGATAAATATGAAACTACTGGTGAGTCATAAGGTGAAAACCAAATTGGTTTTATTTGCTTTCGTATCTAAGAGATAAAACTAATTTAGTTTCTGATTGAACTGTCAGCACGAGACCACGTTCATTATTATCACATAAATGTGCATTTAAACGTATGGTAACAGTGCTGAGCGCGCTCGGAGCGAGCCTCGGAGAGGCGGCGGCGGCTACGGGCCGAACATCTGTCGCTCAATTGGTGGTAATTATCTCACCAACTACTTCCCATTACACGCGCTTACATCATTCAGCGGGTTTGTCTACACGTTTGAAATACCAGCGTTGCTTGTGTACTGTTGCTGTCTTTCCTAACATAAGTCCAGTTAAGTGCACCAAGGGCACACTTCGCTTCGCTCGGTAATCGCGATGGATGATGCTCATTAGTTCCAATTGAGGATTAAGAGTCAGAAATTAATTTAAATGCAATAGGATTATTTGCATCCAGTTATATACAAACGAGTTACAGGAATGTATGTATGTAAAACTAGTGGGGCGGAAATCACACAGTGATTGTCAAACTTCGGCTCAAACTTAGATTTTTTAGGGACAATTTGTATGGTAGGTGCCCGAAACCTTGAACGCACAAACCCCAAAATCTAATCAGTTCTTCCCGTTAACCAAACAAGATGATTGGCGAAAGATTTTTTTAAATCGGATAAGTGGTTCTTGAGTTATTGCGTAAACAGACATCCAGACCAACAGACAGACCGACACGAAAATTTTTTTTTGCTTAATTAGACTTAGAATCATGTGAAACGTCGAGAAAAGTGATAAAAAGTGGGTGTAAGATTTTGATTTTTTTTGCGTGATTTTAAGACTTCGGGGTCCACCTGGTTGGTGGCCCGAAGTAATAAATCAACAATAGTTAGCACATTTTAATCTTCCCGGTCGACGATCTATTTCGATCAAATACCAAATTACCCTCGCCTTATCTATTTTCTATCTATACTATTATAAAATTGTAAATTAATTGTGTCTGTACATATTTAAAAGAAAAACTTAGGTCATTTTAATTGAACGATATGGAACACCATTTTTTTTTAATCCTTGTTTTTTTCTGGTTATCTGTTGGTTCGCGATGGATGCAAAAACTACTGAACGGATTTAATTCTGATTGCGGTTTATCAATTAGAAAGGTCTTGGTCAGACTTGAAATCTGCAGTTGGTTAAGTAGAACCGGAGATATGACCAAAAAACGGTAACCCATCTCCGCGAGGGCGGAGCCGCGGGTTTCAGCCCAATTACATATTGCTGGTAACTCTATCTACTACCTACATTGAGGATGTAGAGTCTTCGGTGTACGTTTTTGACAACATTTGGTCAGAACCGCAATAATAGTAATATTTAAGTTGCATGAAGATAATAATAATTGTACTTTGAAAAACTAAAAAACAGGGTATTCATATCTTTGCCAAGTGTGAAAACAAGCCAAATGAGTTCGACCACATGTTGGTTGAGCGGTATCTACCTCCTGTTAAATGGTAACGACAACTAGACCTAGGTTAAATTGACTTCCAAGATTCACCGTAGTCCTTTTTAACAGAGCAAGTTAAAAATAATATTAGTTTTACACGAAGCAGACTATTTCCACTTAGTGTGATGCATGTTGGCCATCTCCCGATTGGAGTTATGTAGATAGGACTTTAACAGAACCAGATTAATGTTTCTCATTATGAACATAAATTGCCGATTACAAACAAGCTTTCGTCACAAAGAGCGAACTTCATGACCAGGATGCAATTTAATAGTTATTAATAGTTACATATTGCGGAATTAAAAATGAAGCAAAAGTAAACGCGAAAACTTTTAGACTGCAACGAATCTACAACAAAACCTATAATAAAAAATGGACTTGAATATTAAGCTCGCGCTCGTGCTGTCACGGGGCATTGGTTACTAATTCGTGTGTTATTGAGACAGGCGGGACGCGTGAAGCGCAAGCAGCGTGCGGCAGCAAGCAGGATGGCGATATAAATAGAGGAGTTCATCGTCTCCACGAACATTGACTTCCTGAAGACAGCACTTTGATGTCACAAGTCGCTGGAAATATTCCGTTGAATCCAATCGGATACAAGGAACAGGACATGGTTGGCGCTCAAAATAAACGACGCCCTTGTACGCCTCTTCAGAAATGCTGTAAAGTAAATATGCATCTACAAACGTGTTGTCGAATAATGAAGCAGTATGACGTGAAGACCGGTGGATGTATTCGAGTGTCCAACAAACTTTCATTAACAAACTAAATGATAACATTGTACCTAGTCGTATGTAGCATTAATTGAGATTTTCTTGACCTATGGTAATAATAATATAATAAATCTTTTATTTGTACATCTATTACGAATGTAAAATTCAAATATTGTAAGTATAGTTAAATGTATCTTAAAGTTTAAATGTTAATATGGTTAATAATATAGCTTCACCGTGTGGACAGCAAATTGGGTGAAGGTCTCTTACTTCTCCTTCCAAGCTTTCCTGTCTTTGCCCAGAGTCATCCAATTTTGCCCTGCACAGGTTATGATATCATCAGTCCACAGTTTCGTTAGTCTGTCGACATTCCTTTTTAATAGTAATCCTTTCCAGTGTATAGTTTGTATTGTCCACCTGTATCTGTCATACTTGAACAGTGACCAGCCGATTGCTATTTTAGTCTTAAAGCCTGAGTTAGCGCGTCAGTTACTTTGGAGTTTGCTCTAACAGCGTCGCTCCTTATTTTCTGCATTTTTCTGATCTTCATCATGCTTCTCTCCACTGCTCGCTGTGTAGTTTTTGGAACTATAATTAACTATTATGTGAGTGGGTGTCATTGCTACAAAGTAACGATGATTTATATCTTCATACATACATGTTCACCCCTGGGCTATACCAGAGGATAGTTATGTGAGAAGTGTTGGGGTGTTGTCTTTACCTATGGAAAGACTCCCCTTCATGGGCGAGTCCGACTCGCACTTACCCGGTTTTTTTTTCGTCGGATTAATATGAAATTTTGACTATTATCTAGTAGCGATGACATTGTAATAAATAATAAAAAAATAACTACAAAATAAAGCAATTTTAGTTTTTTAAAAGCGTGTTTTTTTTTAAACTAAATAACACGCTTTAATAGATACAAAACTAAAAAGCCAAAAAATAATAATTGTTAAAAAATGTTTTTGTGTTAAACTATTATTTATTATAATTAATATTTCTGCAGCTGGCAGCTGGCAGCTGGCTACTACTAAACGAAATTTCGTATGACTATTGGAATCCATCTATTGGACCATCCGCAGATCTAAAAGCTGTGAACTCAACACATTATTATTTTACACTTTATCTTGTTGCCTGGGTATTGTAATTCACTTAGAAAAAGCAGTACGTGTGAAGCATAATGATATATGAAATACACTAATGATATAGAATTTTATATTATTGTGAAGAGGATGTGCTGTTTGTTTAAATTAATGAACAAGTGACCGCATACTCAGGGTGCGACACGTCGTTAATTATTTTGTTAACTGTAATTCTGAAAGTGTAAATTATAAATGTAAAACACCTCCAAATGGACAAGGAATTACTTAGAGCTTGGTGGCTTGTATCTCTAAATATAATCATTTTTAGTCTAAAGTTTTGTACTAAACTCTGTCCCTCTGCGTATTTCAAAGGATGAAAGTCTCAAGCTCTTACAAATAGTTCGGAATTTGTCATGACAAACATGTACATAGTTGGCAGAGGCAAAATCTTTAACTAGTTGTGGTGTAGTCCACTGGGCTCACAAAGGGGAACACCAATAGTGACCCTAAATTATCTATTCGGGGATCCGTGCCTCAAAAGGAAAAAAAAACTCGGCCGATCAATTCGTCGTCCGTTTGCCTGTAAAGATCTCTTCAGAAAATTATTTTCAGATGGTAATCTTAATGCAATTTATGTCTATGTATGAGTACAAAAGTTTATCAACAGCTATGGTAAGGTTGTCCCTCAATCCAGTTGTATAAAGAAGTGCCCTCAGAAACTTTTTGAACGGTTTTTTTGCGATAGGAGCGCTCTGAAGAAATCAGTGGAGTTACCCCAAAGAATTAGTCCATACCATAGAGGAACATCTATGTAGCCGTGGTATGTAGGCAAATAAATAATTACAATCTTCTTTTGTATATAAAAATGAATTGCTCTTCGTTAGTCCCGCTAAAACTCGAGAACGGCTGAACCGATTTGGCTAATTTTTGAGGTCCAGAGAAGGTTTAAAAGGTGAATAAATATGAAAGTTGTTATCGATTGAGGCAGTACGAAGTCTGCCGGGTCAGCTAGTTATTATATAATAATTTGTATAATATTTCAACATCTACAAACCTCATCTCACCTCATCTACAAAAATCTAAGAATCTGAGAGGGCCTTTCCTAAAAACTCCATTTATCTTTGTTTCATCACATGAAAGGTCCCTAGGAGCAGTCTTTGATTTGTGAGTTCGAAATTGGATAAAGTTTATATTCCTGATATTTCCATGCAAATTATTAAATAAATAACTCGTTGTACAATGAAATGATATCGTGAGTGTCGCACAGTAGGTGAGTCGCACACGGCCGCGGCACAGGCCGCACGTCAGCGGTGTACCGTCTCATTGGTCAACTGCAAGACAATAAATGGGATTACGTATTTGAAATCCATTACTTAACACGTGAAGCGGCGATAGCCCAGTGGCGTACGTAACGGACTGCTGAGACGAGGTCTCGAGTTCGATCCCCAGTCGCCCCGGGCACACACCTCTGACATTTCGTAGTTATGTGTGCATTAATAAATGTTAATTATCGCTCGCTTAATAATGTGCCCGGTAGATGGCAATAGGCTCGCCCCCTATTACATTGGAACCTTAACATAACTGGCGAATCTTGGGTGTGTAAAACACCTCTAACTCCCCTTCGGGGAAAACTTAATGCTTTTCAAAACTGCACGCCCGTGCAGTTATGAAAAGCATTAAGGTTTACATTTATACTTAATTTTAAAAAACCATAATGGAAAGGTACGTTACGGTTTAAAATTCTGAAAATGATGCGTGTCGTTACGCAGTGTCTCTACGTTCAGCGCTGCGGCAAGCTCCATTCCACATTCACCTGCCTAAACACGTATCGCATCGGCACCATCACGTTTCTCTTTAAGCGAAGCTTTGCTTTAACACATACTAAACATTTCGATTAGTTGTAGGGTAACCGTATTTACTACAATATGAGTACGCGTGTGTCGTACGCGGACGAACAGCGTTAAAAATATCGCAGTAGGCAGGTATACATCTAAGTGTTTATTATGTGCTAAAATGTAATATCGTGTAATCATCTATCGAATGAGCGGCTGCGGTCGTGTCTCGTGTCTGGGGGGCAATCAGCGCCCCCCTGTACTCATCACTTTAGCCAGAATCCTCTCATCTATTTGAAACTGTAAACTGTACTAGGTTCTACGTGCAGTGAGAATACAGTTATTACTGATTTTATTATCTAAGTATCTTCGTCCTGAACACTAGAAATAATTGCGTCCACGTGACTCTTGGTGTAGCTTAAGCTGCTTCTAAAGATGATTATTTTCTTGTAGGTAACATGTTATCGTTCAAAAAATAAGACATCTCTTTCATGAATTATTTAATAATAGAATAATGGAATCCTTCAAAAATGTTATGGTTTGTAAACTTAGGTAGGCACTCGTAATTTAGTATAGAGGAATATTCAGGCCGACGCCTCTATTTTGTATTTGGCTTGCGCCTAACTATCACACATTATATTTTTCATCTCTCCTGTTCGGAAAGTTTCATTTTCATGGGTAGACAGCCGGGTGGAAATTATCTTATTTCATCCCTAGGGTGGAAAGTAGTTTTTTTTTAATTATAAGTTTTCCCATGGAGCCTATGATAATTTAATTACGTCATAATGCCTTGATATCATGACGCTTTTTTTTACATGGCCACCTAAATGCACATCTCGTGACCAACTCGATTACAATGTAACCAATAGATTCGATTTTCAAAACTTTTCTAATGTCGGCAGTATGTACGTGAATTATAACTTTTTTTCAATATTTAAAAAAAACAGTTTAAGAAGCTAAAGAATTAACGGGAAAACGAGATTCAATATAAATAAATACCTTGTGTTAATAATTGTGGTTAAAATGGTTTCGGAAAGTGATTCCAGTGACATGGATATTAATTTCTCCCGATGAGATTTAAGAACCGGCAAAAGCTGTTGCTAATAATCTATTTTCAAATTGTTCTAATTTTACTTTAAATTATAACTGATATAATCAATATACCTATTTTATTAAATGTGTGTGTAGTATTTTAATTTCCTCACATAGTCGAAATGAAAAGTAGAGTGTTTACCTCGGGTGCATGAAATGTCACCATTTCACCCTCGAACTATATAAATAAATAAATAAATAAATAAATATTCTACGACATTCTACACAGCGCTTTCAAGACCCAAGGTAAGCATAGTTTAACTAGCTTGTGTTATGGGTTCCAGAATGCGGATAAACATACTTATATTTTTTTTTTGTAAATACATACATATTATATATAGAAATATCTCGGGTGAAATGACCTGGGTAAGCCCTCGAAAGGATAACCACAGGGTTACTGGCGGACTTTAGCCGCCAGCGCGGCCTCGCCTGGTGGGGTCGGGTTTTATTCCGCGTCGGTGAGTAGGCAGGCATGTGTAGGACACACACGACACGCCTCCGCCACGGCCTGCTTCTGTAAGGACGGCGAGTCGGCCAACTACCGTTGTGTAACAATCTACTATTGTGGGTGTATATGAATTGCAGTGGCCGGTCCCCGACGCGCGCGAGCAGCCCTGGCCCGTGCGTGCCGCGGCGACACCGCAGCGCGGCCCGCCGCGGCGCCGCACACGCGACGCACGCCACGCACGCACATTACAAGGACGCACAGATTTAACCCGCTGTACATTGGACAACACCGCACTTGCGTGTTTGTGCTATGCTAATTGCAACATTACCGTGGCTGTGTATAGAGCTCAGATTTATGTGACTCTAGTCAAACGTGCCAGTTTATTAAGAAGTAACTGCTAATAATATGAACGTATAGTTTTTAGTTTGCTTTATTCACTAACACACATAAACTTGAAGCTTACAAAAGCGTCTAAAAACTAGTGTGGGCAGAGCTAAAATTCTCCCTAATGGTGCAGCCTGTACAAATGACATCTCTCGCTGTAGTTTAATCCGTACCAATGGGTCGGTGCCTTTTCTGTTGTAATATGAGTTGGCTAAGAGCCGTCTAACTGTCGCTACACTAGTGCTGAACAAGTCAATATCAAGGTGCCGTGGTAGTTTATTAAAACTACTTGCACTTCTTATAGAAAAGCTATTTGACCTGTCGTTGGTAGAAGCCAACGGAACATCTGATATCGGCCGCTGGCGAAGGTCTAATAGGTTGGTGCGTAGTGACATATTGGCCAAGAGAGAGCTGCGGACAGTCAATTTTGTTGTTTGCTATATTAAAAAGCAAGCATATGTCACCAATAACTCTGCTTAAGGGTTCTTACAACAACAGCACAGATAGTATTATGAGCTAGTATGCAGGACCGGTGATGGCTGGAAACCGAGATTTGGTTGACAAACACAATTACAAAATATGACTGGTGTAATGTTGGCGTACAGAACGACTCTACCTGGAAAATGTAAAAACAGCGACTTGTGCCGTGTGTACCTTTTTTTTTTTTTTTTTTTTCGTGCGGAAATCCCCTCGGATACCCCCCCGCCGGCCAGCGGGGGCGGTTATGTCGGGCTCGAACCGACTAAAACCGCACGCCGTCTTGGGTCTGCAGACGCCGGGGTGTAAGGTTGCCCATAGAGCATATCCCTCGCACCCCGACTGACCCTGGGCCATCTCCGGTTTCGAGATGGCCCCCTCGGGTTTGGGAACCACGGTGTCCCCGTCTTGCCCCGGTTTGGGGGAGGGGCGCTAGTCGCCCCACCGTCCCGGCCTGCTTCTGCTGGGGTGACAGGTGGCCTCACCTGCCACCCCCAGGCCTGCGCTCATGGAGGACGGAGGTCGTTAAGCGACCTCCGGCGCCTGAGTCGCCTGCGACGCGAGGCGAGCGTGTTGCGGGCTCGGCGGGCCGGGAGGGTTCTGAACCTCTCCCGGGCGCGCTCCGCCATCTCCTTCGCGAGCATCACATGCTCGCAGAAGGAGGTGGCGGCGGCCCACGCGCTCGCGCTCCGCACCATTGCCGCAATCATGCTGCCGAGCGAGAGGACTCCCACCCCGATGGCTGCCACGAGGTCACGCCTCGGCACCTCCCACGCCGGGCAGTCCGCCAGCGTGTGCAGCCCTGAGTCCTCGCTCGCGTCACAGTGATGACACTCAGGCGTTGGCTCCTTCCTGATCCGATGCAGGTGGTCCCCGAAGCACCCCTTCCCGGAGATCACCTGCGTCAGTCGGTACGAGAGGCTTCCGTGTCGCCTCTCTAGCCAATCCTCCATGATGGGCCTTACCGCCGCTATTGCGGCGTGCCCTGCGCTTGGTCGCCCAAGTCGTTCCTTCCACTCCACCACGATGGCCTGGCGGAGCTGGGACTGCATGGCCTCGATTTCTCGATGCTCGGGGTTCAGTCCCTGCTCCTGCGCCTCCTTTCGCCACTGGTACAGTTGCGAAAGGGCTCTCGCCTCCAGGTCCCATGGCGGAGTTCCAGCAAGGAGACTCGCCGCCTCAAAGGAGATCGTGCGGTACCCGCGGATGACCCTGATGGCCATCACTCGCTGCGGAGCGCGCAGCATCCGCACACTTCCTGCCTTCAGGGCCTCCGCCCATATTGGGCACCCATACAAGGCCATGGACCGCACGATCCCCGCGTAGAGTCTCCTGCAGGAGTCATCGGGCCCCTTCATGTTGGGCAGCAGCCGCGCCAGAGCGAGAGCTGTGCCCTTCAGTTTGGGGGCCAGACTTCGGATGTGCTCTCCGAAGTCCCATCGGCCGTCGAGCACGAGCCCCAAATATTTCATTTGGGGCTTAATGCCGATGCGATTACCTCCCACGATGAGACTGGATCCCTCAGGTGGCTTGCTCCGGGGCCCATGAAAGAACAGGGCCTCGGTTTTATGCAGAGCCACCTCGAGACCCAGCCGCCGGATCCGCTCCACGACTTGGGCAACCGCGGTCGTGGCCTTCAGGGTCGCTTCGCGGTATGTCGCTCCGCACGCCGTCACGAGCGTGTCGTCCGCGTAGCACGTGACGGCGGCACCGCCTACGAGCTCACCGCGAAGCACCCAGTCGTATCCGATGTTCCACAGGAGCGGCCCCAGGACCGATCCCTGCGGAACACCGCACGACATCTCACGCCGGCCGAGACCGGTCACGGTTGGGTAGAAGACGGCTCTCTCCGTCAAATACGCCCCGACTATGCGGCGGAGGTAGAGAGGCACTTCGTGATACACGAGCGCCTCCCTAATGCAACTCCAGGGCAAGGTGTTGAACGCGTTGGCGATGTCCAGGGACACCGCCAACATCACCTCACCCCGGGCTACTGCATCCTCCGCCAGAGCCCTCACGCGCATGATGGCATCCACGGTGGAGCGCCTCTGGCGGAAGCCATATTGGCCATCCGCCAGGTCCGGCCCCACTCTTGAGAGGTGCTCGACGAGGCGCTTCGCAATTACTCTTTCAAAGAGCTTGCACACCTCGTCGAGCAACACTATGGGCCGGTAGGCAGACGGTGAGTCCGCCGGGCGCCCCTCCTTTCGGATGAGGACCAGTTTCCCCGTCTTCCACAATTTCGGAAACTGGCCCCGCTCCAAACATGCGCTGAGAAGCCCTCTCAGTCGGGGCTCGAGAGCGTCGTCGACTAGAGCTAGGACCCACGCTCGGCCTGGAATGCCGTCGGGTCCCGGGGCGGTGCGTTTGGCTCTCAGCCTTCTCACCGCCAGCTCTAGTTCTACCCAAGTGACCTCGGGCACGTCGTCGTCAACCACGTCGGGCACCATTGGCAACCGAGGCGGAGTCATCTGCGGTGGAACATGTTCCACCGCCCGCGCTGGGAACAGGGAGCTAACAACTCCTCCAAGCAGCTCCGGCTGGAGACACTGGGTCAACGGCGGGGCCTTGGGGCGCAGTTTTCCCCTTACCATTAGGTAGGGCCGCCCCCAAGGGTCCCGCTCCAGCGTCTCCAGCAGTTCGCAGCGGGCCTCCTTTTTGGCCCGCCTTATCTCTGCTCGGAGGGCACCTCTGGCCTCCCTGTATCCCTCGTACAACTCCGCCTCTCAGGCCTCCGCATCTGCGGGGCGGCGACGCCTCCTACGGAATCGGGTCCACCGGCGGTGCGTGATCACGCAGGCCCGTCTGAGCCTCGCGATCTCCGACGACCACCAGTAGACCTGACCCCTCGGATTATAGGGCGGAGCCCTAGGCATCGCCGCGTCGCAGACACGGGTCATGGCCTCCCGGAACCACTCCGCCTCATCGTCTACGTTGACAGGCCTGTCCGGCGCAGAGGCCCAGGCCTGTACGATGGCGGCTTCCAGGAGGAGCTCCCGATCTAGTCGCTTAAGTGCCCAACGTGGCTCGGGTGGAGCCGGTGTGGCCGGCGCATCGCTCGCGGGGGCGGAGACGTCAAACCGAATATATCGGTGATCCGAACTTGTCTCCTCCCCCAAAACGACACGCCAGCCCTGAACACGTCGCGTCAACGAGGGACTCGCGAACGAGATGTCCACGATTGAACTGGCCCTCGAGGTCACGAACGTGTCCACGGCTCCCCGATTTAGGAGGTCTAGGCCGAGTCCTTCGGCCCAGTCCTCCAGTGCCCTGCCTCTATCCCCCGCCGGGCCCCTATCGTGACGGGAACCCCACGCCAACGACCAGGCGTTGAAGTCCCCGAGCACAAGGACCGGACGGGGGTGGCAGGCATTGACGACGACTGCCAGCTGACGGAGCCATTGCTCATACGAGTCGTCAGCTATGTCTCGGCTCGGCGTGAAGTAAGCAGCCACGACCGCTATGTCGCCAACCGCCGCCGCCACGCAGCCGTGTCCCCTTGCAACGACGGCAAGAGGGGGGCTGCCGGCGGCAGGGTTGTGCACCAGTGCCGCCGACCCATCCAGCGCGGTTTCCCAGTCAGGCCCGAGGAACCGGTAGGTGTATGGGTCGGCGACAGCGGCGACATTTATGGCCCACTGTGCCATGCTCTGGAGCAGAAGGTCCTGAGCATGGGCACCGTGGCCAACATTCACCTGCAGGATGCGGAGTTGAGGATCCATTATGGAACCCCCATCTCCGCATCCCGCTGTGAACTGGAGGCGGAAGGCCGGCCTCCCGGCTTCGGCTCCCCTCCGGCGCAGGCCTTGCTTCCAACCCTGTGGTCGGCCGGCTTGCCTCCCGCTGCACACCTAAAACAGTGCAGCGGGGCGTCGCAAGTGCCGGCCTTGTGACCGGGTTGGCCACAGCGGAAGCACTTCCGCCGTGCAGTGCACCCCCACATGGCCCACCGACAGGCACCTGAAGCACCTGGCCGGTCGGGCCTGCAGGAGCCTTGCCTGCGCCCTCAGGAAGCCTCCTACCAGGAGGCTCCGCCCGTCTGCAACCTTTTGGGCCGCCACGATAGGGCAGCCGACAACTGCTGCCCCCTGTCCACCACGGCCGAAGCGTATCGCTCCGGCCTTAACTGTGTCCGGGGAGCAGCCCCCGGCCTCCGCAACGGCGAGCCTGAGCTCTTCCGCCGTGACGGAGTCGTCCAGGCCCGTAATGCGCATTTCTGCGCATTTAATGGGCCTGGACACCCGGACGTCGGCTGCATCCAGCGACTCCCTTAGCCGAGCCGCTAGGGCGTCGGCCTTGGGGCCACTGGCGGCGCCGGGGACCTCGAGAAGCCGGGCTCCCGTCCGTGTGCTCTTGCACCGGACACCCGGGATCTCGAGGGCCTTCAGGTCGACGTTGGCCTTTACTTTGGCCAACACCTCGGCATACCCCACGCCCCTCGACGCTGCCTCCGCCGTCAGAGTGACGACGACGGCAGTAGTGCGAGGGGCGCGGAGTTTCCCCGGCGCTGCCTTCGCGGCGGCCGCGGCCCTCCTGGCCTTCTTGGCGGCCTTCTTGGCGGCCTTCCGCCTCTTCTTACTGGCTCCAGCCACCTCCCAGCCCCCTTCCAACGGGGTGGAGGTAGCCGGAGCCACGGCTGGGGCTGGGGCTGGGGCCAGGGCTGGGGACGTCTTCCCCTTGCCCTTCCCCTTGCCTTTGCCTTTCCCCTTCTCCTGAGTGGGAGGGAGCCGAGGAGGGAGCCGAGGAGCTGGCTCCGGCAGGGATGCACCTGCAGCACCTGCAGCCGGGCGGGTGGGGCCCTTCTGGGTTGCAGCCGCATAGCCGGCTACCGGCGGCGCCAGAGGCGGACGACGGATGGAGTCCACTAAGGCCTCCATTCGACTCATCATCCGCTCCTCCAGCGCACGAGTAGCCGTCACCCAGGGCTCCTCCGGTGGTTGGGCCGGCAGCCGCACCGATCGCGCCGGCTGCTCCGCCTGCGACGACTGCGCTGTCTGTGCCGGCTGCGTCGACCGTGTCGAACGCGTCACCCGCGCCGGCTGCTCCGGCTGCGCCAATTGCGCTGGTGGCACCGGTTGCGCCGAACTCGCCACCACCCTCTTCAGCTCCTCTAGGGCTGCAGCGAGCCGGGCCGTCTCCCGCCGGGACTCGGCCAGCTGTTCCGCGAGGGCCTCATTCTCGGAGGCGATGTTGAACACTATATTCAACATCGCCTCCTGTTCGGGGCTTGGGGACCCCCGGAACGACGCGGTCACCCTCTGGAGTTTCTCCAAGAGAGACCGCGTCCCACCGCTCGGCTCCGGCACCACCGAGGTGGAAGGCCTCGACGGTGACTCTCGCATAATCCCCCCAGGGGCTGAGGGCGCTCGGGTGGATGGCCCAGCCCTCGTTCCCCCTCGCGCCCCTCGGCGGCCTGCAGCGACCTTGGACGCCGGCTTCGACGTCTCGTCACTGCTGGAGGAGGAGGAGGTCGTCCCGGTGAGGGTATAATCCTCATCCGAGACGTCCTCCGCCGCCCGAGCCTTTGCTCGCCTCCTCCGCTTTCGGGTCCTCTGTACCCCCAGACCCAACGGGCTACTCGCCCGACTTCGCTCGTTGGCGGTGTCGAAACTCTCCGACACCGCCGAGGTATTTAGCGTCACCTCCACGCATGACTGCTGCGCGATCTCCGCGCAGACTCCGTCATTATCATTGTCCTGTTTCTTTACTCAAATTTGGATTAGAACAGTGTGCATATTATAAGCAACAACCCAACGTAATTCCACTGTTCAACTTTTGTTCAGATCCGGGGAGTTTGATCTATTCCAATCGGATACCACTATTTGAATCTATTCCAAACGAAAGACAAAAACTAAATTGGATGGTAATACAATCAGTAACCTTCAAAATAAGAAAACTTGAGTTGTATTTAAACAACATAAAATTGCAGTTATTTACAGAGTAGTGGAGGGTGACAAATTAATTAAATTGGTAAGCACGCGTGACAACGCGCGTAGCCCGCGCGTGCGCGCCGGCCGCGGTACTTCCCCGGGCCGGTCCCGCGTCTCTTATTTATACTCTCCATTCACGGCATGCCGTAGGCCGAGCTCCTTGGAATTTTAAATGAGAAGTGAATTCGTCCTATTTTTTTAGGTGAATCTGAATGCGTTCTTATTTTAATTTATTCATCACAAATGGCCGACTCTCCGTAATATTACAGCAGAACAGTTTCACGTCTCTCCAGATATACAAAGTAATTTTGATATTTTATTATACATACGGACTTAGTCTCGACTTAGGCTCAGGCATTCGCCTATCCCTAGCTCCAATGTCTGGAAAGTTTGGCAGAAGTTTGTCTAAATTAGTTACTATTTCTATTTATACTGTTGATTGCTGGCACTTGGTGGAACTTGCTACACTTATTATATTAAAATAAAGTATCACTTGTACTTTTCTAAATATTTAATAAATTACACTTGATCGGTTCCTAAAAACCTTTGAGAGTGCCGTGCCCGTGAGGCGACACCGGTCAGGTGTAATTTGTTAAAGAAAGGTATACTGGAAAAGTACAAGTGATACATTATTTCAATATAGTTACTATTTCATTGTAATATATACATATTAAAATCAAAATTTTAGTATTGTACATAAAAAGAAGTTTAGCAGACTCCTTTACAATTTATTTTGTGCTTTTTTGGTAGCTAACCGACGTCACCTGGCACGGTAGCCCTCGTCTGACTTGCCACAGGACTTGCTCTTGCTTTTCTTGCTCTTGCTCAGGTTTTTGTACAAACTACGTGTTTGTACAAAAACCTACTGTCAAATCATACTTGCAATTATATTTAAGTAATCTGTGATGTAATACAACATTAGTTGGAAAGAGTGTTTTAGGAATGGGCCTCATGGATATAATAAGCGAGCTTTGCGCCTTGGCTTCACCCCGTTGCAATTATAGCACCTTACAATTGTACACCAAAATGAAGCATAGTTGGTACTATGCGTTCCAGAATACCGATGCACATAGTGTTCATATTCTTTATTGTACACTCCGTAACATTGAAAGACGCAGTAAAGGGTAGTTCGGACCGTTAGTAATGATAGCTCAATGGTTAGGACATAATACCAATGTAGGGCGCGCCGTGGTAGCGGCGGTAAGACCCATCATGGAGGACTGGCTAGAGAGGCGACACGGGAGCCTCTCGTAGCAGTTACGCCGGTGATTTTTCGGGGACCACCCGAGTCGGATCAGGAGGGGGCCAACGCCTGAGCGCTAGCGCTGCGACGCGTGCGAGGCCTCGGGGCTGCGCTCGCTGGCGGCCTGCCCTCGCTCGGCGGGTTGCTCCCGGCACGGCGCCGGCGGTGCGGAGTGCGAGCGCGTGCGCTGCCGCTGTCTCCTGCGAGCAGCTCATGCTCGGGAGGAGGCGCTAGAGGGGCCCGGGAGAGACTCACATGTTTCCCGATCTGCAGAGCGCGCAAGGCACCGAGGCGACTCAGACGTCGGAGGTCACTCACTGACCTCCGTCCTCCATGGGGGTGACCGGTGTACTAACGGGTAGACACGTATATAGTAGTCACGTCATTACTAGCCGTCTTGATTGATATGCCTGTTTGGCTTGGCACCGACTTCAACTGAAGTCTTAGGTGCATTGTTTTTTTGAATCAAATCTGTCATTCATTTGTTTTTCAGTGTTTAGTAGGTTCTTAGTTTTGATATAATCTCATAACCTGTCGGTATGTCACGTTCTCTCAAAGCCACAGCGCAGTGCAGAAGCAGCACATTGGTGTGCGCGCACGCATCGTCAGAGAACCGCGGCTCGAAAATATAATTATAAACGATCCCTATGCCACAGTGTCCCGTATATGACGTTACTAATACTATATAATAAAAAACAGAATAATCAAAAATAAATAATATATTAAAATACATATTGTACGTGCCAGACAAGGTGAGTAGTGGTTTAATCGCTTGCTTCAAAAGTTAATTTTCATTGTTTCTTATCTAAACAAGTGATATAATGAAACCTCGGTGGTATCTATAGCTTTTCCCACAATTAACTACTCCAGTGAGACCATTGACACGCATCTCCTATGACTTCAAGCCAGTACTTCTTGGGTCTTTCCATCCTACGGGGCCTGGCGGAGGTGGCATTATCAGACATTTGTTATCCACGCAGCCAGGCGTCGCTGCATAAAATGACCGGACGAGCAAAGGCGACTGCATTTCATTTGCACTATCACGGATTTATGTTGACGAGGTAAATCATGAAATTTTAATTCCTATTTATAGTTGCCTAGAGCATGTCTACAAGTTGTGAAACTGTAATATAAACCTGAAAACGTTCAACTTTCTGCAGTTTCTCGTTACTTTTACGCAGTTCGTATTGAACATTACCCCTACCTTATATAGTCTGCTTAACTGAAATATCATCCCCCTCTTCGTAGAAACAAGTACTTAACAGTAAACAGCCTTATTATAAAACATTATTTAGCAACTTTATAAGTGGAAAAGAAATGGTTGTGTGAGACAAGCTTTACACAGCAATTAACTTCATTTTGCTAAATAAGATACATCGTCATCTGCAAGTAAGTTCTGCAACAAATCAAGTGTTCAGCTCGATCCATCGAGAGCTGGAGGGGTCGCAAAGCGCGAGGAGGTCGCGTTGCGTGTTGTCCGCTCTAATGACGTGCTGTCACGTGTAACGTGAACCGTGTTTGGGTTAACGTCGACTAAACGTATAAATACTCCATTAACGTTTTGTCATTTCCACGGAGACGAAAATATTTGTTGTTATGAACAGACACTCGACTACTATAAGTAAATCGTAAGTAGGTACGTGTGTGGCTCAAATCGAAGCACTTACCGATTGAATGAGATTAGCAAGCATCTGCAATGCTTGGTTTTCTTTAATGAATCTGTAAAACGTTTCGGGATAAGAATTCTTACTAAATACTACTTTATGATGGTTTGGTTCGTAGTATCTTAGTATTTTGTAGTCGTGTGGCAACCATGTTATTGGACGTGGGCGAAACGTCTCCTGGAGCAACTCGCGTTTTAGTATCGCAAAAAAAACCATTAACAAATTAACCATTTTCACAAAAAAATAATTTTAATTTATATTTTTTTATAACTACATTTACTTTGGGTCGAGTTGAGAATAAACCTTTTAAAATGCGAAATATTTGTGATGTGACGAGACTAGTGGAAATATAATGTCGAATTACAATTGCTACGGACATGGGTTCATAGAACAATGGTTAGTAACACATCTTTTTACGAATATTGGTGAACTGGTGGTAGAAATTTGATGACACAAATTTGTCACAAAATTCGGAGGGTGGGTACCACCGTGCACGATTTCGAAAAACCCTCCATAGTAATCCAATTTCGGTTTGATTGCATTCAGGAGTCAGCAAGTGCATAGGGGGGTTGTGGTCGCAGCACTAGTGGGACCGGTGGGTGTCACGCGGTGCTGCGACGACAAGCCTCTTTTGATGAGGCCGTCAATCTGAGTGCCACCATTGTTAATATGGTACACGTATGTAATGGTGACCCTCTTTCCTGAGACTTTACCTTCAGCTTACCATCAGGCGAGGTGAAGTCAAATTGACGTGTCCCAAATATAAAAAAAAAATGTTTAGGCATTGTGCTTTTCTAATGTTAATGAAATGAGATATATAATACTTGGTTCGCCACGCAATAGGCAGAGCTGTGAAAAAATGAGCCAGGCAATAAAACTCGCGGCACTCTTAGTTGCCACATTACATTGTAAGGTTTTACATACAAGTCAAACAAGCGTACGGAGCTGCAACCAATGCCCTGAGCAGCGAAACCTTATTAAAGTGTTGTCACGCTGTAAAGTGTGAGGTGACAAGTGTGTCAATATGTCTGCCACGCGGTCACGTTCGTTTGAGCGATACTCAAGGACTGCGAACTACACTTTCCCAAAAACTATTTGCAGTGGAAATAGTAAAATGCAAAACCAAATAGTTAGTCAAACGCAAAGAATCAAACCTTGCGCTATAACATACATAACATAACATAACTTCACGCCTGTATCCTCGAAGGCGTAGGCAGAGGTGTATTACACACCCACGATTCGCCAGTTATGTTAAGGTCCCAATGTAATAGGGGGCGAGCCTATTGCCATCTACCGGGCACATTATTAAGCGAGCGATAATTAACATTTATTAATGCACACATAACTACGAAAAGTCAGAGGTGTGTGCCCGGGGCAACTGGGGATCGAACTCGAGACCTCGTCTCAGCAGTCCGTTACGTAAGCCACTGGGCTATCGCTGCCTTGCTCTATAGCTTTTCACTATATTTCTTAGACTTAATAAGCATACACTGGATAAGCAGATTAAAGTAGCATATGGCAGTTAGTAGTAGCATAATTTTCCCAACAGATCCGAAGTTCAATTTGAATGTTTTAACCGTTAACCGATACGGTGCGGTGTAAAAAATACTAAAATCTTTGGTATATTTTCGTTTATCATTGGCTGAAAGTTTGAAGTAGCACCTCGCGGATACATTTTAGCTAATTATTTATTGGCATAACGTTAAACTAATCAAATTGCCAGGCAGTTTAGTGTCCGTCCGTGGTGCTGGTGTCAGCTACTTCCGAAGATATTGCTTCCCCTTTAGTTTCTATACTTACAATAAAATAACTGACTAATAAACTAATGAACTTTAATTTTATTCCTTATCAATCACATTAGCAGCTTGTATAATGGGGTCACAAGCCTAAAGCTTCCCCTACTTGTTGCAAGGGTCGCGCTATATTTCTAGAGGGGATGGCTTGTAATTTTATCATAATAGCAATTGACCTGTGAGTGCTGGGAAGCGCGAAGCGCGGGCAGGGCGACTAGCACCAATTTAATATTTTCCACATTATATGCAGATAGTATTTTACGCAAAAAGCTTTTGCGATATAGTTTAGGTACTGTGATTTGATTCGTCGATGAAGTGTAACTAATTTCCAAATTTATGGCAGGGGGCTAAATTTTGATCCAGTAATTGAGCTGAGAGTGAGACGAAGTCGAGCGAAAGCTCCTTTCACTCCACTCGATGTATTTCGTTTGTGTCCCTCTAGCGCCTAGTCCCTTCGACCGATTTTAATTATTTTTAGCATAATCATAGATGATAGTGATGTGAGGGACATAGGCTATAACAATTTTAAAATATGAAGTACCACGGAGGAATAATCACCGAACAAAAAATTCAAAAGCTGATTTCTCAAAAATCACAATTAGTAAAATCTAAGTTTTGGCACCAAAATGTTGCCTATAACCATAAATACCGATTAAAAAACGAAAACTGAAAATCAGACAAGACACGGAGGAATAATCACCGAACAAAAAATTCAATGGTATTCAATTGAAAATAAAAAATGCGCGTGAATTATAGGTAATCATGTAGTGCACTCTCAGCTCAACATTGCAACAGCAGAATGCATTGCGCTAGTTAATGATTCAAATTCGTTTTTGTTTGGTATACAACCAATAACTTTATTCTCAATTCAAGAAAAACGAGATATTTCACGTTTAGAGTTCTATTTTGTTTATTAATTCAGTTAATAATGATAGAAGAAAATAAAAGGAATAAACAAAAAACACATTTTTTTCAAGAGTACAGATTATTGAGCTGAGCGAAGCGAAACTCTTATACGTGGCTAAGCCGTTTGGTCGAGACTGTACTCCTCCGGAACCACAATACCAATCTTGACCAAATTTGCCATGGTGATAGTGTAGACACAGCTGAGTGTTTAGAGGGGTCAACTGTTCAAATACAATGTACCATTGAGGAATAATCATCGAAAAACAGTTTCACGAGCGCGCGGCCTTAGCTGTGCGCGCGACCGTAGTAAGATGCCTTATTTTTCAAGTAAGAGTCCTGCTCGCTCAGCTCAATTTATTTCAGTCGCACCCTGCACTGAATTCCCAGTTTTTATTATTATTGAGACAATTCAAATTAAAAATAAAAACCTTAAAATATGTAAATGCCTTACGTCAACAAAAAAAAAAACATAGTGAAATATCATTCGTTATTGTTTTGATTTTTTTTTGACAAATGTCCAATCTTGATTTTTGTTTTGGCGGGTTTTATATGGTTTTAAACCTTGATTCCTCAGGCGAAAACAGCTCTTAGGACCACATTAAATTTGATATAACACATAAGTGACGGCCTCTGTAGCGTAGCGGTAGTGCATTCGACTGCTACGACAGGGGGCGCGGGTTCGATTCCCGCTCATTGTTAATATTTGTATGCATGAATATGTCTATTTGCATTGGTCTGGGTGTTTCTATGTATAATCTGTATGTATTTACAAAAAAAAGTGTAAATAAGTGTGTTTATCCGCATTCTGAAATCCATAACACAAGCTAGTTAAACTATGCTTACTTTGGGTCTAGAAAGCGCTGTGTAGAATGTCGTAGAATATTTAAGTACTATGTAATAACCAGCCGTTGGTTGAGGCATCAAATTTAGCCATTAACCCGGCCCCTGGGGAGCAGAGACACATTCTTTGTTTTTCCCACAGGGGTAATACTTGTTTGGCGCGTCCCACTCGCGGGGGTGGGCACCCCTTATTCCAGTAGGCCGGCATAAACGGGTGGCGAAGTTCAAACAAGGACCCAGTGCCGCGGGGTATAACGCGGTCCCGAGCCCAGGGTTACGGGTGAAGACTTCAACGGCTGTGAAGGCGGAGATAATGGATATCGGTACGGCGGAGCAGGCGGAAGAAGCACAAACCCAGAGGAAGGCTGCCCTCACATATTGAGGCCACAGGTTGACTCTGGAGTGGCGCTATCAGGCAGGGTAGTGTTGTAAGGATGGCGAGGATAACTCGGCTCTTAAGCTCTTCAGAAGAGTCACTGTCTTGGCGTCAGGTGGCAACCGGCCATAAAACCCCATTGCCAACAAAAATCTCTCCTCACATGAAATGCACAACAAAAAGAATAAGGGCTATAATACTAGGGCGTACCCCGTAAGCGACGCAAATGCGAATAATGAGACTAACGATGCAAATACTAGGGCGTTCCCCCGAAGCGACGAACATCGGGACAAGAATAAACATTCGCTTTTGACTATTAATAAGATTAGACTGGCAACATGGAACCTGGGGTCTCTTACAGTAAGAAGCCAGGAATTGAGCAAAGCACTACAAAGAAGGAGCATTAACATATGCTGCCTACAGGAAACGAAGTGGAAAGGCTCTAAATCTAAAGACATAGGAAACGATTACCAACTGATATATCACGGCACAGACAATAATAGGAATGGGGTAGCAATAGTACTGGATTAAAATTTTAAGACCCGCATTATAAATATCACACGGATAAGCGACCGAATAATATCTATCAAACTTGCTTTAGACGAGCAGCAGATCGTCAACGTCGTATCAGCATATGTCCCACAAACGGGTTGAGCAGAAAATGAAAAGGTGGACTTCTGGGAGGATATGGATGACCTGATCCATAGCATACCTTCAAACGAATATAAGCCAGTAGGAGCGGATCTAAATGGCCACGTAGGAGCCAAGAAGACCATGCATGGAACGGGACATAGCGGGTATAGGATAGCCGAATTGAACAAGCAGGGCGAAGAAATCTTGGACTTTACTATGAGACACTCGTTAAACGTGATAAACACAAACTTTCAAAAGAAAGAAGAACACCTAATAACGTATAAAAGTGCGGGTAGGGTGTCGCAAATAGACTTCACCATAGCTGATATCAGAGTTAAGTATAGATTCAAAGATTGTAAAGTAATCCCAGGCGAGCCTCTAACAACACAACATGCCTTCTTGTTGCGGTGTATGCCTTACCTAAACCCATTAAAACCATGGTTGACAGAACTCCAAGGACGAAATGGAAAGATCTGGATGCCCCAAAAGGCGAACTACTAAAAGCTACTGTAAAGGAGTATCTTGAAACTGATATCGACGTACACTACAACACCGCTGAAGAGATGTAGTCTAAGTTCGAAACTCAGTGCAGAACAACAGCCGCTGAAATACTAGGAGTATCCAAAGGACCTGTCGGAACTGGAAAAGATCCTAACTGGTGGAATGACAAAGTTAAAGAGGCACTGTCACACAAAAAAGATCTCTTTAAGAACTGGCAAAACTCGAAACTAGACGAAGACAAAGAGCAATGTCATGAAGCGAAGAAGCAAGCAAAGAAATGCGTGGCACAAGAAAGAGCAAAGTGTAATGAAAAGTTTTACAGTAGTATGGAAAACGCCAAGACGGCAAACGAAGCACTGAAAATAGCTAAATGGAGACACAAAGCTACCATGGATATCAAGGTTAACAAATATATAAAAAGCAAGGACCAAAAAGTGCTAACCGACAATGCTCAAATACGAGATAGGTGGTTCGAATATTATGAACACCTTCTAAATGAAGAATTCCCAAGTGAAGAATAGGTTCTTCACTTGGGAATTCTTTATATTTTTTTTTATATTTATATGTGGGCTCGCAGGGTTTAGGAACCCTGCGAGCCCACATATGGACCAATTCCCAAGATAGAGATAGCAGAGGTTAAACACGTGGTTACTAAAATGAAAAACCAAAAAGCTTCGGGGCCTGACGAGATACCAGCAGACCTTTGGAAAGCTCTCGGCCCGACAGCCGTTGACTGGCTTACTAAGCTATTTAACATCATCTTGGCGACCAAATGCATACCGGAATCATGGCGCCAACGCCAAAACCTTTTTATAAGAACAAGGGGGATGTGGCGCAGTGTGAAAACTACAGAGGCATAAAGCTAATCTCACATACGCTTAAAGTATGGGAACGAGTCATCAATAGAAGGATCACCAATATCTCGCAAATATCTCCAAATCAGTGGGCCTACCGCGCAAGTGTCGTCGATATCACAGCCGTCGAAATGTTGCGGAGGTCAAGGTCGACGGCCATTTTGTACCGCCCCATTGATAATCGATGCCGGTGCGGCGTAAGAATGAATGAAACGCTGTTTTTGACAGTTAAATAGCTGCCGCCTAAAAAAATTCTAATCGTCAGCGTCGCTTTGAAGTGTTATTTCATTACGGCACCTCATGAGCTGTCGTTTTGAATATTATTTTCTTTTCCGACGGTTGATTACGATGCCGATTGCACATAACACTGGGCTACTATGGCTTTTATGGGTGCGACTGCTGACGAGTGGTTTCTGCCGTCCTATTGCACCTAACACTGGGCTAATATGGCTTTTATGGAGGCGACTGCCAACGAGTGGGTTCTGCCCTCCTATTGCACCTAACACTGGGCTACTATGGCTTTTATGGGGGTGACTGCCGACAAGTGGGTTCTGCCCTCCTATTGTACCTAACACTGGGCTACTATGGCTATTATGGGGGCGACTGGGTTCTGCCCTCCTATTGCACCTAACACTGGGTTACTATGGCTTTTATGGGGGCGACTGGTTTCTGCCCTCCTATTGTACCTAACACTGGGCTACTATGGCTTTTATGGCGGCGACTGCCGACTAGTGGGTTCTGCCCTCCTATTGGACCTAACACTGGGCTACTATGGCTTTTATGGGGACGACTGGGTTCTGCCCTCCTATTGCACCTAACACTGGGCTACTATGGCTTTTATGGGGGCGACTGGGTTCTGCTCTCCTATTGCATCTAACACTGGGCTACTATGGCTTTTATGGGGGCGACTGCCGACGATGGAATTTCGTCCTCCAACTCCTTCGCTTATTCCTTCTTTCTGAAACATACGAAAACAACAAACAACACAGCACAAACGTTTAAGTAGGTAAGGTAAAGATTAAATAGTGTTTTAATTAGTCGCTGGTACAATAGGAGGGCAGAACCCAGTCGCCCCCATAAAAGCCATAGTAGCCCAGTGTTAGGTGCAATAGGAGAGCAGAACCCAGTCGCCCCCATAAAATCCATAGTAACCCAGTGTTAGGTACAATAGGAGGGCAGAACCCACTCGTCGGCAGTCGCCCCCATAAAAGCCATAGTAGCCCAGTATTAGGTGCAATAGGAGGGCAGAAACCACTCGTCGACAGTCGCCTCCATAAAAGCCATAGTAGCCCAGTGTTAGGTGCAATAGGACGGCAGAACCCACTCGTCAGCAGTCGCACCCATAAAAGCCATAGTAACCCAGTGTTATGTGCAATCGGCATCGTAATCAACCGTCGGAAAAGAAAATAATATTCAAAACGACAGCTCATGAGGTGCCGTAATGAAATAACACTTCAAAGCGACGCCGACGATTTGAATTTTTTTAGGCGGCAGCTATTTAACTGTCAAAAACATCGTTTCATTCATTCTTACGCCGCACCGGCATCGATTATCAATGGGGCGGTACAAAATGGCCGTCGACCTTGACCTACGCAACATTTCGACGGCTGTGATATCGACGACACTTGCGCGGTAGGCCCACAGTTTGGCTTTACAGCGTCCAGGTCGACCATAGATGCTATACAAACAGTCAGGATCTTGATGGAAAAATACCTGAGCAAACAACAAAGACCTGCATCTCACATTTATAGACCTCGAAAAAGCCTTCAATCGAGTACCCCGTAAACTAGTATGGCAGGCCCTACGGGCACAATATGTACCTGAGCACTATGTCGAACTTGTAAAAGACATGTATAACAATGTCACAGCTAGAGTACGAAGCTTAGCGGGAGTCAGCAAAGCTTTCGAGGTAAAGGTAGGCGTTCATCAAGGATCCGTGCTTAGCCCGCTACTATTTAATCTGGTCATAGACTACCTCACCAGAAACATACCTTCCCCACTACCGTGGACCATGATGTACGCAGATGACATCGTTATGGCTGCCGACACCGCCGCACACCTGCAGGATCGCCTAAACCTATGGACGCATGCCCTAGAAAAATACGGACTAAGGGTAAGCAGGAGTAAAATGGAGTATCTGAAATGCCCTTTTAGTGGAAACAGAACACCGGAAACAATAAACATTGGGACCACACCTATCCCTACGGTCCAAAAGTTTAACTACCTAGGATCGATGTTTACACCCGATGCTAACGTAGATGCAGATGTGGCACACAGAATTAACACCGCGTGGCAAAAATGGCGATCTCTGACTGGAGTTTTGTGCGACCCACGAGTTCCCATAAAAACTAAGGGAAAAGTTTATAAAACTGCAGTTCGCCCTGCGTTACTATACGGGTCTGAATGCTGGACAATAAAAAAGACGCATGAACAAAAAGCTCATACCAACGAAATGAAGATGCTAAGATGGGCGGGAGGTGTCACGCGTCTGGACAAAATCCGTAATGATTACGTGCGGGGTAGCTTTAAAGTTGGGTTGCCCATTGCGGATAAAATCACCGAAAACCGCCTTCGTTGGTATGGGCACGTCAAGAGAAGAAGCGAAGACCATGTGGTCCAAATTGCGCTAAACCTGCCCGAACACAAGAGAGGAAGAGGCCGCTCACCATCAACCTGGTGGAAAAACCTGGAAAGAGACCTCAGGAATGCCCAATTGCCTGAATCGACAACCCAAGATCGCATGACTTGGCGCATGAAAGTGAGGACACCCGACCCCAAATAATGGGATAAGGAGAGGAGAAAGAAGAATGTAATAACCAGCTTTTAGTGCAGTAGTGGTGAACTACTAAACACTACTACAAACACTATGAAGACCAGTACAGTGACCATAATTCGAAGCTCACTACCGAAGTTGTTCGCGTGACCAAATTAATGTTGTACAGCTTTATATATTTAGAAGTTAATTTTTTTGTGTATACAGCACGCGAGCGAACTGACTGGGACGTTGGTTGTGTTTGTACGCAGTACGTGAAGGTCGCACTAATTTGAACGCACTGAAGAGTCCACCTGCGCCGCGCGCCGCCTCCTCGCAGTACAAGACAGCCCAAATAAAGTACAATTGAGTGTCGTACAGTCGCGTGTGCGCGCTACGACGAGCCGCCTCGTGTTGGGACTTGTTTCTATTAGATAACACACCGGTAAGGAACAAGCACGCTACATTGTGTACGCGGACGATAAAGTTTAATCAAATCACGTGTACGTAAGTCACACGGGCCCATCACGTCGCAGGGGGCTCCAAAGTAACCGCGTGATTGTCAAGGTTGCCTGCGACCGCCGCGGCACACTCCCGTGACCTATTCAATATTGTTATCTCTTTCTTTCTTAATAAACACCGAGTAAGAGTACCGACTGACCTACTCACGTACTTATTTCAATTTATTTTAATATTTGAAATTTTTAATTCCATATAGTGTTTGGATATCATTTAAATTCCAGTAAAACTGAGAGTCACTAGTTCCGATATATATATTCTTGATCGAAAACTCATTCCCAATGCCGAAATATTTATACATAATATGTACTTCATCACTTTTTATTAATTAAGAATATTAGTAACCGAAATTACTAATAAGCTTAGCTGGAGAGGTTAGGGGGAACCTAACCCCTCCAGCTAAGCTTAATTGCTTGTTTTAGGAGTGGGTTCACGTCGGTAGTGTAATGGCCAGGATTCGAACCCGGGACCTGTCGATCACAGGATCGACTCCTTAACCACTAAGCTACCGACGCTTCAAATTATCATAAAACATAATATTATTGAAACTGCCTCAATTTCTTATATGAATTATTTTGGGTTTTAGTCTGTGCAGTCCCAGTAACTTCAGTGTCACATACATATTTTAGTCAGATTTGGCGGTTGGACAGAGAACAGACGGACACCGAATACCTTACGATTAATATTTTATATTAATGTACTTATATTAAAATCTTATATTGATACTTTATAGGTGTTTACGCGACGAAGACCGAATCGTCCTGCATGATGCGCGAGCTCATCCATAACTCGCACGAAACCAACACTCCTCCAGAGTAATTAAAGTAAAGTAGGAATCAGTACTTGGCACCTCTCACGCTGCCTTTTAGCTTCAGTCCAAGTTGTTGTTCAGACTTTCACACTGTTTTCGGCTTTTTGAGATGTCCTCTAGACAGTCTAAATGTATGTTGCGTGTTGCGACAAAAAACATGGAGTCGTTATGAAACGTTACGACAGTATTCATTTCTTTTGTAGAAGCTCTGGACTGTGCCATATTTTAATATTTCAGTTTGTTTAAGGATTCATATGAATAATCAAGTTATCATTATACCTAAGATGTTTCCTCTTGCAGAGTGACGGATTCACCCTAAATGGATAATATGAGCGACCAACCTTCAAACTATTCTTTCACTTGTGTAAAGGTGAGTAAAAAAACAAATAAAACTTCGAAACGGTAAGTCCTATGGAAACTTGTTTGCAATAAAGAAATAAGACGTCATACTACATTATTGTCGAAAATGTATAATTGGTAATGGTCAGGATTACCTGTTTTACTACCTACCCTTCATTTATTGCACTATTTTTTTAAATTTGTACTCTAGGCAATGGTTGCACGCGCGGCATTCACCTCGTATCCCGGGGTCATTAGTTATGATCTTTGCCATAAAAACGTATCACGAGGGTGGTGGGCGAGTGCGAGTGTGTACGATAGCTTCGGCGGGCCGCCGGCCGCCAGGGCCGTGGTTTGTATCGCAGCGAATGTCGGCTCATTTGGCACACGTCGCGGCAGAGCGGCGCGCGCTGCCAAACGCCAGCCTTCTTAAACACGTTCATAGTGTTGTACACGATACTGCAGTACAACTTCGACGTAGCGTTGCGACTGCTTACTGCCTAAACTATTAACTATTCACGTAACTCAGTTCATTATCTCTGTTCGATGGCTATTTGGTTATGAACATAAGCTGCATACATGAGGATGAGAGCAATCACTTACCTCGGCAAACGATCGGGTCGGATCTGAGGATGATATCGACTCTAAACCACAAACTGATCAAACAATATTGGTGTTAATTAAAAAGCTTCCATTGTCCGGGATGATCGCTTTCATTGTGTTCAAAACGAATAGCTACTGTAAATCACTTCGTTCGCAATTGTTTGCTTGTGGAATTTGTTAAAAAGACAATTGACCTAATTAATCGAATTGCGTGTGGGATGAGGTTGGCGAGGTAGACTTAATTTGCTTGGTTTCGCGTCTTTTTAACATTAAATGAATTCTTCATATATATTATATTCAATATATATATATATATAATACGATACACGAGAAGAAAATGAGGGGGGGAATATGTGCAGTTTGCATTCACAGCACAAGGGTCTGTAACAGTAACTGGCCAGAAATCTCATATTCTATTAATAAATTAATGGACGGATGACAAATGGATTGGGAGGAATAGCATTTCCTCCCAATCCACATTAAACCTCAGTCTTCAGTTGAAAACTATACGGGGACAGCAGCTCAGGTCGCATTCAGGCATTAAAGAGCAAAACTTTATACGCCTCGCCATGTGAACATTGTGTGCCTTTCCGAAAAAGTGTTTACTGCGTAGGTGTAGTATGCACTTGGAGAGTTATCAAAAGGCCATCGCATTCTGGGTTAACGACCAATAAATCCAATTACTCAGAATATGTAAAAATAGCCTTTGTGTGAATCATACTTCCCAAAACAGTAACTAAAAATGTTATGGTCAGAGACGATTTGGTAGTACCTTTTTTTTTTTTCGTGCGGAAATCCTTTCGGATACCCCCCCCCGCCGGCCAGCGGGGGCGGTTATGTCGGGCTTGCACCGACTAAAACCGCACGCCGTATTGGGTCTTAAGACGTGGGTGTAAGGTTACCCATAGAGCATATCCCTCGCACCCCGACTGACCCTGGGCCATCTCCGGTTTCGAGATGACCCCCTTACTTGCTCTCCACTGTGCCATCTGCTAATCAGAGGGACACGTGGAAAGCTTCCGAACAGCCCTCAACAGGGCCGTCCTCGCCTCGGTCGGAGTTGGCCGTAGGCGGCAGCGTCTCTCCCGCCCTAGGAGAGAGGCGCTGCCGTCTCCGTTGCCCAGGGTGCACCGCGTGGAGGTCCCCAACCAAGCACCCCAGGTCCCCAACCGAGCACCCCAAGGTCCCCAACCAAGCACCCCGATTTGGTAGTACCTATCGTTTCCATCTAGTATTATTACAAGTTTAGAATTATTACTCAGTACCTTAAAAATAACATAACATAACATAACATAAACTCACGCCTATATCCCCGAAGGGGTAGGCAGAGGTGCTAGCACCCACATTTTGCCAGTTTATGTTTAGGTCCCAATGTAATAGGTGGCGAGCCTATTGCCATTAACCGGGCACTTATAAACCTGCGATAAATACACACATAACTTCGAAAAGCATCGAAAAGTCATTGGTGTGTGCCATGGTAAAACCTAGGATCGAACCTGAGACATCGTCTCAGCAGTCCATTACCCATACCACTAGGCTACCTTAAAAATACTTATTTGAACCTACACTATGAATTACTTGTTCCATATAAGCTGAAGAAAAAAATTGTTCAAATTTTTGTTTCCAATGACATGATTTTAAAGTTTTGGACACGTTTTTATATGCTTATTAAACATCCTTTTACTACAAAAGAGTTCAAATTCACTTCTAATAGGAGCTCTGTTTAGGATATCTTGTAAACTGTGTAATAAACAGTTTCCAAATATTCAATATTAAATATGACATACCTTTTTTTTTTTTTTTTATCGTGCGGAAATCCCTTCGGATACCCCCCCGCCGGCCAGCGGGGGCGGTTATGTCGGGCTTGCACCGACTAAAACCGCACGCCGTCTCGGGTCTTCAGACGCCGGGGTGTAAGGTTACCCATAGAGCATATCCCTCGCACCCCGGCTGACCCTGGGCCATCTCACCACTAACAGCATCGCTCATCCTGTCTCCTCTGAAAGCAGAGGAGTACGGAGAGCGATGTGTTCCCGCCACGTTGGGTATTGGCCGACGATCAATGCCAACCCTATGAAGGGGTGAAGGGGAAGCCATTGACCGCCGCCCAGGGTGTACCGGCCGCTCCGATTCCGTTCCCCCCGGACTGCAGCGGGATCGGAATCGGAGCGACACTCGAGGAGGTTACCCAACACACACCCCAAATATGACATACCTAGTTACTCTTTGTTACCTACCCCTCCTAATGGTGCGTCGAGGCCTAGAAAGCTAGGTGAATGCAAGTGAGGCCAAGTCCATCAGTGGTTGTTTAATTTCTCATATTTTGCCTCGTAGTGACCACCTCGAGGTAATGAATACAGTTTATTTTACTCTAATCCTCTTTGTTTGTAATTTCAGGAGAGTTTTATCCGCTAAGTCCTGAGGCAGGAGGATTGTCTTCTGAGGAAAATTAGCACCACATTAATCAAATTTGGTGACATATCTATAGCAGCGCCACCTACCAGGACCAATTGTGTTTCCAAAGCATCCAGGCACCCAAGTCAATGAATAATAGTAGTTTATGCAACTGTCATATAAGAAGGGGTATTAAAACACGAGAGTCTGTTTATCGTACGATAATAGGTTGACTCGAGTGTTTTAATACCTAAGTTGTATGCAGTTTCATACACTACTTTATCTTCACTCATAGGAAAAATTGAAATTAAACAAAGTAGGTAGGTTACAAGGAAGTAATTTAGCGTGCGCCATTTTTTAGGGTTCCGTTGCCAAATGATTGCCCTTGTAGATTCGTCATGTCTGTCTGTCTGTCCGTCCGTATGTCACAGCCACTTTTTTCCGAAACTATAAGAACTATGCTGTTGAAACTTGGTAAGTAGATGTATTCTGTGAACCGCATTAAGATTTTCATACAAAAATAGAAAAAAAACGATTAATTTTGGGGGTCCCCATTTTTTCTAATCTGAATAGTTTGCGCGAGAGACACTTCCAAAGTGGTAAAATGTGTGTCTCCTCCCCCCCATGTAACTTCTAAAATAAGAAAATGATAAAGCTAAAAAAAATATATGATGTACATTACCATGTAAACTGCCAACGATAATTGGTTTGAGCGAGATCTAGTAAGTAGTTTTTTTTGAATACGTCATAAATCGTAAACCGCAATTTACCTTTCATTCAATCAACTCAAATATAAAAAAAAAAGAACATTATCGTGTTACTTGCTGCTACGGAACCCTTAATGGGCGAGTCCGACTCGCACATGGTCGCTTTTTTTCACAGTTCGAACTGCGCATGCGTGCGCCTTTTTTTTCTTATTTAGCCTAAAACCTTAAACTAGTTTAATGAATAAACAAAGATAAAGGTGCTATAAGTACCGCCAACTGTATCATAAAACTCATTTTATGATACAATACTACATAAGGTACTATAATAAGTTTATTTTTAATTTTATGTATATGCGTTTATAAAGTGCGTATGTATAGAACCGTCTTTGAATTCCTAATTCGAATTTTTCGATTTGAGTGTAGATAAAAATCTTTATCTAATAACTATACAGTTATTTCTTTATGCATATTATGCATAAAGTAAACAACTGCGTGACGTCATCCAAGGCGCGCGAACAATGGCGGCGTTCAAACAGGTCTAAACGAATTTAATCTGTATTCAAAAAATTATTTGAACACTTCCAACAGTACTTATCACTGTATTACAAAGTAAAACGTGAATTAAATAAAGAGTTTTACATTCGCGGCTTGCGGCTCGTCTCGCCGCTTGCCTCGTGGCTTTTGTTTTTTTCTATACAACTTAGGTGGCAGACAAGCTCACGGCCCACCTTATGGGAAGCGGTACCGTGGCCTATGGACGTGTGCAACACCAGGGGCGTCACACTCGCGCTGCCGACCCTGTAAAGGAAAGGGGATGGAAAAGGAGTTTGGGAGGGGGTGGGAAACTGCCGACCCTGTAAAAACCTTGTAATGCCCTTCTTGAAGAACCCCATATTGTAGTCGCTTGGGACAACCACAGCAGTGACATCATTCCACAGCCGTGTGAGGATGAATTCCCTGTCTGTGGCGAGCGGCGCGATGCCTTGCGTCAGCGCGCGAGTTGCGGCGCGAGCTAATCACTAATGTTCACAGTCTCGTGACGCGGTTAATAGTCTTTGGACTGTCAACTATAGAGGACGTCAATGTGTTAGCGGATCAGACGCTGGGTTCGGAAATGTCGTAGCAAACGTCGAATTGTACGCATCGGTTAGAAGTATTGTTTGTTTTTCCTTCTTAGAAATTAGGTTTTTTTTTGCCTATGCCTTTTTATCCTTCAAGGCGCGAAGATGAATCCTATAAAATTAAAATCATTAAACTCGGTCCACCCGCTCTCGTGTCATGAAAGGTCACCACTAACACGACTTTGTTTTATACAAATAGATATTTTCAGAGTACAGTTATGTTTAGGCAATGTTAGTATACTTTACGTCACAATAGGCCGTAGTCGGCTACGAGTCGTAGCAGTCTACGAAACAATGTGGAAGGCGTAGGTTACTCGTAGCTCGCTGACTGGCCTAGTAACACAACAGTAGACATACACACACATACAACAGTATGTAGTAACATTGTATGGAAAAGTTTTTATGAACACCTTTCATTACATTCAATCATTATTTGATAAATGTTTGGCAGGCGTAATCGATGACTAAATTAATGCCAACAACAAACCAATTAGGTCCAAGCATACTGTCGGTGGAACTTCAGTGTACTTCCGAATTCTGTGCAGCATTGATTCGTCTTTTCACGTTTTTGTACCTTTTTTTTTTTCGTGCGGAAATCCCTTCGGATACCCCCCGTCGGTCAGCGGGGGCGGTTATGTCGGGCTTGAACCGACTAAAACCGCACGCCGTCTCGGGTCTTAAGACGCCGGGGTGTAAGGTTACCCATAGAGCATATCCCTCGCACCCCGACTGACCCTGGGCCATCTCCGGTTTCGAGATGGCCCCCTTACTTGCTCTCCACTGTGCCATGTGCGAATCAGAGGGACACGTGGAAAGCTTCCGAACAGCTTTGAATAGGGCCGTCCTCGCCTCGGTCGGAGTTGGCCGTAGGCGGCAGCGTCTCTCCCGCCCTAGGAGAGAGGCGCTGCTGTCTCCGTTGCCCAGGGTGCACCGCGTGGAGGTCTTCAACCAAGCACCCCCACGTTTTTGGACCTACTTCCTATCTTCGTGGCGTCTGCGTGACGTGCATTCAGTGTCGAAGGAGGGCAACAGAGCCGACTTGCCCACGTTAGGGCCCATCACTATCAGCTGCTTTAGAAAGTAATACACCTTGCAGTTGACACATGGCTTCTGATACACCTTTACAGACAGGAGCTACTAAAGTGACCGATACTATGTCGTTTTGAGTACCGGCTATCGTCGCTCTGCGAAAATGAACATGAAATTCTCTAATGGATATTGGTTTGTTAACAAGTAACCTAAAATACCGGTAATCATTGAAAACAAAAGGCAACAGACTTTCTGAACATCACATAATAATGTATTGCTCGAACATGTAGCACAACAGGTGAAATAAAATGGAGTACATCGGGGCCACACGCGACGCGACCGAACTGAGCCGGCGGTAAAGTTCCAAATAATATAATCATTCATTCTGGATTTTCTGAAAAGGGCTGAAAACTCAAGCGGCGGTGCGCGGCGTCGTGTGCCTCCCTTTAGTGGCCCTTAATAGTACATCACGAGTTAAAACTTCTCGGTGAACTTCACTGCTTACACACCACTGTTGTTTTGTACTGCGCCTAAGTAAGTTTACACCAGGAATAATTATAATATCAACTGAAATTTGTTTTTGCAAATAGCAGGGCCCTTCCGCGCTGTGATTACATGTTTGATCTCACGTACTTAATCTGCTTGTAATACACTATTAGAGTTGCTCGACAGTCTAGTCCATATTGCTTGTTGATGTGGCTGGACGATAAATTAACCTGGAAACATCACATTGAGCATGTCAAAACAAAATTAATGGCAGAATTAGGGGCATTAAAAAAAACTTCAAACTATATACCATACAAAATAAAAAACATTATTTATAATTCTTTAATCAAATCACACCTGGATTACCTGATTGAAGTATGGGGATCAGCTGCTATAACCAATCTAAGCTCACTACAAAGAGTTCAAAATAAAGTAATTAAAACATTATACCAATACCTTACTCTTACCAAACAGTTATACACACATTACTTAACTTAAGACAACTTTATATTTACAACACATGCACACTTATAAAAAATATAACCTCTAAATCTATACAAACTAACTTACAAATACAAAAAAAAAAACAATGTCGCATAATTTAAGAAACAGTAACAAACTTGAACTAACGAGGGTGCGTACTAACTACGGGAAAAAAACTATATTGTTTGAGGGAGTTAAGCTATTCAATCGATTACCAACTGCTGATAAGAAATGTAACGATATGAATATATTCAAAAAAAAAATCTTAAAATATATGTTTGTTCACAGTGACCTCTGGTGCACCGTGGTGTAATATATTTATACTATTAAATATTCTCGGTATCTCATTTTAAGCGAACTGTATTAGGTTCTTATGAGAAAATAAATTCTTTAAACCTATGAAAACGCACTGACACGTAAATACCAGCCAGCGGCACTACCGTACACACGCATGTAGAGTCAAGTCCATGAACGACAGCGCTGTGGAAAGGCTCAAGTTTTGAGTGCGTAAGTACACAGCAGGAAAGAACATTCGGCTCGTATGATCCTCGTCTGTCTTTTCGCGATAAACTCAAAATCTAATATATATATATATGATTCTCGAGGATGGTTTAGTATATAATTCGTCGAGTTTTTGTATACATTGGCTGAAATATAATGATGTTTGTTGGAGGTCTTGGAAGAAATTAAGCCGTCTGGGAGCTTCCAATGAAAACGCTGCCTAAACCTTTGAGATATAACAAAATGCTGTATGGTGGAATTGTGTATCTTATGTTTTGGTGGTGGAATAGGGTCCCATGGGTAGCGGGAACGGGATCAGAACTCGCGTGCAAAAGCTAGTTAGATATATTTAAAAAAACTTGGATTATGTTAAATTAACGATTCAGAACACAAAAATATTTTTTTGAAATTTTTGTGTCTTGAATTCTGTTTGTCTATTTATCTGTTTGTTAGCGATGGACGCATAAACTACTAAACGGATTTTGATGCGATTCTTTCTATTGGAAAGGTTTTGGTGAGAATTAAAATTTGCCGTATGTTTAATTGCAATTGGTTAAGTAGAACCGGCCATGTGGCCACGAAACGATAACCAACCTACACGCGGGCAGAGCCGCGGGCTTCGGCTAGTCTTAAATTACATTTTAAGCAGTTTAAAGTTAGTTAAAGGGTGATTTAGGGCTCAATAGTTTTAAAACACAAGAATTAAGCGCGTGTCGAAGGTTGTGAAGGGTGGTCAAAATTAGTTAACAGTACACAACAGTAGGGGGCAGAGGCACTCGATTCAATTAATATGTGAGTGGATCGCTAGCATCACCCGCTGGAGTGCGGCCGGCGGAGCGCGGAGAGCGCCCTCGAGTAGTTCGATAAGGTGACCCTGACGCGGAGCGCCCAGCGACGCCCGGTCCCGTCCCAATACTTGTTTGTTTGCAGCGGCGCGAGCTCGCCTCCCCCGCACGCACACATCGCCTCCGATATCCTTTTTCCTACGTAGGTAATCCGCCGGCTCTAATAGCTACTTACTCGGCTAATACTCCATCGGGCGACTGTACTCACTGTTCAATTACGCCAGCTCTATGAGTACAGTAAGACCCTAATCATTTCCGAGGACTTGTGTTGCGACGCCAGATAACCGAACAAACTATTTCGCTTGTATCTATCAGTTCTTTGACGGAGCGATTGTCAGAAACATTCGCCGTTACATTTGTCAATGAGAGTTTTCAAACGTTCGATATTTCGTTTCCGTTCCTTTGGCGCGGTGTCGATAGCTTTCGTTGGAGCAATAAAGTGCTGCCGTCAATTTTATGATTGAGATCAAACAAAATTGAAATTCAGTCAACGATGCTCAGTATGACGCTTTATGATCTGAAATGGCAGTTTAAAGGAGCATATGCTACATTTTGTACCAGTTCTCAGCATTTGTACTTATGTTCTGTACATAACATAATATGAGGTGCTAGCCAGTCTTAAGGCCAAACCATGCAGGCTGCTCTGTCTACAATGTGATACAGCAGGTGTGCTTGTAGTGAGACCGTGGCTAACTTGCCTTCAAATAGTTTTTCTGGGTATGGTAACTGCCAAGAATTTTAACAAAGTGCGATAGTGTGTCGTATAGTGCATTAAGTTTCATTTTCCTAGTAACTAACGGAACCAGGAAAAGAAAGAATACACTAGTTTACGTGGATCACACATTAAAACGAACTATTTACCTTAGTTGGAGTCACTAAGGTAAATATATAGATAACCGCTTGATAGCTAATCCGACGCATACAAATGTGGATCTAATTATACATTTATATCAGAACCATGATTTTACTTAAGTAAATAACACCTTAGAGACGGCTCGTTGATCAAACAAAAATAAACGTGGACTGACCTTATGGAAAGTTCAGGTCACGTGGCAACAACAATGTCGCAACTTACGTAACGTATTTTAATAAAAGCTTATGTATAAATGAGTTCAATGAGAACCAACCACGTGAATAGCAGTTGTTATAATATCAATGTCATTTTACAAATTGTTGTAAGGTCGCCAAGGACAGTTGTTCGTCGTGTGGATTGGCCTATGTAACTGCATATATTATTGTATTATACTGGAGTTAATGATTGGTGTGGGTGGATGAAAGTACCAAGAACAGTTGCTGTAATAAAATAGGTAGCACAGAAAACAGTCTAGCTTGAGGTGCGCGAATGAAGGATGCCACATCGCGCATACTTTCCAATGCTCTACTGAAAATCTTGTGTCCCAGTGGCACTCCTGTGCACTTTTGTATCACATAAGCGGCTGTTTTATTTATGTAGTATATTATTACCTCGATAGTTTAATTAAATCCAAAAATAACTTTCGTATAGTTTAAGATTCAATCATACTAGACATATTCATTAACAACAAAATGTGACCATTGGTGATGTGTTCGTAAACGTCCAATCACGTGCATACATGCTCAACAAAACGCACCGGGATAAAGGAGAGCTAATAAAGCTGTCGTCACACGTTCAGGTTATGCATTTAGACTGCATTTTAACCGACCTCAGAAAACAGTAAATTTTCTATGATTCTGTATACTTATTACCTAAATCAAAGTACCAAAACATTGCCTCCCCATCATTGATTAATGTCACTCGCCATTAAAATGGCAGTTGTTCATGCCGTGGAAGAATTCCATCTTAACGTGCATCACATCGCATGTGAGCCATAAGTCAAGCATTGCTCGCTCGCGCTAAACGAATAGCCCACTTAACGTAAGCACGCGACGCGCCGCCCGCCCGCGCCCCGCCGGCACCACGCACGCCGCACGCCGCCCGCCCGCTCGCACCCCGGCAGTCACTTTATAGCACTCTTTAAAGCGCCACTCTTCATGTATAATATCGGGTAACTGTTCTTAAAACATGTTATAAGCACATTGGCTGGGCCGGCTGCTTACACTGAGGGACTGTCGAGGTCTCTCCGACAACTACTTTATTCATAATTTTACATAGTTGAATATGTGCTCAACTATGTAAAATATGAACTAGGAATTCAGTGCAGGATACGACTGAAATAAATTGAGCTGAGCGAGCAGGACTCTTACTTGAAAATAAGACATCTTACTAAGGTCGCGCGTTTAGCTAAGGCCACGCGCTCGTCAAACTGTTCTTCGGTGATTATTCCTCAATGGTATATCGGACATGAACCATTCTTTCAAAGCTTTCCTCAGTGTCCACACTATCACCGTGGCAAATTTGGTCAAGATCGCGCTAGTGGTTACGGAGGAGTTCAGCCACCAACAAACGGCTATGCCGCGTATAAGAGCTTCAATAACTAGCTGATGCTTGCGGCTCCGCCCGCGCGGAGGACGGTTATCGTTTTTGGTCATATCGCCGGTTATTTCATCAATTGCAATCCAACGTACGGCAAATTTTAAGTCTGATCTGACATTTCTAATAGATAAATCGCAACAAAATCCGTTCAGTAGTTTTTGACAAACAGATAAACAAAATCAGAATCGTTTATTTAATATAACCCAAAACGTATTTTTCTTAATATCTCCAATGCACAACTCATTCCCAATTTTATAATAGCATAGAAATACACAGCCCATTAAGGAGAAGTTCCCGTCCATCAAACGAGCAGTGCATCGTAAAGTTTGCGTGCCGATCGTTAAATGCTAGAGTGTCGTGCCAGATTGCATGTGATCCTCTAATATTAAACTAGATCTTACTAGTTCAGATCACCATTGAACCTTTTCACTTAACAATTATCAAAAGTCCCGTCATATATTAGGTACGTTACAATTGAGATCACATGCAAATCATGTTACGACACGTTAACATTTCTGAGATATTGCGATAAGGATCTCGTATCTCAAAGTGGTTTCTTTTTTATACCACTAAGGTGGCAGACAAGCATACGGCCCACCTGATGGGAAGCGGTTACCGCGGCCTATGGACGTGTGCAACACCAGTGGCGTCACACTCGCGCTGCCGACCCTGTAAAGGAAAGGGGATGGGAAAGGAGTTTGGGAGGGGGTGGGAAAGGACTTTGGGAGGGGACGGGAAAGGAGTTTGGGCTCCAGCACTCTCACTCACCAAACGGAACGCAACAGTTCAAATACTGTTACTTGGCGTCGATATTCTGTGAGAGGTTGGTGCTTCCCCGGTCGAGTCGGCCCATTCGTGTAACTGCCAAAATTACTGTTGCTTGACTCTACCACCTAGATTTACAATATCCGTCCTGAATTTACAATATAATTATTGTACTTACTCATCAAACACTTTTAACTTCAATTTAAAACTCGTTCTGAATGAAAATAAGCGTTTGGTGTGAAGCTGATTACTTCGCGTATAGTAACACCACATTAACCAGCTGAGAAATGGCTATGTTAGACTAAAAGCATACGACTCACTGGATGGAAAGTCACTACTGTCTATGGACGCACGCAACACCAGGGACGTGACGTGCGCGCTGCCAGCCTCTTAACAACATTCCAAAGTGTGAATAGGATGGGGTTGGATCCCCATGCATAGTAGAACTCCATGGCGGAGTGACTTTGAGAAATTCCGTCGGTAAGTGATGTCTATGACTGCGTTGTGTACTCGTTGTGTTCGGTGCCTCGGCTTGTGTACCTTGTGTGTGATATGCAAGATCGCGTGTGAGATATACTCGAAGGTCATCAGTGCCTGGCGCAAACTGAACAAAGTCATGTCCTTGAAGGTATTTCAGGACCAGCGTGTTTTTGTCAGTGTGATCAGCGTGTACAGAATCGCCTTGGACATACAATTAAATTACAATGTCTAATTTATTCTTTGATATATACAGGTAACATAAAGAAAACACGCGTCACCATGAACGTGTCGATACAGGACAAAGTGTGTAACCAAATACGCAAAATACGCCACTACCGGCACCAAGGTGTGTACGCGTGTATTGTGTGTCTTTCATTGTCAGACGCACGCTTACAAGGACGTCAGTACAAATAGCTAGCAAAGGGCTCTCCTAAATAATAATTTGCCTCGAATTCGTACCGCATCTTTGAAACTCACCGTGAGATGGCACAGAGAATTTTCTTAGTTGCTGTTTTAGTTGCTGCGCTTGTCATAATAGCTTGCCCAAAAGCTCGACTCTGCGTTGTCAGTGAATTTAATAATAGAGTGCGTCGCATCGCAACACCAAGTGACGCATATCAGAGCGCCTCCACTACGCGCTCATCAATTACAAATAATACGAAGATGGAAAAACCTGCATTGTCCTTCGTATTAAACATTCAAGTTTGCACGACTCGTGGTCCACAGACCCCCAGTTTCTGCACAAGGTGTATGATTTTATAAAACGCTGCGTCAGAGTCCGTGTACGCTCGATTCTCCTAAAGGGGCGACGCGATTCGCCCTTGAACATCCCTCGCAAATATAAAGTATAATGCGCTCCCAATTGTGTTCCGAAAATTACAAAATGTCCCTACTGAGAGCTCATGCGAGGGAGAACGGAACAATCGGCGTACACTCGACTGCTTCGGTGAACGCGAACAAGTCACAACATCGGCGGGTTGCTGGCTGTGGCGGCTCGCGGCCAGCTTCCGAACGTAAACTGAAACAGTTTAACTTACTAATTCGTCGAGAATAGTATTTGAAAGACCGTTAGATACATCAATACCATCACTGGCCATCAGGCCATATTCAAATTAGGACTTAATTCTAAATGCAGCCTGTATCAAGAAAGAAACGTATCACAAGATAGGAAGTCACCGCGTCCAGTGTGTGAATAGCTAATGATCTCCAGGGGCACTGTGCACGGGTCAACGACATTACACACCCACCGAATTGCGCTTTCTAAGCGTTATAGCGAAAATTAAATATGTATATCTGAGAATTGACGTACAGAATAGCGGAGCGTTCGGGAATTCATTTAAATTCATGAAGACTTTAACAAAGCAATTAGACGGGCGGGTGAAGGCGTGGCGGGGCGGGGGCAAAGGGGGCGCTCGGCTCGCCGCGTATGGGAGAGTCATGGGAAATTTTGACTAGGCTAGTGCATTATGCATTGCCGCGCAGGGAATTGATAGCAACAAGTAGTACTAGTTTGTTCAGCGAAATTCACTACAGAGCTAGTGGGTGGAACGATTCCACTTCGCTTTGGACGCCACTCTCTGGCACGAACTCATTGGCAATCAAATGACACTGTTTAGGATAATATTTAGTATTAAGAATCCTTCGTTGTACTCCGGTAGTTGTGGGCGGAGTGATGGATGGTCGGCGCTATCGTATCGATACACGCAGGTGCTGACCAGCGCTCGGCTCTCACATAAATCTCTTCGCTGCGTTATTTCCCACAAAAACAGATGAATGAGTTGCTTCTATTTTTAGCACAAACTCCCGAGTACGCCCGACCGGCACCCACTAACCGGCCACACAAACGTGCCGTACGCGAACAATGTTTACGTTTCCATTCCTCCACTCGTGAACCGCTATGAGCGACTGCTACTCATTGGTTTTACTCTATTACCAACATAAAAGCGAATTTAACAATTTGGAGTTGCATTTGATTTATTGATAGCACAGCATCTTTTTAAGTTGGTGTAAGTAACGGCAAGGTTTACGGGAGCTGTCGATCTTGGTCATCAAGAGTAGGTATACGTGGAGCGTAGGTACCTACGTATGGTGCGACGATAAAAATTTAACATGGTGGTATCATGTTTAATAATTGCCTACGTACAGTAGTAATACAATTTAGTATCGCATCAAAAGCAATATTTCATAATGTGGGGTTTGCTAACTGTTGAACTGAACATAAAACCAACTCATAAACTTTAAAAATCAGTACAGCGCACAGTGGGTGCACCAGGTGCAGGCGGCCGCACTTGTACGGCTTCAAATCCTAGCATAAGTATCGCGTTACGTTTCAAGGTATCGCGTTTAATGCTCGCATTTGTGTTGAACCACTAACTCCCCTTGTGTCGATTGTATCGATATCGGAACTGGGCGACAACTAATGCAGCTGACTCATGAAACCACGAAATAATCTGAAGGTGTAAAGACACGACTGCTCCACGGCTGCAATGAATACTGTTCACTATAATGTGATTATTTTCATATTAAAGCCAATGAGTCGGTTACGCCTTATATTTCAATAATCAAACGCAATGTTCGATTCATAAAATTTAATCAAATAATCAAATCTCCATTACTGGCTTCTTCAACCCACGATGAATGGCGATGACTTTGTTGAAGTTACCAGTCTGTCATATGTTTGATAGCCTAATCACAATCGAATGTTTGCCATGATTCAATTATTTTTGCACATTTACCTTAAAAACACACCATGTGAGTTACATTTAATTAGGAAGACGCAGAGAACGAGCCGCCAGAGCTGCTGATCGAACCTTTTGTCATTAATACCTTTTTTTATAATGGCCACGTCAATATGACTTCACCTGATGGTAAGCTAAAGGTAAAGTCTCAGGAATGAGGATCACCATAACAGACATCGGTAATGCGGGCGGTGCGGGCAATTTATAAGTTGGGCCCAAGAGTCTCCCTCCGAGAAAAGTTCAAAGAAATAAACATTCTAACTGTAGTTTCTCAATTTTTTTTTGAAAACTTTTGTATGTTAGAAGAAACATTTCCAATTTTTTAAGGCTTTGTGATATACATAACGTAAATACTAGACATAAAAACAATCTTGTGGTTTGTAATAGTCGACTCCACAAGACTAGTAATTCCTTTCAGGGTAACTGTAGGTATACGCTTCGACAACAAGCTTCCTAGAGAAATGAAGAATCTACCTCTTCATAAATTTAAAAGCCAAATTAAAAAGTAAACTCTGCCAAAAAGGCTACTATAAAATTCAAGACTATTTAGACGACAAACAAGCTTGGATATGAACTGTTTGCTCTCTCTCTATGCTACTCAAATGAAATATTGGACTTAGGTTAAGTATATGTTTGTAAATAGACCAAAAAAAAACAGCCCGCTGAGTTTCTTGCCGGAGTCTTCTCAGGACAGGGCCGCGTTTCGAACGGGTGGTCAATTTGCCAAACATTAGATTTAATTTTTTATGACGTTTTGTAAGTGCCGTATTAATGGTCTATACAGAATAAATGGTTTTTGACTTTGACTTTGACTTTGCTAAAATGGTAGCCCTCAGCTTGACGGCCTCATCAGTTGCTTTTTCATGCCCCACTTTAACGACCTGGGGCTGTAGGTAGAAGGAAACACGTGTGCTGGTAAAAAAATCCAAATCTTGATGGTGCGGCAAAGAAAAAAAGTGCCGTACCACTTGGTTCTTGATGGAATTGTTTGCACCGTGTGAGGGTGATACTTTATCTTTGCAGGTGTTGTCCTGCATAGGAAAGGAGAGGCTGGGACTAGTTGGAACACCTCGTCGGAACACTCGCCATGGTAGATACGGTAAAATACTGACAAAGAGTCAATATCTCTAAACAACTGCAAAGGCTCGAGGGTGTTGGTGACCTCAGGCCTCCCAATAATGCGTACCGCACGTCGCTGCAACCTGTCGAGAGCATCTAGCAAGTACTGTGCAGAGCCGTCGCTCAGATGAGAGCAGTATTTCACACCAGATTTGTGTCTTGTACAGAAGGAAACCGCTGCTTCGGCGTGAAAAACCGTCTCACCTTGTTCAGGACTCCGAGGCCGTTTTGATGATGTTCTCGATGTAGTTTTTGTTGTTCAGTTTTTCAGTGAACATCCATACCGAGTATATTCTATAAGTGCATACTCGGTACAACTTTGAATATTGTTTCACGAAATTATAATTTTAAATTCATGAAACGGACAAAAGCGAAAGTGTGTAATGCATAACGCTTGCAGTGCCCGGCAAAATGTTTTTGGCCTTGTAATTTCTCCACTGCGCAGATCAAAAAGCTGTAGGAAGGTTAAGAAACGGGGGAACTTAATTTGTGCAATAACATGAATGATTAACAGAGGCGGTACCGAGCGCGCGGCGGCTCGCGCGTCCCGCCGCCCGCTTTGAGCCGATGCCCTACACTGCACGCACCGACCGCACTATTAATGAATCATAATCATGCTGATCTTGTTGTGTGGTGAGACGCTGCTAATGGACTATATATACACACACACACACACACACACACGCACGCACACGCACACGCACACGCACACACACACACACACACACACACACGCACACGCACATACATCCCTTCCCGTTCTCGCTTCCCCTAGAGACCCATTCCGGGAATAAAAAGCTAATGTTTTATTAACATAACATAACATAACTTCACGCCTGTATCCCGAAGGGGTAGGCAAAGGTGTATTACACACCCACGATTCGCCAGTTATGTTGAGGTCCCAATGTGTGCGAACCTATTGCCATCTACCGGGCACATTATTAATGTTTTATTTCAGACTATAATCCATCCATATAGCAAATTTCAACTAGATCAGATCAGCCGTTACAGCGTGAATAAAATAACAAACATCTTCACAAACTTTCACATTTCTAATATTAGTAGGAAGTAGGATAGGATAGTAGGATAAGCATTTTTTGAACAACACTTGGCCAAAAGATTAGTGCAACTTACCTGAGCAGGCGGTGTGAAGCAATGCGACGACCTATTTAGTTTTAAACATTCGAAACTCAAAGACTCGATATAAAGGATTCATGTCACTGCTATGAACTCAAACAAACTAATGGCGTACTTGGTAAAATAATAATAGCTCACCATTTCTACAGCAGGGTAATGGAGGAAGTTGGATGATGGATTCATCAGAGTGCTACAAGCTGGTGCCGTGTGGTGAACTCACTGCACCTCGGAGAGCTACCAGCAGCGGATAATCTTTAATATCCTGTCGTGCTCGGAAGTGGAAGGGATGATCAAAAAATTAAAATAACACCGTAGACCCCGTATACTAATAGTTTCGTCAAGAACAGTTGTACAATATGACGTGAAAACTAATGCGGCGTTTCTAAAATAAAGGCGTGTTAGTATGGTAATTCAGTTTAGATTTGCATGAATGAATTTATAAAGCATTTGCCACGCTTAACTTTTATTATAAAGTGAAATTGGATAAATTCCCCACCCCACGGGGTAATCGTAACGAATATTTGCTACGTGCTTGTTGCGCGATTTGATTATTTAGTTTGAAGGAGCGCTGATGGCAGGGGTAACTATACATGCACTTCGTCGGCCCGTCGTCGCGCGTTCCGACCTCAATCGCTAACTACGATGTTGTGATGACTACACAACTGTAAGAGTCTTTAAGAGTATTTAAGATCGACTCTAAGCATCAGTAGGCAGCATTATGTACAGGAGCAGGACAGGAGCGAGAAAACCTTACTTCTGTTCCTCCCAGTCAACCCATTTCTGGTCTTGTGTCCAGTCTTAGGGGCATGCGTGACGGATACGATACTATACGGTTTGACGTCGTATGCGATAACATGTGTGCCAATGGTCTCACTACCAGGGATGCCCAAGATCGTGAGAAGGGGAGAAGGGCGAGGTGTAGCCTCGGATGCATTCGGGACACAACGCTCAGCTGATGATGATGGTGATGATGTGACGGATATATTAAAATTTGACTGACAAGATTACTATCTTAATTTTAATTATTACAACATGTGTGCGTATAGTTATGTTATGTATATCACCGTCAGGTAGCTATTGAACGAGTATTTGGCCCGAATTTAGTTAAACAAGTTGAATTCCTCAGACGAGCTCAGCCGAATACAAGGGTTTTTTTTTTTTTTAATCTTTTTTTTTTATCTTGCAATGGTTCACCCCAGCACGAATCTATTACCGAAAAAAGTAACTCGATAGCTCATCTCCTTCATACCCAAAACCGTGACAGAAAATTGGCAACGATGACAACTCGATAGCAATAGGGCTTTTCTAAAGAAAATCCCTAAAAAGTATTTGTGGCAATAAAATTTAATTTACTGAGTTTTAAAGTGTCGAGAACTAGGTAGTAAAAAATGGCTGTGGTATTGATTCAGCTTTAGTGGCTAGCGGAGTAAACACACATCATTAACTTGGGTAACAGCGCCGATATCGTGCACAACGCGCAACGTATATATACGATACACGAGCTGAGTGACGTCACGTGATGTGCAAAGTACACAGACTTCATTAACGGAGCCAATAGCGTTGACGTTATGCTTTATACGCATAAAGCGTAACGTATAATCACAAACTGTCGAGTGACGTCACGCGATGTAGCTCATATATTTTATTATATGTATAAGAATCGTCGTAATACCTATACATATTTGTGTTTTGCAATCTGTAGCTTTATGTGTATGTGTCTATGTAATTAACAATGAAAGCGCGTGAATAACCCATTCAACTATAGACAAGTTTAAATTTTTTATAGTAGAGCTGGAGTTCTAGGAACCGATTTTAAGTCAAGCAGGGTGCATTCTGTGTAGTACAATGGAACATCAGAGAAGCGTTCATCTATAATGGTGAACTTATCTTTTTTTTTTATACCACTAAGGTGGCAGACAAGCACACGGCCCACCTGATGGGAAGCGGTTACCGCGGCCTATGGACGTGTGCAACACCAGTGGCATCACACTCGCGCTGCCGACCCTGTAAAGGAAAGGGGATGGACAAGGAGTTTGGGAGGGGATGTGAAAGGAGTTTGGGAGGGGATGGGAAAGGAGTTTGGGCTCCAGCACTCTCACTCACCACACGGAACGCAACAGTTCAAATACTGTTACTTGGCGTCAATATTCTGTGAGAGGGTGGTGCTTCCCCGGTCGAGTCGGCCCATTCATGCAACGGCCAAAATACTGTTGCTTGACTCTACCACTTCAAATTTTATTTTCCTTTCCCGTGTTCTCACGAGCTGTAAGTTTTTATAAGCTTCGGTAACCACATCCAGTCAAGCGCTGGTTTGCCACCTTCGTATTATAAAGAAGAGATATCATCGGGTTATTTGTTAATATAATCATACCACACAAATTACGAGCGGCCTCATATCACTATTTTAAAAATATGTAACCAATATTGTGGTGGTAAGTTACTCAACTTATCGTTAACCTGTAGCCAAATTATATCTCACGGGTGAAAGTACAGATTTGCGATATCTACTCTCGCGCACTTTCCGTTTTAATGTCAGCCGATGAAAGTGCAAGGTTGAGTGTAGCGTGGGGTACTTTGGCAATATAGACATCAAAGAGCGTGGGCGACAACGGCTGCATTTTGCGCAACTTAAAACTATTGGATTCCGCAAACAAAAATCGAATAAATAAATAATATTTAAAGTGAAACTTTTATTACATCGTCTCAAACTTTTTCGTCTGTGTGTTGCATGTCGCGCGGAGTAGGGATAAAGTGAAAGGCGCTCGTCATAGCAGCCAAGGCCAATATGGCGGCGTCTATAGTTCGCAGCAGCTGACCGTGTAGTGCTCCACGCTATTTTGTTTGTTTTTGTCAGTGTCTAGTGTAAATGTTGTTTGTCAGTGTTTAATGTAAATGTTGTTGTTTATTAAAGTGAAACTTTTATTTGCTTTTGGTAAACAAAGCAATTTTTATACCCTTAATGGAATATTATTCCAAAAATGTTTAGTTAAATTATATAATGTGAAAAAAAGTTTCACTTTTACCGTGGTTTCATAAAACCACACACCTTCTTTTTATTTTATATAAGACACGTCAATATGACTGCACTCCGCTAGATAGTGAGCAGCTGTAAGTGAAGTCTATAGAGTGAGATACAGATGCCTCCAGTGAGCAATACTAACTCGCTGGTCCTCAGTTTGACAGCCTCTATAGATGCTATTTCACGCTCCGCTTAAAGGACCCGGAATTGTAGGAAGATAGGCTGCAGTACCTTTTTTTTTTTTCGTGCGGAAATCCCTTCGGATACCCCCCGCCGGCCAGCGGGGGCGGTTATGTCGGAATGCAAATTAAAATATTCGGTAGAGTGACGGTTAGAGGTGCCATTTATTTACGATAAGAGTACTTATGCCCGGCAATGGACACTTGGGGAGTACACCGTGTGGTTTTAGTCGGTCCGATTCCGATACGCCCACCCTACCGTCGGCACCGATGGGGTGAAGCCCGATTTGGTTTCCAATCGTTAAAAAAAAGAGTACTTAATAGTGCAATAAAAATGTAGAGATTTACATGGGAAAAAGTGAACATCCAGGACAGGACTTGAACCCGCGACCAGTCTCTTACAAGGGAATACTCTGACCAACTGAACTACTTGGACACGTCCTAGGTATTCGAAACTCTCCCATATATTATACGACTTGGGGCTGTTCACTTTCTTCGACTTAAATCTATAGGTGTGCGGCGGTACACCGTCGGACAAAGTCTCGAGTTCGATCCCGAGTCGCCCCGGGCGCGCACACCTCTGACTTTTCGTAGTTATGTGTGTATTAAAAATGTTAATTAGCGCTCGCTTAGTAATGTACCCGGTACATGGCAATAGGCTCGCCCCCTATTACATTGGGACCTAAGCATAACTGGCGAATAGTGGGTGTGTAATGAACCTCTGCCTACCCCTTCGGGGATAAAGGCGTGAAGTTATGTATGTATGTAAATCTATAGGAAAAGTTAGCATATCAATTGCTTCAAAATTTCACCGAAAAAATGATGTATTTAGTAAAGTTATTTATACCGGTGTATACCGTTAATACCGTATGGTGTATGTCGGTAAAGCCCATGTACAACTAGGCTAACAAGTATAAGGGCAGTGGGACACGGTTGAAGTGTTATTGATTTTATTGTGTGGTGCGTTGCCGCCGCCGCCTCCGCTTCCTTACGTAACGACAGCAAGATCAGGCTCAAAGCCCAGCGGCGCGGCGCACTAACGCAACACACGATGGCCCTTGTTCGTGTTGACCACGATTGCGCAAATTCATCAAAAAATACGTTTACACGTCGAAATAGTGCAACACAGTATTCGGGCTGCCACTGTACCGTACCGCAGATCGAAATACCTGTGAAGAGCCTACGTCGAAACCAAATCAAAGCACGGGTTTCCACTGAAGTAAGCTTATGACTGGCTTGAATATTTGAAAACTCCTAGGCAAACTTAACGTATTTCGTCGTCGCCATTAATAATTTTAATAGTAGTTTAAGAAGGGGCATTAAAACACGAGAGTCAACCTATTATCGCCTATTATAAACAGACTCTCGTGTTTTAATACCCCTTCTTATATGACAGTTGCATAAACTACTATTATGATACAGTTGGCGGTACTATAATAAGTTTTATTTTTAAGTTTATGTATATGTGTTTACAAAGTGCGTAGGTATGTATAGAATCGTCTTTGAATTCGTAATTCGAATTTTTCGATTTGAATGTAGATAAAAATATTTATTATACTATAGACCAGGCGTTTTATTATGTAGTTGAGTATACAAAATCTGTGGACCTTCAACTATGACCAGCTTCTTGTACCTCGTTATAATTACAAAACACATCTTGCCGCCAGGTGTGATGGTCTCTTCCTGCCTTTTTTTTATTTCACCTTTTCTATACTTGCGAAATGAATGAGTATCTACGACAGTGACAGTATACCAAGTTCAAAAGTTGTGTTGTAAACTTGTAGATAATATCTTCACAAATATGAAACCATTTAGGCAGCGTGTCCAACTTTCAACTCTTCATATCAATTAAACCGGCAGACATAGACTTACAAAATTTTTCGCGGAAAACGCAGTTTTTCGCAATTTATCTAGTGATTGAGGTCCACTGGACCACCATTCATTCAACAAAATTTTTCATTTAATCGTTTTTGGTACTTTTTGAGCACCTTCTTTACCATTGTGCTGATCATGGACTTTCATTCTAAAGTAGACCACTTATTTGTTATGTCAAAACTTAAAGAATAAATAACAATTTTTTTAACAAAAAACTTAGCTTCCATTTCTACTATATGAAATTTTACATACTCAACTACCTGTAGCACCTATACTATAACCCAAACAAAGGTGTTGTCACATGTCAAAATGATAATTAACAATGTTACCTCATATGCGTTCAGATATTAGATGAAATTCCATAAAGTTTGGATGTGATATTCATGAAAAACCAATTACGACTATTTAACCTCTTGCATTATACTCAAAGCTTACTAATACTTGTAAAACCCATGAAAAATATCACTCTTGGAAATCCGTTAATTACCAATTTTAGAATGAATACGAGGGTTCCTTAATCGTATGGCACCCCGAATACACTATTTTGCATTCCATACACGCGTAGGGTTAGAATTACCGCGGTAGCCTAGTGGTATGGGTAAAGGACTACTGAGACGAGGTCTCGGGTTCGATCCCAGGTATTACCATGGCACACACCAATGACTTTTCGATGCTTTTCGAAGTTATGTGTGTATTTATCGCAGGCTTATAAGTGCCCGGTAAATGGCAATAGGCTCGCCACCTATTACATTGGGACCTAAACTTACGTAGTAACTATTTAGTAATCTGTGCCTAAACATAAACTGGCTAAATGTGAGTGCTAGCACCTCTGCCTACCCCTTCGGGGATATAGGCGTGAGTTTATGTTATGTTATGTAGGGTTAGAAATTACATTCGCGTTTAGACAAATCACATCATAGCGCAGTTTAGTAACGGATGCTCGACCCGAATGAGGGCCCTGTGCTTAATCTTATTCAGATGCTCAGTTTGCAGTTATTGGCAAGTTCATGCGCACTTATTTTGCAATCGGATCGCAACTATATTAGTCCAAGGGTTAATATAATTTGTACTTCTATCGGTCCAACGGCTCTTAAATAAATTAGGGGTTATAGATCAGTTATTGGCCCATGTACTCCATTGTAAAAAACGTACGTAAATATTTTAGAGTTCAGCCATTTTTGTCGTTGACCGAATTGAAAGTACTCGACGTTTCGACCGCACTGGTGGATCGCACTGGGCGTGGGCACAGCTCGACGGCTCAGTGATTCTTAGAATTTGTTCAAAAGGTGCATAATGTAAATATAAATATTCTCTGACGTTTGAACGAATTCTAAGAATGTTATTCTCAATCTCTTAGATTGTACTAAATTATCTCATAGATTTCGGCCGCTGTTTTCAGTTCCCACTTAATAGGGTCCAAGTATATTGCCCTCAATCGGGCTCCAAGCTGTTACTATAGTAATAAATTATTCTAGAAAGCGCTGTGTAGAATGTCGTAAAATATTTATTATTTATTATTATTTATATAATAGCAAATAAATGATTATGATTATGATTACTTGTCACATTATATATATATATATTATATATATTCGACGGCCTCTGTGACGTAGCGGTAGTGCATTCGACTGCTGGGCGCGGGTTCGATTCCCGCTCAGTGTAAATATTTTTATGCATGAATATGTCTATTTGCATTGGTCTGGGTGTTTCTATGTATAATATGTATTTACAAAAAAAAGGATATAAGTATGTTTATCCGTATTCTGGAACCCATAACACGAGCTAGTTAAACTATGCTTACTTTGGGTCTAGAAAAGCGCTGTGTAGAATGTCGTAGAATATTTAATTTAGAATATTTATTTTATTTATATATATATATATACTGGGTGCTTCAAAAAAATGTATACACACTTTGAACTTCCATAGAAAATTTATTTACCGTTCTACAAAGTTAAATTTCAGGAAAATAGAAAGCGAGACGTACGAGCTTACCTGGATCAAAATTTGTCGGGCCAGTGGATAGGACGCAGGGGGCCAATCGAGTTTCCAGCACGCTCTCCAGACCTTACACCACTGGATTTCTTCTTGTGGGGCACAGTAAAAGATGAGGTGTACAAACGTAAACCACGTAACCTAGACATTCTTTGGAATGAGATTCAAGCAGTGTGTAGAGAAATCTCATTGGACGTTTTGATACGATGTACAGAATCTGTGGTGACTCGTACTCAGAATTGTATTGATGCTGCAGGTCACCAATTTGAACAGTATTAACATTTGTTATTTATGTTTCATTTACATTGGACTTTCAGCTTTCTATTTTCCTGAAATTTAACTTTGTAGAACGGTAAATAAATTTTCTATGGAAGTTCAAAGTGTGTATACATTTTTTTGAAGCACCCAGTATATGTATTCAAAAAGACATGAAACTTAAAATCAATATGTTATATTGTGGATCCATTCAGAGTCATCACCTTGTAACACTGGCTGTAGTCAGTGCGTGGGGGGGGGGGGGGGTAGCGGCCGCACGCGGGAGGCAAGTGTCTCAACATTGAGCTAATCAAACGCCATCAACAAGTGGTTATGCGAAAGTGGAATGAGTTATGAACGTCGCCGGTGAGTCAGGCGCCGCGCCATCTTTCTTACTCTTGAGAACTTCAAATGTTCATCGCTGTAAGAAGATTTGATAATTCTGTTTTGATATTACACCTGAGTTGCAAACTATGTTTGTTGGTGCCTGTATGCAACAGATTGGTTACTTAGTAGTGATAAAGCTGATCGTTCAGTTTATCAGAGGTATACAGGCGAATTATTTTTAATACCACTAGTTAACTGTGTAAGCAGTACCCTCCGAAGACTCCTATATAATGTATGGAACAAACGTTTTTTGACTTACGTTTTGTTTATCCAAGGTAGAGTTACCGGACGGACGGCGGTGGGGTGGGAGACTCTTGCTTGAATATTAATTCAGAGGAGCATCATCTCATTTACGAAAGATTCTGCTTTATGTAAAAAGTAACAAAGTAAAATAACAAATATTGCACCTAGTGCGTAGTTAGAATCACCGAAAAACCGCCCTTTGGTACAGTTTCGTATCTGCTTATTCGTAAAGTTCGCGAGAGAACGCGGCGCCGGCGCCGCGGGGTTTGCTATCGGATAGATCTGTATCAGTAGTTTAACTTTCGCCTCTCTGTGCGCGTCCAGCGGGCACTTAGCAATTAGTTCAACGATATAGTACTGAAGAAATAAATAGTAGCTATCTAGCGATTGAATGGTCATTTACATTACTATTACAACCATCAACAGGATATTTATTTTCGCCGGAATGCTCATATTCTCTCCTCATTGTTTAGTATACTATTGAATCCGCTTACACCTCCTTACCTCAAACAGCGGTTGCAGTTCTTGCATAATACGCACTCAAGAACCTTGAGATCATCAGAGAATTTGAGATTAAAAATGCCGAGTCACTCTACCAACTTTACTGACAATTATTTTTCAGTTCAAGCGGCTCGGTTATGGAATGCTCTTCCAGTGACCATTAGACGTGCACAGTCTTTGCCTGCATTTAAAAGGCTAGTCAAATATCACTACCTTTTTGGCATAGGCGAAGCATAGACCTCACTCGATCTGTTTTTCTATTTTGAATATTGTCACTAATATATAAGTAATAACTAGGTACCTATCTATGTGTGTATTGATTAGTATGTAGTGTGTGTATGATTTAAGTGAGTTTTACTATATATTACCTATATCTAGGTATTTAAATTGTTTATATGTGGATTTATTTACTATTCCAAAGTACACCCAACTACCCCAAAACTTTTCTTTCTCCTCTATTTCACTCTCCATCCTATGGTTGCCTGCAAGAGATTGCCTCAGAGCGATAAGGCCGCCAATTGTACTAATACCACAAAATGTATTACGGATTCTTGTTTTTAATGTCTTTGGTGTACAATAAAGAGATATTATTATTATTATTACAACCATCAACGGGATATTTACCATGTTTAATATTAAAAAAAGTTCTCAGTGAAAATTATCTTCACTCCTTTTAAGAAACTATCTCAATACCTACACACGCCCAAAGACAGTTATCTAAGTCCAGGTCAGGTGTTTATAAAGTTGACAGCAGCTGCGGGAGCTCCTATGTAGGCCAGACCAAACGTACTGTTTCAAGCCGGATCAAGGAGCACATCAGGGCGGTCAATCACAACGAGCCACAGAAATCGGCTATCGCTCAACATCTTTTGGAGGAAGGGAAGAATCACTGGATTGAGTTACACAACCCTCAGATTCTCTCGACAGAACGCCACTATATACCTAGAATGGTTAAAGAAGCAATTACTTCTTTTTCTTCGTACAAGAAGTTAGTGCACTTGTGTCATCATCCGAGCTCCAACCGCGGTGCCATCTAGAGCCCGGGTTTTACTTCCCCACTATTCCTTTCGATAATTTGGCTACTCTTGGAGACTAGCAGAGCAAAGACGAGACATGCAGGCATCGATCGATTACATCGGTTGTAATCCACGTTTCAAGATAGGTCAATTCCCGCAAATCTGCTATCCGCTCGGCTCGTCTCCGCTTCTGTGCAAATACAGCCTTAGTACGCCCACGACTCCGTAGGCCATAGTTAACACTTGTTTAATAGCAGAAAGTTTATCTTCAGCGCTAGTTCGGTGCCAAACTTTGTTGGCAAAGGAACAGTGAAGTGCGCAGCGCCGTGAACTGCTTCACAATCATGTCGAAACGAAGAATGATTATGTGCAAACACGTCTCTCGAAGGTAAATGCATCTCTAATTCGTGATGGTGGCTGTTTGGCGGAGTGAGCGAGAGATGTAGCATGAAGCAAGGCTCTGTGTACGCTGCAATGCCGACAAGGCAATAAACTGTTCGACGGTATGTTGGTGTAGCTATCATTGATTACAATCTCTTTATATCTATGCTTTTGTAAATTGTAAATAAGGTGTGTGTGTGTACATCGGAGATATCACCGCTGTAGCCCGCGGCTCCGCTCGCGTGGAAGTAGCTTATTGCGTCCGCTCCCGCTCCTTCTCCCACTCCCACTCCCAGTCGCACTGCTGTAGCCCGCGTTGTGATGTTATCAAAAAGATATGAAATAACTAAATTTTGAGAACACATAACCAGTTGTAGTGGAACAAATATTACGGTTGCATATATCGCCTCGCAGACATTTTTATAGACATTCAAAATACCTATAAACCTGTAGTACATCATATTGTTCTATCATAGATAGTTTACGCAGCGCACGCCTAAAAAGATTTTCATTTCTCTATATTTTTTTACAATATTGCGATTTGCTTACGAATCTCTAATTTTTTTGAAAATAAATTGTAGCCTATGTTGCTCCTAGATATTCTAGCTTTCTATATGTGAAAGAATTATTGAAATCGGTCCAGTAGTTTGGGAGCCTATTCGTTACAAACAAACAAACAAATCTTTCCTCTTTATAATATTAGTGTAGAAGTGTAGATGAACGATTCTGAAAACAAAAATATTTTCCTTTTATTCTTGTCTGCTTGTCTATTAATTCGCGATGGACGCAAAAACTACTGATCGGATTTTAATGCTGTTTTTTCTATTACAAAGATCTAAGTCATAATTAAAATCTGCCGTATATTTGATTGCAATTGATTAAGTAGAACTGGAGATTTGACCGATAACCGATGACGTCTGCGCGGGCGGAGCCGCGTGCATCAGCTAGTAAAACATATAATTACAGGTCCTATTTTCGTGCACATTTATAAAATATTCAAATGTACAAAGTAATCTATCTATCAGCGCGCAACGCAACGAAGTCCAATTATTATCAAAGTAATCTATCTATCAGCGCGCAACGCAACGAAGTCCTATTATTATCAAAGTAATCTATCTATCAGCGCGCAACGCAACGAAGTCCAATTATTATCAAAGTAATCTATCTATCAGTGCGCAACGCAACGAAGTCCAATTATTATCAAAGTAATCTATCTATCAGCGCGCAACGCAACGAAGTCCAATTATTATCAAAGTAATCCATCTATCAGCGCGCAACGCAACGAAGTCCAATTATTATCAAAGTAATCTATCTATCAGCGCGCAACGCAACGAAGTCCAATTATTATCAAAGTAATCTATCTATCAGTGCGCAACGCAACGAAGTCCAATTATTATCAAAGTAATCTATCTATCAGCGCGCAACGCAACGAAGTCCAATTATTATCAAAGTAATCTATCTATCAGTGCGCAACGCAACGAAGTCCAATTATTATCAAAGTAATCTATCTATCAGTGCGCAACGCAACGAAGTCCAATTACCCCACCAATTACCATAACGATGTGAAACAGCTGGGTCCAAACAAGGGCTCGTGTGACAAGGATGGCTACATAAAGGTAGAGAAGAAGAAGAGAAAGAAGCCTCCTTGTCGTAATCTATGCGGTACTGCGTTAGCAGGACCCAATATGTTGCTGCGTCCTGCAACACCTTCGACGCAGCTGTACGTGTCCCGATTACACCACTCCACGACAGTTGAAGACGTGGTGCAGTACATCAGGACGAAGACCAACTGGACTTTGAGGGTCGAGAGGCTAGAGTCCCGCCACAGCACCAATTTCAAGTCGTTCGTGGTACGGGTTCCGACACATCACTTCGCGAACTTCCTCGAAGAAGAGTTTTGGCCGAAGGGTGTCATGTACCGCCGATTTCGTGGGCAGCTACAAGACACCATGCAGCGCAACACGACGCCGTCATTTCGTGTGAATTAGTTATAGGATTTTATAATTATATGTATGTTAGTCTGTAAGGTATTTATGTATGAGCCATTGTGCTTGAAATAAATGATTATTATTATTATTATTATTATCAAAGTAATCTATCTATCAGCACGCAACGCAACGAAGTCCAATTATTATCAAAGTAATCCATCTATCAGCGCGCAACGCAACGAAGTCCAATTATTATCAAAGTAATCTATCTATCAGCAGTGCTATTCTCTAAGGACCACAGCCTTGCGCGCAGCGCTGCGCTCGTCGACGAGCTCGCAAAATGCTGCTTTGGATTTATATTTTATTTTATTTTAATTTTAATTTTGATTTTAATTTAGATTTAGATTTAGATTTAGATTTAGATTTAGATTTAGATTTAGATTTAGATTTAGATTTAGATTTAGATTTAGATTTAGATTAAGATTAAGATTTAGATTTAGATTTAGATTTAGATTTAGATTTAGATTTAGATTTAGATTTAGATGTAGATTTAGATTTAGATTTAGATTTATTTATTGATTTTTCATCATCAATCAAAAATCTAATCTAAATCTAAATCTAAATCTAAATTAAAATCAAAATTAAAATAAAATAAAATATAAATCCAAAGCAGCATTTTGCGAGCTCGTCGACGAGCGCAGCGCTGCGCGCAAGGCTGTGGTCCTTAGAGAATAGCACTGCAGTGCGCAACGCAACGAAGTCCAATTATTATCAAAGTAATCTATCTATCAGTGCGCAACGCAACGAAGTCCAATTATTATCAAAGTAATCTATCTAACAGTGCGCAACGCAACGAAGTCCAATTATTATCAAAGTAATCTATCTAACAGTGCGCAACGCAACGAAGTCCAATTATTATCAAAGTAATCTATCTATCAGTGCGCAACGCAACGAAGTCCAATTATTATCAAAGTAATCTATCTATCAGTGCGCAACGCAACGAAGTCCAATTATTATCAAAGTAATCCATCTATCAGTGCGCAACGCAACGAAGTCCAATTATTATGAATACACAGGAACTGATGACCGTGGCTCCACTCGCGTGGAATTCAGATTCAGTTCTCGCAACCTATAGGAACCTATTACAGGGATAGCCTATGTATTATTCCAGACTATCGTCTATCCCTGGACCAAATTTCAGCCAGATCCATTCAGCCGGTAGAGTGATGGAGTAACAAACGTCCAAACATCCAAACATCAAACATAACATAACATAAACATAACATAACTTCACGCCTGTATCCTCGAAGGGGTAGGCAGAGGTGTATTACACACCCACGATTCGCCAGTTACGTTAAGATCCCAATGTAATAGGGGGTGAGCCTATTGCCATCTGCCGGGCACATTGTTAAGCGAGCGATAATTACCATTTCTTAATACACACATAACTAAGTCATAGGTGTGTGCCCGGGGCGACTGGGGATCGAACTCGAGACCTCGTCTCAGCAGTCCGTTACGTACGCCACCGCGCTATCGCCGCTTTCCTTCGCATCTTCATCATTAAAACATCAAAACTTCCACATTTAATTTTATAATATTAGTAGGATTATTATATTAGTGTCAATAAGTTGAATGGTAAGTACCCCAGCAGAAGCAGGCCGGGACGGTGGGGCGACTAGCGCCCCTCCCCCAAACCGGGGCAAGACGGGGACACCGTGGTTCCCAAACCCGAGGGGGCCATCTCGAAACCGGAGATGGCCCAGGGTCAGTCGGGGTGCGAGGGATATGCTATATGGGCAACCTTACACCCCGGCGTCTGTAGACCCGAGACGGCGTGCGGTTTTAGTCGGTTCAAGCCTGACATAACCGCCCCCGCTGGCCGGCGGGGGGGTATCCGAAGGGATTTCCGCACGAAAAAAAAAAAAAAGGTACGTAATATTATATACAAAGAAAGAAATAATTGAAATCGATTCTGTGTGGAAAAGGTTGTTTAAAATCTGGTTAGGTGTTTAAAGAAGTTTACACTTCAACAGCGCTCGAATTGGATGTATAGATTTTCTCTCCTATTCAAATAGAGTTGGAGCTACGAAGCTAAAGGATCCAAGAAGCTATCAGACATTGTTAGGACTCTGCACTTACAATGCAATACTAAAAATATTACTTGTGTGTTGACAGAAAAAGAAATACTTACAAGAGTAAAAACATTAATGTTACTTTGGAACACGAGTCAGGCCTACTCTGTGACTGTGAGATCCAAAAATAGTTTGTTTTCTTTCAAATCTCCGGCCGACGCGGGCGCAGGTCCGGGAATCGTTTGTCCCTAAAGTTTTATTTTTCTTAGGACAGTGGTTATCTTGTGTGATAAAAACAGCGCTATATATTTTAGCTTATCCATAAGTTTATCGTTAAAAATGATACTGCTGGGTAGGCTGAAGCTTCTTAATATCATACATACCTACATAGAGTTCCATGAACGCTGAATCGGAGCACGTTATAGCTACGAAGGGATTTCCGCACGAAAAATAAAAAAAAGTTACACAAGACAAGCGAAAGTCTGCGTTGATGTTGGCGCCCACGCGAAGTGGCGCTTGAATGAGTAGACACCGTGCTATACATTAGTTATTGCGATACGATTGACGAGCATGAATAAATAACTCTGAGTACACAGCGACCACCACCGCGCCCCCGCCCCGCCACCGCCCCGCCGCCGCCCCGCCCCCGCCCCGCACGCATCGCGTACATTAATTAAACAAAAGTATTAACGAAGTCGGAGCGAAGTGCGCCCATTCGACGATACACACTGAATATTTGAGGGCCGGCATTTTGTCCGCGATTGATTTGTAATTCGGTCGAGGACACTTTCAATGAACTTTACAAAAGGAGGTCGTTCTTCTTGATTTCATCACATTGATAATCTTGTTCCATCGCCGCGCCTGTTGAGCGCCCGGAACCCCTTCACGATGTGTGCGCACCCGCATATCACTCGGCAGGTAGGTAGTAGATAATCATTGTAAAGTAACCAAAAATAAAATATTACTTGTAAAGTTGCTCGCTAGATTTCGTTCTGAAAGGCGATAGTGTTTTATTTTATTTTTTTCGTGCGGAAATCTCTTCGGATACCCCCCCGCCGGCCAGCGGGGGCAGTGTTTTGTGTACCTAAAACCTATAAAGGTCCATGTATATAGTCAATACTAAGATCAGGCGTCAGTTGTTTTCTTTTGAGAAATTCCTAGTCGTCACAACTCGAAGCTATCGAAGAGAGAACCAGGCAGACGACATCTTCGCCACTAGTTCAACCGGTGCGTCGCGGAGTTAACACATCTCAAACATCTTTCATTGGGCATACGTTGAATAGCGTATTAAAAAGGAAGTCGTTTTGTGCGAACGGCGAAATATTTTATATAATTTAAAGTCAAATAACAGTGCCGGGTAAATAATCGTGAGGACTCATTCGGCAAGCGGGTGGAGAGAGCGCACGCTCTGAGAGCTGAAAGTCCTCGAATGAACTGTCTAATAACTTCTGAACTTGTGAATTTCAACCAGTTAATGTAAAATTGAATTTAATTTGGAGAGCGCTGGAGTAACACAAAAAAAAATCTTGCTAGATGAGTCCCCGCCCGCCGGGCAGCTCCGCGTATATTTACATGACGAGAGTTGCTCGCAGGCTTTAGGGCGAGAAGTCGTCTGCGATTATCGTAGGCAATAATCTTCACACTATAATCGCATTCACATGTTAACATGAACCAAAAAATTAAATCTCACCTTCTAATACGTCTTACGATATTCGTAAAGTGATTATCGCCCAGCTTTTTGGTTACACTACGACACAAATCGCAATGCGATATTTGCCTACGATATCTCGAATTGTCTAAACTCAATTTCGCTTGAGATTTCTGCAAGTTTATGCGAGAATCGAACAAATCGGTTTGAACCGATGCGAGACTTGCTATTCGAGATCAGTAACTAGCACGATATTGTATTGTTCACACAGGGACGTCTAGTATTTAATGACAAAGCGATCATCGCCCTTTCACGTACGATATCGTGTCTTTGGTTTACATGATCTAGTGGTATGGGTAAAGGACTGCTGAGACGAGGTCTCGGGTTCGATCCCAGGTATTACCATGGCACACACCAATGACTTTTCGATGCTTTTCGAAGTTATGTGTGTATTTATCGCAGGTTTATAAGTGCCCGGTTAATGGCAATAGGCTCGCCACCTATTACATTGGGACCTAAACATAAACTGGCGAAATGTGGGTGCTAGCACCTCTGCCTACCCCTTCGGGGATATAGGCGTGAGTTTATGTTATGTTATGTTATGTTATGTTATTTCTTGCTGACGATAATCGTATCTTCGAGGTAAGAAACTCTCTCCATGTCCTTAAGGCGAATGTTGCCGCTTATGAGTGACTTGTCGTTGTGAGCTTCCGTGACGAAGTTCATCTAACTTCAGTGAATTCAATCGGTCGCTGTTTGAGTGTCTGATGATAATGATCGTGCCATGATTTAACAATGTCCGTTAACGTACTCGTGATGGTCAAGCCGCCGGTTTTTTTTACAAGGCGAGGTTTACAGGTTTCTAAGAGAATTTCTACTGTCGAATTTTAAGTTTTTCCAAAGATTTATTTTTCTATATATGATCATCTGTCGTCATCCCACTGTATACGTGATATAAAATGAAGCGCGTCGTATATCCGCTCTGCAGAGATCCAGCCAACCTGCCGGCCGTAACAAAGCCTCCGCTGTTTTAGAATTCCAAGCCTTGCCAAGAATCCAAATCTAATGCTCCGGAAATCCAATTTTAGTTCCAATGTTGAAGATGCTACATTTCCGAAATTTAGAAAGAGTTAACATATCATTAACTTGTGGCATTATAAATTTGGCCACTGAACTACTTCACTCTGATTACATGACCATTTATGACTTAATATTTTTGTTTGATTACACTCTTCCTGACGTTTCCGTTTCAGCCGCGATGAACACCGGAAGACTTGCCAGGATAAAGGTAGTTTCATTGCAAAAAGGTACCATCGAGAATTCGTATAAATTCGAAGGATATGTCGGTTTTTACATTTATTTGTTAACATTCAATATTTTTGTAATGCAACTAATTAAAGGGGTTTTTTTTCGTTTGGAAATCCCCTCATATACCCCTCGCTGGCTAGCGGGGGCGGTTATGTCGGGCTTGAACCGACTAAAACCGCACGCCGTCTCGGGTCTTAAGACGCCGGGGACTAAAAGAGTACCCGTTGTTATTCGTTGTTAGTCTGAAGTGCTCATATTGTATCGTTGGGATTTGACGGGTTGTGCATTGGAAGCTAAGAGTCGGTAGCTTAGTGGTTAAGGAGTCGACCCTACGATCGAGAGGTCCCGGGTTCGAATTCTGGCCATTAAGTTATGCGTGGGAAACCCTTTAGGTATTCGACTACAATTCTTTGTAAAGAAAGTGATGTCCTCACCATTAGACAGCTCTTTGTGCTCAAAATAGTAACTCGCAATCACGCCGAAGCACCGTAGTATCTACACCTGAGAATTGGTATGCGCAAGAGATCAAATGTGTTTAACACTGGAAGGCATAAAACCGCCGCTGCTGAAAGGCATTTTTGGATACTGGGTGCGAGAGTTTATAATAAAGCTAACCAACATTTAAATATAGCCACGCTCACTCGATATTGCTGCAGGAGTGTAGTTAGGGATTGGCTCAAGACCTTAACCTACGATGAGACCGAAAACCTTCTCCATATAGCTACGTAAAAAGCTCACACAGCCGGATTCACCGTCATACACATACACACACCCACACACACTTATATTCAATCTCACTCGTACACACACACACACATGCACACACACGCACACACACACGCACACACACATACACACACACACATAGTGTACATTATACTGCAATAATATTTATTAACTATATGTACTTAAAAATTAATATTATTGCTACACTTTTTGATAAAATGTCATTTCAATTTATTAATTATTTATTCAATTAAATCCAATTTTTGTAATAACTTACCAGATATGAAGGAAGAAAAAGGCACTCAATACAATAACAACAAATAAGACACACAATTTTTACCCCAAAAACATTATCGATTGGCAGCCGTCCTGTTTTCAGTGACTGGGCAACACCAGGGATTTATAATAGCAGGAGGAGATTGTATGAATTATATTCTGAAACATCATACAATTTCAACCCTGATTTTCAGAATTATGTCAAAAACTATTCTAAAATATTTAAGCGAGCCTGTTCCTTTGCTAAATCAAACTTTATAAAAAACAAAATATCAAATTCTGTTAATAAAATTAAGACTACTTGGAACATTATAAATTCCGAATGTGGTAAATCTCCAGCAGTTGTAAGAGATTACCATTTAAAAATAGACGGTCGCCATGTCACGGAGGATCTGGAAGTTGCGACAGAGTTTGAACACTTTTTTTCAAATATACCTGTAGCCCTACTATCGGTACTACCCGAACTCTTCAGTCGTCTTCCACTTCCGCTGAGTCATTGCTTATGGAATCAATTACAAAATGTGAGGACGCTTTCAGATTCTCAGTTGTTGATAGCAAGGACATCACAAAAGCGTTTAAATCCATTGATATTAAAAAGACCGCGGACCTATGGGGATTATCAGTCAAAACTGTTTCAAGCATCATTGATGTCATTGCTCCCCATCTAGCAACTGTGTTTAATGACTGCGTCAGTAGCGGTATATTTCCTGATTTAATGAAACATAGTAAAGTCATACCTTTGTTCAAGGCAGGCAGCACCTCAGATCCCTCGAATTTCAGACCCATCTCTGTGTTGCCAACCTTGAGTAAAGTATTTGAGAAATTAATTCTAGACCAAATGCTAACCCATTTTAATAAATATAAATTATTTCATGATAAACAGTTTGGGTTTACTAAAGGACGATCAACGACGGATTCTGGTATAGAGTTATTGAAATGTATTTACGAGGCCTGGGAGGATAAGCAGGATGCATTAGGTGTTTTCTGCGATCTATCCAGAGCCTTCGATTGCGTCCACCATGATACATTGGTCAGGAAATTAGATTATTACGGAATAAGGAACAAGGCTCTCGACCTTTTGACTTCTTATTTAAACAATAGAATTCAGAGGGTTGATGTGAACGGTACACGTTCGGTGGGATCTTTGGTTTCGATGGGCGTTCCACAGGGTTCGATACTTGGACCATTTTTATTTTTAATTTATATAAATGACCTCCCTTACTACGTAAGGGATAAAAATAGTATTGTTTTGTTTGCTGATGATACTTCCTTAATATTTAAAATTAAAAGACAATTAGATAATTATGACGAAGTGAACAACGCAATCTCACGAGTGGTTCATTGGTTTAATATAAATAATCTTTGCCTTAATGAAAAAAAAACCAAATGTATTAAATTCACCCTACCTAATGTTACACAGGTGGAAACCAATGTACAACTTAATGGACAGTTGTTGAGCCTTGTGGAATCAACCGTGTTCTTAGGTTTAAGTATCGATGCTAAATTACAGTGGGGATCACATATTGAAAAAATAGCTAGTAGGTTAAGTTCTGCTTCCTACGCTGTAAAAAAGATTAGGACTTTAACAGACATAGATACCGCTAGAATAGTTTATTTCAGTTATTTCCATAGTATTATGAGCTATGGCATTCTCCTTTGGGGTAATGCCGCAGATTTAAATACAATCTTTGTGCTGCAAAAGCGGGCGGTGCGGGCAATTTATAAGTTGGGCCCAAGAGTCTCCCTCCGAGAAAAGTTCAAAGAAATAAACATTCTAACTGTAGTTTCCCAATATATTTTTGAAAATCTTTTGTATGTTAGAAGAAACATTTCCAATTTTTTAAGGCTTTGTGATATACATAACGTAAATACTAGACATAAAAACAATCTTGTGGTTTGTAATAGTCGACTCCACAAGATTAGTAATTCCTTTCAGGGTAACTGTATACGCTTCTACAACAAGCTTCCTAGTGAAATGAAGAATCTACCTCTTCATAAATTTAAAAGCCAAATTAAAAGTAAACTCTGCCAAAAAGGCTACTATAAAATTCAAGACTATTTAGACGACAAACAAGCTTGGATATGAACTGTTTGCTCTCTCTCTATGCTACTCAAATGGAATATTGTACTTAGGTTAAGTAAATATGTTTGTAAATAGACCAAAAAAAAAACAGCCCGCTGAGTTTCTTGCCGGAGTCTTCTCAGGACAGGGCCGCGTTTCGAACCGGTGGTCCATTTGCCAAACATTAGATTATTTATTTTTTTATGACGTTTTGTAAGTGCCGTATTAATGGTCTATGCAGAATAAATGGTTTTTGACTTTGACTTTGACTTTGACTCGTGACACAGGGTTCACCTAGTACGAGTGCCAAAGCACTCCCTTAATAATATAAATTCTAAGGCAACTATTATTATTATTGTACCAATTTATAGGGAGAATTTTGTACCAATTTTATAGAAATAAATGAATTTATTATTATTATTATTTATTACACTACCGACGTGAACCCACTCCTAACACAAGCAATTTAGCTTAGCTGGAGGTGTTAGGGGGAATATTAGTAATTGCGGTTACTAATTTTCTTTAAAAAAAAAATGTCAGTCCGACGTGCGACAGAGACAATGCTCTACAAAACCGAAGCAAGCCGATCGTAGCCGGACTCTTACTCTTCTTCCCGACGTGCCAACAAACTCCGATTAGTACTTACACCCCGGCGCGGCGTCTTAAGACCCGAGACGGCGTGCGGTTTTAGGCGGTTCAAGCCCGACATAACTGTCCCCGCTGGCCGGCGGGGGGGTATCCGAAGGGAGTTCCGCACGAAAAAAAAATGTACTGTACGTACTGACCGCTCCATATTTAAAACATAAAGCGAGCGCGTCAAATCCCCTACTTGTAGTGACTCACGAGAGCGCTAAGTGGAACGTGGTCGCCATCTTCATGCGGGTGACAATCCCTACTTTCTGATCATACGTATCATGTGATAATTTACACAATATTCCAAGCTAAATTTGACAAGAAAAATATTTCAACCTCGCAGTTATTTTGCAAACCAAAAACTGCATAAAATGTTGTTTTTGTTCTGCAAAATAACTGCGCTATTGATTTCGTTGAAAGATCAAGACGAAACATGTAGGTTTATGGGCTTATTACGAATGAAATATGTTTGTAAACACGTTGCAGTGAGTAAGTGTCGCATCTTGCTCGTTTATTTGTCACTAAATATAAGATACTCGTTGGTGAAGTTGCATGCGCGGCCGCGTCGCCCCTCACTGGCTCGTCTCCGGCTCTGCGGCGGCGGCACTTCAGCGCGGCGCAATCAGATCGTAACTGTTATTTATACCCAGATCAAGTTACGTGCGCTTTCAAGCACATGTCGATGCACATTCATTCCTTCCTTTATTTCTTTTTTATGGGTTTTCGCTGCCATGGAATAAGAAATATTACTTAAGCTCTTATGGTCATTCAGGAATAAAACTACCGACCAATTTATCGTTGTGACATATTAAAATAAGGTGATGCGAGGTTAACATGTAGTCAAACTGACGAAGTATTCCTAGCAAGTTAACACTAGCATGATAATATTAATAGGATACTTAAAAAAATCTGAATCAGTTTCATTTAGTTTAAATGTGTTTAGTTGTAAGTCACGCAGCGGACTTGGGGTTTCTTTGAAAGATAAAATTCGAAATGAGGCCATCCGACAAAGAACTAAAGTCACCGACATAGCTCGCAGAATAAGCAAGCTGAAGTGGCAATGGGCTGGCCACATCTGCCGCAGGACCGATGGCCAATGGAGCAAACGAGTCCTAGAGTCGAGACCACGAATCGGTAAACGGAAGGTAGGAGATCCCCCAGCAAGATGGACGGACGACCTGAAAAAGGTAGCTGGGATATGGCGTACAATGCGAGAGGCCTATGTCTAGCAATGGACTGCAATAGGCTAATAAAATTGATTGATTGATAGTTGTAAGTGAGCGGTGGCGCAATCTTACGTAGGTGAAATATCCAACTTATTATAGACAATAATTATATATATCAAATTCGAATTAGGTACTTACGTTCAGAAAGTCAAACTTATTACAGATTCACGTGTGTAGATTGAGAGAGACAGGTGGCGCAGCAGTAGTAGCGAGTGCGACGGCGGTCCGTGAGGGGCTCACATTGGGACTAGTGGGACCTTATTTAAAAAATATATCAGTAAATACAATCATCCCACCTGTCCTATCATGGGAATGAATCAATGGGACTAGTGTGATAGACCCAATATAGTAGGATTATTAGACTGTTCAGGTAGGTAATTCTCAATAGAAGCAGTCTGGTTGACAGCAATAGGTTCACCCCTATTACTTGGAACTGAAAGAAACTGGTGAAATGTGGGCGTTAATACATCTCTACCTATCATTTCTGAGATATATAGGCGTAAGTATATAAAAATATGATTTTACTGTTTCGTACAGTCACTAAAGCAAGTCATTCAAAACGGATGTATTTATATCGCAAAACTCAATTCAAACACATTCTGAGAACAAATTAAGTCTGTGTGGAACAACGTTGTTTTCAAAGCAAGTGATGTGCAAGGTCAGGGCTCAGGGCCAATGGCATGTCACGTCGGATAGCACTCCACTCACCAAGGACAAGAGATGGCAGCTGGGTTAACAACACTCGTCACTCGCCACTCGGGAAATAGCAAATTATATACATGTCTTTACAAGAAATTGTTGATTCATTAAGAAAGCATCAGAAGCTTTTTCATTCAAATACATTTCTATAACAATATTCAAAACTTTGAAATAATATATCCAAAAAAACAGCCCACGTAGCAAAAAATAAATTTGCTAAAAATATATATTAATCGAATCAAACAGCAAACCACTTGTGACTAAAACTGTAATCAAAACTCCAAATTAAAAATGATACCAGCTGTTATAACACATTAAAAACTTCTCTCGTACAAGAAAGAGCAACTTTTATACGAGTTAAATGAATGTAAACGCTTTTTATCAGAGTTGAAGAAAATGTTCAAAGAGCCTCCTTTAGCTTTGATCTTCACGGAGCTGAGTACTTGCGAACTATTTCAGCCTGCAAACGCATGAATGTGCCACTTGCATTACGCAACCACTGCTGAACTAATTACAGTTCTGAACTTCATATGCTGGTTCATACCAATTTCATGTACTTACCTTTTTTTGTACTTATACGCCCCCCCCCCCCGCCGGGCAGCGGGGGTGGTTATGTCGGGCTTGAACCGACTAAAACCGCCGTCTCGGGTCTTCAGACGCCGGGGTGTAAGGTTACCCATAGAGCATATCCCTCGCACCCCGACTGACCCTGGGCCATAATCATGCTGCCGAGCGAGAGAACTCCCACCCCGATGGCTGCCACTAGGTCACGCTTTGGCGCCTTCCATGCTGTTCAGTCCGCCAGCGTGTGCAGCCCCGAGTCCTCGCTCGCGTCTCAGTGATGGCACTGACAATGGCAATGACCTGGCCCATCTCCGGTTTCGAGATGGCCCTCTCGGCACCTATATAAGGTGTCACAAAATTAGGTCTCTGAATTCGGTGAGATGACTTGGTATCGACAAAATATGTATTTGAAACAAAAAATAATAATATCGGGTAAAATAAAATAAAAATAAAAAAAATGAAAAAAAAAAATGAAAAAATGAAAAAAAAAAACACCACCAGCGACGAGCACATGGGACGCTGGTCGCGATTTAGGTATTTCCCACACATCCGCTTGGAGAATACTGCGAGGATACTATCCGCGATACCAAACCGCGATACTAAATCGCGATCAGCGTCACGTTGCTCGTCGCGTCACGTGACACTGGTCGCTGGTGGTTTTTTTTCATTTTTTTATTTTTTTTAAGTATTTTTTATTTTACCCGATATTATTTTTTTTTGTTTCAAATACATATTTTGTCGATACCAAGTCATCTCACCAAATTCAGAGACCTAATTTTGTGACACCTTATATAAAAATAACACAGAATCCTCTATTCTACCGTCACATTTTAGTACCCATTTACTTCAAATTAGACCTGAAAAAGAGAACATCTAGGACGGGACTTGAACCCGTGACCAGTCCCTTACAGGGGGAATGCTCTGACCAACAGAGCTACCTTGACACGTCCCAGATATTCGAAATTCTCTGATATATTATATACGTCTCGGGGCGACGCTGGAGCCATCTACCGTAATTCTTGCGAACTACAGAAACAATGAATGATGTTACAATCATTTTGTTTTTTGATTACTCCGCCACACGTCAAGGAATTTTTTTAAGCAATTTGTATGCTCCCTGTAAGTGTTTGGTCGCGGGTTCAAGTCCCGTCCTAGATGTTCTCTTATTTCAATCTAAATCTATAACGAGTCCTAGTAGTTGAAAAATATACTTGCACTGAAAATATACTTGCACTGAAAATATACTTGCACTGAAAATATACTTGCACTGAAAATATACTTGCACTGAAAATATACTTGCACTGAAAATATACTTGCACTGAAAATATACTTGCACTGAAAATATACTTGCACTGAAAATATACTTGCACTGAAAATATACTTGCACTGAAAATATACTTGCACTGAAAATATACTTGCACTGAAAATATACTTGCACTGAAAATACGGTGCCACATTTTCATGAGTCACCGCAGCCGCGTAGGTTTACGTTGTCAGCCGTACTGCTTCCATATGAACTGTAACTACGAGCTAAAGTTTGTAAACATACGCGACTCATTTCGTTTCTCGTCGCAGACAAAACAAAATCTCGCCCTAACTTGAGCGTAGCTGACAGATGTTCGGGACATTGTACCGCTAGCCTCACATCTGTCCGATCGTTTGGTTCCCGGACGGAGGGTCGATTACTTATAACATTTCTTACAAACTAATTTGATTCCAACAAAATAATATGTCAACTTCAATTAAACTACTATATATCTTTTATACATCTATACAAATAAATAAAATTGAAGTGTCTGTTTGTATCATTAAAATAACAGCTTTTTAATAAATGTATATGAGTGTCTTTGTACGATGCTTACAAAACAAAAGGCAATTTTTATTTTTTTTGTCTGTCTTTCTGTCTGTTTGTTCTGGGTAATCTCCGAAATGGCTAGTGGACGGGATTTTTACTGTAGATAACTGATTTTATAAGGTGTAATTTAGGCTACATTCATTTTAGAAAAAGTGTAAGGGTTCCGCAGAAAAAAGTAAAACCCAGATTTCTACGCGGACGAAGACAGGGGCACAGCTAGTTCATTTTAAAATTTCAATACGGGTGTCAATTCTTAAGCATCATTTTCACAGCGATCACAAAAACAATACCAGTTCCGTCTAATTATGAACTTGGTTCTGTGGCCAACTTACGTTCAAGCATTGAGTTGTAATGTACTATAATATTAGTTCAATGCGTTCAAGACCTTCTTATTTGAATGCAGCTGGAGAATTTATTTATGAAAATAAGGTTGAGCAAGTTGGAAGGAACGTAAGAAAGGAGATCGTAATTTGGCTTAGCAAATGAATTATAATAGTTGATTGAAATAGTTGATATACTCATAGCTAGAACGCATTTCATCAGTCTGGAATCTTTGTTTGTCGCCGTAATGGTACAAAAATAGGACTTTTTATTTTACGTCCAAATTATGCCCTTAGCATTTATGATTTACCCGTACACTACCGGCACCCCCTTAACTTGAAACCACACCAGAAATCTCAACACGGTACTCCAGACCAATATCCTCCCGCTTCATAAGGACTGTGTTATTCTATTAGTAACAGAGACGGTGCGTTTGTGACAATCAACTAATATGTACGAACGGAGATGAGAAGAGTGAGAGAGGGAGAGAAGTGTGCCGAGCTTGGAGGTCCCGGTGCGATTCCATAAATGCAAAATTTGTAGCACCATGATCGGGGCCTGACGACGGCAGTTGGCCGACTCGCCGTCCTTACAGAAGCAGGCCGTGTCAGAGGCGTGTCGTGTGTGTTCTGCACACGCCTGCCAACTCACCGACGCGGGATAAAACCCGACCCTACCAGGCGAGGCCGCACTGGCGGCCATGTCCGCCGGTAACCCTGGGGTTATCCTTTCGAGGGCTTACCCGGGGTACCCGGCAATGGACACTTGGGCAGGACACCGTGCGGTTTTAGTCGATGCACGACATAACCGCCCCCGCTGGCCGGCGGTTTCCGAAGGGATTTCCGCACGTAAAAAAAAATACCTACATATTCATAATTGATTATGAAATATTTCAGTTCTGATTGGTGTCTAAGCGGGATCTTTGGCCCAGCTGTTCAGCTGCAGTGAGGCCATTAGTAGGGTCGATTAATTAGTCTAATTGGCGAACTTGGGCAGCCGCGCGCCTGCCCGCTGCCTGCTGCCCCCGCGTTACGGAGTAACTACGAGTAGGTGCCACTGCGAGATCAAATATGGTAAAGCTGTCCAGTCAATAAATATATTTAAGAAGTGAGTTTGCTAAATACAGGTACTAATATGAAAATAAGTCACCATTTTCGGTATACAAAGTATTTTTATAAGTATGGAAGCCTTACGAAATTACGTCAGTTTCAATTAGGTAAATCCTTCTGATCAAAACTGTGGCCGAGAGAACGGCTTAACCTCGCCCCAAATGACAAGCCGCCTTAGAGGCCTAAGATGTCTATTTTCCACATATTTCATCGGACAAGATCACTTACTGTCTTAAATGAAGTTCTGTGTTAGACCATTATAATTAAAATACTCCCCGTATTTTACTGACGAAGCTACCAGGATCAGGACCAAAAAATTCTAATAGAAAAAAAAATATCGTGGAAAAAACTACGATGTGCAGCTAGTACATTAAATTATAAATAAAATAAAATAAATCTTCTATAAAACCATTTGTTCGTTTTGTGCGTAGTTTTGAGCTCATATCGTCATCCAATTCATTTTGCTAAGTAAATACCATTAGTAATCGTGTTAGTTCTCAGACATTTCACACTGGGTAGTGGCCTAGTTGAGCTTTAGGGCATTATCTCAGTTTTTATGAATTCAATATTAAAGCAAAAAATCTATCAAAAGCTCGTCCCACTCCTACCGAGTAGTAAAATTATACAGTTTTAACCTATAAACATTTTAAGTTTAAATGAAGTTACAGAAATCACAGTTGATGTTCAAAGAAAGAAAATGAAGGTAAGTACTTAAGGATTTTTGGAAAATTTGACTAGTCGTTACAAGATAGCAAAGTATAAAATCATTATGAAAAAACCGGCCAAGTGCGAGTTGGACTCGCCCATGAAGGGTTCCATAGCAGCAAGTAAAATTTTTATATTTGAGTTGATTCAATGAAGGGAAAATGCGGTTTACGATTTATGACGTTTAAAAAAAAACTACTTACTAGATCTCGTTCAAAACAATTTTCGGTGGAAGTTTATATGGTAATGTACATCATATATTTTTTTAATTTTATCATGCTCTTATTTTAGAACTTACAGGGGGGGGGGGGACATTTTACCACTTTGGAAGTGTTTCTCGCGCAAAATATAAAGTTTAGAAAAAAATGATATTAGAAAACTCAATATTATTTTTGAAGACCTATTCATAGATACCACCACGGGGCAACGGAACTCTAAAATTGAAATGATGAATCATTTGCATACAATGTTGCATTGCTCACAGTGTCGTGAGCTTAAACGATTTCGCACATATGCAAACAGAAAGTGGCGTCCGTCGTTATACGCAAGGTAATTCAGAGACCCGCCTAGAACACTCACGACCATTTTGCACGCTTCGATGAGTACACTAACGCCTTTCTAGATCTGTTGCTATTCGACTATCCAAACAAAGCAAAGTTAGCCAAGAAGCACAAGTAAATGTAATATTAAATTAAAAATAATGTTTTACTGGTGGTAGAAATTTGATGACACAAATTTGTCACAAAATTCGGCCGGGTAGATACCACCGTGCACGATTGCGAAAAACCCTCCATAGTAATCCAATTTCGGTTTGATTGCGTTCAGGGGTCAGCAAGTGCATAGCCGGGCAGGGGGGTTGTGGTCGCAGCACTAGTGGGACCGGTGGGTGTCACGCGGTGCTGCAATGACAATCCTCTTCTGATGAGGCCGTCAAGCTGAGTGCCACCATTGTTAACATGGTACGTGTATGCAATGGTGCCCTCTTTCCAGAGACTTTACCTTCAGCTTACCATCAGGCGAGGTGAAGTCAAATTGACGTGTCCTCAATATAAAAAAAAAATTGGTTTCGTATATTTTCACTTACGTACCTACGTAATAAATAACCCACTTATTTTAATATCGTAGCGCAAATGTGAAAGAAGACTAGAAGTGTGTCACCGTAATAAGTTATTAATAAATCTGTAAATATCAAAATGAATCCCAATTTCACTTACTTACAGCATCACGTGAGAACGGCTGGGCCGTGTGTGTTATGACCGTGGATGATACACTACAGTAAAAGAAAAAGAAAAAATGTAAAATATTGGGCCTTCTTTTCGAGCCTTGGTCAATAAGAAGCGTCGTCGGTAGCTTAGTGGTTACGGAGTCGACCCTACGATCGAGAGGTCCCGGGTTCGAATCCTGGCCACTACACTACCGATGTGAACCCACTCCTAACACAAGCAATTAGGCTTAGCTGGAGGGGTTAGGAGGAATATCAGTAATTTCGATTACTAATATTCTTTAAAAAAATGCAGTTATCCTTGGGCATCTGATATGTATGTCATTGTAGATACAAAATAATATGTTTTTTTCTTCTCTTTATTTAACGGACTTTGTCGCTAGAGCAATTATGTTGTATGTTTAATGTAGGTTAAGGTGTAGTTAGATAGGAATTCGGAAAATGTCTGTGTGTGAGGCAGGATTCTGGAATGCTAAGTTCCGCTGAGTCAGTGAGTCGGGGCTCTCTGACCGCAGCTAGTGAGCAACTCACGGACACAAAATCACGTTTACAAATGAGTGGAAGGGCTCCAGCCAACATGACACTTTTATTGCCTGGAGTCAGTGACTAAGCTATACATACTTTTTGTCGGAATCATCGTAAATGCCGGGATGACTGTATAAAGGTGATGCGGGGTCTTTCAGGAATACTATCTGAGTCCACTGTGTATATTCTGTCCTAGAACTTTCTAAGCACATTGCTGAAGGAGGCTTCGGAGCGATTGTGTCTCACCAGTTATATATGTAACCTAAAGTTGTTTGCCCTGTACGCTGCAGGCCTGGTGCGGCTGCTGCATATCAGTTCTGGTTTCAGCGGTGGCATCGGCATGGAGCTTGGAGTGAACAAATTTGTAGTCCTTCATATGGAGCGGGAGGAATTATCTCACAGGAACGTATGAGCCTTCGATCACTCACCGATTAATGCCCACATGCCCAGGTACCACCTGGGCATGTGGCAGAATGTCGGTATCGACGTGGCGGACGTGAAACAGACCGCGTGCGACGTGTTTTGTGACCGTCTGATAAAAGTGTGTGAAAAGCCTGAATAAGACACGGGCGTTTAACGGATTCCCGTCCTGTTGTATACCTTTAACGTGATCTGGTGGTCTCAGACCGAACTGAACGTCCTGGACAGAAGAGGCTGTGTCAGTATAACTCTTCGAATGTTTCATCCGATGTCTTCGGTTATGAGATTGTACATTCCGCGAAAGTATGTCTGCCCAGGCCTTCGTTGTGTCAAGGCCAATAACCGCGAGTTGTGCAGTCTTATTCATGAATTGGGGGAGCTCATCGGAGCAGTTTCCATGGCGCAGGGTTTGCTCCTGGGGGTTGGAGGTTAGATTGCCGTCGTTCTCATAATAGTCAAAATAAACCATGAAATACAAAGTGAACTCCGGGCTCGGAGACGAAAGCCTCAGATACTGATTTTGGTTAAATGATGATGATAAAACATTGTAAAGAAAAATCATAAAATATTGTAAATTTTTTGAGTTAACAATGTTTCAGTTTTTGTGCAAATGGAAAAAGAATCCCGACGATACTACCAGTAGTATAGCCTGGTAGTGCGGTGGGTCATGAGTAGAATCTTAAAGCACTACAATCTTACACCCCTATTGGTTATCGACATTACTTGACGATATTATTTGTGAAGGTTTCATTCATTCAGCAAAATCTCACATTTTAATTTAACTGCTTCAATAAATTGAAATAAAACTATCGTTAACGGATTCTATCGCGATTTATTTGATGTTATTTTATATTTTACATTGATCCCGACTTTATTCATTTCAATGTGTGACATTCGTGTAAACTTCCGACAGTAAAAAACAATAAAATTAAAACATTTAATCATCCAGTCGTCGTTCAATTTAGGTAAGTATCGATAGTTAGAATAATTTCAAACGTATTAATGACTGTTAAATAAAAATGGTTTACAGACTTAACTGCCATATTCGAGTCATTATGAATTTGGCAGTAAACGTAAATATTAAATTTTTATACTCAAATAGACTCTAGGACGGCAATCACTTACATGTGATAGCTGATTCATTATCTATTTCATCCCGTCTCGTTTGTGAATAGTATGTTCCATCATAGAGCAATAATAGGTCTACTCTCCCAGCAACAACTAAACGGCAGTTTGGACGTAAGCATTTTGTTTTCTTTCATATTCGTGAAATAACGATAAAGAGGGTCGCCGTCAAGCCAAATGAAGCTTGAGTGACTCGAGTACCACACGATAAAAACACATCGTAAAGACGAGTTCACAGAGGCTTAGAAGCGATTGGTTGGAACTAATAAATCACGCATTACCCACGTTGACATTGCCAATGTTACGTACGACGTACACACACACCCGTACGTTGCGCGTGTGACTGTGCCCGAGTATTCCCTCAGCAGTCAATTTATGGATTTATGGATTCTGCGACACATTGTGTGGTATTCCACACCGTGCTGGTGTTTGTTTCAACGTACAGTCAGTACAACAGATGCAACTTAAATTGCCTTAATTTCTAGAACTCCTAAGCTTAAATACTTTCTACTATTTCATACTACTCAGCGGCTCATTTTCGGTCATTTCTCTTTTATAAACACCACTGAAACATCCTATAGTAGTCTTCTCGTCATTTTGTTATTATTAGTCGCAGTGAATTTTTGTTATTAGATTTGTAAAATCACACATAATTTGACGGTTTGAAACGTATTGTTATGGCGTTGTTTATTGCCTTTTTTTTTTAACGTGCTGTTACATATGGGGTTCTCCTATAAAAGTGCTGACACTTTCGCCTGAGTCAGCGCTATCACTCCTGTGAGTTGAAGAGGGCTAGCGGATCGGACAGTTCACCACCAGCCTCCTTCCAGAGCACTTGTTCTTTTCTTTATTCTATTTCATTTTATTTTCTAATTCTCATTTATTCTAAAAGTGCTTCAATTTTGTAAAACTTAAATTCAATAAATCCGGTGTACGCAAAATTTGTTTTTTTAAAAACTCGCGAGCCCGCTCCCGTGTAACATTGGTGGCAGCGTAAAGGGATTCCTCGAAAAACGGAATCCGGGACATTCCAGTCGTGAAAATTGTGAAAGTGAAAACGTGAAAAAGAAAAAGTGTTTTATAATACTATATCTTCACGAGTGCCGCGAGTGACTCTTTCTTCTGTAACTCTTTGTCAAGCCGCGACGAGGACATCACCGAGGTCAAAAAAAAAAGAAAAAATATATATACAAAGGTCAAGCTGCAAAGCCCAGTATCCAGTTTTCCTGAGTTCCAGAATCTAGTATCCAGTTCCAGAGTCTCGTATCCAGTTTCCAGTGTCTAGTATCCTGTGACGGATACCTAACTCACCCGAAAAAGTGTTTTAAGTTTGCGGAATTCCCAGTGCGTAAAGAAATCGTAAAATTTTCCAGTGTTCCTCGAAACCCTTCGTATATTTTCCGACATTTTCGGTTCAGTGCAGTGTTCCCAGTGTTTTCAAGACTTCAATATCCAAATGCAGTTACTTCTGTAAGTCTAAAAATAACTTTTGCATTGTTAAACTATTTGTAACTATTTATTCTCAGTACAGTAATCGGAGAATCAAGCGCAGGTGTGCCTATCTTTTGCGTGGGACGGCTTAGCAATAGCGTTCTGGACGCTCTTATCAGACATATTCCCAGTAATGCCTAAGGACGAGAACACACTAACGATGTCTGAAATCAGTATGAATATTTTAATTACATTTATTAATAAGTATGATGGAAATAGGGAAAAATTAAATGCATTTTTAAATAACTGCAGGAATGCAATAAATTTAGCCTCCGCTGCACAAGTAGATGTGTTGTTAAAATTCATTTTAAGCCAACTCGAGGGGCGTGCTGAGAGCGCCTGCTCTATCAAAGAATTCGAAAACTGGCAACAATTAGAAGATTTCTTAAAATCCCAATTTGGTGAGAAAAAGCACTACGCCGCTTTACTTTCCGAACTACAAGAATGTAAACAGGCTCAGTCAGAGACGGTCAACCAGTTTGCCCTCAGGATTGAGTCTTGCCTTTCTAAACTACTAACAGAAATTAATATATCGATGCCAACTAAGAAAAAGGGCGAACTGGCAGGTCGTGTCGCTGCAATGCAAGACCTAGCTCTGCACACATTTGTCATCGGGCTCAAACCTGGACTTTCTACTCTTGTGCGATGTCGTGACCCCGAAACACTTAATGACGCAATTAATTTTGCTGTGTCCGAGGAAAAAATTTTCTTAGCTTCTATTAAGCGCAATACTACGCCACAGACTAGCAGTTTCCAGAATTCTAATAAAAATTTACGCCAATCTCCGCCACAAGGTAATTTCAGTCGACCACAGTATAACAATAATGTGGCATCGTCATCACATAGGTCTAATCCCGTAGTGTGCCGGTACTGCAAGGCCTTAGGTCATACCATAGAAGAATGCCGTAAAAGGGAATACAATAATAGGCGTTTTAGTAATTCACAAAATCAAAACTATTCTCGCCCAGCCCCTAACTCAGCATTCCAAAACCGTAATCAACCTATTCACACTATCTCCTCGCCTGAGAATGACGGGAATGGCATCGATGAAATCGATCATTTAAACGAGGAAGCTTTCCCGGCCGGTGTCGTGCGGGAAAATTAAGTAACAAAATCGATGCCAAGCCTAATATATCCACTGTATCCGCTGTATCCACTGTATCCGCTGTATCTACTGTACCCACTGTATCCGCTGTATCCACTGTATCCACTGCATCCGCTGTATCAACCGCATCCGCTGTATCCACTCTATCCGCTGTATCCACTGTGTCTACTGTTCCCGCTATACCCACTGTATCCGCTGTATCCACTGCAACCGCTGTCTCCACTGCGTCCCCTATGTCCGCTGTACCTGCTGTTCATGTGCCCACTACATCTACTAGCTCCATCACATCTTCTAAATCCCGTACAATAACCTCATCCTCTGTATCCACTACGTCACTCACAAATACATGCACTCAACCCAAACCTAAACTAAAAGACGTCATTTCTTCAAGGTCTCAATCCCATGCTTCGGCTCCTAAACTACCTGAAAAAGAAATAAAGCGCATTAAAATTCATAACATTACATCCAATCCATCAAGAAAGTACTTACCTTTTATCGAAGCCCAAACTTCTGTGTCAACCAAACCACTGAGATTGCTCGTAGATAGTGGCGCTTCGATTAGTCTCATTAAGTTATCATGCATTGAGAAACTACCGGACGTGAATAAAGAAATTATAAGCTTCACCGGAATAGGTACCACAAATAATCCCATACAATCTCTTGGGCATATCTCTTTAAAATTCAATTCTTTCGAGCATAATTTCCATGTAATCGGTGACTTACATTTTCCTTATGACGGAATTATAGGAAATGACTTCCTGTCAGAATCTCATTCTAACATTAATTATAATGACGATACTCTTACAGTAAACAAAATAAAATTAACATTAAAATTTAATGATCCTATATATACTATTGAACCTCGCACAGAGACAATAATAGAATGCTCTGTCTTAAATCCTGGAATAAGAGAAGGTCTCATTCTAGATCAAAATCCTATGGAGTCCCTTCTAGTAGCCAATTGCATAGTCAAGGTGAAACCTAACTCACGGGTTAACGTAACTGTCGTGAATATTTCTGAATCTCCTATATCAATCAGCTCCGACATGAAATTAAGAATTCTACCCTTAGAGAAGGATCATAGTCATCACATTCTTTATAATACTCACTCGAATAACTCTTCAAATGACACGTTCAATCGGACTGAAGAAGTATTAGGCCTTTTAAGAACATCACACTTAAATAATGAAGAAAAGGACGCTCTTTTTGATCTTTGTGCTACTTACTCTGACATATTTCATCTCCCTAATGATAAATTAACAAGTACCGATGTTCTTCAACATGAAATACCTACTTCTTCTTCTGTACCTATAAATACTAAATCTTATAGATTCCCTGAGGTGCACAAACAAGAAGTCCAATCTCAAATAGATAAAATGCTTGATGATGGGATAATAAAGCCCTCTACTTCTCCATGGTCTTCCCCAATATGGGTAGTCCCCAAGAAAGCAGATGCTTCCGGTCTGCGCAAATGGCGTGTAGTAATAGACTACCGCAGACTGAATGATATCACCATTGGTGACTCCTATCCTATTCCAAACATCACAGAAATTCTAGACCAACTGGGCAAATGCAAATATTTCAGCACACTTGATCTGGCATCCGGTTTCCATCAGATAAAGATGGCAGAGCAAGATTCCTCTAAAACAGCCTTCTCTGTGCCTCAAGGTCACTTTGAATTCACCCGTATGCCGTTCGGGCTCAAAAATGCCCCCTCTACCTTCCAAAGGGTGATGAACACGGTGTTGTCAGGACTACAAGGCATTCAATGCTTTGTTTACCTCGATGATATCGTAATCTACTCATTTGATCTCTTCACACACATGAAAAACCTATCCAATATCTTCGACAAGCTTAGGCATGCCAACCTTAAACTTCAGCCGGATAAGTGCGAATTTCTCCGTAAGGAAGTCTCTTATCTCGGTCACATGATAACCGACCAAGGAGTCAAACCAAACCCAGAGAAAGTTAAGGCTGTTCAACAATTCCCTAAGCCCAAATGCCCAAAAGATATAAAATCCTTCCTAGGGCTAGTTTCTTATTATCGCCGATTTATACCTAACCTCTCCAAAATTGCTAAGCCTTTGACAAACCTCCTTAAGAAAGATGTCCCATTTTTATGGCAAAATGAGCAGCAGCTAGCTTTCGAAACCCTTAAAACATGTCTTACCTCTGCTCCAGTATTGGCATATCCCGATTTCTCACAACCCTTTGTCCTAACTTGTGATGCATCCAATTTTGCCGTCTCAGCCATTTTATCTCAAGGCCCAATAGGGAAAGACAGACCAATTGCCTATAGCTCCAGAACTCTTAATAAGGCTGAAGCCAATTATAGCGTAACTGAGAAGGAATGCCTTGCCATCCTTCATGGTACCCAAGCTTTCAGACCTTACCTTTACGGCCGTCGCTTTAAAATCATCACTGACCATCAGCCACTCAAATGGCTCTTTAAGTGCAATGACCCTGGCTCCAAACTTGTAAGATGGCGATTAAAATTAGAAGAGTTCGACTACGAGGTAGAATATAAAAGAGGTAAGACGAATAGTAATGCAGATGCATTATCCCGTTACCCCGTGAACCCTGTTGTCCAAAAGGAAAATGACCCTCAACCTTCTACTTCTAGAGATCCTGTCGACCCAATCTTCGAACAAAATTCTAACTCATCAGGAAACTCTGATATCCCACAAGAGGTTCTGAAGGACCTCGAAGACTTAGGTGCATTTGATATTAGTCCCACGGAAAACCGCGACGAAGACCTAAGTCCTTCAAATCTCCCATCTCTATTAGGCACCCCTAATACCAGTCCTAATCCTATCCCATCTCCTTCTATTTCTAACGAAGATTATAACAATTTTTTACAATCCTTCTCTAACAAAGATAAAATATTCAACACCTATATACGAGTAAAGGAACATAACGAAAATCTTCTTAAAAGCAGTTGTAAAACCATCTTATTTCCAGTTTCAATCGATTTTGATGACTCAAACCCATATCTCCAAGATATTCTTTCTGAACTCGATGACTCTTCTATTATTCTCGATGAAGAACGCGAACTTCACTCATTCAAAAGGCTTGAAATAAAAGGAAAAACATTCTACCTACTATTCACTAACTTATACTATTTTGATAATACCTCATATCCCGAAATATTCAAAACCATTAAATCTGCTCGTGATGATATACTGCTAGCTGGAGATATCAGTGAAATAGCGGTATCAGATTTCAAGAACTTATTTGAGCAACGATCTTTTGTTAAAATCTACGGCATGTTCATGTATCTCTTTGATAATACTAATATTACAATAAATATTCATCACAACACTATTATATATCCAGTCCCAACAGAAATCGCAAAAATACTTAAAGAAAACCATGATATTCCGATAGCGGGGCATGTAGGCTCAAATAGAATGTATAATAGAATTAAAGAGCGCTATTATTGGAAAAATATGCGGTCAGACATAGAGAACTATGTAAAAAATTGTAAACTCTGTCAATCCAACAAAGCTCTAAGAAGAATAAATAGATCCCCTATGCAAATTACTACTTCTTCGACCCGACCTTTTGAGAGAATTGGCTTAGATATTGTTGGTCCCCTTCCAGAAGCTGGTCTCCACAAATTTAGGTTCATCCTCACTTTACAGGACGACCTCACTAAATTCTCTTTAGCATACCCTATCTCAAATTGCACTGCAGAGGAATCCTGTGAATGTTTAATACATTTCATATCTGTGTTCGGGATTCCAAAATCTGTATTAACTGATCAAGGGCCAAACTTTACTGCAGAACTGTTTAAGCGTAGTTGCGAATTCCTTAAGGTGAAGCAGATTTGGAGCTCTCCTTATCATCCGCAGACACAAGGAGCACTCGAGAGGAGCCACTCAACTCTAAAAGAGTATCTCAAATCATATGTAAATGATTATAGAACCAATTGGCATAAGTATGTCTACACTGCCATGTTAACATACAACAGCAGCGTCCACACCACTACCCAATTTACTCCCTATGAACTCGTGTTCGGTCATAAACCTTATCTCCCAGACTCTGTTTTTGACTCTAGAACAGATATAACCTATCCTGAATATACGAAAATGCTCCAGCATCGTTTAAAAGTATCCCGCGAAAAGGCTCTACAAAATATTAACGCGTCGAAAGAGAGATCTAAATCGTATTATGACAAGCACTCACGTATTGTACAATATAATGTGGGTGACTACGTATATTTAAAAAATCATGTTAGGCTAGGTAAAGCTCTGTCCCATGTGTGGAAAGGCCCTTACAAGGTCATGAAAATCCATGGTAATAACAACTTATCCCTTTTAATTAATCGACGCCATATCAAACATCATTACGATGAAATAAAGCCAGCTCATGGAGCTGAATGATATTAAGTAATTAATCTTACCAAATGTAATCACTAGTAATCTAAGTATTCTTTTATATGATGTTTAAGAAGAAAATATATTCTATAGGTTTTATATTACCATACCCTAATTACTAACGGTTTATTTACAGAATTGCTGTCTATACAGTATTCTGCAATGCAGTCTCGACAGAGGAACCAAATTACGAATATATTGAATATATTAATAAAAGCCCTGGCATATTCTTCGACGCTATCGGTACACTAAGGATTATTAATGATCAACTCCATATAGTTGTTCCAATCGAAGTTCTCCCCTTTCAACACCACCTTGGGAACATTCATAAGGTACTGAATAATATCCGAATTCAGTGTCGTGAAACCGACGAAATTGATTATGATCAGTGTGAAAATATGTTACAACCTTTAGAATCATTATATAATGATATTTTACGTGATTTTAAATCAGTATCTCACATAATCTCAAACGGCGCCTCCAAAAGATCTGCTTGGTTCTCTGGCGTAGGTGTTGTTTTTAAGCACATATTCGGTACATTGGACGAAGATGATGCTAAAGCTTATAATGATGCTGTTCAAGCTCTTTATAACAATGATAAAATGTTAGCAAACTCCATTTCTAGAAGTATCATGATATCTCAGTCGGCCATTTCTAACATCAATGAATCCCTACATGAAATTAGTGTAAATGAAGCTAAATTAACCGACGTCATTGAGCAATTATCTCTTAATATAACAGGAGTGATTAGAATTGTAAATTTTAAAATTAAGCTTAGTAATGCACTTAATATTTTGCAATCAAACTTATTGACGATTTCTTTCAAGGTCGAAGATTTATTAAACTCTATATTATTTGTAAAGAGTAACACTCTACATCCGTCTATACTTACACCCAAACAAATGTATAACGATATTTTAAGTAATCTTAAAATTATACCTAAATTTAGAGATTTTCCTGTAAACCTAGACATAAGTAACATACATACGCTAATCAATATAGCTGATTTAACGTGTTACTATTTAGATAATAAGTTAATGTTTATTATAAAACTCCCTCTAGTTAGTTTACTAGGATATAACATATATAAGAACATACCGTTGCCGACGCCCCACATCGCTGAAAATAAATCAAACTCTTTCGTTATGATTCTTCCTTCTGAAGAATATCTAGCTATTAGTGAAGATAAATCTACATATACTTACCTAAAAACCTTAAATAGTTGTAAAAAGATACTTACCGAGACTTACCTTTGTGAAATTTCCGAGGTTTACGCGGTTTTGAATAATCCTTCCTGTGAAATTGAAATAATAACAAAAACCTTACCTTCCCTTCCTGAAAAATGTCCTATTAAGTTTATATCCGGTGATGTGGATGTCTGGCATAAATTAAAAAATAATAAGTGGATTTTTGTACAATCAAGTAAAACTAAATTAAGTATACAATGTAATAGTAATGTTTTAGAAAAGAGTATATCCGGTACAGGTGTACTGAACATTCCATTAGAATGTATAGCTTTCCATAATAATTTAAAATTGGTTCCTAAATTATATCCGAAATTGTACATACCATATATATATTCTGATTTTAATATTATTAACGATAGTTGCTGTAATTTAAAGACTTTCAAAACATTTCACTTTAATGCATCCTTACCTAAAATTAAAACTCTTAATTTATATGAATTGAAATCGTTTAAACCGGGAACTGATGGAATTATAAATAGTTTAAATAAAATAGAGTCAACTAAATTTGAGAATCATATCAGTTTCCCAATATTAACTATAATCTCCATAATTATGATTATCATTTTGATTATAATACTAATTTGTAAAAAGAACAAGTCTTTTGGAAAATTCAACATTAAATCAAAAAGATCAGTAACTCGGAAAGACAGTAATTCAGAAATAGAATTAAAACAGGTGGCGCCCCGGTTGCGCGTAGAATAATACGGAAACTTATCACAACAACCCTAAGTTTCCTCTTAACGGGGGGGTTGTTACATATGGGGTTCTCCTATAAAAGTGCTGACACTTTCGCCTGAGTCAGCGCTATCATTCCTGTGAGTTGAAGAGGGCTAGCGGATCGGACAGTTCACCACCAGCCTCCTTCCAGAGCACTTGTTCTTTTCTTTATTCTATTTCATTTTATTTTCTAATTCTCATTTATTCTAAAAGTGCTTCAATTTTGTAAAACTTAAATTCAATAAATCCGGTGTACTCAAAATTTGTTTTTTTAAAAACTCGCGAGCCCGCTCCCGTGTAACAGTGCGGAAATCCCTTCGGATACCCCCCCGCCGGCCAGCGGGGGTGGTTATGTCGTGTCTCGGTCTAAAACCGCACGGTGTCCTCCCCAAGTGTCCGTTGCCGGGCACCCCTGTAAGCCCTCGAAAGGATAACCCCAGGGTTTTTTCACAGCTTTTTTTTTTTTTTTTTATCGTGCGGAAATCCCTTCGGATACCCCCCCGCCGGCCAGCGGGGGCGGTTATGTCGGGCTTGCACCGACTAAAACCGCACGCCGTCTCGGGTCTTCAGACGCCGGGGTGTAAGGTTACCCATAGAGCATATCCCTCGCACCCCGGCTGACCCTGGGCCATCTCACCACTAACAGCATCGCTCATCCTGTCTCCTCTGAAAGCAGAGGAGTACGGAGAGCGATGTGTTCCCGCCAAGTTGGGTATTGGCCGACGATCAATGCCAACCCTATGAAGGGGTGAAGGGGAAGCCATTGACCGCCGCCCAGGGTGTACCGGCCGCTCCGATTCCGTTCCCCCCGGACTGCAGCGGGATCGGAATCGGAGCGACACTCGAGGAGGTTACCCAACACACACCCCTCACAGCTCTACCTATTGTTTTGTAAACCAGGTTCTGGATAATGTTGGTCGAACACACGATCTAGTTGAATGCTTGTTTTCGTAACATAATGTAAATATTTTAGGATTTATTAAACAGCGCCATCTAGACCTAAAATAAACAAAGCTTGTCACATGGTTTCTAGAATGAGGATAAACATTCTTAAATACTTTATTTTCGTAAAAAACGCCACAGAGGTTGTAAGGTTCATTCTAATGAAATCTCTGGTTAATATTTGTTAGCACTATACAGTGGTTCCGTCTCTATTCAGGATTTCATAAAAGTTTGTGGTTCAAAATATATTCTCGTAATAACGTTAAAGAGCTGGCGTCACGGGATTACACCCAGGTGTATCTAGGTCACCCAGCTGCAGTCATTCTTGGTGGAATATTCGCGTGCAAGCGTCTGCTGTCCTCTCCGTGACGTAATCTTCAGACATTTTACGTAACTCGAGAAAATCTCTCGAGCACCGACTACGGACTACGTTTTATTACTGTCGTACTTATGAACACGAGCACATTATAGAACACTTTCATGGGTTTGTTCGATGTAGAGCAGGGACGTCATACAATTTCAGTCTGTCAAAGGTTGCATGTTGACATGTTCACGTCATGTGGGGGTAACCAGAATTGTATAAGTTCTATGTAAAATAAAACATGTAGCAAAACAGAACATAGAACACTGGTGGTAGAAATTTGATGACACAAGTTTGTTACAAAATTCGGCCGGGTGGGTACCTTCCATAGTAATCCAATTTCGGTTTGATTGCGTTCAGGGGTCAGCAAGTGCATAGCCGGGCAGGGGGATTGTGGTCGCAGCACTAGTGGGACCGGTGGGTGTCATGCGGTGCTGCGACGAATCCTCTTTTGATGAGGCCGTCAAGCTGAGTGCCACCATTGTTAACATGGTACGTATGGTATGTATGTAATGGTGACCCTCTTTCCTGAGACTTTACCTTCAGCTTACCATCAGGCGAGGTGATGTCAAATTGACTTGTCCTATATATTAAAAAAAACAGAATATAACTTTTTATTATGTACAGATTGAAAGAATGAGGTCGGAATGAATGTGAAAAGAAAATTATTGAGGCGTTTTTTATCCTGAAAGTGAGACTACTCATAGTATAGCAAACATTCGAAGTGGCTCCGTCACGTAGGTACTGGTTAGTATATAATAATATGATGTTTACTATAATGAGATGACTGCCTCGCTGGAACAGCGGTACTGATTGCGGCTGCTGTAAGTGTCAGGTTTGATTCTCGGGGTCCCGGGAGCACCATGATCTAGTGAGGAGGTAACCAAGAGTTCCATTCGGAATATTATAATGTTTCACTGCAGGTGTACTTTACTTTAACTCCCGCCAGTAACGTGTTTATCTCAGTAGATAAAAAATTCAATTGCCAAGTTATTTTTCTTAACAGAAACTATTTACTCATTTTACTGTACACAGGTACAAAATTCTTTCAAACATTTGCGTTGAAAGCACCCGTTCTGGCAACTTTCCACGGCACCTATACCTAAGCATTGTCTTCAGTTTCCCTGACTCTAAAACCTAACTATTTTCACAATTCTATTACAGAATGTTTTGCTCTCATAAGGGGGACGCGTGGGCCAACCTCACAGGCACCGAGTTTACAAACTGTGTACAATTTTCATTTGCTTCATTTGAATATGCAAATATTAAGTACAATTTTAGCTTGAAATCGGACTACTAATTAAAAACGGAATATACAGTTTAAATATGTGGGGACAGAACGAAGAACTGTGCTGTAGAGAAACAATAGAGTACACTTATGCCTTGACTATCGGACTCCCAGGAATAGATTCAGATTTATTGCTGAAAGCGACACAACACACCACAGGACCAGAACACCAGAAGACATAAACTAAAGGTAGATAACTCTCTGACTATAATTTTCATTATTTATGTAGTTTTCATTTCGTTTTGAGAGTTTATTATCTTTTTAGGGTTCCGTTGCCAAATGGCAAAAAACGGAACCCTTGAGGTTTCTAATATCATTTTATTCTGAACTGAATAGATTGCGCGAGAGACACTTCAAAAGTGGTAAAATGTGAACCCTGTAACTTCTAAAATAAGAAAATGATAAAACTAAAAAAAAACAAATGATGTACATTACCATGTAAACTTCCACCGAAAATTGGTTTGAACGAGATCTAGTAAGTAGTTTTTTTCATAAATCATACACCTCAATTTATCTTTCATTCAATCAACTCAAATATAAAAATTAAAAAAAAAAACATTATTATGTTACTGGCTGCTTCGGAACCCTTCATGGGCGAGTCAGACTCGCACCTGGCCGCTTTTTTATTTATTTAAACCTGTGAACTGATTTTAGTGTCTATTTATGCTGCTCAATTAGGTATATTACGTGTATGACTTTTTTTTGTTGTGCGGAAATCCCTTCGGATACCCCCCCAGCCGACCAGCCGGGGCGGTTATGTCGGGTTTGAACCGACTAAAACCACACACCGTCTCGGATCTACAGACAAAATCATGAAAATCGGCCCACCCGTTCTCGAGTTATAAACGGTCTCACTAATAGGATTTTGTTTAATACATATATATAGATATTGTTCCGCCATGTGATACAGGTCAGATTTTATACGTACATATAATGGCTAGTTAGTGCTGCAACAGGTAAAGTCAGCCTGTCAATTAAAACCGTTAACCAAATTACAATATGTACGGAACCCGTCAGACATCAGTAGGTAGCGAGCATTAAACTAAGTATAAATTAGCTTTAATAAATCAAGCTACTGTAAGTAGGATGATGTAGTGCGAACATTCACTTACAATTGAGTACCTTTTTTCATTTTTTTGTTTTTTTCGTGCGGAGATCCCTTTGGATACCCCCCAGCCGACCAGCCGGTTCGGTTATTTCGGGCTTGAACCGACTAAAACCGCACGCCGTCTCGGGTCTACAGTCGCCGGGGTGTAAGGTTACCCATAGATCATATCCCTCGCACTCCGACTGACCCTGGGCCATTCGCAGTGTCCCCTCTGATAACAGCAGAGGGGTACCTGGAGCGACCACCCCCCCCACCGCAGGCCCGCCATGCCCCGACCCCCTCGTGCAATGGGGTCAGCTGGCCCTGAAAAGGGCCGGTTGGTCAGACTCTTGGCCGTTGACGTTGACGCCAGCTACTCCAGAAGAGCAATCAATGATGCGTCATCGCCCACGTTGCCCAGGGTGCACCAAACTTGGAGGTGATCCAACCAGTCGCACCCCTCCAACCAGCCGCACCCCACGTGTATGACTCTCTAAAAGCAAGCATGCAGTAATTTGGCGAGAATTAAACATAAATATAAAAACATGAAAATTCCTGTATACATACTTAAACTTCACAGCAAACTCCTCAGGCCTCAATTCATGTTACTATTTCGAAGACTGATAGGTGTAGCTACTAGGTCTGGAATGGAAGTCACCTATCGTGTGGTATGGTTCCCAGCAGTATCGGGGCCATGAGTCAGTCTCAGCGGATGTGGTTCATTACTGGTATTTACGCGACACCTATATGACCTTGTCAATCATCTGCTGGGGAACGCTGGGGCTGTTGGCGCCCAGATGACAGAGGCGGCGTCTCGCTCACTGCTGGCTAAACGCGAAAGTTAGTAGTATGGTTGTATGGATGTTTGTTACTCTTGAACGCAAAAACGGCTAAACGGATCTGGCTGAAATTTGAAATTTGGTACAAATCCCACCTTCCTCCCATGGTCCCTCCAGCCGTCTTGGCTATATGGACCGAATCACGGGAGATGCGCGCCGTACTTGCGATGGCTCTTTCCGGCGCGCACTTTTTGACTCCCTACAAATATTCTAATTCTGTCCCGAGCCCTCTCCCCTTTCTGGGGCTGAAATTTGGTACAGTGATAAATTATATTCTTGAATAACACATGGGCTTTTCCGTGGAATAGGTTCCCATGAGAAGCGGGGACGGGATCAGAATTCCATGCGGGCGGACACGGCTAGCAAGTATGTTTATATTTACAAGCCACCGTGCAGAAGTTTCGACTGTTTAGTGTGTTTACGTACACACGCAAAGTTCCATAAACCAACGTGAACTTATTACCATAGCCGAGCTTTTAGTGTTAATCTATTCTTTAGAGCTTACGTTAGTGAGTGTGGCTTTTTCATTAAAATTGACTGATTTACACAACAGTGGTTAATTTGCTTTGAGGGAAACGGAAATTATGTACAGCTCATTATATTTCAACTTTTTTTTAAATAGTAATAGCGTGACGTGGGTCCGACCTTACTTGTGACACCTGTCACATTTTCCGAATAAACTAATGGTGGTAAAGCAACCACCTAATCAAGCAGGCCTTCATCAGCACTTTACGTTTCGTGGTCACTGCAGATGATGATGAACAAACAAAAAGAGTTATGATAAAAACAAGACGGTGTATACTATAAAATTAAGGTTTTTTTGTCAATACATTTAATGTTTGAAATATTTAAATAGCTCAGGTGAATTAAGTTTACGTAGGCAATGAATCCGATAACAGCAAATATGTAGTTACCCACATCACAAAAAATTCAAGACCAGAAGCTCTATAGCAACGTTAAGTTCGCCGCTCAATCCAGTTTTATACGGAACCCTCAGTGCGTGAGTCCGACTCGCACTTGACCGGAATTTTTTTATTAAGTCCATAAGCCGGTCAATTTTTATCTACCTAAAGGTACTCAATTGTAAGTGAATGTTCGCACTACAGTAGCTTAATTTATCAAAAGCTAATTAATGCTCATTTTAATGCTCGCTACCTACTGATGTCTGACGTGTTCCGTACATATTGTAATTTGGTTAACGGTTTTAATTGACAGGCTGACTTTACCTGTTGCAGCACTAACTAGCCATTAAATGTACGTATAAATTCTGACCTGTATCACATGGCGAAACAAAATCTATATAAATATGCATAAAACAAAATTGTATTAATGAGACCGTTTATAACTCGAGAACGGGTGGTTCGATTTTCATGATTTTTATTTTATTTTATTCGTCTTCGCGCTTTCTATGACAATTTCTAGTAAAATATTTAAAAGATTCACGGTAAAATAACTCAAATTATAATGTTAAGAAAATATAGAGAACCAATGACAACAATTTGACATTGCTTCGACAATTTCCCAACCCAGCTTCATAGACAAGAATTACTTAATAGACATTTGTTTCACAGACTATTTTGTTAAATAGCTTTCTTTAATTCGCTTATTACTTTGTTAAAAAACATAAAATGTAAATACTTTTTAAAGTGTTCAGTTTATTTTTTTAAATAACATAAAATAACGATTCAAATAGACTTGTTTGAATGCTGATTCGCGCGCTTTGCATGCCGTCATGCAGTTGTTTACTATATGCATAATATCTATACACTAGCTGTTGCCCGCGTAGTTTTCAAAAACGCTCTAAGGGTAACGCTTTATATTTATTTACAACTGACCCGTTCCGGCTTCGCGCAACTGAAAATGATATGTTGCCAAAGATTTATCGCAATCGCTTCACTGGCGTGGCTACATGGATATATTAAATTCGTTGTATTCGCGCTCGTAGTCGCAAAAAAGTTGAAAGGTTAGTATTTAGAAATGGAAGACTTTCCTCTACAGCTAATAATAATTATGTTATATGGTTAGTAATTTATTCCTAACCAAAAGTAGGTATGTGAATTGTCATGCTTGTATCTTCAAAACTGACGAACTTCGTATATAAACTTTCAACTCCTTATTTCACCCTCTTAGGGGAACAATTTTGAAAAACACTGATGCATGTGTTCAAGATAGACAAGGTAAAAGAGTCCAGACTAAGATGGTACGGTCACGTGCTTAGAAGACCGGAAGACCATGTCGTGAAGAAGTGTTTTTCCATGGCTGAAAAGAAGAAGGGAAGAGGAAGACCCCAAGCCACATGGCTGACGAAGGCCCGTAAGGATATGAAGGAGATGGGCCTTAAGGAAGAAGATGCGGAAAACCGAAGCAAATGGCGCCGCGTGATTGGGAAAGCCGACCCCGTGTAACGGGACAAGGCGAGGCCAAAGAAGAAAGACTCATGCATGTGTTCATTCATTTCTAACCAAAAGCAGGTGTATGAAATTTCGTTCTTCTAACTTTGAAAATGACGGACTTTCTTACAAACGTTCATCTTGGCACCTTAGAAGTGAAATTTCCAAAAATCTTCTTAGTGGATGCCTATAACATTAAAGGCATCTTCTGCCAAAAGTCCAGTGGTTTAGGCTCTGCGTTGATCAGTGAGTCAGTCAATCAGTCTGTCAGTCAGTCGGGACAAGTAATTATATATGTATAGATAGATTAATACGTGAAGGGAAAACTTTCCCCTATCTTTTTACGAAAATTGCGCGGACGCAGTAGTCTGGGATTGACATAGTTATAGCTTATATGGGGGAGAAGTGCAGCATCCTTTTTTTTTTAACGAGTGTAAACCCCCTCGGTCTTCACCTCATCGGTGCCGACGATGGGGTGGGCGTGTCGGAATCGGACCGACTAAAACCACACGGGGTCCCCTCCAAGTGTCCGTTGCCAGGCACCCCGGGTAAGCCCTCGAAACGATAACCCCAGGGTCACCGGCGGACTTTGGCCAATATTTTTATTTATTAATTTGATCATTATCGCAGTACCGGGTACTCTAATATATTATCACAAGTTTATATATATATTTCGTACAGCACTCAGTTAAATTTCAAATTATCCTGATGGAAAGCAATCTCATATATCTAAGAAAAAATATATGAAGCAATTTACAACTTTATGAAGATACGATCAATTCCCAGCATTCGTATGAAAGAGGTTCAATAGCTTTTAGAAATAACATTCTCCAAAAGCGATCGTCAATGTACACATTCATTCAAATCGTATGGCCTATCATATAAATCGGCGCGGCTCGCTCCGCAACTGCCAGGAGCTGAACACTCACACTTTCTGAGATATGTACTTACAATTGTTGCGCTCTTTTATCAACTGTGACGACCTCTGTGGCGTAGCGGTGGTGCATTCGACTGCTACGACAGGGGGCGCGGGTTTGATTCCCGCTCAGTGCAAATATTTGTATGCATGAATATTGTTACAACGATCATCCATATCTCGAAAACTACTGATCGAATCTTCTAGAAATTAAAACGCATTGTTAATGTCGAAGTACTCTATCGATACGTTTAGAAAAATCCAGAAAAGTCAATACAAAATCACAAGCCCTTTAAATACTTATACCTACTTTACCTACAAATCGCGATAACAAGGGCATTCACCTCTATCGTCGGCTCGACTGTGTAGGTACTTGTTTTCTCGAGAGCTCCAGTAAATACCTACTCTTCTCGAACGCTCTAGTACCTTATCTCTAAATGATTCCGGAACATTCTACCCTTTTTATTAAGAGCTATCTATAAAAGGGCGCCCGGCGATCGACACGAGGCAGTTAATTTTCGAAAGCGAAAGCGAACACATCTTACCGAAGTGAACCAAGAGGGTTATACCTGCGACTTAGGAATTACTGTGGACTACTGTGAGCTGCTGAGCGACTTGAACTGTTGAAGAGTACTGTGTGTGCTAGTTATTTAGTTGTCTAGTTTGTGGTGAGCGAATAAACCTCTTTGTTGTGTAAACGGCATTTAATTTGTACCCCGCGCACGTAACAATATGTTTATTTGCCTTGATCTGGGTGTTTCTATGTATAATATATATGTATTTACAAGAAGAGTATATAAGTATGTTTATACGCATTCTGGAACCCATAACACAAGCTAGTTAAACTATGCTTACTTTGGGCGTAGAAAGCGCTTTGTGTGGTCTACACAGCAAGTAGAATGTTATTTTTATTTATTAAATACCTTTATTATTCTTTAGCATAGTGGAGGGAAGGCTGACCCTCACCACCTTGTCTGATATCAAGCCAGAGGCCTGGATGGAGCTATAAACGGTGTATACCTCCATCTCTTTCCCTCAGCTCAGCGGCCCGAAACTGAATGGTTTTTTAACGCGTCTAGGTAAGACCCCAGGTAGAGAGAGAGAGAGAGAGTAGAATTTACAGAACTCTGTCGTTATCTGCTTACGCTATAGATCTGACACTTTTATAAAAGCAATTTTATACTATTATTTATTATTAAACTTGTATTTACTAACAGAAAAGTGGGCACCTATCCACCAAGGGGGCCGTGTGATTTTAACCACTTCATTAGACCGCACTCACTACCACTTCGTCGCGCAAGCAAACACAATAAAATTACTTGCGATGTAAAGTTATGCAGGGGATTAGCTTATAATTGCAAGACTTTAGAATAAATAAATTTATCTTAGTGTGTAGATAGACAGATGGTAAAACACTGGGCTGTTCTTAATGCTGACCGTCATTTACACAGAGTCCAAGGTTGGAATCAAACTCCTACCTAAAAACACGGTGAAGGGAGCACTCACATGAAAAATAATAATTTGGCCAGTTACAGATACATCTTCCTTCTGTTTGACCTGTGTGTCGGACGAGCAATAAAACCGGATTCCGTATGATGTTTGAATGAAAGTTTTACAAGCAAACTCCATGCAGAGGGGTGGAGAGCTCGTTATCTAAGTTTATCGTTAAGTTTTGATTCTAGTTTAGGGGCCTAAATGAGTGCGTGGGGTGGTCGCGAAGTGTGAGCGAGGGCAGGGGACGGGATTTATGATCGCAGACGATTTATTGGCTCGAGACGAGCGTCCTCCGTCCTCAAGTTATGATATCCCAACTCCTGTGACTAGAACGCACTCGACATGGATATGCTGGGCAACAAAAAAGGGTCTTAAAAAGATATCAAAAATATATTCGTGTATTTGGTTTTTTTTTCGATAAACAATATCGTAGAAATAAAAAAAGTTCTATTCTTGTATAAAATACTGAGTGCTGAGTTTTTCTAAAGTAATAATATTATTACTACCACTACATATTCTAAAACAAAGTCCTCCGCCGCGTCTTTCTGTCTGTACGCGATAAACTCAAAAACGACTGCACCGATTTTCCTGCTGTTTTTACCAATCTATAGAGTGGTTCTCGAGGAAGGTATTTGTTTATAATTTGTCAAGTTTTTGTACACATTAAATAAAAGATAATGATATTTAATGAAGGTATCGGTAAAAAATAATTGGTCTGGGAGCTTTCAACGAAAACGTTGCCCAAACTAATGTTTACAATATAAAAAATTACAGCGTTTAAACCACTTGTTCCTCAATTGCAAAAATACCCGCTTTACTTTCAAATAGTTTCAGTAGATAATTACGCCTTTCTTTATAAACTTTTCAAATTTAGCAGCGTATTAACCAAGTGTTATCTTGGAATAAGTGGCAAAATGAAAAGAAACTCTTAAGAAGACTTACAGCACCATCGATTTTCAAAATGTGTTGTATCAAACCTCGTACGGCGCTGGCGGTAATAACCAATTTATATTATTTTGACGAGTTCCGATAGCGGAAACACATAATTAAATTTTATTTATAGAAATAATACGTCGGTATTGTTATTGGAGCATAAATTTGACTGTAGCAGGATTGAATTGTGGAATGAAAGGAAGGTTCGGTAAATGCGATTGGCATAATTGTTCAAATCTGCGGAGTGCGCTGTGAGTTCAGCGTGCTTCGGCGTATTAGCGTGCCTCGCTACTCACCGGGCACTTAAACAGACCGCCGCCGCTGTGCCAATTACTCCATGCACACACTACTATTTAAATGTTATCACTGATTAGAATACTTGCGAACACGTGTCTCGATACCCGCTAGCCTACTGCGCTCATTCGTGTACTTGAACTTGCTTACTGTATTACACATTGATTATCCCTGAGTACACTAACGTGACAATGTGAAATTAACTACCTTTTTGGTAATAAATAATAATTTAAAGATGTCGGGCTCGAGTGAAGGGCTATTGGGTTTTACTGTTAAATTTTTTCAAGTTTATCTCGTCCCCTATTACATGGAACTGAATAACTTGTCTTGACAATCACTCTAGTGCTACATAATGTTACTAACCCTAAAAAGGTCCGAATACTACAAAATATAATATTAAGAACTTGTTCCAAAACCATTTCAGCCTATTGCAGTCTACTGCTGGACACAGGCCTGCGCCACAGCACACAAGTCTCCACCTTCTGCATCCGGTCGATCCCAGCTACCTTTTTCAGGTCATCAGTTCATCTGGCTGAGGGAGTCCCTCCCACGTTTCGTTTACCGATTTGCGGTCTCTACTGTAGAATTCGCTGATTTTTGCGTCGGATCACCTCATTTCAAATTTCATTCTTGAATGAAATTCCAAGCATAGCTGGATCCATAGCGCCCTGTGTGACTTCAAGTTCTACCCTTGGGGTAGAAACTTATTGGCAGTTGGATAATTGACCGCGACCTATGCCTATGTAATGGGTATAACAGTTTCCCAGTAGCAACGTTAAGTTTGTCGCTCAATTCCGTTTCATACGGACCCTCAGCGCGCGAGTCCGACTCGCACTTGACCAGTTTTTAACTCTACGGTTGACTTCACAACTTTTGTATATGGTTTGTTAAATTCAAATTAAAAAGAGCTTAAAGTGTTATGGCTGAAAATATTTTTATGCTCTTTGCAGCCGTTTAAAGGACCAGAACCTGACCCAGGGTTTCGGTTAGTTAGTTGCCAACGGAAGGGCCGAGGTCAAGTGGGACACGCGTACTATTTATATTTCAGGCGGAGCTTGCGCCAGCCGTCCCTTATACTTAACCCGAAACTGAATATTTAACGGATTTCTATTATGACGAGCCCTACATGAATATAACATTTGTCGTCATTGCCCGTCCGTAGCAGCGCCTTGGCCCTTCTCGACTTTATTTGAACTGAATTACTCTTGCAGTACCTACCAGTAATGCTTAGATGTTATTTGGATTTATAACTTAATGGATATCATACATATAGTCACGTTTCTTTTCCAATGACGTAGGCAGATACAACATGTTTGCACTTGCTGTGATCCTGGTATCTTTCATTTCTACTTTTTTAATTGTTTGCATACATGCTCTTGACCTAGCTACTCTTTTAAATGTACCCAGAGAGTAGAGCTTACGTCAGAGCCCTCGTCTGTCAATCAGTGGTTGGTTTGGGCCTTGAACATTTTAGCGGGGCTCCAGACGCCCAGAAGAAAAAATTGCGGAGAGAACCCAGGTTTTTGATGGGTGCATTAAAGCTAACCAAATGCGCCTATCAGCATGTTAATGTTGTCTTATTCTTAAAATGTCATTGATCTCATATGAATGAATAAACATGTTTATATAAAGACAGTACTTGTTTCAATCAGCATTCCCAAATATTGAGAAGTAGCCCAAATGCGCCTAAACCTTTTTTAATACGTTCAGATTAGTTTAATTTACTTAGTTTATTTTTAAATTTAATTGGCTTTTATTTAACTTGCTGTGTATGCATGTATGTTAGCACGTTTCCGCAACCGATTGAGATGGAATTTTGCGTATCAGTTATACGTTACGATACGATACGTTCAGTTTGAATGACAATGCATTAATATAATACCACGGAACTGGTGTGGCGATTGAGTAGGAAGGTGGCCACAGGAACTCCTAAACTAATCAAGATAAACCTATCAAGTTCGGGCTCATTTTTTATTTGTCGTGACAACCTCTCCGATTTGACATGATATTCAGGGTCCATTGATGGAATAGGATGGGGACCATAGGAACTCCTAAGCGATACACTGGTGTTACATGGTATTCAGGATCTGATGATGGAGTAGGAAGGTGGCCATAGGAACTCCTAAGCGACACACTGGTGTTACATGGTATTCAGGATCTGATGACGGAGTAGGAAGGTGGCCATAGGAACTCCTAAGCGACACACTGGTGTTACATGGTATTCAGGATCTGATGACGGAGTAGGAAGGTGGCCATAGGAACTCCAAAGCGACACACTGGTGTTACATGGTATTCAGGATCTGATGATGGAGTAGGAAGGTGGCCATAGGAACTCCTAAACTAAACAAGGTAAACCTATCGAGTTTGGGCTCATTTGTTTTGTCTTGACAAGCTCTTTGATGTTACATGGTGTTTAGGGTCTGATGATGGAGTAGTAAGGTGGCCATAGGAACTTGACTTAATAAGATGAACATATAGAGTTTCGGCTCATTTTTTTAGTCTTGATAAACTTTCTGGCGCTACATGATATTTGGATATCATGTAGCGCCAGAAAGTTGAAACCAGGCCTGAAGATGGAGATGGTAGGTGGTCTGGAACTAAACAACATAAACTTGATGTATTGAGCGCTTCTTTGACTGTTTTTGGCAAGTATTCTGGTGCCACAAGACATTACTAAAATTAAAAAGTTGACAATAAAATTAAAATAAAAAAAAACTTAAAAAAAACAAAAACATAACATAAACTCACGCCTATATCCCCGAAGGGGTAGGCAGAGGTGCTAGCACCCACATTTCGCCAGTTTATGTTTAGGTCCCAATGTAATAGGTGGCGAGCCTATTGTCATTAACCGGGCACTTATAAACCTGCGATAAATACACACATAACTTCGAAAAGCATCGAAAAGTCATTGGTGTGTGCCATGGTAAAACCTGGGATCGAACCCGAGACCTCGTCTCAGAAGTCCATTACCCATACCACTAGGCTACCGCGGCTAAAAAAATATTAATTTAATTAACTATTAAAAATTTTAATTAATTATCATGTTCGTTTTAGTACAACTGATTTTTTTATAAAATAAATAAATAATATTCGAGGACATATTACATAGCACCATCTAGATATAAACTAAGCAGAGCTTGTCATATAGGTCCTAGAATGCGGATAAACATACTTAGATACTTTTTTTAGGAAATAAATACATATTATACACAGAAATATCCAGACCAATGCAAATATACATATTTGCGATGAGCGGGAATCGAACCCGCGATCTCTTACTTAGCAGCTCTACCGCTACGCCAAATAATAAATATTTTCAATGTGCGCACTTGCACACGTGCACGTCAAGCCTCTTGCTCGTTTCCCCCTCCTCGCAGTAATCATATTATGTCCAATATTCTATAAATGAGGCACGTGGTCAAGGTCATGAACTGAACCTGAACTGAACTACGTAACAGGGGCGCAAATAATATCAACCGTCAGACATGCTGACTGAAGCTGTTCCAAGGTGAAATACTTGTAAGGAGTTTCAATGTGGGTTTAAAGCGTCGATAGCTTAGTGGTTAAGGAGTCGACACTTTTTTTTTTTTCGTGCGGAACTCCCTTCGGATACCACCCCCCCCCCCGCCATCCAGCGGGTGCGGTTATGTCGGGCTTGAACTGACTAAAACCGCACGCAGTCTCGGGTCTTCAGACGCCGGGGTGTAAGGTTGCCCATAGAGCATATCCCTCGCACCCCGACTGACCCTGGGCCATCTGCGGTTTTGAGACCCTCGGGAGTCGACCCTACGATCGAGAGGTCCCGTGTTCGAATCCTGGCCATTATAAACTTACTCTATATATAAACTTAAACTACTGACATGAACCCACTCCTAACACAAGCAATTAAGCTTAGCTGGAGGGGCTAGGGGGAATATTAGTAATTTCGGTTACTAATATCCTTTTATAAAAAATCTGATTCTTGAAGTTTTGTCACTGACATTATAATTGCATAAAGTTTAATTCAAAGGTTTGATTAGGCTCCACCAAAATCTTGGAGGCCGAACATCTCGCAACATGTGCCAATTGATGGGTGAGCCTTTCAGGATATGTATTGCCTTTAAAGACGACGGCATAATTCATAATAGCAAATTGTTTCTAAGTAGCATCGTCTAAAGTGTGGCTTCTTAAAGTATGATAGCACATGTGGTCCTGCTAAAAATAGTTTACCTTAGAAGCTCTTAGCTTGTGACGCTAAGTAGTGGACCTGTACGCCGGTAGCCGAGTTGCGCAGCAAATTGAGCGTCACGTTACCATGTATGACAGGGTTATTATCGTCGCCTCATTTGCGTTCAAACGTTGCGTATGTAGTGGTACACTGTACTTTACTGTACAGGGCAGGAGAGCTAAACTAGCAATGAAATTTTTTTGTTTTGGAGCATTCTGAATAGTAACAGTAGTACTCATTATATCTCAGTCAACTTTTTTATGTTTGATCCGACAATCACTGCACTGCACACTGCTCCTTAAACAGTATAGCATAAGGAAATTGTAGCGTTAAGTCAAATTATTATATTACTAGCAGGCCTTCCCCGGCTTCGTACGTGTTTTATTTCGAACCCCCGTTGCACCCATTTAACCCAGATACGACGTTTTTTTTTCATGTAATGTATGGGAATCTGCCGTATTTATTGACATTTATGATTATTGCTCCACTCCCTTAGGTATTAGCGTGATAATATGTCTATGACACTCACAAATAATATGGCTTTCAATTAGTAAACATTTTTTCTAAATTGTTTCAGTATATCCAGAAATTATGCCCTTCAAACTCACATCATTACAAACTTCACGCCTTTATAATATTAGTAAAAATTAGAGAATATTGCATTCGGGTCTTCGATGAACGGAACATCTGGTAATGAACATTCTTAGTCACCAGTTGTTTCATTCAGAATTAAGTCCTAAATAGGGCTTATCACTAGCATCAGCAGTTACCGTAAAGTCAATCCCATACGTCTTGGATAGGTCAAGTGGTTTTACGTTTGCAATATTGAAAATATCTACGAGGTAGTATTACCTATGTACTGGGTATTATTCTGTTCATTTAGCAGATACTTACGATTGTCCGTTGGTGCCCGTGCAACAGCTTCGTCTCAACCCACACCTCAATTCGCTCGGCGCCACCTGGTCTAGCTCACATTCTAGTTTCTATACATTTATGTGCGACTCGACGTCCACTACTGACTGTATCTGTTGCAGTAGAGCGGAAGCAGGTGTGAGTGTGTCGCGCGAACGTTTATGGCGCCACAACTTAGCCAAGCTTTACGTCCTGTTTATGTGCAGTCGCCACAATTAGCCGCCGCAGAGTAAACCTGCGCACTTAGCTCTTTGTGTGGTGCGCTCAACCTCGTCTGTTAAGAAAACCTGTAAGTAATGACATAGCTTTACGAGTCACAGCGATCATTAACCATCGCAATCCTTTGATATAACAAAACCAAGTGAGTTGTTTTGTTGCTGGTAGTTTTTTTTTTAAATATTGTTTGTAGAATATACTGCTTCCGGGCTGTTTGGCTGCGGTCCAGATGAAACCTGTGTTCCAAACGAAGTATTGTTAACTAGCTGTTACCCGCAGCTCCGCCCGCGTGGTATTCTGTTCCCGTAATTATTCCCGGGATAAAAGAAGCCTATGCGTTATTCCGGACTATAATGTATCCTTGTACTAAATTTCAGTCTGATCCGTTCAGCCGTTTTTGCGTGATAGAGTACACAACCATCCCTAGATTCATGCATCCTCACAAACTTCCGCGTTAAAATATTAGTAGGATTAGTAGGATATGACGACCTCAGTGGCGTAGCGGTGGAGCATTCGACTGCTAAGTCAGAGGCCGCAGGTTCTTCACCCGCTCTGTGCTAATATTTGTATGCATGAATATGTTTATTGGCGTTGGTCAGGGTGTTTCCATGTATTTAGAAAAGAAAATATCCATATATGTTTATCCGCATTCTGGAACCCATAACACAAGCTAATTAAAAGCTATGCTTACTTTGGGTCCAGATAGCGCTATTTAGAATATCATACCATCGCCGTCTCGGGTCTTCAGACCGTGGTGTAAAGTTGCCCATAAGGCATTTCCCTCGCACCCCGATTGACCCTGGGTCATCTTCGGTTTCGAGATAGCCCCCTCGGGGTGGGATAGTACCTTATGTATAAAATAGACAAGGGCAGTACTAAGACTCACGAGCATCTAATACTGACGGACCAGTTTTAGGTGCTCCTGACTGTATTGACAGGGGACAGATTATTAGGGGTTATCCAGAATATCATCCATGGGCTAGTGTTTATGCACCCCCTCACTGACGATGCAACGACTTCATAAAAGTTGTTAATAATATTACATCTGTGAAGAGCATTACATGTGTAAACTTTCCACTGTATGTACTAATATTCCGATCGTACTATTGTTGTTGACTGATGATCATGTTCATTCCATTCCCAAACCTATTCCATACCCAAAAGTCTGTAGTAACATGCTGAACTTTTTACCCATAAAATATTTTACTTCACGCCAGTGATCTAATTGCGGTTAGTACTGACACTAACCATAAAACTGATCCTTCCTTCTGCTATCCGATCGCGATTCTACAATGTTACTACTCCAAATATAGTTAATCGCTGCAGTCGTTAGGACAGTGATTACTTCCGTTGATATGGTCCGCTCCGCTAATATGGAGCGGGAAGGTTGCAAATTGATAAGCCATTTAATGATAATACCTCAAGTACATTAAGATGCAGCTGTCGAATAGTTTTACAAACAGGCTGTTATGCACGTATGTTACAATAAATTTGTGAGGAATTATAAATAGGACTAACAATATATTCAACCACTTGATACTAACTGGTTTAGACAATGAAATGATAGCCTAATAGTGTTCTCGTCTTTCGGCAGACACGTGCAAGAATATGATAATTAAGTAGGTAGGAATATTATAGTTACAATTTAAACAGTTTGTGAAAAGAATTTAAATGTCAAACAAAACTTAATCTTTAACGGCTTCACCCTCAAACTCTTCTGTTGCCTGGCACAGTTCTACCTGGGCGATAAAAAACAGGCCAAACTTTCGGATTATAATACCGAGCCAAGATGTTTCTGAAGAAGACAATGTTATGAGGATAAATTGCCGCGACATTGCTTCTTGATTAATATTTTTGCTAACGGTCATCGTTCATGATGGCTTGGTCTTCCGAGTTTAACAGAATGATAACCACGGAATATTTTTTTATTTTTTTAGGTATTTAAATGCACAAAACACATCACAATCGTATAGAGACCGTAATCTTAGCAATCCATGGATTCTCCGTGCGGGTGCCGGGTCCATCGCGTTGCTGAGTTGGGAACTCGGGACAGTGCCTGGGACTTGCGACCCAAGTGTAGGTTTAGAAGGGGCCCCTTTTGTTGATGTACATCAACACTCACCTTCACTACCCAAGTTCCCCTCCCTGCCTAACCAAATTTGATACGAACCTACTAGTGCCGCTTTAGACATTCGTCCTAGTAATGAGCTTATTGTAGCTCTCGATAGGCCTAGATCTTTAAGTAAGTTATAGAGAGATTTTGCTGGTATACCTCTCGCTCCCACTTCCACTGCATACAAATTAACCACGTAACCGTTTTTGATTAATTCGTTTGTGAGATCATAGTATTTATTTTTCTTTGTTGTGTGGTCCTTCGGTATATTTGTTTCCCACGGTACAGTAAGTTCCACAAGAACCACATGTTTTAACCTCTTAGAATATAGGAATATGTCAGGTCTAGATGACGAAACCCCAACATCCTCCGGAATTTTGTAGTGCTTTTCATACGTGTCGATTAGGAGAGTCCAATCTGGGGCAGTATCTAAGATTGAATAAGGTTTGTTCCTGGGTGTTATGGATGAACCTTCAGACACAAAGTTGATATGACGTCTGTTAGTAGTCAATCCTTTTTGGGCTCTAGCTACTGCCAGACTCATTGCTTCACGTATGATGATAAGCACCTTATCGTGGCGGCGTGAGTAATGGCCTCTATCGAGAAGCACCCTACATCCTACTAATATGTGTCTAGCCGTCCCTATTGCCTCACCACAAGTATAACATTGTTTTTCTGTGGCCTTCCCCCACCTTACCAGATTACTCTGGTCTGGGAGGGTCATCTGAAAGGCGTTAAGATAAAATTTTAACAGGGCCGGCGACCAGTCATAGATCAAGGTGCGCCACTTTAAGGCCATCGGTATGCAGAACTCTCCCATTGTCAACCATTCATTTTGGATTTCCAAATTCATCGCGTGCACTCGATATTTATCATTTTCGTCTTGTTTTAGAAAGGACTTAAGTATATCCTGGTCCCTTTCTGGCTCCCCACTCTGTTTGACTGGGCCCCTATCATAAATCGTTTATGGAATAGAAGTCTAGATTCAAGCTCGGACGCGTTATTATCTTTCGGGAGTGCCCTGATTGTGACATCTTGGGATTTTCCTAAGATGTGGGCTTTGGTAACTCTAAGATGTTTATAGAGCTCCGATGGTTTCTTAAGTTTCATCCCAAAATTATTTTGATCCCTAAATAGAGCAGAGGAATCAGCAGAGTGCGCTAGTCCAAGTCACGATTTTAGCGATTTTATGACAGTTGCATCTATTTTCGCCAGTAAGGTTTTACCGAATTCATACACCAGAAAAGGCCAAGTCAGACGTGATGTTAAGTAGTTGTCATATATCCAAGCTTTTTTGATATTGTTTAGTGGTATCTGATCTATCTTATTTAGGTCATTTATAAACGTATCGACAACTTCATCTATCAACTTCAATTATATCCTAAATCGTAACGTAAATAATATGTGCACACATAGAGAAATAAAAAGTTTACACAATATAAATCTCTGATTTATAAATACTAAAATATAAGTTTAGATTTGGATGCCTCCACCGGAGACAGAACCATCCAAACCCAGCCCACTATGAAGGATGTCTTTTACAATTTTAATATGTCTGTTATAGTTGCAATCAAAAACATCAAGTGATTTATAGATTTTCGCCAAACCATTATATTGACGGGCCATTCTTGTTAATGGATTATAATAAGAAATATTGTTTTTATATATCAAAAGGGCCAATATGTTCGTATCATTAGCCCATATCAGGCAATATCATTCTAACATATTATTTTTGCTTGTAGCATTACAAGAAGGATTGATTTTTAGCATCGTGGCATTTATATCTTTGGTGTTAAACAAACCTATCAAATTTGAGAATTTCATATCATATTCTTTTAAGACAGAGAATATACATAAATCAGTAGGTACTTTAACTAGTACCTATTCCCTGATACAAATAGTCGTAGATTTTTTTTTAAAGAATATTAGTGATTACCGAAATTACTAATATTCCCCCTAACACCTCCAGCTAAGTTAAACTGCTTGTGTTAGGAGTGGGTTCACGTCGGTAGTGTAATGGCCAGGATTCGAACCCGGGACCTCTCGATCGTAAGGTCGACTCCATAACCACTAAGCTACCGACCCTTCAACTATCAGTATTGATATTTAATTGACAATAACCGATTCAACTCAATTGGGGTTGTCTTCTCAGTCGAAGCGGCCGAACTTCCTTGAAGCGACTGCTACGAGTATTTGCCCCCCCACAACCCACTGGTGACATCGAAGTTCTGTAGTCAGACCACTTCTTTTTAGGGATCCATTTACCTGTAATAATACCCGTAACTAATGCGACAGATGTTCATATGGTAACCAGGACCGAGGCGGCTTAACGTGCTCCCGAGGCATGGAGGGGGTTCAATGTGTTAAGAATGGACACCACTGATCTGGCTAGTAATTCTTAACGTTGCAATGTGTTAAGATACGATTCTATTCAAATAATGTGAATTGAGCTGACGAACTTTAAACATGTGTTGAGTTGTGATACAAATCAAACGCGGTCAGTCCATGCGGGTTCTCAACACATCGCATCTTGAATTTCTATATCGATAAATAAATTGGACATTAAATATAACAAATACGTAAGTGTGCTTCAAATATTTAGCCGATACCTACATTGCTAGGAATGCGATAATAGCTACGATGACGTCACCTCGCGTTACTTGCTACAACTGGTGTGATTAGCAAATTAAATCAAGCGTAGGTCGCTAGACGTTGGTTTGTGTATCGGATAGTGACGAGGTGAGCGCATTACGACGCACGGCACGTCGTGCAGAGGCCCTTTGTCACGGCGCGCGGCCCAGTAGTACTAACACAATACTTGAACAGATACTTATTGTACTGCCAGTCAGGCGCATGGCTGTTGGTGAATGTAACTGCACTGCTATATCTGATGAAGATATTTCTGGTTATTCATTCAACAAGAATTGTAGAGGTCATAAATCGAAATACATTTCTCACTTCTTTATTCTGATGCCCCCTGGAGTCAAAGCAGCAAAGGCGCCAACTTAGAGATGAGCTTTTGCCCCTCGGACGATTCCAACTTGTCATACAGCGGTTGCAAGTGATCCTGTCTGGCTCTAGCTACAGTTCTCTTAGTGGCACGCTTAGCTTCTCTTTGCCCTTCGCGGTCTTCACGAGATTTGGACGCTTGCCACTTTTTAAAGACGGCTTTTTTCATCGTAGTCTCCTTCTGGGATGTGTCGTTTCACCCTTAGAAATACCGAGCACTGCCCTCGCCAATTAAAGGATAGCTGCCTGATTCTTGTCCAAGGACTTCTAAACATGTTCACCTACAGCATCAGCGCACTTGTCGCCGATAGCTTAGGTAAACTTCTGGGACGTGGCTGCATCAAGAATCCACTACTTGATGCGGCGCTCGCAGCGCTCGACGCGTTTGTCTTAGGGCTTCACGCAGAGATCTAAAATGACAAGGAGATGATGTTGTACAGTGAGACTCTCTCCGCGGATAACCTTGCAGTTGGTCACTTTGCTGATGATGTGTCTCCTAGTGAGTAGGAAATCGAGGAGGAACAGAGTGAGTAGCGCGTCCCACGTGCCTGTATGTGATAAGATGTTCGGATTTCTTTTTTAAAATACGTATTCACGATAGCTAGGTCGGCAGCCAAATCGTCAACTTTTTTTTTTTTGTATCACTAAGGTGGCAGAGAGGCACACGGCCCACCTGATGGGAAGCGGTTACCGCGGCCTATGGACGTGTGCAACACCAGTGGCGTCACACTGGCGCTGCCGACCCTGTAAAGGAAAGGGGATGGGAAAGGAGTTTGGGAGGGGATGGGAAAGGAGTTTGGGCTCCGGCACTCTCACTCACCAAACGGAACGCAACAGTTCAAATACTGTTACTTGGCGTCGATATTCTGTGCTTCCCCGGTCGAGTCGGCCCATTCATGCAACGGCCAAAATGACTGTTGCTTGACTCTACCCCCCTACTCAAAATAAATAAATAAGTTTACATGCTATGCTAGACATGCTGGATTGACGTCTACAAGGATGATATGTGAGCCAATAGTTTCACTGTCGGGGATGATGAAGATCGTGCCGATGTGGAGACGAAAAAGTAGGATATTGGACCTCTTGCTTCGAGTCTTCGGAAGCAACCAGGAATCTTTCGGAACGCTCGCTCAGTTCAAATCTTTTACCCAAGACTGTGTGTTAGTTTGACGACAGATTTTCTACAGAGAACTACCGAGGGTAATCTCAATATAAAATCGGTGCAAGTGATTCAAATAACACCTTTGAATGTAGTTTATGGTCACGCTCTGCGAATGCATTATGCAATAAGTGAGTATTAGCGCCTAACACGCGTGCAGCGACGAGGCGGGGGGGGGGGGGGGGGGTAAGCAGCGAGGCACGATTTACATGTCAAAGGCTTGCGTCTCGCCTCGCGCCTCACTCCGCACTATTAACGCGATTAAATCGAGGAACAACGCTTGTACCTGGCAGCTATTAAATTGGAACTGCACATGTGGGTACTTATATAAAAATATGTTTTTTTTTTTTTTTTTTGGTATACCTACCTACTGGTTGATGGAAATATAATTTGTGTAATCCTGAAGTGGAATGCATTTTGCGGTCAAACGCAACAGCTTATTAATTAATAAATTCCGAGCGAGCTCCAAGATTTTTTACCAACTGACACAAACGTTCATGGAATCCTGAATGGGTAGGGATTACTACGTTTGGTACGTAATTGATGACGGTCACAAACACTTGCAACTGTTATTACTACAGTTATTCATGACGACAATGACCAACGCACAATATTTACTGCAGGAGAACTTGTCTTATTTGTCATTTACTTGTACTATACGACACATACGAGACATCATTTCCTTTCAGTCAAGATAAAGTAACCTCTTATAATGTTTAAAAAGTGGCGATAGTCCAGTGGCGTACGTAATGGACTGCTGAGACGAGGTCTCGAGTTCGATCCCCAGTCGCCCCGGGCACACACCTCTGACTTTTCGTAGTTATGTGTGAATTAATAAATGTTTATTATCGTTCGCTTAACAATGTGCGCGGCAGATGGCAATAGGCTCGCCCCCTATTACAATGGGACCTTAACATAACTGGCGAATCGTGGGTGTGTAATACACCTCTGCCTTGCCCTTCGGGGATACAGGCGTGAAGTTATGTTATGATAATGTTATAATGATTTATGTAATATTCTTTAATTATTGGTGGTACCTGGTGATCTGTAATACAGGAATTAACCTATTTCAGACATCAGATCCTCACATATGCATGCTGTGACGTATTTTTATGATGTTATCAATGATTTACGTAACACTTACATACCATCAAAAACTGTTACCGTGGATTTGAAATATCCTGTCTGGTATAATACTTCATTAATTAAGATAATCAAGGAAAAAGCAAAGTATCATTCAAAATTCAAAAAATATAGAAACCTTTCGGATCATCATTCATTTGTTACCTTGCGACAGAGGGTAAAAGATCTGGAAAAGGAGTTATTTGAAGGTTACATTGACAAGATTGAGTCTAACATACATCGCAATTCTCGTGCTTTTTGGGCTTACGTAAAATCTAAAAAGCACTCCAACTGCTATCCCTCGGTTCTACATTATGGACCGCGATCATCTGGCGATGGCGATGTTGTATGCAATATGTTTAGTGACTACTTTCACTCTAACTTCCTAGAACCAAACATCAACAGTCACAGCTCATCGCTTCTCACTACTCAAGACGGTAGCGGAGGTGCTGGTTGGGTTGGCTCGGATATAGGGGGCATTGAGGTGGACAGGGATGAGATCAGTAGATTACTGAAGCAAGTAGACCTAAATAAGTCTTCAGGCCCAGATAACATTCCTCCGGCTTTCATTGTAAACTGCGCTAAGAGTCTGACTGTACCGCTCTCAATTCTATTTCAGTGCTCACTTACTACGGGAGTAGTGCCCACTATTTGGAAGTCTGTGTATATAACACCTATTTTTAAAAAAGGATCAAGAACTGTCATAGAAAATTACAGACCAATTTCTAAGCTATGTGTGTTCGCTAAAATCTTAGAAAAAATTGTATATAGACAGGTGTACTCGGCACTTAAACTTAACTTTAGCGAAAACCAGCATGGTTTCCTGAAGGGGCGGTCAATTACATCAAACCTTATCCTATGTAGCGATTTTCTATCCTATTCCATGTCACAGAGATCCCAAGTAGATGTTATATACACTGACTACAGTAAGTGTTTTGATAAAATAGATCATAACATACTTATGAACAAGATATCATCTATGGGTATCCGGGGTAATCTCTTCAGATGGTTTACATCGTACGTAGAGAATAGGTGCCAGACTGTGGTACTAAATGGATATTCCTCGAGAGCCATGCGCATCCCCTCGGGCGTTCCTCAGGGATCGCTTCTAGGACCTCTCTTGTTCAACATTTTTATCAATGACATCTCGTGTTGTTTTCAATGGTCAAAAATATTGTTGTACGCTGACGACGTGAAAATCATGAAACAGATAAACAACCTTAAAGATGCGCTCTCTTTACAGGAGGATCTAGACCGTTTCCAAAATTATTGTATATTGAACAAGCTCGACTTAAATGTTTCCAAGTGCTTCACTTGCACTTTTACGCGTAAACCACGGCCCATTAACTATATCTATACACTTCGTGATATTCCTTTAACCCGGGTTACATCTGTCAAGGACCTCGGAGTTACTTTTGACTGCAAACTTCTCTTCGATTTACACATTAGCAACATCATTAGTAAAGCCACCAAAGCTTTAGGTTTTATTTTAAGAATCTCAGCCGATTTCAAAAGTATTAAAACCATTAAAATTTTATACTGCTCTTTCGTTCGTAGTATCCTCGAATATGCCTCACCAGTATGGAACCCGATTTATAATACCTATATTGACCGTCTTGAAAGCATACAACGAAAATTTTTAAGGTACATTCAATTTCTGCCTAATTACTATACTCGCTGTAAAAAATTTCATATTTTACCTCTAATAGAGCGTCGTAAAATAGCGGATTTGTCATTCTTAATGTCTATATTTAATGGATCAGCAGATTTACCGGAGCTGGTATGCAGGGTTGGCTTGTACGCGCCACCATTGTTTCTGCGTAAGCCTAACTTGCTCCACTTTCCTATGGCAAGCACTTCCTATCGACAAAACTCGTATCTGCTACGAGCCTGCCGTACGTACAATGTAGCATGTCGGGATGTTGATATGGATATATTCTTCACAAGTATCTACAAAGTTAAAAAAGCCTTATGTGATCACTACTTTGTGGAATGAAATGACCATGTTGTGCTTATCAATGGAATGAGTCTTCAGCATCGTTCTCTTTTATATGTTTAAAAGCTAAGTGTTATTTGTGAAAACTTGTAATTGGCCTTCACTATGTTGTTTATCTTTTTATTGTTATTTGTTAGCTGTAAGTTTTCCTAAAACTGTAAAATAAAATAAAATAAAATAAAATAAAAATATACTGGACTGCGCTAAAACATCTATTCTAATTAATTTAAACTTTGTTGTGCCTTAAAACTGTAACATGTCTGATATTTGAGGAAGATAAAGGAGATTATTAAAATAAACGAGATTATTATTATTGACACTCATCGATACTAATACCAAAGGAATACTGGTTCACTTGGGCTCCCTGAGGACAGACTTGGTACGATGAAATTTCTGTTGTTACCCACGGTAAAAGCAGTGTATCGTATCAGAACTCTTGGTATATGTGAAATATAATTGGCTTAGTGAAAATTAATCGTATATCAAGATCTGATTGGATTGAACATAAATGTGTTGGCACAACCGATGAAGACTACCTTCACACTTAACATAAAGTGCATACGCTATATTCATAGTATCCGATGGCCATGTGTTTGTTAACCGCTTTGGAAAAATATAAATCATAATCCCTACATCTGGTCACGGCTCTCGGCAGAGAGAGAGCCTTTTCCTTCTTCTACTTTCATTATGGTTTTCATGTACTCTTGACCATGAATTATACATTTTTTTTATATAAAGAATATTAGTAACCGAAATTACTAATATTCCCCCTAACCCCTCCAGCTAAGCTAAATTGCGTGTGTTAGGAGTGGGTTCACGTCGGTAGTGTAAAGGCCAGGATTTGAACCCGGGACCTTTCGATCGTAAGGTCGACTCCTTAACCACTAAGCTACCGACGCTTTTACGTAATTACGACATTGGTCGTAATTCAAATTGTTAGGTTCAAAAATCTATGATATATTTTACTGAATAGGAAAGTTCCACACATAGCTTCGCACCGCTAACAACAACAGTATTGTGAACGACTTCTCTTCTCCAACTAACTTATGCTCATGTTTGTTCGACGAATGGGTGAATTCGAGCGCAGAATAAATGGAGTCTAATTAATTAAGTGTTGCTGGACTCTCGACTCCATTACACGTGTCCTAGTAAATATTTTTTGTCAAGTATCAAGTTCAAACAAAGTGTTAATTACGCCCTCGAGGAGGCACTTCAGAGCGTGTAAATAAACGCGTTGTTATAAACCGAAAGGTTAATGTATGCGGTTTATCGCCTCCCTACGCGCGTGTACATTTGCGATTGTCTGTCAAGTAGAGCGGGAAGTGGCACGCGTCATAAATCTGTTCAAGTTTTACAACTCTTCGACATAGCCACGGCGTAGTCATTACTGACGTCTAAATGTACCTCTGAACAAACTTAACAATATTCTGCAGAATATCAGATGACCAATTTCATTTGTAAGGACCTAATATAAGAAGGTTCAGACGAACGTCTGCTTATTGGGTTTTTGGATGTTTGTGGGAGTATTTCGTATCATAAAATGCTTATGTTGTACTTTAACCGAATTTAATATGATTTTCTTGTGCATTAAACTTCTACTTTGATAGTCAATGATTTCATTGGTCTTTTTAATTCTGTCTTTTGGACTCAATTTGAAACCTCCCTGTCGCCTGACAGTATACAGCCAAAAGAAAAACTGTCGAGAAATGCCAATCCAAGGCAAAAGCTACTCCATGGAGGTACCGGAGCAGCCGAACAGTCCTCCCCTCTTGGGGACAAATCTACACGGAGAGGTGGCGACGGTGCTCACCAGACGTCACGCTGAAACTTTTCTCGAAGGGGCAACATAGCAGACTGTTGATTTGCTACTTTGATAATATTAAGCATCCGATAATTCAATACCATTGTCAGAATACACCACAATGTAAGCTACATTAGTTTTTGTTTGAAACAAATATTGGAAACTGCAATAAATCAGCCTTAGATACGCATATGAGCTGTTATGAATTAGCCGACCTTGACTCGTCGGCTAAATATAGGCACTACGTAACCGCATGTCAGACTGTGTACTTCGACCAACTCTTGAGTTCTACGAGCTTTGAGCGCCGTGTGTTTAAACTGTTACTACTGCCTTCAGAGCAGAGCGGAAACAGATATCGGGACGAGGACACTGTACACGTAACAAATAGATAAGTGTACATCTTACATTTCAATACTGTTGCACATTGTCACTTCAGTAGATTCAAATGCAACTCTGATAGTATTCTGATACAGGGGAATTATAACCATGGAGTTATCCTTTCGAGGGTGCACCCGGGATGCCCGGCAACGGACTCTTGGAGAAGACACCTTGTGGGTTTAGTCGGTTCGATTGTGACACACCCATCTCATCGTTGGCACTGATTGGGTGGAGCCCATGAGGATAACCACATTCAAAAGAAAAATAATGATATTCTATACAAATACATAAAATTTAAGTGTCTGTTTGTAATACAAAAATAACAGATTTTGAATGATTGCACGTGAATGTATACACAGTGCTTATAATAACAAAAATACAATTTTTTAATTTTTTATGTCTTTCTGTCTGTTTGAAAGAGGTAACCTCTGGAACGGCTGGGCCGATTTTGACAGGACTTTCACTGACAGATAGGTAATATTACAAGGCGTAACATAGCTTACTTTTATTTTAGAAAACGCGGACGAAGTCGCAGGGACAGCTAGTCTGTAATATACAAATTCATTCATTCATTCGCCCGTAATTGGAGGAAGGCGGCTAACGTGAGCTCTTATGCCTGTGTAAGACTTGAAATCGATTATGAATACTACAGAACAAGACACGTGTTCAACTGTTGAATGTTGCAGAATCGCGACATTCTTATGATTCCATTAATTAATTTCCCTATAATCCACGCACCATGCAGAACACCTATCGTCTATCTATACTATTATAAAATAGAACATTAGTTGTGTCTGTACATTGGAGATATAAAAAAAACTTGGCTAATGTTGGAGATATGAGCAAAAATCGATAACCGACCTCCGCGCGGAGGTCCGCGCACAGCCGCGGGCATCAGCTAGTATGTTATATTTATATAGTATGAAAAAACTTACAGGTCAATTGATCTATGAGCGTTACATTATTATTATCTTCTATGTCGTCTCGTCACCGTGCAACCTTGTTTCGACCCAGGAGAATAGCATTCGATTTTCGCCATAGATACAACGGAATTACACATTCAAATTCAAACTCCATCTGTGATAGTACCTACTGAGAGTAAATAGCACTTATAATACTGTGACGTCTGGGGTCTGACTTCACAGCCTTTCGTGTTAATTAAATGATAACACAAGTAATTATATTTTTATAACATTTCTTTTTCACACAAAACTTCTATCAACGAGTTTGAGGGGATTTTGCGCGAGACTATTTAGTTTTAATATACGAACTGAAGAGGAACTCGGATTCTGCTCAGTAATTGAGCCTAAGATCACTTTGCTTGATACTCTCTTCGTACGGCGGGTCGAGGCCGGAGCCCCCGGTCACCCGCTGTCACCAACTTGTCCGCCAACCAATTGTTTTCCTATTCTGTCGATTTTTTATATTTAAACAAATTTATTTTTATATCGCTGACGCAAGATGGCCAGGGAATTAATTATAGTGTTCGAAGGAGTCCGAACACTACAGTACTGTCTGGTCTGTGTGGGTTGGTCCCTCAGGGAGAGCTCCTCGAGGAGAGGGGTGAAGTCGGCCTCTGGTGTAGTTGCAAGCTGAGAGCGATGAGCTTGTTTGCAACTTTGTAGTTTCCAAATTGCGTGTGGTTCAAGAGCTGTAGAAATAAAAAGTAAAAAGTATGTGATTACGCAGCAGTTTGCGAATGAAAAGTCTCATTGAAACACTTAGTATTAGTTGGTTGAATAGTATCTTCAGGTGAGTACAAAAATAGAATATGCGTTTAATGTTGTACCGAGTGTTAAGTTTACATTATACCGTCTATATAAATTAGCTCAATCCAATAAAATATATTTAGCAACAATGGATTTACTGTTCATTACTACACGGCTCCTTTTCAATAGAACGTTATTAAATATAATATTAACTTGTAACACAGTGTAGTTACAATCCCACCCGTTTTTGTATCGAATAGCTTTGATCCTCAGTGGCAGTTTTTATATTTATAATATTAACAAACTAATACTTGTAGCGGAGGTAGGTGTTCTTCGAGAAGTTAATTTGGAATAAAACGCACTGATAATTCCATAAAGGTTTACTGCATTATATTATTATCACGCGATTAGGAACTCGACGGATGCGGTTGGCGGCCTCGTTGGTATCTATATGTAGAGCGACTGCGCAGCTCCGCTACTTCTAGGTCTAATTTTTCCATTTGCTGAGTCAAGAATTCTAACTGCGCTAACATCACTGCATCTCTTGATGTTGTAGATACTGCAGCGACTGTAGGGGCCTCCGAGTATTCTACCATCTTGTCAGCCATAGCAGCTACTGTATCTAGCGATGATTCAGTGTTTAACGACAGCACAGTGTAGGAATATGATTCAGTTACTCAATTCGAAGTCCTTCATCGGTGATCATGCCGCTGCTTAGGTCTCGTATCTGCCGCAATAGTGGGGATGGTTTTTGGTCGCTCAACTCGACACCAATGATGAGCTTGAAAATTCTTGACCTCAGATTTGTAGTATTTGTTTGAAGCTGGCGGGTTGTACAGGATACCGGTAATATGTTGCAAATCGACGGCTTGTAGCTGTTGCAGAACATTATCGAAACTTCTGGTCGTTCGAAGTCTGCAGAGGATCCACGACGGTTTCAAATTGGATAAACCAGGCTCGTGATATCTCTCGCCAAAACGGTAACAGTTTTGATTGTATTGACACTACTGCTTACTCTTGAATGGTCTTCGCCAGTTCACCAGTTCACTGGAGCTTTCCTCTGACATCTTGAGGATATATGGATCACGTTAGTATATACATACTACTACACTGACTTTACTTTGACGACCTCTGTGGCGTAGCGGTAGAGCATTCAACTGCTACGTCAGAGGTCGCGGGTTCGATTCCCGCTCATTGCAAATATGTATATTTGCATTGGTCTGGGTGTTTCTATCTATAATATGTATTTATTTACAAAATCCGCATTCTAGAACCCATATGACAAACTCTGCTTAGTTTGGGTCTAGATGGCGCTGTGTAATATGTTCTAGAATATTTTTTATTATTATTTTATTTCTCATCCTACAGTGTACACATGGTTCGAGAGTTTGAAACCTCCATAAAATACGGTTTGCCATATTCATTAAGGAAATCACATCAGGCGATCAATGTTCATGAAAGAGTCCAACGTTTATATCTGGATAGGTAATACAAATATCTATACAAATATATATATAATGTCATCTATATCTGAAGTTTTAACATACATACTTAATTTTATTACCACGCAAAGTATATTCAAACTCAGAACAACTATTTGTGAATCACACAAAAAATGAATTATAAACACATGGTGCAGCGGTAGTTTGAAGCCATTTGCAACACCATCTTCGTGACTCTTAAAAATCTTCATGATTTTTTTGATCATATTACATAATTTTGCTAGATTCAGTACTTAATGCTTGTCTGTTCATAGTTCGTAAGCTGTCGGCACAGCTATACCAGTGAAGTTTTAAAATAGATTGTGTTTAGACAAAACCGACGAATCGTTCGCATACCGACAGATTGGTGAGTACTTTGTCGTTAGGCTCTGGTACATACTTGAAGCTATACTATAATATGTTCATTAGAGTGTACCATGAAGTAGGAACCATTATATTTTATATTCAATAAACACAACAAACAATATAAAACAACACTAAAAACGCCATTTCTCTAAGACCCTCGCCGAATAATTCCAATGCGCTTTCTACTCTGATCTAGAAACACATCCATGACCCAACAACGACGTACAAAACCATCTATTCTGGCTGCCACGCTAATGATACCACTTACTTACACCTAGAAATTTGTAAAAGGCGATTGTAATGGAACACGAAACACGAGCACATCCTGGAGGCAATTTTGTAGTTTCGCCTTGTCCGTGTATTCCGTGTACCATCTGCCTGACAGCGCCGCTTTGCGTTCGTCCATAATGGAAGCTCGCGTGCAAATCAATCAGCTGTCAATCGGACACCTGACTGTGTTTACGCCGGCGCCGGGGCCGGAACCGAACTCGCACACAACAGGGAATCTCTCCAGCTAAATTAAACGTAAACTATCCAGCGAACGTGCGTTCAGCGGCTCGTAATCGACGCGGTTTGTGTACATGATGTGACTCCATTCTATGTCGGCCATAATTTGACCACTCGGCTTTCATAAGGTGCCTCAAATATCCAACATCATACCTGTTTGTGATGAAGGTAATATTGTAAATCTAAATAACAAATGAAAATAAAAACAACTTGTTGAAAACCAACTTTTATTTAAAAAATCAGTTGTACCTAAATGAAAGTAATAATTTTATACAAGGATTGCGCCACAGTACAAAGAACATTATTTGTTTTGTGGGTTGTACTGATTTTAAAAGGGGCACGCCGCAATAGCGGCGGTAAGGCCCATTATGGAGGATTGGCTAGAGAGGCGACACGGAAGCCTTTCGTACCGACTGACGCAGGTGATCTCCGGGAAGGGGTGCTTCGGGAACCAACTGCATCGGATCAGGAAGGAGTCAACGCCTGAGTGTCATCACTGCGACGCGAGCGAGGACTCAGGGCTGCACACGCTGGCGGACTGCCCGGCGAGGGAGGCGCCGAGGCGTGACCTCGTGGCAGCCATCGGGGTGGGAGTCCTCTCGCTCGGCAGCATGATTGCGGCAATGATGCGGAGTGCGAGCGCGTGGGCCGCCGCCACCTCCTTCTGCGAGCATGTAATGCTCGTGAAGAAGATGGCGGAGTGCGCCCGGGAGAGATTTAGAACTCTCCCGGCCCGCCGAGCCCGCAACTTGCTCGCCGCGCGTCGCAGGCGACTCAGGCGTCGGAGGTGGCTTAACGACCTACGTCTTCCATGAGCGCAGGCCTGGGGGTGGCAGGTGAGGCCGCCCGTCACCCCAGCAGAAGCAGGCCGAGATGGCGGGGCGACTAGCCACCCCTTCCTTAAACCAGGGCAGACGGGGACACCGTGGTTCCCAAACCCGAGGGGGCCATCTCGAAACCGGAGATGGCCCAGGGTCAGTCGGGTGCGAGGGATATGCTCTATGGGCAACCTTACACCCCGGCATCTGTAGACCCGAGACGGCGTGCGGTTTTAGTCGGTTCAAGCCCGACATAACCGCCCCCGCTGGCCGGCGGAGGGGTATCCGAAGGGATTGCCACACGAAAAAAAAAAGTTAAATTATAAAGTTTATATCCATCTAATTCTTTTCAAATGTGTATATTCACAGATGATAAAACGATGTTAGTATGATTTTATTATAAGAGCTCTAATTTGACTGCTCTATACATTGAGTTATAGCTCAATGGCTCTATACAATATTTACTTCGAATGAAACACGACATATCAATTTGAGTGAGAATTGTACTCGCGCCCCCTGACGGAGCCGTCAAACACACTACCGCCATGCCACAGCTCCGTGTAAACCTTTCAAATCCATAGCACTTTGAACCTTAAAACACAATGTAATACCCCCATTATGTGGTTGTCTACTTCATGAACACAATTATAGCGAGGCCCCGTACGTCGCAGCCGCCTAGGTGGTCCCCTCGTCGCTCTCTTCGCTTCGTCGTCCCCTCGATTTGCCGCCGCTATAAATATTAAGATATCGCCACGTAATCGACTACGTTCCCATAAAATGTATGGCTCTCGGTAGTGTGCAAGCCAAGTAATAAAAAATAAATTATAGGATGTGGTAAACAGTAGGAAAGGGAAGTAGGCAACTGTAAATGGGCTTTGCTTTGGCATCCATTTCTGTCTTATTTCTGTCGACGTTCTCCTAGAGTTATCCTTGGATGTTGCAATTGTGCAATCTACAAATGTTAGGTTTTGTACTTCTGGATTACATTGCTATGCATATAATTTGTTATCAAAGATCGATCTTGGAAAATCCGGAGAACTTATTACGGCAAATACGTTTATAAGGCAACACAAGATTTCTGTTGAATATGAACAAAAAGTTCGACTTGACCCTTTCACGAGCGCAGGTACCGATATTATATATTTATGAAAGGACATGAACTACGAGCGGCAGCGGCAGCCAGAATAAAAGCATTAGATAACGTCCCAGCGGCACAAAGTTTGGGGTAGGCAGAGAGATACTGATAAGAGATAAGGGCGCTTTGTATCGTTGTTTGTGGGGGTCGCACAACACACCTATTGTTTAGGACCCACAGCCCTTTGGGTCAGTCACAGACCCTACTCTGCTAGCACTGCATTGTAACACTTGTAAATACGCCATAGTAACTAGCTAACTGGTCTTAGTGTTCAGAGAACTTACGTTTGCTTGATAAGCGTAATGTTAATTATTTACAGTTGCAGATTGACGTAATCACTGTCGCTATTGTTGCACGTAATTGCGAGAAGTTTGCTAAGAGCTAATGTTTGCTGAATCTGAAGCCGGGTGAATAACTCGTTCTATATATCGGCCTTGAAATGAAAAGAGGGTTTCCATATAAGTAGTAAAAGATGTTCTTGTAAAAACCAATTCTCGTTTCTACAGTTTACTGGCGAAAACAAGAAAACGTTATGCAGCCTCTGCCGCACAATCCCACTTATAGCACAGAATACTTATAGCATTTATAACCTTCCAAAACTAAAACGAGGAGTGTTTAAATAAAAGTATCGACTACAATCATTTTAAAATGCTGCTGGACTTTAACCCAGCGCTGTCTAGGTGGAAAATTGTTACACTAGCTTCCACGTGGGGTCAAAGTGACCCGTGTTTAGAAAATGGCTTATTTTGAAAACTAACTCAAAATATTCATATACACCTGAGTTTTATGAAAGAGACGATATTGTTTTATTCAAGTGTAAAATAAAATAATAACAAATATTAACCGACAAACATAATAGAGCATCCTCTTTAACCCTTTTAACTTGAAAATACTAGAAATTTTACTCATAATATAACTTAGAAACATAAATAAGACTAGGATCTTGAATAATTGTCACAAATATAGCAATTATGACATCAGTATGGACCTGACAGAGGTCATCTTCAGCGATTAAATTTGTACATAATGCGCAGAACGTAATTACGTGTTCAGGATAGACAACATGTCTCGACATTCATAGCAGGTATGAGTAGTCGTTCTGTAATTTCTTCCTGTGTATTCTTGGCGACCTTCTACGAACACCTGGAATCTTGGCTGGTGGATACTCAGGAACACTGAATTCCTTGATCCACACTGTTGTATACCTATAGCAGACTTCGGGCAGTTGAATGTAGATGATGTTGATGATGGAAAATCAAAACGTACAAGCTAAGATACTGTCAGATGCTTCCTGTTTAGGTTGAATATGATCTAAGCACTGTCTTTTGTGATCAACTTCCTTTTCATCAATTTGTCACTCATCAGAACTAACCTCCTCTAACATTGCAAGTAGTGGATGTCGCTCTATTCCTTCACGATTCATTATAATAAACCGAAACCTACATAAGCTATCGGAGAATTTCGAATACCTGGGACGTGTCTAGGTAGCTCAGTTGGTCAGAGTTGTCGCGGGTTCAAGTCCCATCCTAGATGTTCTCTTTTCGGATCTAAATGTAATAATTAAAAGTATTCATCACACTAAAATAAAACAAAATTGTTACATTTAATGCCACGTTGGGTCAAATTTACCTTTTTTTTACTTGGCAGACGTCTAGATCTCGTTAACTTTAATGCATTAAAAATGTAATAAAACGAAGTCTTATCTCTAGCTATAACAAAAAAAGCGGGCGAAGCGAAAGCGAGTCGGACTCGCCCATGAAGGGTTCCGTAGCAGCAAGTAACATAATAATGCTTTTTTTTTAAATTTTATGTTTGAGTTAATTGAATGAAAGGTAAATTGCGGTTTACGATTTATGCCGTATTACAAAAAATACTTACTAGATCTCGTTCAAACCAATTTTCGGTGGAAGTTTACACGGTAATGTACATGAATTAATTTTTATAGTTTTATCATTCTCTTAGTTTAGAAGTTTCAGGGGGGGGGGGGGGACACATTTTAACATTTTGGAAGTGTATCTCACGCAAACTATTCTGTTTAGAGAAAAATGATATTAGAAACCTCAATATCATTTTGGAAGACCTATCCATAGGTACCATACACGTATGGGTTTGAAGAAAAAAAAAACTGAATTTCAGTTCTAAGTATGGGGAGCCCCCAAAATTTATTGTTTTTTTCCTATTTTTGTGTCTAAATCTTAATGCGGTTCACAGAATACATCTACTTACCAAGTTTCAACAGTATAGTTCTTATAGTTTCGGAAAAAAGTGGCTGTGACATACGGACGGACGGACAGACAGACATGACGAATCTATAAGGGTTCCGTTTTTTGCCATTTGGCAACGGAACCCTAAAAATGATATTAGAAACCTCAGTATCATTTATGAAGACCTATCCATAGATACCACACACGTATAGGTTTGATGAAAAAAAAATTTTTGAGTTTCAGTTCTAAGTATGGGGAACCCCCAAAAAAAATATATTTTTTCTATTTTTGTGTGAAAATCTTAATGCGGTTCACAGAATACATCTACTTACTAAGTTTCAACAGCATATTTCAATTAAATTTTTAAGTATTTTGTATGCTTACTTTTTTCTAAAGAAAAAGTTCTTATAGTTTCGGAGAAAAGTGGCTGTGACATACGGACGGACGGACAGACAGACAGACATGACGAATCTATAAGGGTTACATTTTTTGCCATTTGGCAACGGAACCCTAAAAATCAATATGTTTGCGTAACTTATTTAAAAAATATCAGTCATTAAAAAGTGTTAAGGTTATTGTGACCCAACGTAGATGGTGGAGGGTTAATAAAAGCACTGAATATGATTGTGATACCTGCCTGACCTAGCGCCGCGAGCCGGCCAGCTGCGACGTGACGCAGGCCGCCATTGAAGTGCAGAGGATTAGTTCCAACTACGTTTGGACTTCTCTCTTTGTGTTCTCTCTCTCGAGTAGTCGTATACCAATTAGTGTTTACGTCACGGACCAATATCTACCCGGTACCGACGGGTACAACCAAGGGCCGGGGTCGTCGGATGATAACTGACATTATAAGCTAATAGATTTAAATCGGAAAAAGAGTACATCTACGACGGGACTTGAACCCGCGACCAGACCCTTACAGGGAGAATGCTCTGACCAACTGAGCCACCTAGACACTTACCTTCTTAAATTTATAGGAAAAGCAAGCATACTTTACTTAAAAATGTTTTTAAAGTACGAGTATAAGCTAAGTTTAACAAAATACGATTATCAATCAATAAGATGCCGCCATGGTTGTGCAGTATTAATACAATTATTTATTAGTTGTAATACAGTAATAAAGGTAGGTGGTAGAGTCAAGCAACAGTCATTTTGGCCGTTGCATGAATGCGCCGACTCGACCGGGGAAGTACCACCCTCTCACAGAATATCGACGCCAAGTAACAGTATTTGAACTGTTCCGTTTGGTGAGTGAGAGTGCCGGAGCCCAAACTCCTTTCCCATCCCCTCCCAAACTCCTTTCCCAACCCCTTTCCTTTACGGGATCGGCAGCGCGAGTGTGACGCCACTGTTGTTGCACACGTCTATAGCCCGCGGTAACCGCTTCCTATCAGGTGGGCCGTGTGCTTGTCTGCCACCTTAGTGGTAAAAAAATAAATATTATAATACTTTTCATTTTTCTTCGAAATTTTGGTGGGTAGCAACATGATAATTTTCGTAAAATAACAACTTCAATACTCGGAATACAACAGATTCGTATTTTCTCAACATTACCTTCTACCATTCATATTTCATTGTACGGTAATCTGAGTCAAGTGACTACTTAATATAAGATAACTCAAATCGTTTCTTATTGGACTACTATACTTTTTTTTATACCCCTTAGGTGGCAGACAAGCAAACGGCCAACCTGATGGAAAGCGGTTACACTCGCGCTGCCGACCCTGTAGAAAGCTTCTAATGTCATACTTGAAGAGCCCCATATTGTAGTCGCTTGGGAAAACCACAGCAGGGAGATCATTCCACAGCCTGAGGGTGCGTGGAATGAAGTTTCTTTCCTATCTTGCTGTACGCACCGTTGCCGGTTGCTTATTTTTTCGTGTGGTTATCTCTACGGAAACCCTCTCCCGCTGGCCAGTGAGGGGTCTAAGGTGACCCAATAAGGCAATTCCTTCGCATCCTGGCCATCCTACTTTACCTATATAAGGTGTCACAAAATTAGGTCTCTGAATTTGGTGAGATGACTTGGTATCGACAAAATATGTATTTGAAACAAAAAAAAATATCGGGTAAAATAAAAAATAAATATAAAAATGAAAAAAAAAACACCACCAGCGACCAGCGTCACGTGACGCGACGAGCCCATGACGCACGTGGTAGGCGTGCAATCCTTCTCCTCGCAGTATTCTGCAAGCGGATGTGTGGGAAATACCTTTTTTTTTTTTTTTCGTGCGGAAATCCCCTCGGATACCCCCCGCCGACCAGCGGGGGCGGTTATGTCGGGCTTAAACCGACAAAAACCGCACGCCGTCTCGGGTCTGCAGGATGTAAGGTTGCCCATAGAGCATATCCCTCGCACCCCGACTGACCCTGGGCCATCTCCGGTTTCGAGATGGCCCCCTCGGATTTGGGAACCACGGTGACCCCGTCTTGCCCCGGTTTGGGGGAGGGGCGTTAGTCGCCCCACCGTCCCGGCCTGCTTCTGCTGGGGTGACAGGCGGCCTCACCTGCCACCCCCAGGTCTGCGCTCATGGAGGACGGAGGTCGTTAAGCGACCTCCGGCGCCTGAGTCGCCTGCGACGCGCGGTGAGCATGTTGCGGGCTCGGCGGGCCGGGAGAGTTCTGAACCTCTCCCGGGCGCGCTCCACCATCTCCTTCGCGAGCATCACATGCTCGCAGAAGGAGGTGGCGGTGGCCCACGCGCTCGCGCTCCGCACCATTGCCGCAATCATGCTGCCGAGCGAGAGGACTAAATCGCGACCAGCGTCATGTGTGCTCTTCGCGTCACGTGACGCTGATCGCTGGTGGTGTTTTTTTTTTTCATTTTTATATATATATATATTTTATATTTTTTTTTTTTTTTGACCCGATAACTTTTTTTTGTTTCAAATACATATTTTGTCGATACTGAGTCATATCACCAAATTCAGAGACCTAATTTTGTGACACCTTATATATATAAGAAAATTATATTTGCCTATAGATAATCGGGGTCTTATGAATATATATACCAAAACATACCCATCCTCCGATCGGTTCAGGGGCCGTTCAGATAAACTTGGTAAACGTGTTCAGTTTTAGTTAAATCCAAGGATTATATTCCGAGCAGTTCCAAAGTAGTCGAGAGCCCATTGGTTGGGACTTGTAATATCGACTGCATGTATGAGAGTTATAAGCAAGTCGTGACCGTTTGGCAACTCACTGTATACTTGATGATGTACATACAATCCAAGATACAAGATGCAGCGTGCTCTGTATTTTTATTACTAGGAATTCAGTGCAGCGTGCGACTGAAATAAATTGAGCTGAGCGAGCAGAACTCTTGCTTGAAAATAAGACATCTTACTACGGTCGCGCGCTTAGCTAAGGCCCGCGCACTCGTGATACTGTTTATCGGTGATTATTCCTCAATGGTATCTCGGACATGAACCATCAAGATCGCCCGAGTGGTTACGAAGGAGTTCAGCCACCAACAAATGGCTGTGCCGCGTATAACAGCTTCGCTCGCTCAGTTCAATAAGCTAACTGTTGCTCGCGGCTCCGTCCGTGTGGAATAATACATAGACTACTATTTATACCTGGAATAGGTAAGTTCCCCTGGGTTGCGGGGACGGGATCAGAAATACACGCGGGCGAAACCACGGACAACAGCTCGGAACGGATCTTGTATCTTGGATTGTATGTCTCAAATGTTGCGATATTAGTAGAATTTTATTTTGTGTGTTTACACACACAATAAAATCCGAAAGTTACCTGTAACCTATAGAATGAATTACTGCACTAGCAGTGACACCAACTGCTAGTAGAACGCAACTCGTCAGAGTTCTGCTGATCCTGCTCAGCATAATATTCACTACGTTTAAAAGTATCAGGTAGAAAACCGGCCAAGTACGAGTCGAACTCGCGCACAAAGGGTTACGTACGTACCCATTATCTATAAAAAGCGGAAAAAAAAATCACGTATGTTGTATGGGAGCCGCCTTAAATATCTGACAGAAATACATCATTTGTGAAAATTTCAACTGAATTACTATCACGGTTCATCAGATACAGCCTGGCGAGAGATGGACAGACAGACGGACAGACAGCGGAGTCTTAACAATAGGGTTCCGTACCCTATTGTACGTAGGGGAAACATACCCTATGCTGAATGAAGCATACGGTATGTTTCCCTTGAAAAGGTGTCCATGCATAAGTAAACACTTGCTAATTGTACCTATTATAGACTATCGAGTAGACCCAACTGGGCTTGCCCGCTCCGGCTAGTAACACGGGTGACTGCTACTATCAATGAATTGCGGCGCATGCGAGCCAAGCGCTCTCATGCACAATGAATACCGCAAGAGCAAACTCGGAGAATACAGCTAATGGAGATGTATCCAAATTAGATTTGCCGTGATAGCTATAACACATTTGGGTAAATAAGTATAGGAGTAAGTATGAATAGATAAATAAATAAATATTTTATGACATTCTACACAGCGCTTTCTAGACCCAAAGTAAGCATAGTTTAACTAGCTTGTGTAATGGGTTCCAGAATGCGGATAAACAAAATTACATACTTTTTTTTGTAAATACATACATATTATGCATAGAAACACCCAGACCAATGCAAATAGACTTATTCATGCAAACAAATATTTGCACTGAGCGGGAATCGAACCGCCCCCAGTCGTAGCAGTCGAATGCACTATCGCTACGCCACCGAGGCCGTCATGATGATGATAATGGTAAACTATTGTCTAGTTGTAGAGACCAAATATTGCGATATTAGTCATTCGTGCGTTTGAACTCATATGTGACTTACGGCAAGAGATACAGTGGCCTCGGTCTTCTATTTCGGTAGATACCTGCTCTTTCTCTCTTTGAATTACCTATTTAGAGCCCGCATCGCTAAAATCATAAGTACTATAACGTTATTTTACATACAATCTTTTGTACAGCAGCGATATATTCACAGTTGTAGGGTTGAATAATAATTCTGTGATTTTGAACATATCATAAGGAAGGTTTTTGGAATATTTAAGTACAATATAATTATTTTATTGCGTTCATAATACCCACGTGATCAGTGTAATGAATGACTGCAAAAGCTATTCATTACACAGGGCGGCGCAGGCGCAGTTCACCAACCTCTACGCTTAGTTTGGGCGCTTTGAAGTGCAACTGTTATGAACGACATGGCGCGGCGGGGCGCGCGTAAACACGCCGCTTTATGACGACATTGTGCGGCGCGCCTTTCATCTTGACGGATCACTGCAGCATGAGAACATTACAGATTACAGACTGGGCGCTGTGCAGGCGCTGACACTAAATCAATTGGTGACGTATAACAAATGAAGATGTTCATAAGGTTTATAATTCCTGAGATAGGTTCGAAGGTCCGTTTGAGTATCAACCTAAGTTCGTAAGAGAGATTGGTTTGCAGAAACTTATTATACTAATTGAAAAGCACAACGAAATTGAATGTCCAGGGCAAAAAGATAATTATTATGATACTTACAGAAGCCCTGCCCTACACACGCCTGCCAACTCACCGAAGCGGGATAAAACCCGACCCCACCAGGCGAGGCCGCGGTGGCGGCCAAAGTCCGCCGGCAACCCTGGGGTTATCCTTTCGAGGGCTTACCCGGGGTGCCCGGCAACGGACACTTGGGGAGGACACCGTGCGGTTTTAGTCGAGACACGACATAACCACCCCCGCAGGCCGGCGGAGGGGTATCCGAAGGGATTTCCGCACGTAAAAAAAAAAAAAAAAATGATAAAATAACCCTATTTTATTATTACGTCGGTTGTTAAAATGCGCAGGATTAAGTCCTCGGAATAGAGGGATGGTTACCATCACGGAATATAAACTACGCGGATTTGCTCCGTAGTGATCCCTTTTGTTGGGGAGTTGGCCGTAGGCGGCAGCGTCTCTCCCACCCTAGGAGAGAGGCGGTGCTGTCTCCGTTGCCCAGGGTGCACCGCGTGGAGGTCCCCCACCAAGCACCCCCGCCTCGTAATTACCTATTAGTTTTAAGATCCTTTGTAACCATATTTGATGCTAATACGTAAATGATTGATAAATATTTCGTACATGTACGGTGGTGTGGCTGTGTAAGAAAATTAGAAATGTTATTGTTGGCAATGTTTAAAATTTTACACATTATGCAAACGATGTAATGCGCCCGGCACTGCCCTTGTTTAAGACACATAAATGATCTCTCATCGAGGGGTTGGTGAGGTAACCGACCCCGTGGTGGGAGGGGCTGAGTTTCCATTCTGTACGTCAGTACATGCTTTAGTGCCAAAATACTGTAAATATTTTTTAGTTACCATAATTCGCAATGCGATTGGCTCTTAGCTGACATTTACTCCTAGGCTTGTTTTCTAATCTTTCTAAATTATAAACATCTCCATTGTTTTGTGATTGGTACTAATATGTGAGAGTTTTCGACACTAGTTTCAATACATACGGCGTTCAACGGCACTGCCTTTTGATATTATATTCTTTATTTCATCATATTCGGGAAATAATATGAGGACATAATATGAGATAAGTACACGCTTATATCCACAGCTGTGTAATGCAAGTTGTCACTAAAGTTACAAATCATCCCAAAACATAAACCTTTCAATAAAAAATGCTGTGAAGCTCAATACGTCTTCACACTTCGTTGTCTCAGCAAAAAAGCGACCTTAAAAGTGCTTTGGATTAAAATTGTAGTATATTTTCTGCTTTTCAAACACTTTTCTTGGCAATCTATAATATTTTTTACGGTAGAGTCAAACTGGATCCTGCTCCACTGGGACGGTTATCCGCTCTCACTTAATTTTCAGCTAGAATCCTTAGTTCTATTTCATTCCTTTATACTCTTATTTCGCTCCATCACCTGTGCAATTGGCAAAGCGGGTTACTTATCAGATAGTTCAGTTCAGTAGCTGTTTACTACTTACGTCACATAAATGGATTATCATCATCGTCATCTGCGCGTGGTTCCCGTTGACATCCGAGGGTTACACTTTGGAGCTCGGGGTCCATTAATTCCTTCTTCCTCTCTTGTTTGTAACAGCTTGCAGGTCAGTTTGACTTGGGCTGCGAAGATCTTGGCAAGGCCGCAGAAACTGAAAGGATATGCTAAAAGACTGCACTTTTTTTTTACGTGCGGAAATCCCTTCGGATACCCCCCCGCCGGGATACCCCTGCTGGGTGGTTGCCAGCTAAAAGACTGCACTAAGGTAACTACTAAAATCAATAATCAAGTAAAATAGCCTTATAGAAAACTTGAAGTAAATACTAGAAGCAAACGCGAGAACTCTGTCCACTACAAAAGCTAATAAGAGCATTATAGCGTACCTTTATAACGTATACTAGCTAATAGTCATTGAAAGTTTGCATTTGTTTGTTCTAGTATGTTCGGTGTTATTTCCTTTGCGCTAGTTCCAAAATACCATAAGCTCCATTTAAGTACTCAGAAACAGTAAATCGGCCTACTTTCAGCTATATACAATTATAGGAAATACTAAATATTGCGTGCCGACACGCGAGATTTCATTCATAATTTCTCTTTGACTCAGCAATTACTGCGCTATGAACAAAGCGCCACACTGGACGGAAGGACAATTATAAAGTGATTTTGAGCGCTTCAGTTGGAGCCCGGACTGGTTATATTGAGTCCAATCTGAATACACTAAGTACTCAAAACTACGTGATTTTCTCGGTTATTATGAGTCTATAATTTAAGAGCAATACATTTGTATTTGACCTAGAATAGTTTAATGAAATATCGGGCATTATCAAGTTTATTAATTTGCTTATTGAGCTTAATGAGACGAAGTCGAGCGAAAGCTCCTCATACTAGACTTCAGGATTTTCTTTGTCACAGGTCTCCTCCTAAACTACTAATCCAATCAGAACCAAATTTGGCATGATTAAAGAAGTCAATCAGAGGAAGGTTTATGGATATATTTTGAAAAAATTAAAGCTACCAGAGAGGAATGATCACCGTTAAAAAAAATCCAGATGGAATTACATAATAACCGCTGGAGACACTGTGACCAAACTTTACACGCTCAGAAAGCATGTCCAGAGTTGTGACTTTCAAAAAGAATTTTCAAAATCGGACTTGCCACGGAGGAATGATCACTGTTCAAAATCTGATTCCCACCACCACAGTTGAACAAATTATTGATGAAAGTGATGATGAATGAATGATTTTAATGATAAATAAATCGCTCTTAATAATTCAAATCACGATGTCTCACTCAGCTCAACATTGCAAGCAGCTATTCGCCTTGCAGACCTAGTTTAAATTGTAATTCTGCCCTACCATGTTTACAGTTTTGGTACAGATTATAATCCGTCGAGAGTGAGCGAACTCAATCTGCAGTTAACTTTTCAAGAAACGGCCAGTCCGAAATAAGGGTACGCAACTCTGCTTCCTTGAGATATTGCTTGTATGAGTTGTACACTACCAGAGTTTCCGCAAAAGGTATGCCTTTTACGTCTTCCCCTTTCAACGTAATCCTATTTTCCTAATCTTAACGAGCCCTTTTAAAGGCTACGGGCACTATTCCTATATATAGTGATATTTTTTATTTCGGTGCGATAAGTAAGAGTTTAAATAATAAGTTAGTATATGTATCTCGAAGGTCCACGAGTGAATTATTTATTTATTCCTTTCTCTTCCTCTGTTCGAGTGGAGTTTGTACAAACTATTTTATTTATTAATAGCTGTTGCCGGCGCCTTCGTACGCCTTAAATTCGAAATAGATCAAGGTATGTTTCCTTCTGCAGTCTGTAACCCAACATGGTTATTTCATCGTTTTAAGCGTTTCTCGCGTAACTTATCAACAAACGGCTAAACCATCGATGTTAGAACTACGAAATCAGGACAAATTTGTCCTATATGATGATGCTGATAAAGGATTTTGAGTATTTCATAAGTGAAAAACCCTGGACATGATGAAACCCATGTGACATTTATCAAAACAACACATTTAAACAAAATATATAACATTTATCAAAGTAAAATTTATTAAGTTCTCCAGAGCACTATTTGACAGGCTTAACCTAATACGAAAGTGTGGCCCATAAATATTATAACATATTATATATGTTATAATAGTATATAGTACCGCGGTAGCCTAGTGGTATGGGTAAAGGACTGCTGAGACGAGGTCTCGGGTTCGATCCCAGGTATTACCATGGCACACAATAATGACTTTTCGATGCTTTTCGAAGTTATGTGTGTATTTATCGCAGGTTTATAAGTGCCCGGTTAATGGCAATAGGCTCGACACCTATTACATTGGGACCTAAACATAAACTGGCGAAATGTGGGTGCTAACACCTCTGCCTACCCCTTCGGGGATATAGTCGTGAGTTTATGTTATGTTATGTTATGTTATATATGTTATATATATTTATTGATCAGAATTCATCACTTCAAAATAAATTCAGCCAGATTCTCTTATATAATCATCATCAACCTATGCTAGTCCACTGCTGGACATAGATCTCCCCTAATGAGCGCCATAGCGCCTTATATAATAGCATGATGATATTAATTATGAAAGATTTATGAGTCTTTAATCTAATTGATTAACGACTCTTTAATACGTGGGTAACTTTGTAGAGTTTCGATATTATATTATACTGCTCTACACCTCTTAGCTATAGCGTGCTGATGGATGACGGGCAAGGTGCGTGCACAGTTATTGTATGTAATGTATTTTATTGAGCTATTATTCTGGGTGCAGGTTCACATAGTGAAAAACTGCCATTTTATAGTGCTAGTGGGCTATGGGGTTATTCAATAATACTGTGTTACAACGAAATAGACGGTACGGGGCAGTGGTCCAAGTGGAAACAAGCTATTTTAAGTTCGGGAAGAAATATTGCTGTTTGTTAATATTGTATGCATAAAGAAGTTGCACAGCCCAGAATGGTACTGTGCAGCTTGTGATCGACAAGACTAACCAATCTGCGCACCAACCAAGCGGCGCAGAAGCTCCGCACGGCGGCCTCGCGCCACCGAGTCGTGTTGTACGGCGTGGCACGCTTGAGTAGTGCGCTCGCAAACTTGTATAGATATCAGTATCATAATAATAGGTCTTTACCTATGAAATTGCCGAAATTTTCTTACAAATTCATGAGTTCGTTATTCCTGTAATTTAATAGCTATTTCCATTATTTATATTTTGTTTGTAACTTTATTTCTAGATTTTACAACACTGTATTAAATTTTGTTTTTATTGGCCGCTTGATAAATTAATTCGATCTTCAAAAACAGTACTTCCTAAATGCTATACATTTTGATGATAAACGTATTACTTAACAGCTGTCACTTTTCAAAAATGTAATAAAAGTTGCTGTTTGTTAGCTTAATGTTGTCTCATTCGTACACAAACAAGTTGAATTTCTGAGACGAGCTCAGCCGAATACAGTTTTGCGTTTTTTTTTTTTGCGATTTTTTGCGATTTTTTTTTATCTTGCAATGGTTCACCCCAGCACGAATCTATTACCGAAAACAGCAACTCGATAGCTCATCTGATTCATACCAAAAACCGTGACAGAAAATTGGCAACGACGACGACAACTCCTTAGCAATAGGGCTTTTCTAAAGAAAATCCCTAAAAAAAACATAATATTTGGAATTGTCATTCCTAAAAAAAAATGCAAAGGAAACCAATTTTCAGTACTAACTACCTAAAATTGGGTTTCCTCCAATTTCTTCGAGAAAATCGGCAATTTCATATGTAACAACCTAATATGTATCATATTGCCAACTAGATAGGAAGTGAAAATGTGTGAAAGGATTCGATAATCTCATGAAAAGAATACTTGGATCCATTCGGCTTAGCACCGTGGTAAGTAGGTTACAGTAAAACTAATTTGGCAATTAAAATAATTAAACTTTTTCTGTGGTACTGACAAATAGTTATCTTAGTATATTTTTATATTCAACCAAGCCTGGGCCCAAACGAGTACCTGGATGTGTATAACACATACATTTCCTTAACATTTTCGATACTTTACCCGACCCGAGCATCCAACCTAACGTACAATAGTCGTACTCATTAACGCTGCTACTCTGAAGCATTCTGTAAATTCTGTTCAGTCTATTCTGTAAATGTATTCACTTGCACAGAAAATTAGAACTTCTGTGTGTAAGTAATAGTTTAACGGAGTGCCGTAAGTTACTTACAGACGTACAGTCGCAGATTGAAGCCACAATGAAACTAGTTCGGCGCGGTATAACTTTACATATATATTAGCTAAGTGCTAGGCACAGACGCACCAAGTTTCAAGACTAATCCTCCTCGGTAAAAAGCTTATTTAAAGTTATTATAGAATCAAAGCTGTATGCCTTTTAATCTGTTCTCCAAACTCCGGTGTTGTAATCTGCTCAGTGGTATTGTTAGTGATTCGCGGGGGGAGGTGATGTCTGCCTCTGCAGTCTATTAGGTATGTCGCGCACACCCCGGCGTCTGAAGATCCGGGACGGCGTGCGGTTTTAGTCGGTTCAAGCCCGAAGGGATTTCCGCATGAAAAAAAAAAAGGTATGTCGCACACAGTCACGTAATCATGCGACGAGCAATGGTCATTTAGAACTATTCTCGTATAGGCCAAGTGAGTTGGCTAGGTGTCATTTTGTGACCCTAAAATGCTGGATTGATTGGCGGTACTGGTCAATAAAACCAAAGCCTTTCCATGTACACAGCTATAAAGCTTAGCCGGTGCTCGAGCGACACAAATAGAAGCTGCATTTGACGGCGATTGATATGCTGCGGTAGATTTAAGGAGATACGCGAAATGACCGCTTGAGGAACACCCGCGGCATCCGATATCTGTGACATCACAGATAAACTTCAAGAGAGTCACCTCCACTAGCTCACCAACGATTTGCGGGAACCGCTTGGCGACATGGGCCACGTGATACCATAGCACGTGTTAACTTGACGTCGTAAAAGACCACATAGGACCAGTGGTCTTTTTACTTTGTATTTTGACCCTTCTGTCTGAGGTCCAAGTCATAACAGACCCGACTTGACCCGAAAATTTATATATTATATATGTATTGCAAGTTAAAAATATAAATATATAAAATCTGGTAAAATAGGGAACTTGCACCTAGGCCACTACCTAATGCCCGCGGCTCCACCCGCATGGAATTCTGCTCCCGTTCCCGTTATCCATGGGAACTTATTCTAAGGATAGGAAGCCTATGTGTTAGTCCAGACTATAATCTATCCCTGTACCAAATTTCAATCAGATCCGTTCAGCCCATAGAGCATGATTGAGTAACAAACATCCAAACATAATAATAATACATACAATAAATGTGAAAATTTGTGAAGACACAAACTTTATCCTTTCGTTATCCTTTCGAGGGCTTAGGAGGAGGGGGGTGCCCGACAACGGACACTTGGGGAGGACACCGTGCGGTTTTAGTCGATACCGACATAACCACCCCCGCTGGCCAGCGGGGGGTATCCGAAGGGATTTCCGCACGTTAAAAAAAAAAAAGACTAACTTTCACATCTATTTTTGGGATTTTAGTTCTTTTCCGCGGAACCATAATTATTTTTCTAAAATTAAAGTAACCTATATTACACCTTGTAACATTACCTATTTACCAGTGAAAATCTTGTCATAATCGGCCCAGCCGTTCCAGAGTAAATCTAAAGATCTTAAGATTTTATTCACAATTTTTTTGACCTATTTGATTTCTAAAATTACAGTAGCCTATGTTACGCCTTGTAACATTACCTATTGGCCAGTAAAAGTCCCGTCAAAATAGGACCAACCATTCCAGGGATTACCTCTTTCAAACAGACAGAAAGACAGACAGATAAAAGTATTAAAAATTGTATTTTTGTTATTATTTTCGTGTATACATTCATATGCACTCATTAAAAATCTGTTATTTTAATCTTACAAACAGACACTTCAATTTTATTTCTTTGTATAGATTAGTAGGAAGAAGGATAGACTTTATTCCAATTAAAGATGCAGTGGCACCGTGTAAGTTACACAAACTATTGAGTGAAACTTTCCCCGTACTAGCTCTCTTCGTTCGGTTCCGACTATGCTTGTATTAACTTCACTAAGTAAACTGATACGTCTTCGACTAAAACTGGAATTTGTAACCGAATGATCCGCGTCGGCTGCCACTGTAAGGAGCCATGATTAATAACCACTCACCGAGAAATACGCGTAAGAAACATTTGTCAAATTACGTCGACACACTGAACATGAGTTTTTTTCCAGAATGTTCTCTTGGACGGGAGGATGAAGGATAACAGAATGATTGACAAGCGCGCATATGAGGGGGCTTCAAGGATTAGACGAGAAGCGATAGAGCTGGATAACTTCATCATCATGAGAGTGCCAATCCAAAGCTTGCAGAGCGCTGGATCCACTTTTAATTATTTGGTGTCTCCTGGCTTCAGAGTAGCAACTGCCATCTGACCCCCACTCCCGAAAGGTAACCTTTGAGCCAGAATATAGCAGAACAAACAAGTAAGCGCAGATTTTGAAATAAAACTATTTTTAACGGATTCTATCGCGATTTATTGACCATGTTCACCCGTGACCATGGCTGCTGAAAAGCAACCGAAACGTCGGGATCAATGTAAAGTATAAAATAACATCAAATAAATCGCGATAGAATCCGTTAAAAATAGTTTTATTAATATGCAGCACAGATTTGTCCAAATAAATTACAATCCGAGAGAGATGAATTAAAATTAAACTGCGTTGAGAAAAACGAGAAGTTGAACGGATTTTCACTGACGAAATCAAATCTGATTCTACAGTGCTCATTGAACCCGTCAAGACTGCATTTTGAATTCCAAGCAGAGTTTCACGGGACTAGACGTTTCGTGTTTTTGTTGCCAGCCTCCAGTGTGCTATGGAGCAATTATTTGAAAAGGTGTATATATGATTTAATTGTACGCTCTTTCATTAAAACATACGCATTGAATCTTAACCAACTCCTTGTAAACTACGTGCCTAATTCATCACATACTTTTTCAAATATAGGAGTTGAGCGTTGTATTTGACGATACCTTTAACTATCTACAGTGGTATACTTAATACAACCAGTCAAACCGCGCTAATATTGTATTGCGCTTTTGTTAAATAAACGTTGAACTCACTACACTGTAACTGTTCTACAGAACAGTGTAGAGCTTCTGCCTAACAGCTATGTATGACGTGATAATTATATTATATATGTATGTTACACATGTTGACTATTACTTATGAATATTGAATATTCATGTTATAATGGTTCCATACGCAATTTGCAATATATAGGTATGTATAATATACAATTTTTAGATACAAAGTAAGCATATTATCTTATAAATGTCAACTGGAATTTATGAAAACTGTTTTTAACCCTTTCAGGATCACTTCGTTGTCCGTCTGTCTGTCAAGACATTTTTTCAGGAACCACCAACCAACAGTACCTGCAATAGTTCAGTTCATCAGTGTCTACAGCAACGTTAGGTTCACTCCTCAATTCAGTTTTGTACGGAACCCTCAGTGTGCGAGTCCGACTCGCACTTGACCGATTTTTTAATAATATATATCGCATTATATATAATCAGTCAAATTATAAACTATCGTAATATTGTCAACAGAAGGGTAATTCATAATTAAGTCTCAATTCAATCACTTTTCGTTCTGTGATGGTTTATGATTACAAAAATTCTCATTCTCAAGATCTCACGTTTCCTAGACGCTTATAAGAATTAGTAACTAATAAAACTTCTTATTATTTTGCTACCATTGTTAATGTATTTTATTTTATTTATTTTATTTTACTAGGAAAACAAACAGTATCTTACAACTAATTGACAACTATTAATATGTAAACCATTTATGAGTTTTCGCATGTGCATATTTAGTGCTTGCTTGTAAAAAAAAATTAACGTTTGTTTTTGAAATATTTATATAAAAAAATACAGCCAGAGAACCGATTCAAACCACTTCTTAGAGATAAAGCGACTATACGAGGATGGACTTGTGTTAAACAGATCTAATCTATCAGATCTGATCTAATCCAATTCCGAAAGGTTTCCCAATTTATTAGTACAGTCAGCTACTCTTACGAGAAATGAGCCATTTCGGTAATTAGTGGTACCTCGTGAGACGTGAAGCGCTACATAATATTACCCGTAAATACAATAAAGTAAGTATTATAAGCTATCTGTCTACTTGCCACGGTAATATTAGCATTACGAATAAATGTTTTACTAAAAACAACAATAATTCATATTTGTTATTAGTACTTATGTCTAGGTTAGTATATTGCAGTATAATATTTGATCAATCAAAAGATCTCCGACGTTTTTCGCCGTAGTGGCCTACCGCGTTTACTGCACACCGCGCCGCGTATATTAAGTCCAGCATCAAAATAAATATGTGGTTGGTTTAACTCACTCGAGTATTTACATAAACACACGTGCACGGTTCGAGGGACGAGCGTGGCTACTAGTCTAGCACTGAATCTATTTCTGAGTGTGTTTGTTGCACTCGTGTACACCGCATCGGTGGAAGGCACACAATGTACATTAAATTCTCCAGCTTTATTTGACAGCCTTTTCTGTCTGTTCACACTCGGCTTAAGCGTCGGTAGTTAGTGGTTAAGGAGTTGGCCTTACGAACGAGAGATCCCCGGTTCGAATCCTAGTCATTACACTACTAACGCGAACCCACTCCTAACACAAACTATTTAACTTAGCTGAAGGGGGTTATTAGTAATTTCAGTAACTAGTTTTCTTTAAATAAAGAACCTGGCATTGAAGGGAGATAGCAACACATGCTTAACATACAGAACACCAATTATTATTTGCTTCCAAAAAAAGCAAGAACGTTTTATCTTTTTTTTTTCGTGCGGAAATCCCTTCGGATACACCTCGCCGGCCAGCGGGGGAGGTTATGTCGGACTTGCACCGACTAAAACTTCATGCCGCCTCGGATCTTCAGACGCCGGGGTCTAAGACCTCAACCGTTCGGTGACAGACGGACGGACAGCGGAGTCTTAGTACCCTTTAGTCGTTTTACCCTTTAGGTACGGAACCCTGGGGTGCGACTGGTTGGATCACCTCCAAGTTTGGTGCACCCTGGGCAACGTGGGCGATGACGCATCATTGATTGCTCCTCTGGAGTAGCGGGCGCCAACGTCAACGGCCAAGAGTCTGACCAACCGGCCCTTTTCAGGGCCAGCTGACCCCATTGCACGAGGGGGTCGGGGTATAGCGGGCCTGCAAGGCCCGCGGGGCGGGTGGTCGCTCCAGGTACCCCTCTGCTGTTATCAGAGGGGACACTGCGAATGGCCCAGGGTCAGTCGGAGTGCGAGGGATATGCTCTATGGGTAACCTTACACCCCGGCGTCTGTAGACCCGAGACGGCGTGCGGTTTTAGTCGGTTCAAGCCCGACATAACTGCCCCCGCTGGACGGCGGGGGGGTATCCGAAGGGATTTCCGCACAAAAAAAAGGTACGGAACCCTAAAAAGTGTCTTGGGGCGATTCAAACCACGGTCCGAATAACTCGTAGTATGAAATGCCTAAACACCGAAAATGCCTAAAATTTATTCACACCGCCTACTGAGCCTACCGGGACAGTGTTTGTGACTGCGGTACATTTCACAAACAATATAAATAAGAATACAGCCTTTTCAATTTCAACTTGTATTTTAAAACATAGTTGATTTATTGCTGCGCCCGAATGGAAACTTAATAAGGGTAGTCTGCGGTCATTAAACATTTCCTTCGTTGTAATAAAGGCCTCCGACTGCGTCTAATCACAGTTGTGCAACTTCACCGATGGCCCCCGGCCAAACTTCAGGCGAGCTCTTTTATATCTGTTTGCTTTATTTTACGTATTTGGTTTTCTATATCTAACATACATAAAGAAAATTCTTAAGGTACATTCAATTTAAATCTAACTGTTATCTGCCTGACTATCATACACGCTGCAAAAAATTTCATATTTTGTCTTTAGCTGAGCGTAGAAAAATATCGGACATAACGTTTCTAATGTCTTTATTTAATGGTACAGCTGAGTTGCCGGAACTGGTATCTAAGGTGGGCCTATACGCACCATCATTGTTTCTGCGCAGGCCGAATTTATTGTACGTCCCTATAGCAAGAACTATATATAGACAAAATTCATACCTATTGCGAGCATGTCGTTCTTTTAATGTGGCATGTCGGGAGGTTGATTTGGATTTATTTTGCACTAGTGTTACTAGAATGAAAAAAGCCCTATGTGATCAATACTTTGAATGATTTTCATTATCTCTAATATAGTTTCCTTCTTTTCTTAAAAAACTTAATTTGTCTTGAGATTTTTTTTTTTTGAGCATTAGTATGTAAAGATGTAATAATAGCTAAATGTGTGATAATTGGCCTTCATCATATTAATTATATAATATTGAACCTTTTTTAGCTGTAAGTTTCCCTAAAATTGTAAAAAAAAATAAAAAAAAAAAAAAAAATACCTATCCTGAAGTTTCATTACGCTTCACTTAAGGAAATGCCGTTGAATATATTTCATTATTTAATATATAATATTTACGAGTTCAGGACTGCTAAGTGTCTATGGATCACGTCCGCATCTGACTGTCGGTTAACCAATCATAACTGATAATAACGTTACTGTGGCATGTGAGAAGATTTTTAATAATTTCGTAGTTGAAACATACTAGTTATTAGTTTATGTCATTCAAATAAACTACTCCTTTGGCGCACCGCACACAGATTTTTCCGTAGGTAGTAAGCTAGGCTGATCCGTCACGCTCTGAGGCGAAAGGCTCGATCGGGTGAACTCGGGACCGCCGAGTGTACCCGAGCGAGAAAGATACAGTCAGCTGCTCTTCGCTGTTGTGTCGCTGTGTTTAGTATATTCAATTCATACGTAGTAATTGTCTTTATTAATTTAATAGTTATTATAGGTACTTTTATTAATTATTTTGATAATTATTTGGTTTACATTGTGAGTTTAGTGTGTGTAGTTAGCGGTCTATCGTGCTAATATTATATATTGAAACAATGAAGTTTCTACTTCTGCCGTGCGGTCTTAAGCACACACCCTTTTAATTTTTTTATATGAGCCTCAAACTAGCTCATAAACCACCTGAAGGTAAGCGGTAATCTTCACCTGCTAAATTGAAGAGGAAATGATAAAAAAGAAGGGAGGAAGTTCGTAACTTGTGTAAGGACAGAAGCGAATGGTGGGCTATTATCTCTGCCAATCACCGGAGGGATAAAGTTGTTAGCCTATGAGAACGAGGTAAGGCCTTCGACACTCTCAGAAGCTGTACGAAATGCAACTTACTCCTACTTGAAGTTGACATTAAGGGAGAGGACTAATGAGAGGTGGAATTGTATGTATTTCATTATGATTTGGAAACATATATATATGATTTGGAATGTAGTCATTATGATACGAATTAAATATATGATTTCATTATAATATACGAATATATTTTATTAAAATCAGAATATTAGATACGTTTCCCTTCCCGGCTGAGTGTAATTTTTACACGCTAATGTCACTCTGACTACAGACACAACACCTAACTTCGTCGTGGCTGTGGAAGTCTGACCTAGGGGTAACATTTTTTACATTTTCGTGCGGAAATCCCCACGTTTACCCCCCCCCCCCCGCCGGCCAGCGGGGGTGGTCATGTCGGTCTCGTATTGACTAAAACCGCACGCTGTCTTGGATCTTCAGAAAGTGGCCCATAAGGCATCCCTCGCACCCCGACTGACCCAGGGCTATCTCCGGTTTCGAGATGCCCTCCTCGGGTTGTCCTAGGGGTACCTACCATTTGTCACAACTGAAAAGAACATCAGAAGTTATGACTTCTACAATGAATTTCTTGAAAAGTCTATGCGCATTTACGCATTGGGTATACCACTGCGACGGTGGCACCACAGTCATCAAATTTGACTACTACAATATAATAGCAAAATGACGCAGTATCCATAACTTAAAAAACAAAGCTCTGCGGTACAGAAAAAAAACAATTAAACACCTGCTTGTATACGGAGGAAGTATCCCAAGATGATATGCGACACAACGGAAATTAAACGAAAGATTGAACTCCACCACCCGCGGCGGTAATGCGCCTTATCCAATTTTTACGACATCGTCAGCTCTTCTCCTGAGCTCGTGAGCTTTCTCTCCTATCTATTAAAAAAAAAAAAGCTTTAAGTTTGTAAATGTTAGGTTTTATCGATAAATATATGTATATTGAAATATCTTCTATCCTTATTAGTAAATATAAATCTTAAGTCAAAATTTCAATAAGGACAGACTGTAACCGTACAGTTAAAGTATCGTTTGTTTGTTTGTAGCTTGGTGAGTTTTGAACCAACCATTTTTGTATGAAAACTCATCATTCAACAAGGTTTGTTTTGTCTTATGGCAACGCGCTTGTCCGCAGATTATTTGTGATACCGTCCATGGTAATGTCATCTTCTGCATAGCAGAGTATGTTGCCAACGGAAAACATGTGAAAAGCTCTGAAAACTGCCGCAAAGGAATCTATAACAAAGTCGATATACGACAGTGTGCTATATTATTATAGGTACAAATATATGATGGGCACGCCGCGATAGCGGCGGTAAGGCCCATCATGGAGGATTGGCTAGAGAGGCGACATGGAAGCCTTTCGTACTGACGCAGGTGATCTCCAGTAAGGGGAGCTTCGGGGACCATCTGCATCGGATCAGGAAGGAGCCAACGTCTGAGTGCCATCACTGCGACGCGCGCGAGTACTCAGCGAAGGAAGGGGGGGGCGACTAGCCCCCCCCCCCCTTCCTTAAACCAGGGCCAAACGGGGACACCGTGGTTCCCAAACCCGAGGGGTATCCGAGGGGATTTCCGCACGAGAAGAAAAAAAAGATACAAATATATGGTTTTAAGGTAGCATCGAACAGACCCGATTGGACAACTCAATCTAGTCTGCTCAGGTCAGGAGTACTTTACTCCTAGATGATAATTGTCCAGTTCCACTTTCTAGTAAATTTTTTTTTTTTTACTTGCGCAAATCCCTTCGTATACCCCGTACCGGTCAGCGGGGGATGTTATGTCGTGCATCGACTAAAACTGCACGGTGTCCTGCCCAAGTATCCATTGCTAGGCACCCCGGGTAAGCCCTCGTAAGGATAACCCCTGGGTTACCGGCGGACCTTGGCCGCTAGCGTGGCCTCACCAGGTGGGGTCGGGTTTTATCCCGCTTCGGTGAGTAGGCAGGCGTGTGTAGGACACACACTACACGCCTCCGCCACGGCCTGCTTCTGTAAGGACGGCGAGTCGGCCAACTGCCGTCCTCAGGCCCCGATCATGGAGGTCGGTAGTCCCGGGCGTAGACGAGTATGCGGCGTCCTCGCCGCATACTGCGAAACTCGGGGGAACTCGCGAAAAAGACGGCGGAGTGGGAGAGAACCCTGCCACTTTCTAGTCTAACCTATTCCTAACCTGGTCGATAACCTCACCTAACCCGGTATAATATTATTAAATAGTATTAAAATTAATTCCTAACCTTACCCTGTACTCTAAACGAGCTAACTATACGATAGTGACATTAAGTCAGTTCAATTCCCTGCCATATTTAACTATGGCACTGCTGAAAGAAGACGTAGTGGCCTAGCGGTAGTGCATTCGAATGCTGTTTTGAGGTCGCGGGTTTGATTCCCGCTCAGTGCAAATATGTATATTTGCATTGGTCTGGGTGTTTCGATGTATATGTATTTATTTACATAAAAAAGTATTTAAGTATGTTTATCCGCATTCTAGAACCGATATGACAAGCTGTACTTAGTTTGGGTCTAAATGGCGTTGTATAATTTGTCCTCGAATACTAATTTATTAACATTGGTTTATCTTGGATATATAAATTATACTGCGCAGAACTGTGGGTGGACAGTTTCTGCTGCTGGTCAAGCCTATGATGCCCTTAGTCGAGTTAGGTCATTAGCAGGACTTCAGATTGATTAATTACACTGTTCTAAACTGATATCTAAAATATTATGAAATTTTGATACTCTAAACGTAACAAATCGATTGAAGAATCAGAAATAAATATAAAACTAAAAGTATTTTAACAAATCAAGATTTTTCGCTTCAGTACGAAATAATTTAAAGGGTAATTTTTAAACGTTACACCAACACTAAAATACATACTAAAAATACTTACTAGAATTTATTTTCACCTTTTTAGTTCATTATTTCAAATAAAAGAAAAGAAATAAAGTAAAGAATAAGCTCTTTAAAATATTTATGACACAAAATAGTTGCATAGGTAAAACTCTTCATTTAATTTCACAACTAAATAAAACAACATTTCAACAAAATACGCGAAGAAGCAATCCGTTATTTTATTTTCACATTATTTATTAGAGGTGAAATGTAACTGACTTTTTGTGCCAAACGACGTCGACTTCGCAGTTGATGAAAAATGATGATGATGAGAAAACGTCGTCTCTGGTCGGTGGAGGCGTGGCGCTGCCGGGAGCCGCCTTATTGTGCTTATTTATTATATTTGTGCGTACAGCTACTTATATTTACTAGGACGGTTACCAGCTTCGCAATCAACCCAAACTTAAGCGTAGCGAGATTTGCCTATCCAACAATAGGTCAACGTGACCGGTCGACTTTTTCCATTGATTTAGTTTTTCGGTGATTATTAATCGATGGTAAGACCGATCTGGACATTCGACCCCTTACGACACTCAGTAATGTCTACTTGATCACCGTGGCAAATTTGGTCGAGATCGGTCAAACGGTCTCGGAGGAGTATCATTTGTTTGAAATGCAACTTTGAAACCAAAGACTTATTAACCATTTCAGTTCTTGTTATTCATATAACTTGACATCTATTGCCTCGGTGGTGCAGTCGTAGCTAGTGCGGCTACTGCACAGCACTCCAGAATTCAATTGTCAGGTTGGTAGATGTTTATTAGGTGTTGCTGTAAGGGAATAAACTCGCGATAGCCCATTCTTGACATATGGAGCCCCACCGTGCATTTTAGAGCACTTTAAGCCGATAGGATAGTTGGAGCCCCTAAAAAGTCCGACAACTGGTTTAATTACAGAACTTCGATGTCGCCAATGGGTTGTGGAAGTCAGATAACAGTCGCTTCACCGAATATCGAACTTCGAGCGCTTCGTAGTCAGACTGGAAGCCGACCACAAGTGAGCTGGGAAAAGGCTAATTGGTTGAAATGATGGTTTCTTGTTTGAATTTCTTTCTTTCGCTTGAAACTCTTTGTGAATATGGTTCAATTACCAACATAGTTTGTGATGTGCATACATGTGCTAATGAAAATCAGGGCTGACCAATACTCGAAGGGGATTGCAATATGCTAATTGATTGGTTGCTACAGAATTGTACACAACAATATACTACGGTGTAGTGAAATAGGTATCCACAGAGATTTCATAAAGTCGGTAATTCAGTAAAATCGTCACTTCCTCAGACTACACATCATCGTTTAACATTATAACCAAGCAATAATCTACTCATTTCAAGACAGATTCACTCGCGCGACAGCGACGTAGAGCTCACAATGTAAAGTAAATTTATGTGATCAATTTCATCGTCAATATTTAAGAAACGTTTTCCACTCCTCCATCAGTTAATACAGTTTTTAGCGTCGCTCAATAACGCGGTATGTGTGTCAATGTCGTGCCAAGTATGGTAATATTCACAAACTTTGCCAATAAAGGGGGCCGCGGATCCCCTGCCCCCCGCCCGTGGTGAGGGATCTCTCTCCCCGAGTGTTTGTCCACCGGTTCATCGCTATGAAATCGGGACACTCATCACAGAATCCTGAGATCACGAGCTTTATTCGTCAAAATACCCTAATTACGTCCATTTCAAAAGTCCTGAATTAGGGATTATGTATGTTTATCTTTAGAATTTTGTTGTTAATGTCAAGTGCATAGATTCTATGTAAACCTCACTACTACGATATGGCTAGTCTTCGTTAAAATTTACAATTCGTTGATAAAATATACAATAATGAAGTCAGCAAAGAACTATAAATGTTTTTAAATATAAAATAATATTGATATAATTGACCTTTGTCTTGAGTGTAACAACCTGTATTTTTAACCGACTTCATAAAAGTAGGAGTTTCTCATTTCGAGTGTTTATGTTTTTTTCATGTATTTTCGGGCATAACTCCTTCATGTATGGACGTATTTACAAAATTCTTTTTACGTTGAACAGACATTTATTCTAAAATGGTCCCATTTAAATTTCGGAAACATTTGATTGTAAGTTTCGGTGGCCGATAACGGAAATCTCCAATGAATGCGAGCAAATCAACCACGATTGCTGCTATCGCATATTTAGGCATTGTTCACGTAATTACAATACAAAACATCACGTCTGTACCAGCTATATGGCTTGGAAGAAGATGTGTTTGTATATTCAGCTATATTATGTAATTTATGAACCGATTTAAAAAAATCTTTTCGCATTCATTTTAGCTTAGCTTGAGGTAATCTCATAATCAATTCAATCATAAAGCGTCGGTAGCTTAGTGGTTAAGGAGTCGACCTTACGATCGAGAGGTCCCGGGTTCGAATCCTGGCCATTACACTACCGACTTGAACCCATTCCTAACACAAGCAAAAAGCTTAGCTGGAGGGGTTAGGGGGAATATTAGTAATTTCGGGGAGATCTATGTCCAGCAGTGGACTAGAATAGGTTGATGATGATGATGATGATGAATATTCTTTAAACAAAAAAAGTTCATTGGACCTTGGATTATGATGAAACACAAGGCAACTCCTCAAAATCAAATGGAAAATGTGATACAATGTATGTTTAGCTTGGAACCAAGCTTCGAATCAGCGTCAGAATTAGAATTCATCATTCATTACTTGAGTTAGAAGTGAAACTAGTCATCTGAGTTGTCACTGGAGCCACTGCAAGAACAGACTCGTAACCTGAATCACATTACAATTTGATGAATTTAATATTCCATTTAAAATTTCTCTTCTCGTAACTAAGTGAAGTTATTTAGTGAAACAAAATTCAAAATTTAATAGGCATTTGGAAGATGAACTTCGAAACAATTAGCGATGAATCTTGTGACAATTGTTCACCTTGTTGGATATTTTGTCACAATGTTGTCTAATTCAACGAAAACTCACTCAACTAGTACAACAGAAATACTGTTTGTTGGAGGCAAGTGATGAGGGTCGCCTTTATCGATAGGTATCAATAGTACTGCAATGGTGGGCATCAGCTTGACGGCCTAATCAGATGCTTTTTCACGCCCCACACACGGTCAAAGGACCCGGGACTGTAAGAAGGAAATACGTGTGCTGATAAAGAATTCCAAGTCTTTACGGTGCTGCTAAGAATCATGTTGTGTTTTTTTTTAATTTTCGACTATAATTATCGAACATCCGTTAGTCTCTTTATAAGTAAACCAGCTTTTGCCCGCGGCTCCGCCCGCGTAGATGTCGGTTATCGCGACAAAACATAGCCTATATCCTTTCCCACGGTCTTATCTACCCCTGTACCAAATTTCAGCAAAATCGGTTCAGTGGTTTAGGCGTGAAAGCGTAACAGACAGACAGACAGACAGAGTTACTTTCACATTTATAATATTATATATATAGTAATGATAAATAAATAAATAAAATAAATATTCTACGACATTCTACACAGCGCTTTCTAGTCCCAAAGTAAGCATAGTTTAACTAACTTGTGTTATGGGTTCCAGAATACGGATGGACATAATTATCTACTTTTTTTTGTAAATACATACATATTATACATAGAAACACCCAGATCAATGCAAATAGACATATTCATGCATACAAATATTTGCACTGAGCGGGAATCGAACCCGCGCCCCCTGTCGTAGCAGTCGAATGCACTACCGCTACGCCACAGAGGCCGTCAAAAAAAAGGAATACTAGAATATGTAGATACTCTTGCTAAAGTGTTTTATTTGAATAGACTACGTCTTGGTTATTTTTATGTTCGTGCATCTCAAAGTTTTACGCTAAAGAACATTTTACTGTATATTTTTGCTTAAAGGAACACTAGCGTTTGTTTCGTTAGTACTTTTTACTGTTCATCCGCATAAAAATAAATTCACCAAGTTTTTAAAAGTTAAATATTCTGTTTTATGCAGATGCTTAAGTTCTTATTATTCAACTGCGTCCATACAGCCGGCGCCGAGGCGGATACGTCATTACCTGTGACCCGTCATCGTCACCGTCATCAAATGCCGGTTACGATATCATTTTATAATAACTGTAAAGTTACGAGCCTTCACAAGATAGTCGTAACTTTTTTGGCACCTTTGGCGAACTGCGAGTTTTAGGGTTTAAATTAAATTATGCCTGTGATAATGTAATGCGGTTCGGTATTATGGTTATATGTGACTAATCTACAGTTTTTTAGGGTTCCGTACTCGAAGGGTAAAACCGGACCCTATGGCTAACACTCAGCTGTCCGTCCGTCCGTCTGTCACCAGGCTGTATCTCATGAACCGTGAAAGCTAGATAGTTGAAATTTTCCCAGATTTGTGTTTCTGTTGCCGCTATAACATCAAGTACTAAAAACAGAACAAAATAAATATTTTAGGTGCTCCAATACAAGATACGTGATACGGTGAACGCTCAATATTAATACCGGCAACAGGTAGACGTTTCAATTATTCACAGAATGTTTAGTTGAATATTCATTACAATAGAAAATAATTAAATTAAAATAAAATCAATTATCGAAGGCTCCTGTTATATAGATAATGGTACGGAACCTGCACGTAATAAAAAAAATGGTACGGAGCCCTTTTTTTTTTCCGTGCGGAAATCCCTTCGGATACCCCCCCGCCGGCCAGTGGGGGGGTTATGTCAGGCTTGAACTTAAGGTTGCCCATAGAGCATATCCCTCGCACTCCGACTGACCCTGGGCCATCTCCGGTTTCGAGATGGCCCCCTTGGGTTTGGAAACCACGGTGTCCCCGTCTTGCCGCGGTTTGGGGGAGGGGCGCTAGTCGCCCCACCGTCCCGGCCTGCTTCTGCTGGGGTGACAGGCGGCCTCACCTGCCACCCCTAGGCCTGCGCTCATGGAGGACGGAGGTCGTTAAGCGACCTCCGGCGCCTGAGGCGCCTGCGACGCGCGGCGAGCATGTTGCGGGCTCGGCGGGCCGGGAGAGCTCTAAATCTCTCCCGGGTGCGCTCCGCAACCTCCTTCGCGACCATTACATGCTCGCAGAAGAAGGTGGCGGCGGCCCACGCGCTCGCGCTCCGCACCATTGCCGCAATCATGCTGCCGAGCGAGAGGACTCCCACCCCGATGGCTGCCACGAGGTCACGCCTCGGCGCCTCCCACGCCGGGCAGTCCGCCAGCGTGTGCAGCCCTGAGTCCTCGCTCGCGTCGCAGTGATGGCACTCAGGCGTTGGCTCCTTCCTGATCCGATGCAGGTGGTCCCCGAAGCACCCCTTCCCGGAGATCACCTGCGTTTATTGTATGTTTGTTGATACTGAGATGGCGGCCATATTCGGGATCGTATAGTGTGCCTAAATTATTTATTATGTTCATTGTGCGTGTCCTGAATTAAATGTTTTTCTTTCTTTTTTTCTGTCTATTACATTACCTTTTTCCGACCTCTCAAGTTTTGACAACTCGGATCAAATATGTACATTTGAGAATTCGACAGCCTGAAAAGGGTGGCTGGGATATACTGGATGCACAAGGCGGAGGTTCGGGAGGTATGGCGCATATTGGAAGATGTCTTTCACCGGGAGTGGACTGCGATAGGCTAATTAATTAATTTCGCTGTGTTCCTTCGTAATATTATAATATAGTGACTTGCTCTTGCACCAATTTAAGTCGTTCCGAATTCTGCCGTAAGAATTCTTCCAGATTATTAGTTTATTTATATAAACTAGTCAACAAGTGTACTCGGGAGACAAAATAGACGTTAAGTAGATGTCCCCTACCCTATTGAACCAACAAAAAATGATAATATTTGACTGATCCCACGAATATCATAAATAAGAAAGTTGGGATGGATGTATGGATGGATGTTTGTTACTCAATACGTCAGAACGGCTGAACGGATCTGGCTGAAATCTGGTACAGGAATAGATTATAGTCTGAAATAGGACATAGGATATTTTTTAAATAAATACACCCGTCTAATATGAAGGAAAGTTAAGCAGTCCAAAATCACAAATTCCACTATTCCAGAAGTTATCAATTCTCGAGTAGTAGTCCTTAGTGTGACGGCCTCGACAGATACGTTGTCACGCCGTGCTTAAAGAATTACAGGATTAGAGAAAGAAGGTAACAAGTGCGTTGGGAAAGAATTCCAGCTTATTATCGTGCGACTTCGAAGGAAGTACCGAACGTTAAAAGTTTAGTTCGTAACGGTACCTTAGTCCCGCACGTGTTGTTCTAGATTACATATTCAATGAACAACTATCGTATGAAAATTACATTCATTTCAAGGTTGACTATAAACACATCTGCTATACCATAAGACAGCCACCAAAACTAAGTACATTGTTTCTTGTGAACAATAAAGGCTATTTAAATTTCACCTACAGACAACAGATTCCAGCATGAAAGTAATAAATCGAAAAAAATATTTTATCTATCTTTGTAGATATCAATGTCTGCGAACGTTTTTGTGTCAGTTTCCTCTCTCGATGATACAAGCGTGGGCAGGAGGAATTTTTATGATCAATTTGTTTTTATGTCCGGGGCCGGTGTTTTTACAATCATCGTCAAAGTCAAGACAATTCGTAAGGGACGAACTAATTGCTCGATAACTTGTAACTGTTTAAGCGACCTGTTGCTCAGTTGTCGTTTCTTTTTTCACAGTTTCAGTGTTCTATGAATTTACAAATATTGATATTCCAACTGTGTATTCCAAGTACCTATGCATATTCTGATTGGTGTACAATAAAGTTTATTTCTATTCTATTCTATTCTATTCTTTTCTATTTTGAGTTTAACTCATTCTTAACTTTTTCTTCGACTGATGAATGATAATAAGAAAACGTTTATTTTTATTGTGGTTCAGAATTAAGGAAATATGTATAAAGTATTTGTTGACTAACTTGTGACTTATTATAATAATTACTATTTGTAGCTAATAATCCTGATATAGTGTTGATAGATCGATCAGAGCGCCTCACAATAATAATCGATGTCACCATTCCACATGACAAGAACATTACGAAAGCCGAAAGCCGAAAGATTCCCCTCTCTGGAACCCTAACCACCGGTAGCTTGGTCGCTGTACCCGATACCGGTGGGCTTTTTATAGTTATGTTTAAATATATTTGCTTTCTTTTTATATAGAATGTATTTAGGAATATAATTGATATGTATTTTAAAATTTAATGAAGGAACTAATTTATACCACATTATACGAAATTAGCGTCTATTAACACAATTAGTAGTCCTTTAAACATAATTAGAAAAAGGACAATATTTAAGAGTAAATTTGTAGTAAGATTGATGACGTAAGATTGACTTGTTGCTTTTAAGATTGACTTTGGAAATCTGTGCATCTTTTAAAGATCTCAATGCAATCTTTATCTAAAACGTTATAAGGTTAAGTTCAGAGTTATTATCAATGTGTATATTGTCCAGGCAGTTATTCAGTTGGAAGGATTTATCTTCGAGTAATACTTGGAAATTATTAAACGTATTTTCCTAAAAAGATGTTTTCCGTTCGCACTTCATTTATAATAACCATAACAGTTGAAAGTTCTGTTGTTCACAAATTAATTATAAGTTTCATTACTGAAAATGTATCAAATAATAGAGAGTATGTCGATCGAATATTTAACACAGTGCGATGTAGGTAGGGCTGTTTGTGTCACTTCTTGAAATGTTTGAAAATCAACGACGAGTCTAGGTTAAATTGCGAAGCTATGTTTGTTTGTTGATTCAGGGACCTTATAATGTAGCTCCTAGAAAATATCTTGAACTGTCGCAAAATTGTACGTAACACTTTTTTCCTCCGGGAAAAATAAAGACTAAATATTTTGCTTCTGTCCTGAAATACCTCATAAGTTTCCTCTACTGTCATTAAACCTTTTATATACGTATACTACCATATAGAAACGACTTCTGACCTTCCACATTTATGAAACCTCACCTGTATAATCGTGTAACATATTGTGCGGTCTTAGAAATATACTCCTGCTTGGGCATAAATAATTTCAACTGAAAGTTTATGTCACGATGATATCGCTAGGTTTTATTCTGCATGTAGCCAACCTCTAGTTTAACGATTATGATTAAATCTTATCAATATTTTCTGAATAGGTCCAATGGTATCAAATAAAAGTCTCCAGTAACAGCAGTGCACGTTATCTGTCGCCTTGCTTGAGGTTGTTATGCATACATAATTATACACATTTACATCGTAACTAACTATTTCAGTTTTGTATCTCACAAGTGATTTATTTCTAAATAGCAGTAATTGAATTGAGATAGCAGTTACGTTATTTTTTGTAGCTACTATGTTTTATGACCTAAAAATATGTAAGTGTATTGCATTTTGATAAGTATCGCCATTAAAGTGATTAAAGAGAAATTCATGAAAAAGAAAAACTACCCAATAAATTAGCCTATAGTAGGCAGAGGCCTATGTTTATTGGGAGAGCCCAATGAGCACTTTAGTACTCCATCCTCTATCTTTCAAATGTGGTCAATACACCGCCGCTTTAGCTTACTAATTCTGCAAGCCTTATCAGTAACTTTGGTTTTTGATTCGTACGAATTTTATCCTTCAAAGAAATTCCAAGCATAGCTCGTTTCATAGCTCGCTGAGTGACTTTTAATTTGTGAACTAACCCCCCCACCAGTGTGTCAGTGTTCACGTTTCAGCATTGCAAGTTATAACAGCCAGGAGGTACTGGTCAAAGACCCTCGTTTTGAAGTATTGCGGCAAGGGTGAGCCCGACCCAATCGAATCTATCTGTTTTCCTATTGAGCAGGACATACTATCCAAAGTAGCCATATTCTTGAACAAGTTTGAGTGTGGACCCTTCGATGTCAATCGGTCTCGCTATAACATGTTCATTGAACATAATCTTGTTTTTATCCAAGTTTACACCAATACCGACGCGTCGAGACGATCCATTTAAACTGTGCAGCATTTTACCTAGCTACTCCCGCGACTCTGCAACTATGACGACGTATTGGGCGACCTGAAGGTTCGCGATATCCTCTACGATTATGTTTATTTCTCGCCCAGTCCAATCTAGTGTCTTAAAGAGCCAGTGGTGTCATTCAAGTATCTCAGCACTGGCTCTCACTCATTCTTAATCATTGAAATACAGCTTCCTTTTGCCGCGGCTACAGGTGAAATAGGTTGGTCAGGCCTGTGCACGAATAGGTCAGACGTCGGTGTCAACTTGTAGTTTACAACGAGTGTTTTCAGGATACTGTGTGCCTTCAATGGTATACTGTTTACTTAACTCATAAGTAATATTGTAGTGTCGGCTCCCTGCGACATGCTGGACGCACGCACGTCCAACCCGTTAGCGCGTTGTCACTCGAATGTCATCTAAGGTCAGTTAGGTGACTGAGGTAGGGGAGTTAGCCCCACTATTATCAATATGAACGTACGGCGTGTACGTATGACACTACTAAATTATTGACATGCACTACAGATGAGATGGTAGAAAATATAATGTCACAAAAATAGGTCCCATGATAATATTTCAAAACCTAACTGATATCTTTATTGTCGGTGGCGTATGACGTCAGTAATTAGATGGTGATCCCATAAAACTTCACAAAGCCTCATTGCCTCTCATCATCGCTCCGCACACACACGTTGTACGCCGCTGTGAATGAACCTGTAGGGGCTATTATCACCTTGTTTGTTACCGACACGCTGTTATTAATACAGACGTAAATACGGACCATTCTCATGATATGAGCTTTCGCAGATGTTTACGACACCTACGAGAGTAATAGCGGACTTGCTATTTATTAATTTGAAACACCGATCAATGGCGAGTCGAATTCGTGTGCTAAGAGTTCCGTACTATATTCCAAATAAATAAATAAAATAAATAATAAATATTCTACGGCATTCTACATAGTGCTTTCTAGACCCAAAGTAAGCACAGTTTAACTAGCTTGTGTTATGGGTTCAAGAATGCGGATAAATATACTTTTTTATTATATACTTTTTTTTTATAAATTTATACATATTATACATAGAAACACCCAGACCAATGCAAATAGACATATTCATTCATACAAATATTTGCACTGAGCGGGAATCAAACCCGCGCCCCCTGACGTAGCAGTCGAATTCACTACCGCTACGCCACAGAGGCCGTCATAATCTTCAACCATTTACGATCTGCCTAGTCGGACATGCCTCGTGTTATATACTTGGTTTGTAAGTCTCTAGGTGCTCACCTAATACCTGTAAACGAGTAATTCTTGTATAGTCTGAATCTCGGCATAGGCTCCAACGATTTTCATGAAATTTAGTATGCAGAGGGTTTCGGCGGCGATAAATCGATCTAGTTAGCTCATTAAACAAATGAGCGCATTGGTCATCCAGGTACTTCACATAAAGCGCATATATTGAACAACTCAAGTCAGTACATCCTCTCAAAACACGCGTGTCTCGTATATCTGTATTACTAATCATCCGCATAGCGATTTCCCAGATGAGTCTAAAGTTTGCACTTAAGAGCCCGAGATCCACTAACTGTTTTTGATCGGTACGTCGGCTTTTACTGCTGTCTAACCGCCCAACCTTGAGTGGTGCGCCTGCGCCAGTGTCTCGTCCGTAATTAAGTAGGTGCACCGACTTACAGGAGAGGTCGACTTGGGCCTGAAAGATGTTGGTATGGCTACTCCTTCTATCTATTAGTATTACACGACAAAAATTGCCCAGTGATCTCTTCTTAACAGCGTTAATTATACTTCCATGACTTTTGTGGCACACATTACTATAGGAACCAACTCTGCTGCAATAAACCACTACTTGTAAGGTGCTATTACGGTTTCGACTAATGGTTCTTAGTGAATCAAGTTTTATGGTAAGTTAGGTCTTAACACCAAATATTAAAAATCACAACAAAAAAAACATTTAATAGCAGTTCTTTATTATGCAGGGTGCAAAAGTTTTGTGTATTCAGACGATAATTTCGTTAATTTTAAAGATATAAAAAAAGGGTGCAAAAGTTTTGTGTGTTCAGACGATTATTTCGTCAATTTTAAAGATATTGTACAACTTTTAGCTATGACTAAAAAGAAAAAGTTGTGTTATTAGATGTGGCATTCGGTTGGAATAGATCGCTTAATGACATAAAAAAATAATAGTAAAACTTTTCAAAAACAAACTTTTATTAAAAAGTCAGTTGTGCTGAAACGAAAATAATAATTTTATGCAGAGGTTGTGCTGATTTTTAAAGCCTGTAGCGCAATTAGAATACAGAGAAAAAACTTGCGCGATACAAGCTTTTGAAATCAGCAGAAGCCCTACAAATGGCTCTATAATAAAAGCTTGTTTTAAAAAGTGTTTGTATTAATTATTTTATTTTCAACTCTTTAGTTTTAGTAATGTTATGTAGCAGCAGATTGCATGCCAGGACCAGCTAATGGAGCTCAACACATCGAGTCTATCTTGTTTAGTTCCAAACTACCTACCATCTCCATCTTCAGACCTTCGAGATCATGTAGCACCAGTGTTTACTAAGACAAAACAAATGAGCCCAAACTCGATAAGTTTATCTTTTTTAGTTTAGGAGTTCCTATGGCCACCTTCCCACTCCATAATCTGATCCTGAATACCATGTAACACCAGAGAATTTATCAAGACTAAACAAATGAGCCCAAACTCGATAGGTTTGCCGTGTTTGTTTAGGAGTTCCTATGGCCACCTTCCTACTCCATAATCAGATCCTGAATACCATGTAACACCAAAGAGCTTGTCAAGACAAAACAAATGAGCCCAAACTCGATCGGTTTACCTTGTTTAGTTTAGGAGTTCCTATAGCCACCTTCCTACTCCATAATTAGATCCTGAATACCATGTCACATAAAATAGTTTATCAAGACAAAACAAATGAGTCTAAACTTGAGAGGTTTATTATCACGAGCATTCGAATTGTGATGCTGTAAGGTACCTAGCAGTGCGCACCTAAACCTCTTGTAGTCACCAATCGATAAAGTGCTACAATTTCAAACGTACCAACGGTAGATTCGAAACAACAGAATTTCAATTGCTTCTTGTAGTAACCAGAACTTGATTGTATGCATGACTGTGTGAGTATGTAGGTTATAGTGTATTCCTTATACTAACGAGTATTTATCGGTTTCAATAATAATTATGTATCGATAATTTAATTTAACGGGAATCGTTCCGTTAAATTCCCGTTAAATTAAATTATTGTATATTATGGAACGCGAAAGTTTAAAAATTAATTATGTATCGATTTGTCTATCATGTATTCTCCTTCAATTCAAGAACTAATTCAATGTTGTTCTGAAAGATGTCTTACACTTATGAACGAAATGCGCTGCAAAAGTCATCTATTAGAAACCTAAAGTTTTTTAACCTAAACCACACCTAGGAACCGACATGAATATATGTATTGTATGTTTACGATGGGACTGGAAATTACCTTTTTGATAATAGTCTCTTTTTGATCATAATAAATTGAGTATAAAAATATATAAAACACAGATTTACAACAGAGACAAGAATAGTCAAAGTCAAAGTCAAAGTCTTTATTTTTCAAAATAGTGCAACGTAATTACATCTTTTTGACGTCAAAATCTGCTTAAAGCTAAGTTTACCATCGCTTCCTAGGCGCTAGTGGAGAAGAAACGGCGCAACAAACTCCACTGCGGCATTTTCGAGACGTCATATTATAAATAGTGAATTATTAAGACTAAATATGGACGAATGTACATTTTTGTCTCGTGTCAAGATAAATAAAGGTATATAAAAAAAACAAAAGTTAAAATAAAAATTGAACCTAAGTTAAACGTTAAAATAATTTAAAAAAAGGTTGCCTACTACAATATTATGCTGTAGTTGTAGCATTAAGAGGGGCCTGCACCATGCTCAACCCTCGGAGTGTGCCTCGGATACCCCTCTGCCGGCTTGCGGGGGAGGTTATATCGGGCTTGAACTGAGTAAAACCGCACGCCGTCTCGGGTCTTCAGACGCCAGGGTGTAAGGTTGCCCATAAAGCATTTCCCTCGCATCCCGACTGACCCTGGGCCATCTCCGGTTTCGAGATGGCCCACGGTGTCCCCGTCTGACCCCTGTTAGGGGGGGGGGGGAGAGAGATTAATAGATAATAATTAAGATCTGCGACACCTTTGAAACATAATGTTTGATGTGACGTGCATTTACAGATCGCCGAAAGCACCTACCAAATGCACTGTCTGCTTATTTGAGAACCCACATGCATTTTATCTCCTTTTAGAAATCAATATCAATGGAATAAGTGGCGATAGCCCAGTAGCGTACGTCACGGACTGCTGAGACGAGGTCTCGAGTTCGATCCCCAGTCACCCCGGGCACACACCTCTGACTTTTCGTAGTTATCTGTGCATTAATTTTTTGTTAATTATCGCTCGTTTAATTATGTGCCCGGTAATTGGAAATTGGCTCGCCCCCTATTACATTGGGACCTTAACATAACTGGCGAATCGTGGGTGTGTAATACACCTCTGCCTACCCCTTCGGGGATACAGGCGTGAAGTTATGTTAGAAATAATTTCAGGCAATAATCATCCGGTATAGTAGCACTTAAGTTACGCTGGTGAGACTATATAACCTTAACCTGAAACGGCAAAGCTTCGCTCTCCTGTTATGGACATTGTTCCGATCACGCATACATATAAATAACAGCGGAATATGTGACGGTTGGTGCCTAGTGAAATGAAGAATCTACCTCTTCATAAATTTAAAAGCCAAATTAAAAGTAAACTCTGCCAAAAAGGCTTTTTTTTTTTTTTTTTTACGTGCGGAAATCCCTTCGGATACCCCCCCGCTGGCCAGCGGGGGTGGTTATGTCGTGTCTCGACTAAAACCGCACGGTGTCCTCCCCAAGTGTTCGTTGCCGGGCACCCCGGGTAAGCCCTCGAAAGGATAACCCCAGGGTTGCCGGCGGACTTTGGCCGCCACCGCGGCCTCGCCTGGTGGGGTCGGGTTTTATCCCGCTTCGGTGAGTTGGCAGGCGTGTGTAGGGCACACACGACACGCCTCCGCCACGGCCTGCTTCTGTAAGGACGGCGAGTCGGCCAACTGCCGTCCTCAGGCCCCGATCATGGAGGTCGGTAGTCCCGGGCGTAGATGAGTCTGCGGCGTCCTCGCCGCAGACTGCGAAACTCGGGAGGCAGGGTTCTTTCCCGCTCCCTCTCCGCCGTCTCTTTCGCGCGCATTACCTGCTCACAGAAAGAGGCGGCGGCGTGCCACTTGCTCCCGTCGGAGACCACGGCCCTCACCATGGTCTCCAACGAGAGAACGTCCACGCCCAGGACCGCAACGAGATCCCGGCGTTGACTCGCCCACGCAGGGCACTCCACCAACGTGTGGAGCGCCGTGTCTTCACCAGGATCCTCGCAGTGCTGGCACTGCGGCGTTGTCTCCCGGTGGATGCGCCACAGATACTTACCGAAACACCCGTGTCCGGTAACCATCTGGCACATCCGGTAGGAGAGGTCCCCATGGTCCCTCTCCAACCACTCCTTCATGATCGGTCTCACCGCCGCAATGGTGGATTCCCCCCACCTTGGGTGCTCAAGTCGCACCCTCCATGTCTCCATGAGTTCCTGGCGGAGCAGGGACCGCTGAGCCCTGATTTCTCGGGGCTCCGGCCTATGGCCCCGCTCCAGCGCCTCCTTGCGCCACTGGTACAGCAGCGCAAGGGCTCTCGCTCTCGCAGGTCCCATGGAGGGGTCCCAGCTAGGAGACATGCCGCCTCGACGGAGATCGTGCGATACCCCCTTATGACTCTGACGGCCATCGCCTTTAACGGACTGTTAAGAACAGCCACGTTGCGGGCCGCCAGAGTCTCCGCCCATACGGGGGCCCCGTATAGGGCCATGCTTCGCACGATCCCCAGGTACAGTCTCCTAGTGGGGGCGTTGGGTCCCTTAACGTTGGGCATCAGCCGCGATAGCGCGGCTGCAGCCCCCCTTAGTTTCGGGACCAGACTTCGGAGATGAGGTCCGAAGTCCCATCGGCTATCGAGTACGAGCCCAAGGTACTTCATCGTGGGCTCGATGCCGATGCTTACGCCCCCTACGGTTATGCTGGTTCCCGCAGGTGGCCCCCTCCGAGGCCCGTGAAAACACATAGCCTCGGATTTGTGGAGAGCCACCTCGAGTCCCAGCCGCCGTATTCGACCCACGACTTGAGCAACCCCTGCCGTGGCCTTCAGTGAAGCGCTTCGGTACGTTGCTCCCCGCGCCATAACGAGGGTATTGTAAAGGCTATTGTAAAATTCAAGACAATTTAGATGACAAACAAGCTTGGATATGAACTGTTTGGTCTCTCTCTCTATGCTACTCAAACGAAATATTGTAATTAGGTTAAGTAAACATGTTTGGAAATAGACCATAAAAAACAGCCCGCTTAGTTACTTGCCGGAGTCTTCTCAAGATGGGGCCGCGTTTCGAACCGGTGCCGGTGGTCCATTTGCCAAATATTTTTTTAACTTTCTTTGAATAGAAATCCTCTCGGATTCAAATATTCGAGTATCCATGTTGCCGTGATGTAGCTGGATCCTAAATAACTGACAAATGATAACAAACATACCGTTCTTCAGTAACAGTTCCTTTATTCTGTAGTACAATGTCGTAAAATGAGCTGTCCGTCTGAAGAATGAGGTAATCAACTCGTTCCCTTGGATTCTTTATTTTTTTGGTAACTTCTCAGAAAGAAATGTGCATTTTACATATTGTCATTTATTTTCTGGCTCTTAAAATATATAAATTCTAATGTGTTTCTATCATAAGACGTCATAAGTTTTCATATTTATCTGAGTTACGTATTGGATGGAAAATTTTAGCTCAATCGAACATGGAGTTGGCATTGCAGGCCGGACTTGATACAATAATAGACCACGATAGAATCGATGAAAAATACTTTTTTTTTCAATATGTAACATTGGTGTCAACTTCCGAAAATATAATTAAAATGTGTGTTAAATTCTAAACGACTTTATAGCAAATACAGACAGATAAAATCGAATAAAAAATCACAAAAACTGATTTCAATTAAGTGTCTATAATTATGCATATAGACGTATTAAAAGATTATTAAACTTTTATACCGTTTGACAAATCATCGTGGAAGTTGGCTATCGTTAGTGTTTTATCCTATCTGGATAAGCTTTCAAGCATCCGTTTTGTTAAACATTAGTGTTTTATCCTATCTGGATAAGCGTTCAAGCATCCATTTTGTTAAACGTTAGTGTTTTATCCTATCTGGATAAGCTTTCAAGCATCCATTTTGTTAAACGTTAGTGTTTTATCCTATCTGGATAAGCTTTCAAGCATACATTTTGTTAAACGTTAGTGTTTTATCCTATCTGGATAAGCTTTCAAGCATCCATTTTGTTGAACGTTAGTGTTTTATCCTATCTGGATAAGCTTTCAAGCATCCATTTTGTTAAACGTTAGTGTTTTATCCTATCTGGATAAGCTTTCAAGCATCCATTTTGTTAAACGTTAGTGTTTTATCCTATCTGGATAAGCTTTCAAGCATCCATTTTGTTAAGCGTTAGTGTTTTATCCTATCTGGATAAGCTTTCAAGCATCCATTTTGTTAAACGTTAGTGTTTTATCCTATCTGGATAAGCTTTCAAGCATCCATTTCGTTAAACGTTAGTGTTTTATCCTATCTGGATAAGCTTTCAAGCATCCATTTTGTTAAACGTTAGTGTTTTATCCTATCTGGATAAGCTTTCAAGCATCCATTTTGTTGAACGTTAGTGTTTTATCCTATCTGGATAAGCTTTCAAGCATCCATTTTGTTAAACGTTAGTGTTTTATCCTATCTGGATAAGCTTTCAAGCATCCATTTTGTTAAACGTCTGCACCAATTGTATGTCGTTCAACCGGACGAACTGGGCGCCGTGAAAAATCATGAAGTGATATTAAAAACAAGTGTAATTATTTTCACTAGACCGTGACCTTTAAAAATGGTAAAATGTGAAAAATAAAATAGTAGGATGAAAACCATTGGAAAAGTAAGAGAATATAACAAAAATAAACGAAAAATAGTTTACGGGCGATCTGAGTGATCCGACAAAATTTATGTATTTACTGGTGGTAGAAATTTGATGACACAAATTTGTCACAAAATTCGGCCGGGTGGGTACCACCGTGCACGATTGCGAAAAACCCTCCATAGTAATCCAATTTCGGTTTGATTGCGTTCAGGGGTCAGCAAGTGCATAGCTGAGCAGGGGGGTTGTAGTCGCAGCACTAGTGGGACCGGTGGGTGTCACGCGGTGCTGCGACGACAATCCTCTTCTGATGAGGCCGTCAAGCTGAGTGCCACCATTGTTAACATGGTACGTGTATGTAATGGTGACCCTCTTTCCTGAGACTTTACCTTCAGTTTACCATCAGGCGAGGTGAAGTCAAATTGACGTGTCCTAAATAAAAAATAAAAAAAAGTGAATAACTAAGTTTAATAAACTTAGTCATTTGAATTTTTCACATGAATTTTGTGGTTAAGGACTTGTAGATTTGCCGGAAATCGAGATAAACCGTTTTTACCCTTAAAAACTCGCCCTCGGCCACTTCCCGACTTCAGATCGCTCGTAAATTATTTTTCCTTTTGTTATATTCTCTTCCTCTTCCAACGGATTTCATCTGTATCTTTTTTTTTTTTTTGGTTTTTAAGAATTATCTAACCCGGTCTACATACCATCGCTATAAGCTGCAAGTGTTAAAACTATATATATATATATATATATATATAGTTAAACAAAACATCGTCATTTAAACACGAAAAATGTACACATGACGGAAATGAAATATACTTCAACTTATCTTCATAATAAGATTAAAAACTCTTTAGTACTTGATGGCCACATAAGTACAAGAACTCACACATACGTACATATATAACTGGTGAAGATATTAACACTCGAAAGAAGTGAATAAATGTAGTATCTTTGGCTTCCCCGCCCAGGGGAGACATGGCCACAAGAAGTTTCTCCTGGTCTCCCCCGGGGGAGACACCAGGGGAGACACGGCCCGAAGCCAAAAAATTACCTTTAGTTAAGTTTAGCCAGCCTGGTGTACCAACATATATCAATATTTTTTTGCATTACTTATTAATTTTGCTATAACATGCAGCTACATGGTCTTACCTCGAACTTTTGTATACCAGTAAAGTGAACTGAATTATAATTTATAGAAACGTGAAATATTTTCGTGCCATCAATTTTACTATGATTCAACAATGCATTACAACAAATAGGTAGTGTAATGTATATAAAAGGATGCTGATAATACTGGTAAAGTAAATGTATGTGTAGTGTGTAGGTGTACGAGATTGATACTCTGAAATGCATTAAGTTCTATCAATCACCTTTAAGGCTGGCACTTCGAAGTGTGTTCTCCATAGAGAAGGTTTTTATGTACCTATTTTTTACCCCGAAAAATACCCCGGGGGAACCACGGGACGTTGCTCTTTTAATATTCATCAGTTCACACAGTTCTTCCTAAAGATTATTTACTATATTTACCGGTGGTAGAAATTTGATGACACAAATTTGTCACAAAATTCGGTCGGGTAGGTACCACCGTGCAGGGGAGTGTGTTGGGTAACCTCCTCGAGTGTCGCTCCGATTCCGATCCCGCTGCAGTCCGGGGGGAACGGAATCGGAGCGGCCGGTACACCCTGGGCGGCGGTCAATGGCTTCCCCTTCACCCCTTCATAGGGTTGGCATTGATCGTCGGCCAATACCCAACGTGGCGGGAACACATCGCTCTCCGTACTCCTCTGCTTTCAGAGGAGACAGGATGAGTCATGCTGTTAGTGGTGAGATGGCCCAGGGTCAGCCGGGGTGCGAGGGATATGCTCTATGGGTAACCTTACACCCCGGCGTCTGAAGACCCGAGACGGCGTACGGTTTTAGTCGGTGCAAGCCCGACATAACCGCCCCCGCTGGCCGGCGGGGGGGTATCCGAAGGGATTTCTGCACGATAAAAAAAAAAAAAAAAAAAGGTACCACCAAGGTGCACGATTGCGAAAAACCCTCCATAGTAATCCAATTTCGGTTTGATTGCGTTCAGGGGTCAGCAAGTGCATAGCCGGGCAGGGGGATTGTGGTCGCAGCACTAGTGGGACCGGTGGGTGTCACGCGGTGCTGCGACGACAATCCTCTTCTGATGAGGCCGTCAAGCTGAGTGCCACCATTGTTAACATGGTACTTGTATGTAATGGTGACCCTCTTTCCTGAGACTTTACCTTCAGCTTACCATCAGGCGAGGTGAAGTCAAATTGACGTGTCCAAAAAAAAAAAAAAAAGAATTATTGTGAAGACATTTTTGGTTGATACATAATGTGCTATTCGTGCGTAATGCGTCATCTTGTAAAGTGAGCACAATTTCGCGTAACTTAGCGTTACTTGTATTTCCAAGCGGGCAAGAACTACTTACTGTTTTAAATGAACCATGAACTAATGAACTGAATTCATTCTATCACACACGTTTATCATTTAGCCAATCATTTGGCTTTGAACAACGATTCAATGTATCGCTAAACTACACACAAATATTTTGCAATATCACTGTTGACGGCGGAATGTTGGCCCGTATGAACCTGCCTAATACTTACCTACTATGTACTTACCATTACGTAAATGTAGAAATATAATTAAATTAAGTAATCATAAGTTCCTGTCCATAGGTTCATAGGTCCTACCTGCATTGTCTGAAATTTAAATTATGTACTCACCTGTGTTAAGTTTATAATAAACGGTTCGTCGCATGCAGTGCTTGTGTCCGCGCGTCACCTGTCCGCTGTAGAACGCGCGGAGTTCTACGTATACCCCACTGACATAAGGACGCAAGTGTTGTGTGCGCCGACACTAGGCTGGAAACTTACCTTTTTAATTCGCACCCTCTTCCTGTCGACAGCAATCATAATTCTAATAATTTATGAGTTATAATTAAAACGATATTTATAAATATTATTATTATTTATTAATATTAGTATGTTGGATTAGCCCTATGCCTGTTTTTTAATAATAAAATGTCCCTTCTTCGGCGTTTCATACCGCGGCCGGGTAGAATTGCTCATGTCCAAAAAGTTTATTAGGCGATGCATGGTATGAAACGCCGACCACTAAAAGTATCTAAACCGAATCACTCGTTTTAATTTTATACCACTAAGGTGGCAGACAAGTACACGGCCCACCTGATGGGAAGCGGTTACCGCGGCCTATGGACGTGTGCAACACCTGTGGCGTCACACTCGCGCTGCCGACCCTGTAAAGGAAAGGGGATGGGAAAGGAGATTGGGAGGGGATGAGAAAGGGGATGGGAAAGGAGTTTGGGAGGGGATGGGAAAGGAGTTTGGGCTCCGGCACTCTCACTCACCAAACGGAACACAACAGTTCAAATACTGTTACTTGGCGTCGATATTCTGTGAGAGGGTGGTGCTTCCCCGGTCGAGTCGGCCCATTCATGCAACGGCCAAAATGACTGTTGCTTGACTCTACCACTCTAAGCATTACATTACATGTTATGAATCTCCTAAACACCGTGTTATGGTTCAATTTTTTTGGATACCGATACCAGAAATCATAATATAAAACCAATTATTTTGGTAGAAACATATGAAATTAGCTTTTTAATTCTTCAACCTACATTCGTAGCCGTATTGTTGGCATGGAAAAGATACTTTGTATAACATCGGCGTATCCGCCGCGTCCCGAGGGGGTCGGTAAAAGTAAAGTTCGGCCGATAGCGATCCCGCACCGGGCGAAGTACTCAATACGTACAGCTCAATACTTTCCAACTTCTTAATGGATTGTTGCCCCTTTTTCATAAATATCGATACAAACAAATGGAGTGAAACTTCCGAGTCCCACTGCCTGCTTTTATAAGTATTTTTCGGACTACATTTGCGCAAGGTATGATCGTATCTATGAAAATTTAACTCACCAACGACATGTAAAACAAGATGACCGATGTTTTTTTTCTCAATATACACTTATTATTCTAATGAATACCATTTGCATTCACAATTTAGCAAGCGATAAAGACAGTCATTGATCAAAAATAAAAAAATACGATTGGCCATAAATTCAATTCTCGACTTTTGATCTGACCCAATTACTTACTTGTTGAACTGCTGAACTTTTGGATACCCTAAACCATTTAAATTAGATAACAATATATGTGAACTGTGAGTGAAAAGCGAGGCGCATTAATACATTTAAAGGAAAATACACATTCCACATCACACGGGAACCTCGTGACAGTCGTGACAGTTTTCAACTTGTCATCAGGTAATGTAGGGCCATTTGAGAATACGGTGTTAAAGGGATTTCCGCACGAAAAAAAAGGTACATAATATTGTTGTTTGATGTTAGTGTAAATGAGCTAAACATTTGAAATAAAACTATTTTTAACGGATTCTATCGCGATTTATTTGATGTTATTTTATATTTTACATCGATCCCGACAATATCATGAGCTAAATACTGCTCAATTAAAGGTCTAGTTGACATATAAGAATCCAACTGCCTCTGCTAGCCCCGTTAAATTCAAACTCCATATTTTATTTAACAATTTATAACATTCTACCACAATATAAGCTTCGAGACAGTTCACTTGACTAAGTACCCACAGAGTACTACAAAGTTCATTTTAGAATTACTTAGTATTAAAAAACGGCGATAGTTTATTTAGGAACTCATCCTTAATCTATTTTATATTTTACGAGAACAATTCTTCAGGACCAGAAAGGTCAAAGTCGACCTCTCGTTCATCTAGGTGGAATCAGAACAACCGTTCACGATCCGCATCTTGTAATCGGAGCTGCGATCCCTCAAACCAATGAAGGGCTCCTGAAAGCCTATATGTATGTTTTATTAGTTTTTTTACAAGAGCCTTTGCTCTAGATTTCCAAACGCAAGGTTCTGTACAATTCCTTCATTGTATAGAACCTTGCGTGTAGAAGTCTACCCAGGAAAAGTGACTAGTGAGTACGTCGAAGCCCGATGTTTGCACTATCACAATATTGTGCATTATAAAGTGATGATGACGAGAAGAATCGTTATAATGTCTTTAGGAATTCAGTGCAGGGTGCGACTGAAATAAATTGAGTTGAGCGAGCAGGACTCTTAAAATAAGACATCTTACTACAATCGCGCGCTCGTGAAACTGTTTTTCGGCGATTAATCCTCAATGGTACATCGGACATGATCTCGCTTCAAAACACTCCTGTCCACACTATCACCGTGGTAAATTTGGTCAAGATCGCGCGAGTGGTTACGGAGGAGTTCAGCCACCAAATATACGGCTATGCCGCGTATAAGAGCTTCGCTCGCTCAGCTCAATCAGGATAAGCATAACGTTCTTAATAATACTACTGGTTAAAAAAGTTTAGTTTATTTAAAAAAGTCGGAAGCTCAATTCAGCCATGAAATACACAAACAACTCAAATCGATGGAAGGTAACTTCCTCCAAGTAATCCGAGACAAGAACTACTGGGTAGGTACATATTATGTGTATAATGTGACAAATTCCTTCAAGTTCGCTTAGCGGGTTCAGTTCAAATTTGCAAAACAATTCAGGAATCCTGAAGTTGTGGATTTTGGGAGAACGTGCTCCCTTGAGATACCACACTGTGGGCAACAGATTGTGGTGTCACTCTTGTAGTTAGTAACTTTGCCTTTACAACTATTTTAGTTTTAGTTGCTACAAAGTAATGTAAGTAATACAAGGAACTATGCAAAGTGGCAACTACGTTTTCCTGCATCGCGATAAGATTGGTCTCTCAATAACAAACAATACCTCAACGTCAATTGGAAAATTAAAGTAACATTGATCCTCAGTTATCCCCTAGCGTGGTCAAGGAATTCTCTTTTTATGTCGAAGGATTTCACAACCCGTTTCTTCACAATACTTGATTGAAGATTGAAGATTGGCATATTAATAAACAGGCTATATGAATGGTTATTGAGTATGTTATGTACACTGTTTTTTTTAAAGAATATTAGTAACCGAAATTACTAATATCCCCTAACCCCTCCAGCTAAGCTACATTGCTTGTGTTAGGAGTGGGTTCACATCGGTAGTGCAATAGCCAGGATTCGAACCCGGACCTCTCGATCGTAAGGTCGACACTTTAATTAGTTAACCTGTATTATTACAGTTAATGAAGTTATTAACTTTACCTATTTTCTATTTATTATATTAAATATAATAAAATAGAAATCGTACATCTCACTACTTCGAATCCTTATATAATCAAATATAAGTCTATTGGCATAATAGTGTCATTGCATATATCATTAAAAAAAACTATAACATATGAATCTGTCTACACTAGCGAGTTTCCACTACCCGCTGTTTGAAATGTTTGTATTGACATCTATATAATACGATTGGTTTGTTGTAGGTTCGCGTGTGACGTCGCTGAGCTCCGGTCGTTTGTCAGTGACGAGACGCGCGACGTCGGTCCACGACAAATGAGCCAAATTAGCGACCTCCCGATACCGACACCAGCCGGGAGCCAGCCATCGATCACTTCACAAGATTGACTAACTTTTATCACAGTTTTATTAAAAACACGTGAATATAGACTGTTTTTGAATTGTGTAGCCGCGGTAGCCTAGTGGTATGGGTAATGGACTGCTGAGACGAGGTCTCGGGTTCGATCCCAGGTTTTACCATGGCACACACCAATGACTTATCGATGCTTTTCGAAGTTATGTGTGTATTTATCGCAGGCTTATAAGTGCCCGGTTAATGGCAATAGGCTCGCCACCTATTACATTGGGACCTAAACATAAACTGGCGAAATGTGGGTGCTAGCACCTCTGCCTACCCCTTCGGGGATATAGGCGTGAGTTTATGTTATGTTATGTTTGAATCGTGGTGAATCGTTGATAGACAGTCACGAAATTGAAGAGATAGTAACGAAACGGTCATAGTGGCTTCAGCGTCACGATATATTATAATACTCCACGATACAGAAACATTTGTAATGGTGATGGTATAGAAATACGTGTATCTGTGGAACTTAAAGTTAAACCTATTTACTTTAAATAGACAATTAAAAGGGCATTTACAATACGTCAAAGAAAACGAGACGACTCAATCAAAGACGCACGAGGAGTGTGACCGCTGATAAAATTTGAAGTAACGGATCCCGCCCGGGTTCTTCAAGCGGGGTGTGAACGAGCATCTGACGACATCGTCAAGGTGGAGAGATGGGATGTTGGCCCGTATCTTCTGGTCTTCCCCCTAGCTTCTTACAATCCAGCAGCGGAGTTCAGTCGATTGACAAAAATATTACACTTAAGTTCCTATAAAATTCAATATTTAAAATAAATTTGTCACTAATGGACTAAACAAAATACGTCAGATCACGCAACAGGTAAACAACAAAATCATACCATCCACTGGAGCCGGAACTACCGTCCACTGGAGCTGGAAGTACCGTCCACAGATCAAATACTATTGTCATAGGGGAATATTAGTAATTTTCTTTTTTTTTTTACATAGTTATAGAATTCCTGTTACTGCATCCCGGGCCTACCACGACGCTTATTAAGCAATTCAGATTTGAGCAGTGGGCTCACAGGGCGAGACATGAAGCTATACACGGTGTACCGTCGCGTCGAGGCAGCAGCAGGCTATTTGCTACTATTTTCAATAAAGTATCTTGTTTAAATGTTGGATTCTTCTAAAACACAACTAGCCATATGAAAAACTTACAAATTAGAATAATATCTATGTATACTCAATTGCTTATTTCATGAAATATCTAAGGTGACGAGTACTTAAAAAATGATACTGATATGAATATAATGACATTGGGTCCTGTCGGTAGTGTAACGCCAGGATTCGAACCTCTCGATCGTAGGGTCGACTCCTTAACCAGTAAGCTACCGACGCTCTTTATTCTATATTTAATTTTTTTATACCACTTAGGTGGCAGACAAGCACACGGCCTACCTTATGGGAAGCGGTTATCGTTGCCTATGGAAGTGTGCAACACCAGGGACGTCACACTCGCGCTGCCGACCCTGTAATAGTAGTTTATGCAACTGTCATATAAGAAGGGGTATTAAAACGCGAGAGTCTGACTATAATAGGTTGACTCGAGTGTTTTAATACCTAAGTTATATGAACTTTCATACACTACTTTATCTTCACTCATAGGAAAAATTGAAATTAAACAAAGTAGGTAGGTTACAAGGGCGCCATTTTTTTCACAGTTCGAACTGCGCATGCGTGCGTATTTTTTTTCATATTCAGCCTAAAACCTTAGACTAGTTTAATGAATAAAAAAAGATAGCGATACTATAATGAGTTTATGATACAGTTGGCGGTACTATAATAAGTTTTATTTTTAATTTTATGTATATTCGTTTATAAAGTGCGTATGTATAGAATCGTCTTTGAATTCGTAATTCGAATTTTTCGATTTGAGTGTAGATAAAAATATATAATGCCATTTATGAAGATTGTGGAGACATTTCTAACTAAGGTATCACGTCTAAAGAGAACTTGTGCTCATGGGTATCCAGATAAGGTGTGCTCTCTCATTTAGAACCCATTGAGGTTCTACAAATTGGCTTCACAGGAATATTTATGTAACAAAAAAAATTAAGGTTTTGCGAAAATGCATCACTTGCGAGGCGATTGAAGTAAGTTAAAATTCTCGCACGTAATATTCCAGACGCTCATTATGATATGCTCTTCCTCCTACAACCATTCGTATGGTTATAAGAATTGATTTATTCTCATCCAGTAACACCAGAATGAAAAAAAAACTATTTACATTCCCATTAATGTGATGTAAAAGGATCCCCCATGTCTATTAACAGATTATAGCATAAAGACGTACAATTTCACCTCGACTTCATACTGCAGTAGGATATAAACCACATCAAAGTCTTGTTCACTAAGAAAGTGCCGCCTGAGGGATTATTTGAGCTTTGTATACAGACAAAAGACAAAATTGGCAATTACACGACGCACAGCCGTCCCGCGGTATGGAGACGACACATACTACTGTAGGCTATCTTTGTGCTCCGGTAGCGGACACAGCTTGTTTGTGTGAAATAAAAATATTGTAATAAGTAATTGAACCATTTCCTTTTCAACCTACTCTCTCCGAGTTGTGAGATGAGCCTCTCAGTAACTTGTTGATAGAAAATTTACTTAGTACCTACATTTTCTAATACCACCAAGCAAGTACGGGAAGGCCTCCCGCAAGGTGGGCAAACGACCTGGTAAAGAGCGCAGGGACTCGGTGGATGCAGGCCGCTACAGACCGGTCAAAATGGAAGTCAATGGGGGAGGCCTATGTTCAGCAGTTGACTTCCTATGGCTAATATGATGATGACGATGAAGAACGTTTGAGTGAGAGTCAGGCCTCTGGCACCTGATACTTCAATAAGCTAATGGAAGCTCTGCAGAAGTCATCGATAGCATCCTACACATAGACTTTATCTCAAAAACCTCACAAATAATAGTTCCTGATATAATAATAGTTCATGATACATTTCAAGAAGAAAAATCCAATAACACTTTCTTTTCCATCTCCAGTCCAGTCGTTACACCATCGAAATAGTAATTTCATTGAAATTAGCCCTCCGCGTATTTCAGTCAGAATCATTTATTTATTTAAAATATCATTTCGGGTTGAAAATCGTTCACAAAACAATTAGCGTATCAAGTTAATTATGCACATAAAACGAACCGCTTACAACATTCGGCCTCCAAATGCTCCAGTTGTTAAATATTTGGACGCGGTCTGAGGAAGATGAAAGCAAAAACTAGAATACCTACGTAATAAATTCTAGTTGTTATAACCTTGTAAGAGTTTAGGTTTTAGTTTTAGTTTAGGGTTTAGGTTAGGTTTTACTGGTGGTAGAAATTTGATGACACAAATTTGTCACAAAATTCGGCCGGGTTGGTACCACCGTGCACGATTGTGAAAATCCTCCATAGTAATCAAATTTCGGTTTAATTGCGTTCAGGGGTCAGCAAGTGCATAGCCGGGCAGGGGGACTGTGGTCGCAGCACTAGTGGGACCGGTGGGTGTCACGCGGTGCTGCGACGACAATCCTCTTCTGATGAGGCCGTCAAGCTGAGTGCCACCATTGTTAACATGGTATGTGTATGTAATTGTGACCCTCTTTCTTGGACTTTACCTTCAGCTTACCATGAGGTGAGGTGAAGTCAAATTGACGTGTCCTATTTAGCCTAAGTAACTCTGTTAATCTAACTTACTAAGTTTGTACTTATTCCGTTCGTGATGTTTTCAATTAGAAACTTCCACTTTGTTTAATGCGAAATTAATCCAGGGAATCCCAAAATCCGTAATTAGGTAGTTGATCGAAAAAGGAAACATAATTATATTTCTTTCGTTGGTTCAATAAAATGTTTTTTTTTTTTATACCACTCAGGTGGCAGACAAGCTCACGGCCCACCTGATGGGAAGCGGTTACCGTGGCCTATGGACGTGTGCAACACCAGGGGCGTCACACTCGCGCTGCCGACCCTAAAAAAAAGCAATTAAAGCAGGAATAGCCTTTAGTCTTCCGGGAAGACCAAAGGCTACTCCCGCCTCTCCCTTCTTTTTTAGTTTTTGGACGGGAATACCGTCATGTCCTACCTCTCTTAGGCGTAAATGGTTCAAATGACACAATTTTGAATTGTATTCTAATGTCACGGTTAATTTCTAGCGTTTCGTTTTATATGTAATGTATCAATTGACATGTTTTAGTGCTATGATAGATGGGTAGGTATGGGTTCACAGCCTTGAGCCATAGTATCTTTCCAGAACGATAAACTGTAGAATTGGAAAGAAAAATTGTGCAAAACTTTATCGGTAATTATGTTTTGAAGTATTTAGGGTTGATAAAGTAAGTACATGGGCCTTACGGTCAATAAATTAGTATTGGAAATAAACCTTATAAGTCGATAACTTTTCTAAGAACCCTCATGCGTAGTGAAATAGGATTTTATGTAGTTAGTTAATACATTAGGTATGCGTCATTTATAGGGGAAGACGGGGACACCGTGGTTACCAAACCCGAGGGGGCCAGTCGGGGTGCGAGGGATATGCTTTATGGGCAACCTTACACACCGGTGGCAGCTTAAGACCCGAGACGGCGTGCGGTTTTAGTCGGTTCAAGCCCGACATAACCACCCCCGCTGGTAGGCGGGGGGTATCCGAAGGGATTTCCGCACGAAAAAAAAAAAGGTATGCGTCATTTGCATGGATAGGTCAGATAGGAAATTACAAGGCAACATGCATGATAAAAGTATTTATACATTGCAACATACCTTTTTTTTTTTTTTTCGTGCGTAAATCCCTTCGGATACCCCCCGCCGACCAGCGGGGGCTGTTATGTCGGGCTTGAACCGACTAAAACCGCACGCCGTCTCGGGTCTTCAGACGCCGGGGTGTAAGGTTACCCATAGAGCATATCCCTCGCACCCCGGCTGACCCTGGGCCATCTCACCACTAACAGCATCGCTCATCTTGTCTCCTCTGAAAGCAGAGGAGTACGGAGGGCGATGTGTTCCCGCCACGTTGGGTATTGGCCGACGATCAATGCCAACCCTATGAAGGGGAAGCCATTGACCGCCGCCCAGGGTGTACCGGCCGCTCCGATTCCGTTCCCCCCGGACTGCAGCGGGATCGGAATCGGAGCGACACTCGAGGAGGTTACCCAACACACACACCCATTGCAACATACCCAAAAGATATATTGTTGTGAATATTTGACTTTTGAAATTAAAATTATATAATTATAATCATTGCGGCAGCCCTGCCCTATGCGCGTCTCCCCGCATTTGCATCGGAAGTGCGTTGTTGAGCCCCACTCCGGCGCTTCCGCATTACAGTTCATAGAGGAGGGGAGAGGAACTTTCCTCCTCTATATCTGTTGCATTTTCATACACTTTAAACAGCTTTAATTTAGATATACTGACACAAACGAACGTGAATAAAGAACGATTGATTATATGAGTGACTAGCTGTTGCCTGTGCTGTTGAACTTGGAACCCGCGTGGAATTCACAACCCATTCCCGCTTCCCATGGGAATCTATTCTAGGTATAAATATATATTTATAGCCTATGTGTTATTTCAGACAATAATCTATCCCTGTACCAAATTTCAGCCAGATCCGTTATGCCGTTTTTGCGTGAAACAGTGACAAACCTCCATCCATCCAAACTTTTACATTTATAATATTAGTGGGATTAGAGCGATTACCAGTCAAATTTCAGAATCATCTATCACAAATAGTTCTCTCCAAACTTTCCAATTGAATGAGGCTCCTATAATAGAAGATTGGCTAGGATCTGAAACAACAACTTGACTGCGCCAAAGTGACGCTCGCAGCTACTTTGTGCCAATTACGGGCGGCACTAATTAACAAAGTTCACATTATCGCAGTTCCTATTATACGAGGCGTCGCGGTCGCTATGTGCATCTATTTGACTGTCAATTAGAATGTTTATCAACTATTTTGAATATAATTTCATACAATATTTATTATGAAAACAACTATTCACTGTAATGAGATCTATTGTCTGTAAAATAACTTTAAGGAATGTTCCCAGTGTACTGGTGCGTTAACATAAACTTCAAATTGAATTCTCGCAGAGCACTTAGCTGGCGAGAAGTTCTCAGACGAAATAATATAACTTAGAATACTTTCGGCTATTTCAGACATCGGTATATTGTAATAAAAGAAAATAACATCTAGGACGGGACTTGAACCCGCGACCAGTCCCTTACAGGGGGAATGCTCTGACCAACTGAGCCACCTAGACACGTCCCAGATATTCGAAATTCTCCGATATATCATATACGTCTTAAGGCGACGTTGGAGCCATCTACCGTAATTCTTGCGAACTACGGAAACAATGAATAACTTTACAGTCATTTTTAAACATTGTTTTTTGATCACTCCGCCTAATTAATTCAAATAAATATTTTAAGCATTTTGTATGCTTACTTTTTTCTAAAGATTTAGATCGGAAAAAGAGAACATCTAGGACGGGACTTGAACCCGCGACCAGTCCCTTACAGGGGGAATGCTCTGACCAACTGAGCCACCTAGACACGTCCCAGATATTCGAAATTCTGAAAATGATATATCGGAGAATTTCGAATATCTGGGACGTGTCTAGGTGGCTCAGTTGGTCAGAGCATTCCCCCTGTAAGGGACTGGTCGCGGGTTCAAGTCCCGTCCTAGATGTTCTCTTTTTCCGATCTAAATCTTTAGAAAAAAGTAAGCATACAAAATGCTTAAAAATTTAATTGAAAAAAAAAGAAAATAACTTACTGGAATACTGACAGAAAAACACCAGACACATACTACAGATTAACAATAACAGTAAGACAATCAATTACATCTTAATATTTGTTTGGATATCGACGATATTGCCAACCATTTCGGCATTTTTTTTTCAGTAAAACATAAGCGACGGTAGTGAGACGGTCAACATTTTTTTTTAACGTGTGGAAACCCCCACGAGCTTCACCCCATCGGTGCCGACGATGGGGTGGGCGTGTCGGAATCGGACCGACTAAAACCACACGGTGTCCTCCCCATGTGTCCGTTGCCGGGCACCCCGGGTAAGCCCTCAAAAGGATAACCCCAGGGTTACCGGTGGATTCTTGCAGCCACCGCGGCCTCGCCTGGTGGGGTCTGGTTTTATCCCGTAACGGTGAGTTGGCAGGCGGGTATAGGACACGCCTCCATTTTGGTCTGCTTCTGTAAGGACAGCGAGTCAGCCAACTGCCGTCCTCGGTCCCCGATCATGGAAGTCGGTAGCCCCGGGCGTATACGACGAGCGGAACTCTGGGGGCAGGGTTCTCTCTCGCTCCCTCTCCGCTGCCTCAGACGGTCGACATTCACCTTAATTTGTCAATCAATATCTCTAATCTAATAAATCATTTTTTTTCTGTTTATGCGCTGCCGTACTGTCCATGCGATTGCGTTACAAGTTTGTTAACTTATAGCTCGCACTTGCGTGAAGGTTTTAGGTACAGCGAACAAGAGAGCAAATGTGGGTAGACAAACATCCAGTTCGTCAGACTAACCAAAAACGACGCCTGGATATCAACTCCAGTGTTCAACTTCAAAGTCACTTACAAATGAATTTTAATTCAGTATACTGTTTTACCATCAAATTCAAATTATAAGATATCGTAGTTAAAGCATACTTTTGAAACCACTTAAATCAGATTTTGGCAGAATGTCTTGGAGTGAATGATTACAGGGTAAATACCAGATTGGCACAAGAATCGGACAATTATTATTGATTTAAAAGGATCCAGAGTTATTCAGCATTCGTTTTGTAAATGAATCTGAAGCTGCATTCATTTTGCAAAACTAAAAAATGCTTCGGCCGAAAATGTTTAAGCTACACTGTAGTAGAGCCAGTGATTTAGACGCCTTTGTAGTTAGAATGTCCAACTAGTTAGGACTTGGATAATTAGTCGTCTCCACTAGCCCACCACTGTCTGCGGCCACGTTGCACCTAGTTAGAATTGTTTGTGTGATATAGTATAACCGACGTTATATTAACAAGTTTATTCGTAGATTTTATAGAATTAAATAAAAGTTATTTAAACATTGTTTCCACAGTTGTATTGTATATTGTGGCGTGTGGGATAGCATCTAGTTTAGAATAATCATCACTAAATATTTCGTATGTAGGTAATACAATTTGTTAGTTTAGAAATGAAACATAATTTATTGAAAATATTCTTTATAATTGTTGAAGTGTGAAATATACGTTTTCTTTTTCATACATAATTTGGAAACTATGATCCAACTGAAATTGTATCACGCAACTATAACGATCGCACAACCAGCGTTGTTTTACGAAAAGCATTGTATAAATGTTGCAGTGATAATCTTAGCCAAGTCTGCCGTACACACTGGTGTTAAGTTAAGCTAACTTGCTACTCGCAAGTTTAATAGTATTTAAAGTGCAGCTCCAAATGTATATGATGATCCATGATACTGTAGTATTTGCTTGCTTTATATGAATAGGCAAGTAATTATTATTGAACTTAGTGCTGGTACCCAAATAAATCTTGGAGGTTTAGAACAGACTGAACGAATGGAAACTAATACTGGAGAACGTTTCCCTAAAATTGACAATATCGAAGTAATTAGTAAGCAGAATTGTAAGGAAATTCCTGCTGTAATGGCCCTGCCGGTCTTTTCCAACTCCACGGAATCGGAGCGGCCGGTACACCCTGGGCGGCGTTCAATGGCTTCCCCTTCACCCCTTCATAGGGTTGGCATTGATCGTCGGCCAATCCCCATCGTGGCGGGAACACATCGCTCTCCGTACTCCTCTGCTTTCAGAGGAGACAGGATGAGCGATGCTGTTAGTGGTGAGATGGCCCAGGGTCAGCCGGGGTGCGAGGGATATGCTCTATGGGTAACCTTACACCCCGGCGTCTGAAGACCCGAGACGGCGTGCGGTTTTAGTCGGTGCAAGCCCGACATAACCGCCCCCGCTGGCCGGCGGGGGGGTATCCGGAGGGATTTCCGCACGATAAAATAAAAAAAATAAAAAAAAGGTACTTGAATCCTATCAAGGGGGCCATCTCGAAACCGTCGATGCCCTAGGGTCAGTCGGGGTGCGAGGGAAATGCTTTATGGGCCACCTTACACCCCGTCGTCCTAAGACCCGAGACAGCGTGCGGTTTTAGTCAATTCAAGCCCAACATAACCGCCCCCGCTGGCCGGCGGGGGGGTATCCGACGGGGATTTCCGCACGAAAAAAAAAAGGTACTTGGATCCTTAGTGCAAGCCGGTGGTGAGATTGCCATAAAATTCAAGGATCAAATCAATTGAGGCTTCTACCCGTCAACAACAGTATTGTAGCAACGTAAAGCTCACTAATACCTTTAACATTTACAAATCCATGAGAAGGCCGGCCTTGTTTTATGGATCAGGCTACTGGGCTATCAAGAATATGGATAAAAATAGATTACAGGTTACGGATATTAGACCGTTAAGGTGGATGTGTAGAGTGACAATAATGGACAAGATAAGGAGAGAATATTAAATTTAGGAAGTATGGAAAAAGTAAGAGAAAATCGTTTATCTTATTAGAGTCCAGAGAAAGATCCTCTTGCTGATCTGATTCGCTATTTTCGGGAATTGTGATTAAGATCATCAGAAGAGATGATTGGTTAAGAATAAAAGATAGTATTGAATGAATGAATGAATGAATATATTTATTTCAGGCAATTAACTCATAAGCATTTGACAATTATTAAAATCATATTAAAAAAATAAAATTAAAAACTAAAATAAAATAAAATAAAGTAAAATAAATCACATTGCAAATAAATAAATAAATAATAACAATAAGATTAAATTTCAAATCAAATCAAATTAAAATCAAATTCAGATGAAAATGAAATTAAAAATGAAATTAAATAAATTAAGTATTACATGTATCGTATAGATCTCGTGATTTAATGCCCATTGTTACGTTATCATATAAATATTTTTAGAAGTATAGTTTCGAGGAAACAGAATAGTTCGGATATAAGGCGAGCGATGATAAATGGTCCGACGACGGCACCAAGACGGAAGCTGCGTGACTTATGACTCGCATTTGTTACGTGCACCTCGCCCTTGATCGACGGACGACTAACCTTCGTGAAGGCGGTTATGATGCGTGTTTAAAGTATTGACGGGGTTATTTATGGTGCTTAAAGTTTCAGATAAACTCTAGGTATATCATATGTTTCTGATGAAAACTTTCGAATAGAAAAAGAAAAATGTTTGTAGAAAATATTGTGTGTAAGGACGGAAGCAGCTGCTTACTCCGGAGGGAATAAGACGTGAGTGTACGTATATATGTGTAATATATGCTCCTTTTATCTGAAATATTCAAATATTCAGTCATTGAACGTAATTTTAAATTAGTTTCCAATTCGATTTGGCTTGACTTTGAGTTGGAATCTAAATCACAAACAAGTCTCAATCAAAAAGAAAATAAATTGAATCAGTTTCGGTTTACCGCTATTTGTAAATATTACGTAGGTACCTACGCCTTTAGGGGTTCAAACGTACCGTTTGGCAAAAGAAATAAATCAGCTTAAATAAATTACCTTTCAAGTAAACCCTTGCACTATACAAAGCGATAAGATTCTTGTAACTGAAAGATAATATATTTTATTTCATGCGAAAATTGTATTCAAAATTCGACGATTCTACAGTGTAAATGTACAGTGAAATCTTAGAAAAGACTAAAACATTGTTTCAAAAATGATGTCCACGGTTTCAAAACTAGCACCTAAATGTGTAAACTTATATTGGAGTAAGATTTAACATTTGAGACGTAAAAATACAATCTTTTATACGTTTGTAATACTTACATACAACGCGTACAACACAGTTGTTACTTCGCGCAGGTGTTAGGAAATCTCATAATGTAATGAACCTTATTTATTTCCATAAAGATCTATTTTAGTACTATACTAGGTGGAGTTACATAAATAGGAACCTGCTTTAATGTCGGATGAAATTACTTGGAAGAAATAAGCAAATTGAATTTAGCTCGTGACCGACTTGCGCCATTTTTCTTATTTTTCTTTTGTATTTTGTATCGTCACATACAATACTGACAGTGTTCCTAATTTGATTATTGCAATCACATCGCACACAACTCTGCAATTAAAGTGACGCTCAGTGGTATCTCCCCTGAGTGTCACTTTTATTGGAAATTGATTTGCTTTAATTTGTGTAATTTCAACCAATAATGGCAATATCGCATCTCCAGTTCCAACACGTCAGCCTAACCTAACTTTTTCATAACAGCAGTCATCCCAAAGTGTACGTACATTAGTCGCATCTTCATAACGTCGTCATGCTGGCGTAGTGATCCCTCAATATGTCAACGAAGATGCATCTAGTGCTTGCTTAGGGAGGAAAAGGGTGTCACCTGCCAAGGCAGGTGGGTTAAAAGGGGGAGATATTGTGCCAGGTGACTCTGCTTACAATATCGAGCGCGGCCGCGATTCTGTGCGCTATCTACCTAACAAACGTTTGCCAGAACGATATAATATACGGATGAATTTGAATTTTGTTAGAAAATCTTTTTCTATTTTGTTCGAGGTCACTAGGCAGCTTCTTTTTAACCGAAAAAAAACGGAGGAGGTTCTCAAGTCGACGCTTTTTTTATGTATGACCACGCATAACTTTTTACAGAGTAGTCCGATTTTGATAATTATTTTTTTATTGAAAGAAGTATACCCCGAAGTTGGTCCCATATAAATTTGAAAATAAAAATCCTACCCTAAGGGTAGGAAAACAGGGGATGATTGATTGTTCACTCACTGATTGTAAGGTACTACTCTGCAAATAAAACGTTTCTCAGTGTCCGATAAGTCATCAATTTCTGTAGGTACAGCTACTGACATTTTATTCCAATAGGCTTGGGGTGGAGTATTGTGTTTTTTAATATTGTTTGATCATCGTTCTCTCGTTCAAGTAATTATACCACCTAAAGCTACCAATTCATTGGGCGAATTAGAGCCTAAATTTGTAGTTTGCAATTTCATACGCTGCTGAGGATATAAACTTTTTTTTGCATACTGAACAGGGCAAGTCAGCATAAACATTAATCGCTTTTTTTAAATTTTCTGCGTTACACTAATTTCTTCGCTCGCAAGCCGCTTGTCGCATGGCGCTCAAACGCTTAGTTCTCTACTCAGGAGTTTCTCGTCTCGTCCTCCACAGTCTTTCCTCGCGTTGATCTAAACTTTCCTGTGAACGTGTTAATCTAGTTCTCTTTTTATTTGCTTCCAACCTTTTTTTTCTCGTTATTAGATTCTTCTAAATATCTTTTTCTCATTCGAGCAGTATTTTATGTAGGCCTACCCATGTTGGTATATAAAGCCTGTTTGTTTCAAGTATTTTTAATATGCAACAAATAATGGTTAAAGAAGTATTATATGAAAGTTAATAGCTTAAGTAAGGTAGGTAGATACTCGTATTTTAAAAGTAATCAAAAATTAAGCATGTAGTAATTAGAGGATTATAGCCACAAAAAAATATGAAATAACATAACATAACTTCACGCCTGTAACCCTGAAGGGGTAGGCAGAGGTGTATTACACACCCACGATTCGCCAGTTATGTTAAGGTCCCAATGTAATAGGGGGCGAGCCTATTGCCATCTACCGGACACATTACTAAGCGACGAGCGAGGTCTCGAGTTCGATCCCCAGTCACCTCTGACTTTTCGTAGTTATGTGTGTATTAAAAATGTTGATTATCGCTCTTTTATTATCTCAATGCTGGAATATTTTTTTTGAGCATTTCTTTGCATCAGTAAGATGCACTTTACTAAGTGCTAATTTATTTCTTTTTTATGCAAATAATGTGTCTGCAACCTCACCGACATTTTTACTAAATACACACTGAAAGTTGTGATCATACTACATGTTACAAATAGTTTAATGGTTACTAATTCCGTAAGCGCTATTTTTTTCTTTAGTGAGTTTAATATTATAATTGATACTGGTTGTAGTTAAAAATTGAATGCGCACTTCCAAAATGTTATACCAGCGCAATGTGTAAAATTGAACACCTTTAATGCCAGGTTTCAGTTTCATTTAAATTGAGCAGGTGGTGCAAAACCTACAGTAAAATGAAAATTCCCTGTTTATATAATGTTGTTACGCTTTCAACACCACACATTTTAACACAATATAGTCGAAAGTCACAATTTAAAAAATGTTTTACTAAAAATAACGGAAAAGTGAATTCTACCGTGACTTCATAGCGAATATCAATCGTAGAAGGTACATGAACATAACAACTCAGGAATATTATAGCAGCCTCACGACTCTCGCAGAACGAGCTGAGCAGGCTCTAATTTACTCGGAAACCGCGAGATTTTTTTAATTAGGGACCCTTAGTTCCTTTGTATACTGATCCCTGGGTTGGGTGTACCTATTAACGTAATATTGTACTCGCTGGTATCGCGTTATTTTGTTAATAATATTTATTTAACGAAAGCACAGGTATTATGTAATACGAGCAATGAACTATGAAACGAATGGCGAAGATGTTGGACTTGCAGCTAAGAGATTGCTGGTTTAAATCCTACTTCATAACGGTGGGATACTGCCCACCGTTATGAACCAAGTCTTAACATAAGACAGATGGCTCTCATAACCGGAGACGTGGTATAGTGACCCCCATCGCTTGCGATACTATTAGTTTACTCACTTAGATAAAGGGCAATTTTTGTTTAAGTTTTCTCCCGCGACGGCTTCTGACGTGTCATCCTTTCGGATCTGTCATCTTTAAACTAACTCACAGGCGACATACTTTATCCTTTATCGATCTTTATATAGTCAAATATCAGGTCGCGATATACGTGAGGTACGAACTTTGGGTAGTATTCAAAGCATAATGACGAGACTCCTATCACACACGGAATTGTGAAAACCTAAAAACGATGACTAGGTTACTAGTAACATCCAACAAGACGACTCATGTTATTATGTCCATTGTTTACAATGCGTTACATAGAATGCTGTAATGTTAAGCAGTTATTAAATTATGCGTATTTGGTAACATGTACAATTTGACTTGTAACATTATTACGGATAAATGAGTTGTGGGAAGCCACCAGCTGGATTTCCCTCATCGCACCTTCGGTCATCAGCCTCCACATTCTGAGACAACTCTGCACTAGGTTCCATATCAAGCTCACATCTCCTTTACGCATGTGTAGAAAATCTCTGCCTGCTTCACCATTCACTTCCGCACATTTCTCTCTTCGACGTTTCGATGGCACGCGGTCCTTATAGACCCTAGGATGTAATATAAATGTTAAGAGTTAAATACACTTTAGTATATTAATATAATAAAAGTAACAACAGAAATTAATAACATTTCAATTAAATTCCCAAATTCATCCAAAATTTCCCTGAATCGTACTGTCCTGTCTCCAGAAACTGCTGCCGAAGCCGCTGCTGATAGAAAACGGGCAAAGTATGCGCCCTTAACGGAGCAATATTCATTTGCTCTGTTTGCGGTCGAGACGATGGACAGTTGAAGTGCCGACGCTGAAAATATAGTGAGCGAATTGGGGCTTAGGTTGAGAGACAAAACGGGTGACTACAACGGGAATTACAAATAAATAAATAAATATATTATAATATATGAACAAACATTAAATAACATAAAATCAAATTCAGCGACCTTTAGATCCAGTGTGTACTGAAATTCAATATTAATTTACAGCAAAAGTGCTTCGATTCTTGTTGCAAATGTGTAACAAAGTTGCTCCACTCTATGACTTAGTATCGAACAACAAACAGCTGCGATTCTATTGAACAAGATAATCGAAGAGCGCATTGTCCACAACGTAACTGGACGCAACAATGTGGACACTATTTGTGACGGCCCTTGTCGCGACAGTAAAGTCACTACACATTATTCGTTCAATGGTTGTGAAGTTGCGTGCCGCGCCAGCGTCCACTCGGCGACGACCGAAGTGCTTTGTTGTAGAAGAATAGCGGCAGAATGTTGTGATGTAATGTGTTGATTTAATTGTAGGCATTATGTATATTTTTATATACACCGGGTGTTAGTGAAACGATCCTGAAAACGAAGACAAGCAATAGTACTGAAGATCGAAAGAACTTTATATATATATATCTCTTTTTTTTTATTATCATTATTCATGCTCCATAGTGTTAATACAGCTTTATGAACCGGTGACGTTATACCTACCGATATTCAAGGCGGTATCAATTTTTTTAGATAAAGTGATTAATGTTTTTATGAAATTATCGTTTCATTTAGCTATCACGAAGGAGCGTGAATAATGCGAATAAAAATAAAATAAAAAAGGGTTTTGAAATAAAACTATTTCTAACTATTTTTTATATTTTACATTGATCCCGATATTTCGGTTGCTTTTCAGCAGCCATGGTCCCGGGTTTTATTTCAATATGTGAACTCGGCGTAAACTTCCGACAATATCATGTAAAAAAGGTTTTAATAAAAATATATTAAGCCGATCGAAGAAAAATGTTCAATTTTTTTTTATCTTCAGTGATCCCCAGTCTTCGCTTTCGGGAGCGTTTCCCTAATCCCCGGTATACTGTTCAAAATGTTGTATTATTTAATGTTTGCTTTAGAGTTAGGTATGAATGCACAGGGGTGCTTGGTTGCGGACCTCCACGCGGTGCGCCCTGGGCTTCGGAGACGGCAGCGAATCTCTCCTAGGGCGGGAGAGCCGCTGCCGCCTGCGGCCAGCTCCGACCGAGGCTCCGACGGCCCTGTTGAGGACTGTTCGGAAGCTTTCCACGTGTCCCTCTGATTAGCAGATGGCACAGACGAAAAAAAAAAAAAAGGTATGATAGCACAACTCACAAGATGGAGACATTTATGATTACACAATTATTATAAGACCAAACTTATATTATCTTTCAAGATGTTTTCTTGTGCTATGAGTTCTTCAGGTTATTAAATTGTTTCAGAGTACCTTTTTTTTTTTTTTTTCGTGCGGAAATCCCTTCGGATACCGCCCCCGCTGGAGAGCGGGGGGTCTCCAGCGGGGGCGGTTATGTCGGGCTTGAACCGACTAAAACCGCACGCCGTCTCGGGTCTTAAGACGCCGGGGTGTAAGGTTACCCATAGAGCATATCCCTCGCACCCCGACTGACCCTGGGCCATCTCCGGTTTCGAGATGGCCCCCTTACTTGCTCTCCACTGTGCCATCTGCTAATCAGAGGGACACGTGGAAAGCTTGTGAACAGCCCTCAACAGGGCCGTCCTCGCCTCGGTCGGAGTTGGCCGTAGGCGGCAGCGTCTCTCCCGCCCTAGGAGAGAGGCGCTGCCGTCTCCGTTGCCCAGGGTGCACCGCGTGGAGGTCCCCAACCAACCACCCCTGTTTCAGAGTACCTACATGTTTTAATGTTTATTGAAGTTTATCTTTTGCATTAGAGTTCATCTTTGTTATTTTGCCTGTTCTTTTCTATTTGGGAAGGTTAGGTACGGCAACTCGGTAGTACAAAAATGTTTCAGGCTTTACTTCAAGGGAGTTACTCATATCGTCGGCTTGCTGTTATCAGAGGGGACACTGCGAATGGCCCAGGGTCAGCCGGAGTGCGAGGGATATGCTCTATGGGTAACCTTACACCCCGGCGTCTGTAGATCCGAGACGGCGTGCGGTTTTAGTCGGTTCAAGCCCGACATAACCGCCCCCGCTACCTGGCGGGGGGGTATCAGAAGAGATTTCCGCACAAAAACGCGGTAACTCGGTAGTACAAAAATATTTCAGGCTTTACTTCAAGGGAGTTACTCATATTGTCGGCTTTTACAATACAAGTATTGACGAGACTTCCTCTGCGTGACAAACTCAAGTTACGAATGAATAAGTTGCCAGCATCTAACTCGACAATGGTAAACTAAAACCTGTTTACAACTCTCGTGTTCATTTCATCTCTCACACGGTGTGCAGGCTTGTCGGGGTGCGTCGTGTAGCGAGTGTAGCGCCCGATACAAAGTGCACGCTACAGACATTGTTAGGAGCGATTCACCGCGGACTTGCGCTGGAACCCGACAGCTGGCGTGAACTAGTACACGCCACTCGCACTGGACCGCGCTTTGAATTGAAAATAATGTTAGTGCTTGCTTGTAAAATGGTTTTAGATTGCTTTACACAAATCTAAAACCACTATTCAACTACACATTGTACAATTCAATTAATGTTTTACTTTGTAACTATTGCAACTTTAGAATTTAGTTAAGCTCCAAATTTTTTTATTGATTGCTGAAGAAATGTTTAACAAAGAGAACTTGTAGGCAGCGTGTGCTTACTATCAATACGCGTATCGTTATGCAATATTATACGTTTGTGAATAAAAGAATGCTTTACTCCAAGAAGCGCGTGGCTGACGCGACACAATGCCTACTAATCTTACATTACAGTATGTCGTACGGTCGCGGCTCGCGTTCGCGTGGAGGAAAATTGTAAATTACAGTTTTAGAGATAGTACATTTACGGCACCTAGGTAGACAGTACTTTACTGACAAAGTTCAGCTAGGCCTTCTTTTCTACCGCAATTTAATAATGACTTATTGGCCTTAGTAATAAAAATACATGAAAATTCATGAAAATAGCATCTAAATGTATTTAATTTTAATATTATACACGAAATGTATAAAGAAGTCGCGATTATAACAAAACTTGAAAGGTACTATGTATTTATTTATTTATTTTGAAAACCAACGGCGATACAAATGTAAATTTAGACAGTATGTACCTTAAAAGTATGGCTAATAACAGGCTTCCCTTAGTATTACATGTTATAGGTAATTCGGTTGGTGAACAGACACAAAAACGGATAACAATATGCTTGCAGTGTTGTATTAATAGCGAACATTGAATTAATAGTTCTGAGTTTAGCTTATCACTGCTCGCTTTACAAACAAGTTATTGAAGATAATAGTTGCTTAGGAAGTAAATAATAAATAAAAATACAGTTGATTATTTAAGACTAGTCAGAAGTTGTCATGATCATGAGATCGAAACTTCTCTCAAAGCACTCAATAGTTTGAGTCTAAACATTTTCTTAGAGCATGAGAATAGGTCGATATCGCCAAAAGTAGTGTTATGAGTCCGAGCAATGCGTGTAAGTACACTATTTTGGGAACAGTTTGTAGAATGCCGAGGCACGTGTAACATGGGTGTATGTCGAGTACGTCTAGCGGGAGCATTAAATGTGATTTGCTCTACTAAGTCAGGAGAATCTAGGCGTCCATTCAATATATCGTATAGCAGGCACATATCTAAAATTTTGCGTCGATCGTCAAGGGGTAATATTCCATGAGTAACACAGGCTTGTTGGTATGTCATGGGACATTCACGCTTGCGGTAATTAAGATGGTTAATAAATTTATTTTGTATCCGTTCCACTTGGTCCTTGTAAATAATATAAAAGGATGACCAGATAGGGCAAGCGTACTCTAGTATGCTTCGTACAAATGCAAAGTAAATTGTCTTTACTGACCCGACATTTTTAAAACACTTACAAGATCTGATAACGAAACCCAAATTTTTGAAAGCAGTAGTGGTTACATGATCTATATGTTCAGAGAATGTCAGTTTACTGTCAAACGTTACACCTATATCACGGACTGCGCTGACTTTGGCTATGATATTGTAGTTAAAGTGGTACTGATAAATAACTGGATTCCTTTTACGGGTGTAACTGATGAATTGGCACTTGCTGATATTAACTGTGGTTTTATTCGCTTTATAGTACTCAGTTAAGTTATTTAGATCAGCTTGAAGAGATTCGCAGTCATCTATACTATTAATTCTACGAAATTTTTTTTTATCATCGGCGTATATTAAATATTTTGAATAGGTACTTGATAGCCTCATTAATGTCAAATACGTACGCGTTGTAGAATAAAGATCCGAGGCGATCCTTGTGGTACTCCACTCGGAATTTCAATAAAGTTAGATCGATAACCTCCTACTACTACCGCTTGAGACCTAATAATAATAATAATATTTATTTATTGAACCAAAAACTTAACATAGTTACAGGAAACATAGTATAAGACACAATTTATATGACACAGGTACATTTGAATTGCGGTTCATTTCGTAAAATTAAATTGCCATGTTTACAAGTGTGATGAGCCCTGCTTCTTACACTAGGAATAAACCTGTTACATAAGTAGCAGTCATCGGTCATTATGTTAGATATTCAATTTATTTACATAATAGCGAGTGTACCATGTGCATTTGGGTGTGTTTGCATGTACGAGCATTTGCGTTCATTCGTGCTAATCTGCGAGGGTGTGTGTGTTTGTGTGTGTGGTTGTGTATGTGAGGATACGTGTATGTGTGTGTATAATAGAGAGAGGGTGCGTGTGCATGCGTGAGTCTTTGTATGAAGGGATGTGTATTAGGAAATAAATCTCAACAATAGCTCAGTACTGTCATAGTCCTGGTTTAGAAGCCATTCTGTTACTTTTTGTTTCACTTTATAGGTGTTTAAGTCCCTTAGATTTAGCTTTTTATGTAGATATTTGTAAACGTACGTGCTTAAGACATAAAATTGGTGTTGTGCAAATACTGTCCTATGTACAACACTTGCAGGTAAGTTTGTGCGTTTGTTAGGGTTTGATGGGTCAATATTACTATGCCTTCTTAGGGTTGATCGGAGCACATAGAGTTGGCGGACTGTGAGGACCTTACAATCAGCATACAGTTGTTTGGTTGGGTATCTGTATGGTCTCTTCGTCATGACTTTAAGTACGGCTCTCTGTGCCCTCTCAACCCCAAGAAAACCAGTTTTAATTGCACCACCCCATACGGTTATGCAGTACCCTATAATAGACTGACAAAGCGCAAAGTATGTCATTTTCATTGTGTCCAGGCTTGCTGATCCCCTGAGAGATTTAAAAATATGTGTTAGTCGCATGATTCTATTGGTAAGGGTGTCTATATGGCTGTTCCATCTTAACCCATCGTCAATCCGAACACCCAAATACTTCGCATTATCGACTTTAGTGAGTGAGAGACATGTACAAGGTGCTATTGTACTAAAGCATGAGTGGGCTGTGATTTTAAATGAGTCTGGCGGTTTGTTTATATGTCGTATTGAAAATGGGACATATGCGGTTTTCTCCAGATTTAGTGACAAAAGATTGCGTGTTAGCCACTCCATTACTTTAGTGAGGGCAGACTCGGCGTTTGCTTTTACGACTTCCCAAGTTGGACCATGGACCACGATTGCAGTATCGTCAGCATATGCAAAGAGCTTTGAGTTTGGTAGTACCAGCTTGCAAAGGTCGTTGACGTAGATTTGAAACAGGGTTGGAGAGAGTATGCCCCCTTGTGGAACGCCGCAAGTTACTGTATTTTCATCACTAAAGTAGGAATCAATCTTTACGATTTGTTTGCGATTATTTAAATAGTCCTTGAAAATGTTTAGTGCTACTCCCCGCACGCCCAACCGCTCCATTTTCTCTATAAGTATGGGAACAGAGACCGTGTCAAATGCCTTGGAGAGGTCTAGGAAAATTCCTAAACATTTAATCTGACGGTCCAAGTTTTTTGCAACGAATTGTGTCAAATCTAAGACGGCATCTTCTGTGGACACATCAGGCTTGAATCCATATTGGTTGTCAGCTATGATATTAAAGCTATTTAAGTATGACCTCAGGCGTCTGTTCAGCATAGTTTCTAGAATTTTGGAGAGACAGGGCAGCACTGATATGGGTCTGTAATTACTGACACAGTCTCTATTCCCTCCCTTATATATAGGGTGAACTAAGGTCTTTTTAAAGTTATCCGGAAACACGCCAAGCTCCAAACAGCTATTGTATATGTGGCAGAGCGGTGGCACCAGTGTGCTACAGTTTTGCTTTAGGACTAAGGATGGTATTCTGTCCCAGCCTATTGCACAATCGGTTCGCAATTGCAAGATGCAGGATTCCACTTCTGCTTCGTCAACTGCTAGTAGAGCTAGGGAGTTGAGAGATGACTGCGTGGGATTAGTTACTCTGGATGCTGTAGTTATATTGGTATCACGAGTGTCGGATTTGGATGTTAACTGTGCTGCCATATTTTGGCCTATGTTACTAAAATAATGACAAACTTTATTTATGGATGCCTTGTAATTGTCTTTTATTTTTAGTAAGTCAGATGGACTAGTGTTTGTTTTTTTTTGTGTTAGTAATTTCTTTGATCACTTTCCAAAGCGCACTCGGATTACGTCTTGCCTTTTCTAACTGACTCTTCTCATGAGCATGTTTAAGCCTTCGTAGCAAACCGTTGCAAAAATTACGGTATCGGGTATAGGTAACCTTCAGAATTATATTATCAGGGGACTTCCTAGATTTGGTGTGCATTCTGTCTCGATTCCTAACACATTTTAGGAGTCCAGGGGTCATCCACGGTTTGATTGTTCTACGTCTTTTTGGGATATTAATTTGCGTAGTGTTATTGGCTATAATTGTTGAAATTTTTGTAGTAAGTAAATTTGTAGATTTGTTGGCATCCGAGATTTTAAAGATATCACTAAAATCCGTTTTTCCCAAGTCTAGTTTAATTGCTTCATAATTTAGTTTAGTGATAGTGTTTTTAATTACATGTGTAGTTTTAACTTTTGCGATTGCTAATATGACTGGCTTATGGTCTGTTATGGAGGTATCCAGAACCATTGTAGTGTTTGCTTGGACTGTCTTTAACATGGTGTGATCGTAGCACTTTTCCATCCTGGTTGGTAAAAGGTGTGTCGGCAGTAGTCCGTGGGATGCATTTAAAATGAGGTAGTTAAGGCTATGTTCGTCTCTATTGCATTGCCTTATGTCGATATTTAAGTCGCCCACAAGAACTATATTTGGATAAGGAGACAGTTCTGTATATACATTATTTAAACTGGATAGAAAGTTTTGATGATTTTCTTGAGTTTTGTATGAAGGGGATCGGTATACCGACACCACAGCTAGCCTATTATCTATCTCGCATATGAGACAGCTCGCGTTGGTGAAATTCGGTTCTCTTACGACAACTCGCATCTCCAGTTTATTTAGGACTATGATTCCAGCATTTTGGTTAGAATTGCGTGCAGTGGCCTGTGAATGGTAGCCTTCAAGAGTGGGAAGATTGCGTACCTTACTCATCCAGCACTCAGTCAATACAATAATGTCGAAATCAATCTTTGTCCTATGTAATAAGGTCTGCAAGCTATTAAAATTCTTGTTTACACTTCGAATATTTATATGAAAGATAGTTATGTTACTATCAGTTTTAGTAATATAATTCGGACATTCCTCTGGGTTGCAAAGGATAGCCCCATCAGCATTGTGTTGATCTAGTTCATAATTAATATTATTTATCGAAGCCATTTAGATAGATAGGAGTTAGCTAAACTATGTGGTTTGGGGTACATTGCATGAATTTTTTTAAATAGTGTATGACTTGGGAGTATTGTGACACATGGGTGGTAATTGATATTGCTTTATTGCGTGGTATTGTGGTATTGTGGTAATTGATATTGCTATTGATATTGCTCTTGTATAAGTAAGATTTAACTCAATCCGGGGCATTAAAACATAAACAACCCAAACCGGGGCAAGACAGGGACACCGTGGTTTCCAAACCCGAGGGGCGGCGTGCGGTTTTAGTCGGTTCAAGCCCGACATAACCACCCCCGCTTCCCGGCGTGGGGGTATCCGAGGGGATTTCCGCAAGAAAAAAACAAGTTGAATTCCTGAGACGAGCTCAGCCAGACAAGGAATTTTCTTTTATTTTATATATATATATATATATATATATATATATATATATATATATTTTATCTTGCAATGGTTCACCCCAGCACGAATCTATTACAGAAAACAGCAACTCGATAGCTCATCTCCTTCATACCCAAAACCGTGACAGAAAATTGGCAACGACGACGTCGACGACAACTCGATAGCAATAGGGCTTTTCTAAAGAAAATCCCTAAAAAGTACTATGTACTACGCTCAAGGCATAGGTAAGGCAACGAAGACTGTTCTGCTCTTGTGGATAATATTAATAATAGAAATTCAACCATCTAGTCGGCGGTTTCTTCTTATTAAATGATGTAGTTTTTGTGACTAGTCTTATCAATAGTCATAAATAACCGCTCGGTGCTCATCTCCGAGTCAACGAACATACTCAGCAGATAATCGATTCGCTAATAAAACTAAAGAACAATTTCGCTCAACGAAATGTTAGATTGTATCGCAAACAAGTAAGTGCGGACCTGCGGACATTGCCTCCTCGACTCCAGCGGACGATCGCTGATACTGCGCTGTGATTGCATTGTTGTAAAGACTTTATCTCAAGGATGTTGTTGACTTCCTGGTTCCATTAATTGCAGCTTATAGTTGTGTAACACATCTGTATACATACCTACCTATTAATTAATGTAAAGCATTTTATATAAGACTGTAGCTGGGAGAGAGTTAACTGAACATTATGGACATGGTTAAGTCCGCTGGTTGATTAGGACAAAAAAAGGAACAGGAAACAAATATATGGTTGTGCTCCGTAAAAGAAATCAGACAACTACTACCATTTTGGTACCGTACTGTTCAATGAAAGCTTCTGCTATTTACAGATTATTTGTAGATTAGCTAGCTTGTTTTTAATTCCATAGTCCTCCGCCGTGTGTGTCTATCTGCCCGTCTGTTCGATAGAATCTTTAAAACTACTGCACTGATTTGGATAGAGTGGTTCTCGAGATGGGTTTTAATATATAATTTATCAAGTGTTTGTATACATTGGCTAAAATATAATGATATTTGTTGGAGGTATCGGAAAAAATAAGCCGTCTGGGAGTTTTCAACCAAAAAGCTGCATTTGATATATAACAGAATGATGAATAATGGAATTATGTATCTTATGTAGGTTGTGGTGTTGGAATAGGTTCCTATGGGTAGCAGAATTCCACGCGGGTGAAACCGCGGGCAAAAGTTATTTAGGTAATAAAACACCCATGATTATAGAAAAGGAGTACCATTGTAACTTATATTTTCTTTTCCCTATAATTATTCAATAAGTTTGTGCATTTCCTCAGTGGTGCGGCGATAGTGAATGCAGTAGTGTGCATTAAGTCCCAGGTTCAGCTAAAGGTCCTAGTTAATGTTTCGGAGATATAGGTAGCTCATCGACTAATAACTAACAACTCCGAAAGATATAGGTAACTCCAGTGAGCACAGAGCTATCCGGGGGGCCTGGCAATGGGCGTTTGGGAAGGTCACCGTGCGGTTTTAGTCGGGTCGATTTCGACATACCCACCTGATTGCTGGTACCGGTGGGGTGAAGCCCGTGGGGTTTCGACACGTAAAAAAAAGACCACAGAACTCTTAGCATGCACGGAGTATAGTTATCGATGAAGTTTATAATATAGAAGTTTGCTCACAATGGTTAACCAATAATCACTTCACACATACCAATTACGACAAGTCAAAGGCATAACGAACCATGCATGTGTCAGTTGAAGCACTCGACAATCACTACTCAGCGTCCAGAAAAGATGACTGCAAATAGAAGTGTGTTATGTCAAGTGTGTGCGACAGTACTTTATTAGATAAATCGAGGGCGATGGTCCGGAAGCGATGGGATGCGACGCGGTCCAATCGATTAGCGGACGAGCGGCCGGTGGACACTGGGCCGGAGCGGTCGCGTGTAGTCGGCAGTGCACGCGCGTTATCGCACCCTATCGCAGCTGTAACTTTGTTGTGCCATGTGCCGAAGGCCTCCGCGCACGCTTCCTGCCACAGAGTAGTTTTTGATAAACTTCCGCAGCACTGCCAGCGCTATTTACTGGTAATATTCATCGCTTCGCTGCAAAGTAGGGCAGCAGGTTATTACTAAGTGGAAAAGCATCCGTTTCACGAATAACTAAATTTACGTACTTCATTGAGTTCATTGTTGAGAAAGTTAATTATGTGGAGGGTCCATGAAGAACCCTATTGGTTGTTGAATAATCATATTTTGTAAAGAATTCATAGTAAAATATAATAAATACGAATCAAATAATCTAGGACATGTTACGCAGCGTTATCTAGACCCAAACTAAGCATGGCCTATAATATGAATCCTAGAACGCGGATAAACTACATTATGTTTTTTTATAAATATATAAGTTTCTACATATAAACACCCAGACATGCATTGGATGGACATCGAACCCGCGACCTCTGAGGCTCAAACGCTCTACCGCCAGGGCATACAGAAGGTCGAAGATAGATAGATAGATAGAATCGTTGTTCTCTTTAAAAAAATACGCTATCAAATATAATAATAAATTGAAATTGTGTTTAAAAAAGAACGAGAGGAAGAATAAAATTTACATAACATAACATAAACTCACGCCTATATCCCCGAAGGGGTAGGCAGAGGTGCTAGCGCACCCACATTTCGCCAGTTTATGTTTAGGTCCCAATGTAATAGGTGGCGAGCCTATTGCCATTAACCGGGCACTTATAAACCTGCGATAAATACACACATAACTTCGAAAAGCATCGAAAAGTCATTGGTGTGTGCCATGGTAAAACCTGTGATCGAACCCGAGACCTCGTCAGCAGTCTATTACCCATACCACTAGGCTATAATATTTATACATTACTTATTCTGAACATTTTTTTTTCCTATTTAATTAGTAGTAGTTTAAATATGTGTAATAATTTGTATTTCTTAGAATTCACTTACACAGTATAATTTTTAAATACCTGCGGCTAAAATAATTTGATTAATGTCCTTTCGTTAATGTTATTGCTTATAGTCACGTACCTTAACCAAGTAACGAAAAGTAGCCAAAACACAGTTGAGTACAGGGCCTTTCTCATTAAGGTTTACAAACACTACGAAAAGTGGTTAGTAGACAATGTTTTTCTATAGTCTCAAATAATTCTTTGATACTAAAATAATGTAGTTGTTGAGTAGTCTTTATTAACTCAGCGTGGATTCCGGTTGGGTTCCGGGACGTTCAGCTTGGAGCCCGGGGTTACGCTTTTAGACTTTTACTGCTCTACTTCGTCTGGTTTCCGTCATCCCTCGCAGTGAGACCATTCACACGCATGTCATCGCTTACGACGCGACGTTACACCACCACATCTTGGGTCATCCCGTCCTACCCTACATATCATTTATTGTGAACTAACTGTTCGCCCGCGTGGTATTCTATTTCAGTTCCTGTTTTTTTTGTTGAATCTTCCCTTCCCTTCTCCGAATCTTTCTATGGGAACCTATTCGAGGAATAAAAGTAGTTTGTTATATCTCAAAGGGTTTAGGCATCGTTTTCGTTGAAAGCTCCCAGATGGCTTATTCTTTCTGTCACTACCAACAAATATCATTATATTTTGGTTGTAAACAAAAACTTGACAATTTATATACTTAAACCTTCTTCGAGAACTACTCTTGCATTGTTGAAAACAGCATGAAATAAAGGCGCAGTCAGGACAGACAGACGCAGCGGAAGACTTTGTTTTATAATATGTAGTGCTAGTGACATAACAAGTATCGATCAAAATACCTTTTTTTTTTTTTTTATTGTGCGGAAATCCCTTCGGATACCCCCCCGCGTGCCAGCGGGAGCGGTTATGTCGGACTTGTCTCGGGTCTACAGACGCCGGGGTGTAAGGTTGCCCATGGAGCATATCCCTCGCACACCGACTGAACCTGGGCCATCTCCGGTTTCGAGATGGCCCCCTCGGGTCGATCAAAATACCTGTAACGTTCATAACATAACATAACATAAACTCACGCCTGTATCCCCGAAGGGGTTAGGCAGAGGTGCTAGCACCCATATTTCGCCAGTTTATGTTTAGGTCCCTATGTAATAGGTGGCGAGCCTATTGCCATTAACCGGGCACTTATAAACCTGCGATAAATACACACATAACTTCGAAAAGCATCGAAAATCATTGGTGTGTGCCATGGTAAAACCTGGGATCGAACCCGAGACCTCGTCTCAGCAGTCCATTACCCATACCACTAGGCTACCGCGGCTATGTAATTCGTATGGCGGCCTGTAACGTTCACCATGAACAAAATCTTTTCTATTTCTGACTTCATATTTATTTCGTGTAAGCCCATGCCACTGAAACTGTCGGTGGGATTATACACATGTCTCCATAATGCCGTTAGTGGCCCGAGCATTCCGATCTAAATGATTTAGATGTTCTTTATCCATGGTATTTCCGCGGTTAACATCTACGCAGGATGTATGGTGTCGGCTAGCCAGCGCCATCATATAAATAACCTGAATGAAATGCTGGACCCAAATAGAGCAGACGTGACATATTTATGTTTGGGTGGATTATTTAGTTTAATGGTGAAGTGTGGATAGAAGTTAAACATTTGACTGTAATAAAATCGTATTTATTCGTAACCTATATGAACATTTCAGAATTTAGATTAGTTTTAGAAAAACATCAATGTAAATCAAGCATACCGATGGTCCCTATTAGGAATGCCGAATACCTTGTCCAGTGGAAGAAGACCCTGGGCTCCGAAGTGGAAGGTTTGGAAGAAGTTTTGAACCGGGATTGAAACTGGGATGTCTATGATCATCGGTAATACGTAATAAGTACTACTATGGGGATATTTATCATGTATATATGTTTTGTCAGATTTTCGATATTTCGGTCCTATTGGAAGTAAGCAGAATAGCTTTATACTATATAAATAAATAATAAATATTCTACGACATTCTACACAGCGCTTTCTAGACCCAAAGTAAGCATAGTTTAACTAGCTTGTGTTATGGGTTCCAGAATACGGATAAACATACTTTATACTTTTTTTTTTTGTAAATACATACATATTATACATAGAAACACCCAGACCAATGCAAATAGACATATTCATGCATACAAATATTTGCACTGAGCGGGAATCGAACCCACGCCCCCCTGTCGTAGCAGTCGAATGCACTACCGCTACGCCACAGAGGCCGTCATAATTTTTGATGTCAAAATAAGATTCTTAATTATTAATCTAATTAATATTTGATGTCAAAACGTCTTTAAGCGCGTTGAACATTTTTTGGGTCAACAAAATCATGGAACTGGCGTCATCGTCACCGAACGATTTCTATATTCAAAAATATGAAGTGATAACTTCTTTATTTATAAGAACGCCTTCTTTGTTGTATTTGATGTACTCGGATCCTCAACAAAATGTTTTTGTTCTGATCTTGATGAAGTTTCGAACTGATTCATCGATATTTCCTGAGGATTTAAAAAATATACACGTAATTGTTCAAGTTTTCACTTTTGTCGACATTCCCGGAGTGCCACTGTTTTTATGCCCCACATGTAGCAACCGACCAAAGGCCGCCAAAGGTAACCGCTTATTGTGTATGACGTCAAGGGTTATTTGGTCAGATGGCTTTAGTTTTATAAAAGACAATGAGATTGTCCAATGTACTTAAAAGAACAAAGTACTAGGTTCCCTATTAAGATAAATTAATCAATGTGAATAATAGGTGATACGGGCAGTATTTTCCAAACCGGCTCGCTCGTGGCCAAGTCCCGGCGCGGAGCAAGTTCGGGCGCAATCTATCGAGCGCCGGTAAGTGCCGCGCTCTCCTGACATATCGCACCGTTTCGGAAACGTTCAGTCTCCTAGCTCGTTCGCAGTTTGATTCTCGTTCTATTTTGGTAGCTTCTCTCTCGAGACTTGGATGTTGTAAACTTTGAACACAGATACATCCTACTTATATTATAAATGTGAAAGTTTGTGAAGATGTTTGTTACTTAATCACATATGGGTGAAATTCTTGTACATTATGGTCTGGAATAACACTAAGGCTACTTTTATTCTTGGAATAGATTTCCATAGGTAGCGGGAACAGGAACAGCTAGTATTCATCTGACTTTGAATCTTTAAAGAGCAATTTGTTAGCAGGATTATTTCAGTTACAATGATTTTCTTTGCTATACGTTTGTTACACCGGGATCTCGTTGCGATCCTGGGCGTGGACGTTCTCACGTTGGAGACCTTGGTGAGGGCCGTGGTCTCCGACCGGAACAGGTGGCACGCCGCTGCCTCTTTCTGCGAGCAGGTAATGCGCGCGAAAGAGACGGCGAAGAGGGAGCGGGAGAGAACCCTGCCCCTCGAGTTCCGCAGTCTGCGGCGAGGACGCCGCAGACTCATCTACGCCCGGGACTACCGACCTCCAAGATCGGGGCCTGAGGACGGCAGTTGGCCGACTCGCCGTCCGTCCAGAAGCAGGCCGTGGCGGAGGCGTGTCGTGTGTGCCCTCACACGCCTGCCAACTCACCGAAGCGGGATAAAACCCGACCCCACCAGGCGAGGCCGCGGAGGCGGCCAAAGTCCGCCGGTAACCCTGGGGTTATCCTTTCGAGGGCTTACCCGGGGTGGCCGGCAACGGACACTTGAAACGGACACAGTGCGGTTTTAGTCGATACACAACATAACAACATAACCACCCCCGCTGGCCGGCGGGGGTGGTTATGTTATTATTTATGACGTAAAAAAAAAGAAGGTGTTTGTTACATGTTTTTATAATGGCTAAATATATAGTATCCTGGCCTTATTCTTTGTCATTTATACACTTCGTATACTATTTTGTTTAACGCTGAGATGCTGATGGACAGTTTTGTTTCTTAGATTTAATAAAAATATTAATTATTTCTACACTAAAAAAAAAACTTTTTTATTGGACACTTGAATATTCAGAAGATAAAGTTTCAAAAAGGAGGATCACCATTTTTGATTTTCGAACGGTTATTAACAATATCTAAATATCGGTGGGATCACTTCGACTCAAACGTCGATTGCAAACTGTAAAACTCAATCTGATAGCGATTATGAATACTTGTATATAATAGATATATAATATATATAATGAATATAATATATAAAAGATATATCATAGATAACTTTAAATAAATAAAATTCATTAGCAAACAGGATATTATCAATTAGAAAGATTAGAAAGTGTTCACAGTGTATCTGCTCATAAACACGATTTCCCATGATGGGTGTGTTCATGGGACCCGCTGATACAGTCTTCGTGTTGCGCTGGTCTTCGGTGGAACACTTTATGTGTAGCCTCGAAGAGTACTTGAGTTTTCCAAAATAAAAGAGGCTTTTTCCTGTATTCTTCATTGATTTCTTCGTGAAGAGAGAGAGCACTTTTCGCTCCGATTTCTAGCTGCCGACTGAGGTGTCGAAGCGAAATTATAGCGGCTTTTGTAGCCTTAATTAATTAAATCGAATTTTATGATTGGGCCAATCTAGTTATCGCGGCTCGTTAGCGACACCGCGGCTTGATGACTTGTCGCGGATATACCCTTATGGTCGATCGGTCAATTTACAAATTTGTACTTATTATCTATTTACAATGATTCTATTAACTATATTATGTATGGAATAGGGAATAGAAAAAAGTTTATACAAATAACATACAATTTACTCTTATAAATCAGCTAAACAGTGACGATTCGTTCGTTTTAACTATTATACATGACTGTTCCTATTGTGTTTCGCAAATTAGTCTTTATTTATGTAAATTATTATCACTTATATACTCTATATAAATCAACCTTATATACTAGTAGTGTTCTACACAGAAAGATTCACATTGGAAACGTTAGGATATGAAAAAAAAAAACACTAATTCCTTTTTTACCCTTGCCACTTTTCCTCTTTTCACCCTTTCTATATTTCCCGTTTTTACGCTTTCCACTTTTCCCCTTTTTACCCTTTTTCACATTTCCCGTTTTTACCCTTGCCACATTTCCCCTTTTTACCCTTTCCACAATTCCCCTTCTTACCCTTTTATAGTGTGTGTGTGTGCAAGTCACACACGGTAGAAGTGAAACTTCTGAAAAGTCCCTGATTAAAAAGAAAACTTTTTCGTTTCATCAAGTTTGAAATCACAACGATTCTAAAGATTTACAAGTTTTCATAATCGCTATCACAATGAGTTTTACAGCTTGCAAGCAATTTGAGTTGGAGTGATCCCGCCGACGTTTACAATGAAGTACCACCAGAAAAGCACTACCCTCAGTCCGGGTCACCCTAACCGCTTAATTTGCACAACAGTACCATAGATTTCATCGATCATTACCGAAGAGCGATAGGGCGAACTGTCGGAAGTTGGAACGGGCCGAAATGGGCACTCTGTTACTACTACTGCGACGTGTATGCATATATGTTAATATGGCTTAAGTATAGCTTTATTTTTCTGTCTTTTATTTACAGGAATATTTTATACAAGAGTCATATCAAAATAATTAGAGAATTCAAAGTTATTCGAGCTCTTTCTGAAATATATTTAAATGCAATTTTCTTCTATTCTATATTTATTATTACCATTGATATATCATATTTCGGGTGCCACTCTGATAGTAATAGTTGATTTAAAAATTCACCTTTCAAACTAAAAAAAAACAAGAATAAAATCGGTTCATCCGTTCGGGAGCTATGATGCCACACACACACAAACACAAGTCAAAATACTGGACAGAGGCTTAAGTTACGACATCCTAATCAACTCTAACGGTTGCAAGAACCCGAATTGTGGAAGTTCAGTCGAAGATTAGAATTATAAACGGGATATTTACCATGTTTAGTATCTTTTTCGAGAATCCGATATTTCGGCACTGTTACAAGTACCATGATCACGGATTCCCGTTTATAATTCTAATTTTAATGTAAATGACCATGTCAATCTAAAATCATATATTCAGTCGAAGAGTTTACCTTTAGATGGAAGTTTTACCGGGCGTCAAAACATACTTATAATAGGTAAGAATTATGTGATACACAAAGCGCAGTATACTTCTAGTTAATATTCAGTAAGAGGATTGTATTCTTCAAAGCCGGGATCTCATTACGGTCCTGTTCGTTGACGTTCTCTCGCTGGAGACCAAGTGGTGAGACCCATGGTCTCCCACGGGAGCAAGTGGTATACCGTCGCCTCTTTCTGCGAGCAGTTAATGCGCGCAAAAGAGGGAGCCGGAGAGAACTCTGCTTCCCGAATTCCGCAGTCTACGCCCGGGACTACCGACCTCCATGATCGGGGCCTGAGGCCGATTCGCCGTCCTTAAAGAAGCAAGCCAAGACGGAGGTGAGTCGTGTGTGTCCTACACACACCTGCCAACTCACTGTCACGGAATCAAATCCGACCACACAGGCGAGGCCGCGATGGGGACCAAAGTCCACCGGTAACCCTGGGGTTATCCTTTTGAGGGCTTACCCGAGGTGTCTGGCAAGGGACACTTGGGGAGGACATCGTGTGGTTTTAGACGGTCCGATTCCGACACACCCATCTCATTGTTGGTACTGATAGGGAGGAGCCCGTGGGGTTCCCACACCTAAAAAAAGAGGATGGTATTCTTGCTACCACTTTTAGACACATACATTAGCCACGAATGTCCTTATAGGATAGTTGCTACCACAATATAGTAAAGTTATGATACGTTAAGGCTTACAGTTTACACTGATTAAATACTATCAGAACCACAGTATTACCCTTTAATAAACTGTTCTGAGGGATAATCCTATAATCTCTATTAATCCCTTAATGGCGGTGAACGTAACTGAATAACTATTGTCATAGTAGCAGCAATATCGGTTCATAATTATATTGTGTAACAGTCAAGTATTGAACACGATAAGATTTATAAACCAGAAATGGATAAATTTCTGTTCATTTGATCAACATCTTATTCTGAAGATTTCCTTCGTAGGTAGTCGGGGTGCGGGGTGCTTGGTTGGGGACCTCCTCCACGCGTTGCACCCTGGGCAACGGAGACGGCAGCGCCTCTCTCCTAGGGCGGGAGAGACACTGCCGCCTACGGGCAACTCCGACCGAGGCGAGGACGGCCCTGTTGAGGGCTGTTCGGAAGCTTTAGCAGATGGCTCAAAACCGGAGATGGCCCGAAGTCAGTCGGGGTGCGAGGGATATGCTCTATGAGTAACCTTACACCCCGACGTCTTAAGACCCGAGACGGCATGCGGTTTTAGTCGGTTCAAGCCCGACATAACCGCCCCCGCTGGCCAGCGGAGCCGAAGGGATTTCCGCACGAAATAATAAAAAAAAAAGATAGTCGGGGTGCGAGGGATATGCTCTATGGTTATGTCGGGCTTGAACAGACTAAAACCGCACGCCATCTCGAGTCTTCAGACGCCGGGGTGTAAAGTTGCCCATAGAGCATATCCCTCAAACCCCAACTGACCGTGCCATCTCCAGTTCGAGATGGCCCCCTCGGGTTTGGGAACCACGGTGTGGCCCGCCTTGCCTCGGTTTGGGGGAGGGGCGCTAGTTGCCTCGTCGTCGCGGTCTGCCTATGCTGGGGTAACAGGCGGCCTCACCTGCCACCCCCAGGCCTGCGCTTATGGAGGACAGAAGTCGTTAAGCGACCTCCGGCGCCTGAGTCGCCTACGACGCGCGGCGAGCATGTTGCGGGCTCGGCGGGCCGGGAAAGTTCTAAATCTCACCCGGGCGCACTCCGCCATCTCCTTCGCGTGCATTACATGTTCGCAGAAGGAGGTGACGGAGGTCCACGCGCTCGCGCGCTGCTCTGCCGAGCGAGAGGAGTACCACCCCGATGGCTGCCATGAGGTCACGCCCAGTCCGCCCTGAGTCCTCGCTCGCGTCGCAGTGATGACACTCAGGCGTTGGCTCCTTCCTGATCCGATGCAGGTGGTCCCCGAAGCTCCCCTTACCTATTATTTATTTATTACTAAGAGGTCTTGTGGAGTCTGGGGTTAGACTTCACAGCTTCTTGTCGATAACTAGTGATATTTAAATTATAAGACAAGGAGTTTTATATGATTAGTATATTTATTCATAAATATAACTCTACTGAACGAGTTTTTACGCGTGATTCTTTATATTTACTGAACGAACTAGAGGGTCGCGAACTCTGCTTAGTGATTGAGCCTAAAATACTTTTTACTTCTTGATATTTTCTTATGGCGGGTCCAGGCCGGAGCCTCTGGTCCCCCGCTGCGTCGATCTGTCCGTAAACCTTTTGTTTTTTCCTAAGCTCTAAATTCAAAATGATTTATACATTTTTATTTTAACATTGCTGACGCATGATGGCCAGGCAACTAACTATAGTGTTCGAAGGAGTCCGAACACTACAGTACCTGTATTTGGTATAGAACTCTAAGAAAATTACTTAAAGTGTCTAGGTGGCTCTGTTGGTCAGAGCATTCCCCCTGTAAGGGACTGGTCGCGCGTTCAAGTCCCGTCCTAAATGTTATCTTTTTCCGATCTAAATCTATAGTAAAAGTTTATAGCTAAAAGCCTAATAACTATAACTTAAGAAATAAATTTAAAAAAAATAATGACCTATGCTCGTATATAATATTATGTAAGTTGAAGGCAACTGACTCGAACCGAGCTTATGAATTAAGCTTGCTTTTCACGTAGGTACTTAAGATAAAATTGCCTTTCAAATTATGGAGATTTCGATCGTCATTTATTTCTCATAAAGTTCATCATTTAATAGTTCATGTTAGAAAATGGCAGCATTATTTTAGATATACAGATAGTTAATCTAAAATACTTTTGTATTAATTTGTAAAATATGTCGAACTGGGTACGTACTCTAATACAATTGGCAACAAATTCGTGTCAGTTGCACAAACATTTAGCACAACATTTGTGCTAAATACAAAAACTAATCAAATATTTTAATGAAACGTCGTTGCTGACCGTACTGTTACAATATTTATTCCGTGTCATTGTTAATTTGCAGTTATGTTCAAACACGCACTAAAGCTGGAATCAAATTTATAGTACCTATATTGAAATACAGCACCTACTGTTTGCATGTTTAATTTATGGATTTCGAGTTTCATGTTTTAGCTATCGCATTTTACTACATACTTCAAAATAATAACGACAGCCATACACGCTAGCTACACTAGAGGCTCACTCACTCGAACAACTGCAAAGCAGAAGAGGGCATGAAACAACAGGAGAGTGGTAAACGCACAAGCCGTGCTCGATGCAGCGTACAGCTATATAACATCGCGAGTTAATACAACTCAGCCTATTCACGCTTCGCAAGGTATGTCTTCGCGAGTTAAAATATCTCAATATTTCCTGACGGATTTCGCACAGGATTTCGCATTTCAGTTCAGATTATGTACCCATTTTTATGACAGCTGAGACCGTCAGCTTAACTTTCTGTTCAAATTGCGAAAAAAAGGTAATATTATCACAGTACCTACTCATATAGAAATTCACGTTTAAAAACAAATTCGAAATAATAGGTCTTTACCTATGAAATTGCCGAAATTTTCGTACAAATTCATGAGTTTGTTATTCATGTAATTTAATAGCTATTTCCATTATTTATATTTTGTTTGAACGCTGATTTCAAAATTTACAACTCTGTATTAAATATTGTTTTTATTGGCCGCTTGATAAATTAATTCGATTTTCAAAAACAGTACTTCCTAAATGCTATCCATTTTGATGATATATTTCGTATTACTTAACAGCTGTCACTTTTTAAATATGTAATAAAAGTTGCTGTTTGTTAGCATAATGTTGTCTCATTCTTACACAAAAAAAAGCATACAAATTGGATTTGTCATTCCTAAAAAAAATGCAAAAATGTTAGTACTGAAAATTGGGTTTCCTTCAATTTCTTCAAGAAAAACGGCAATTTCATATGTAACGACCTAACATATAAACGCATAGGAATATAATTTATTTCATTTTGCACTACTAATAATGGTGTTATCCTTTAAGCTTTTCACGATCCCTCGGCCCCGGTCAGTCCAATCTCGTGGAATTCAAGATTAAGATATCCAAGGTGGTGTCCAATTACTTTGGCTAATAAATGAAGAAGCAGTAGCAAAAAGTTATCCTGTAGATTTATGATAAGAGCTTTATAGGCTTCATTCGGAAGCTGTTTAAAATTAATTCATCTCGATATTAACTGGACCAGCGATAATGATATCAAGTGGTAATTTGCATACCGTAGCAATTTATTAAAATTTGATATTGTTGTCCATTACTATTATATAATACTGCGCAAATTGTGGTATTGGTATGGATATTATTATATTTATACTACTGCCGGCGTATCAGTTGCTTTTCAGCAGAGGTGGATGGCGGTTTTATTATCGCATAGCTATAGGATTTTATGATGACGGCATCAAAAGTAGGTACCAGAATATTGAGGCCGCCTGTCACCCCAGCAGAAGCAGGCCGGGACGGTGGGGCGACTAGCGCCCCTCCCCCAAACCGGGGCAAGACGGGGACACCGTGGTTCCCAAACCCGAGGGGGCCATCTCGAAACCGGAGATGGCCCAGGGTCAGTCGGGGTGCGAGGGATATGCTCTATTGGCAACCTTACACCCCGGCGTCTGTAGACCCGAGACGACGTGCGGTTTTAGTCGGTTCAAGCCCCACATAACCGCCCCCGCTGGCACGCGGGGGGGTATCCGAAGGGATTTCCGCACGATAAAAAAAAAAAAAAAGGTACCAGAATATTGGCATATTGTGTCATTGTAACTATACTATTTAATGTTCTTGAATGCCACAAATATGCATAAGCTGGTAATTCAATAAACTGTTTAATAGAAGCAAGAGAAATAAAATACATACTAAAAGTTAGCATTTAAACGCATTTTATAGCAAGGTTCAAACTATACTAAACAGTATTACGTATTTTAATATAGCTTAAATAAATAAATAAAAGTTTATTGCAAAGCTTCGGAACAGTATTTTACATTGCACACACAAGATATTTATATTAATGGGGATGCCGACGCAAAACTAATTGTAGATGGCAGCAGCAAATGACCAAACAAAACAACAAATAATAAGGAGGCCATAAATAATAACAACTCATAGCTGTCAGATTTGAAGAGACAAACAATGAAATCTACAATGACAGCTAAGATCGGCCATTACGATGCGCCCTCTGTAGGGATAAAAGCGCAGTCTTAGGGTTACTTATTTCGCTAATCTGTGGCACATACATTTTTTGAACAACAGTGATTGCCAGACTCAAAGAATAATAATTTAAAATATGTCTTCAGCTTTTACGGTGAAACGTTCAAGAATTTTAAATTAAAATCTAAAGTTAGTAGACTTGTCTGATGCAGCCTTCATCTTTCATATCATCAAAGCTAATTTAAAGAACTCAAGTAACAATAACTTTGTGATAGTTTTTTACTGAAGGAGTCATTAATTTTGCTATCAGGTTGTGAAGTTTCAGCGCGGAGAACTTAGTGTTAGGGGTCGGTTCTAACTGCTAACAATTTGTGGCCAACCGTATACCGATCGGTCATGATCTAGTCATAGTATGTTTAGTGATCGTAAACCCTCTATAAATGTAGTGAGAATGGATGGACAATGTTCAAATGTTAACCAAAAATATATTAACATCATAAAATATGTATACGCACATAGTACAAGCAATTTAAAACCAGAAACTAGAGGTGACAAAAGAAACATAGAAAGAGGAGTAACACATTGAGACCCTTTATCACCAAAGCTTTTTATGGCGGTACCAGAAAACATATTCTGAAATTTAGATAGGTCAAATGAAGGCATAAAACTAAATGAATGTTTCCTTAACCATTTCAGATTCACTGATGACATAGTCATAATAGCCGAAACTTCTTGAGACCTAGAGGAAATGATGCAATCACTCGAAGAAAGCTCCAGAATTTGTCTAGAAATAAACATAAACAAAACAAAGATAATGACTAACTGTCAAAAAATGCCTAACGAGATAACGGGAAATAATATAGAATATGTTAACAACTATGAGTATTTGGAAAAGCAGATAGTTGGCATTTAACAATGCCAGTAACGCAGAAGAACTAACAAGAAAATCAACTTAGCTTGGAAGAAACTTTGGTCAATAAAAGAAATTTATACAGGAAATTATAGTTTACATTTGAAGATGGTTACATTTGGTTGAAGATGGTTATATTTTATACATGTCATTTGATAAAATCAAACATAAATTCAAATTCAATCAAAGAGTAATGAACTTATAATATACTCCTTATATTACATATTAGGAAAATACACAAAGTGAAGAGTGACACCGTGAGATAAACACAAAGTTTAAAGATGCACTTACACACGCTGAAATGGGAATGGGCTGGACACATTTCACGATATATGGACAAAAGGTGCACCATAGAAACTATACGGTGGAAAGGACCAGATGGTAAACGGAAGGTTGGTAGAGCTATAAAACGGTGAGCTGATGCTATAGTACAGATAGCGGGAAACGACTGGATTAAGGTGGACAAGGAAAAGGAGTCATGGAAAAGGCTAGAGGAGGCCTATGCCAAAAAGGAATCCATATTTTGCACAATGAAAACTAATGAAAAATAAAACTAACACTAAGTTACTATATTTATACCATACCTACTCTAAAAAGCTTATTTTATTCACGCAAAACAGTGAATAAAAAGGCCTTTTATTCACTGTTTTGTTTTTATTCACTGTTTTGGTGTTTGAATTTGGAACACAAAAATATATCCGGTCTCTATTTCAATGCTTACACAAACTCCTTGCGCTAAGATTCGAAATTCAAAACTCTTTGGTGCAAATAAATTCTCGAGATTTGATTGGTCGATATTTGCGACAAGGAGTTTGGCATTAGATTAAAAACTGTTTTGTGTTCTTTGCTGCCTTTATAGAAATAAATATTGTTTCACAAGTTGACCACTCTAATGATAATAATAAGAAAATTGCGCTTAATTTCAGTCATTGCTCTAATTTTAATGTCCATTTCAATTAATGTAACAATTCTTATTTCTTGATTAAATTTCTATTTTCGCTTAAATTATGTCTTTTCTCGAAGTCATGGTATAAAGTATAGTATGCAACTCCTGAATAAAGTACGAATTTATATCGATGGCCATGAATCACTCGCGTCGTTCAGGATTCTAACAGTTGAATCACTCGCTGCGCTCGTGATTCAATCATTAGAATCCTGCACTTGCTCGTGACTCATCTACGGCCCTCGCTTTAAATCCGTCCTTTATTCACTAGTTGCATAATATACTATTTTACTATCATTTGAAATGTATTTTGGAAATATGAAATAAAGAGACTATTTTTATTAGTAGTAATAGTAGTCACGCTCACGTTTTTAAAATATTATGTATTACTATCGACCGCTAACGGTATGTGACAAACTATTGGCCAAGTTAAGACTACCCTTTGATATTCATTCATTCAATCTTTATTTCAACCGCGTACATTTATCATTTTAAATGAAAAGTTTCGCTTTGTGTACCTACGGGCCATCGTTAATCACCTGGAATATAGAGGTGACCTTGATTCATAATTCACGTTGAACTGGGGATATGCAACTAATTGTATTACATGCACTACAATTTAAACTTATGAAAACAAAGTAGGCATTGAATACTAGGTCTGCAATTCATTCTGCTGTTGCAAAAATTGAGCGAAGCAATTTCACCAGGGCTTTTTCAAACGGTGATAATTCCTCAATGGCTAGTCCGATTTTCGTTTTTCTTTTTTTTGTCTTGTGTATATGAACAAATTACTTAATTTAATACCAATCGCGTGAATGAGGCTTTTTGTTCATTGAGAAATCAGACTTAAAAAATTTTGTTCGGTGATTATTCCTCCGTGGTACACATGAATTTTTAATTACATAGCCTATGTCCTGTAACATCGTGTCTATCAGTAACATCTTTGCTTGTGTGAAATTTCATTACAATCGGTTCAGCCGTTTGGGAAGAGAAGATGGTCTAACGAAATACATGAGTCGTCTAAAAGAGACCAAAGCTCTGACGAGCTTCGCTCAAAAATCGATAAGTAAAACTTTCTCGTCTGACTTTTTTATGCTACTAGCAAACAGGTACACGGTGACTGGCGATAATAAATGACGATACTCATCTGATGATATTATAACCGGTTATATTAGCCTATAAACGCTTGCTACACCCAAGTCACCACACGCACGTTACTACTTCCAAGGGGTAAAGGAAGTAGAGACGAGATGGGGAAAAAAGGTATAGGGAAAAGAATAACCAGTGAAATGGGCAAATAAAAGGAAGGAGGGATCTACTCGGTTCCAGCAGCCTCAACATCCTTATTAACACAGCGTACAGCTACTTAACGTGGACCTTAAGACGAAGGCTGGTAAGATTCCAGTAGACAAGATCTATTCGTTCTGAGAAGCACCAGATCCTACTAAAATAACACTAGATGTTGTTCGTGCGATCTCGTATACATGTCTCAGGCAATAGGGTACTTCAAATATTCCTAGGCTATGTTCACGCTTCATGCCATATACATAGTCATTACAAATTTATTTTCATCTCTCCTGTTCGGAAAGTTTAATTTCCATGGGTAGATAGCCGGGTGGAAAGTATTTTTTTTATTTAACGTTTTGCCATTGAGTCCATGATAATTAACTTATGTCATAATGCCTTGATATCATGACCCTTTTTAGGGTTCCGTTGCCAAATGGCAAAAAAACGGAACCCTTATAGATTCGTCACGTCTGTCTGTCTGTCCGTATGTCACAGCCACTTTTTTCCAACACTATAAGAACTATGCCGTTGAAACTTGGTAAGTAGATGCGTGTGCGGTTCTATGAATAGGTCTTCTAAAACTGATATTGAGGTTTCTAATACCATTTTTTTCTAAACTGAATAGTTTGCGCGAGAGACACTTCCAAAGTGGTAAAATGTGTGTCCCCCCCTCCCTGTAACTTCTAAAATAAGAGAATTATAAAACTAAAAAAAATATATGATGTACATTACCATGTAAACTTCCACCAAAAATTGGTTTGAACGAGATCTAGTTTTTTGTAATACGTCATAAATCGTAAACCGCAATTTACCTTTCATTCAATCAACTCAAATATAAAAATTAAAAAAAAACATTATTATGTTACTTACTGCTACGGAACCCTTTATGGGCAAGTCCGACTCGCACTTGGCCGCTTTTTTACATGGCCTCCTAAATGCACATCTCGTGACCAACTCAATCTCGTGCAATGTAATCAATAGATTCGATTTTCCAAATAGTCCATTGAAATGTTACATTTTTTAGGCCTTACCTTGCGTTTTTTAGAGGACGCAATTTTATTTTTTTGATGTGTAGAGGGGGTCAGTGTAAAGCTAAAACCAAGTTTGAGGGGTCGCCACCCTTGTCCCACGGCCGCCATCTTGAAAATAGGGGTTGAAATTGTTTTTACGATACATCTGTTAAACTATTTATCTGATAAAAAAAAATTGTTAACATTTTTTGTTGCAAATTAAATTCTCTACAACTTTGGTCCAGTAACTTTAGTTTTTTTTAAATTTTGCTATTATAATTTATTTAATTATTAATTTTGCAATATTGTTAATAATTAATTATTGACTCTTTCCTCCACTACCCACGAGGTAGAGTCTGGAGGTGCGTTTTTTTTAACGTGGTATCCCCATGAAATGGTATTATTTATATCGCCACGATGGCGAAACAACGCTGAGAATTTTTACCTCACATCTGTTAACAATATAAATACCATTCATACAACATAAAAAATTATTCGTCTTCACGACGTATTTGAAATAAAGGAATATTGACACGTGTTAATTATTACAAAATGAACTCTATGGACGTCTAAATTATCTCATTGGTTAATGCGTATTAAAATAATTTATAAAGGGTTTTAGGAACCAAATAAGATGTAATTTGATTTCTTTGTCAAGCTTTGATACGAGACTGTTGGTTAGTAAACGGACGCGTTTACCAAATTTTGCACGATTGAATGTCGCTATGCTTTGCCTGACAATGAGTTTGTATTACGTAGATTTAGAGTTAAGTGTTAAGCGTGGCATGTTGCATGGAAGGATAGTAATTTAAGGTTAATGGTGTGTATATAATTAAAATATGCTTAATTTGAACTAGTTAAGATGTTTGGTTTAAAATAATATTGGCATGCTATTTTAAGTACAAGAAAGGTCTAATGCGTAGGTCATTTCTCAAAAAAAATACTACCTGATACCCAAGCGACGAGGAGGCGTGTGACGCCACAAGGAAGCATCGGGCGGGGAGTCAGTGGAATATAAAAACTGATTTCGAACGGGGACATGAGATAGTTTTTCATTGTAGCTGGTTGAAGTGCACACGCTCTGTTAAAATAGTTGGTAATTTTGTTGGCTGTGTTATGCTAATATAATTGGTGATTCTTTTGGCGAGTTGTGCATACTAGACAGTGACAAATGATAACGCTCTTTGGATTGAATATCTAAAGATTCCTATATTTTATAAATACCTTTCTCAATAAAACCCAAATTCCTGAAACGTGGCAAAAAAGAACTGGTAGGTAACATAGCCTTAAATTCTGGAATTGAGTCTGATTTCGGAAGCGTTTCAAACACCTATTTCCTATAATCTAGGATCCGTGGAATAGTTTTAGGGGTTTTCGCAAGCTATTCCATTCCTTATCCTTAGTTTAGTTCGCATTGTTATTCCCTTTCACACAATTCGCATAAATTCACACATATCAATTCATACACACCTATTGTCTTTGGTAAGGGACATTAGACCGAGGTAAACATTAGGGTCATTTGAGTCTAGAATTATTTAGGTTAATCTGTCGAGGCGGATTAATAGGACTCGTAGGTAACATCATACTAAATACGTTTATTAAAGTGATAACTAACCGAAGTGAAGTGTTACGTAAATTATATCGCGTTAAGTCTTTGTTTACAAGATAATTATCATACATAACTTAATCAATCCAACAGCAAATCCACTGTGTTTTAATTAAAGTAACCGTGAATTTTATAGTAAAGTTGTGGATAAATACGTTATTCAATAATTAAAAATAGATATATCGAAAATAGTTCCAGAACATTGTCTGAATAAATCGTGATAGTTTGTTATAAAACTTTAAATATATTACTAAATAATATAATTGAAGGTTTCTGGTAAATTTCTACTATTTTATAGTATATTGGTTTGAATAGCAACATAAAGAACTGTGGTCTGAATTTATATAAAATTACGTTTGGAAGTGATTTAAATGATTACGTGAAATATCATTATCATTATAACATTTTATCTAGGCACTGTAATCAAATAATTAAGTGCATTATAACACGGCTGAATACATCATTCGAGAATTAGAGCAAGTATAAATAATTATTCCGTTATCAGTTATAGAACATTGATTTGAGTGAGCAGAAGTTGACGAGTAATATATTAGAGTAAATTATCTAAGTGGCTGATTCTTCATCTAACATTTGCAATATATCGAGTAACACATGGAAATAGTATCAGTAATACAAAGAGATGTTAGTTGGTGAACTCAATTAATATTCGACTTGTAAAGTGCAAAGAACACATAAGAGACGGCGTGTGGTTTTAGTAGGTTCATTCAGAGACATCTGAAATATCATTATTTGCACACAGTTTTCTAACGAGAGGGAGTATTTTAGTCGAATACAGCAATAAATAAATATATGTGTTACAATCAGCTCACTTAATAGATAATTTAAATACAACTTTAGCTCCTGGAACCATTTGGGTTTTCAGTTTGAGCAAGTTATCAGTGTGTAACATTTCTGGGGTCTGCCTGAAATCCATAAATTATATTTACAAGCTAAAACAGATGAACTCGTGCTAAATCAGTATTTATACCAGTCTCGAACGAAACCTACATTGGAATGCAGGCAAACCTAGATATGTGAGGCGATTTACGACGGGTCGGTTAAACTTGTAATGGTATTAATTAGTGAATACTAATATAAAAAAAGGAGAAGAATACTATTATACGTTTAGCGTTAGTGGAGGTACTGATAACAGAATTAAATTACTCTTGAGAGAGAGGAGGAGAAAATATGTTGATTTAATATCAACCACCAAAAAAAATATATATATGAGCTCACGACAAAACATATGAAATATAAAAAAATACAGGCCATTATCATATAATCTGGATCCAGAAGACCTCAGTTACCTGGTAGATACAATCTACGACCGTAAATGATAACTTGACATTTAAATCAATATCGTATATAGAAACTAGATTTTAAGCAGATAGAGTTCATTTTATTTCAACAAAACTCAAAAGATTAGAACATTAGTTAATATATAATATAAACCGAAGGTTAAATTAATTCAGTGAGGAGAATAATCACGGCGTACGTTATCTAAAATAAATCGGTTAGGAATTTATTTTCAGTTTAGTTTTATGTTTAGTTAGGTTTAGACGATCATAGTCAAGCTAGTGACGAAGATAGCCTTAAGGGCCATTTCCCGTTACACCCAATAGGCATAATCCACGGTGATTTTCTAAATTTAAACTACTCCGTCCTCAGTCTTTTCTATGGACCAGGCTGCGGCTCAGCATCTGATCGGCTTTCTGAATTAAATATCAGTGGGAGAACTGGAGAAGGAAGGGGTGTTAATGTCAGCGATTCATCATCAAAGTCATTTTCATTTATTAATTCTGAGAGGCCCATTACGTTGCTGCAAGTCTCTTCAGAACAATGGAAGCACACTGCAGAACATTTCAGCCCTGCTTTTCGACATCCACACATCGCTCCACAGTTTCCTTTGCATTTGCAAAAGATCAATTTTAGAAGCTCAGGGGGTGCTGGAGGTTTAGAGCTCTGCACTGGCATCAACAATTTTCCACATTTTTTTCCAGTCCCAGTCTTCAGGATCATTATTATTACCAAGCCCCGACTGGACCTGATGGTAGACTCGGAAAGTATGAAAGCGAGCTGTGTCTTGTGTTGGAGGAAGTGAAGATAAGTTAAATGTACTTTTTGTCACTGTCTTGGCGAATTGTTTGTATCTTAGGCTGTCAAGAGAATTATCATCTTTATTACCACCGAATAAAGAGATAAAAAAACGTTTCTGAACATTTTCGCTTATAACTTTTTTATTTATAGTTCTACGACCAAAAGTCACTGGACCAAAGTTGTAGAGAATTTAATTTGCAACAAAGAATGTTAACATTTTTTTGATCAGATAAATAGTTTAAGAGATATATGGTAAAAACCATTTCAACCCCTATTTTCAAGATGGCGGCCGTGGGACAAGGGTGGTGACCCCACAAACTTGGTTTTAGCTTTACACTGACCCCCCTAAAAATCAAAAAAATAAAATTAAGTCCTCTAAAAAACGCAACCCCGAATGTAACTTTTCAATGGACTAAAACTTTTCTAATGTTAGTAGTATGTACGTGAATTATAACTTATTTCAGAATTAAAAAAAAAACAATGAAAGTTTGCAAAAGAATTAGCGGGGAAACGAGATTAAATATAAATAAATACCTTGTGTTAATTGTGGTTAAAAATGGTGTCGGAAAGTGGTTCCAGTGACATGATATTAATTTAACTTCCGATGAGATTAAAGAACAGACAAAAGCTGTTGTTAATAATCTATTAACTGATTTATCAATATACCTTTTTAAATTATTATTATTATTAAGGACTTAATCATTCTGTTTTATTAAATGTGTATGTTTAATTTCCTCACAAAGTCGGAATGAAAGTAGAGTGTTTACCTCGGGTGAATCAAAGTCAAAAGTCAAAGTCAAAAACCATTTATTCTGCATAGACCATTAATACGGCACTTACAAAACGTCATAAAAAAATCTAATGTTTGGCAAATGGACCACCGGTTCGAAACGCGGCCCTGTCCTGAGAAGACTCCGGCAAGAAACTCAGCGGGCTGTTTTTTTTTGGTCTATTTACAAACATATTTACTTAACCTAAGTACAATATTTCATTTGAATATCATAGAGAGAGAGCAAACAGTTCATATCCAAGCTTGTTTGTCGTCTAAATAGTCTTGAATTTTATAGTAGCCTTTTTGGCAGAGTTTACTTTTAATTTGGCTTTTAAATTTATGAAGAGGTAGATTCTTCATTTCACTAGGAAGCTTGTTGTAGAAGCGTATACAGTTGCCCTGAAAGGAATTACTAATCTTGTGGAGTCGACTATTACAAACCACAAGATTGTTTTTATGTCTAGTATTTACGTTATGTATATCACAAAGCCTTAAAAAATTGGAAATGTTTCTTCTAACATACAAAAGATTTTCAAAAATATATTGAGAAACTACAGTTAGAATGTTTATTTCTTTGAACTTTTCTCGGAGGGAGACTCTTGGGCCCAACTTATAAATTGCCCGCACCGCCCGCTTTTGCAGTACAAAGATTGTATTTAAATCTGCGGCATTACCCCAAAGGAGAATGCCGTAGCTCATAATACTATGGAAATAACTGAAATAAACTATTCTAGCGGTATCTATGTCTGTTAAAGTCCTAATCTTTTTCACAGCGTAGGAAGCAGAACTTAACCTACTAGCTATTTTTTCAATATGTGATCCCCACTGTAATTTAGCATCGATACTTAAACCTAAGAACACGGTTGATTCCACAAGGCTCAACAACTGTCCATTAAGTTGTACATTGGTTTCCACCTGTGTAACATTAGGTAAGGTGAATTTAATACATTTGGTTTTTTTTTCATTAAGGCAAAGATTATATAAATTAAACCAATGAACTACTCGTGAGATTGCCTTGTTCACTTCGTCATAATTATCTAATTGTCTTTTAATTTTAAATATTAAGGAAGTATCATCAGCAAACAAAACAATACTATTTTTATCCCTTACGTAGTAAGGGAGGTCATTTATATAAATTAAAAATAAAAATGGTCCAAGTATAACCAAAGATCCCACCGAACGTGTACCGTTCACATCGACCCTCTGAATTCTATTGTTTAAATACGAAGTCAAAAGGTCGAGAGCCTTGTTCCTTATTCCGTAATAATCTAATTTCCTGACCAATGTATCATGGTGGACGCAATCGAAGGCTCTGGATAGGTCGCAGAAAACACCTAATGCATCCTGCTTATCCTCCCAGGCCTCGTAAATACATTTCAATAACTCTATACCAGCATCCGTCGTTGATCGTCCTTTAGTAAACCCAAACTGTTTATCATGAAGTAACTTATATTTATTAAAATGGGTTAGCATTTGGTCTAGAATTAATTTCTCAAATACTTTACTCAAGGTTGGTAACACAGAGATGGGTCTGAAATTCGAGGGATCTGAGGTGCTGCCTGCCTTGAACAAAGGTATGACTTTATTATGTTTCATTAAATCAGGAAATATACCGCTACTGACGCAGTCATTAAACACAGTTGCTAGGTGGGGAGCAATGACATCAATGATGCTTGAAACAGTTTTGACTGTTACCCATTTCACCCTTAAACTGTTGGCCAGTAATATTTCCAGCTAAATGGGTGACTTTCAACCCCTGTCTAACAATCTACTATTCTTCAAACCTCTGATCTCCATACATTTATTCCCAGAAGCTCCAAATTATAATGACCATAATTAAATAAAGACCTACTTACTAGTGTGTTCCCAACTAGCTCCAAAACAAATTGTACGGTTAGGGCGGACTATTTCCGATGAAAATTGATATTAACATAAGTGTCTTGTTTACAATATTTTTGAAATATCTTTGTAATTGGCCCTTCGTAACGTAAGAGTAAGATCATAGGGATGCTTAGATAGAAAACCTCCTTGAAGTTCATCGCAGCAATAGAATTTACGGACCACTAATCATTTTCTGCTTATATTCTATCGAGGCCAGGATTGCCCTACGTATTGAATCACTTTATATCTTCATGTGTCGCTGTGATTCTATCTGCAGTCTTTCACCTGATAAAATAGATCTCCATCAAGACAACTCATGAAAAATGACTATAAGGAATGAACCAAAGCGGAGAGAGTGGAGACGGTGCATACTGCCGGACAGTATGCACCGTCCTCAAAACTCTAAAAATCTTAACTTAATCTACCGAATATTTTAGTTGACGATAAAAAAGCCTTCCAAGTCGCGGTCAGTAGTATAAGTTCACCTTCTAATCAGAGGAGGAGATGTAATCATGTCTTTTTTTTTTTTTTTTAGGACACGTCAATTTGACTTCACCTCGCCTGATGGTAAGCTGAAGGTAAAGTCTCAGGAAAGAGGGTCACCATTACATACACGTACCATTTTGACAATGGTGGCACTCAGCTTGACGGCCTTGTCAGAAGAGGATTGTCGTCGCAGCACCGCCTGACACCCACGGGTCCCACTAGTGCTGCGACCACTATCCCCCTACCCGGCTATGCACTTGCTGACCCCTGAACGCAATCAAACCGAAAAGTCTCTGAAAAGAACCCTTAGATACAAAATACTACCCCATACTATTACATAGGCCTAACGGAATTCGTTGGTTCACGACTCCGCATGTCAAGTCCGATTACGCACTTGGGGAACTCTAGAAATGTTTGCATACAGAAAAACAAAAATAAATAAGTTTATAAATTAACGCGAATGTGATTATGTTTTAAGAGTTGTTTGTCAATTATAATAAGTGTTATATAAATTCAGAACAAAGAAAATAGCCTCAGTATTACTAGTACGTCGGTGAGTTAGTCGCCGACCGCCGCCGGCGATAAAAAGCGATGACCATTAACTCCCGAATTGTGGCGATAAAGACGTTACTTTGTATTTTGTATTTTTATGACCGTAAAATAATTTTGTCATTCGATGTCCTCGGGGAGACGACCTCAAATAAAGTTAAATCTGTATTTTGTGGTCAATCGCTGAAGCGACTACGACGGCTCTAAAGCCATGTTTACATTACACTGATGTACTAGTATGATTGGATAAACATCCGTAATGTTTGAATACCAAACAGTAGTCTCAGATTACAAACTTAAATTATTCTGTATATTAGTAGAATTCTAAAAGTACCAAAGTTAGGATACAAGTATTTTAAACTCTTTTGACATTTCTTGTATCACACATAAATAATTGAATACGATAATTTTAATATCATGTTCGTATCAAATTTGAATGCCATTATAATTTACAAACACTGTAAATTACGAGGTACGAGATATGGAATGTAGAGCCGGTGAGAAGACTACATATGCTGTCACCTTTTTTAGAAACAACTAGATCGAGTTTAAGTTCAAAGGATCCAGTAGACAGCCAGTTTCTGATGTTGTCATGGTTTTCTCTCATTTCTACATTGCTATTAGGTTACTAATAACTAACCTGTAATATCAATGTATGTGGATAAATAAAAAAAAAAAAAAATGTTTTGTAAGCTGATTGACATTCGTGAGTCGAAAAGGGCCTGGTTGAAGATCAGCGCTAGGCATCAGTCTGGCATTATGCTGAACCAGGTCCTATTCGGCAAGCTTTTGAGATTTCTGTAATTTAAGCTATTCTTTTTCTTTATATACTGGGTATGTCTCAAAGCAGACTGAATAAAAAAAATCTTTCTTTTCTTTCTTTCTTTCTAAATATCACAGCCTAAAAAAACTATGTAGTTCCATTGTGATAATATTATGTTTATTTGTATGCCCATTTATTAATACGTTTTATATAAAATAGTTTCACACTATTGCACAGAATAGTCAAACCTGAATTTTTACTTAGGTTTCTTATGCAGCTGTTTACACTACAGGAACGATCGAAAAGTCTCCCAAGCGAGTTACTAACACATAAAACAAAAATATCTAATTTTTACAGTATCGTAGATAAAGATGGGTTGTTACTGAGCGTAAACGCTCTGTAAGCATGATAAATGGACATATCTGAAAGGCTCAATAAGTTCATTTCTCACGCTTACAAACCTCACACCAAAATCATCATTACTTTCCTAAGAGATAGGCCTGAAAGCAACCACGAGTATAGAGTATCATCAAATCTTGCCGGACCTTTTTCAAGTTCTACTTGAAGATAAGCAGCTCCTACTTTACTTTCGTATATCTAAATTCAGATGGAAATGTAGCCTCAGATATGGGACAGTCGGCAGCTATCGTCCAGGACGGAATACGTGCAAATATAAACGTGATAGAAAAGTAATTCCGTGAATGCGGAAAGGTTCAGTTGGGACACCGTTGGAATACTTGGAAACAGAAACATCTTTGGTTAGTTTTCTATAATGACAATTATTGAAACGTGCTCTATCGCTTCGATTTGTGTCTGACGGTAGACTTTGTACCCTATATCGAACGTAGTAAATTTTATGTAATTAAAAAAAAACTGTAATCTTACAACCTCTAAAGTTCAACGACTTTTACCATACTTTGTTCGTTTCTGAAGCAAAATGATTAATAAAATAAATTAATTTTCAAGTTTAACAATACAAATCCAAACGCGCTTCCCTTAAATTCATATTTATACTTCGTTCACTCGTTTTAAACTCAGTCAGTGGCATAACAATCAGAATTATAAAGTTAGAGAAGCCGTCCGCCGCCCATTGATAATTTAATGATGAATATTTAATGGAAATTACAAAAGAAAATTACTGTTAATGGAAATGAACAAACATTAAGTCAAGTAAAAAAGTACTCAAGAACTTAGTTAGTACTTGCGTCATGATGCTGGAAGCAGAAGGAAATGCACATAAAGTTATGACGTGCAAAGCGAATTCAGTCAATGTCACTTCTAAAATAGAGGCGCTCACTGTCTAAATACCGTGTAGTGTATTTTTAAATCTGCATAACTCCTTTCGTTTGGGTATTTACCCATATAAATATATCCACATTCTGCCGCACCTTTCATGAAAGCTTTATGCTTTTGATTCGTTCTTAAAAAGTTATTAGGTGATTGTATAAGACGGTTGAATTTCTGATCTGAATTAAATATCTTTTTTTTTTCTTGTAGTGACTGACTTCACTAGTGAGAACTCGTTTACTGTAAGTTACATCACATTAACTTTATTGTAACTCAACCAAGAGTGAACCACAACGCTAGCTAACAAAGCGGCGGCCTCTGTGGCGTAGCGGTAGTGCATTCGACTGCTAGGACAGGGGATGCGGGTTTGATTCCCGGTTAGTGCAAATATTTGTATGCTTGAATATATTATCTATTTGCATTGGTATGGGTGTTTCTATGTATAATATCCGCATTCTAGAACCCGTACCACAAGCTAGTTAATGATTACTATGATTACTTTGGGTGTAAAAAGCGCAGTGTAGAATGTCGTAGAGTATATATTTATTATTTATTTATTGTGGAAATGATTCTTTTCACTATTTTGTTTAATTTTTGGACAAAACACACCCTTCAATGATTCTACTATGAGATTTTATACTAGTCATATTCTTCCAGTTTATCATTGGTCAGTCTTCGTGACGTAATCGTCTCTGTAAAAAAATCTCTTACACTTTTAATTTCTCTTCAAGAAGTGCAAGAATTACTGAATTATTGGAATCGGTTTTAGAATTAGCGACCAACAAAAAGGCGAAAACATGTTACTTGTCCATAATTAGTTTATACCAAAAAACACCTTTAAGCGCCCTCGACATTGTCGGCCCTCACACTTTACTGCCACCTAACATTGTTATTTTTTATTCTTACGCTTTAACCTAAATAAGTTATATCCCACTTTTTATCTCATTTTTAGTAGGGTTCCGTTGCCAAATGGCAAAAAACGGAACCCTTATAGATTCGTCATGCCTGTCTGTCTGTCCGTCCGTGTCACAGCCACTTTTTTCCGAAACTATAAGAACTATGCTGTTGAAACTTGGTAAGCAGATGTATTCTATGATCCGCATTAAGATTTTCACACAAAAATAGAAAAAAAAACATTACATTTTGGGGATTCCCCATACTTAGAACTGAAACTCAAAAATATTTTTTTCATCGAACCCATACGTGTGTGTGGTATTGTAACGGGAAAATAGCCCTTTTGGCTATCTTCGTCACTAGTTTGGCTGTAATCGTCTAAACCTAACTTGTGAGATTAAATTCCTAACCGATTTTTTTAAAATAATGTACGCCTTGATTATTCTCCTCACTAAATTATTTTCCTTACGGTTTATATTATATATTATCTAATGTTCTAATCTTTGAGTTTTATTGAAATAAAATGAACTCTATCTCCATAAAATCTAGTTTCTAAATACGATATGGATTTAAATGTCAAGTTATCATTTACGGTCGTAGATTGTATCTACCAGGTACTGAGGTTTTCTGGATCCAGATTATATAATAATGGCCTGTATTTTTAATATTTCATATATTTTGTCGTGAGCTCATATATTTTTTTGGTTGATATTAAATCAACATATTTTCTCCTCCTCTCTCTCAAGAATAATTTAATTCTGTTATCAGTACCTCCACTAACGCTAAACGTATAATAGTATTCTTCTCTTGTTTTGTATTAGTATTCACTAATTAATACCATTACAAGTTTAACCGACCCGTCGTAAATCGCCTCACATATCTAAGTTTGCCTGCATTCCAATGTAGGTTTCGTTCGAGACTGGTGTAAATACTGATTTAACATGAGTTCGTCTGTTTTAGCTTGTAAATATAATTTATGGATTTCAGGCAGACCCCAGAAATGCTACACACTGATAAATTGCTCAAACTGAAAACCCAAATGGTTCCAGGAGCTAAAATTGTATTTAAATTACCTATTAAGTGGGCTGATTGTAACACATAAATTATTAATTACTGTATTCGACTAAAGTACACCCTCTCGTTAGTAACTGCGTACCAATAATGATATTTCAGATGTCTCTGAAATTAACCTTATGTGTTCTTTGCACTTTACAAGTCGAATATCAATTGAGATCACCAACGACCATCTCTTTGTATTACTAATACTGTTTTCGTGTGTTACTCGATATATTGCAAATGTTAGTTGAATAATCAGCCACTTAAATAATTTACTCTAATCTCGTCAACTTCTGCCCGCTCTAATCACTGTTATATAACTGATAACGGTATAATTATTTATATTTGCTCTAATTCTCGAATGATGTATTCAGTCGTGTTATAATGCACTTAATTATTTGATTACCGTGCCTAGATAAAATGTTATAATGATAATGATATTTCACGTATTCATTTAAATCACTTCCGAACGTAAATTTATATCAACTCAAACAACAGCTCTTTATCTTACTATTCAAATCAATATACTATAAAATAGTAGAAATTTATCAGACACCTGTAAGTATATTATGTAGTAATATATTTTAAGTTTAAACTGGCGAAATGTGGGTGCTAGCACCTCTGCCTACCCCTTCGGGGATATAGGCGTGAGTTTATGTTATGTTTATGTATATTTAAAGTAATATAACAAACTATCATGATTTATTCAGACAATGTTCTGAAACTTTCTTCGAAATAACTATTTTTAATTACTGAATAACGTATTTATTCACAACTTTACTATTGAATTCACGTTTACTTTAATTAAAACACAATGGATCTGCCGTTGGATTGATTAAGTTATTTATGATAATTATCTTGTGAACAAAGACTTAACGCGATATAATTTACGTAACACTTCACTTCGGTTAGTTATCACTTAAATAAACGTATTTAGTATGATGTTACCCACGAGTCTTATTAATCCGCCTCGACAGATTATCCTAAATAGTCCTAGACTAAAATGGCCCTAGTGTTTACCTTTGGTCTACTGTCCCGTACCAAAGACAGTAGGTGTGTATGATTTGATATGTGTGTGTGTATGCGAATTGTGTGAAAGGGAATAACAATGCGAACTAAACTAAGGATAAGAAATGGAATAGCTTGCGAAAACCCCTAAAACTATTCCACGTATCCTAGATTATAGGAAATAGGTGTTCGAAACACTTCCGAAATCAGACTCAATTCCAGAATTTAAGGCAATGTTACCTACGAGTTCTTACTTGCCACGTTTCAGGAGTTTGGGTTTGTATTGAGATAGGTATTTATAAAATATAGGAATCTTTAGATATTCAATCCAAAGAGCGTTATCATTTGTCACTGTCTAGTATGCACAACTCGTCAAAAGATTCACCAATTATATTAGCATAACACAGCCAACGAAATTACTAACAAATTTAACAGAGCATGTGCACTTCAAACAGCTACAACGAAAACTATCCCTTGTCCCCGTTCGAAATCAGTTTTTATATTCCGCTTACCCCCCGTTTGGTGCGTCCTAGTGACGTCACACGCCTCTTCGTCGCTTGGGTATCAGGTAGTATTTTTTATGAGAAATGACCTACGCATTGGATCTTTAGCCAAACATTAGAACTTTTTGTATTTAAAATAGCGTGCCAATATTATTTTAAAACAAACATCTTAACTAGTTCAAATTAAGCATATTTTAATTATAACACACCATTAACCTTAAATTACTAACATTCCATGCAACATGCTACGTTTAATATTTAACTCCCAATCTAAATAATACACACTCATTGTCAGCCAAAGCATAGCGGCATTCAATCGAGCAAAATTTGGTAAACGCGTCCGTTTACAATTACCAACAGTCTCGTATCAAAGCTTGACAAAGAAATCAAATTACATTTTATTTGGTTCTTAAAACCATTTATAAATTATTTTAATAAGTATTTACCAATGAGATAATGTAGACGTCCATAAAGTTCATTTTGCAATAATTAACATGTGTTAATATTTCTTTATTTCAAATACGTCGTGAAGACAAATATTTTTTTTATGTTGTATGAATGGTATTTGTATTGTTAACATATGTGAGGTAAAAATTCTCAGCGTTGTTTCGCCATCATGGCGATATAAATAATACCATTTCAGTATCTATGGATATATCTTCAAAAATGATATTGAGGTTTCTAATATCATTGTTTTCTAAACTGAATAGTTTGCAAGAGAGACACTTCCAAAGTGGTAAAATGTGTGCCCCCCCAGTGTAACTTCTAAATTAAGAGAATAATAAAACTAAAAAAATATATGATGTACATTACCATGTAAACTTCCACCGAAAATTGGTTTGAACGAGATCTAGTAAGTAGGTTTTTTTAATACGTCATGAATCGTAAACCGCAATTTACCTTTCATTCAATCAACTTAAATATAAATTTTTTAAAAACAATATTATTATGTTACTAGCTGCTACGGAACCCTTCATGGGGCGAGTCCGACTCGCACTTGGCTGCTTTTATTATTTAATTTCGCATCTGAATATAAATGCAAGTGTTTCAATTATGGTTTAAAATTGTACGAGCAAAACTCATAGCACACGGGCAGTGAAGAATAGTTAAAAATCGATGGATTAAATTAATAAGTTAATAATAATTTATCTAAATAATAACAGTGATTAACTTACTGTTATATTATGGTGAAACTCTAAGTTTAATATAAACACTCACAAACTACTAAGTGAGTAGTTTTTAAGCACAAAATGGTGCACCGTACGAATGGAATGGCTCTGAAAATCTCCAAGCATGTAATGTCCAACTTGTTCACAATTGGAGCTTCACGATTAGTGCTTCAGCAGTTGACGGTTCGTTCAATTAATTTAAAGTGTGTTGCGGAACGAATGTTACCCAAAATGAAACAGGCTTTGATCTTGTGGCGCTAATATTTGAAGCTTACGCAGCAATTCGTAAAAGTAATGTTCCTTAGTGTCGAGTTTACATTAGTGAGATTTTTAGTTTTACGTACATTGATTATTACTTTGCTTGTCTTACTACAATATATTTATAATGATACAAAGATAAGTTAATGCAATAACAATACAATATGCATCCCTATGAAAGAATTTATAACCGTCGGTAGCTTAGTGGTTAAGAAATCGTCCTTACGATTGAGAGGTCGTGGGTTCGATTCCTGGCTATCACACTAACAACGTGAACCCACTCCTAAAACGAGCAATTTAGCTTAGCTGAAGGGGTTAGCGGATACACCAGTAATTTCAGTTACAAGTACTATAAAAAAAAAGATTGAAACGTGAAATAAATGTAGTCAAAGTCAAAGTAAAAATCAAGAATCATTTATACTGATAACGTCAAAAAAAATAGACTAATGTCTAGCAAATTTAACACCGGTTCCAAACGTGGCCCTGTCCTGCGAAGACTCCGGCAAGACAGTCAGCGGAATGGTTTTTTTTGGCCTATTTACAAACATGTTTACTTAATCTAATTACAATATTTTTAGTAGCATAGACAGAGAGTAAACAGTTCGTATCCAAGCTTGTTTGTCGTCTAAATATTCTTGAATTTTATAATAGCCTTTTTGGTAATGTTTAGTTCTATTTGGACTTTTAAATTTATGATCAGTAATTTCTCGCTCTACTGTGAGTTATAATAAATAATAAATATTCTACGACATTCTACACAGTGCTTTCTAGACCCAATGTAAGCATAGTTTAACTAGCTTGTGTTATGGCTTCTAGAATGCAGATAAACATACTTATATACTTTTTTTTTGCAAATACATACATATTATACATAGAAACATCCAGACCAATGCAAATAGACATATTCATGCATACAAATATTTGCACTGAGCGGGAATCGAACCCGCGCCCCATGTCGTAGCAGTCGAATGCACTACCGCTACGCCAGAGAGGCCGTCAAAGTTGGCACCACCGTTGTCATATACCGCTGACTGCTGCACCAAAGACGCTTTCTTAGATGACCTACCTGAGAAGCTCATTCATTACAATACGTGGCCAAGTAAACACACTAACCTTCGACCGTATGACGTGTACGTGATCATTGTTATTACTCACGCACTGAATGGTAATGAGCTGCCATGCGGAGCGCGGCGCTGAGGTCCCTTCTCTAAATTCTAAATACACAATGTTTTGCGTTTATAAGATAATAGATAATATAAGAGTAGTTGGATTCGTTGGCGACACATTTTGTTATTTAAATTGTTCGTTGAGAAAATGTAGACCTGCGAAATTGAATTCATTAATATGTATTTATTATTCTACAAACCTTTCATTTGTACAGTTTTGGTTCAGTTTGAGTATCACTTTGTTGTATTTAAATCACAAGGAAGGCGTTTTATTTTGGGACACAAAATAATATTTCCGAAATACACAATATAGAACATTGGAACCCGAAGCGGATCCATCGCAAAGTACGTCAGAGTTAGCGGCTGGCTTCATTGTGAGTAATACAATAATTTTAATTCTCTTGAACCTGAAAATGCTAGTGAAGCACATCAGCAAATACGCATCAATTGCTGCGTTATATTTCTTAACCATCAGGCGGGGAGGCTCTCTACGGCAGCCCAAGATCTGACCAGACAATTACGGCAGATCTGTATTGTCAACAATTTACAAACCATGATGAAAAAGCAGGTCGTTTAGCAACCGAGACTGGTTAATTGCTATAGCCTACTGTTGCTTCAGGACAATGCTATATAGATCCCGTACTTCACGACATACGGTCGCTAAATTGAAGGCATTGCGATTGGAATGACTCCGATACCCACCATACTCCCGGAACCTTGCTCCACCAGATTACCACTTTTTTGAGGAATTGGGACAATTTCTTACAATTCCAATGAGAAAGTCCAAACCGCTTGCAAAGATTTTATCGATTCGTCCCCCCTACAGTAATGAGCGACCTCCGGCGTCCGAGTCGCCTGCGCCGCGCGGCGAGCATGTTGCGGGCTCGGCGGGCCGAGAGAGTTCTAAATCTCTCCCGGGTGCGCTCCGCCATCTCCTTCGCGAGCATTACATGCTCGCAGAAGGAAGCGGCGGCGACCCACGCGCTCGCGCTCAGCACCATTGCCGCAATCATGCCGCCGAATGAGAGGACTCACACCCTGGACTGTATGGCCTCGAATTCTCGAGGCTCAGGATTCCGTCCCCTCTACTCCCGCCGGCTCTCGCCTCCAGGTCCCATGGTGGCCAGCCAGTTCCGGCAAGGAGACTCGCCGCTTCGAAGGAGATCGTGTGGTACCCCCTGATGACCCTGTTGGCCATCACCCGCCGGGGAGCGCGAAGCATCCGTACACTTCTGGCCTTCAGGGCCTCCACCCGTATTGGGCACGATCCCCTCGTAGATTTTCCTGCAAGCGACATCGGGCCCCCTCATGTTGGATAACAGCCGCGCCAGAGCGATAACTGTGCCCTTCAATTTGGAAGCCAGACTTTGGATATGTTCTCCGAAGTTCCGTCGGCCGTCGAGCACGAGTCCCAAATATTTCATTTAGGGCTTGATGCCGATGCGAGTGCCGCCCACTATGAGACTGGATCCCTCAGGTGGCTTGCTCTGAAGTCCATGTAAGAACAGGGCCTCGGTTTTATCCAGAGCCACCTCGAGACCCAGTGCCGCATTTGCTCCATGAACAATGAAGTACCAATGAACTACCTAATGGTGAATATTTCGATTGATGCAACATTTTCTTCTTGTACAACCTATGTTCCCAGTTCATCTGAGGTCGGGTCTCCTACAGGGTGTTAAGGAGCACGACTAATCGTGGTATTTTAAGAAATGTACCTACGTAGTATTTAAGAATATTTTGTGTAATAGTAAGTTAAGTAGGTAAGATTCCATTGTTGTAACCGAGGGATGGGTCTCCATTGTACTACCAGATGTGGCCAACGCAAACGCACCGTAATTAAGGAAAAGGTCGTAAACGCTGTGCGTCGGGGCCGCTTTAGTGTTGGCTGGAGACCCGCTCCTCGGGCCTAGGTAAGTTCCTATTGTTAGTGGTCGAGGGATGGGTCCATTGTATTAACAGATGTGGTCAGCGCCAGCGCACCGTAATGAAGGAAGGGCCCGCGCGCGGTGCGGCGGGGGGTTGTGCTGGTGTTGGCGTGTGACCCGCTCCTCGGCAGTCCTGCACAAACTCTTGACCAAGTAGGTTACGCAGTTGCCACGCATAGGCAGTCTTAACAGCACATGGTAATTGTGTAACCATTGTACTCATGTTCCTAGTTTGTATTATATCATAGCTCTAGTTTGTGTGCAATTCAAATATATTGATAAAAGTGTGTCTGCTGTTTTGCTGCTTACTTCATAGTTCATTAGAACCCCGCACCTCTCGTCTACATAACTGGTCCTTCGAGCCGGATTGAAGTAAGTAACCATGAGTTACAGTGGAAAGCGACAGACACGGAGTGCAACAAAAGCAATGAATAATTTAACAGGCTCAGAATCGGGATTACGAGCTTCATCACCCCCGGATCTTCAGGTAAGAGCGCCGCAGCAGCCCGCTAGGAGCTCCGTGGTAGGTGGTCTAAGTGACCATAGGGAATTACCGCCATCGGAGCTAACACCGGCTTCAGTACGCACAGTTCGTGCGCCGTATAGCGTCAGCCACGCATCGTCAAGGATGAGCCAGGCAGGCCGCGACGCGCTACGAATGCGCGCTGAATATGAAGCGGAGCTGAAGTTTGCGCGGATACAAGAAGGTCTGGCAAAAAAGAAACTCGCACTCGATATGGCGGAAATAGCAGCACAAGAAGACCTCATGGAGCGAAATGGAGCACCGAGAAGCGTGGCAAGCGATGAGATATCGGAACGCGCGACGCGCTGGCTAGACGACGCATCCGCCGGCCCCCGCATGAACGAGCGTTCCGCGCCTGGCAACGATGCTTCAAGGTATGTGACATCCGCTGCCCCCCACGTGACCGACGCTTCAATGCACGTGGTGTCCGCTGCCCCTCACGCAACCGACGCTACGATGCACGTGGCATCCGCGGCCGCCCATGCGACCAACACTCCAATGCGCGTGGCGTCTTCTGCCGCCCACGTACACGACGCTTCGATACACTTGGCGCCACTTGCCCCTCACGCACCCGACGCTTCGACACACGTGGCATATGCTGCCACCCACGCGCCTGTCTCTACGATGCACGTGGTGCCTCCAACCACGACACGTGCGCCCTCTCCATTACATCCGCCATCCGAAGCGTCGCCTATGCCGCCGAAGAACCAGGCTCTAACAGATATTGATCGGCTAGCAGAGGCTATCAGCAAGCTAGGGCAGGGGCGAAATGTACCGCGACAAGTGTACGAGATACCACAATTCGATGGTAATGCCGCAGATTGGCTGAGTTTTCAGCAAGCATATCGTAGCACCAGTATGATGCATGATTTTCGACCGCTGGAGAATATGGCGCGCCTAAGGGTGGCGCTCGTCGGTGAGGCGAAAGCTGCAGTTCGGGACCTACTGAGAACATCATCAGATCCTGAAGAAGTGCTTGCGGCCCTTCAAGACGAGTTCGGACACCCTATTCGATTGTTAGAGTGTGCTATAAAGAAAGTGCGGGATTTACCGAAAGTTTCCGAAAATGGACATGAACTTCGTAAATTCACGAGTACGGTTCGAAATTGTGTAGCAGTGCTAAGAAGTATACGTGCGGACGGATATATAAATAATCCACAATTAGTGACTGAACTATTAAACAAGTTAACACCATACCAACGCTCTCAGTACGGACAATTTGCGATGCGTTTGGATAATAACAGTGGCATTGATCTAAGAGTGTCTCCAAACTTAAATATTTTAGTGGACTTCCTCAGTGAATTAACTCGTGCGTCCTCATATCATGTTCCGATGAGCTTAAACGACGCAAGTTACACCGACGCGAATAGAAAATTCGGCGCCCGCGGCGACCCGGCATTCGGATCGTTGGCGGCCGCCCGCCGCGACAGAGATAAGGGTTTAGCGCCAGTGCGAACCAGTGGAGCAAATCATCGCGTGCATACGCAGGTAGAGTCAATCGCCGCATTTACGAGGACTGAGACCAGTAAAAATAAGGTTACTTGTGTTAAGTGTAAAGGGAACCATAATTTAAGTGAATGTAGAGACTTTAAGAATATTTCTGTAAATGAACGTTGGGACTTGCTCGTACAAAATAGAATATGCGGTAAGTGTATTGTTAAGTGTCACGCAAGAAGATATTGTCGCGCGCAACGTTGCAGTAAGTGTAATGGGCCACACCATGAGTTACTGCATAAAGATCGCAACGTGGCACCGCCGTCCGAAGTGGAGCCACCGTCTAACGTACCGCCGCCGCCTGATGCAACATCGCCGCTTGAGACCTCACCCCCGCAGGTTAGATATGAAACTCTGACAAATGTTGGTGAGAGTCGTGCGCGGGCCTTGTTAAAAGTGTTACCGGTAACTATTGTGACTAATTATGGGGTCGAACAATCAACGTACGCATTATTGGACGACGGCGCATCCGTATCCATTTTAGATGACAAATTCACAAGTGATGTAGACGGACCAATAGTGCCTCTTAAGTTGATGACGGCCCGCGGTCATTGTGTGACCGACAACAACTCACGTAGTGTTAAGGTTATAGTGCGCGGACCGAACGGAGCGAACCATAAAATTGTAGTGCGTACTCTACGTAACGTGAACTTGCCGTCTCAGACGTTACCAGCGCGAGTGATCAGAGACAACGCTCACCTACGGGGTCTGGATTGCAGCGAGATGAAGGACGCGAAGCCTATGCTATTGTTGGGACAGGACAACTGGAAGCTCATCGTTGGAGAGGAGATTCGTCAAGGTAAATCTGGTCGTCCAGTTGCTTCACTTACCAGGTTAGGTTGGGTCGTCCATGGCCCGCTAGGTGGAAGGGTTAATAGCAGCGAGTTCCATTCTGCCAACTGCATGTCCGTACCTCATGAAGATTTACATGCGTTAGTGAAAAGTCAGTTTGAGTTAGAGGCAATAGGCATTTCGCATGTACTTCGCAAAGATTGTAATTCGGAACGTGCGTTGGAAACACTAAATACAACGTGTCGCCGCTCCCCCGATAACGTCCAGCAGTGGGAAGTAGGCTTGTTGTGGTCCCGTAATAACGTCGAAATGCCCGACAATTACGAATATGCGCGCAAACGCCTCGCTGGGATAGAGAGAAAGATGGATCGTGATCCTGAATTTGGGGATGCTTATGCAAAACAGGTAGCCCGATTGTTGACTTCGGGGTACGCACGCAAAGTTGAAGGCATTAGGGTAAGTCCGGTATGGTATTTACCTCACTTTGGAGTCTCAAACCCCAACAAGCCAGGTAAACTGCGGCTAGTCTTTGATGCAGCCGCTACGTATAAAGGCGCATCGCTGAACTGTAATTTACTTAGTGGGCCAGATCTGATGAATTCCTTGTTAGGAATTCTTATTAGATTCCGGACCGGCCGTATAGCCTTCACTGCCGACATAGAGGATATGTTTCTGCGAGTGAAAATCCGGAAAGCAGATCAGGGGGCTCAATTGTTTCTGTGGCGCGGTCAAGACAGAATTGAAGAACCTTCAATTTATGTCATGACCTCGATGATCTTCGGCGCGGCTTCCTCTCCCACTTCAGCCATTTACGTGTTGAATAAAAATGCAGATCAATACAAAGATTCACATCCCGCCGCGGTTGAAGCCATACGGAAAAGGCACTATGTAGACGATTATATAGACAGTGTAGACTCTATTGACACGGCACAACAGCTGATCGCGGACGTCACCCACATACACCGAGCCGGTGGTTTTGATATCAGGGGGTGGGTGACGAATTCACCCGAATTACGTGAAATGTTACCAGATGTTGTTCCAGGCCGAGTCAAGCTAGATAAATCTGACAGCGCACGCACTTTAGGAATGATATGGTGCCCGTCAAGTGACTGTATGAGATTCGATCTCTCATTTAAGCGTCTTTCAACGGAATTAGTAGAAGGTCAGATTAAGCCTACCAAGCGCCAGTTTCTCAGGTTCATAATGAGCATTTTTGATCCGCTCGGGTTCGTGTACCCGTGCATTATACAATCTCGAGTCCTTATGCAACGTATTTGGCAGTCGGGCATATTGTGGGATGAGTGCATCAAGGACTCCGAGGCCGCTATTTGGTTCCAGTGGCTTTCCAAATTAAAAGCCTTATCAAATGTGGCTGTACCTCGCTGGCACGGTTTGGAACGGACAGCGGTGGATCTGCATGTTTTTGGGGACGCTAGTGAGAAAGCTTACGCCGCTGTAGCCTTTCTAGTGGGTACCGATATTGAGGGCAATAGAGTATGTTCGATGGTAGCCGGAAAAGCGCGCGTTGCACCTGTTAAAGTAGTATCCATCCCACGTCTCGAGTTGCAGGCAGCAGTTTTAGCATGCAGACTGGCAGTGACAGTAAAATGTGAAATTGATCTCAATATAGAGAACCTCTACCTCTGGACTGATTCAAAAACAGTTCTTATGTGGATTAACTCTGACGCGCGAGACTATCAAAAATACGTCTCTCATAGGTTAGCCGAAATCGACAGTTTAAGCAAGAGGAGCAACTGGCACTGGGTGCCTTCCGAGTCCAACCCTGCTGACGAAGCAACCAGGATGGACTGGCCTAATAATAAAGGCATGTGGCTTTCGGGTCCTCCGTTTCTCTGTGATCCCCAGGTACCGTGGCCGAGCTACAGCTGTGAGGAGTTACCCGCTGATGATACAGAGCGCATCGAGAGAGTACTGGCAATGGGTGACAACACCCAACCCCTGATCGACGTGACGCGCTATTCTACGTGGACGCGAGTTTTGCGTGTTACTGCGCGCGTCCTTCTCTTTATCAGTGCATGCAGACGCAAGCAGTGGACTACGGCAAGCAACTCAGTGAAAGTGGGTGATATAGTGTTTATATGTGACGGTAAACAACCGCGTAATGTGTGGCCCCGCGGCGTAATAGACAAAGTGTATCCGAGAAGTGGCGGACATGTGCGTGTAGTTGACATAAAAACAAGTACAGGGATGCTGCCTGTCGTCCCATAACTCGAGTAGCCGTGCTACCTACTACCGGTTCAGTTATCGGTTGAAGCCTCCAACTGGGGGGTGGTGTTAAGGAGCACGACTAATCGTGGTATTTTAAGAAATGTACCTACGTAGTATTTAAGAATATTTTGTGTAATAGTAAGTTAAGTAGGTAAGATTCCATTGTTGTAACCGAGGGATGGGTCTCCATTGTACTACCAGATGTGGCCAACGCAAACGCACCGTAATTAAGGAAAAGGTCGTAAACGCTGTGCGTCGGGGCCGTTTTAGTGTTGGCTGGAGACCCGCTCCTCGGGCCTAGGTAAGTTCCTATTGTTAGTGGCCGAGGGATGGGTCCATTGTATTAACAGATGTGGTCAGCGCCAGCGCACCGTAATGAAGGAAGGGCCCGCGCGCGGTGCGGCGGGGGGTTGTGCTGGTGTTGGCGTGTGACCCGCTCCTCGGCAGTCCTGCACAAACTCTTGACCAAGTAGGTTACGCAGTTGCCACGCATAGGCAGTCTTAACAGCACATGGTAATTGTGTAACCATTGTACTCATGTTCCTAGTTTGTATTATATCATAGCTCTAGTTTGTGTGCAATTCAAATATATTGATAAAAGTGTGTCTGCTGTTTTGCAGCTTACTTCATAGTTCATTAGAACCCCGCACCTCTCGTCTACACAGGGTGATCATCAACATTTCATATGTAAGCATCTAACAATGCATGTAATGGCGCAGAAAACATTTCCTGATTTAACAAGAATGAGGTGAATAATTATTTAAAACCACTATAAACACTACTACTAATACTACTATTTGTATACTAATAAAAAAAAACTATTATTTTATGGCAGTGATCCGTTAATTTACTGAACTCTCGTTAAACTTGTCGCCTAGCAAAGTTTTATTGATATTTTATTTTAATGATTAAAGTCTAAGAACTAAACTTTCAGTGTTGTCCCACGCAAAATTTTTTTTGCTTCAATCACGCTGAAAAAGATAGAGAATGATAACTTAGAAAAACAAGTTGAATTCCTGAGACGAGCTCAGCCGAATACAAGGGATTTTCTATTTAGCGTTTTTCTTTTTTTTTTGCGATTTTTTGCGATTTTTTCTTTATCTTGCAATGGTTCACCCAGCACGAATCTATTACCGAAAACAGCAACTCGATAGCTCATCTCCTTCATACCCAAAACCGTGACAGAAAATTGGCAACGACGACGTCGACGACGTCGACGACAACTGGATAGCAATAGGGTTTTTCTAAAGATAATCCCTAAAAACTAAAACAAGGTGTTAGTGGTGACATACTTGACCTACTTTGTGTGAAATATAATGTGAATATACGTCTTTCAAAATATATTTGACGCTCTCCAATAAACTGGAGTGGTGCTTCAATCACGAAAGTTAAATTGGCGTCACAGCAACTTCACATCAATAAAAACATTCAACTTGCTTCGATCACAATAAAACCATTCGATTGACAGATGTTATTATCCAACCGGCTGGAGAAGCAATCAAAATGGCACCTAAGTACTTTCTTTATTACGTCCCAAGAATCGCAATAGAATATAAAAATAATGGAAACTGTCAAAGAATTTATGCTCGTCTTGTACCACTGGTCCGACTGGATGTAACGCTCCTATTGGCATTTCCGCTCAAATACGGCCTCAATTTTCCAAATCTTGATACTCCAAATCTTAGCCCCAAGGAAGGCCATAGATTTAATTCTATCGAGTTATATGCATCTGTTCTCAATTTAGTTGAATTTGAATTATGATACACTAGCTTATGCCTGCGGCTCCGCCCCCGCGGAGGTCGGTATCCTTTTTTGGTTATATCTCCGGTTCTACTTAACCAATTGCAATCAAGAATTCCTTTTTTATAGAAAAAAACTGCATCAAATTCCGTTCAGTAGTTTTTGTTTTCATCGCGAACAAACAAACAAACGGACAAACAGACAAACGGACAGAAGGACAGACGGACAAACGGAAAAACGGACGAACAGACAAGAATTCCAAAACAATTTTTTTTGTGTTCAGAATCGTTCATAACCTAAGTTTTCTTTTTACATAACATAAACTCACGCCTATATCCCCGAAGGGGTAGGCAGAGGTGCTAGCACCCACATTTCGCCAGTTTATGTTTAGGTCCCAATGTAATAGGTGGCGAGCCTATTGCCATTAACCGGGCACTTATAAACCTGCGATATTTTCTTTTTAAATATGCCCAATGTACATGCATGGATAATTTACATTTGTATATTATGATATAATATATATGATATAATATACAAATAGTATAGAGAATATTAAAAGGGAAAGAATTATTTAAGAAGCACTATAACGCTACTGGCAAACCCTCTCAATACTCACTACAGAGTTCATTTGCATAAGGCTTGCAACCCTTGTCGCGGCACGGTACAGTAATGGCACGGCACGCCTTGCGACAGCGATGCGATGCGACACCGCGCCCTCTCGCCTGCATCTACATCCCCCAAATACATCTTGTGACAAGACATTCTACGTGCCATTAAGATATTGTCTTTCAAGAAAATAAATACTTGCAAAGAGATTTGTCAGCGTTTCATTACTTGGATTTAAAGTATGAGCTCTTATTTATTTTATTTATTTATTATACACTTTATTGTACACCAGGCAAACATAATATACATAAGTAAAAAAAAAAAAATTGAGGTGGATGTAGGGCAATGGGCGGTCTTATCGCTTCAAGCGATTTGCGCTTGAGGCAACCTTTGGACGGTAATGTGTTGGTAGGATTGCGCGGTAGTGGTTTGGCGTACTAATTGTAGTCAAATATAACAGGACATGATACACATAAATATTATTACTTAAATTATATTATATATATACATATATCTATATACATACAAACAAATAATGTATACCTACATATATTATAATATATACTTACATATAAAATATACTACACATAGAAATATTACCTAAAAATATTTAAACGCATTTAAAAAAAATGCAATTCACTGCTCCCTCAGTGCTGCCTCATAATACGATTTTGCTATTTTCTACGTTTATCACTACCATCCCCGTCAGTGCCATTTTCTACATTTATGTAGAAAATGGCACACATGTATTGGACTACTACGCCGATACATGCGCCACAACGGCAAGCGGCATGTTTTTGAATAAATTAATATGAAAATAAGAACAACTTGATATGTGTCACTTCTGTCAGCGCACGGTGGCACATTTTTACGGTGCTCCACAAAACGCCTCGTTAAAAAAAAAAATTGTAATATTTTTTGCAATGTTTAACTTTAATTATATAAATCTATAGATTTAGATCGGAAAAGTGAGCATCTAGGATGGGACTTGAACCTGCAACCAGTTCTTTACACGGGGAATGCTCTCACCAACTGAGTCACCTAGACACGTCCCAGATATTCGAAATTCTCCGATATATTATATACGTATAGCCGCGGTAGCCTAGTGGTATGGGTAATGGACTGCTGAGACGAGGTCTCCGGTTCGATCCCAGGTTTTACCATGGCACACACCAATGACTTTTCGATGCTTTCCGAAGTTATGTGTGTATTTATCGCAGGCTTATAAGTGCCCGGTTAATGGCAATAGGCTCGCCACCTATTACATTGGGACCTAAACATAAACTGGCGAAATGTGGGTGCTAGCACCTCTGCCTTCGGGGATATAGGCGTGAGTTTATGTTATGTTATTATATACGTCTCAGGGCGACGCTGGAGCCATCTACTATCTAGATGTTCTCTTTTTCCGATCGCACGATTGCGAAAAACCCTCCATAGTAATCCAATTTCGGTTTGATTGCGTTCAGGGGTCAACAAGTGCATAGCCGGGCAGGGGGATAGTGGTCGCAGCACTAGTGGGACCGGTGGGTGTCACGCGGTGCTGCGACGACAATCCTCTTCTGATGAGGCCGTCAAGCTGAGTGTCACCATTGTTAACATGATACGTGTATGTAATGGTGACCCTCTTTCCTGAGACTTTACCTTCAGTTTACCATCAGGCGAGGTGAAGTCAAATTGACGTGTCCTAAATATAAAAAAAAAAAACTAAATCTATAGGAAAAGTATAGCATAGTAAAAGCATATTAATTGCTTAAAAATTTAATTGATTTTATTACATAAATGTTAAAAATAATATTGTTGTTCAGCACGCTCTGATCGTTTCAATCCTTTTTTCTTTTGAATTTGGTGGAATTAGTAATCTTTAGAACTACACAAAAGATTGTTATCCTTCGCATCAAAAGGAGCTACGCAGCAGTAATATGACTATCGAGATAAGGGCTTGAAGCTTAAATGAAAACAAAAATGGAAAAACAAGAAATTCCTGTGCGTAGGCACAAATTGAAACAGGCTAATGCATTCTATTAAATTGGGCAAAGAGAACAATTTTATTTCTTTGAGCCAATCTAATTCGAGTGGGTTCTGAAGTACGCAAAATACTTTTGAAGATACATAATATTAGAATAGCCTGAAATACCTCTTTCAAACATGATAATTGTATATTATGTAGACATACATATTCAATTTATTATCGCATTCGCAGATGAACTCATTATGTTAATGATTAAATAGTGTAGTTTTTAGTTATTAAAACCAGGGGCTTTTTATTGTTCCGTTGCCAAATGGCAAAAAGAGGAACCCTTATAGATTCGTCATGTGTCTGTCTGTTCGTCCGTATGTCACAGCCACTTTTTTCCGAAACTATAAGAACTATGCTGTTGAAACTTATTAACTAGATGTATTCTGTGAACCGCATTAAGATTTTCACACAAAAATAGAAAAAAACAATAAATTTTGGGGGCTCCCCATACTTAGAACTCAAACTCAATTTTTTTTTTATCATCATACCTATACGCGTGGGGGGGGGGGTGATCATTTTTTTCTAAACTGAATAGTTTGCGCGAGAGACAGTTCCAAAGTGGCAAAATGTGCGACGACAATATTAACCTTTCATTCAATCTACTCAAATATACAAAAATCACTCGCTGCTACGGAACCCTTCATGGCCGAGTCCAACTCGCACTTGGCCGGTTTTTTTCATTCGTTGAATTAAATATCACAATTCAATTAAATTTTCAGCATTTTGTATGCTTACTTTTTTCTAAAGATTTAGGATCCGAAAAAGAGAACATCTAGGACGGGACTTGAACCCGCGACCAGTCAATTACAGGGAAAAAAAAAAAAAAAAAAAAAAATAAGCATACAAAATGCTGAAAATTTAATTGAATTAATTAGGCGGAGTCATCAAAAAACAATGCTTAAAAGTGACTGTAAAGTTGTTCATTGTTTCCGTAGTTCGCAAGAATTACGGTAGATGGCTCCAACGTCGCCTTAAGACGTAATAATGTATCGGAGAATTTCGAATATCTGGGACGTGTCTAGGTGGCTCAGTTGGTCAGAGCATTCCCCCTGTAAGGGACTGGTCGCGGGTTCAAGTTCCGTCCTAGATGTTCTCTTTTTCCGATCTAAATCTTTAAATATCACAATGTTAATAATATTAAAATAATTAGAAGCCTCATACACCTGATACGAAAATAGCCTCGTCCGTGGCAGGCCTATTATCCTGAGCCGGCAATTATCACGATTACCGATTCTCGGTTTTACATTGAAAGCCGGCTCACCTGTAACCAATTACCAACTTATCTCATGCGCAACAAAACAACCTTAAGGCTATGGAATAGCGTCGACTGTGGAGTGAGGTAGCTAGTATAGGGTAGTTAGCGTCACTATTTGTTTTTGCAGGGCCGGTGGTGAACAAAGGTCCGTGCTAATGAACAGAGTCCGCGTCACCGGTGCGCTATTTACGACGCCCTCAGTAGCCAGCCCCATTCGCTCTTGTCTACAACCTAAGTGTTGCTTTTAAAGAGGCTGCATTTTCACTCATTTATCAAAGCAACTGTCGAACCTTCGGGAATTAGCTGGGGTGAGCGTTTCTTGTGTTATATCGTTTTGTGGTCAAAGGGTTTGAATGTTAATTAAATGTTGTGTAGTGTTTTAGTATTTAGATTTCTTTAGCACACTTTGATTTATTTGTCCATCTACTTATGATAATCTTCTAGAATCATAAACTCATTTTGGTATTTTTCATTTAAAACACGATTTTGGTATCTACTAAAATCGTGGTCAAGCCATCTTAACCTTGAGAAATAAAAAGGGAATGATCAGGAAACTATACTGTTTTATGAATACAATATGTTGATTTGCATTTGCGCGTAATTCACAGGGGAGATTGAGCTACTAACAGTCTTCAAAAATTCATGTGTAAATAAAAAACCGGCCAAGTGCGAGTCGGAATCGCCCGTTAAGGGTTCCGTAGCAGCAAGTAACATAATAATGTTTTTTTTTAATTTTTATATTTGAGTTGATTGAATGAAAGGTAAATTGCAGTTTACGATTTATGACGTATTAAAAAAAACTAACTTACTAGATCTCGTTCAAACTAATTATCGGTGGAAGTTTACATGGTAATGTACATCATATAGTTTTTTTAGTTTTATCATTCTCTTATTTGAGAAGTTACAGGGGGGGGGGGGACACACATTTCACCACTTTGGAAGTGTCTCTCGCGTAAATTATTCAGTTTAGAAAAAAATTATATTAGAAACTTCAATATCATTTTTGAAGACCCATCCATAGGATTCGATGAAAAAAAAAATTGAGTTTCAGTTCTAAGTATGGGGAACCCCGAAAATTTATTGTTTTTTTTCTATTTTTGTGAAAATCGGTTCACAGAATACATCTACTTACCAAGTTTCAACAGCATAGTTCTTTGGCTGTGACATACGGACGGACAGACAGACAGACATGACGAATCTATAAGGGTTCCGTTTTTTGCCATTTGGCAACGTAACCCTAAAAAGGATTTAAAAAAGTATTATCTTTATTTAATTTCATTTGCATGTTATTTGCATAATGTACTAGTGATAAAATTCGATAGACTTGCCAATGCAGTTCGAATATGAACCATTCTCTTTTTTAATCTTTTTGCTTAACATGAATTTGCGACGACTATAGTTTAACTGTTCCAGTGAATGACGCGCCAATGCAAATCAACACATTGAATACTGTGTCACATAAATTGACAAACAACAGTTTTCTTTAAACTTCACGTAGTTGCTTTTTCTTTTCTCTGGAGTATTACACAGCAATACATCTCAACGTGGCAAAGTGAATCGTTCAAAGAGCAGGTAGTTTGTTAGATTTTGCTGCCAAACGTCTTCCGAGTCAAATACATTGCAGCCAGTCGACTACTATATGAATAAATAGCTATTGTGGCGCTTCCTTTAGCAATTTCCTGCAATATTTGCGTGCCGTTCTCTGTGTTCAAAAGTTTGAGAGTTTGAGCTATATTTGAGTTTAGCTAAGTATTCAAAAGAAACAAGGATGAAGTCTTCAAATGGTTTAGTAAAATTTGACTGTCCTTAATCGAATCGTTTGGTTTGACGGGGATTTTCGAAAACAGAGAAAAGTTAAATGATATGCGTGGGAGCATGGGGGCTCACCTGCTACCTCTGGGGGCTCTGGCGTTTCAATGCATACTCCTTTCAACAACAAAAGAAGCTGCTATTAAGTTATAAGATCTAAATTTGCTAAATACTTAATTTAACATAGCAATGTAGCGGCGATAGCCTAGTGGTGTACGTAACGGACTGCCGAGACGAGGCCTCGAGTTCGATCCCCAGTCGCCCCGGGCACACACCTCTGACTTTTCGTAGTTATGTGTGTATTAAAAATGATGATTATCGCTCGCTTAGTAATGTGCCCGGTAGATGGCAATAGGCTCGCCCCCTATTACATTGGGACCTTAACATAACTGGCGAATCGTGGGTGTATAATACACCTCTGCCTACCCCTTCGGGGATACAGGCGTGAAGTTATGTTATGTTATGTGTTAATACTAAAAGCTTCTATTGAGCTGAGTGAGACGAAGTCGAGCGAAAGCTCCTCATACCAGACTTCAGGATTTTCTTTGTCACAGGTCTCCTCCTAAACTACTAATCCAATCAGAACCAAATTTGGCATGATTAAAGAGGTCAATCAGAGAAAGGTTTATGCATATATTTAAAAAAAAATAATGCTACCACAGAGGAATGATCACCGTTAAAAAAATCCAGATGGAATTACATAATAACCGCTCGAGACACTGTGACCAAACTTTACACGCTCAGAAAGCATGTCCAGAGTTGTGACTTTCAAAAAGAATTTTCAAAATCGGACTTGCCACGGAGGAATGATCACTGTTCAAAATTTTCAAAATCTGATTCACAATGTCTCACTCAGCTCAACATTGCAAGCAGCGATTCGCCTTGCAGACCTAGTGTAAAGCTAATGTATCAAATTGATGATCTGTGCTTATAAAAGTTATTCTCTGTATGTAGTAGGAATACTAATAATTTCGGCTAGTAATATTCTTTAAAAAAAGCAGTAGTTCTGTGGTCTGTAGTTCTGACTAAACCCTTTAATAGTGGCCTTTTATACGCTTTTTATTAACTTCACCTGTATGTTTGTTTGTATGTTTGTAACCGACTCCTTTGGTTGCGATTTTACCCACTTTAACGGCCAGATTTCGTTCAAACTTTGTAGATTTATCGAGGACCGATGACAATACACTAATTTGATAAAATTATAATAAATAAAAAAAAAACTAGAGGTAAAAAATATATAATACTTTAAAAAAAAAAACACGCTTTTTATAGGAAACCTAACTAAAAAAATAGAAAATAAGTTTTAATAAATATAAATTAATAATAGGGAAAATAAAAAAAAAGTATTTAAAAAAAAGCGCTTTTTAGGATATTATCAAAATGATAATCACTCTACTCATGTCTGTCAATAAAATATTTATATCTATTGACCCATGCACCCAATGCTTTTTTTAAAATAAAATACATTTTTTTTATTTACACTATTATTTCCTCCTGAACAGCATCCAACATCCAGTTCACCATGGAAGTAGAGAAGAAAGGAGACCTGCCATTCCTCGATGTCCTGGTATCCAAAAAAGAGGATGGCAGCCTTGGTCACCAGGTCTATCGAAAGCCTACACACACAGACCGTTACTTACACAAGGAGTCCAACCACCATCCCAGACAGAAAATGTCAGTCATCAGTCAAGACCCTGGTTCACCGAGCTAAGAGCATCTGTGAGCCCCAACACCTTAAAAACTAGTTACGCCACCTGGACTCGGCCTTCCATGCCAATGGATTCTCTGCCCGGGAGATACGAAGAGCTCTTCATCCGAGGAAATCTTCTCTTACGAACCAGGATGAGGAGAAACCTGCCCCTCTAGGGAAGGCCTTTTTGCCATACATTTATGGTACAACGGATCGTATCGGGAGACTGCTAGAAGCTTACAACATTAAGCCTATTTTCAAGCCCACGACGCAGTTACGTAATCTTCACCGTTCAGTCAAGGACCCACGTGACCCACTATCTTCGGCTGGAGTTTACCGAATCCCCTGCTCGTGTGGCTGGGTATACGTGGGCACTACTCAAAGAAGCGGCAAGACCCGCCTTTCAGAACATGAACGAAATTGCCGCCTCGGCCACTTCGACAAGTCAGCGGTTGCGGAACACACCCAGGAAGATGGTAATCATACCATCAAATTTCAGAACACGAAGGTTCTAGCCACCACTTCACAATTCTTCCCACGGCTATGTCGAGAAGCCATAAAAATATTCAAGCATCCCAATAATTTTAATAGGATTTTAAAACGAAGGTTTTCATCTCCAAAAAGATTGGTATCCAGCACTGAGAGCCGCGCGTCATCACAATTCAAACATGACGAAGCCGCTACCGTCCCCGGTATCCCCCTTACTTAGCGTCGACCAATCAGTATCGAGCGCATCGGTTGCGCAGCTCTCAACCAATCAGGAGCGATCACGTTGTTTGCCCCCTCCCATTATTCCCATCACTAGCATAATTAGCATCACTGTAGTTAATTGTAACATAACATAACTTCACGCCTGTATCCCCGAAGGGGTAGGCAGAGGCGTAGTACACACCCACGATTCGCCAGTTATTTTAAGGTCCCAATGTAATAGGGGGCGAGCCTATTGCCATCTACCGGGCACATTGTTAAGTGAGCGATAATTAACATTTATTAATGCACACATAATACGAAATGTCAGAGGTGTGTGCCCGGGGCGACTGGGGATCGAACTCGAGACCTCGTCTCAGCAGTCCGTTACGTACGCCACCGCTAGTAACGCGCTTATTCCGCTTTCCGTAGTTAGTCATATCTGTTGTAATGTAAGCTTTTCGAAACATAAACTGGCGAAACGTGGTTGCTAGCACCTCTGCCTACCCCTTCGGGGATATAGGCGTGAGTTTATGTTATGTTATGTTATGTTATGAAAAGTGAATAAATTCGTAAATTAAATAATGATTTAAAAAATACGAATCGGTCTTCGGAGAACGGATGCTGAATCGTTTAAAAGAATACCAAACTACTAACTAAATAATAATATAATTGTAAATGAGTTTGAGATTAGAAAATAAAGTGATTAAGAAAATTAAAAGTGTAGGGTGTTGTGAGCACCCTACTCTTTTTATTTTCTTATTCACTTTATTTAATAATTAAAATAAAAAGTATATAATAAAATATTTAATATTTAATAATTGAATAAGAAAATAAAGAGTGTAGGGTGCTCACAACACCCTACACTTTTAATTTTCGAGGGCTTACCCGGGGTGCCCGGCAATGGACACTTGGGGAGGACACCGTGCGGTTTTAGTCGATACACGACATAACCAACCCCGCTGGCCGGCGGGGGGGTATCCGAAGGGAATTCCGCACGTAAAAAGAAAAAGGTTGCTCACAACAATCATCATTGTTTGGATTGCCTTAAGCAATTGAAATTTCGATATACCCTCATCATAGTGTCCTTAGCTCAATGCATACCAATTGACATAAAATCAAACAAGTAAAATCCAAGTCTCTAACAAGATATTATATTGGTCACGTAATGAGCGGAAAACAATAAAGTTAACTGCAGTTTGACGTTATATTTAACTCATTTGCTTTACGAGGGTCTGTCCCTTGTAAAGCAATACGCAAATTCAATTCAAAATAAAACCGACCAAGTGCGAGTCGGACTCGCCCATGAAGGGTTCCGTAGTAACAAGTAAAATTTTTATATTAGAGTTATTTAAATGATAGGTAAATTGCAGTTTGGGGTGTGTGTTGGGTAACCTCCTCGAGTGTCGCTCCGATTCCGATCCCGCTGCAGTCCGGGGGGAACGGAATCGGAGCGGCCGGTACACCCTGGGCGGCGGTCAATGGCTTCCCCTTCACCCCTTCATAGGGTTGGCATTGATCGTCGGCCAATACCCAACGTGGCGGGAACACATCGCTCTCCATACTCCTCTGCTTTCAGAGGAGACAGGATGAGCGATGCTGTTAGTGGTGAGATGGCCCAGGGTCAGCCGGGGTGCGAGGGATATGCTCTATGGGTAACCTTACACCCCGGCGTCTGAAGACCCGAGACGGCGTGCGGTTTTAGTCGGTGCAAGCCCGACATAACCGCCCCCGCTGGCCGGCGGGGGGGTATCCGAAGGGATTTCCGCACCATAAAAAAAAAAAAAAAAAAAAAAAGGTAAATTGCATTTTACGATTTAAGACGTATTAAAAAAAAATACTCACTAGATCTGGTTCAAACCAATTATCGGTGGAAGTTTACATTGTAATGTACATCATATATTTTTTTTAGTTTTATCACTCTCTTATTTTAGAATTTACAGGGGGGGGGGGGACACATTTTACCACTTTGGAAGTGTCTCTCGCGCAAACTATTCAGTTTAGAAAAAAATGATGTTGAAACCTCAATATCATTTTTGAAGACCTATCCATTGACCCCACACGTATAGGTCTGACAAAAAAAATTTTTTTGGATTTCAGTTTTAAGTATGGGGAGCCCCCAAAATATATGTATTTTTTTCTATTTTTGTGAAAATCTTAATGCGGTTCACAGAATACATCTACTTAAAAAGTTTCAACAGCATAGTTCTTATAGTTTCGGAGAAAAGTGTGACATACGGACGGACAGACCGACATACATGACGAATCTATAAGGGTTCCGTTTTTTGCCCTTTGGCAACGGAACCCTAAAAAGCCGTTTGAGAAGTGTTCGAACACGAAGATATACGAGTAGGTAGGCAATGAACGTGTAATGCAATGATCTCTGGATCTTTGATCTTTAGGCACTCATATAAAATATACTTACACGTACATTATATCCTAACATAAGTCTCTGTATCCTAATTTGTAACTTGTACATTAGTTTTTTACATTCATTTTTGGTTATGGAACACAGTAAGGTCATGCGTTGATTTTGAATGAACCGATGGATGGATGCAGGGACCGTGGCCAGCGGCGGACGGGTTAATTGAAGATGTAACGGGCCGCGCGCTATGAATAATTTACGCTAGCGCCGAACACTGGCGGCGTGCCAGATGCCATGCTTTAGGGTAACGCGTGATCTCAGCGTAGCGATATAGCGGCAAAGTTACGTTGGTAAATTCAAACATTTCTGAATCTAGTTGGGTCATAATGTGCATTTGATTAACAGAAACATATTCAAAATAGAATATTTTGTATGCACAGTTTCTATTTCTTATAATTGGTATCAAAATAGGTACTAAAAAAGTGCTTATTTTAGGTCTCTGGTGGTAAGCGCATGGTGGTAATCAAAGATTATTTAAACGTCAAAATCTTTCAAAGGGCTCATGTCATTGATCGGTCCTTTTGTTGGTTTGTGATTGGCCAGTTAGTGCACACACGCGAATTTGTTCAAGATATTTGGAACTTCCTACCACGATCTATATCTCTTCAATAATAGTTTAGTGTTAGTACTGACCATTACAATACCCACTATAATAATATCAACCTCTAAATTGATAAACAGACGAAATATTTTGAAGTTCACTAGCCTAAATTTAAAATAATCAAATTGTCTTTATTACATATATACATACATATACTCACGCCTTTTTTCCCTCCGGGGTAGGCAGAGACAACAGCCCGCCATCTGCTTCTGTCCTTACATACTTCACGAGCTTCCTTCACTGTCATTAAACCTTTTATGCAAAACCGCTAGTTTCGAGTGCTTTTGACCTGCCCTTTTTTCAAAACCTCATTAATTTGATCAGTGTATGTCCTGCGAGGTCGCCCCCGGCTTGCCTGCCCACTTACATCAGCCATTATGGTGTGTCATTCGCTCAGTACTCATTCGTTCCAAGTTCAAACCACCTTAGCATTCCCTTTTCAATTCTTGTAACAACATTCTCTTGCAGGCCACACCATTCTCGTATATCTGTATGCCTCTTCCTATCAGCCAACCTTACTCCACACATACTACGCATACTATGTCTTTCAACAACAAAATACGCTGTGCTCTAAAAGCAGTTTAAATTTGAAACATGCGATCTCACTACCATTCGCCGTGCTACCCACAACATTACCCACGAGCGTATGTAAATGATAAAACAAGCATGTTACGTCTGGTGCAAAGAATAGGGATTTTCTTTTTAGTTGTGCTCATAGTTGCAGCGCTCGCGTCTGCAGCGAGATTGCGTACAGTGCACGAGTCACTATAATCTTGTGAAAGAGATTAAAGAGAAATATGAAAATGTGTATTCTTTCAGTATTTGTTTTTGGAGCAAGAAATTTAATTAGTTTCATGTTTTAGTTGTTTAATTTGTGTAGCTTCGGCTTACTGTTTCATGATCACACGAGTATGGAAGGGAGGTTGTTTTGTTTCGTTTTCTTTATTTACGTTCTGAAGCTTAGGTATATGTTAGCAACAATGTTTTGATGTCATACGTACATACTTAGATTACTTAGGTAAAGGTATATTGTAAAACTAGCTGTGCCCGCGACTTCGTCCGCGTGGATGTCGATTGTTAGGGTTTTAGTTCTGTAACTAAAAAACAAAAAAACTAACCTTAATTATTTTTCGACAATTAAAGTAACCTATATTACGCCTTGTAACATTACCTATCTACCAGTGAGATTCTCGTTGAAATTGGACCAGCCGTTCCAGAGTAAATCAGATTTTATTCACAATTTTGTAAGTAAAGTAGTTAAAGTAGCCTAAGTTACCCTTTGTAACATTACCTACCTGCCAGTGAAAGTCCTGTCGAAAATCGGTCCAGCCATTTCAGAGATTACCTCTTTCAAACAGGCAGAAAGACAGACAGACAAAAATTAAAAAATTGTGTAATTGTTTTTTAATAATACAAACACACATTTCAATTTTATTTATTTATATAGATAAAGACAGAGTAGTATAGAAAATGGAAATTCTATTATATCCGGATACCTGGACACAACATGAATGCTTGTCAGACCAAAAGTGACCTTCACGCATTTCTACCTACAGTAGGAGAAGGGTAGGAGAAGAATGGCAAATAGGAAAATATATAGGGAGGACAGGCTGCCCTAAGCCTCACTAACCGTAAAACAGCTATGCCGGAAAGGCTAAAAGCACATAACAGCTTCATACTTTGCCGTCAACATCATCGATGGTAGGTTAGAACTGTGACCCCAACAGAGCACGAGCCGAGCGAGAAAAGCGAGCGTGCCGCGGCAGCGGCCGGCGAAGCGCCGGAACCACTAGTCCGCAAAGTTTACAGCAAGAAGTGCTATCTACGAAGAGATCTCTGTGTACAGTGCTTCCCATGTACCGAGATGTCTACAAACAATGCTTTCTATCAACAAAATTTTCGGCGCAAAGTTCTGTCTAGGAATAGAGATTTCTATTAGCTATGCTTTCTGTATGTAGCCGTATCGTATCGTACAAGCGTCTTTCTATCTTTTCTATCACACTCGGTTATAGGGTTATTAATAAAATTATGAGACAAAATGTTACATATTTTACTAGAAACTTCTACCTGTATACGAGTTGTCTTGGTGGACCTGGTAGTATTTATGTGGCAAGGACAAATCTTTCATCATTAGTAGCACCAGCCTCATCGTATTCAGTGAAGATATGATGTTAGTGAATAGCGCATGTAAACAGTCACATAGGTGCATCTGACACCTGACGATAGGGTGACCTAGGATTATCACACCCACGAGTACCTTTTTTTTTTCGTGCGGAAATCCCTTCGGCGGGGTGGTTATGTCGGGCCAGACGCCGGGTTGTAAGGTTGCCCATAGAGCATATCCCTCGCACCCCGACTGACCCTGGGCCATCTCCGGTTTCGAGATGGCCCCCTCGGGTTTGGAAACCACGGTGTCCCCGTCTTGCCCCGGTTTGGGGGAGGGGTGCCAGGCCTGCGCTCATGGAGGACGGAGGTATCTAGTTAGTGGCAGTTTGCTGTGTACCAGTATTTTATAAAAATTAAGTCGATATTTAGTAAGAGAATGGGACTTCCCCAGTTAAGTACTCTCATTTGACGGCATCTGTGGCGTAGCGGTAGTGCATTCGACTGCCACGACAGGGGGTACGGTTTCGATTTCCGCTCAGTGCAAATATTTGAATGCATGAATATAATATAAATAGTATATAAGTATGTTTATCCGCATTCTAGAAACCCGTAACACAAGCTAGTTAAACTATGCTTACTTTGGGTCTAGACAGCGCTGTGTAAAATGTCGTAGAATATTTATTATTATACTATTCATTTACGCTGAGCATGACTAGTGCCAGCTACTATGAATTGCTTCTCCTTTTATATGACTGGACATATTAACAACACGGTGTGTAGAGAGCTTTACTCGGATCAGACACTGATTGAGACGTTGCGATAATCCGCACAAAAGCATCGTTGCTATAAATTAGAACCGTTCTGTTCAAATGAACCCTTATTTGAGCAAAATATCTGGTGGAGTAGCGCAGAGGAGGAACTAAAGGTAGTATTTACAACCAAAGGTTACGGAACTCGTACTTACGTGCTTGATATTTGTATTGTTATATTTGTTGTAAATATGTTGCTGCAAGTGTAATGATACGTGCGCGGGGTAAAAATTAATATTTATACAACCGCCATTTATACAACAATAGTATATTATGCAACTAGTGAATAAAGGACGGATTTAAAGCGAGGGCCGTAGATGAGTCACGAGCAAGTGAAGGATTCTAATGATTGAATCACGAGCGCAGCGAGTGATTCAACTGTTAGAATCCTGAACGACGCGAGTGATTCATGGCCCTCGATATAAATTCGTACTTTATTCAGGAGTTGCATACTATACTTTATACCATGACTACGAGAAAAGACATAATTTAAGCGAAAATAGAAATTTAATCAAGAAATAAGAATTGTTACATTAATTGAAATGGACATTAAAATTAGAGCAATGACTGAAATTAAGCGTAATTTTCTTATTATTATCATTAGAGTGGGCAACTTGTGAAACAATATTTATTAATCGAATGCCAAACTCCTTGTCGCAAATATCGACCAATCAAATCTCGAGAATTTATTTGCACCAAAGAGTTTTGAATTTCGAATCTTAGCGCAAGGAGTTTGTGTAAGCATTGAAATAGAGACCGGATATATTTTTGTGTTCCAAATTCAAACACCAAAATAGTGAATAAAAACAAAACAGTGAATAAAAGGCCTTTTTATTCACTGTTTTGCGTGAATAAAATAAGCTTTTTAGAGTAGGTATGGTATAAAGAGGTTTATTCGCTCACCACAAACTAGACAACTAATTAACTAGCCCACACAGTACTCTTCAACTGTTCAAGTCACTCAGCAGTTCACAGTAGTTCACAGTCCTTGCTTTAGTCGCAGGTATAACCCTCTTGATTCGCTTCGGTAAGATGTGTTCGCTTTCACTTTCGAAAATAAACTGACTGCGTGGCGATAGCCGGACGCTTTTATAGCTCTTGATTCGGAGGGTAGAATGTTCCGGAATCATTTATACGTTAGGTATCTAACTAGAGCGTTCGAGAAACGTACCTACTACTAAGTAGGTACAGTCATGCCAACGGTCGAGGTGAATAACCTTGTATTCAAGATTTGTAGGGGTATAGGTATTTGAAGTACTTGTGGTTTTATGTTGGGATTTCTAGATTTTTCTACACAGTTCGGTAGAGTACTTCGACACTAACAATGCGTTTTAATTACCAAAAGATTCGATCAGTAGTTTTCGAGATATCGACGATCGTTGTAACAGTAATAATGTATTGATCGGGACAAAGAATGGCTGCTCCCTGCAGATCTTGTAAAGAATGTCAGCAAAACTTATACTGTACAGCTTGCTCGTACAGGAGCCATAGTCAAACTCGCCTGCAAGTCAATACATCTGCTGATTGCATTGAAGTCAGACAGTGGTTGTTTCTGTTAAAGCCAAGAGTAACCATATTATGGAAAGGAGGTTAGATTTATGGACGCTGCTGTACACAACTTTGGCACCACTTTAGTTGCTGTCATACACACAGATTATATTAACTTTCTTAAATACGTTTTTATATGAGATCATCACGTGACATCTGTAAAGTAGTTTAAGGGCGCCAAAATTATGAATCTATGGTGAGGCGTCCCGTCCCCGCCCAGATCCCCCCTCACCCCCGAAGTGTGACACACTTTTTGTTCTGAACTACTTGTTTAGTATACACATAAGTCATTGCAGTTAACTTGAAGTAATTTTATACGTAATTGCAAATCTAGCTGTGTCCGTAGATTGACGATATTAAAAAATACTTGTGTTATATTAAATTAACAATGCTGAACACATTTTTTTTTAAATTCCTGTCTTTTTGTCTGTTTGTTCGCATTTTGATGCGGTTTTTCCTTTTGGAAAGGTCTTGATTGAACTTGACTCTTGATTGCAAAAGTAGAACCAAATGATCAAAAAACAAACCGACCTCCGCGCGGGAATCTTCTAGTAGTCATTAAACTTGTAACCTCGATGTTGTGGTAGAGCGGGCCAAAGCGGTACAACGCAACCAAGCAGTTACTTGTGTAAAATAATTTTAAATATATACTAAAACATCCAGTCTATGAAACACCCGTAATAGAGTTCACCCAGGGCCCCGGCCGCCTTCATACGAGTATTACGTGTCGCGAGAAAATAGACTTTATCATGAACACGTTTGATTGGAACATGATTTTGTTTTCTATTGCCTGCGAATCGCAACGTAACACAATTTACGTCATTGAAAACTAGATGAGATTATTTTTATTATTATAAACGAACATGCTTGCTATATACCTATATATAATAATATCCTATCTGTACATAATTCAAATAGATTTGTTATAACATTTATTACTTACTTTTCGAAGTAGACAAACTTTTCGAAGTAGACTAATTTAGTTTGTCTGCAGCTAATAGTTATCCAAACTATAGCCTTAACTCCACTGTGACGCCTCGCTCCCCAGAGCAGAAGGTATAGTTCAGTTAGAGCTAGTGTTGGGTAAGGATGCAACTTAGACAGGTGAGCGCTCCAGTGTCTTGACTGCATCAGATTTTATAGCTTCTACGGAGATGAAAAGGTTTTTTTTCAGCGTGTGGAAACCCCCACGGGCTTCACCCCATCGGTACCAACGATGGGGTGGGCGTGTCGGAACCGACTAAAACCATACGGTGTCCTCCTCAAGCGTCCATTGCCGGGTACGGCCTCGAAAAGATAACCCAAAGGTTACCGGCGGACTTCAGCCGCCACCGCGGCTTCGCCTGGTTGGTTCGGGTTTTATCCCGCGTCAGTGAGTTGGCAGGTACACGAGACTCCTCCGCCACGGCCTGCTTCTGTAAGGACATCGAGTCGGCCTACTGCCGTCCTCAGGCCCCGATCATGGAGGTCGGTAGCCCCGGGCGTAGACGGAAATGAATAGGTAATGTAAAAATTAAGAAAAGTACTGCTTAGTTTTGGGTCTAGATGGCGCTGTGTAATATGTCCTAGAATATTCATTTATTTTTTATTATTATTCCTTCCAGACAGAGAACTTCTTTGAACACACCCAGAGAAGCTTGTGTTCGTTTACACAGGCCTATAATAATTTATTGAAAAAGTTTGTTCGCTCCTTGTTTCAAACAGACTTTGAAGTAACAAGTATATTCATGCAGTGCTAATGGGCGCAGCATGTACGAGGATATAAACATGAGAAGTGCTCGAAATGTTGACTTATTGGTTGGAAAGAGGCAGATAAATCATTATTTACCGACTTCTTTCAGATTGGAGAGCAATATACCCAAATATAATGCTATAAAGAATCACAACAACGAAACACTAACTGCGCGGATAATTCATACGACATCACAAATAGCTCCGATAGATAACTTCAAAACTATGTCAGTGACTGTCTATTATTAGTCAGTAATAAGTTACTATCTTCAAAAGTCCGCGTGTAATCTAATACAAGAAAATAAACTAAAAACATTGAACTTAACTAACTACTTTTGTTAATAATTAATTTTAACAATTTCATTAGATCTTAAAGTTTTGGATACGTTTTGTAACTTTGTGTTTAAAAACACGAGCTAATGAAATAATCAGGCATTGCGCTCAATCTAATAAGCGTTCCAGCGGGCCTAGTGATAAATACCGGACGTGACACATAAAATTCAACAAAATACATGTGTTATTTGTGTTCCGCCTGTAGTACACGCCAGTACAAGGGCCCCGAACTCTCCCAATTTGACAGTTAGTTTCAGTGTCGTGTTACCACGGAATTAGCAAAGGTCAATTGCTAACCTGCTCTGACCCACTCGCCAGCGCTGTGACGCTCAAACACGCATTAATATTAATTTGCTACCGTCAGGACTGGCCTCCAACTGTGCAGATCTAACGTTTAGGTATGTTTACACTACTTAGCAGCGGTTTTAAGCAATTTTGTTTTTGGAAATCTGAAGCTACTGAATTCTATAATGATAATAAATAAATAAATATTCTGCGACATTCTACATAGCGCTCTCTAGACGCAAAACAAGCATAGTTTAACTAGCTTGTGTTATGGGTGTGGATGCGGATACTTTTTTTCTAAATACACACATATTATACATAGAAACACCCAGACCAATGCAAATAGACATATATGAATATGACTACAAATATTTGCACTGAGTGGGAATTGAACCGATTTAAGCGCCCAAGCGTCGAATGCACTACCGCTACGCCAGGGGGACCGTCACATTCGAAAGGAAAGCAGCAGTATAGTCAGTCAAATTCCCTCACTAATCTGCCTTGTGCGGTAATATGGCCCGAAATTCAGTTTCCCTACTATCTCGGCTATTTGTCTACAGATTTTTGTTATTTTATCATCATCATCATCATATCAGCCGTAGGAAGTCCACTGTTGAACATAGGCCTCCCCCATTGACTTTAGTCATTTTGGGGGGGGAGGTTTGGACCATAACCCGCCGCGCTGGTCCAGTGCGTGTTGGCGGGTCGCCAGAGCCTTCTCCGTTAATCAGCAGAGTGCACCGCGGGCAGGCGAGGTTGGCTTGGGTCCCGAAAGATGTTAGTACGGACTCCTTACACTCCTTTGGTTTGTTATTTATTTAGTAGCTATTTGTCGAACTTTAGTATTATAAATAACAAAATGAAAACAATTTTTTCCCCACCTTGACTCAGGTTTTTCTCATCATTTTAATAATAATTATGGTCGGACTTCGACCAATGGGTGTTGTTGCAAAATTGCCTGAGACTTAGATAATAAATACTGTAATTATAAGTACCTGTATACGTTATTAATGCTGGATGCGGCAAGCTGAAGACAGGGCGCTATGGCGCTCATTAGGGGAGATCTATGTCCAGCAGTGGACTAGAATAGGTTGACGATGATGATGATGATGATGATACGTAAATTCTGGATCATCAGCTCTAGATGAAGAATAGGACTTAGAAGTCAGTGATGTTTATAATGACACATTGCTACAAAATTTGGTCACTTTACGATCCGCACCTTTTTTTTTCGTGCGGAAATCCCTTCGGATACCCCCCCCCCCCGGCCGTGCAGCGGGGGCGGTTATGTCGGGCTTGAACCGATTAAAACCGCACGCCGTCTCGGGTCTTCAAACGCCGGGGTGTAAGGTTACCCATAGAGCATATCCCTCGCACCCCGACTGACCCTGGGCCATCTCCGGTTTCGATTCAATATCTCCATGTACCAATAATATCTTGCTCATGCACGTGATGATGCTATCAATCATGTTAGAAAGCCACTTCGTAGTGGTGTCATAATTATGTTGATGATCTGCAACTAGTAGTGGAGTCGTAATGGCCAAGGCCTAAGAAATGTGATAGAGATTTTGAATGTGAACCCAGTCCTAACACGAGCTATTCAGTTCAGCTGGAGAGGTTAATAAGAAAATTAATAATGCATGGCCTTTGTTACAAGCATTCTTTCTTTAAAAAACCTTGATTATCTCCTAGGCGGCAGTCTAACAGGCACTCCAGCGTGACAATGAATGAGTAATAGCTTAGTGAGCGTGTGACCTTCTAGAGAACTCACATTTACTACAGATTTTACGTTTACGCCACGCGTGACTTATTGGAACGAGTCGCAATACGTGACTTAAGTTTGATACTAGACAGCCGTTATCTTATAATGCTCTGTTTAAGCTAAGCATCCTTTGGCATTATCATAGGACAGTGTGTTCTATTTTAATGCATGAGTACTGTTTTCTATGTTGTATGAATTTTTGTAAGAGCTTAAGTGTCGCAGGTTTAAAAGTGGAATATCATCATTAGGAGTTTTTTGTTTCCAAGAGATAGAGAATAACGGGATTTCCAAATCTGTCTTTATCGTTTCCCTTTTTTAAGACTTAAGGATATAAAAGTACCCATCTGTCTAGTATTAAAACCTATCTACCTATCTGTCTATCTATCTATATATCTATCTATCTACCTATCTACCTATCTATCTATCTATATATCTATCTATCTATCTATCTGTCTGTCTATCTATCTATATATCTATCTATCTACCTATCTACCTATCTATCTATCTATCTATCTATCTATCTATCTATCTATCTATCTGTCTGTCTATCTATCTATATATCTATCTATCTACCTATCTACCTATCTATCTATCTATATATCTATCTATCTATCTATCTGTCTGTCTGTTCAATTCCGGGCCAGGAGGTATATTGCGCAGTGGAAGTTCGCCCTCCTGGCTACAATGGGGAAGTGAGCAGTCTGCGGTTCACAGAGCAAATTGTTAATAAATAGATTTCACTTACCATTTACTTGAAGTCGCCCGAAACACAACGCTTTACCTGTCTGTGTCTGTATTCGTGTGTTTATGAAGTGTAGGGGTGTATGATGGTTTGTGTGGACAGATCAGCAGAGCGCGTGGTACAAATGGAGCCCTTCAAAACAAATATATGAGTCGGTCGAACAACTCCCAACCGATTACGTTAATTAGTCCAAAATATACCCAATCCAACACTGGCCAAATATGATATTCACGAATTATACTTATTCGAACAAAAACTTATTTCAACAAACGTTTTCTCAAGACAATTCTTTCAACAAGTTGACAACAAGTGACAGTCGTAGATCTGTCAACGCAAATTATGTTTTTTTTTTTTTACTTCGTTTAGGAACGCAACATCTACCCCCTCCGGACGGGCCTTCCCGTCCGCTAATCAATTGGTAATCTTGATAAGGTTGCGACCGCTCGCCTCATCACCGATCCGTCAACCAAAACCTCAGCAAATCGAGGAACCCCATCGGTGCCAGCCACTAGATTGAGAATGCGCCCCCGGCGCCAATACAACGGCATTAGGTTGGCATCCTTAATCAGGACGAGGTCTCCGACCTTGGGAGGATGAGTTTTATCCGTCCACTTGACGCGCTGCTGGAGGATGTGCAAGTACTCCAAGCTCCAACGCTTCCAAAAGCTCTGAGCGAGCTGTTGCACTAACTGGAACCGCGATAGCCGATTACGGCTCACATCGACAAGGGGGTGCTCCGGCAGGGCGACAAGTGGTTGTCCAATCAAAAAATGGCCCGGGGTTAGGGCCTCCAAATCATTAGGGTCCGAAGAGAGCGGGCACAATGGACGCGAGTTTAGTACGGCCTCAATGCGGCAAAATACCGTAGCTAATTCCTCAAAGGTGAGAACTGTGTCTCCCAATAATCTCCGCCAGAGTCCCTTGGCCGCTTTCACCGCGGCTTCAAAAATACCCCCCCAATGGGGGCAGGCTGGCGGGTCAAACAGCCAAGTGACCCCCTTGCGGGCTAATTTGTTGCCTATGTCAACCTGGTTCTCCGCAAGGAAGGCGTAAACTTCCTTCAAATAGTTACTTGTACCTCTGTAATTGGTACCGCAATCAGATCTAATTAAAGAAGGCAACCCACGGCGAGACACGAATCTATCCAAAGTTGCCACGAAGGCCTCCGTCGAGAGCGAGGTTACTAGCTCCAAGTGTACTGCCTTCGTTGACAGGCAGACAAACACACACAAATAAGCCTTAAGGATTTTACTGTTACGAAGAGTAGACGTCTTCACCAAAAAGGGACCGGCAAAGTCCGTTCCGACGCCTGCAAAAGGCCTTGCCTCATTGACACGATCAGCCGGCAAGTCTCCCATCATGGGCTGCATAGTGGGGGCCTTAGTCCGGTAGCATGGCATGCAACGAAAGACAATGCTGCGGATAGTACGACGGGCCGACAAAATCCAAAAGTCTCGCTGCAGAATGGCCAACAGCGCATTACAACCGGCATGCGAGTTCTTTATGTGACGATCAGTCACCAACAACTTGACCAAATGGCCTTCCTTAGGCAACAAAAGGGGGTGACGAGCTCCGTAGGGGAGGCTAGAGTGCCTCAAACGTCCTCCAACACGCAAGAAACCCGCATCATCACAAAAGGGGCTCAGCTTACTGATAGCTCCCGACAACTTAGCCATACCGGACTTCAAGATTTCAATCTCCTTCTCAAAGTGTGCAGCCTGCACAGAGCGGACCCAAAGGAGGAGAGACTCCTGGAGCTCTTGAGGAGAAAGGACCGGCGACAGGCGTTTGTCCCCACGGTTCCTACAATTGTGACGAAAGCGCCTGATCCAAGATGTGACATTCAACAGTTTATCGAGGGAGCTGTACCGATTCAACAAAAGGTCGGGATCAAACGGCGGGTCCTTCGTCTCAACAGCGAGCACCCTTAGCCCGGGCAAAGGATCCGTCATCAAGACTGGCATTCGAGGCCAAGCATCCTCGGACCGAGTCAGCCATTCTGGCCCCCACCAGAGGGGGTGATCAATCAAGTGAGGGGCCGTGCACCCACGTGAGGCCACGTCGCCGGGGTTCAGGTCCCCAGGGACATGCCTCCAAGTTAAAGGTGTTGCAGAATTTTGTATCTGTGACACTCGGTTCGCCACAAAGACCTCCAAAGTGTGGACGGACGTCTTCAACCAACACAAAACAATTTGACTGTCCGTCCAGGCGTAAGAGGATCGAATGTCCACAGTTTCATCCAAGGTATTAACAACGTGATTCAATAGATGCACAAGAAGAGCTGCCCCTGACAACTCCAATTTGGGAATGGTCAATGCTGTTCGAAGAGGGGCTACCTTGCTCTTGGCCATGACCAGCGAGAGCTTCCCCTGGCCTGTCGCGCTGACAGTGCGCAGATAAACAACGGCTGCGTAACCGTGCGACGACGCGTCACAAAACCCGTGGAGGGTAGCAGTGTAACTCCCAGGGGGGAGGATGGCGCGGGGCAACACGACCTCATTGACCGCAGGGAGTGTGGACACAAAGTGGATCCAATCCTTCAACAGGGTTTCCCGAAGCGGCTCGTCCCAACCAAGTCCCGCGGTCCAGAGGCGCTGGAGAAAGCATTTCGCCCAAAGCAGTACCGGACAAATCCAACCATTAGGATCAAAAGTCCTTGCGACAGTAGACAACACAAGTCGTTTAGTCCAAGTGTGGGGCGACTCTAGGTCGACATCGTATGTAAAGATGTCTTGGACAGGTCTGTACTGAACACCGAGGACGGCCATCATGACGGGGTTGTCAACGTCTTCAAACAAATGCGGGTCCTGTCTATGATCCTCCGGCAAACCTTCCAATAGAGCTGGAGAGTTGGACACCCATTTACGCAACTCGTATCCAGCGGAAGCCAGGATCCCAATCAACTCGTCACGCAATAAAATGGCTTCCCCAACCGTGGGAGCCCCAGTACAGACGTCATCGACTTACAGGTCCGTTTTCAAGATGGCGGACGCCCGAGGGAACTTCAAACGCTCTCGGTCCGCGAGCTCCCAAAGCGAACGAATGGCAACAAAGGGGCTAGAACGAAGGCCGTATGTATTCGTATTGAGCTCGTACACAATCATGGGGTCCTGGGGGTTCTCGCGCCACAGGATTAACTGATAACGTCTGTCATCCTGGTGAATGACCGTTTGTCGGAACATCATCTTGATGTCGGCCACAAAGACAACCTGATGTCGATGGAAAGACGTGATGACGTCACAAAGGTCCTTTAACAATTTGGGGCCTGAATGTAAGCAATCATTCAATGAGACACCCGAAGAACAGACCCATCAAACACCGTGCGCAGCTTGCCAGTGGACGGCTTGAGGACCGCATGATGGGGCAGGAAGTAATGTTCAACTGAGCGCCAATCCAACCTTGACACCGACATGTGTCCCAAATCCGCGTACTCCTGCATGAAATCCAAGTACTTCTGCCTCAACACAGGGTCCCTGCCCATGCGGCGCTCCATTGCCAACAATCTCTTCTCGGCCGTAGGTCTAGATTCACCGAGAGGTGGTCGCACTGCGACAAAGGGCAACCTGGTAACAATCCGACCGGAACGGAGTCGACCCGTGTTGTTCTGATAGAACAATTCGCAATCCTGGTGTTCCGGGTTCAAACGGGCCACCTGAGGGGGCTCCTCAACCTCCCAAAACCTCTGAACGGCGTCAGAGAGAGCGGAGCCGGACACCAATGCACAATCAAGCTCAGGTGGAGGGGGTTCCTTAAATACCGGTCCCATCAATGCAAAGCCAAAGATCGACCATCTTTGGCTTTGCATTCAGACAGCCACAAACCCGGTTGGCTGCAAGACCCTTATACCACCCAAAAATATTCTCCCTAGTACATCGGCACCCAACAACAAATGCGCTGTACTAGGAGAATCAAACCGGGGGTCAGCCAACTTCATACCCAACGTCAACCGAACAATATCTGAAGACAACTGTGTTCGGGGATGTCTTCCCAGAATGTTCTTCATAACAATGGCCGAGGTACCAATTTTAGGGCCCAACGAATGCAAAGGAGTGAGCCCAAACCGAGCCTGTCCCTCAACAGTGGTGACAGCTGCGTTGCCCACTCCTCTAATCGTGTCTGAATAGCCACGTACATCTAGGCCTACCTGTCCCACCAACCAAGACGACAAAATGCAGCCCTGGGAACCCGTGTCCAAAATGGCACGGACCACAACAGAGGCCCCCGCTGGTCCCCAGACCCTGACCGATGCCGTAGGCAACAAAACCGTGTCAATCTGGGGGGCTGCAGTAGTGGGGCAGGCGCCGACTTCCTAATGTCTGGGCGGTGACCGATCGCCGCACCCAGACTGTAGTCTCTCGCGATGAGGATAGGGTTCAAACCCCTCGTCCGCGCGATGTCCCGAGCCGCGTGCCATCGCTGGAGGGGCGTATCCCACCGGATGCTTGAATGGCGGGGGGCGCGACTCCAATCGGGGACGCTTCGCCAACGGAGGGGAGGGCAGTCGGTGCTGGTCCGGCCACTGCCGGCAAGCGGCCGTTGCGTATTCGTCTCCATGTGAGGGAGCCCTACGGCGCTCATGCGGCTCTCGTGACACGGGGGGTGGCGAGCGGCGTTCAAACCTGCGGATCTCGCCTCGGTTCTGCACTGGCGAGCGGACCCCGTGACCGTCTCCATCGTACCCCCCCGTACGCGAACCCCCCACAGAGGCTGGACTGCCAACGCGGTTCGCGTTCGCGCATAAAATGTCCAAATGTGGTCCCCCACAAACTCTGCAAGGACGGGGGTTGGGGCATTCCCGTTGGAAATGTGCCCCCAAACATGAGTAGCACAGTCGGCGTGCACTGGCAATGCGGCGGCGGGTCAATTCACGTGCTCTCCCAAAAAGGCCGCGCAAGTTGCTATGCCATGCCCCGTCGCCTTACAATAAGAGCAGTCAGGACGAATCTGGGTGCCGGCAAAACGGGGGGCGGGGCGACTCTCAACAGGCCCACGAACCCTAGGCAGTCCCTGGTCTCTGGGCCGAGGAGACGGTGGGCGAGACCCCATGGCAATACTGGAGTTGTCTAGAAACCGGCATTCGTCCTCCAAGAACTTGACGAGGTCCTCAAAAAGGGGGAGATGGGTGGCACTATCCCCACCATATTTTTGCTCAAAACGGGACTTCAAGTCCACGGGCAGCCGTTGCAGCACTATATGCACCAAGATGTACGACCAATGGTCGACTGGCAACTCCAGTCGCCTCAAAGCATTGGTCGCTGCCAACAACGGGTTCAAAAGGTCAGTACGCAAGGCTGACACTCTGGTAATAAAGGGCAACCCCAAAATATGGCTAATGTGAGCGTCAGCCAAACACCGTTTATTGTGGTACCGCCGGGAGAGCAGCTCCAGAGCAGTAGGGTAAGCCGCATCCGTTACCGGTAAGTGCTGCACCAAGGCTCGGGCCTCTCCCTTGAGGACGGACATCAAGTAGGCCAACTTTTGGGCGGGTCAAAGGTCCGAGCGCGAGTCCACCAGACTCACAAATAAATTTTGAAAGCCCAGCCAGTGGTCCATCCGACCATCAAAATGTGGCAGTTCAAGCGTGGGCAGCTTGCTCAAAAGTCCCGGGCAAGCGACAGAGGTCTCCGGCTTGACCTGGACAGACTCCCGGCTCTTCAATATTTCCCTAGCACGTAGGGAAATCGTGTCTGCCAACGCCAGGATCTGGTCGTAGTCACCAACAACCTTGTCCCGCGCTGCCTGACTCAGCTGATCCAACCCGAGGTCCTCAGCCAGGTGGCTAAAGCGGGTGAACAGGGCATCTACAGCCCCAAGCCTGTTCTCCATACCGCCGAACCTGGTAAGAGTGGTCTCTGCCAGCTCTGGTCGAGTAGTAGTGGCCGCCGCCGAAGTGAACCACCTCACTTGTGTGGTTATACCGGCTATGGCCTCCTTCGCTGCACTTAAATGAGACATTCCAATAACCAAACTTCAACAAATTAGATAAAGAGATTACCCAAACAAAGAAATTATTTAAACAATGTTAGTTCAATTTAATGGCAAAAACTTAAGTTCAAGTTTATTTTATCCAACAATGATGCAAAACACCAATACAAATATAATTCAATATAGCTTACAAATAAGCATTCAATTATAGAATGTTATGTGTGTACAACATGACAGGCCACCATCAACTGATTAAATCAAATGCCTTAACAAGAGATTGCCAATTAATTAGTCATAATGGTTCCCCAGCAATGACTCCAAATCAGCACACCAAACTGATATTAACTTGTTTGAACAACTAATAAACTATTGAAATATTGTCAATTTACCTAACACCTGGTATTGTATAGCGTTTATAAATGTAAAATATTGTTTTATATCTGCTACACTGACCGTAGATACTAATATTTATTTTAAGGTTATGAGACCCGAGACTGCGGTTTTAGTCGGTTCGAATCCGACACATCCACGCTCTGCTACCAAAATGTTCAATTCCGGGCCAGGAGGTATATTGCGCAGTGGAAGTTCGCCCTCCTGGCTACAATGGGGAAGTGAGCAGTCTGCGGTTCACAGAGCAAATTGTTAATAAAATAGGTTTCACTTACCAACTTAGAAGGCGCCCGAAACACAACGCTTTTACCTGTCTGTGTCTGTATTTACGTGTTTATGAAGTGTAGGGGTGTATGATGGTTTGTGTGGACAGATCAGCAGAGCGCGTGGTACAAATGGAGCCCTTCAAAACAAATATATGAGTCGGTCGAACAACTCCCAACCGATTACGTTAATTAGTCCAAAATATACCCAATCCAACACTGGCCAAATATGATATTCACGGATTATACTTATTCGAACAAAAACTTATTTCAACAAACGTTTTCTCAAGACAATTCTTTCAACAAGTTGACAACAAGTGACAGTCGTAGATCTGTCAACGCAAATTATGTTTTTTTTTTTTTTTTTACTTCGTTTAGGAACGCAACACTGTCTATCTATCTATCTATCTATCTGTCTATCTATCTATCTATCTGTCTGTCTATCTATCTATCTATCTATCTGTCTATCTATCTATCTATCTATCTATAACCATAGTGGTTTAAAATGATTATGTACGTCAAAAATGAAAATTTCCCTAAATGACACAAGACATGTTGCCTGTAGACTATTGAGCCTAGTATTATGCTCGTTATGTCACAACTATACTCTCTTAGTCACAAATAGACTGATTTATTATCTTTAGAATCTATCGATCTGTACTTTATACGTGGTTAACAAAACAAGCATTCATTAGGAGCCACCCGACAGGGCGCAACAAAGCTCGTATTCTTCAGGTGCTATCATAACAATAGCGCCCACACAAAGCCTGCAAATTGCTCGCACAAATTTGTACTGATGATGTGCCATCATTTGCAAACACCACATCGACGGTTTTTTGTATTGTGTTACACTTGTTTACACGAACATTCCGGTACAATGAGCATGTGTATCGATTTTCGAGCTGTACTCTGATTATTTTATGACAGACGCGTCTATGTATTGGAACATAATGTTTATTCAACTAAAGGTAGCTTCTTGTTGTGGGTATTTTTGATTACAATTTTTTTTTTTTTTATATTTGTTCCGTCAATTGAATGCACCCCGCTGGATGGTGAGAAGCTAGGGGGAAGTCCAGAAGATATGGGCCACCATCCCAGACGTTGACGATCCTAAAATGGTAGCCCCTACCTTGATGGCCTCAAAAGATGCTTTTTCACGCCCCGCTTGAAAACCCGGGATTGTAAGAAGAAGGAAACACGTGCGCGGGCAGAGCATTCCAGCTCTTTATCGTGCGACAAAGAAGTTCGGGACTGTATGGTTTCCACCGTGTGCGGATGGCATCGCAGTCCAGCATGTGTTGTTCTGGATCGAAATGGAGAAGGTGGGATCAGTTGAAAGAGCTCCTCAGAACACTCGCCGTGGTAGAGGATCTTATATCAAAGTATATTATATCGTAATATATCTTTTTTAAATACAAGATCTATTTCCAAATGAAACATTGAATAAATGTGGCCATTTCATAGCCCACAACACTACAACTTTCATCTTACAAGAGTTTAGCTAAGATATTTTTTTTTAGTTGGACTTGGACCTTTTTGAAAAATGATGTGAGTTGAATGGATTTGACACTTTAGTTTTTACAGTAGTACTTGAGGTTGGATGCGATGCACTATTGGTGTCTCGATTGTTTTAATTGTTAATTATTGACTAGTTGTTGCCCGCGGCTTCCCCCGCGTGAAATTTTGATTCCGTTCTCGCTACCCATTTGGCCCTGATCTACCACCACAACCTATATTTATATTTATTCGATTCGATCAATTCGATTTATTCGATCGCCACAGATGTCGCTCTGTGGCTCAACGTTAGTGCATTCGACTGCTACGATAGGGGACGCGGGTGATTCCCACTTAGTGCAAATATTTGTATGCATGAATATGTCTATTGGCATTGGTCTGGGTGTTTCTATATATAATATGTATGTATTTACAAAAAAAGTATATATATCTAGTATGTTTATCCTCATTCTGGAACCCATAACTCAAGCTAGTTAAACTATGCTTACTTTGGGACTAGAAAGTGCCGTGTAGAATATCATAGTATATTTATTTATTTATTTATAGGAGATACACAAGGCCACCATACCTCATTTTGTTATATCTCAAAGGGTGTAGGCAGCGTTTTCGTTGAAAGCTCCCAGACGGCTTAATTTTCCCAACACCCCCAACAAATATCATTATATTTGAGCCAATACATTAAAAACTTGACAAATTATATATTAAAACATTAATTTCCTCGAGAACCACTCTATTCATTGCTGAAAACAGCATGAAAATTGGTGCAGTAGTTTTTGAGTTTATCGCCAACATACAGACAGCTGCGGCGTAGGAATTTATTTTAAAATAACATAACTTCACGCCTGTATCCCCGAAGGGGTAGGCAGAGGTGTATTACACACCCACCATACGCCAGTAATGTTAAGGTCCCAATGTAATAGGGGGCGAGCCTTTTGCCATCTACCGGGCACATTATTAAGCGAGCGTTAATTAACATGCATTGATAATGCACACATAACTACGAAAAGTCAGAGGTGTGTGCCCGGGGCGACTGGGGATCGAACTCGAGACCTCGTCTCAGCAGTCCGCTACGTACACCACTGGGCTAACGCCGCTCATGCAAAATATGTAGTGATTAAACCGTTGTGTATTCGTCAGACCTTATAAGAGAAATGTAGCAGAATACATCATAATGAGAAGAGGAATATAGCAGAATACATCGTAATTCAAATATATTAGGTAATATGTAACCATCTAAATCCCCATCAATTCATTACAAATATTCAAAAGGAGATAATTTATTATTCATCGTAGTGAATCAACTAAGTAAAATCGTCTAGGATTTCTCTTTTTTTTATATTCAGGACACGTCAATTCGACTTCACCTCGCCTGATGGTAAGCTGAAGGTAAAGTCTCAGGAAAGAGGGTCACCATTACATACACGTACCATGTTAACAATGGTAGCACTCAGCTTGACGGCCTCATCAGAAGAGGATTGTCGTCGCAGCACCGCGTGACACCCACCGGTCCCACTAGTGCTGCGACCACAACCCCCCTGCCCGGCTATGCACTTGCTGACCCCTAAATGCAATCAAACCGTAATTGGATAACTATGGAGGGTTTTTCGCAATCGTACACGGTGGTACCCACGCGGCCGAATTTTGTGACAAATTTGTGTCATCAAATTTCTACCACCAGTCTCCTCTCTTCTACTTTTTATTAAGCTACACGCTTACAGAGCGATATAGATTGTAATGCATGACAAAGTAAATGTAATGTCCCTGGAATCAAACACTTAAAATCATAAAAGACTAACGTTACTCTTCATTAATTGGTCCTCGAATTGAGATCGACATGCTCTCCACTATTGAACTACGAGCAACAAACTGCTTTCAAACATCAATTCCACGATCTTATCACTACGGCACATCACAATTATCCACTTAAAATTATTAAAGGAAAACACCATAACAATTCTGTCACAACTTTGACTGATGACACCATATTTCTGGGCCCCTCCTCGAAGATTAGAGGCATATTAATTAGTTCCTAGCTGGCGGGCCCAGGCATGCTCTGCTCATTCGTCATACACCTCGGCCCAGATTTTAACTGTCCCATTGACAAATGGACCGCCCGGAATATGATGGTTTTCTATTTTCGGCTCCAATTGTTTAACGATTTAATTTTCAGTCGAGGACAAGTTGTCATAATATACTGATTTGGATCTGCGGTGATAATGTTAGTCGGAATTAAGCAATAAAAAAAAATGTTATCTTAAGCACTCCGCGTTGAACAGTGTAAAAGATACGGTGACTGTTAAGAAATATTTATGGCCGCTATTAGCAGTTCTAGCGGGTTAGATGAGAAAAGAAACACTTCAAATGGTTAATAGTAGTTTGCCATGCCACGGTTAAAATATTTTCAAGTTAGTAAGTTTAGATGATACGAGAAAGCTTTGTATTTTTATTGTAATTCACGAATTTATCTTGTATTCCTAATAGTTATATAAAACTCACTTATGTAAAGACAAACATCACTTCACGTCTGTATACCCGAAGGGGTAGGCAGAGGTGTATTACACACCCACGGTTCGCCAGTTATGTTAAGGTCCCAATGTAATAGGGGGTGAGCCTATTGCCATCTACCGGGCACATTATTAAGCGAGCGATTTTTAACATTTATTAATGCACACATTAATACGAAGAGTCAGAGGTGTGTGCCCGGGGATGGGGATCGAACTCGAGACCTCGTGTCAGCGGTCCGTTACGTACGCCACTGGGCTATCGCCGCTTCTCTATATATTATCTATATAAACGAACATCATTTTGTATTGCTTACTTTTGACTTTATTAGGTATATCGCAGTTGGGGTGCTTGGTTGGGGACCTCCACGCGGTGCACCCTAGGCAACGGAGACAGCAGCGCCTCTCTCCTAGGGCGGGAGAGACGCTGCCGCCTACGGCCAACTCCGACCGAGGCGAGGACGGCCCTGTTGAGGGCTGTTCGGAAGCTTTCCACGTGTCCCTCTGCTTAGCAGATGGCATAGTGGAGAGCAAGTAAGGGGGCCATCTCGAAACCGGAGATGGCCCAGGGTCAGTCGGGGTGCGAGGGATATGCTCTATGGGTAACCTTACACCCCGGCGTCTTAAGACCCGAGACGGCGTGCGGTTTTAGTCGGTTCAAGCCCGACATAACCGCCCCCGCTGGAGACCCCCCGGGGCGGTATCCGAAGGGATTTCCGCACAAAAAAATAAAAAAAAGGTATATCGCAGTTGCTATTTTTGTCTGCGAACCGCAATTTTACCTTGATTTACTTTCCGCGATAAAAGTCCATAGAAAGGTTTTCCAATATTTTAATTCTATTCAATATTAAGGTATACCAGCTTTTCATTGAACAAGCGATGGAGTTTATCAATCTCATTTATGTTAACATTTATTTGACATAATATTATGTAATAATTAAAAGCCGGATATTCGTTGCAATGCTTTTTAATTTATTTTGTAGTCAGAGACCTTCATAAAAATTTAATTGCAATAGAATGAATGATATAGAATGCATATTATATGATAAGCATATAATAAGTATACATTAATGTATATAGATGACACGGCGAATATAAAATACCAAAGTATCGATCACTGTATTAACTTTCAGAAGTTTGCAAAATCCTTTCTCGGCCGTTCCGCACTAAAAGTAATCAGGTCTGCCAACGAGCTCTATATAGGAAGTTCTTCAAGCACAGTTATTACTAGTAATAGCGTTGGAAGCCAGCGAGGAACGTCACTCTTTATGGCCCAATTTAGAAAGTAATTACGTGTTCATTAATAGCCGAGCTAGTTATATTGGGCTACGAGCAAGTGTTACTAACGGACATGTATGATTGTGCGTTAGTGCTTCAAGTATTAGTCAGAACTTTTGAAAGGACGCTGTATACATTTATGTTGTACCTACATACTCGTGTGTATGTAGTAGTTCGTACTCATTAGACTTATAATATATTTTTAGGGTTCCGTTGCCAAATGGCAAAAAACGGAACCCTTATAGATTTGTCATGTCTGTCTGTCTGTCCGTCCGTATGTCGCAGCCACTTTTTTCCGAAACTATAAGAACTATGCTGTTGAAACTTGGTAAGTAGATATATTCTGTGAACCGCGTTAAGATTTTCACACAAAAATAGAAATAAAACAATAAATTTTGGGGGTTCCCCATACTTAGAACTGAAACTAGAAATTTTTTTTTTTCATCACACCTATACGTGTGGGTATCTATGGATAGGTCTTCAAAAATGATATTGAGGTTGAACATATACTAATAGCGCAGAAAAAGTGTGTGAGAGCTATCTGTAAATTAAAACAAACAGATACCTGCAGACCACATTTCAGAAACTTGAAAGTTTTAACTGTACCGTCGCTGTATATCTATGAGGTTGTAAATTTTGTCTAGAGTAACATTAGCCTATTTAAAAAAGTAAAAGTCGACGTCGCGCGGATAAACTGCACCTACTACCCACCAACACTAGTTTTGCCCACAAAAGCCTTTTTGCAATGGCTCCTAAATTATTTAACAAACTTCCCTAGGACATAAGAGTCACCCAGAATAGCCAAGGGAAAGCTCTTCAACCTATTGAATGAAAAGGCTTTTTATTCTGTTGAGGAGTATCTAACTGACCAGTCTATAAATAAGTAAATAGTAATAGTAGTAGTAATTTAAATTTGAATAGAATTGACATTGTACTTAAAACTATATCATTCGTAACTTTGTGCATATCGATATAATCTATATATTATTGTAATGCATACTTGACATTAATACTAATTAATTGACATCTAAGAATCTAATCAATAATTATCTAAAATTAACATTATTTTGAAGAAATTTTACATTTGAAATTTACATTAAATTAAATTCTCTAAATTATGATACGAATTGATTGAATTCCCAAAATTTATATAGTGGTTGGTCATAAAATAAGAACTGTCTGACTATATAATATAAATGAGCAAATTGTATTAAATTTAATATATGCATGTTATTTTGTATGCCAATCGGCGGAATATAGTATGTACCAAAGCACCCTGTAAACATCTATATTAACATGTGTTCACGAAATAAATAAATGAATGAACGAATGAAAAAAGGTTTCTAATGTGATTTTTTTCTAAACTGAATACTTTGCGCGAGAGACACTTCCAAAGTGGTAAAAAGTGTGAGTGTCCCCCCCCCCCCTCCTGTAACTTCTAAAATACGAGAATGATAAACCTAAAAAACTATATGATGAACATTACCATGTAAACTTCCACCGAAAATTGGTTGGAACGAGATCTAGTACGTAGTTTTTTAATACGTCATAAATCGTAAACCGCAATTTACTTTTCATTCAATCAACTCAAATATAAACATTTTACTTGCTGCTACGGAACCCTTCATGGACGAGTCCAACTCGCACTTGGCCGGATTTTTTATTTGATGTTTTTGGCTTTTCCGGGGGTAACTGCCATCAGACCCCCAACCCCGAATAAAAGCCAGCGCCGGAGCGTCGTCCATCTATTAGCAGATGCATCGGCTGCAGGTCAGGTTGACTAGGGCTCTGTACAGCAACCCTCCTCATGAGACTGATTACATTTATCAATGTTTAAAAAAAAAAAAAAAACCAAATTAAAAATAAACTCTGCCAAAAAGGCTATTATAAAATTCAAGACTATTTAGATGACAAACAAGCTTGGATATGAACTGTTTGCTCTCTCTCTATGTTACTCAAATGAAATATTGTAATTAGGTTAAGTAAACATGTTTGTAAATAGACCAAAAAAAAAACAGCCCGCTGATTTTCTTGCCGGAGTCTTCTCAGGACAGGGCCGCATTTCGAACCGGCGGTGGTCCATTTGCCAAACATTCGTTTAATTATTTTTTTTGACGTTTTGTAAGTTCCGTTAACTAGTGGTATGGGTAAAGGACTGCTGAGTCGAGGTCTCGGGTTCGATCCCAGGTATTACCATGGCACACACCAATGACTTTTCGATGCTTTTCGAAGTTATGTGTGTATTTATCGCAGGTTTATAAGTGCCTGGTTAATGGCAATAGGCTCGCCACCTATTGGGACCTACAACATAAACTGGCGAAACGTGGGTGCTAGCACCTCTGCCTACCCCTTCGGGGATATAGGCGTGAGTTTATGTTATGTTATGTTATTAATGGTCTATAAAGAATAAATGGTTTTTGACTTTGACTTTGACTGTGAATATACTTTTCATTTTAAATATTGCTTTTTTTAGGGTTCCGTTGCCAAATGGCAAAAAACGGAACCCTTATAGATTCGTCATGTGTCTGTCTGTCCGTTCGTATGTCACAGCCACTTTTTCCCGAAGCTATAAGAACTATGCTGTTGAAATTTAGTAATTAGATGTATTCTGTGAACCGCAATAAGATTTTCACACAAAAGTAGAAAAAAACAATAAATTTTGGGTGCTCCCCAAACTTAGAACTGAAACTCAAAATTTTTTTTTTCATCTAACCCATACGTGTGAGGTATCTATGGATAGGTCTTCAAAAATGATATTGAGATTTCTCATATATTTTTCTCTAAACTTAATAGTTTGCGCGAGAGATACTTCCAAAGTGGTAAAATGTGTCCCCCCCCCCCCCTGTAACTTCTTAAATAAGAGAATGATAAAACTAAAAAAAATATATGATGTACATTACTATGTAAACTTCCACCGAAAATTGGTTTGAACAAGATCTAATAAGTAGTTTTTTTTAATACGTCATAAATCGTAAAACGCAATTTACCCTTCATTCAATCAACTCAAATATAAAATTTAAAAAAAAGGCATTATTATGTTACTTACTGCTACGGAACCCTTCACGGGCGAGTCGGACTCGCACTTGGCCGCTTTTTTTTGTATAATGTACAATTTATATTTTGCGTAGTATGTGTTTAGTAATGTTGGTTAATAGGAAGAGGAATAGGTACAGATATACGAGAATGGTGTGGCCTGAAAGAGAATGTTGTTACTAGAATTGTGGAACGAATGAGTATTGAGCGAATAATTCACCAAGTATATAAGGCAGATGTAAGTGGCCAGGCAAGCCGGGGCCGACGTCGCAGGACACACACTGATTAAATTAATGAGGTATTGAAAAAAGGGCAGGTCAAAAGCACTCGAAACCGGCGGGCTTGCATGAAAGGTTTAATGACAGTGAAGGAAGCTCGTGAAGTATGTAAGGACAGAAGCAGATAGCTGACGATTGTCTCTGCCTACCCCGGAGGGAAAAAGGCGTGAAAATATGTATGTATGTATGTTATATTTATAGACCCAGGCTTTGATAAAACAGTGGCTCTAGTAAGATTGTGGGAGGATAGCTATTAGGCTTCCGTTACGTATCGTTTGTTTCTTTCAAGGCAGCAGCTGTATCAATCTGAAACTTGCTACGAATGCTGTTCTTGTCAATGACTTACAGTAAATGGTCCATTTACTAGGAGCAGTAAGTATTATTGTTCTAAACTTTACAAGATTTTTCATATTTTTTTATCATAAAGTATTTATTTTGTCATCCATAATATGACATATATTACAACGGATATACAAGCTCAGCAGCTAGCAGTGCAAGCTCTATTGTGAAGTCGCAATCAGAAGACGACAAAATGACTCGGGGTTGGTACTAGAATTGCCAGCGGCAATTAACCAAAATAAATTGTGAATATTACCTGTGATAATTAATACAAATGCAAATTAAAAACTCTCGACGTAGCTAAGGACACTTTCGAATAATTCAGATTCCAAACAAAAAACAAGTTGAATTGCTGAGACGAGCTCAGCCGAATACAAGGGATTTTCGATTTTGCGTATTTTTTTTTTTGCGATTTTTTCTTTATCTTGCAATGGTTCACCCCAGCACGAATCTATTACCGAAAACAGCAACTCGATAGCTCATCTCCTTCATACCCAAAACCGTGACAGAAAATTGGCAACGACGTCGACGACAACTCGATAGCAATAGGGATTGACTAAAGAAAATCCCTAAAAACAACAAAATCAAAATGAGTTCATCTTGAACTTATAAAATACTTAAACTTAAAAAGCACTGAAATCAGTGTGAAAACCACTTTTTTGAAAATTATAATTTGGTTTATTATCGTTTGGATGTTTCCTTACAAGTACTCTTCAGAACTTTGTGGTAGCATGTCATCACTCAAAAACAAGTTGAATTCCTGAGACGAGCTCAGCCGAATACAAGGGATTTTCGATTTTGCGATTTTTTTTTTGCGATTTTTTTTTATCTTGCAATGGTTCACCCCAGCACGAATCTATTACCGAAAACAGCAACTCGATAGCTCATCTCCTCCATACCCAAAACCGTGACAGAAAATTGGCAACGACGACGTCGACGACAACTCGATAGCAATAGGGCTTTTCTAAAGAAAATCCCTAAAAATAACGATTGCGTTATTCTGATTTTTGAAAATTAAACTAGATTGATTTGATTTTGATTGAACTTTGATAAACTTGACGGCCTTTGTGGCGTAGCGGTAGTGCACTCGACTGCTACGACAGGGGGTGTGGATTCGATTCCCGCTCAGTGATAATATTTGTATGAATAAATTTGTCTATTTACATTGGTTCGGGTGTTTCTATGTATAATATGTATGTATTAACAAAAAAAAAGGATATAAGTATGTTTATCCGCATTCTGGAACCCATAGCACAAGCTAGTTAAACTATGCTTACTTTGGGTCTAGAAAGCGCTGAGTAGAATGTCGGAGAATATTTATTTATTTATTAATTTTAGGCCTACAAGTAAAACAGTTCAGCTGAGGGAGAGAGATGGCGCTACACACGGTGTATTCCTCCATCTTTCTATTTCAGCTGAACTGTTTTGCTTAAGGATTGCTATGAGAGCATTGTGGTTAGGCCTCAGAGTCCTTGCATTTAAGCGAACAGTGTACTATCTCGCCCCAGAGAGCTCCCCCGCCCGCGCTCCTCGCCCACGCCCTGTATCGCCACACATTAACTCGGTGCATATTAACGACTCGCCGCCACTATAATGCGGCACTTAGTGCGTGACGTCACATGCTCATTACTTGCCAGAGTGCTTAGCCACTGTCAACTACAAAGGCGCTGACAGATTAACCTATACAGGTCCAATAGTAGGACACATACGTATAAGGTCAAAACGTTGTGAAAAAAAAAAACCGGTCAAGTGCGAGTCGGACTCGCAGACCGAGGGTTCCGTACAAACTTGATTATAGACCTGAGTATTTGGTATGAATTTTAATTTAATACCTCTACGCGTTCATGAGAAAAGAAGTAGTAACTTTAAAATTTACAAAAATATTTTTTATTATATGATGTTCCTAAAAATTTACGGTTTTCGCAATTTTTCCTTTATCTGTACTATAAAACGTTACTTCGTACAAAATTTCAAGATTCTAAGTTCACGGGAACTACCCTGTAGGTTTTGATTCCCGTGCGAGATTCGAAAATTTTGATTGCTTTGGCTTAGAAGTTTGATTTTTTCACTGCTCCAAGGGACAGTAGACCTGAGTATTAGATATAAATTTCAATTTGAAACCTCCACGAGTTCCTGAGAAAAACGATCTTGACAGACGGACGGACAACGAAGTGATCCTATAAGGGTTCCGTTTTTTTCCTTTTGAGGTACGGAACCGTAAAAAAAGCGGTGTTAGCCCAGTGGCGTACGTAACGGACTGCTGAGACGAGGGCTCGAGTTCGATCCCCAGTCGCCCCGGGCACACTCTGTCTTTCCATAGTTATGTGTGCATTAATAAATGTTATTTATCGCTCGCTTAATAATGTGCTCGGTAGATGGCAATAGGCTCGCCCCCTATGACATTGGGATCTTAACATACTGGCAAATCGTGGGTGTGTACAACACTTCTGCCTACCCCTTCAGGGATACAGGCGTTATGTTATGTATGAAAACGTTACATTATTGGCGAAACTTTAAAGTTAGATAAAATTAACATAACATAACATAACATAACATAACATAAACTCACGCCTATATCCCCGAAGGGGTAGGCAGAGGTGCTAGCACCCACGTTTCGCCAGTTTATGTTTAGGTCCCAATGTAATAGGTGGCGAGCCTATTGCCATTAACCGGGCACTTATAAACCTGCGATAAATACACACATAACTTCGATAAGCATCGAAAAGTCATTGGCGTGTGCCATGGTAATACCTGGGATCGAACCCGAGACCTCGTCTCAGCAGTCCTTTACCCATACCACTAGGCTACCGCGGTGTTTAAACCTAAAAGATAAAAAGATAAAATTAAACAGGGTTTTATACTCAACGACTTGAATAGGAAAAACGAGAACCCATTTTAGTTTGGTTTCCGAAATCCGAGCTACGTCACATTATCATGACAAGTGTAATGTGGTCTCCAAATTTAGCAGCCACTGTTTTAGGAATAAATCACATGGATCTGTGCGTCCAGCTAGATACTAAATTTAATAGCAGTTGCAAATTAATTTTACGAGTATTTGAATTAAGTTGGCTGTATGTTGGCTATGTTTTGCGTAAACAATGTTCAGCCGCTGATAACTATAATTTAGTAGATGGCACCACTGGGTATCATAACGGCTACAGCACTTGCTAATACGGGGTTACAAGCAGACAAGAAGCCTTTGAATTGCAGCGACTATTTGACATGGATATTTTTATAAGTACACACCAAAATGGTTTGGAAATATATAATTTAGGCTAGGAAGTAAGATTTAAAAGTTTACGTAAGTATAACCTCGGTATGGTTCCGTTGCCAAATGGCAAAAAACGGAACCCTTAAAGATTCGTCATGTCTGTCTATCTGTCCGTCCGTTTGTAAACTAACTATAAAACAATAAAAAATGCTATAAAACTATAAGAACTATGCTGTTGAAATTTGGTGAGTAGATGTATTCTGTGAACCAGATTAAAATTTTCACACAAAAACTCCACAAAGGCTCCTCCCCATACTTAGAACTGAAACTCCTCAAATCCATACGTGTCAAATCTATGGATAGGTCTTCAAAAATGATAGTGAGGTTTCTAATATCATTTTTCTCTAAACTGAATAGTTTGCGCGAGAGACACTTCCAAAGTGGTAAAATGTGGGTCACCCCCCCCCACTGTAACTTCTAAAATAAGAGAATGATAAAACTAAAAATACATTACCATGTAAACTTCCACCGAAAATTGGTTTGAACGAGATTTAGTAAGTAGTTTTTTTTTTAATACGACAAAAATCGTATTATTCCTTTTATCCATTAGGATACGCCTTTTTCATTGAAATAATTGACTTTGTAGTAACAAGCCTAGCAGTGTTTCAATTTTGCATTAAATTAACTAAAACTTAACATTCATGTGCTTTTTAGGGTTCCGTTGCCAAATGGCAAAAAACGGAACCCTTATAGATTCGTCATGTCTGTCTGTCCGTCCGTATGTCACAGCCACTTTATTCCAAAACTTTAACCTACGCTGTTGAAACTTGGTAAGTAGATGTATTATGTGAACCGCATTAAGATTTTCACACAAGAATAGAAAAAAAACAATAAATTTTGGGGGTCCCCATACTTAGAACTGAAACTCAAAGGGTGCTGCGGAACCCTTAATGGGCGAGTCCGACTCGCATTTGGCCGTTTTTTATTTATACACCTGACCACGCCACGTTCTGGCGAACTTAAAATTTACTGCAACTTTATACTGACTTTTTTATTTGTGTAGTAGTTGTGTAGTAACATGGGGAGTCTAAACTAATTCCTATATTAAGAATTGTAACACAGAAAAAAATTCACCGAAATCCTAAAGATTTTATTCAAAAAGAGTACTAGTAACCTGAATTCGATTCCCACTCAGTGGAAATATTAATGTGCGAGAATATGAATATATGCATTGGGCTGGGTGTTTCTATGTATAATATGTATGTATTCACAAAAGAAAATGTATCTATGTATATCCACATTCTAGAACCCATAACACAAGCTAGTTAAGGTATACTTGCTTTGGGTCTAGATAGCGCTGTGTAAAATGTCATAGAATGTTTTTTTTTTAATTTTTGTCCTGTTAACCCCAGCTAAGTAATTAGCTTGTGTTTGTGTGTGGGTTCACGTCGATAGTGTAAAAATCAGGATTCGAATCCTGGACCTCTTGATTTTAAGTCCTTATCCACTAAGCTACCTACTAGCCACAAAACATGAACAAGCAACTAGCAAGAGCGTAACAATGCACATCGTTCTTTTAATGATATTGTTGGAATATGTAGTCGATTCCTTAGTTGATATCGATTCATAGTCTACTAATATTATCTGTATTCTTTCATCGACTCTGTCTAGGGTTAGCTGTGGTCAACTCTATCGGCTGTGGCATATTATCTATGAACTCCCACCAAGTCGCTTCTTTCAGCCAACGTTATAAATGACAGTGCAGTGGTTTTGCGAGCCCCTAATTTTCTGCATCGCTTCCACAAGCACATAGCTCTGGTACTGAGTCGTTGGTGAGAATTTTACAATTTATACATTATGTGTGCTAATCATTTTTATTACAGAGTGCTCATTAGTGTTGGAGGGTGACGTGGTACCAATGGCCCACCAGGGATATTCCCCGTGGCCTCTTCATCTTCAACAATGGTGCCACGTCAGGTTCCCACTGCTATGCTAAGCTACTCCAGGCATAGCCTCGTTTTTTACGTGAACGAGGCTTGCCAACATTGATCCATGTATTGGAATTATATAGAATGTTATCATGCCACACTACACCTCTGTTGTCGTGGCAAAGTTTTCTAATTGGGATGCTGCTTTTTACGTGAGCAGTATCTATTTGTTTTAATTGTGTAGCTTATACGCAAGGCATGCTTTTCCTCTTCACGCTTGTCAAAAGGACAATAACCGGTGCGGGCCACGCGGTCAGTGACCGCATGGTGAATAATCCTTCCTTGTCATCTATGTTTCTGTGCAGTTGTTCCTGCTGCTTGCAAAGGCTGTGCCCTGCCTGCTTTTGCAATAATGACCATAAGCATCACGTGCCTGGGGAAGCTTGTCACCCTTCTTACGCCTTCGGTATGCCCGGCCTGCACTAGCAGTATGTCTTCACATACTGAAAGCTTTGCCTTCTCTTTTCAGATCCGCCGAGCGAGTCACGCAGCGGTTGGGCCAGCGCGACACGCCGGGCGGATACAGCTCCCAAGCTAAGTGCAGATTCCTGGCTGCCGCGGGTCGTCTTCACATCCCTTCTTTTAACTCCTTCTTCAACTTCAATATTTTAATTGAATCTATCCCTCACCTCTGAGACCACTTACAATTGATAATTCATTTTAATATATGAAAGGTAAAACTATTCTCATGTTTAATTTATTATAACCTCATATCAAACCTTTAATTAACTTGTAACTTCTAATCTACCTTTAAATTTAACTATCAATGTTACAAGAGTTAGCATAGTAAATATCTCAAAAATGAATTCGTGTAATGTAATTAAAGTCTTAAAAAAAAACGTTTAAAAGAATATTCATGTGTGCATATGCAATGATTGTACCTATTTAATTAAATCTGTAGCGTTTGTAGTATTACAAAAATATATTGATTACCTTTTCATGTATAATGTTACTTAATTACCTACTTAAAAACGTAAAGTTCATACATACATAACAAATGAAAAGAATAGATGTTTCAGAATTTCTAAAAGTTATCTCTAAGGGTGAGAAATCCGAGTAAAAAAATGTATGAGGATACAAATCTACCAGAAAAAGCAAGTTCCTTATAAAGTAATAAGTATATTTGATTCTCTTTGTACGTTTATTGGAATACTGCGGGCCAGTGCCCAAAGTAAGGTATACGACGAATTTGTTTGAATCAACTCCTGTCCTGTGTCCTCATTGTGGAATTGAATTTCATAATACAATTTATGAGCTTCATTTACCTTTTACATAAAGCTTAACAAATAGAAACATATGCAGAAATTCTGTCAATACCATACCGCGATAATAAGCTTAGCTTTTCCTGTACTGCACTACAATTTCCAGGTAAATTCAACTTGTATTCGTGCAAACTCCAACGTTGTTTCGGTTTAGTTTGAACTAGCTTATATTTTGTAGTCTTCATTAAATTTGTTTAGGGAGCGTAAAATTTCTAGAAGTAGTACATTTGCACCAACATACTGTTTATCTAAACTTATATACTAATGTAAAGTTTGTGAGTTTGTTAGGTTATAGGGGGTAATCTCTCTCCTCGAGTGTCGCTCCGATTCCGATCCCGCTGCAGTCCGGGGGGAACGGAATCGGAGCGGCCGGTACACCCTGGGCGGCGGTCAATGGCTTCCCCTTCACCCCTTCATAGGGTTGGCATTGATCGTCGGCCAATACCCAACGTGGCGGGAACACATCGCTCTCCGTACTCCTCTGCTTTCAGAGGAGACAGGATGAGCGATGCTGTTAGTGATGAGATGGCCCAGGGTCAGCCGGGGTGCGAGGGATATGCTCTATGGGTAACCTTACACCCCGGCGTCTGAAGACCCGAGACGGCGTGCGGTTTTAGTCGGTGCAAGCCCGACATAACCGCCCCCGCTGGCCGGCGGGGGGGGTATCCGAAGGGATTTCCGCACGATAAAAAAAAAAAAAAAAGGGGGTAATTTCTGGATCTACTGAACTGATTTGGAAATTCCTTTACTAATATGTAGCCACATTATTTGGGAGTGTCATAGGCTATATATCATCACGCTACCGCCCAAGGGAGTGGTGTAGTAATCATTAATGTCAACAAATCCGGCAGATAACTATACATTACATGCAAACTAATTATTAACTGGCATGTTAAAGGGATGCAACGGGGGTTCGAAATACGCCACGGCCGAAGCTGGGATGGCCAGCTATAAAAATAAAGTAATTAAGTTAATAGGAATAGGAGGAATTACTCGGTCTGCCACCGCTCCTATGCTCTTTTTTCCTTTCTTGTATTCATATGTGTATCTCGTAGGTTAAGGTTGAAAGAATTCTTTCTATATTTCTTCATTTCCGTTCATTCTATGCTAAAACGGGAAATAATGACTTAAGGAGTGGTTATAATTACCTTTTCTTGTCATAAAAAATTAAATGAGTATAAATATACTAGATATTCGTTTGTCCTACCATCCTTTTGTAAATGTAACAGCCTGTCTACCAGTGTTTCAACATGAATTTGATCAGCAGCAGTCGTTAAGTGTGGTCGGCTAGTAAACAAACATAACATAACATATAGTAACGTAACGTAGCGTAGCGTAACGTAACGTAACGAAGCGTTGCATAGCTTAGCGTCGTTTCGCGTAGCTTAGCCTAGCTTTGCGTAGCTTAGCGTCGCTTAGCATAGCTTAGCATAGTTCAGCGTAGCGTATCGTAGAGCATAGCATAAGATAACATAACTTCACACCTGTATCACCGAAGGGGTAGGCAGAGATGTGTCATATGCCCACGATTCGCCAGTTATGTTTAGTAGACAAGCTGATTAATATTCAATGTCGTTGCTCGCTTTGTGTTCCTTCTTCATAGCGACTTGATTGAGACATGTATTTCATTAACTTTGAATGTTCCAACAGTTACTTGAATTAAACGTACCAACCAAGCTTTCAAATGTGTACCTCACATCCAGGAAGCTTTAGCGTCTAGTGAAGAGTATTCAATTTATTGTTTGGCTTCTGATGTGGTTTGGAGATGATAGCTGGACTTTAGGTGAATTTACCTGTATTTTTTTTTATACCACTAAGATGGCAGACAAGCACACGGCCCACCTGATGGGAAGCGGTTACCGCGGCCTATGGACGTGTGCAACACCAGTGGCGTCACACTCGCGCTGCCGACCCTGTAAAGGAAAGGGGATGGGAAAGGAGTTTGGGAGGGGATGGGCAAGGAGTTTGGGAGGGGATGGAAAAGGGGTTCGGGAGGGGATGGGAAAGGAGTTTGGTAGGGGATGGGAAAGGAGTTTGGGCTCCGGCACTCTCACTCACCAAACGGAACGCAACAGTTCAAATACTGTTACTTGGCGTCGATATTCTGTGAGAGGGTGGTGCTTCCCCGGTCGAGTCGGCCCATTCATGCAACGGCCAAAATAACTGTTGCTTGACTCTACCACTACTAATAATCAATGATAAAACAATTCAATGGTATTCAATTGAAAAAAAATTGCACGTAAATAGTAGGTAATCATGTAGTGCACTCTCAGCTCAACATTGCAACACCAGAATGAATTTGTTTGTTGTCTTATTAGAACACGTTTGTAAGCCACGTTTTACATTACTTTAAAGATTAATGTAATTGTCTAAACCAGTTCATTAACTAGACGTGTAAACGTACCTTTTTTTTTTTTTTTTTTTTTTTTTTTATTGTGCGGAAATCCCTTCGGATACCCCCCCGCGTGCCAGCGGGGGCGGTTATGTCGGGCTTAAACCGACTAAAACCGCACGCCGTCTCGGGTCTACAGACGCCAACGCATTCTACCCTTCGGTTGCCATCAGTGAGATCAATACTCATTATGTAGGCACACGAAGTTCTTTATGTTCCATCTGACAAAAGCTACGGGATATATAATCTGAGCTGTGCCCGTCCGTCCGTCTGTCTATCCGCTGGGAGTTCACCTACGTCATCGCGGACCTGTGTGAGGGACATTCACACCATACATTTATGTACTTGTGTCTATGTGGTATGTTATTTTTGTTGTTTTAATATTGGCGATATTATTTTAAACTTTTTCTGTTTATTAATAAACTATTTTAATTATCAATGAATACCGATTTTTTATATTTAGGACACGTCAATTTGACTTCACCTCGCCTGATGGTAAGCTGAAGGTAAATTCTCAGGAAAGAGGGTCACCATTACATATACGTACCATGTTAACAATGGTGGCACTCAGTTTGGCGGCCTCATCAGAAGAGGATTGTCGTCGCAGCACCGCGTGACACCCACCGGTCCCACTAGTGCTGCGACCACAATCCCCCTGCCCGGCTATGCACTTGCTGACCCCTGAACGCAATCAAACCGAAATTGGATTACTATGGAGGGTTTTTCGCAATCGTGCTTTGGGTTCTTTTAATGAACGAGGCTGTAATAATACATCTTAACAAAAACATTTTCATGTGAAGTAACGTCACGATGTCTAATGTTTTTTCATGAAGTAAACATATTTCATAGTTCGCCGGCCTCTGTGGCGTAGCGGTAATGCATTCGACTGCTACGACAGGGGGCGCGGGTTCGATTCCGCTCAGTGCAAATATTTGTATGCATGAATATTTATATTTTCCTTCATCTGGGTGTTTCTATACCTTTTTTCTATACATTTTATATAAGTATATATCTTATACTATATATTAATATGTAAGTATTTACAAAAAAAAGTATATAAGTATGTTTATTCGCAGTCTGGAACACATAACACAAGCTGGTTAACCTATGCTTACTTTGGCTCTAGAATGCGTTGTGTAGAATGTCGTAGAATATTTATTTATTTTTTATTTATTTATCTACAATGTAAGAAAATAATATGAACTGAAAAAATAGATACTTAATAGGATTCGATCAATAAGCCTATTTGTACTAGACATAGGTCTATATATCCTTATACGCAAGTACTCACATTTGACAGGCTTACTTGTTTAATTCGGTACTCAAAGAGCTTATAGAAAACCTACGCGTATCCTCTTTTGCCCATCAGTACCAAACTAAATCTACCAAGTTGTATACTGTTTTATAATGTCCACTCAAATAAGAATACTATGAACCACTTACAAACATAGCCGACACAGGAAAATCCTTTAATATTTGCACTAACAACAAACACGACACAAACATTTGACGACGGTTCTATTTGACGACTTTGTTCCATCAATAACGACCGCAAACCCGTAGCCTCACCAACAAGTACATTGCTCAATAAATATAGGGAGAGATAAGTGGATGTAATCGAAACCGCGCAGTGTACATGCTACTCGAACGAGCGGTCTTGTGATGAAGCGGGTAGTTCAGTATGTTGGGAGAAAGGATAACGATGCTCTTAGTTTGGGGATTTCTGACTGAGCTTGTTAAAATAATAAGTTAAGCGACGTTGTTACAAGTTCTGAGTTCTTTTCTATGTGTGACGGGAATGCGTATCAGTGCCAACGGGCCTTGACAGCGGCGAAACTTCTAACTGGAGTGTTATTATCCAGTAGAATAACATTGATAGGATTAGACTTTTAAGGGTTCCGTTGCCAAATGGCAAAAAACGGAACCCTTATAGATTGTCTGTCTGTCTGTCCGTCCGTATAACACAGCCACTTTTTTCCGAAACTATAAGAACTATGCTGTTGAAACTTGGTAAGTAGATGTATTCTTTGAACCGCATTACGATTTTCACACAAAAATAGAAAAAAAAATTAAATTTTGGGGGTTTCCCCATACATAGAAGTGAAACTCAACAATTTTTTTTCATCAAAGTCAAACTCATTTCAAAGATCAAGAGAGAGTCAAAAATGATATTGAAGTTTCTAGTATCATTTTTTTCTAAACTTAGTAGTTTGCTCGAGAGACACTTCTAAAATAAGAGAATAATAAGACAAAAAAAAAGTATTATATATTTATATATGTAAACTTCCACCGAAATTGGGTTTGAACGAGATCTAGTCAGTAGTTTTTTTTAATAAGTCATAAATCGTAAACCGTACCGCACCTTTGTTTTTTTTCATGCGGAAATCCCTTCGGATACCCCCCCGCCGGGCAGCGGGGGCGGTTATGTCGGGCTTGAACCGACTAAAACCGTTCATTCAATCAACTCCAATTTAAATTAAAAAAAAAAAACATTATTATGTTACTTGCTGCTACGAAGCTGCTGAAGGGTTCCCTTCATGGGCCAGTCCGACTCGCACTTGGCCGCTTTTTTGTTAAAAAGTCAGACGCAGTGCAGGTTTTCATTACTTAATAGTGTCCTCCCGTGTGTGATATTTTTGTTAAAACAAAAGCAATACTTGAATAAGTACCTATTTATTAATTAATTAATTAATTAATATTAAGGGCAACCTCGCCTGAAAGCCTTTGCACCTGCTGATTGACTGGAAAAGCTGACATACATATCAAAAACAATGAACGGATATTGAACGAAACTAGGAATTATCATTATGAGGATGATAATGAACTTGTGTTTTACCTCGCATCCCTGGCACGGGATCGTAAGTAATGTAAATGTGCAATAATTTGACCATATTATGAGGATAGAACACTACGGAGAATTAAGCACTTTAAAAAGTAAGGCGGAATGAGATAGAGGCATCTAGATAAGTGGAGTAAAAACAAGTATTATATTCTCAGCCCCTAAACGGCTTTGGAACGGCAAACATTATTATATTATCGGGACCGAGTGGAATGAATTTAGATGGTGTACTCACGCAGGGCCGCGCGGACGGGACCGCGGCGCTTGAATAATTTATATCTATTTATTATGTACTTTAAATGTACAAGTGCGTATTGCGATGCCACGTAGTTACTGCTCGCAATGAAAACTTCATTTGATAGTTGCTGCAGCCCACAGCTTCACACACGCACACCCACACACACACACTCACACAAACACACACACACACACACACACACACACACATACACATTTATATTATAATATTAGTAGGTTTTGATTATTTATCTCTACTAACATTTGAATGCCTCTGTGGCGTAGCGGTAGTTCATTCGACTGCTACGACAGGAGGCGCGGGTTCGATTCCCGCTCAGTAAAAATATTTGTATGCATGAATATGTCTATTTGCATGGGTCTGAGTGTTTCTATGTATAATGTGTATGTATTTACAAAAAAAAAATATAAGTATATTTATCCGCATTCTGGAACCCATAACACAAGCTAGTTAAACTATGCTTACTTTGGGTCTAGGAAGCAATGTGTAGAATGTCGTAGAATATTTATATTTTTATTTATTTTAAACCAGGTCTTACCCGCATCTCGTTCCACGTGGATTTCTGATCTCGTTCCCACAACCCATGGGATCTATAAATTACGATTTAACCCTGTACTATATTTTAGCCAGATTAAGTAACAAATATCTTCACCAGATTTCACATTTCTAAGGATAGTAAGATGCTTAAGCTTTCAAACTTCACGACTGCATCGAATTTAGTGATTCGACATGTCGATTATTTTAATGTATGTACCTAATGCATTTGTACACAACATAAGCTACCTTTATACCCGAAAAAATGAACTGCTAAAGCAATGGCGAGGCGCAGCAAGGTCATAAATAAATCACTGTCTTAATTTTGGGCAAAGGTCATGCTCTGTTTCGTATTCTGTTGCCATCTCATAAAAATGCTCTTCTAGTAAATTGAAACAGCCCTCTGAATTCTCGCACTATAGATATACGTTTATCGATTGTTTTTTTATGTTTTTACCTCTTATGGACATACATTCTATATTACTGAAAGAACAAATTACGTTTCCACAAAAGACATGAAAGGCTTAATGCGAATACAAAACCATTCCGCGGCTAGATTGTGCTGTTCTATAAAATAACCGTCAGAGTGCAGGCGGAAATATTCGTTTAAAAGCCGAACCGACCGTTTCTTTTTATGTATACAGCCGGCATATCGGTTTTTGGTTTTGCCGCATGACACTTCAGTATGTTGTTGTAATTGAGAATGCCTTTATTTTTACAAACCTGTTATCATCACAACCATACAACTGTTGAAGTCTTTAATTGTATTGGTCTTATCTCATTGCATTAAAAACTGTTCCATAAAATGTTGCCTGATTTTTACTATTCTTTCATTGTGTGTAATACACCTCTGCCTACCCCTTCGGGGATACAGGCATGAAGTTATGTTTTATGTTTATGTTTCGTTGTACCATTGCGATTGAAATTTGATTTTCAAAAGAATGTGAAGAAAATACTATTGTATGTACAGCTTGCGAAGTGTTTTAAAATGTTTCTTTTAATGAACTAATTACTACCTTCTCCTCGTTCTAGAGCGATTTATTTAGTAGAAACTGTAGTCAAGAGGTAGTTTAAGAACTTCTAAGCTGAATCAATGGTAGATTTTATTCACTCAATACATTTACTGTGAAGTGTTGTAATTTAAAATATTGTAACATCATTGGACGTAACGTAACGACAAATGATGTTACAATAATAACAATATTTCATGTCAGTGCGATGGAGGAGTGGTTTATCAAAATTCATAAGAATTACGGCACAACGGCTGATAGAGCAATTATTAATCATTGTTTTAATGAACCTATCCACAACAAAAAGTTAGTTTTTATAGTTCCTTACAAGTCGCTTTTGTACCTGTAGTGATTTTTCACCATGCTGTTAATATAAACAAACACACCTATCTCTAAAACCACATAATTATACCTCATTACGACTACGTGACACTTAATTTATTCACTAAAAGGGTCTACGTTTCGACGAGGCATAAACGCGTCGAGGCGTTAAGGCGAAAAATTCACGATGACCTGCGCGTACCGCACTTGAGAGATAATAACGTTGGCTCTCCACGACTTCAGTAATAAGGAGATGGGGGCACGCAAATTGGGAGCGAATGGGGGGCAATATTAGATCTTTACGCTTAGGTGCTACCTTAGTAGAGGCGGGCGACTCGCTATGGCCACGATCTGGAGATGTATCGCCAGCTTTAGCCTATGAAAGCTGGTTAGATCAGAGGTGTCACTGATGCGTATTGTACCCTACTCACTGCCCTTGGAGACAAGGAGCTTTCGAGACTCACTCTCTCATGAAAATATAAAAAAATATAAAAAACTACAGAATCACTTGATTGGCATGGAGCAGTCGGCCAAAATATCACTACTTATACTCCGCCGCGTCTGTCTGTTCGCGATAAACCTAAAAACTACTTCTAATCTCTTCTAATTTTCATGCTGTTTTCACCGATGGATCGAGTGGTTCTCGAGAAACATTTTAGTATAAAATTTGTCATGTTTTTGTATTCATTGGCTAAAATATCATGATATTAGTTGGAGGTGTCGGAAAAAATAAGCCCTTTAAGCGCTTTCAACGAAAACACTACCTAAACAATTTGAGTTATAACAAAATGATGTATGGTGGAATTGTGCATCTTATATAGGTTGTAGTGGTGGTATAGGGTAGAATTCCACGCGGGTGAAGCCGCGTGCAACAGCCAGTAAATAAATGATTTAGAAAACAAGAATTTATTTAAAGTCTTCACATTACACATAAAATTACCAAACTTACAGCAATAATGGACACATGTATACCTTTCCAGCGTACTGAATAGGACCTTGTATTACTACAATAATTTTCGGAATCGAGTTTTACCTACTACTAATCCGTTTTTGCGAAATATAATAAAAATCGGCCGCTACAACGCGCTGTAGCAAACTTACCCCTTTTGTAGGAGCAATTAACCTTATTCAAAAATTGCCCACGCGTAGAACATTTAAAGAATTGTGGAACCTGTTTTCAAAGTTTCGTCAGGAATAGTTGAAACAAACGAGCAGTACGCGAGTACAAACTAATTGACAGATGAAGGCTAATTCGGCCACTTCTGAACTGGCAACGCTTCAGTCGCTTCGCTCGCTTGGTTAGTTAAAGAAATTGTTAAATTGAATGCCAAATATAAATGCAAATCTGTGCAAATCACACTCTTTAGGAGTTCGAGAGGTCTGCCCATTTTGGTGTGAGCAGTCAAATTCAAAATTCAGTCTAGCGCACATAACAATCGTTATTAAACTAGCGGCACGCTATGATGGCGGTTTTGTCGTTTGTCCTCTCGTGAAATTTCGTAAAAATAAATACTAAGTTTGACGAGTAAATTTCTGTTCTTTTTTTTTTTTTTTTGAAAGAATATTAGTAACCGAAATTACTAATATTCCCCCTAACCCCTCCAGCTAAGCTAAATTGCTTGTGTTAGGAGTGGGTTCACGTCGGTAGTGTAATGGCCAGGATTCGAACCCGGGACCTCTCGATCGTAAGGTCGACTTCTTAACCACTAAGCTACCGACGCTTTATTGTCAATAGTGAGGTGCAGTGCAGTACGAAACAGCTTGGCATTTATGTTTTTCGAAATTCGAAATTTAAAAAATGAATTAAATATCCAAAAACTTATAGACTCGCATTTGATTTGATTTTTTTCTATTTTAAATTGACATTCCACATCACTATTTTAACGTGTCAAAACGACCATCATAGCGTCCCGCTAGTATAGTAATACTCGTTCGACCACTTTAAGCCTTACGTTCTTGTTAAACACTATCTGAGACAATCTGTCGTTGGCTATTTGTTAATAGTAAACTATATTCGACGGCCTCCGCGGCTCTCGTTGGAGACCATGTTGAGGGCCGTGGTCTCCGACGGGAGCAAGTGGCACGCCGCCGCCTCTTTCTGCGAGCAGGTAATGCGCGCAAAAGAGACGGCGGCGGCGAGGACGCCGCAGACTCATCTACGCCCGGGACTACCGACCTCCATGATCGGGGCCTGAGGACGGCAGTTGGCCGACTCGCCGTCCTTACAAAAGCAGGCCGTGGCGGAGGCGTGTCGTGTGTGCCCTACACATGCCTGCCAACTCACCGAAGCGGGATAAAACCCGACCCCACCAGGCGAGGCCGCGGTGGTGGCCAAGGTCCGCCGGCAACCCTGGGGTTATCCTTTCGAGGGCTTACCCGGGGTGCTCGGCAACGGACTCTTGGGGAGGACACCGTGCGGTTTTAGTCGAGACACGACATAACCACCCCCGCTGGCCGGTGGGGGGTATCCGAAGGGATTTCCGCACGTAAAAAATAAATAAAAAAACGGCCTCCGCGGCGTAGTGGTAGTGCATTCGGGTGCTACGACAAGGGGCGCGGGTTCGAGTCCCACTCAGTGCAAATATTTATATGCATGAATATGTCTATTTGCATTGGTCTGAGTATTTCTATGTATAATATGTATGCATTTACAAAAAAAAAAGTATATAAGTATTTTTATCCACATTCTGGAACCCATAACACAAGCTAGTCAAACTATGCTTTCTTTGGATCTTTGGGAAAGCGCTGTGTAGAATGTCGTAGAATATTTTATATATTATATGGTAAATAAATCTTAGGAGTCTTTGTTAAACACTTATTTAATATTTTATTGTAAAGGGTGTTAGTTGCAGGCAATGATGCTAATTAATTAATGGCGGATTTGAACGTAAATGAAGATAATTATTTGATCGCAGTAAATCTCTTAAAATAATTTATTGTTTATTTCAAATGTAATGCTACGTAGTATTATAATACTTGTTTAGTAGGCCTTTATTAAGCTGTCCCGGGGCAATATATTAAATTAAATTTATCGCTACCGTTTGGCAATAATATGTAAATAAAGCGGAAGCAGCACTTGTCAGCTGTAGCTCATGAAATATGAATGTCTCTACTACGATCAATTATTTATTATTCAAATAATACGGCTTCAGCGCTGCAAATACATACTGATATAACGTTTAGTGAATACATAAGCGGAATAATGTTATGTTGGAGAACGTTTCCATACGATAAGCATGTTACTATTTTAATCCTTATTTATATCTAAGCCTTATTTTAATAGAAATTATTAACAGAGATTAGCACTTGAATAATATTATTATTCTGAAAAGAGCCTCAGTCCTTATGTGTGATAGTATGTGGGACTCAATTAATTCTATTTTGAAGGATGGATTATATTATTATCAGTTTGGTGGAGCACACAATATCTTACCAAACTTTACTAAATATCAGCACGCCAGGTAACTTCACCAGCGTAACGTATTACGCTGGTGAAGTTACCTCAGTCTAAATCCGTAGCAAGAATACAATGAAGCTTCCTCCTTCATGTAAATACGGCTTTTCTTCGTTAAGTACTTGAAAGGTATAGTACTCGTAAACTTCTCAGAACTTCAATATTGTGACGTAACTGTAATATAAGTTAATGAGAATAAATGAAATGTGAACTAGTGTTTAAGTTTAAGAATGATAAATATTTACATGCATTATAATTAACTTGCTATGGCGCACAATGGGAGAGGCCTATGTCCAGCAGTGGACTGCAATAGGCTAATTGATTGATTGATTGATAATTAACTTATGTCATTGTTATATTAACAATATTCGGACGCATCATTTTAATATCTTCTTCTTCTTCTTCTTCTTATATATAAAATGAATTGCTGTTCGTTAGTCTCGCTAAAACTCGAGAACGGCTGGACCGATTTGGCTAATTTTGGTCTTGAATTATTTGTGGAGGTCCAGAGAAGGTTTAAAAGGTGAATTAATATGGATTGAGGCAGTACGAAGTCTGCCGGGTCAGCTAGTTTCAAATAAACAGTTACTAATTTTGGATCCCAAAACGTTACCTACATCGAAATTCATAAAACAAAAAGAACAGTGAATTAGAAGTTCCTGCGGAGAACGAGCAGCGGGTGGTAGGCGTTATGGCGCCAAGGACTCAGGACTATAAATACGTCTGGAGCTTTTTTGTCCCATGCCGTATTTATTTGATGCTCTGTAATCAGTCTAACGGTCACAGTATATGACTCCAACAATATATCAGTATCATTTTTACTAACCCCTCCCTCTGGATGTGTGACCCTTCAGTGACGGGACCTAGTCTGCTGCCTAACAGAACTATAACGTAGAAGAGTCAGTTCAACACAATTAAAAAAAAAATTATATTTATAGAAATTTCGTCTATTACAGTCACATGGTTGACTGCATTTTGTGGCTTAGCGCATACAGTGAACTACGATTACATTTTTTTATATAACAGATTTATGAGGCTACTGGGCAACCCGGTGAAGGTCGACCTAGGCGTTTGTATGCTAATCAGATTGTGGACGTTTTAAAGAAGGGCCAGTTCAGAAGTATCCGAAACCGGTGAGCATGTATAAAAAAAATTGTGAAAGGGGAAGAGCGAAAGGAGTATGCCAGGACGTAGCAAGTGGAAAGATGTTAAGTGGTGACTATATGTATGGATGTAAATCTAGTTTTATTCTGTTACACCATATGTCATTACTAACCATCATCTTCTATCCGAGGCTTTCAACTCAGATCTTCTCTCTTTGAAAAATATACTGATTTCGGGCTCTTTGGCCGTGGTCCATATAAAACTTGTGCACAAACGTTTCGTCGATCGCTGCCGGTCGCCATCTTCAGTGGCACAGGTCCGGTCGCGACGAGTGCGTCGAACTCTCGTCAGCGGCGCCTTCTCTGCGACTGCTGTAGAGCCTCGAGTCACTGGCGTATTTATAGGTGCGTTTGGAACACAAGTTTCATATGGACCACGGCTAAACAGCCCGAAAGTAGTATATTCTATATGCAACGCTGGCGGTGAAAGCGTAAAGAATTATACTTCTCTCTTTGGATAATATGCCTTTAATTGGAGCCCGACTTCCCAAACCTGATAGGAAAGACTTCGCCAGAGCCTTGTCCATCAATCAGCTGGTGAACCAGCTTGCAGGTGAGGTTGATTTGACCTTGAAAGTCTTGGTTGGGCCCCGTACACGAAGCGTATTTACCTTTATATGTAACGGTAGTACTGGGTAGCAATTTCTCAAAACACATCATTATTTACAAGGCTGATACACAAATAAGTTGACAAAGCCTCGCTTGCGTGAGTAGAGGAATGTGGATCTGTAGGATTTATTTTTGTAGTTAGTAAACCAACCCGCCAAGTGCGAGTCGGACTCGCCATGAAGGGTTCCGTAGCAGCAAGTAAAATGTTTATATTTGAGTTGATTGAATGAAAGGTAAATTGCGGTTTACGATTTATGACGTAAAAAAAACTTCTTACTAGATCTCGTTCAAACCAATTTTCGGTGGAAGTTTACATGGTAATGTACATCATATATTTTTTTAAATTTTATCATTCTCTTGTTTTCGAAGTTAAGGGGGGGGGGGGGGAGGGGGACACATTTTACCACTTTGGAAGTGTCTCTCGAGCAAACTATTCAGTTTAGAAACCTCAATATCATTTTTGAAGACTTATTTATAGACTCACGTATGGGTTTGATGAAAAATATTTTTTTTTTAGTTTCAGTTCTAAGTACAAAATTTATTGTTTTTTTTCTATTTTAGTGTGAAAATCTTAATGCGGTTTACAGAATACATCTACTTACCAAGTTTCAATAGCATACTTCTTATAGTTTCGGAAAAAAGTGGCTGTGACATACCGACGGACAGACATACAGACATGACGAAACCCCTACCGACTCGTAGTCACACCACATTATCACACCAGTATGACAAACGGTTCTATAAGGATTCCGTTTTTTGCCATTTGGCAACGGAACCCTAAAAAAACGTAACTGCCTTGAAGTAAAAGCAGCACATACTCGATGTGAAGTCGAACTTGTTATTTATAAAGATCCTTTTGACACTTTCTTGGAGCAATTATTGAATAAAGTAATCTCAGACGGCATCAAAGCAAATAGAAAAAACCGTAATGCCAAAATTGTATACATTCACGGGAAAAGATTGTCTTTTCTACTTTTCTTGGAAATATCGGCATGAAGACACGTTTTGAGTTTGCATATTACTTAGTCTCTCGTTATGATGGATTTTATTTAAAGAAAGATGATGACTACATTGAGATTGTACTAAGTAGAGTACAAACTCGACTTAGTCTGAATTAATATTCATGAGAGGCTTGTGATTTTCAACACAATGTCACTTTCCTCAGGGAATCTGGGATCAGCAGTAATGATCAAAGTCTCAGGACTTAGATCATGACTGTCGATCCCGGCTTATTACGGCAGAATTGAAAGTGCGCGAGCAATACAATTATTTTGTTAAACATCATAAGGTGTATTTTTATTTTATTTTCATAAAAAACAAAGCGTTGAAGTACGTCGCCAGTCCGCCCCCCGCCGTGAGCCGGCGCCTAATGGTTGCTCTGTTATTATAAGGAAATTCGCCAATAAAGCCTGCTGCCGCGGCACGCACTCTATAAATTGTACCCTTTTGTTCGTTTCCAAATTATCTTCGTGTATGAGTTGCGGCGCGCAGGCTGCGTGATCTGTTGCCTGCTGGTACTGTTCTAAAGTTCTTGCCGTATGAATATTTACTAGATATATGTGTCAAAAACTTCTTTATATAAAAACAGGTTTTGCAACAAGAACTTTAGTTTTCAAATCAAATAAAAGAAACAATGCAAGTATATGAAAACTATTCAACTTTTTATTGCCGTTCGTTGATGGCTGAACTCCTCCGTAACCACTCGCGCGATCTTGACCCAATTTACCACGGTGATAGTGTGGACACTGAGGAGTATTTTGAAGCGAGATGGTTCATGTCCGATGTACCATTGAAGAATAATCACCGAAAAACAGTTTCACGACACCTGGCCTTAGCTAAGCGCGCGACCGTAGTAAGATGTCTTATTTTCAAATAAGAATCCTGCTCGCCCAGCTCAATTTATTTCAGTCGCACTCTGCACTGAATTCCTAGTATTAGAAGTAGTAATGTTTGGCAATTATAAAATGAAAAATGATTTCAGAGTTCAGACATATGTAGATTCACACAGAATCTTTAAAGAGCCCATCGAATTGATTGAAGCCTTGATACTCAATCCGTGACGTGATTAACGGAATAGACGCGCCATTTTGCGAAAACGTGATTGAACATTTTGATAAACGAAGTGACATCTGCATGCATTATCGTGGTGGACATTTATTTGTCAAAAATCAAAAAAAAAAATAGTAATTGCCTAATCTTACCTTTTTGAATACAATAAAAAAGCGGCCAAGTGCGAGTCGGACTCGCCCATTAAGGGTTCCATAGCAGCAAGTAACATAATAATGTTTTCTTTATAATTTTTATATTTGAGTTGATAGAATGAAAGGTAAACTGCGGTTTACGATTTATGGCGTATTAAAAAAAACTACTTACTAGATCTCAAACCAATTTTCGTTGGAAATTTACATGGAAATGTGCATCATATATTTTTTTTAGTTTCATCATTCTCTTATTTTAGAAGTTACAGGGACGGACGGACACATTTTACCACTTTGAAAGTGTCTCTCTTGCAATCTATTAAGTTTAGATTTTTTTTTATTAGAAACCTCAATATCATTTTTGAAGACCTATCCATAGATCCACATACGCATGAGTTTGATGAAAAAAAAAAAGAGTTTCAGTAAGTATGGGGACCTCAAAATTTTTTTGTTTTTTTTTCTATTTTTGTGTGAAAATCTTAATGCGGTTCACAGAACACATCTACTTTCCAAGTTTCAACAGCATAGTTCTTATAGTTTCGAAAAAAAGTGGCTGAGACATACGGACGGACAGACAGACAGACATGACGAATCTATAAGGGTTTCGTTTTTTGCCATTTGGCAACGGAACCTTAAAAAAGGGGGCGTATGTAGTTTCGAACGCCGCTGTGGCGACACACGCTGTTGCGAATAATTTTTCCACTGCCTCACAGGTTCGAAAGCTCATGGACTCGAAGGAAATAGTCGCGAAAGACGCTGTTTCGACAAACATTGTTGCGATTAGAGTGCCTATTAGAGTGACTAGTGGTTCGAGCGCTTCTGAGTTAGGTTAGGTTAGAACTGTAACCCCAACATAACCACCGCCAATCCAACCGCCGGAACCACTAGTCCGTAAAGTTGGATTTTGATAACGTCTCTGTGGCGTAGCGGCAGTGCATTCAACTGCTACGACTGGGAGGCGCGGTTTCGATTCCCGCTCTGTGCAAATATTTGTATGCATGAACATGTCTATTTGCATTGGACCGGGTGTTTCTATGTATAATATGTATGTATTTACAAAACAAGTATATAAGTATGTTTATCCGCATTCTGGCACCCATAACACAAGCTAGTTAAACTATGCTATCTTTGGGTCTTGAAAGCGCTGTGTAGAATGTCGTAGAATTTTAAAAAAATACAAAAAAGTCTAAAACACTCTTAAAGCGTGGCTAATAATAGGGCCTTTCCGAACTAACATTCAAAATGTAACATTCAAATGAACTTTATTAAACACAGTGTCAAACGCCACACAATGTCAACTGGCTCCATAACACCAAATCCGCTATTTTCCAATCTATAGAAAAGGAGTCAATCATAAATGTTTAATGAAAGCCCGCCGTAGCCTGACGCGTACAAAATGAACAGTCAAGAGGAACTTAAATAGAATTCAATCAACGTGCCCATTTGTTAGCGTCGACGCTAAGTGACGGTTTAATCAACTTATCCTTAATAAAAATAATGACAAAATGGCGGCTATTGGCCGCTATTATATTTTTACCAACGCATGCTTCTACACCTCGTTATATATTTTTTTTATAAAGAATTTTAGTAACCGTATTTACTAATATTCCCCAGAACCCCTCAAGATAAGCTTAATTGCTTGTATTAGGAGTGGGTTCACGTCGGTAGTGTAATAGCCAGGATTCGAACCTGGGAAGGGTCGACTCCTTAACCACAAGCTACCGACGCTTCAAGGGTGCGAGGGATATGCTCTATGGAAAACCTTACAACCCGCCGTCTGTAGACCCGAGACGGCGTGCGGTTTTAGTCGGTTTAAGCCCGACATAACCGCCCCCACTGACTGGCGGGGTGGGGATTTCCTACGAAAAAAAAAGGTATCCACAAAGGTATATTTTACCCCTATATGTCGCTAGCTATATGTTTAATTTTACGTTACATGCGACAAGCCTACTCCTACAATTCGAATACATTTACAGGCTTCCCGTACCTTTTTTTTTTCGTGCGGAAATGCCTTCGGATACCCCTCCGCCGGCCAGCGGGAGTGGTTATGTTGGGCTTGAACCGACTAAAACCGCACGCCGTCTCGGGTATTCAGACGCCGGGGTGTACCTATTAAGATTTATTTAATAGCAGTACAGCAAAATCTAACAATTGAATGCCACAAATGTAACTTAAACGCTAACATTCTACGGAACCAGCAGTTAATTTTATATCCTAAGGTTATTGAAGACGTTGAGAGCAATCGGTTTTTTTATATATTTAATACACGTCAGTTTGACTTCACCTCGTCTGATGGTAATGTTAACAATGGTGGCACTCAGCTTGACGGCCTTATCAGAAGAGGATTGTCGTCGCAGCACCGTGTGACACCCACTAGTGCTGCGACCACAATCCCCCTGCCCGACTATGCACTTGCTGACCCCTGAACGCAATCAAACCGAAACTGGATTACTATGGAGGGTTTTTCGCAATCGTGCCCGGTGGTACCCACCCGGCCGAATTTTGTGACAAATTTATGTCATCAAATTTCTACCACCAGTAACAGATACAACGATAAAATGATGACGATGAACAAGACATTGATCGGCTCTTACAGCATCAATACCTTTACGTTAAAACCTTAACTAGTTAGCTATATATTGTACCGCTCTTGGCATGAATTGCAATTTACTGAAACGACTACAGTTAGGAACTCGGCTCATATTTTTATTTTCACCGAACCCTTAAACTCTGCAGTACATTTTGCAGTTTAAAAACTCCAAATAAAACCAAAGGTGTAAAATAATAAAAAAACTATTTTAGTTTTCTCTTTTCGTCTATAAATTAATCAAAGTAGGGTTTATTTTCAAATCTTTTCCGAACGGTTACATTCAGTAAGTTTAGGTAAAATATGTTTTTCAATACAATACATTTTATACTTTGCTAATGAATTTTAATGACGGAAGTAATGTAAAATGTATAGAAGGTTTAACTTATTCAGCCGAGTTTATACATAAATAATGAGTTGTCAATTGACAAACACCTTTGTTGATATTAGTTGTTTACCTTGCTTAGGCGCAATGTTATTGTTTTATCGCAAGACTACGTGATGGCCGCCGACGGAAATAACTCAACTAAAACATAATACATTACGTCGCAAAACTAATACTGAGATTATCTACAAACAATATACCTTTTTTTTTTTTTTTTTTTCGTGCGGAAATCCCTTCGGATACCCCCCCGCGTGCCAGCGGGGGCGGTTATGTCGGGCTTGAACCGACTAAAACCGCACGCCGTCTCGGGTCTACAGACGCCGGGGTGTAAGGTTGCCCATAGAGCATATCCCTCGCACCCCGACTGACCCTGGGCCATCTCCGGTTTCGAGATGGCCCCCTCGGGTTTGGGAACCACGGTGTCCCCGTCTTGCCCCGGTTTGGGGAGGGGCGCTAGTCGCCCCACCGTCCCGGCCTGCTTCTGCTGGGGTGACAGGTGGCCTCACCCGCCACCCCCAGGCCTGCGCTCATGGAGGACGGAGGTCGTTAAGCGACCTCCGGCGAGTGTTATTTCAGTTAAGTGTTGAAGCTGAGGCCTGTGCACAGATTACACGAGGAAAATATAAAAATTGATGTGCTTTATACACAGTAAATTTTGTACTAATATTACTGGATGTATGGTAAATGTTTGGATACCAAAATTCTTAAACAATTGGCAATCTTAATCCGAATCGTTTGGTTCGAGAATGTATTGCTCGTATCGTATGGGTGTGACTCCTCAGTCCTGTAAGTGTTATTCTGGAAAGGAATTGAGAGGGTAGCAATAATTGAAAGAGATCATCGCAACTATATACGATATACTCATCGCAACCCGCAACGGTTTCTTTTCTATTGGAGTAGGCAGAGACAGCTTATTTCCTCTTGCTACAATCCTTGTATCACTTCTTTCACTGTCACGAAAGTAGTATTATGATTTTCGTTGTATTCCATTATATTCCGTTAGAATTTCCACATAACATAACATAACTTCACGCCTGGATTCCCGAAGGGGTAGGCAGGGGTGTATTACACACTCACGATTCGCCAGTTATGTTAAGGTCCCAATGTAGTGGCGAGCCTATTGCCATCTACCGGGCATATTATTAAGCGAGCGATAATCTTCATTTTTAATACACACATAACTATGAAAAGTCAGAGGTGTGTGCCCGGGGTGACTGGGGATCGAACTCGAGACCTCGTCTGGGCAGTCCATTACAGACACCACTGGGCTATCACCGCTATTTCGCTTTTAGAATATGAATGATTTTATGAATCATTAACGTTATTCTGACGATGTTATCACCAATCACGCCTACATAATATGTTTGCACAGAGAACATCTATACAGTACAGTTTGGTGATCCAACAATATGGTCGTGTACGAGTCGAACCCACTTGTTTACAAGGAACATTTCCGCCTTTATTGTTTACTACCGGCTACTATTTCACTTCGACCGCCCGATTTAGAACACAATGTAGACGGTGATTATGTTACGGGACAATCAATGTTATCCGAAGCGTGTTTACGTCGAGCCATATATTATCGGGATCTGTTTATCTGGTGCTGTCGTGATGGATCAGTGGAGTTGCTTGCCTAGCGAAATATACAATATTGTTTACAACTAAACATTGTTCAGATTTTTGGGGGTAATCCGGCAAAACTGTTAATCATGTTGGATTTTTTTCACAAATAATATATTTCATGTAAAATTTACTAATAAAACTATGGAGCAGTGGTGACACAATTGCTAAATCGTTGAACGAACGTAAATTTATTCAATTCTATGAATTCGATTTTGGATGTAAGATCATATCCCACGGAGTCTACAATTGGAGTTGAAAACCCAATCCTAACACAGACAATTTATTTTTATTTATTCTTTCTTTATTCTTTTAATGGTCAGAATTTAATCCAAATATACAATAAACCCTTTAACAAAAGCAGCACATGAACAAACATAACTTAACCCTCCTAACAGTTTGAGATAAAATTGAACAAAGTGGGTCGCCATGGGACTATGGGACACTTTATTGCTATGGGACGGAAACCTGTAGTGTTTCCTGTTATGTTATAGCTGTGTTAAGCGTTTCAATTGTACCTACATTCTGAACGGACAGTTATCGCTCTTCCTTTTTACCTGTGGACGACCTTGATGGAAGTAAATAAATTCTTTTAGAGGTAACTATTTCACGAGAGAACATTACACAGGTTTCATATCGGTTAACTCAAATACCGGACTCAGTTAAGCTTACTAGGTACACCTTTTTTTTTTTTTTTTTTTTTAATAAATATTCTTCGACATTCTACACAGCGCTTTCTAGACCCAAAGTAAGCATAGTTTAACTAGCTTGTGTTATGGGTTTCAGAATGCGGATAAACATACTTATATACATTTTTTTTTGTAAATACATACATATTATACATAGAACCTTTACGCCCTATTTATTTTACAAAGTCTTTGTAATATATTACTGTATACTTTGTGTTGTGTTAAAATGGTAAATAGATGACTAAAAACAAGATAAAAGATTTTTTTCCCGTATCGCCCCAATGAAATTATCGAGCTAGTCCACTTCGACAACCCGTCCGAATAGCATCTGCGCGAATAGCGCCTAGCCTAACCAATCAATATTTTTGGCAGGTGCTCTTCGTGGATTCAATGTTCCTTATTGCAGTATTGCCTTGCCTATTGCAGTAGCCTATTCCTTCTTGGCATTATTTTACAAGGTCACAAAATGAATCACCAATGCCATTATTTTAATAGCATTCACACCATCGTCGAATTTACGGTGTATTCCCATCCAGTATAACCCAAAAGTGTAACAGTGTTACTGGTTCAGAAAAAAAAAATACAAAATAATAATAATAATAAATATTCTACGACATTTTTCTAGACCCAAAGTAAGCATAGTTTAACAAGCTTGTGTTATGGGTTCTAGAACGCGGATAAACATGCTTATATACTTTTTTTTTTTTTGTAAATACTTACAAATTATACATAGAAACACCCAGACCAATGCAAATAGACATATTCATGCATACAAATATTTGCACTGAGCGGGAATCGAACCCGCGCCCCCTGTCGTAGCAGTCGAATGCACTACCGCTACGCCACAGAGGCCGTCTATAATATAAAATATAAAACCCATTTTGTCAAATCTTCCTCTAAAGTTCTACTGAGGACAGTTTTGAAACATAAACAGGCGTTATAGGTTATCTCGTAATCAATTCAAACCAAGTTGGAAACTGTAGATTATAAAGTCTGAGAATATGTTATAAATGTATCTTTCCTCAGCGCACCAGCATATGTACCCTTTGACTTTTTCCCTTATGACCTTAAGAAAGTTGGTGTATCTTGAATAGTTGATAAGGACACATTTCTACGGGACGTGAGCCGTGTGAAAAATTATCATTAACTATTTTATAAACCACTGGGATAAGAATTTCTTGTCAAAGTTGTGCGTGAGTGAGCAGTGTAGGGTAACAAGAGGCTGCCAGTTTGCAATGAAACATTATAATTGAATATAACAGTTAACATTTTCAGTTGAATGAAACCATACAGCGTTCAGTCTCGGCTATGCGCTGTTATGCAAATGAGCACAAGACTAATTATTATGATCTGACTGACTCTATTTCAAATGAGATTTACATTCATAACCTTCTTTGTTAAATTAAGACGTTTCTTCCATTGAGTTCACGTCTTAGCAATATTAATTTCTTTGCAATGGAACGTTAATTACTGCAAGATGCCGTTCATGAATACGAAAAATACGTATATTTAGTACGAATATATCAGACACTGTTTTTATGACGTCAACATAACACCACCCCTTAATCGATCTTCATGAACATTTATATTACAAAACCAACTTGCGTTATAAAAGAAAAAAAAACACTTGACTGGTCCATCAACTATCCATATTCCATTCAGTATCCCAGAAGATACAGGAGCGTACTGCGTACTACGAGTTCATCATTTTTATCGCGGACCTGTAAAATTATGTTAAGATTATTTAGCAATATAGCAATTTATTTGACCTTGTATATTTTATTTCATTTGACCACCTTTAAGCAGATGAAATTCAATACAAACAACACAAGTCTCTCTTAAATGATGTTAGCTGAAGCTTTCTCCACAATAAACACAGATTTGAAGCGAATCTGCAAATGTTGCAAGAATTATAGTTGTCTCATGGCGGATCCAACCAAAATACAAGTTATTGTTATTGTAAGTTGTAGCTTGGTGCCGAGAATAGATTTATCGGAATTGTTCCAAGTTTCATTTGAGGAAGCCATAATAATCAGTATGAGAATGTCATGGACTTGCATCTAACATCTACTTGACGAGACCTTCTACTGTGATATAAATAAATATTGTAGGACAAAGTACACAACGACCCAAACTAAGAAGAGCTTGTCATATGGGTTCTAGAATGCGGATACACATACTTAAATACTTTTTTTTTGTAAATAAATACTTATTATACATAGAAACACCCAGACCAATGCAAATATACATATTTGCACTGAGCGGGAATCTAACCCGCGACCTCTGGCTTAGCAGTCGAACGCACTACCGCTACGCCACAGAGGTTGTATTTATATCGTATTTATTATCTATTTATATTTATATCGATATCTGGCTCAATATTTATACAATATTCTTTTTTTTTTGCGTTAGTTAAATCTTCACTGAGGAAACGGACCTTTTGTCTAACTTCCACTGAAATTGGTATTGCAAAATGCTTTCTTCTCATTCTCAATTTTTCAGTATGATAGTCATCACGTTATTGAGAGTACTGAGTAGTGAGTAGTTACTGAGTAGCAACTTGAACTTTTTTATTCACACACCTCTGTCTACCCCTTTGACAAATAGAGACATCAAATAACGTAAAACGTAAGCCACACCCAAAAAAACTATTAAACATTGCCAAAAGTAGTAAAATTCTCTCAAGTAAGAGTAAAAAGTTTTGCAACTACTGTTGTAAGGCTTTTCTAGCCCAGCACCTCATCAATTCAGTGATTAAGAAGGTGTTCTTAATTTATTTACCAACTAAATGATCTAACGTTCCTTTGATAGTTTTATTTACTATAATTGAATCAAAGTTCACCATTCAAAGTCCAGCTCCAATCTGAAGCTACTGAAGTATTTTAGTGATTCAATTCACCTCAAAACTATTTACGAAATTAATTTCAGCCGAGGTTGCAACTTAACCACGAACACAATAATGAGATGATTGTGATGAGTGATTTTATTAGTGTGATAAATTTGAAATTCGTTCAGAAATATTCGCAAAAGACAAATTGTCATGGCAGGAATAAGGTAATATGCAGCCTCAGTGATCACAAATAATGGCCGCCACTTTAACATCCCTCGGGACTCTTCGCAGACGTCGATTGTCCGTCCCGTGACTAACAGACAATACAGCTTTTCTGACATAAAAAGGACTTTTCTATTGTCATAGAACCGTAAGACGGGACAATCCGTCAATTTTGGTTTCGGTATCTTGATACGAAAATTATAAAGTACAAGCAGTAGCCTGCAGATCCACCCGCTTGGAAATCTGATTCCGTTCTCACTACCCATGAGAACATAAAGGATATAAAATAGCCTATGTGTTATTCCAGACTATTATCTTTCTGTGTATAAAATTTCAGCCAGATCCGTTCAGCCGTTCAGCAGTTAGAGCGTGAAAATCTTGACAAACTTTTACATTTATAATACTCAAGCAGAATAACAACCTTGCTGATATTTAAAGTACAGTGGTAGCCCTGTCAGAGTTTAAATAATTGAACATGGCATGAGTGTGAACAAAAGGAACGGCGCCATTTTTTATGAAGCAGCGTCGGAACTCGGCCCCGGGAACAATCTCAAGAAAATATATCCCTTTAGACATGTATCTTCATTGTACCGAATACAAATAGTCCATTCATTCCTATATTTTATTAATACTAGCGGCCCGTCCCGGCTTCGCACGGGAAATTCTTGTAAAAAACATTCTACAGTACCTACTTCTAGTAGTCCCGATTGACCATTATCCTTGTTCTAAAATGAAAGTAGCCTAAGGTACTCCTTTTAACATAAGGCAACTACCACCGAAAGCCTCCTATTAAAATTTGCCCAGTTGTTTCAGAGAACAGTCAAGTCAAACATACAAAAAGATAGACAGACAAAAAAAATATCTTTTTATTTATAAACATATTATAAATCTTTAGAAAAAGAAAAAGAAAAAGACTGATTTGCTCTATGCCGAATGTATTGTTCTACGCGTGAGACAATTATTTATTTCGTCAACCTTACTCCGATTCCACAGGTACGCAAAGGAATTAGCGCGTTCATCATACAGAACCTTGAAGTGGGATCGGCCCCGGGTACGCACCTCCTTTGCACGTAGATCGTTTGCGTTCCTCGGGCCCTATTTATACACCAAACTTCATAACACAAATAATACTATAATTGATATGACGTACTTAAACGCTAAACGCACTATAATAAAGTGGTTGGAGCCAAATAACTATGCTCAAACGGAGGCGCTCGTAGAGGTGTTAGAGTAGAAAGACACACACATACACACCCTCACGCACATACACACATATATACACTCACACACACACAAATATACACACAATCACACACTCATGCACACACAAACACGCATACACACCCTCACACTGCACACATGCACTCACACAAACACACACCTATATAATATGCATGACATTGGTGCACATATGTTTCGTTGCAACAATTTTATTTATAGTTAGCTACTTTATTCTGTATTTTTTTTTTAATATAACTTACCTGGGAAGAGAGTGAACTCCACGACACAGGGTATCCTAGTGTGGGGTTCAGAGAATCATTGGCTTGCACTTAAATTATTATTATTTTGCTATGTTTTCTGTATGCATCTAACACCGTTATGTATATGTTCATTTGAAACCAATAAATTAAATTATTATATTATATTATTATTATTTTAGATTGACATGGTCATTTACATTAAAATTATAATTATAAACGGGATATTTACCATGTTTAGTATCTTTTTCGAGAATCCGATATTTCGGCACTGTTACGTTTATAATTCTAATTTTAATATATTATTATTATTATAGAAAAAAATAGTTTTATTTCAATGTGTGATATTCGCGTAAACTTTCGACAATATCATTATCTGCTTATTTATTGGTCATATTTGACGTACCTTTTTTTTTTCGTGCGAAATCCCTCTGGATGCGCCCCCACCGGCCAGCGGGGGCGGTTATGTCGGGCTTGCACCGACTAAAACCGCACGCCGTCTCGGGTCTTAAGACCGGGGTGTAAGGTTACCCATAGAGCATATCCCTCGCACCCCGACTGACCCTGGGTCATCTCCGGTTTCGAGATGGTCCCCTTACTTGCTCTCCACTGTGCCATCTGCTAGTTTATCTGGTTTACCTAGTTACTTAAGCGAGGACGTTCTTTCAATAATTGTACTGCATGTACCACACGGTTACGTGTTAGTTGTGAATATGAAATTTCAGCAACTACGCTCCTTTCATAGTCCTTAGTTTAAAACCAAGATCGTATCTACCATGTACTAGAGGCGCAATGCATTCTGCTGTTGCAGTGTTGAGCTGAGAGTGTTTTTTTTTTAAATTGAATACCATTGAATTGTTTTTTTGGTGATTATTCCGCCGTTGCTAGACTTTTCTTTTTCTGTCTTTAAGTTTCTGTCTTTTAGTTAAGTTGCACATTTTGGCGCCAAAATCGTGGTCTCAACATTGGTAATTTTGGAGAAATCAGATTTTGAAATTTTAAGGCTGATTATTCCTACATGGTATGTTCGAATTTCAATTTTATTGTTTCTAAACCTTCCTTCCGGGTATCAAGTTGTATTTACATGCCAAGTTTGATCAAAATTGGTCGATTAGTTTAGGAGGAGTAGCGCCACAACCGAAATACACCAAGTGGAGTATAGAGAGCTTTTCGCTTCACTTCGTCTCATTCTCAGCTTAATCATATTGGTAGCAATTCTGTTGCTGACATCACTAAACTAATATTTCTCTAAAATTTTCTTATTTTAGAGAAATTTAGAGGAAATGCTATTCTGTTGTTACGTCGAACTAAATATGGTGTTCAATATGACAGCACCAAATTTGAATCTGACATCTCCAAAATGTAAATATGAAAGTTTTACCGTTATTAAAAAAATAAGAATGAATGATAAAGAGTGAATTAATAAATTCTTTAAAAACTATATTCTTAGGTTTTAGAATGCCGATAAATGATTATTAATGCATATTATAGATCAAACAGTAAACAAACCGTTATTTTTCTTACTCATAGCTAAGTAAAAACGGTTTTATTCAGTTCACTAGCCTGGCAACCCGGTGTAAACCTGTAATCTACGCAACTAAACTATCTCTGGCTGGAATCTGTGCAAGTCAATTTGACGTGACATGACACAATTGACATATCAGATTAGTTAAAAATTTGGCAAAGAAATAATTGCTTGATTTGAAATACATGAACAATTTAATATTTATTTTAGGGAATTACATTGAGCAGCTTGCCACCTGTATCTCTATTACTACCCTCTGTACAATCTCCTCAGGAGCCTCAGGAGGTACAGCAGCCACAACTGCCTCAATCTGGTGTCTCGGCAGAAGCTGGCCCCATTAGCCATCGGATTGTGCCGAGACGCCGCATCTTGCCTAGGCCTTCACGACCTCCTGCCTATGACAACTTAGTGAATGCCCTGCATGAAAGCAATAGCACCTTACAAGAAACTATTCGACATAGTGTTGATGTGATTGCTGCTGCATTGAGAGACAGCAGTGCTGCTACACTACATGCTGCCGAGATCTTAGCAGCAGCAATCACTTCAGCACGTGTTTCAAGCCATAGCAATAACATTAACCAATAATAAAGTTGGACCAACTTTATTATAGGTTAGTGTTATTTTGGTACTTCTTGTATTTTTTTATAAACCGCTATTGCTTTCTTGCAAGGGCATACGTAAGCACCTCGTTCGATTTCTTGCCTAATACTTTATTTTTGTCTCTTTGTTGATTACATGTTTAATAAATAAAAATAGCTTTAAGTAAAACATAATTTTTGGTGATTATATGTATAAAAATAGCTTTAGTTAAAACGAATTGTATGTTTTTAATTAAAATTTCTTTCAATTAATTCTGCCCGCATTTGTCTGTGAAAAAGATTAGGACTTTAACAGACATAGATACCGCTAGAATAGTTTATTTCAGTTATTTCCATAGTATTATGAGCTGCGGCATTCTCCTTTGGGGTAATGCCGCAGATTTAAATATAATCTTTGTATTGCAAAAGCGGGCTGTGCGGGCAATTTATAAGTTGGGCCCAAGAGTCTCCCTCCGAGAAAAGTTCAAAGAAATAAACATTCTAACTGTAGTGTCTCAATATATTTTTGAAAATCTTTTGTATGTTAGAAGAAACATTTCCAATTTTTTAAGGCTTTGTGATATACATAACGTAAATACTAGACATAAAAACAATCTTGTGGTTTGTAATAGTCGACTCCACAAGATTAGTAATTCCTTTCAGGGTAACTGTATACGCTTTCTAGTGAAATGAAGAATCTACCTCTTCATAAATTTAAAAGACAAAGTAAAAGTAAACTCTGCCAAAAAGGCTATTATAAAATGCAAGACTATTTAGATGACAAACAAGCTTGGATATGAACTGTTTGCTCTCTTTCTATGCTACTCAAATGAAATATTGTAATTTGGTTAAGTAAACATGTTTGTAAATAGACCAAAAAAAAAACAGCCCGCTGAGTCTTCTAAGGACAGGGCCGCGTTTCGAACCGGCCAAACATTAGATTTTTTTGACGTTTTGTAAGTGTACGGCACTGGTCTATACAGAATAAATGATTTTTTACTTTGACTTTGACTGGCCAAAGCCAAAATCACGAAATCGTTATTGATCATTGCAGCGATAGCCCAGTGGCGTTCGTAACGGACTGCTGAGACGAGGTCTCGAGTTCGATCCCCAGTCGCCCCGGGCACACACCTCTGACTTTTCGTAGTTATGTGTGCATTAATAAATGTTAATTATCACTCGCTTAATTATGTGCCCGGTAGATGGCAATATTCTCGCCCCCTATTACATTGGAACCTTAACATAACTGGCGAATCGTGGGCGTGTAATACACCTCTGCCTACCCCATTCGGGGATATAGGCGTGAAGTTATGTTATGTTATTCATCATAAAAATGTTATTTGCCACAAAAATTTAACGAAATTACAATTATCACTATAACTGGTCGGCAGTATTTTAGATGGCGTCTAATTTTAGTGTGACGTTTCTAATTTTAGACGTTTAGGACGTACAACAGAATACCAAATAAGCAAATTTGGACTAAGTTGAGTAACTAAGCTAATTTTGGTTGTGTCAAACTAATAATAGTTTAGTCATACGTTTTCAGAATACAAAACGTCGTTTGACATCACTAAACTAAATTTTAGTGATTTTTAGTTTAGTTTAGAGAGTTTTTGAACAACAGAATTGCTACCATTACCGGGTTTAGCCTTGATTATATTTAATAGATCGTATCTACTATATATCGCACACTGGTGGTAGCAAATTTGTCACAAAATTCGACCGGTCACGATTGCGGAAAACCCTCCATAGTAATCCAATTCCGGTTTGATTGCGTTCAGGGGTCAGCAAGTGCATAGCCGGGCAGGGGGATTGTGGTCGCAGCACTAGTGGGACCGGTGGGTGTCACGCGGTGCTGCGACGACAATCCTCTTCTGATGAGGCCGTCAAGCTGAGTGCCACCATTCTTAACATGGTACGTGTATGTAATGGTGACCCTCTTTCCTGCGACTTTACCTTCAGCTTACCATCAGGCGAGGTGAAGTCAAATTGACGTGTCCTAAATATATAAAAAAAAAAAACAAACTCTTATACGTTTCAGGGATATGGTAAGAAATGTGTGCCTCTAAATTAATTAGTAAGTGCTAGTCCTCAAAAACATAACATTAATCATGTGGAATATTCAGTTTGACGCTAGTAAATTCAAGAACTTCACTTTTAACATGGGCTTTTGTAAATAATTCAAGTGAGTTGTGGTGGCTGTAGCTCAACCTACTAACCTAATGATTTCGCTCACGTGAAACATCAATTATTATAAATAAACCAGCTAACGGCCGGCGTGCTTTGCATTTACATATTTTTAGTCAAACGAGACGTTTACGTTAGTTCTAAAAACATAACATAACATAAACTCACACCTATATCCCCGAAGGGGTAGGCAGAGGTGCTAGCACCCACATTTCGCCAGTTTATGTTTAGCTCCCAATGTAATAGGTGGCGAGCCTTTTGCCATTAACCGGGCACTTATAAACCTGCGATAAATACACACATAACTTCGAAAAGCATCGAAAAGTCATTGGTGTGTGCCATGGTAAAACCTGGGATCGACCCCGAGACCTCGTCTCAGCAGTCCATTACCCATAACACTAGGCTACCGCGGCTTAAACAATATAGAAACAATATAAAGTTTATTCGAATTAAGATAAATGAAAAATCTACATTTAATCATTTGCCAGGTTTTCAGTAGACTTTAATGAAAATATACGCATTTAGACTACGAGCACTTCAATTTACGAGAAATTGAAAAAAAAAAGTTACTTTCTATTTTATTTCTACATTCACAGGGACACGTATTCATGCATGTAATAAAATCTCGGTGAGTGACTGTGGTGTTCGAATCTCAGTGAACCAGAAAAAAGAGAAAAAGAGTAAACTCGCGTTTGCAATTTTACCGTATGACGTATTGCGGTGTGGCGCAAGCTCCCCCCTCCCCTCCTTCCCGACGAGCTACGCGCTGCGACCTGTAGCTAGAGTTGCCAACTATACTGTTTTAAACAGTATTATACTGTTTTTCACTGAATTATACTTTTTACTGTTAAACAAAAATAAAGTATACAAAATACTGTTGTCAGCAATAAAAATGCAAACACATTATGTGTTATACTTAGACGCTCACACATAAATTTGTTTTTATTTAGTCAGAGGGCGTTTTTATTTAGTCATAGAGCTCACTGCTCAGTGCAGCGCAGCCAACACCACAAACAAATCACACTGAGTTTCTGAACGAATATTTATTTTAATTTCAGTTATAATTGTGATTAGGCGTATGAAGTTTTTAAAGAAGATTGTAAATTAGTAAGTTGTGCGAGAAGCTCTAAAATATGTATTTAAAACAATAAATAAATAAAATACTGTTCATTTCTCTAAAATACTATTCAATATTCTTCATAGACCTGAATATAATTTATTTCTTGTAAAAAAAGTTGGCAACCCTACCTGTAGCCCTAGAAACATATCAATCTTTGCCTGCGTTTAGTTGGGACAATCTACGGTAAGTCTACAGCTGTATAGTGAGCCTCAACTAAAACAATCAAAGTGGATTAGCAGTTTGTGATGAATAAAAATACATGAAATGTAAAATTTAAAAAAAAATCATAATAAAAAAAATGAAGTTATGTTCTTGCGATTATTTGCAAAACATGTTAGGTGTGAACTTGACGCACTGACTGCTCTCTGTGCGAGTGAAACCCACGTTTGTCTGGTTTTAAAGCTATGATCTATTCGTAAAGATCACAGCTTTAAAACCTATTTCAAGATAAAAAATTTACAAGATAGCTATTTATTTACAAAGCCGTAGCCGTTTTTTTTTTTTTTTTTTTTTTTTTTTTTTTTTTTTTTTTTCATTTTTGTATTAGAGTTGATTGAATGAAAGATAAATTGCGGCTACGATTTATGACGTACTAAAAAAAACTACTTACTCGATCTCGTTCAAGCCAATTTTCAGTGGAAGTTTACATGGTAATGTACCTTTTTTATTATGTTTAGTGTTATCATTCTCTTATTTTAGAAATAATAGGGAGGGAGGGGGGTCCCCCCCCCCTCCCTATACCATTTACCATCTTGGGAGTGTCTCTCGCGCAAACTTTTCAGTTTAGAAAAAAATTATAGGTATTAGAAACCTCAATATCATTTTTGAAGACCTATCCATAGATAACACACGTATGGGCGTTATGATGAAAAAAAAATTTGAGTTTCAATTATGGGGAACCCCCAAAATTTATTGTTTTTTTTTCTATTTTTGTGTGAAAATCTTAATGCGGTTCACAGAAAATATCTACTTACCGAGTTTCAACAGCATAGTTTTTATAGTTTCAGACAAAAGTGACTGTGACGGACAGACAGACAGACATGACGAATCTATAACGGTTCCGTTTTTTGCCATTTGCCTACGGAACCCTAATAAGCGATTTTTTGTAAACCTACATTTTACTGGTTAAATTTGACCCTAAATAATAATTGCTCTAGTGAAGTTAACGCTGTAAGTACTGTACAAATGGACGTTAATGCCTTATTTATTACACGTCGGACACGACGCTTTATGTGCCGGCGCGTGACCGCGACGAGACGACACCGAGTCAACACGACCCTCGGCCGCCTCTCGGTGGTTATTAAATTTCCTATACCTAAACCGTATCGTGTCACTCCAAGGCACTGCTTCCTTTGTGCTCAGAATAATAATGATGGAGAGCCTTCTTAAAATAAAAGGATCTGCAACAATTTCTATGCCTCTCTGTGCGTGTACCGCCTATATAATGGTATGTGTTCATGATGCCCACGGCCACATTCTATCATCGCACCGCTCGCCACAGACAGGGAATTCTCCCTCACACGTTGCAACTGAAAGAAAGAAACTTCATGCCGCGTACTCTTAAACTGTGGAATGATCTCCCTGCTGTGGTTTTCCCTAGCAGCTACAATATGGGGTTCTTTGAGAAGGGATTTAAAAGGTTTTAACAGGGTCGGCAGCGCGAGTGTGACGCACATAGGCTGCAGTAACCATTTCCCATAAGGTGCCGTGTGCTTATCTGTCACCTAAGTGGTATAAAAAATATAAACCACATAACTGAAACATCATTATATTTAGAAATATAACAAATAATATGCGCCACCGACATTGGTTCGAGGGATATGCTCTATGGGCAACCTTACACCCCGGCGTCTTAAGACCCGAGACGGCGTGCTGTTTTAGTCGGTTCAAGCCCGACATACTCACCCCCGCTGCCCAACGGGGGGGTATCCGAAGGGATTTCCGCACGAAAAAAAAAAAAAAGGGTACAGGGACCAAGCTACCGGTTAGGTGAGAGTTAGGGCTCCAAAGATAGAAACCTTAAAACGCATACCGTGCTGATTATTTATTATTATTCTACTTTTGTATTGCATTGGACTTATTTAGATTAAAAAAATCACATGGAAATCGATATCACGTTGTGTGTTTTGTGAGATAATATGAGTGAGATAAAAGAAGTAGCCTATTAAAATACAAATTCAGGTGAAAAATGACATCACAAACGTGAATCACGAATAGCTGGGCTAGGTCATGCTTCTAAAGTGCTTGGACTATCACCAACTATCACACAGTAATGACCTAATTGCTTGCGCTATTCATAACACCCTGGTGTGAAGTATTGGATATATTTACCCAGTGGTGATGTTCTACACAGATCAGTCAAATTAAAATGGAATTGTAGTAAAAAAAAAATAAAAAAACTTTTTAAAAACCACGTTTTCAACACTAAAAAACGTGGGGCGGGCGCTTTAATCCTTAAATGTACGCCCCACGTTTTTTAGTGTTGAAAACGTGGTGTTTAAAAAGTTTTTTTATTTTTATTTTTTATTAACTACTGACTATTTCTGATGATTAAATATGAAAATGTAAGGTGGCATTAGCTTACCAAAAATTTCAGAGCTTTAGGGTGATCAGAAGTGGTCGAAAATTAAGTGTAAATTTTTGGCTTCAGAGGGAAAGAAACACAGAAATACAGACACGAAGTGAAACTAAGAAAAACGTGGTAATAATAAACAGCTATAAATTGGTGGTAGAATCATAATTTTCCCGATACAAATAGGCAGATAAGTAGCACTTTCTCTCTCTCTCTCTCTCTCTTCCATAATATTGAAGTGAACTATATGGCAGTATACTGCATTTCACACAGTTTCTCAGAGTGTCGTCGTTTCTATTCCTCCCTTCTTCTTTATTCCTCCTGTCCCTTTTAAAGGTAGACACGCAATTGACTTTGCTGCCTACCTTTTTTTTTTTTTTTTTTTTATCGTGCGGAAATCCCTTCGGATACCCCCCCGCGTGCCAGCGGGGGCGGTTATGTCGGGCTTGAACCGACTAAAACCGCACGCCGTCTGGGGTCTACAGACGCCGATTGTTCATAGTGTATTTTTGAAATATAAACTACAGTATTTTAGCGTTACCTAGAACTTGACTATTGTGGTTTACCAAGTAACAAACTTGAGTTAATTTGTTGAGTCATTTCTGGTCTGTAGCCACCTGACCACAGTCAGTGCGGGCGCTGTAGCCTGCAAGCGACGAATTATTAATGTATTTCACTGATAGTTTTATTACATTGAGTTGTGTTGTTAAATAAGTATAATGTTTTCAAAGCTGAACTGAAATCATTTCACCATTCGTGCAGTTCAGTTATCATTAGTAACGTTGTTTTGATTTCTCAAAATTAATCATATATTTCTTAACTTATAATACGAATTATCAAAATAAGCTGAAGGATTCATACTGTGATCTGTTTACGCATCTCAGTTGAAACTGAGTAAATATCCTATGTATAATATTACACTGCAAACATTATAAATACGAAAATTTGGCTTAGTGGTCGCGATTCGCACAAGGTTGTGTTTATGTGTGAGTTTGAACCTATGTCTGTTGTTACTCCACGCTGAATTAACTGAACGGATTTTAATCAAATTGAAATAAAACACAGCGAAGATATAAAACTCGGGTAAAACTACAGAGCACAGTTAGTAAAATAGTTCACATTCATACGGTTGAAAACCAATGCTATACGTCAGTGGTCTAAACCAGTTCCTCTTTAGTACATAAGGTCTTTACATTTGGGGTGTATGTTGGGTAACCTCCTCGAGTGTCATTCCGATTCCGATCCCGCTGGAGTCCGGGGGGAACGGAATCGGAGTGGCCGGTACACCCTGGGCGGCGGTCAATGGCTTCCCCATCATGGGGTTGGCATTGATCGTCGGCCAATACCCAACGTGGCGGGAACACATCGCTCACCGTACTCCTCTGCTTTCAGAGGAGACAGGATGAGCGATGCTGTTAGTGGTGGAGGCCACAGTAGGGTCCTGGGGGATCCAGGGGCGGGTTGGCCCACTGCTGACGCAGGGGCCGATGGGTACTTGTGCCGCCGCCGGTGAGAGAGGACTAGCCATCCTCTCGCGTTCCGTAATCAGCAGGTGATCAGCAACGACCTGACTGGTGGCTCCAGAAGGGTACGCTGTGAACTTGCTGACCGGAGGGCTTGCCTTTATTGGCCGGCCCACGACAAGGAAAAGTCTATAAGACCCGACAGCGAAGTCGTCAAAACCTATGGATACCAGCCGACCTCCATAGTATATAGGCTTATCCAGGTGCAGGGGGCTCCGCCTGGATGGACCATCTTTCCCCCATACTCGTGGGATATGTAATGAATACTATCAATTTAAACCAAAACAAACCGGACGATACAAACGAAAACCTTGGCGCGGACAATGGTATCCGAGATGAAGGAGTGCAGGTAGTTGGGGGTGAAGAGGAGGTGAGGCGGCGGCCTCACTCGCGGTCTGTTAAGGCCGTCTTCACTAGACCCGCTACTCCGCTACCGATAGGCGGGGAGACGGACGCGGAAATTGCGTCAGCGGCGTCAACGGCGGGTACTGACAATGAGTCAGTATCCGGCCGCATGGAGACGGAGGAGGGTCTCCGTCGGAAGCGGCCACGCTCGGGTGGACCGTCCCTTGACCGGAGCAGAAGCTCCGGGCAACGGACGATCTCCTCGAGCGAGGACGATCGGCCGGCCAAAATATTGGCCACCGCGGCGGCCAGAACGACGAAGCCGCCGATTCACGTCCCTCCACTACCCAGTGGCAGGGACCAAGGCGTCCCCGCGGCGAGGGAACTCCTCGCAGCACTTGCCCGCATAACGGACACCATAAAAGGGTCCAAAAATGTGTCGGGCAAGAAGAAGACGGTGGCGGAAAACGTCGCCGTCGCCAGGACAGCGCTGGAGGAGCTCCTTGGTAGGAGCGTCTCCGAGGAGGAGGTTAAGCTCAGGGCCCGGGTCACAAGCCTGGAAACTGAGCTGGCCAACTCCTTGGAGCAACAGCGGGTCCTCCGGGAGGAGGTCAGGCAACTGACCCAGATGGTCAGGGGACCCCCGGAGGCCCAGAAGGCCCCAAGAGCCCAGGAGGTGGCGGACCACCCGAGGGCTCTTGCGCCGCCAGAGGGGGCGCCTACGTCGGCGCCAAAACCGGCGCCAAAGCCGGCCACAAAGTCGGCAACCAAGCCGGCGCTGAAAACAGCGCCTAGGACGGCGCCCATTCCGCCGCCTGAGCCTGCGCCTAGTGTGGTGCAGCTCCTGGCGGCCATCGAGAGGCGGCTTGGCGTGTTAGAGGACCGGGCTTACCGTCCCCCACTGACACGGACTGCGTCTTTCGCGGCTGCTGTCAGTGGTAAGCCCGGCCCCGCCGCCCCAGTGGCCCCAACGCCACAAGGGAAGGGGAAGAAACGCGGCACGCCCGCCCCCGCCATAACCGCCGCTCCCGCTGCACCCGAGCGTTCCTTCAGAGGGGAGGAATGGGTGGTAGCGGGAGCCGCCAAAAAGGCGAAAAAAGCCGCCAAAAAGGCGGCTAAGAAGGCGGCAAAAGCCGCTGCGGCGAAGGCGCCGAAGAGGCTCCGCGCCCCACGCTCCACTGCCGTCGTCCTGACGGTGACGACGGAGGGTGTGGAGAAGGGCGTGGGGTACGCCCAGGTCCTGAGGCAGGTTAAAGCCTCAGTGGACCTCAAGGCCCTCGAGATTGAGGGGGGGCTCCGGTGCAAAACAACTCGCACCGGAGCTCGCCTTCTCGAGGTCTCCGGTACCACCAGCGGCCCCAAAGCCGACGCCCTAGCGGCCAAGCTGAGGGAGTCGCTGGATACCGAAGCCGTCCGCGTCACCAGACCCAACAAATGCGCAGGTTTGCGCATTTCGGGTCTGGATGACGCGGCCACGACGGAGGAAGTCATCTCCGCCGTCGTGGAGGCGGGCGGCTGCCCCCGTGATCAGGTGAGAGCTGGAGAAATCCGCTTCAGCTCCACCGGTCACGGCACAGCAGTCGTCAACTGCCCCGTCGCAGCGGCGCAGAAAATTGCGGACGAACGGAGCCTCCTCGTTGGGGGCTTCCTAAAGGCGCGGGTGCAACTCCTGCAGCCCCGCGAGACCAGGTGCTTCAGGTGCCTGGCCGTGGGGCATGTGGGAGTGCAATGCACAGCGGGAGACACCGTGGGGGATCGGTGCTTCCGCTGCAGTCAGCCCGGGCACAAGGCCAGTGCTTGTGATGCTCCGCCGCGCTGCTACAAATGCGTAGCGGAGGGCAAAGCGGCGGAGCACCGGGCGGACAGCAGAACCTGCGCCGCCTCGAGGCCAAAGCCCCGTTCGTCCGCAACGGGTAGCGGGGGTGCCGCTCAAGAGCGGCCACATTCGCGGCGGGATGCGGAGATGGACGTCCATTAATGGACACACCAATCCGTATCCTGCAGGCGAACATAAACCACTGCACCGGTGCTCAGGATCTTCTGTACCAGAGCATCGTGGAGTGGTCTATTAATGTGGTCGTGGTCGCTGAGCCGTACTGGGTCCACCCCGGAAGCCCGGTGGACCTGGACGGCGTAGCGACCGTCTTCGGGGGGTCCGCCGCGGACACCTCGCGCCTTGCATTCATTGCAAGGTGCAGAGGCTGTGTCGCGGCGGACTATGAGGGCTTGGCTGTCGTGGCCGTCTACTTCTCGCCAAGCCTTGACCAGTACGAGCTTGAGCTAAGGCTCGCTGAACTGGACATTGTTCTCGCTGCGTGCTGTCCTCGTCCTGTCTTGGTCCTGGGAGACTTCAACTCCTGGTCTCAGGCCTGGGGCTCCCGGGAAACCAATGACAAGGGGCGAGTACTGGAGGACTGGGCCAACACCCGTGGTCTAGAGGTCCTCAACCGGGGGAATGTCGCCACCTGGGAGCGGCGGGGGCTCAGTTCGGTCGTGGATGTCGCGTTCGCGACCCCTGCTCTCGCCCGCCGCGTCCAGGGTTGGCGCGTGGTGGAGGAGGAGTAGACGGATTCCGACCATAAGTACATTCGGTTCAACGTCTCCCCTCCAACTAACCTGCCGCCGACAATCGCGAATCCCCCGGATCCACGTTGGGCGCTCAGACGCCTGGATCGGGAGGCTCTCCTGGAGGCATCCATAGTGCAGGCCTGGATTCCGTCACCGGCCAGGCCTGCCGATGTCGACGCAGAGACGGAATGGTTCAGGAGAGCCATGTCGCATATCTGCGATGCGGCGATGCCTAGGGTTAAGCCCGGCCCGGCCAAGAAACAGGTGTACTGGTGGTCAGCGGAGATCGCACAGCTGCGAGCAGCGTGCGTGACCGCTCGCCGCCAGTACACCAGGTTTCGCCGGAGGCGTCGCCGACCAGATGATGCGGCAGCCCGAGAGGCGGAGCTGTATGAGGCGTACAAGGGGGCCAAGAGGACCCTCCAGGAAGCCATAAAGCAGGCCAAACGGCGGGCCCGCGAAGAGCTGCTGGAGTCTCTGGAGCAGAACCCATGGGGGCGTCCTTACCTTGCGGTCAGGGGCAAAATCCGCCCAAGGGCGCCCCTACTGACCCAGAGCCTCCAGCCGGAGCGGCTGGAGGGGATACTGGGCTCCTTGTTCCCAGCGAGAGCGGAGGAGCATGTCCCTCCGCGTATGGCTCCGCCTCAGGCACCTGACGCCCATAATAGCGAGAGCGATGTGCCCGAAGTCAGGGAGAGTGAACTGGGGGTAGCAGTGCTCCGGCTTAAAGCCCGGAAATGCACTGCCCCCGGACCCGACGGCATTCCAGGCCGAGCATGGGTCCTGGCCCTGGAGGAACTAGGGCCTCGACTGGTGGCGCTCTTTAGCGCATGCCTCGAAAGGGGCCAGTTTCCAAAGGCTTGGAAGACGGGGAAACTGGTCCTTATCCGGAAGGCGGGGCGGCCGGCGGACCAGCCATCCGGTTACCGGCCGATCGTGTTGCTCGACGAGGTGTGCAAGCTCTTTGAGCGGATTATTGCAGAGCGCCTCGTCGAGCATCTCACGAACGTGGGGCCAGATCTGGCGGACAACCAGTTCGGTTTCCGCCGGGGGCGCTCCACCGTGGAAGCGATCATGCGCGTTAGGCGCCTGGCGGAGGAAGTAGTCTCGCGGGGTGGGGTGGTGGTGGCGGTGTCTCTCGACATCGCCAACGCCTTCAACACCCTACCCTGGAGCTGCGTTAGGGAGGCGCTCGCGTATCACGGAGTGCCTCCTTACCTCCGCCGCATTGTCGAGGCATACCTATCCGAGAGGGCCATAGTTTACCCGAGCTGGCTAGGGCCAGGGCGGCGAGAAGTGTCGTGCGGTGTTCCGCAGGGGTCGGTCCTAGGGCCACTCCTGTGGAACATCGGATACGACTGGGTGCTTCGCGGTACGTTGCTCGAGGGTGTCAGCATAGTGTGCTATGCTGACGACACCCTCGTTATGGCGCGGGGAGCAACGTACCGAAGCGCGGCACTGAAGGCCACGGCAGGGGTTGCTCAAGTCGTGGGTCGAATACGGCGGCTGGGACTCGAGGTGGCTCTCCACAAATCCGAGGCTATGTGTTTTCACGGGCCTCGGAGGGGGCCACCTGCGGGAACCAGCATAACCGTAGGGGGCGTAAGCATCGGCATCGAGCCCACGATGAAGTACCTTGGGCTCGTACTCGATAGCCGATGGGACTTCGGACCTCATCTCCGAAGTCTGGTCCCGAAACTGAGGGGGGCTGCGGCCGCGCTATCGCGGCTGATGCCCAACATTAAGGGACCCAACGCCCCCACTAGGAGACTGTACCTGGGGATCGTGCGAAGTATGGCCCTATACGGGGCCCCCGTATGGGCGGAGACTCTGGCGGCCCGCAACGTGGCTGTTCTTAACAGCCCGTTAAAGGCGATGGCCGTCAGAGTCATCAGGGGGTATCGCACGATCTCCGTCGAGGCGGCATGTCTCCTAGCTGGGACCCCTCCATGGGACCTGGAAGCGAGAGCCCTTGCGCTGCTGTACCAGTGGCGCAAGGAGGCGCTGGAGCGGGGCCATAGGCCGGAACCCCGAGAAATCAGGGCTCAGCGGTCCCTGCTCCGCCAGGAACTCATGGAGACATGGAGGGTGCGACTTGAGCTCCCAAGGTGGGGGGAATCCACCATTGCGGCGGTGAGACCGATCATGAAGGAGTGGTTGGAGAGGGACCATGGGGACCTCTCCTACCGGATGTGCCAGATGGTTACCGGACACGGGTGTTTCGGTAAGTATCTGTGGCGCATCCACCGGGAGACAACGCCGCAGTGCCAGCACTGCGAGGATCCTGGCGAAGACACGGCGCTCCACACGTTGGTGGAGTGCCCTGCGTGGGCGAGTCAACGCCGGGATCTCGTTGCGGTCCTGGGCGTGGACGTTCTCTCGTTGGAGACCATGGTGAGGGCCGTGGTCTCCGACGGGAGCAAGTGGCACGCCGCCGCCTCTTTCTGCGAGCAGGTAATGCGCGCGAAAGAGACGGCGGAGAGGGAGCGGGAAAGAACCCTGCCCCCCGAGTTTCGCAGTCTGCGGCGAGGACGCCGCAGACTCATCTACGCCCAGGACTACCGACCTCCATGATCGGGGCCTGAGGACGGCAGTTGGCCGACTCGCCGTCCTTACAGAAGCAGGCCGTGGCGGAGGCGTGTCGAGTGTGCCCTACACACGCCTGCCAACTCACCGAAGCGGGATAAAACCCGACCCCACCAGGCGAGGCCGCGAAGGCGGCCAAAGTCCGCCGGCAACCCTGGGGTTATCCTTTCGAGGGCTTACCCGGGGTGCCCGGCAACGGACACTTGGGGAGGACACCGTGCGGTTTTAGTCGAGACACGACATAACCACCCCCGCTGGCCAGCGGGGGGGTATCCGAAGGGATTTCCGCACGTAAAAAAAAAAAAAAAAAAAAAGGTCTTTACATTTTAGTTATCATTGTAAGTGAAAACGACTTAAGTATTTATCTTTCTAATATAAAGAGTTAGATTCAAATATGTATACAGATTTAAGAATAAACACAACCGTAGCCGCCTTTTGTGCATAGCAACAGTTCAACCCACGCTTGCTATGGCTTTGTAGAGTACTTTGAGACTATAAAATCAGAATTCAGGCATAAATCCCGTTGTGAAAGAATTGCATTCACAGAGCGGTGACGACAGTGGGACTCGGAACAATCACGCGTCTTTGAAGTAGAGCTGTTTTGTTCCTTTTGTTCCGCGCGGGAGCGTGATGACTACTACTGCTTTATGTGTGAGTGTATTGGAGGCTTTATAATGGTCCACAGTATTACAAATTATATGATCAGAAAAGGTTTATGATTTTTTTCCAACTTTCTATGATACATTCACCGTATATTAGAATATATAACACGATGAAATTAAATTTTATATTATACTAGCTGACTCGGCAGACTTCGTACTGCCTTAATCGATGACAAACCTTTTAAACCTTCTCTGGACCTCCACAAATAATTCAAGACCAAAATTAGCCAAATCGGTCCAGCCGTTCTCGAGTTTTAGCGAGACTAACGAATAGCAATTCATTTTTATATATAAGAAGAATTAGCAAAACCAGAAGGATATTTTGACACTCACATTTCGCTTACTATAAATTGAAAGCGAGCGATGGGACTTATCTCTTTCAAACTGGGCCATTCGTATAAGGGATAGCCATGGGCGGGTAGGTCAGGGCTTTCCACCACAGAATTGACAACGTCTACCTACTTTATTTGTGTCCGAGAAGACACGAGACCTTCAAGTAGCTTCGGGACTGTGAAAAACCAAATCCTTTTAGCCACCTACGTTAAAGATAATAGGCTCTTTGACAAAAGGTCCAATCTGATGTTAAGGGACCGGACTTAGTCGAGTTTACCTGCAATATCTACGTGAGTATAAATATATATCATTGGTAATTAAGAAAATGTCGGTAACAATACGTGGGTGGTAGCGGGCAGGACAGTCCATTACCTAATTAAGTTGGCCCATTATTGTGTACAGAAAATTATCTTTTTACAGCTATTGTCGTATAGGATACTTGATTGTTTCCATAATTTTCTTATGTGATCTACTTTCTCGTACTATTAAGTCCCTGTTCCACTAAATGGTAAATGGTTACATTTTTTGTAAAGAGTTCTAGTAATCTAAATTACTAGTATCCCCGCTAACCCCTCCAGCTAAACCGAATTGCTTGTGTTAGGAGTGGGTTTATGTCAGTTGTGTAATGGTCAGGATTCGTTTAGGAACTCGATCGTAAGGCCAACATCTTAACCACTAAGCTATTTGTGCTACCCCGAATTAACTGACATAAGTACACCACACTCAGAGTAACTCAGGTCATGTGGGAGCTGAACCTACGACACTCGTCGGGATGGCAGACAGCGAGTCGACCTCTTAAATCATTACACTTTCCGTGCACACCTGGCATACTCTAAAACAACGCAATAAATATCTGTTTTGAAGCCTATATCCCTGTCCATCCCTGTCCATTTGGTGACGGACAAGCTCCCTTCTCCTTATCGAGAAGCACCCTCGATACAAGGGCCCGTAGCTTTTACTGGATCTTTAAGTGTCGGGCTGTACTAACTCCGTGTTACCACAGAAAAGTCTTAAAATATAATAGTAACATTTTGTCCGATCCGCGAATCGAATTCAGTACAACACCGCACATAATCCCCAAGCAAAGGATCCCAAGAGCGTAAATAGAAATATACACTATTCTGAGGCGTGGAGTGATTCAATATTACAGTTGTACAGTGCTATGTTACAGTCAAACCTCTTAATCGGTCAGAAGTTCTTTGAACTAAGGCCAAAATGGGCAAAAGTAGTTTAGATCATTAATCAATCTGATTTTAAATTCATTAGAAAATTATCGTAAATATTTTCGAAAATACATTATACTCACGGTTTTTTTCTCTGGGATGCCTATCTCCCTCTGCTTCTACCTCTGCTACACCTCCGCCTAGAGACAATACGCCCGCCATCTGTATGTCTCCTTACACAACTTAACTTTATCTACTGTCATTAATCTTTTCATGGTTTCGAGTGCTTTTGACCTGCACTTTTTTCAACACAACATCAATTTGAAATGTTTTCGACTCTAACCTTCTCACTAAATATACTGGACTGAACTCAAACCAGCCAGTGAAAGTTACTTTTAACCAGCTCTAGTATGTAAAACTACTGTTTACTGTAGTTTCAGTCAAAAGTACTATTGCTGAGACTACAGGCAAATCAAAAGTACTTTTGACTTATTTTGCTAGTTAAAAGTCCTTTTGACCGATTAGGACTTTCGACTGCAACATGTATTACCCTACCGTATTCGGTAGATAGTGTATTATTCCTTAGCATGGTAACCGCTACTAAATCTATGAAAACAAACGTATCCGCGCCCATTACCGATTCATAGCCAGTAAACAGAATTTAGTTCGTTTCCCAATAAATTGTAGTAAATTTGACACGTAACAGACGTTTACGAACAAACAACTTTTATTCCCCAATACACGTAACGATTGTCGCGATAATATCATAAAATCTGAAAACGTACACGGAGGGGTGCTAAGTAATACAAAAATATACCTTATTCCACACAAATACAATACAAATTGTGATAGCTTGTGTTTATGTGAGTGCGTGTGACGGCGTGATTCGCTGCGCGCTATGAAGGCTAAACGTATTTCACACCAAATCATACAAGCTCAAACATAAGTCTCCTCAACGGGTTGCACGACATGAATCGTTCTGACGTATAAAGAACCAGATACTCATGCCTATTAAGGCTCGATGAACCTACGCGTCTTTGAGAACATTCCGACTATAAAGAATGCTGATCCATATTCACATTCTTATAACATCCTTACGACTATTATAATAAATAAAAAAATAAAACAATTACGAAAGTGAGTGAGTTGAAACAAAAATGGCTGGATCGATAATAGGTTCCTGTGGCCTGAATGTAATCCGTATTCCACAAGGGTGGAGTTACAGACAACAAATAGTAAATTAATGTTTATTTTATGATTATAATATATTATTATGTCTTCTGACCTATCATCATTTTAGAAGTGAAAATTAACTATAGTAATATCGGCTTGCGCTGGTTCGCGCTTACTGCTGGCTCTTAGCGGGCATTTTAAGTTATAGTTCGTTTACACATGCAGACAGACAACCCGTACTACTAGCTAATACTAATATTTAAAATGGAAATCAATGAAACGAACGAAACGAAAGCTATTGTTTCTGCCTATCCCGGAGAGAAAGAGCATGATGTAAATTGTACCTCCCTCCACCTTATCTTCTTTCTCTATCTGCTGCTACCAATCTTCTATCACTATATATAACTACCTAAATATACACAACATCTTAAATTAACCTTTACTTCCAACGCCCCCTACCTTCCTATTAAATAAATCGTCTATATTATTAAAATACTACTTTGACCTATGATCGTTTAGTAGTCAGTGGTGACCCCTGATGTGCTCCGTAACTCCCTGATTCTATAGGACTCTAGGAATGCTAGTATTGAACTTACTATGCTAGATTCTAAAATACTGTGATTATGCCTAACACAATTACTTAATTCTGGTCTAATTTCCCCTACCTGCTTCTCTGAACGTGTTTCTAACTACTACTAGGTAGTGGAAAACAAATCAAATATGATCCTTCATAATTTAATCATGTTACAAATACTGCCCTACGTATGAAAATAACTAATTAGTGAGTCCGTATTACCTCCGGCCAGGTGGGATGACGATCAGCGAAAGACTGCGGGCAGATGCAGGATGCGGCAAGCTGAAGACAGGGCGCTATGGTGCTCATTAGGGGAGACCTATGTCCAGCAGTGGACTAGCATAGATGATGATGATGATGAGTCCGTATTCTAACCTTTGTGTGTGACTAAGGTGGCAAAATTTTACCACACTATTTCCTTCTGTAGCGTGCTTCTAGCGACCGCTGGCCGATAGGAATCTAACTTGTTTCACTGTTGAATTGACATAAGAACTGGTTCCCCATGATAGCTGACTTATCTTTTCCCTCCCCATTGTCTGAATCCGGAAGTAAATATACTACGTCCACTTAGACAAACGCTCAATGTAATGCCGCTCAGTGGTATATAGTTAGTTTCGAGACAAGAGTACCTCTTTCTCAATCATGCCAAATTATAGGAGCAGTACGAGCACAATGAATAGTTTCATGCCGCAACTCGATCCTATGACCAATACATTAAAAGAATGTCAGTGTCCCAAAACAAGGATCTTTTAACGTGTCGAGATCAATATATTGTCCCTGGCGTAGAAGACAGCTATGTTATTGTCAAGCGCCCAGATCAATTAAGGTTCGATACGAGTTCCATATTTGGAGAGCACTCAGCTAACGCGAGTAAGGTGTATTGTAATGTTCGGATTCCTTCGAACACTATAGTCAGTTGCCTGGCCATCATGCGTCAGTGGTATTAAAATAAAAATATGTAAATCAATTTGAATTGAGAGCATAAGAAAAAAAAAAGGAAAATGTTGGCGGAAAGATCTTCGTGAGTTGGTGATCAGGGATCCGTCCTTGATCCGCAGGAAGGAAATCTCAAGAAGTGAAATGTGTATTAGGCTCAATCACTGAGCAGAGTTCGCGACCCTCTTGTTCGTATCAGTAAAGTTAAAGAACCTCGCGTAAATCCCATAAAAACACGTTCAGTAGAAATATAATTAAGAATAAATATATTAATCATATAAAATCCTTCACACTCACAATCACAAGTTATCTACAAGAAGCTGTGAAGTCAAGCCCCCGACTCCACAGTATCTAGCCACACCGGTCCCCCGAATATGACGCAATAAGTATTAAGTGATATTAACATAGTATTTTACTTAATAATAACTTGATAGACCAGTCAACGAACTTTCACAATTCGAAATAATTTCCAACGTGAATTTAATTAATTATAGTATAGGTGGTTTGCAAATATTTTATGTCACCATCTAAAGTAAACATTGAAGCCATACCAAGTCAGTTACTAAGCAGACTAGCCTTATAGGTAACCCTCGTCTGGTAGTAACAACAATAACAGCACTAACAGCTCGCATCTAGCTCTCATTTGAACACTTCGAATGTCCACCAGGCTACCCCGCGCGATAGCTCGACTAAATATGCTCCATACACAATTCCACTACGGCATTACTGAACCTAAATCCTAGTACAGATTTATTCACGGGTTTCACAAAGGAATGATATATTGCCAAGCAAAAAACCTGGTTAACCGAGAACCCAAGCTCTCCGTTACTAGTTCTAGCTAAATCAACTCACAACCTAACTCCAAGATGTGTACCTTTTTTTTTTTTTTTTATCGTGCGGAAATCCCTTCGGATACCCCCCCGCCGGCCAGCGGGGGCGGTTATGTCGGGCTTGCACCGACTAAAACCGCACGCCATCTCGGGTCTTCAGACGCCGGGGTGTAAGGTTACCCATTGAGCATATCCCTCGCACCCCGGCTGACCCTGGGCCATCTCACCACTAACAGCATCGCTCATCCTGTCTCCTCTGAAAGCAGAGGAGTACGGAGAGCGATGTGTTCCCGCCACGTTGGGTATTGGCCGACGATCAATGCCAACCCTATGAAGGGGTGAAGGGGAAGCCATTGACCGCCGCCCAGGGTGTACCGGCCGCTCCGATTCCGTTCCCCCCGGACTGCAGCGGGATCGGAATCGGAGCGACACTCGAGGAGGTTACCCAACACACACCCCCAAGATGCCGCCGCCACATGATGTATCAAACAACAAGATTAAGAAATATTGATTTAAACTTACACGATTTTCACACATAATTATTGTTTATACGGGACTTAATCGCGTTAATAAAACGTGGAATTCTTGGAGAGCGAGCTGTCCCACGTACAAAGGGTCCTTAGGTGGAACGGCTACAAGGTGAACGGCCGAAAATCCAGACGGAAAGGGAAGGAAAGACATCCGGACGCTCAAAGGCAACCAGCGTTCATGCCGTACGTGAAAGGGGTAACGGATAAAGTTGGGACAGTACTAGAAAAGTACTCCATAAAAACCATTTTTACGCCGTTTTCCAAGATCGGTGGGCATGTAAGGTCACCCAAGGACGTAATTCCTTTTCAATCACCGGGCGTGTACAAGATTGATTGCAGTTGCGGGAGTTCGTACATTGGACAAACGAAGCGTACAATAGCTGAAAGAGTCAAAGAACATATCGCAGCTGTGAAAACTCGTCAGGTGAACAAGTCTGCCATAGCCGAACATTTACTAGAATCAGGACCAAACCACTGGATTGAGCTCCATAATCCCAAAATCCTCTCCGTGAACGTCACTACTACAGTAGAATTGTACGTGAAGCGGTGGAAATCAGAAAACATAAAAATTTCAACCGGGGGGACGGTTTTAAGCTTTCATCTTCGTGGAATCCAGTCATCAGTAAATGTACATCACATAAAAATATGCGTTCAGAATCCGCTGATATCGTGAGTGTTGTGTGTCGGACAAATGATCGAAACGATGGTCACCCTATGAATATATCAGACCAAGTGCGGGTAGTTCGAAATACTCGCACGACTCGCAGGCGGTGATGCTCCAATTCTTCAGTCCTACTCGCGACCATGGGCGCAACATCGCGTCCGAAACGTCGAGGTAAATATATACCATTATATATTTATTAACGCGATTAAGTCCCGTATAAACAATAATTAAGATTAAGAAAATCTAAAAAAAAACTAATTACGTACTCGTGTATTAATACTCAAAATTCACGTCCATCATGAATAATAGGACTCCCCATTCATTCCTCATTCAAATTCATTCTTCGGGAATTTTTCAATACCCACGCCAGAATCCCTTTATAGTAATCTTCATTATGACATTCTGTTTATTACAACAGAGTCAGAATTAAATCTTATATAAATTTTTCAGATAACTTTACCTTAAATCGCTACCTTTCGTAGGTATGTAATCAATACATATATATACATAAACTCACGCCTATATCCCCGAAGGGGTAGGCAGAGGTGCTAGCACCCACGTTTCGGCAGTTTATGTTTTAGGTCCCAATGTAATAGGTGGCGAGCCTATTGCCATTAACCGGGCACTTATAAACCTGCGATAAATACACACATAACTTCGAAAAGCATCGAAAAGTCATTGGTGTGTGCCATGGTAATACCTGGGATCGAACCCGAGACCTCGTCTCAGCAGTCCTTTACCCATACCACTAGGCTACCGCGGTAATCAATGAGTACTAGATTTATCCAAGTCTTTGGAAATAATTCAATTTGACAATAACGCCATCTATCACCCCCTTTCAAGTACTACCACATACCTACTATAGACCTTTAAATATTTTTTTTACACAACCCAATCTTTTGGTTTAATCGTGTGCTAACTACCATGCAAATACCTTTGTTCCGTTACAATATATAAAATGATTTTTTTTTAATGAAAATATTGCAAAATGAAGAAAATATACATCTATACTATTATTAAATTGTAAGTTAATTGCGTTTATATATTGGAGAAAAAAAAATACTTGGGTTACGTTAAATGAGCGATTCTGAACACAAAAATATTTTTTTGGATATTTATCTGTTTGTCTGTTTATCTGATTGTCTGTTTGTTCGCGATGGACGCAAAAACTATACTGAACGAATTTTGATGCGGTTTTTCTATTAGAAAGTTCTTGGTCAGACTTAAAATCTGCCGTATGTTTGATTGCAATTGGTTAAGTAGAACCGAAGATAATATATGCTCAAAAACAATTACCAACCTCAAAGCGGGCGGAGCCGCAGGCATCAGCTAGTATATTATACAATTAATAATGAGCAAGGTCAGGCAGGCGCTGATTGAATGTGGCGACTATGTGAAGCCAACCCTAGTTTTACATACTTTGCTACAAATTATCTACTTCAGAAGTCGTCCCAACTAATGGTATGCCCAGCAACTATGCCCAGAGCCACACAATGCCCTCCTTGGTACATTACGACCACAGCTCTAGAACAGCCAAAGGGCGTTTCCAAGTCCTTTGAATGCTTTCAGAACTATTTTCCTTCGTCGAGAATGTTTCATAGGTCTCGTCATAAATTACCCGGTAGGGTATACGGAATTTCTGATTATTTTTATTAATGGGCCTCCGGAGGGTGGTTAGCTTGTGCTGAGGTGTCTATTAGTGACGTCAATTATTATTATTTTATAGAAAATTGGTGGTGAAATTAATATTTCATATAATATTTTTGTAAGCAATTTCGGTTTTGACAAATGCATGTTATAACTTTTTGTTTTTTTCTTTTTTATATTTAGGACACGTTAATTTGACTGCACCTCGCTTGATGGTAAGCTGAAAGAGGGCCACCATTACACACACGTACCATGTTAACAATGGTGGCCCTCAGCTTGACGGCCTCATCAGAAGAGGATTGTCGTCGCAGCACTAACATGTTTAAATCTTATGTCACCGTGTTTATTACCCCTGGGGTTATCCTTTCGAGGGCTTACCCGGGGTGCCCGGCAACGGATACTTGGGAAGGACACCGTGCGGTTTTAGTCGATACACGACCTAACCACCCCCGTTGGCCGGCGGGGGGGTATCGAAAGGGATTTCCGCACGTAAAAAACAAAAAACCGTGTTTATTACCTGTCACAGCAAAATCAATTGATTTAATAACAAAATTACTTCCTAACAATTATAATCAACAATGATCTTTATCATTGTCGACTTTATTACCAGCCGTTAAACCACGAATGTGTTACCAACTGTACAATTAGATTTACGATTCAATTAACGAGCTGTAAACCTTCATTCAAAATAACACACGTCGAATACGAACAAATATAGTAGTTCATATTTAACATACTTTGTAATCTGTCCAGAAGTTATACTTTCGAAGCCACACGTCATCAGAAATTTCATATTGCAGTCCTACTTTGACTTCAAATATATCGATTCCAAGAGTGACACTCGCGAAGTTGAAGTAGGACTTTACCTTGAAATATATCAACTCCTCGAGATGTTGAGTTTATGGAGCAAAATATTGTGTTAGGTTAATTCTATCAACAAATTTTGTATATTTAAGTACATATCATGTTAATAAGGATTAATGTAAATAAAAATGTCATTACACCTTTTTTTTTTTTTTTTTTTTTTTTCGTGCGGAAATCCCTTCGGATACCCCCCCGCGTGAATGTCATTACACCTATTCCTTTTTATGCAAGAAAATTATAATGATTTGACTTTTGAAGTCATGCTTAAAAAAAACAAGCACTTTTCATACTCGTAGTTTAAATTTAAAATGCAGGTACTGGAATTACACCACTCAGCCAAATTAACGCGGGCTTCACAATATTGTTTTGTTTTCGTTTCTCAATTGGACTAGTTATTTTTAGTACATTTATTTTTGTGTAAACTTTTATTTTTATTATTTCCTCAAATTGTGTTGCAAAGCATATAATGCTATTATGAAGATAATAGAAATTATTCACATAATTATTGTGAATTTGGTCCTTATCATTTAAGAATCAATGTCTACATTTTCACCTTAATTTTCGTAAATGGTTTCATTAGCAAGACTGATTATATTTAAAGCTAGATGTAGCCTAGTTGAATAGTTTTTTTTTTCATAAAGAATATTAGTAAACGAAATTGCTAATATTCCCCCTAACCCCTCCAGCTAAGCTAAATTGCTTGTGTTAGGAGTGGGTTCACGTCGCTAGTGTTATGGCCAGGATTCGAACCCGGGGCCTCTCGATCGTAGGGTTGACTCCTTAACCGCTAAGCTACCGACGCTTTTGCGTCCTAATCTAACAGCCAAACGAATATATAAAGCAGAGACCCGACCACACAGGACAGCGACCCTTCGGGCGCCCATGGGCCCAACCAGCCACCGAGTTCGTTATTTAAAATCCATTAACCTTAACGGATATTAGGTAAGTACTAAAGTTGGGCAATATCCGTACAATTTACGTTATCATTTCGTAAGGAAGTTGGTTTGTGATTGAGGGACGGGCCTCCGTTGAACCGACGAAAATAAGATGAATGCCCATCCTCTTTGAATAAATTTTGGGGAAATATTCGTACAAATACGCCTCATTACCTTATTATATGATGCTGATGAAATAGGCCCGAGGCGCTTCCCTGTAATTGAAATGGAATGTTGAAAAGGCAGAGAAAGTTTTGAGCACTAGCTCACATATTTGGGCTTTCAAGGTAATGGATTATGAGAGTTTCACTGCCATGCTGAAGAATTACGTTTTACGTGTTAAGTTAAGAGAAACTAATACTTTATGGAAAAAACCGTGAACAAGAGATTTCTTATTTTACGTTTAAATTTTTAATTTGGTCAATAAAACATAAAACTGTAAGTATTAGTCATCAAGATTTATTGTATCACCTTTGAACTAAGCAAATATAAGTAGGCATAATAAACATACAATAATGAGCAAGAAAATATTAATTACATTACTCGCCACGAATTCTCTTCTATGTCATTTCCTGACTGAAAACGGGTACCTTAAAGTTGTTATCATAGTTTTGAGAATCGGCTTGAGTGTAGAATTAAGTTTTGCCAACTTAACGACAAAAGTAATTTTGACAATGCCCTTAACAGGGGTTTTTAAATGATCGATTCCACTCGATTAACTCTTGGTAGAATGAATGTGTTGAATTTCACCTATAAAACTCAATTTGATCTGGCAGCTGAATTTTTTATTTTTATCACTAGTTTTTAAGTTTAAGAAAACAATTTACTGATTGCTAGGAATATTTATGTATAATATATAAAGGGTGGAGGCTCCTAACACAGGCATTATTGGTTTGCCTATAAGGAGTCCTCAAGAATTTACAATGTACAGAACGTTCTTTTTGATCAATAAATAAATTATTAAAAAATTATTATTATCAAAAATAACGCAACATTAAAAAAAAACAACTTTTTGAGATTCATGAAACACTTACATTATATCCGATGGAACATATCGGTTACTATACTATTAATAAGTTCGTTTCAAAAAACCATTTACGACCCCTATCAGAAATTTTAGTAAACTTCTACTGTCACACCTTAATTGAAATTCTGTAGCCGCCCAGTTATATATTTGTTTTTTGTCTGAAACAATATCTATTTCAGTTTACTATTTTATTGGATTTGTTACTCTTGCAGCTTTGCTCAAATAATTTTTCGTGCATTTCATTTTTGCGGTACTATTTTCTGCAATTTTGCAGAGTACTATATTGAACCCTCGGACTGGGTCTACAGTTAAACCTTCGAGGTAGTTTTAAACGGCATCAGCGAGGAAGTATTTCTCACCGATAATATCCAAAAATAATAGACGTATTGTTCTTATAATGTAATTTCGAATCTTACATTTAAATTCAATGTGTGAGTACAATTATATTTATTCAAGGCTAGGCATTGATTATTTTAATGCTCAGCTGCCAATGCCTCACACAACTGCCCGATAGTTAAAAAAATATTCCTTCAATTTAAATCAACCATTTAAAATAATGCTTTTGCTACTTTTATTTGAACACAGAACTATGAGCAAGACATCGCCATAAAATTATTTACAATGGTTTTATTCAACGCCAACTCAATATATGACGTCATAGAAGCGACACCAATGAAATATCAATAAGATGCTGTAGTTCACTATTTTTCTAAAATCAATTCATATATCGATTTATTGGACGTCCACCGTCCCCACAAGGAAAACTGCACTTCCACACCACATAAGATAGCCGAACTTTACGTCGCAGTAATAAGAACTAAAATCGTTGGCGATAAAGATAAGAAAGTTGTCTCCCAGGATTTGCAGTTACTTCTCAGCTGATATCCCCATACTTCATCAGTTAGTGAGTGGCCGAGGATATACGATAATAGCGAGATTGTACCATATTTGATACGGAATTGTATGGATATATTGATGGAGAATAAAGTATCGCTCTGGTTACAATATTGGGTTTTATATAAATGCAGTGCTTTGTGGTACTGGATTCCGATCATAATTTGCAGTTACATGCTAGTAATAGGTATATTGCAGTACATGTGGGTAATAGTTATACAATAGGTCATTGCAGTAATTTGTGAAACTAATTTGATTGTGATTTTTTGAGTTCCGTACTTCCAAAGGAAAGAACTTTGTTGTCCGTCTGTCTGTTTAACTGTCAAGACGATTTTCTCAGAAATAAATATATTATTCTTAATATACGCATACGTAATTCGTTACAAATCTTTCAATTTTTAATATTGATGTTATTTATTTTATTACAGTGTGAGGATCTTAGGCTCCCATTTAGAAACAGTGAGATAAGATATTAAAGAATATCAAGATAATTGCAAAATTATAACACCTTTATACAGGGTGAATTTATCAACTGGTCTTGGATGGCTATATCCGAAGCTATGAGGAATAGCGAAAAATGCTCAAAGGAGTCTCTTGTAAATGGTGTGTTTACTTTGTGTTTTTTTAAAATCAATGATATCGAGTCCTGGTTGGGAGTATTGATGTTTTAGAAATCCAATGGTGCAGTTTTAGTTTTCATTAAAACGGGCTCGAGACTACTTTGAGAATTTTTCTCTATTCCTCATAGTTTTGGATTTAGCCATCCACGTACAGTAGAAAAAATCATTCTATATAGTAGTGAGGTAGGTACCCAATAAAAGAATTTCTTGACATTTTCACTCGCGGCCGTACAAGTGCCATAACATTCATGAATAGTTAATTTTCAATTCACTAATTAAATAGACTGCACAAGGCTCCCGGCAAAGTTAAATTTTTCGCAATTTCATATTTCAAATTGAATTTGAAATGCAAATCTAACATTTAGCTAAAGTTGAGGTTAAGTGAGGTTTTCGAAGCCGACGTGGTTACTCCCGCGCTGTTCTATCTCTACGTGGACTTTGTTGAAATGTTTGCATTATGTTAATTAGGAGAGAATTGGTGCACACTATATGTGTTCTTATTACCATTTTTGCGGCGATAGCCCAGGGGCGTACTTAACGAACTGCTGAGACGAGGTCTCGAGTTCGATCCCCAGTCGCCCCGGGCACACACCTCTGACTTTTCGTAGTTATGTTTGCATTAATAAATGTTGTAAAATAAATGTATATGTAATAAATGTTAATTTCCGCTCGTTTAATAATGTGCCCGGTAGATGGCAATAGGCTCGCCCCCTATTACATTGGGACCTTAACATAACCTGCGAATCGTGGGTGTGTAATACACCTCTGCCTACCCCTTCGGGGATACAGGCGTGAAGTTATGTTATTATGTTTATTACCATTTTTGTTATTGGGGGATGCCAATTACGAGTTAATGTGATACTGGTGACAAATTAAAGTTAAATGTTTGAAGCCAATATTATGTTTATCCTAGGAATTACCAATAATGAATTGGTTAAATCATTTTCATCGCGCCACTGATAATCAAACTTCAATTCAAATTGAGAACGAAGATGGAACTTATCGCTGAAGAAGGCCTTGCTAGGCGTTTTCCAAAGATTGACACTGGTAAATCAGATATAGACTTATGTAGGCTATTAAGGTACAACTGTACCTTACAGTAAGATAGTGCCCTTTTTTTTCGGAAATCCCTTTGGGAACCCCCCCGCTGGCCAGCGGGGCCGGCTATGTCGGGCTTGAACCGACTAAAACCGCACGCCATCTCGGGTCTTCAGACGCCGGGGTGTAAGGTTGCCCATAGAGCATATCCCTCGCACCCCGACTGACCCTGGGCCATCTCTGGTTTCGAGATGGTTTGGGAACCACGGTGTCCCCGTCTTGCCCCGGTTTGGGGGAGGAGCGCTAGTCGCCCCACGGTCCCGGCCTGCTTCTGCTGGGGTGATAGGCGGCCTCACCTGCCACCCCCAGGCCTGAGTAAGATACTGCCTATAGATCCAAAAAGAAAAATAGCATCTTATATATACACATATGTCATTTTACACAAATAGTTTTTTTTATAACATAATGTGTCGGATTATTAACAGTCGAAATATTGTCAAAATAGAAAGAGATAGAAAGGTGTCACGTTTCGCAACGTAACGTACACATCTATCGTAAACTGTTTTGTTATAAAAAGTAAAGTGTGGCTTAATATTATGAACTCTGGGGAAATGGATGAAAACACAAGCTTCGTGGGCGGATCGTCCGTCCGGCTTCCGGTGTCCCCAATTGTAGACCGAAATTCTTAGCAATCCATGGATTCTCCGTGCGGGTGCCGGGTCCATCGCGTTGCTGAGTTGGGAACTCGGGACAGTGCCTGGGACTTGCGACCCAAGTGTAGGTTTAGAAGGGGCCCGTTTTGTTGATGTACATCAACACTCACCTTCACTACCCAAGTTCCCCTCCCTGCATAATCAAATTTGATACGAACCTACTAGTGCCGCTTTAGACATTCGTCCTAGTAATGAGCTTATTGTAGCTCTCGATAGGCCTAGATCTTTAAGTAGGTTATAGAGAGATTTTGCTGGTATACCTCTCGCTCCCACTTCCACTGCATACAAATTAACCACGTAACCGTTTTTGATTAATTCGTTTGTGAGATCATAGTATTTATTTCTCTTTATTGTGTGGTCCTTCGGTATATTTGCTTCCCACGGTACAGTAAGTTCCACAAGAACCACATGTTTAATTATAATAAAAAATATTATGAACTCCGTTGCAAAGTTAATTTTAAGTGGTTATAAAAATAACCAAACAATAAGTCTAATCTAAGCCATCGAAGTCAGACTGTTATTGAATGACTTTTTGCATATAACGCTGCAAGTGCATTCCATATCTAAGTGTATAAAGGAAAGTAGTCAATTGTCGGACACTGTTTCATACGAAACGTGTATATATTACTGGATTTTGACTCACAGATATGCGAGTAGAATTTATAAAATAATGTTAGCAGGTGTTTCTTGGAATAAATTGTACTAAAGTCTTACGCAGACTCGTTAAACAAAATAATACGTGTGATATTATTGTATATTCCTTTCTCCCTCGCAATGTCATAAACAGACATATAACTACATGTTTGTGCAAGTTTAAGCTCATAGAATAAAATTATGTTGTGTAGGTGTAAGTACTTACACAGATAAAGTTACTGTTACAGTTACTGTTACAGTTACTGTTACAGTTACTGTTACAGTTACTGTTACAGTTACTGTTACACAGATACTGTTTTTAATACGTACTAAATTGTTGATGGCACATTTTTATTTTTGATATTTAATTCAAATTTAAAAAAAAAAGATTGTAAAACGTGGCATATCTAGAATTGATATTTTCTTAATTACATCCATTATTGTAAAATATCCGTAGACAATATTAAAATGTGTACGTATGACTAGCGCCAGCACACAATCACGATTGCGTTTCATAAAAAACTTGGCAGAACCACAACGACATAAAAGTCTTGAAATATCACTGTGGTTAATAAGCTGCTAGCTGTAGCCCGCAGCTCCGCCCAAGTAAAATATTATCCTGTTCTTGCTACCTAAACGAATAAACGTTTTTTTTTTACCTGAGAATAAGGATAAAAAAATGCCTATTTGCTATTCCAGACTAAAGTCAAATTTCATCCAGATCAGATCAGCCGTATTTTCGTGCTTGAATAACAAACACTTAAAAATAAAAATAAGAAACGAATTCAAATAAATTTTTAAGCAATTAGCATGCTTAATTTTCCTATAGATTTAGATCGGAAAAAGAGAACATCTAGGACGGGACTTGAACCCGTCCTAGATGTTCTCTTTTTCCGATCTAAAACTATAGGAAACGAATGTTAATTAAATATTATTTGTTGCTACATGTACTGTTGTGTACATGTGGCAACAAATATTATTTAAATTTAAAGCAAATAACCATACGAAACTTTAGTATCAAAGTACAGACAGATATTTCAGTTTCATTTATTTATACAGGTTTAATACACCAACAATATAAAACATTTATCGGTAGAATTCACGGGAATTACGGAGCTTTTTGAGGCTGTAACTGGCTGTAAGGATGAGGAAACTTTTTTGAATATATTGTCAAGAAAGAGCGAGCGGGTTCGTCGTCTACGAATTGTCTCAAAGACGGCGAATAAAGTCGGACACAAACCATCGCTCCGTACAAAATTTCAAACAAGACTTAAGGTTAGCAGAAAGGACAGTTTATCACCCGATTAAAATGTCAGCTAAGTCGGGGCGCTCGTATATTGAGAACCTTAGAGAAAAAAGGTTTATTAGCAGCAGTTACATCGTTATGTAATATCAACAATCATTACTTGATAACTAGTGGCGAACGTAAGGGACCGCTGAGATGAGGTCTCGAGTTCGATACCCAGTCGCCCCGGGCACACTGACTTTTCGTAGTTATGTGTGCATTTATAAATGTTAATTACCGCTCGCTTAATAATGTGCCCGGTAGATGGCAATAGACTCGCCCCCTATTACATTGGGGCCTTAACGTGTGTAATACACCTCTGCCTACCCCTTCGGGGATACAGGCGTAAAGTTATGTTATATATTATATAAACATAACATAACATAAACTCACGCCTATATCCCCGAAGGGGTAGGCAGAGGTGCTAGCACCCACGTTTCGCCAGTTTATGTTTAGGTCCCAATGTAATAGGTGGCGAGCCTATTGCCATTAACCGGGCACTTATAAACCTGCGGTAAATACACACATAACTTCGAAAAGCATTGAAAAGTCATTGGTGTGTGCCATGGTAAAACCTGGGATCGAACCTTAGACATCGTCTCAGCAGTCCATTACCCATACCACTAGGCTACCGCGGTATATATATATATAACCACCTAAAGCTCATGAATAATTATACTCAATAGACGAAAGCTGAATTCCTTGAAAACTTTTATATTTTACTGATTCTAAGTACAAGTTATCGTAGCTTGATTTCCTACAAGTCCCTTAATATAATTATTTCGATGCTTAAAGTAGAAGTTGACATACACCACTGTTACCATTAGTGAAATCAACATATGTTGGTTTCACGACGGGCAAAGAGTGGCACTAAACATTTATTACCTTTTTTTTTTTTTTTTTTTTTTTATCGTGCGGAAATCCCTTCGGATACCCCCCCGCGTGCCAGCGGGGGCGGTTATGTCGGGCTTGAACCGACTAAAACCGCACGCCGTCTCGGGTCTACAGACACCGGGGTGTAAGGTTGCCCATAGAGCATATCCCTCGCACCCCGACTGACCCTGGGCCATCTCCGGTTTCGAGATGGCCCCCTCGAGTTTGGGAACCACGGTGTCCCCGTCTTGCCCCGGTTTGGGGGGGGGCGCTAGTCGCCCCACCGTCCCGGCCTGCTTTGGCTGGGGTGACAGGTGGCCTCACCCGCCACCCCCAGGCCTGCGCTCATGGAGGACGGAGGTCGTTAAGCGACCTCCGGCGCCTGAGTTGCCTGCGACGCGCGGCGAGCAAGTTGCGGGCTCGGCGGACCGGGAGAGTTCTAAGTCTCTCCCGGGCGCGCTCCGCCACCTCCTTCGCGAGCATTACATGCTCGCAGAAGGAGGCGGCGGCGGCCCACGCGCTCGCGCTCCGCACCATTGCCGCAATCATGCTGCCGATCGAGAGGACTCCCACCCCGATGGCTGCCACGAGGTCACGCCTCGGCGCCTCTCACGCCGGGCAGTCCGCCAGCGTGTGCAGCCCTGAGTCCTCGCTCGCGTCGCAGTGATGACACTCAGGCGTTGGCTCCTTCCTGATCCGATGCAGGTGATCCCCGAAGCACCCCTTCCCTGAGATCACCTGCGTCAGTCGGTAGGAGAAGCTTCCGTGTCGCCTCTCCAGCCAATCCTCCATGATGGGCCTTACCGCCGCTATTGCGGCGTGCCCTGCGCTTGGTCGCCCAAGTCGTTCCTTCCACTCCACCACGATGGCCTGGCGGAGCTGGGACTGCACGGCCTCGATTTCTCGAGGCTCGGGGTTCCATCCGTGCTCCCGCGCCTCCTTTCGCCACTGGTACAGTTGCGAAAGGGCTCTCGCTTCCAGGTCCCAGGGCGGAGTTCCGGCAAGGAGACTCGCCGCCTCGAAGGAGATCGTGCGGTACCCTCGGATGACCCTGATGGCCAGAACTCACTGCGGAGCGCGCAGCATCTGCACAGTTCTGGTCCTCAGGGCCTCCGCCCATATTGGGCACCCATACAGGGCCATGGACCGCACGATCCCCGCGTAGAGTCTCCTGCAGGAGTCATCGGGCCCCCTCATGTTGGGCAACAGCCGAGCCAGAGCAAGAGCTATGCCCTTCAATTTGGGGGCCAGACTTCGGATGTGCTCTCCGAAGTCCCATCGGCCGTCGAGCACGAGCCCCAAATATTTCATTTGGGGCTTGATGCCGATGCGATTTCCTCCCACGATGAGACTGGATCCCTCGGGTGGCTTGCTCCGAGGCCCATGGAAGAACAGGGCCTCGGTTTTATGCAGGGCCACCTCAAGACCCAGCCGCCGGATCCGCCTAACGACTTGGGCAACCGCGGTCGTGGCCTTTCGGGTCGCTTCGCGGTACGTCGCCCCGCACGCCGTCACGAGCGTGTCGTCCGCGTAGCACGTGACGGCGGCACCGCCTACGAGCTCACCGCGAAGCACCCAGTCGTATCCGATGTTCCACAGGAGCGGCCCCAGGACCGATCCCTGTGGAACACCGCACGACATTTCACGCCGACCGAGACCGGTCACGGTTGGGTAGATGACGGCTCTCTCCGTCAAATACGCCCCGACTATGCGGCGGAGGTAGAGAGGCACTTCGTGATACACGAGCGCCTCCCTAATGCAACTCCAGGGTAAGGTGTTGAACGCGTTGGCGATGTCCAGGGACACCGCTAACATCACCTCACCCCGGGCTACTGCATCCTCCGCCAGAGCCCTCACGCGCATGATGGCATCCACGGTGGAGCGCCTCTGGCGGAAGCCATATTGGCCATCCGCCAGGTCCGGCCCCACTCTTGAGAGGTGCTCGACGAGGCGCTTCGCAATTACTCTTTCAAAGAGCTTGCACACCTCATCGAGCAACACTATGGGCCGGTAAGCGGACGGCGAGTCCGCCGGGCGCCCCTCCTTTCGGATGAGGACCAGTTTCCCCGTCTTCCACAATTTCGGAAACTGGCCCCGCTCCAAACATGCGCTGAGAAGCACTCTCAGTCGGGGCTCGAGAGCGTCGTCGACTAGAGCTAGGACCCACGCTCGGCCTGGAATGCCGTCGGGTCCCGGGGCGGTGTGTTTGGCTCTTAGCCTTCTCACCGCCAGCTCTAGTTCTACCCAAGTGACCTCGGGCACGTCGTCGTCTTCTACGTCGGGCGCCATGCGCAACCGAGGCGGAGTCATCTGCGGTGGAACATGTTCCACCGCCCGCGCTGGGAACAGGGAGCCAACAACTCCTCCGAGCAGATCCGGCTGGAGACACCGGGTTAACGGCGGGGCCTTGGGGCGCAGCTTGCCCCTCACCATCCGGTAGGGCCGCCCCCAAGGGTCCCGCTCCAGCGTCTCCAGCAGCTCGCGGAAGGCGTCCCGTTTGGAACGCCTTATCTCCGCTCGGAGGGCTCGTCTGGCCTCCCTGTATCCCTCGTACAACTCCGCCTCTCGGGCCTCCGCATCTGCGGGGCGGCGACGCCTCCTACGGAATCGGGCCCACCGGCGGTGCGTGATCACGCAGCCCCGTCTGAGCTGCGCGATCTCCGACGACCACCAGTAGACCTGACCCCTCGGATTATAGGGCGGAGCCCTAGGCATCGCCGCGTCACAGACACGGGTCATGGCCTCCCGGAACCACTCCGCCTCATCGTTATGCAGACAGGCCTGTCCGGCGCAGGGGCCCAGGCCTGTACGATGGCGGCTTCCAGGAGGAGCTCCCGATCAAGTCGTTTAAGCGCCCAACGTGGCTCGGGTGGAGCCGGTGCAGCCGGCGCGTCGCTCGCAGGGGGGGACACGTCAAACCGAATGTATCGGTGATCCGAACTTGTGTCCTTCCCCAAAACGACGCGCCAGCCCTGAACACGTCGCGCCAACGAGGGGCTCGCGAACGATAGGTCCACGATGGAGCTACCCCTCGAGGTCACGAACGTGTCCACGGCTCCCCGATTTAGGAGGACTAGGCCGAGTCGTGCGGCCCAGTCCACCAGTGCCCTGCCTCTATGCCCCGTCGCGCCCCTTTCGTGTCGGGAACCCCAGGCATACGACCAGGCGTTGAAGTCCCCGAGCACAAGGACCGGACGGGGCTGGCAGGCATTGACGACGACGGCCATTGCCCATATGCAGCTTGGTCTCGGTTCGGCGTGATATAAGCGGCCACGACCGCTATGTCACCAACCGCTGCCGCCACGCAGCCGGGTCCCCTTGCAACGACGGCAAGAGGGGGGCTGCCGGCGGCAGGGTTGTGCACCAGTGTATGGGTCGGCGACAGCGGCGACATTTATGGCCCACTGTGCCATGCTCTGGCGCAGAAGGTCCTGAGCATGGCCACCGTGGCCAACGTTCACCTGCAGGATGCGGAGTTGAGGATCCATTATGAAACCCCCATCTCCGCATCCCGCTGTGAACTGGAGGCGGAAGGCCGGCCTCCCGGCTTCGGCTCCCCTCCGGCGCAGGCCTTGCTGCCAACCCTATGGTCGGCCGGCTTGCCTCCCGCTGCACACCTAAAGCAGTGCAGCGGGGCACCGCACGTGCCGGCCTTATGACCGGGCTGGCCACAGCGGAAGCAGCGGTCACCCGCCGTTACCTCCGCCGTGCAGTGCACCCCCACATGGCCCACCGACAGGCACCTGAAGCACCTGGCCGGTCGGGCCTGCAGGAGCCGTGCCTGCGCCCTCAGGAAGCCTCCCACCAGGAGGCTCCGCCCGTCTGCGACCTTTTGGGCCGCCGCGATAGGGCAGCCGACAACTGCTGCCCCCTGTCCACCGCGGCCGAAGCGTATAGCTCCGGCCTTTACTGTGTCCGGGGAGCAGTCCCCGGCCTCCGCCACGGCGAGCCTAAGCTCCTCAGCCATGACGGAGTCGTCCAGGCCCGTGATGCGCACTTCTGCGCATTTAATGGGCCTGGACACCCGGACGTCGGCTGCATCCAATGACTCCCTAAGCCGAGCCGCTAGGGCGTCGGCTTTGGGGCCACTGGCGGCGCCGGGGACCTCAAGAAGCCGGGCTCCCGTCCGTGTGCTCTTACACCGGACGCCCGGGATCTCGAGGGCCTTGAGGTCCACGTTGGCCTTTACCCTGGCTAACACCTCGGCATACCCCATGCCTCTCGACGCTGCCTCCGCCGTCAAAGTGACGACGACGGCCGTTGTTCGAGGGGCACGGAGCTTCCCCGGTGCTGCCTTCGCAGCGGCCGCGGCCCTCCTGGCCTTTTTGGCGGCCTTCTTGGCGGCCTTCCGCCTCTTCTTACTGGCTCCAGCCACCTCCCAGCCCCCTTCCAATGGGGTGGAGGTAGCCGGAACCACGGCTGGGGCTGGGGCTTGGGCCAGGGCTGGGGACGTCTTCCCCTTGCCCTTGCCCTTCCCCTTACCCTTCCCCTGAGTGGGAGCGGGGCCCTGAGCGGGGGCGGGGCGACGAGCCGGCTCCGGCAGAGTCTCTACTGCAGCCGGGCGGGTATTACCCTTCCGGGCTGCAGTCGCGTAGCCGGCCACTGGTGGCGCCAGAGGCGGACGGCGGATGGAGTCCATTAGGGCCTCCATCCGACTCATCATACGCTCCTCTAGCGCCTCCACGTACGCGAACCAAGGCTCCGCCGGTGGTATTTTCTGCGGTGCTGGTGGCCGAGCCGGCTGTGCCAGCTGCTGCACCGGTTGCACCGGCTGCTGCGCCGACTGTCTCGCAGACGAGCGAGTCATGCGCGCTGGCTCTGCCGGTTGCGCTCGCTGCACTGGCTGCGCCGGTTGAGTCGGGCGCACCATCCCGCTCCTCAGCTCCTCGACGGCTGCAGCTAGTCGAGCCGTCTCCCGACGGGACTCGGCCAGCTGCGCCGCGAGGGCCTTATTTTCGGAGGCGATGCCGAGCACAATGTGCAGCATCGCCTCCTGATCGGGGTTCGGAGACCCCCAGAAAGACGCGGTCACTTGCTGGAGTTTCTCCATCAGGGACTGCGTCTTCCCACCTGGTTCCGACACCGCCGAGGTGGAAGGCCTCGGCGGTGACTTGCCCGCGGCCCTCTCAGGGGCCGAGGGGACTCGGGTGGATTGCCCAGCCCTCGTTCCACCTCGCGCCCCTCGGCGGCCTGCTGCCACCTTTGACGCAGGCTTTGACGCCTCGTCACTGCTGGAGGAGGTCGTCCCGGTGAGGGTGCATTCCTCATCCGACACGTCCTCCCCCAACCGGGCCTTTGCGCGCCGTCTGCGCTAACGGGTCCGATTTACAGCAAGACCCGCCGGGCTGCTCGCCCGGCTACGCTCGTTGGCGGTGTCGAATTTCTCCGACACCGCCGAGGTGTTTGGCGTCCCCTCCACGCCTGAGTGCTGCGCGACTTCCGCGCAGACTCCGTCATTCTCGATGTCCGTTTTCGTGCCGTTTTTGTTTTTGTTGAATCGATCGTTATATTTTGTGATATTTATGTTTGTGTCCATAGCTTATCCCACGAGTATGGGGGAAAGGTGGTCCATCCAGGCGGTGCCCCCTGCACCTGGATAAGCCTATATACTATGGAGGTTGGCTGGTATCCATAGGTTTTTACGACTTTGCTGTCGGGTGTTATAGACTTTTCCTTGTCGTGGGCCGGCCAATAAAGGCAAGCCCTCCGGTCAGCAAGATCACAGCGTACCCTTCTGGAGCCACCAGTTAGGTCGTTGCTAATCACCCACCGATTACGGAACGCGAGAGGATGGCTAGTCCTCTCTCACCGGCGGCGGCACAAGTGCCCGTCGGCCCCTGCGTTAGCAGTGGGCCAACCCGCCCCTGGATCCCACAGGATCCTATGGTGGCCTCAGCCACTAACACCATCGCTCGTTCTGTCTCCTATGAAAGCAGAGGAGTACGGAGAGCGATGTGTTCCCGCCACGTTGGATATTAGCCGACGATCAATGCCAACCCCATGAAGGGGAAGCCATTGACCGCCGCCCAGGGTGTACCGGCCGCTCCGATTCCGTTCCCGCCGGACTGCAGCGGGATCGGAATCGGAACGACACGCGAGGAGGTTACCCAACACACACCCCAAACATTTATTACCTAACATTTCTTTTAGTTATGCACGCTATGAAATTAAATTCTGACTATAGTCAAATTCAATCTAATATATTAAAATCATTATTAATTTATTTGTTCATATTTTCTGCGCTGCCATACCTTTCATCTAATTGCGTTAAAACTTAATAAGAGTTAGTTATGAGTATAGAGAAATTATTGCACATGGTAGGTGCCACTGCAATCGGGTAATAGGATTCTATTTACGAACTTTCCAGCACGAATCTGGAACGCCTCAATTGATTCTAAAATAATAATGATTAAAACTACAAACTTTTTGGTGCATCTGTATTCGTTTCTTTTCAACTTCAGGACCATAAATAACTAAAAAAGTGAGAAGAACTATTTTAATCAAGTGCGCTATTCCTCGAGGGGCATTATTAATATCGGTTCGAGGGCGATCGCCGAAGTAAGCCGATTTCTCGGCTCGCGCCTCTAATTGCGCCGCCTAACTTCGTGACACGCGACGGGTATCGCGGTCGGTTTCACCGGAAGATCATCGATACTGATACATTGGAAATTAAAGCTTTTAAGACAAAAACTAGTTAGGCATTCGAGTTAGAGAATAGCATAGACTTGAATGTTCATTTGACTGCTAGGTTTTCGCTAGCAGTTGTTGGTCCCTCGTAATCGCCTGTTGCTCTCCAAGAGACACTTTTACCTAACTTCTGGCTACTATTGAATATTTCCTATTAGGAAAACCGAGAAACGAAAGAACTTGACTAAACACAACTTCAAGGTGTTGCAAAACTGAGTATCTGATATTAATTTCAACTTTTTACCTCTACGTGTTCCTGAGAAAAAGTTCTTGAAAAATAGATAGACGAACAGACGGAGAACGAGTTCATCCTATAAGTGTTTCATTTTTTCCTTTTGAGATGCGGAACTCTAAAAGCTGATATACAATGATATATACTACGAAATCCTCTGTTAATTGAAACCTTCCCGTACCGTTTCTATAATTCTATAGCTTTTTTTTTTCAAATAAATATTCTACAACATTCTACACAACGCTGTCTAGACCCAAAGTAAGCATAGCTTAACTAGCTTGTATTATGGGTTCTAGAATGCGGATAAACGTACTTAAATGCTTTTTTTTAAATTCATATATATTATACATAGAAAAACCCAGACCAATTGCCAATATACATGTTCATGCATACAAATATTTGCACAGAGCGGGAATCGAACTCACGCCCCCTGACGTAGCAGTCGAACGCACTACCGCTATGCCACAGAGGCCGAAATAATACTTTCAACCCTTAAAAGTCACTCGCGTTTTGTGAAGAGAAAGGGGAGGAGAGAAAATAGGAGAAATTTGTACCCATATTGGGTATGTCGCAGCTCCGTCAGATAAGACACACATTGTAAAAAATAAAAAAATATTCTAAGACATTCTGCACAACGCTATCTAGATCCAAAGTAAGCATGGCTTAAATAGCTTGTGTTATGGGTTCTACTCAGGGATAAACATACTTAAACTTTTTTTTGTTGTAAATACATACATGTACAAACACCCAGGCCAATGCAAATATACATAGTAATATTTGCACAGAGCGGGCATCGAACCCTCTACCGCTCTACCGACACGCCACAGAGTTCGTCATGTAATAATTTTAAATAGGTATTTTTTAAATATGTATTTTTTATTGCTGGAGCTTTCTATTTAATGTTAAAGCGCGATTAGTAATAAATGTCTTCAGCTAAAATTTACCTCAGTCTTTAGACACTACAAAATATTATAACTGAATATTGTAATAAAAACTTTTTGGCCCAGTTTTTCATCACACACTCTTTGAGACAAAAAGGTTACAAACATTCATATTCCGAGACGTGACAATTTGTTCGACATTGCGTTGCTACGGCCGCGCAATGTCGCACAATATTTTGCTACGGGAGCTACGCCGTAGCATCTCGTAGCAATACTACGATACGCGTAAGTAGGGGCGCTCCATTCAACGTAAATGGCGTTTTAGAATCCTCGTACCGCCGGAAATGGCGTCGGGAACATTTTCACTTCCAATATGTGTGAAACTGTTCGAAAGACTTTTGAATCTCTTAAACGGCTCCCGCGGCCGCAGGCACATTTTCCAGTTAGTTTTGGATTGTATCGAAATAAGAAGTTGGTTCAAAGTGTTTTCTATTTAAATCCCAGAAAGTACTTATAGATGAAAGTGAATTCAACAGCTATATTTTGTTTGTTTCACTCTTTGGATCCAGCTCTTTTTTTAACCCCAACGCTAAAACGACGAGGTATTATGAGTTTAACGTGTCTAAGTGTTTGTCTGTCTGTAACATAGTAGCTCACGAATGGATAAATAGTTTTTCTTTTTTGATTGAAAGGTGAATTAGTCAGTAATTTTAAGTTATGTCACGGGTTTTTAAATTTTTAAACTAGATGTACTTACTACTGTGAACTCTAACCGAGTAACAAACCTGAGTTTTCATACACCAACATTATTCTTTTATCCAACATTCCCATATTGCAGCTATCTGGAACAGGTACAGTTAGCTCAGTTGGCAGAGTATTCCTCCTAGAATTTGATTGAAATTCCGTCCTGAATGTAATTTACAGGCCCCAACACCATAACAACGGACACAACATTCGATGACAGCCGCGATTATATCGCTGCGCGTATCGGGACGTACGCTGAGCGTTACGCCGCCGTATATCGCCGCTTGGGAAGCAATCACGTCGTCAATTTAACGGTAATAGCGCGCTATCAGTTGAAAACAAGCTGCTCCTGACTATTTTTAATGTTATTATACCATTTACAAAATCATATCTATTAAACTAACTTTGACTATTTTCGCGTTCCATGATAGACAATTATTTTTTACTTTTTCGTTTGTTATTCTATTATAGTGTGTTTGTGAATTTATCATTATTGTTTTTTAATTATTGTATTGCCATTTATTTATTTATTTATTCTCTAAAAACAAATTTTACATTGATAATGACCAGCTGGTACTTGAAATAGAAAATCCTGTGCTATAAGTACCAGCTACTATTCAAATAATACAGTAATAAAGGTCATTATGTAACATTACAATAAAAAACCGGCCAAGTGCGAGTCGGACTCGCTCATGAAGGGTTCCGTAGCAGCAAGTAAAATTTTTATATTTGAGTTGTTTAAATGAAAGGGAAATTGCAGTTTATGATTTAAGACGTATTAAAAAAACTACTCACTAGATCTTGTTCAAACCAATTATCGGTGGAAGTTTACATGGTAATGTAAAATATATTTTTTAGTTTTACCACTCTCTTATTTTAGAAGTTACAGGGGGGACACATTTTACCACTTTGGAAGTGTCTCTCGCGCAAACTATTGAGTTTAGAAAAACATGATATTAAAAACCTCAATATCATTTTTGAAGACCTATCCATTGATACCCCACAAGTATAGGTTTGACGAAAACATTTTTTTTGAGCTTCAGTTCTAAGTATGGGGAACCCCCAAAATTTATTGTTTTTTTTTGTCTATTTTTGTGAAAATCTTAATGCGGTTCACAGAATACATCTACTTACCAAGTTTCAACAGCATAGTTCTTATAGTTTCGGAGAAAAGTGGCTGTGACATACGGACGGACAGAATGTGTATGCGTTCGTGTGTGTGTATGTGTGATTGTGTGTGTGTGTGTGGAAGGGTATTAGCTCACATTTGGATTTCTAAGTACAGTTTTTTTTTACAGAGAGAAAAGTTTAAAACATTGCATAAAAAAATTACAGACATGTTTGGGATAAATAAGTGCCACGGGCGAAGCCGCGGGGAACAGCTAGTTACCTGATAAAGAAGCTGCTCTGTTTCCTCAAAGTCAAGACTAAGAAGCCAACTAGGCACAATCTTCTTACATTCCTGACTATTTCTAGAGTCAATGATAAGTATTTCTGTTACTTGTATAAACAGAAAACGTCATGTCATCGGTCCTTGATTAGTGTGTGAAAACTAATCAATCCGACGTCTTTAAGTGCTCCAAAATTTAGTTCAAAGATTCCATATCCGCAACTAACGTTTACACTTAATTATTTTTTTCTTGTCCAATTTTCCGGCTCATCTCTTTCAATCGCACAACAATAACATTAAAACATTTTAGCAAGACATTATTCCCTTGCTAACTTTTATTGATACATTATGGTAACCACACATTGAGTATGCGCATAATTCCAGCTGCGATTACGTAACGTAAACCATTGGCCCATTGTTAGTAAGCCATAATAAATCTGTTCCGGCAGACTGCGGACATCTGGCCAACAATCTGTCACGCCGCCATCAGGCCACGCCTCTCGTGTGACGATCGAGACGATGGGTCGTTAGCACAGTTGATTTATATTTATCAGCTGTAGCTGGTTTATGCTGTGTGTAGTGTTGATAAGTGTATTAATGTGCCGGACACAGTTGCGTACACTGGCTGTCACTTGTAAATCACTCTAGTCAGACTTACACATAACTTCACGCCTGTATCCCCGAAGGGGTAGGCAGAGGTGTATTACACACCCACGATTCGCCAGTTAGGTTTAGGTCCCAATGTAATAGGGGGCGAGCCTATTGCCATCTACCGGGCACATTACTAAGCGAGCGATAATCTACATTTTTAATACACACATAACTTCGAAAAGTCAGAGGTGTGTGCCCGGGGCGACTGGGGATCGAACTCGAGACCTCGTCTCGTCAGTCCGTTACGTACACCGCTATCGCCGCTGTATTCTGTTTCCACTTTAGATACCGTTTTTAAATTTCGATCGTATTTGTAGTACATAGTAAACATTGTGTCGAATGACGTTTTGATTTTGAATACTGAAAATATTTTAACATTTATCTTTATTATAATGAAAATGGAATTTAACATCCTGTGTAAAATCAAAGATCACTGTGTTAGACTTAACAATACACATTTAATCGGTTTATATATGGTTTATATTCTTAATTGGAATAGGTGGTAGAATTTTCATCCCTTATAACCCTTTTTTCCGTGTGGAAACCTCCAGCTACCATCTCGCTTTGGGTACGAGGAAGCTATTATATCGGAATTGAACCGACTTAACGTAACGTGATCTGACGACAGAGCCGAGAGCGGTAGTTGGCCCGCGGATAGGGGTATGCCAATCCGCGGTCCCCACCTATTCTGACGAGAGCAAACGCACAAAACTATGTGTTCCATCACACCATTTGGTTTAATAAATAAACGAATAGCACGAGTGTGGGGCACGTGTCTGGAACTTGAAACAGCTCTTGGGCTTTCAAGCAATTAAATTAGCCCTGCGGTGCGCCGCGAACACAGCGCGGTAATGTGCTTTACTCATTAAAGCAACACTAATGGTTCTAGTTTTTAAATACTGCTGGGACGCAGTGACAGCGATGGTGATTTATTATTGCACATGCGCATGAGATTTTATTTGCGGGTCGGGAAAAGCTGATCACACATATTGCTGTAAACCAGCGACGGCAATGTATTTTGTATGTATATATTGTATGTATTTTGTATGTACATTGTATGTATATTGTATGTATTTTGTATAGATATTGTGTGTATACATATATTGCATGGATATTGTATGTATATTTTATGTATAATGTATATATAATGTATGTATATTGTATGTATATTGTATGTATGTATTTATACTCGCCTCATATAATTACATGGGACCGAAAACCTATTTCACGATTGACATTCAATAAGTTAATATGCTGATTGAAATCAAATTCGTAGATCGAAGGTCCTGGTTAAAAATCAGAGCCAAGCATCAGTCAGGCATCAGTATGCCTGACTGTGGCCTGATGAGGATCCTATGCGGCTCGATTGCGACGCACAAAGCAGTTTATAAAACATACTTTAAGTTAATTTAATCTCCTGTGCGCCTATCGCGAAGGCCTACTAATAAATCAATAATTTCTTTTTTTCTTTTCATACTTATAAGGCCAAGAAGAAACTACCATTGAGAATGTATGCAAACAACAACACAACAACACTGCAAAGTTGAATTTAAAAAAAGTGTTCACAGTACCACAGAAATACAATACAACGTATAAGAATACTGTGACTATGGCTGCTGAAAAGCAACGCAAACGTCGGGTTCAGTGTAAATAACATCAAATAAATTGCGATAGAATCCGTTAAGAATAGTTGTAATTCAATCTGTAAGAATTGTAAGAAAATAGTTCAGTAAGTTCTCACTCGTTGAACTATTTTCCTGATACCAAACTTTTACATCAAAAATAAGGTATTGCAACATGTTGGTTTACAAGTTCAGATTTAATTTCAGGTTTTATGGAAATCGATTTAAAAAAATGATTCTATATAACGTGAACTGTAAATAAGGAAATATTTACAGATTACCATCATATTTACGTTAAGTCTGAATTTTTATTCTTAATTCTTTATTGTAGACAAAAAAGACAAATGTATATATTACACGTATAATAAATTATGTTCAAATGCGAGCTCTATAAGAGTTCTCTACCAGCAAAGCTTTGAGCAGTTGAATGACTGTGATCATATGCAAAGCTGAATTGAAAGTTCAGTCATGTAATGCGTGTATCGTATAAAATTAAATAGGATACTTTCTAGCTTAGATCCACATAGTGAAAGTGCACATATCCCACTATTATCATAAATGTGAAAGTTTGGATGGATGGATGGATGGATGTATGGTTGGATATTTTTTACTCAATCACCCGAGAACGGCTGAACGGAAATGGCTGAAATTTGGTACACTTTTTATCCCTGAAGTAGGTTTCCATTGGAACCTTCCATGGGAAGCGGGAACGAGATCGAAATTTAACGCAGGCGGAGCCGCGATCAATTGCTAGTATTGTTTATATTTTGAAATATTGTTTTCCAAGCTGACTGCCGCGTTGATCCGTTTGAAACAATCATTAGTCAATATCCGTGTATCCCGCCTGGTGTTATTGAATTTTCCTGATAGAAAAATCTCAGTAACGGGCTTGTCTCTCTGACGTTGAACCAAAAATAGTTAATGTAATTTGGAAGTTAGAACATCTATCCTTTCAGGGATATAAAAAGTGAGAATATAAAAAAAATAGATCGCTGTTTTAATGTTCTACGTGAAGTTAAGAACAGTGCTTTTACTTCGTACTACGAACTCCGACACCGATGCAGTAAGCAGCAGTAAGTGTTGAATCAATTCAAGATTGGTTCATTGCGCCACGAAAAACAGGTAGTGCTTAAGCAGGATTGTGAAATCTTAGAAAGTGCAGTGTTACCGACGTTCACGATCACTGTTAGTTGATCATAATTTTACATGGCGCAGTTTAGAGGCGCGGCTTATGTAGAAACTTTGATAAGGCTATCATAAGTGCCAAGAAGCCGGCATAGATAATGAAAATAGCACTTACAAAACGTCAAAAAAACTAATGTTTAGCAAATGGACCACTGTGGGTTCGAAACGAGGCATTGTCCTGAGAAGACTCCACAAAGAAATTCAGCGGGCTGTTTTTTTTGTGGTCTGATCCACAATAGATATTTAGGACACACATACTTTTTTAATTTTACAGTGATCTTTGATTTTACACAGGATGTTAAATTCCATTTTCATTATTAAAAAAAGATAAATGTTAAAATATTTTCAGTATTCAAAATCAAAACGTCATTCGACATAATGTTTACTATGTACTACAAATACGATCGAAATTTAAAAACGGTATCTAAAGTGGAAACAGAACAGCTCAAAAATATTATCACCGCGTAGTTAGGCAAAGTTTGAGAAGCAAATTTAAGTTCCTTAATTTCAAATTCTTCGTTATTTTCGAATTCCATGATAATTCGATTAAAGAGGCATTATAAATTGCAATACTGAATTTGATCAAATTGTTGACGACAAATTTGAATTGTTGCAAACGTCTGCCAGTTGCTCAACTTGAAAGTTGTATTTAAATTGTTTCTGTGAAGTAATTTAATTTGCATAAAATGAGATTGTTCTGCTTAACTGTTTTGTTTGTAATTTTCGGGTAAATGAATTATTTGATTTATGAACCATTTAGTCAAATAAATGTAAAATCAGTACATATTTGAAAAGTCACACTGTTTTTGAGTTACAGCAATCGGTGTGGACTATTACCAATATTTAATACTAGTTGTTGCCCTAGTTTCGACCACGTGGAATTTGATCCCGTTACCGCTACCCATGGGACCCTATTCCACCACCACAACCTATATACAAAGGATTTAGGTAGCGTTTTCGTTGAAAGCTCCCAGACTGGTTATTTTTTTCCGATGCCCCCAAAAACTATCATTATATTTTAGCCAATGTATGCCAATAACGTGACAAATAATTCACTAAACCCTTCCTCGAGAACCATTGTATCCATTGGTGAAAACAGCATGAAAATTAGTGTAGTAGTTTTTGAGTTTATCACGAATAGACAGACAGACAGACGCGGTGGAGAACTTTGTTTTATAACATGTAGTGATAGTGACTGACGTTCTTTATTAACTATGATACAACGAAGTAGTGTATTCATGGAATACGTTGATCAACCGAACCAATTGAAGGAGGAAACAAAAACTACATTTTTAAAGAACTAAGTCATTATATTTGATAATGACATAACATTGGGGCTATTTTTATTTTTTCGTGCGGTAATCCCCCCGTATACCCCGGCCAGCGGGGGTGGTTATGTCGGATTCGAACCGACTAAAACCAAATGCCGTGTCGGGTCTTTAGACGCTGGGGTGTAAGATGGCCTTTTCGACCATTTCCCTCGCACCCCGGCTGACCCAGGGCACTGGTTTCTTGGCCCCGGAAAAAGGGGGGTACGCAGCGCACCGCGACTCCGGCCTGCTTCAGCTAGGGTGACATGCGGCTTGACCTGTCACTCCCAGGCCTGCGCTCATAGAGGACGGAGGTCGCTTAGCGACCTACGACGCATGATTCTCTCCCGGTCCCGCTTCGCCACCTCCTTCGGTAGCATTACTTGCTCGAAGAAGGTCATTGGGGCTAATCCAGATATTATGACTCATACGAGTATGAATCATCCTTAGAATGAATATCTATTAAACCATAACGAGTTTTTTAAAAACACGTACTTACTTTAAATGATATTCGTAAAGTGGTATACTGTATACACTGTCTTCAAGGATGCGGTGAAAATTTGGAACAAAGGTAATGATAGAACCAACATACACGATCAACGAAAAACGAACCTTAGTCATGGCTTCAATTTAAAATGACAAATTTCATGATCAATAATAACTATTTCAGACCAAACCACCAAAAAGGGTTCCTACCCGGAATTTCAGGATGTCTGGAACACAATTCTTTACTGGCGGAAAGTTTAAAAGATGCCAGATCAAATGAAAAGCAAATAAAAGTTTGTTGGATAGACTTAGAAAACGCTTTTGGCTCAGTACAATACGAGCTTATGTTGTTTGCATTAAAATGGTATCACTTTCCGTCCATTATTTGGGAAATAATATCCTCTTATTATGGTAAATTAAAGTTTGTGATTAATACCAAAGATGGATACACGCAACCTTTAAATTATAATGTGGGTTTGTTCCAAGGTTGCTGTTTATCACCTATAGTTTTCAATATAGTAATAAATATTTTAATAGACAATATTCCCACACACGACAAGAAGTGGGGCTATCGGTTTAAGCTAAACGGTAAACATACGGAGTCTATCCTCGCATTCGCGGACGATTTGGCAATACTGACTCGTAACCCAAAGCAGTGCCAGGACCTACTGCGTAGAGTAGACGATTTCTGTACATGGACAGATGGAATGAGAGCAAAACCTAGCAAATGCTACTGTCTATGTCTGGGTAGGCGGGGTACCAGGTATACTTCATATGACCCAGGGCTTAGTATATTCGCGGAAAACGTTTCAACTATATCTGAAACCGTGCCTTTTAAATTCCTCGGAAGAAAGATTGACAACAGAGGTTGCACTCCAGCTTTGGACGAATTAATTGATAGTTTCATTATCGATATAAAAAAGGTAGACCAACAACCAATAAGTAATGTTAAAAAAGCTTGGATCTATGACAATTATTTAACCTCGCGTCTTAACTGGCCGTTTCTTATATATGATATAAACCAGAGCCTCCTCAAAAAACTAGATGCGAGTGTCACGAAGACACTGAAGTCGTGGCTAGGGCTAGCTCAGTTGGCCGACCCGTCGGTCGGCACTATATAGATCCGCGAATAATTTTGGAATGACGCTTAAGAAGCCATCAGAACTCTATAAACACCTAAGAGTAACTAAAATGCACGTCTTATCGAAATCTAAAGACGAAATAGTAAAAGTCCTTCCAAAAGATAAAAATGCATCGGAGCTCGAATCACGCCTCCAGTTCCATAAAAAATTCATGATAGGCTCGCAGACTGGTAGAGTAGGTCTAGGTAATATTCAGAGACAAACAGATAAAGAAATAACAAAATCTTTTCTTCAAGCAGACGAAAACAACACAATAACGAATGGTTAACCCTAGGTGAATTTTGTATTCCCATAGCCTTAAAATGGCGTACCATAATATACGACTGGTCACCGGCCTTACTTAAATTTTACCTAAATGCATTCCAGTTGACCCTCCTCGACCAAAGCAATCTGGTCAGATGGGGAAAAGCCACAGATAAAACATGTAACTCATGTGGTGAAGCAACTGGTACGGCTAGGCACCTACTAGTGGGTTGTAAGACGCTATTAGACCGGGGTCATTACTCGCGCCGTCATGATAAGGTATTAGAAATCATACGTGAGGCTGTAAGTTTGGCGGTAGCTAGAGCGAAAAAAGGATTAACCACAAACCAAAGAAATGACATTGCGTTGGTAAAGGAAGGCTGCTCAAAGAAATCACCTCAAAAGACATATTCAATTTTGATAGCTGCCGTTGACAGGACAATACTCGTAGACACGTATGAGAAGCACTATAGGATACCGGAGGATATCTGTGCCTCATCATCCAGACCCGACATATTAATTTTTTCACGATCGCATAAGCGTGCAGTGCTTGTAGAACTCACAGTACCGTGGGAAACTAATATACCTAAAGACCACGCTATAAAGACAAACAAATACTTTGATTTAACTAACGAGTTAACCAAAACCGGCTACGTGGTTAAACTCTACGCCGTAGAAGTAGGAGCAAGGGGAATTCCAGCTAAATCCCTGTACAACTTACTTAAAGACCTCGGATTGCCAAGAGCTTCAGTAAGCTCTTAACTAAAACGTATATCAAAAGCGGCATTGTTAGGATCTTACCAAATTTGGATAGGTAGGGGGGAACACTACTGACGGTGGAGGTGAGCGCTGATGCATCACAAGGTGGCCACCCTAAATCTACATCTGGGTCGCAAGTCCCAGTCGCCGTCATGGTGTTCCTCTCTGTACCACGCTATGGACCCGGCGACCGCACGGTGAATTCATGGAGTGCTGAGAATCGGATCTCTTGTGTGACTCATCACACCTGTAACTGAGGGATGAAAAAGTAAAAACTAAACCCCTCCTGATCGAAAAAAAAACCGGTCAAGTGCGAGTCGGACTCGCCCATGAAGGGTTCCGTAGCAGCAAGTAAGATTTTTATATTTAAGTTGATTGAATGAAAGGAAATTCCGGTTTACGATTTGTGACGTATTAAAAAAAACTACTTACTAGATCTCGTTCAAACCAATTTTCGGTGGAAGTTTACATGGTATTTACCACTTTTTTTTTAATTTTTTTATAAAGAATATTAGTAACCGAAATTACTAATATTCCCCCTAACCCCTCCAGCTAAGCTAAATTGCTTGTGTTAGGAGTGGGTTCACGTCGGTAATGTAGTGGCCAGGATTCGAGCCCGGGACCTCTCGATCGTAGGGTCGACTCCTTAACCACTAAGCTACCGACGCTTTGGAAGTGTCTCTCGTGCAAACTATTCAGTTTAGAAAAAAATGATGTTAGAAACCTCAATATCATTTTTGAAGACTTATCCATAGACAACCCACACGTATGAGTTCGATGAATAATTTTTTTTTGAGTTTCAGTTCTAAGTATGGGGAACCCGCGAAGTTTATTGTTTTTTTATATTTTAGTGTGAAAATCTTAATGCGATTCACAGAATACATCTACTTACCGAGTTAATAAGCATAGTTCTTATAAAGTGGCTGTGACATACGGACGGACAGACAGACAGACATGACGAATCTATAAGGGTTCCGTTTTTTGCCATTTGGCATCGGAACCCTAAAATGATAAGAAAATTTCATTATCACTGTATTTTTACCATGAATGCGTCTGTTCAGTTGTTAAAGTAAGGCGATAGTCAGTCGTACTTCGTTGTGTTGAAAATATTATAACGTTTGAATTTGTTTTGTACGTAATGTAGGGCCGTGCTATGCAGGTGCGTTTAAATTAATGATGTGTCAATATGCGTCTAGCTAGGCAAAGCCCTACAAATATCATGATGAAAAAAAAACATAAGAACAAGTGTTCCAGTTACGAGAATGTTAAAATAAATATAAAAAACCACGTTGGTCCATCAGATGTACAGCTCCCAGCGAGAGGTTAACCGTTCATGAAATACTCCTGACGTTTTCATAAAAAATACGGCACATAAGTAAATTCATTCATTATTTTAGGATATTTTTATGCCACGAATAAAGCGTTTTGTTTGTGTGTGTGGACACGGGCTTTAATTCGCGAAAAAGTGATGTATTTTAAAGTTGTTTACCTCCTATTTCAAAGCACTCTCTCGTCCTGCAGAAATGTGACTTTAAAAAATCACGGTGTATTTTATACGGTTACAAACAAGTATTCAAATTCTAATCCAACCTAACACCAATAGTTCAGGTATATTAAAATACGTAAAGTAATGAGAGCCTGTCATTTTATACTCTTTAGCTACAAAGACAATAGAATACGAGTATTATCTCAAATTCGAGTATCATTTTTAAGTAACCTAGTAATATCTATCGTCTATCTAGTTTTGTTTTGACTGACAAAAAAAAACTTAATAGAGAGACGCACCAAGAGGCTCATTATCAACGATGCACTCATCGAGAAAAGGCTTCAGAGCCTTCAACATTGACGCAAATTTGCAGGCCTATCGGTCTTTTATCGAATGCATTTCAGAGAGTGTGCGCTGGAATTGCACAACTTGATACCTCCAAGCCCTTTCCACCAACGAACGACCAGACGCACAGCGTCGCGCCACCGCTTCATGGTGAATATTCCACTCGTACGCACGAAACGTTTCGGCGACACATTTATTATGCGTGCAGCTAAGGAGTGGAATTGCCTGCCTGAGTCTCCGGAAAGCTATAACCTCGGAATCTTCAAGTCTCGAGTGAATAGGTAATTTTAGGCAAACGTGATCCATCGTAGACCACATCGTCACTTACGACCAGGTGAGATAGAGGTCAAACGTGAGCCTATTATCCATAAAATCAAAAAATAACTAGCAAATATCAATTCGTATCGGATGTATTTCCTAAATATCTAAAAAATATTTCAGTAGCCTCTATTACAATTCTGCTCTCGGTGGAACAGTTTCAGCCGAATGGCAGTACATCGCGCGTAGTGGAGCACGTCATTGCGTAACTGACCATGAAAAGATTCGCGCTCGGATTGATTGACTCACCGTGCAATGTCCGCGCTTGATAGTAGGGTAACCATATATTTTATTCATACACAGAAATATGTGTGTGTGTATAATATAATACATACATTGTTATAATGTGTGCGTGAACAATGAATCTGATGTGTAATGTTCCGCGGTAACCAGTTTTTGATAACTACGTCCCTAGAGGGCGATTTGACTCACTAAAGCAAGCTATATTATAACAGACAAAATAACGGACTGCGGTGGCCCTTGTCCCTGCTCCTGATATATTATAACAATTTCATAATGAGTGTAAAAAAGGGCACACGCAAATGGTTGTTTGCCCTTCGTAACTAACACGAACAAGCTGTCATGGACAATCATTTGTTCACGTTTGGTTCTCTCTGTAGCTTTGGCGCTTAGGTTACGTTCACACCCTTCTGATGTGAAATGAATTGTTTTATCATGATACTCACTTACAGTTATACTAAGAAGTAATATTTTTTCATGAATCATTTTAAGAGTAATCACATAAAATAATGTGATTGCGAACAAAGTTGTTATTATTATTTTCATAACTTTTTAAGGGTATCAATATCAGTCGTAACTCTATAAGTTTCGTCTTATTACATTGTTTATATAATTATATATTATGTACATACTAGTTATTAGATGGCTAAGAAAGTTAAGGATACTATCCTATCATGAACGAATATATGTTTTATTATTAATTTAAATTTCACTAAATACGTTTGTTCTATACGTATAATTCTACGTATAAAACTTTGTGTCTGAAGGTTCATCCATAAAATCCAGGAACAAACCTTATTCAATCTTAGATACTGCCCCAGATTGGACTCTCCTAATCGATACGTATGAAAAGCACTATAAAATTTCGGAGGATGTTGGGGTTTTCGTCATCTAGACCTGACATATTTCTTTACTCGAGAGCGATAAAATATGTGGTCCTTGTGGAACTTACTGTACCGTGGGAAACAAATATACCGAAGGACCACACAATAAAGAAAAATGAATACTATGATCTCACAAACGAATTAACCAAAAATGGTTACGTGGTTAATTTGTATGCAGTGGAAGTGGGAGCGAGGGGCATACCAGTAAAATCTCTCTATAACCTACTTAAAAATCTAGGCCTATCGAGAGCTACCATAAGCTCATTACTAGGACGAATGTCTAAAGTGGCACTAGTAGGTTCGCATCAAATTTGGTTAGGCAGGGAGGGGAACTTGGGTAGTGAAGGGAAGTGTTGATGTACATCAACAAAAGGGGCCCCTTCTAAACCTAGACTTGGGTCGCAAGTCCCAAGCACTGTCCCGAGTTCCCAACTCAGCAACGCGAGGGAATTAATATTTCGTGAAAACTTTTGGGGCTTGATTGATGGATGGAATATGTCTATTTTCAAATTGTATAATAGTGACATTATAGATGTGGCATAACAATACATGTTCTACACACTCTCATCCACATTAAAGAAGCCATCTTACTATTCCCACCGCGTCCAAAGGCTTTAGTCATTTAACTTTTTGGTGACTGTTGCGAAATAAAACGTCACGTTAGCGACGACCGGTGGCCTTTATCGCCGGCGGGCACCCGCGGGGCCGCCGCGGGCCCAGGGCACGCAGCCGGGGCTGTTTCCCACTGATAAAATATTACAACCACATACCACGTCTTTGTTACAAACAACACACTGTTTAGTAACAAGTGTCATAGAATTAATTTATACATGTTTTTTATACTTATTATTATATAAAATGCTCACCAATGAACCAAATAGGTTATTTTATGGTTGGTTTACATTTTAATCCAATACATATAACATAATCGTAACAAGTAAAGAAGTGTATATTAAAATCTAGTGGGGCGGAAATCACACAGTGATTGTCAAACTTCGGGCCAAACTTAGATATTTGTGTTGCAGTATTTTTATTCAAAATTACAGACCTTAGGCTTTATGCATATTATTCGACGCGTCTTTATATATTGAGCAATAAATATGAAGAAAATGAAATCAAATCAAACGTCTTCGACGTCAAAAACACAAAAAAATGATTCTATATTTCAGTTTCTTTCAGAGTCTGGTTGTTTTATGTAAATATACAATATACGTATTGTCATTGTTACTCAAATGTCAAAGTCTAATACGCGTTACTCTGATAACTCGAAAGAAACTCACTTGTAAAAGTTTTTTAGGGACAATTTGTATGGTAGGTACCCGAACCTTGAACGTACAAACCCCAAAATCTAATCAGTTCTTCCCATTAACCAAACAAGATGACTGGCGAAAGAATTTTTTAAATCGGATAAGTGGTTCTTGAGTTATTGCGTAAACAGACATCCAGACATCCAGACCAACAGACAGACCGACACAAAAATTGTTTTTGCTTAATTAGACTTAGAATCATGTGAAACGTCGAGAAAAGTGATAAAAAGTGGGTGTAAGATTTTGATATTTTTTGTGTGATTTTAAGACTTCGGTGTCCACCTGCTTGGTGGCCCGAAGTAAATTTATTTTAATCAAAACTAATAGTTACAGCGATTGCAATGCAAAATATATATTTTGACGAATTTTTGTCAGTTTCTCCGTTGATTATCTTATCGATGTTCGAGCACTACGTGAAGATCACCGAACAGATACAGCCGAAATTTTGCATAAACACTTTCCAAGGGTCTGGTCGTAAGAGCATTTCGACATAAACGATTTGTTTACGTTGTAAATGTTGATGAAATTGTTTAGCTCGCTCCAACTCGTGCATAGTCAAAAACAATTTATATACATAAAAATCTCAAACCAGATTATTATTACAATAATAGATAAAAAATATATGCATCAACATTTATTTTCAGTTTTATCTTACATACACACTTTTGTTACATCAGTATACTATACTCGCAAAGTAGGAAATTATTTAAGAACTTAAGACATTAACGGAACACTGCCCTTAAGCCAAATTGATCACCACATTATCTACTTAGCATTTCCCCCGAGACTTCAATTAAGAGCACCTTCCACAACTTTTTCCCCAAAGGGCCCCACTTCCCTACATTATATTATCATCTGCGTTATCTAACCTTGGCTTACCAAGGTCCCCGAGGATATTGATTATGATATTAGAGGTGGTGTATACCCAATGAAGATGCTTAAATATTTACATATAAAAGGTAGGCTAATGGACCGGACAGCAGGGTTGACACTTTGGGGAAAATGGTCGGATATTTTGTCCTGCAAGGGCTTTAGGCTTCGCTAAATTTGTTTGACACTGAGATCAGTAAGGATGTAAGCCCTCACGCCCGTGGTTCTGACTTCGTGATTTGGATATTGCATTAAGAAATGCAAGCAACTAGGTACTGATATTTGTTTAAATGTAACGGGCTGTATACGCTTCTTTAACATCCAAGCAAGGAAAAAAAATATTTAAGAGTAAAATTAAAACGGAACTTTGCCAAAAAGACTATTAAGCTTGGATACGAACTGTTTGTTCTCTCACTATGCTACTCAAAAAACATTATAATTAAATTAGGTAAACATGTTTGTTTGGTTTAGTTTGTTATTTTTGACGTTTTGTGAGTGCCGTTTTTATGGTCTATACAGAATAAATTAATTTTGACTTTGACTCTGACTAAACATATATATAAATCTTAAGGCTTTCACACTTTCACGGCCAGCGTTGCATGTAGAATATACTGCTTCCGGGCTGTTTGGCCTTGGTCCATCGGAAACTTGGATTCCATACGTTTCGTCGATCACTGCGGTCGACATCTTCAGTGGTACAGCTCGGTACGCCGTCGCGTACGGAGAACCGTCCTCGGCGGCGAACTCGCTGCGACTGATGTAGCGGCCCGAGTCACTGACGTATTTATAGGCGCAGTTGGAGATCCTTGTGCTCAACTTGGCTATTTCGGCTATGATCAAGTCCGTGCCCTTGCATGTACCGGCATGGTGACCTACCTCGCTAATCTGCGCCGAACCGGTGGTCTCCAAAACCTTATCTGCCATAGCTGCGAGGTTGTCTAGCTCCTTGCTGTCTGACACGGCTAGCACTGCACGCACCGATGGAGGTAGGTGACCTTGCCACAGAAGTCTCTGCGTATCGTCGGGTATTTTACCTTTGGCCAACTCTCATGCGGCGCAGGAGCTGGGAAGGCTTTTGATCACCCAAATCCATTTCGCTGATCAGTTTCTGTAATTGTCGATTTTCGGATTCCTCGTAAATTGCGAGTAGGCGCTGTTTTAAAACTTTAAATTTATTTTCCTCTGGGGGGTCCATCAAAAGGTCGCTCACCTGCTGAATCGCCTCTTTGGACAGCTTGGAGACCACGATGTCAAATCTAGCGACGTCCGAAAGCTTCTGCGGGGCTAGCATGGCCTCGATACGTATGAACCAAACACGCGGTGAATCAATCCAGAATTCCGGAATTTTAGAAGTTAACGTGATGGCTGCTAAATCTACAGCCGAACCTGTCATGGTCTCCGCCACTCCGGACTCCTGCTTACTGGGCGCTGTATCCTTGGCGGCCATGGCTATCTCTTACCGTAGCACTAAATCACGGTCACTATAGCTTCACCCCCGAATTTGTCGTTGTACTCGAAATATGTGTACTGAAAATCGCGTTACTCCCGAAAAAAAATATTATTCACATAGCCCCCGAAAAAAGATCACGTCGGGGTCACCACTGTAAATGTCCTTGGGATCGAGAGGGGGGATGGAATCAAGAAACACTTTATTTAATTCATGCGTTTATTCGTATCTACGGTCGTACAGAGAGTGGGCTTACATTGCCCGACACTATACTTATATCTAACATAAGTATCTAACGTTCGTCACAGCATACATGTAGCTGCTTATAGCCGCTACAGGGGAAACAACGTGATCGGTCGAGATTGGTTGAGAGCTGCGCAACCGATGCGCTCGATCCTGATTGGTCGAGGCTAAGCAAGAGGGTGGGGCCTCGCGATACCAGGGATGGTGGTGGCTTCGTCATGTTTGAATTGTGATGACGCGCGGCTCTCAGTGCTGGGTACCAATCTTTTTGGAGATGAAAACCTTCGTTTTTTCTATTAAAATTGTTGGGATGCTTGAATATTTCGATGGCTTCTCGACATAGCCGTGGGAAGAAATGTGAAGTGGTAGCTAGAACCTACGTGTTCTGAAATTTGATAGTATGATTACCATCCTTCTGGGTGTGTTCTGCAACCGCTGACTTGTCGAAGTGGCTGCGGCCGCGGCCTCAATTTCAGAACACAAAGGTTCTAGCTACCACTTCACATTTCTTCCCACGGCTATGTCGCTATATCAGTCGCAGCGATTTCGCCGCCGAGGAAGGTTCTCCGCACTCGACGGCGTCCCGAGCTGTACCACTGAAGATGTCGACCGCAGTGTTCAACGAAACGTCTGGAATTCAAGTTTCTGATGGACCACGACCAAACAGCCCGTAAGCAGTATATTCTATATAAACATATATAGTCAAAAAATAAAATAGGAGCGTTTTCATTATAAAAGAATAAATATGATATCGAGCAAAAAATACATGCAATTACCTGGCAATCCTTAAATATATCACCATTTCATTACATCAATTCTCCATAGCTCCAAAAAGTACCACGATTTGAGTGAGCATCACGTGATAAATGCTTGCTAAACCTATGCAGTTAGCACAGATTTAACAAGCCTTTTAAAACATTAAACAAACTACATTAATGCGTCGTATAGAAATGGTGCGACATATTCCATTGCCTTTGAGCAGATTCTGTTACAATCTCCAACAATATTATCTATCACATGAGTTCACGGTGTTATCGCAGAGATATCGAGGATTTATATATTTTATTTGCTTAGTGGCCGCCATTCACTCGACCGCTGTCTGTGGCAGAAGCGGTTTTCTGTTTAGATGTGGTATTATGTCCAATATTATTATTTCATCGTCCAATTTAAAACATATTATATTGGAAAACTGGATAACTGGCGTTTTTCATCTATCCAGTGCCTCCAAAACCACCGGTTTAAATATAAGGTATACAAACTTTCAAAAAGTAGTATTTGCAAAAATATATGATAAATAATATTTTGTAAAGTGAAATAAATTGCCAAAAGAAGTGTTCTGACTATTAAACATTTTTTTGCCATCTGGTTACCTTCAGATTAAGCCAATACTGATAGAACCTGATATCGTCCACCATCAGATGATTAGGTTTGTTTTAGAAAGATTATAATTAGAAGAATTGGATGTATACACCCAATTTCTCCCTACGGTATTTGGGGCCCAAGTAAACCTCACCTGCGAGACGGTATAACGTCGGGTTTCCTTTCGAGGTTAAGGGGTCAGTCATTAGTCACCCCCGAGAGGAGAGAGAATACAAGAGCGGACTCCGGGGTCCAGGATGCAACGTGCGGATGCGACTAGGTTTTTGCATCCATCGCGAATAAACAGGCGAACAGATGAACAGACAAACAGACGAGAATTCTACAAAAAATATTTTCTTATTCAGAATCGTTAATTTAACATAACCCAAGTTTTTTTTTCAAATACCTCCAATAAAGAGACACAACTAATTTTCAATTTTATAATAGTATATAGATTTATTTATATCTTATCTGTTGTAATGAATTAAAACCCAAGCTGGCTATTTCACTTTCAACACCGCCAACCATGCACAAATGCAAATCAATACCTGTAAATACTGCACTTCACTTAATAATTACAGCGAGTAGATTGCACTGAGCGGTCTTCTTGTCGACTGCGGCGGAATGGCACGGGGCCGGGGGTGGGGTTGATCAAATACGGGTGTGCAAACACATTGATTGATGATTTGATCACAGCCCCGCGATTAACTCGCTCACCAGAACTCCTGATAGACTCGTGACAAACAGTGCTCCTTCAGTAAATAGAGCTATAATTTCATTCATTCTGCCATAAAATTTAACTCTTTTTTAAATAAAACTACTTTCAACGGATTCTATAGTGGTTTATTTGGTGTTATTCATTTAAATGACACCATATAATAAATCGCGCAAACTTTCGACAATATCATAAGCTTAGTTGATAAAGAGTATACTAGGTACTGTATGTGATTGGGGTGCTTGGTTGGGCACCTCCACGCGGTGCACCCTGGGCAACGGAGACGGCAGCGCCTCTCTCCTAGGGCGGGAGAGACGCTGCCGCCTACGGCCAACTCCGACCGAGGTGAGGACGGCCCTGTTGAGGGCTGTTCGGAAGCTTTCCACGTGTCCCTCTGATTAGCAGAGGGCACAGTGGAGAGCAAGTAAGGGGGCCGTCTCAAAACCGGAGATGGCCCAGGGTCAGTCGGGGTGCGAGGGATATGCTCTATGAGTAACCTTACACCCCGGCGTCTTAAGACCCGAGACGGCGTGCGGTTTTAGTCGGTTCAAGCCCGACATAACCGCCCCCGCTGGAGACCCCCCGCTCTCCAGCGGGGGCGGTATCCGAAGGGATTTCCGCACGAAAAAAAAAAAAAAAGGTACTGTATGTGATTTTCATAAACTACACATAATGACTGGAAGATTGTAAGGAGCATTTGGAGTTTTTTCAAAATATAAACCTTTTGAAAGACTTTTTATAACATGAGATCTTGAGAGATGACTGAGAGACGGGCTAAGAGGGTTATTAACAACGATGCACTATTCGAGGAAATGCTAGGGAGAGTCTAGAGTACATGATTCAAAGTTAAGAGCCTATCCTTAAGGTGAGTGTGAGTTGGAAGCGCATAATTTAATCCTTCTAAGCCCTTTCCGTTATCGAACTACCATATTTACGGTGAAATACCATCGCTACACGGTGTATACTCTACTCATACACACGAAACATTTTGAGAATACGTTCATTAGGCGTGAATACTACTAAGGAGTGGATCACCATACCTGTCAAAGTCAAAGTCAAAGTCAAAGTCTTTATTTTTCAAAATAGTGCAACGTAATTACATCTTTTTGACGTCAAAATCTGCTTAAAACTAAGTTTACCACCGCTTCCTAGGCCCTAGTGGAGAAGAAACGGCGCAACAAACTCCACTGCGGCATTTTCGAGACGTCATATTATAAATAGTGATTTCTTAAGACTAAATATGGACGAATGTACATTTTTGTCTCGTGTCAAGATAAATAAAGGTATATAAAAAAAACAAAAGTTAAAATAAAAATTTAACCTAAGTTAAAAGTTGAAATAATTTAAAAAAGTTAAAATATGGTAAAAAAAAAAAAAAAAAAAAAAGGTTGCCTACTACAATATTATGCTGTAGTTGTAGCATTAAAAGGGGCCTGCACCATGCTCAAGCCAGACATTTTTGTCTTTAAGGTAATCATCTGTCCTATAGTATGCTTTTTTACATAAGGTGGTCTTAACAAAGGTTTTAAATTTATTGTCAGGCATACCAAGGACCGATTCAGGTAATTTATTATAAAAGCGTATACCTTCCCCCCTAAAAGAATCACTAACTTTGCTGAGCCGATAACATGGAAGGATCAGTTTATTTTTATTGCGCAGATTTCTGTCTGTAATGTCACTTACTTTTGTAAAATTGGAAATATTTTTCCTGACATACAGTATGTTCTCGAATATATATTGGGAAGCTACAGTTAAAATATTAATATTTTTGAATCGTTCCCTAAGAGAATCTCTTTTACCTAAACAATAAATGGCACGAATTGCCCTTTTTTGTAATATAAAGATAGTTTCTAAATCTGCTGCATTCCCCCAAAGTAGTATTCCATAGGACATCAGACAATGGAAGTAACTAAAGTATACCAGCCTAGCAGTAGATTCATCTGTCAACCGCCTAATCTGTCTGACAGCGTAAGCAGCAGAGCTGAGTTTATTGGCCAAAATAGTGATATGGTCACCCCATTGCAATTTCGAATCCATTGTAATTCCTAGAAAGGTAGTGCTATTTACAAATTCCAACCTTTGCCCCCCCAGCATGATATCAACGTGTGTTTGCCTCACATTAGGCAGTGTAAACCTAATGCATTTGGTCTTTTCTGCATTCAACAATAGGTTGTTTGCAGAAAACCAATTTGAAATGGCGTTCAAAATATTATTAACATTATTTGCATTTGTATTACGCCGATCCACTTTGAATATTAGCGACGTATCATCCGCAAACAATACTATGCCAGCTTGTGCTTCAATTATATTAGGCAGGTCATTGATGTAAACCAAGAAGAGAAAAGGTCCTAGGATTGATCCCTGGGGTACACCTATTTTTAAGTTTGATCCATTTGACTTAACGTTATTCACATCAACAGTCTGAAGTCTATCTGTTAAATAAGATTCTACTAATTCTGTGGATTTTTTGTCAAAACCGTACCGACGTAACTTGAGCAAAAGTGTCTGATGGTCAACACAATCAAACGCCTTAGAAAGATCACAGAATACCCCAATAACATCCTGCGATCCCTCCCAAGCGTCGTAAATTAAGTTAACTAGGCTAACTCCCGCATCGGTGGTAGATTTCCCGCCAGTAAAGCCATACTGTTGGCTGTGGAAAAGATTGTTGGTTTTGAAATGTAGTTGCATTTGATTGAGCATCACTCTTTCAAACACCTTACTCAAAGCTGGCAAAATAGAGATAGGGCGGTAGTTTCCAAGTTCTGACTTAGATCCTTTCTTAAATCCTGACTCTGTGTTTCCAAAAAACAATAACCTGGGAATCTTCAAGTCACATGTGAATAGGCTACTTCGGGTTAACCTTTTTTTTACGTTCGGAAATCCTTTCGGATACCCCCCCCCCCCCCCGCCGGCCAGCGGTAGGTTATGTCGTGACATAACATAACATAACTTTACGCCTGTATCCCCGAAGGGGTAGGCAGAGGTGTATTACACACCCACGATTCGCCAGTTATGTTTAGGTCCCAATGTAATAGGGGGCGAGATTATTGCCATCTTCCGGGTACATTATTAAGCGAGCGATTATTAACATTAATTAATGCACACATAACTACGAAAAGTCAGAGGTGTGTGCCCGTGGCGACTGGGGATCGAACTCGAGAACTCGTCTCAGCAGTCCCTTATGTACGCCACTGGGCTATCGTTGCTTGTGTGCTAAAACCGCACGGTGTCCTGCCCAAGTGTCCATTGCCGGGTACCCCGAGTAAGCCCTCGAAAGGATAACCCCAGGGAGGAGATAACCATAATATACAAATTACTCAGTACTTCTAGGCTAGTGTGTTCCATCGACAACCACGTCATCACTGAGTCAAACGCGGACCTCTCAAAGATAAAAAAATCGACCAACTGAACTAGAAGTGGAAAAAATATAACGGAGATTCCTACTTGATACCCAGTTCTTTTTCTACAAATAGGTAACATAATGTTTTAAGTAAAAAGCCTGCATTATTATCTTGATGAGATTTCTTTCCACGAAAGAAGATCTCATTTACACTGTGTCGAATTCAATTTTAGATAATTCCTACAAACCTGTTTTCTTGGTACGATATCTTAATAATATAGGTATTCATGTATGTTAACGTAAAGGATAACATATTTATACGGCCATACTTCCTTTATTATATTTCTTATCTTTATATCCAAACCGGTGCTTTCTGTCAGTATTCATAAAAACACTTGAGTTCTTCCTTTACCATTAATAATTATTTGTTGGAAGGAAGGATTGTTTGATTAGGAGAATATTTTGTCCTCTCGTATCGAAGTTGTCTTTATTTACAAACCGTTCATCAATGTCCGGTAAAGGCCTCAGTAATTGCCGATGTGTGTTCTGCCGTAGGTTATTCCTGGACGAATTGGGTACATTTTTGTTACTTGCTAGTGTGTTATTTTAATCGTTTAGCTTGATCAACTCATTTGAAAAGTTCAGAAGGGATATCGAATTTAAAAAGCTATTAATATAACTACTATCGATGAAAAAAATGAAAGATTATGTATCTATTTAAATAAAACAGTGAAATCTTGTCGTAGACTTTTTTTTTTCAATGTAAAAAGAGATAATTCATTTACTTATTTTTAATTTTTACGTATAGTGATCTCATATTTTAATAACTCTAAAGAGTTTTGATCCTAACCTGAATGTAATGCTCTCGTTATTTTGACATAATACGCGAACGTATGTTTAAAAAGTCTTATAAAATTTCCTGGAGTATTATTAATAAATTGAACTTTGTCATCTGCATTCGTTTAATATAATACGAGTGTTGTTTATTTCTTTGAATATTTTGTGAGAAGCAAAACCGCATTTTTTTCCATTTAGATAAACTATGAGAATGTGGTCATTTTTCATCAAGATTTCTGAGTTATGATTTATATATAATCTGAATCTCGGAAGCAGGTTTTAACGATTTTCATAGTAAACAGAGGGTTTTCTCCTTAGCTGTACGCATAATAAATGTGTCGCCGAAACGTTTCGTGCGTATGAGTCTCCACCATGTAGCGGTGGCGCGTCGCTGTGCGTCTGGTCGTTCGTTGGTGGAAAGGGCTTGGAGGGATCAAGTTGTGCAATTCCAGCGTACACTCACCGAAATGCATCCGGTAAAAAACCGATAGGCCTGCAACTTTGCGTCGATGTTCAAGGCTCTGAAGCCTTTTCTCGACGATTGCATCGTTATTGATGAGCCTCTTGGCCCGTCTCTCTATTGTCTCAAGCAATGGAATTTAATGGAATAGAATTTGGTGGTTACCTATCTTTGATACAATTTTTTAATTTTAACAATGATTTTTCTGAACTAATGAAATTCGGAAAAATAAAAATTCGTATTTATGACTTTCAGATAAATAAATATCGTGTTTTTGAATAGTCGGAATTTTGTTTCTTAGGAATTATAATATTGTGTATATTATATTATGAAATTTGGAATTATGGAATTCAGAATAACGAAATTCGGAATTATGAAATTTGGAGTTATGGAATTCGAAATTACGAAATTCGGAATTATGAAATTCGGAATTATGAAATTTGGAGTTATGGAATTCGAAATTACGAAATTTGGAATTATGAAATTTGGAATGAAATTCGAATTATGAAATTCAGAATACTGAAATTGGGAGTTAAATATTTCGAAATTTCCCATATATTATAACTTTCTAAGCACCTAAGTGTAGGTAAATCTCCGCTCCGCTCGTGCTCCTCCTCTCACTCTTTTATTGAGTCTTAGCAGTTAGTAGTTATCTAGAGAACGAAGCTTTAATAAAGTAGTACGCCAATATTTGCCAACAGACAGAACAATGCGCACCACAATGTGAAATATTTAATTTTTATATGGGATGCAGGCCGGCCGCCATGACACATTGCCGCAATGACATTTATTGCGCCACAGATTACATTTCAAGATGGCCAATATATATTACCGTAACACTACAGCCAGCATCGATAACAGCACGCGATATTGATATAACGACACCGGTACAAAGTATAAATTGTTTTTAAAGCCCGAGGGATTGGAAGTGGAGTGTTATTATAATGGTTTTATTAAAATTTGCGAGTCAGTTTAAATGAAAGATATTCTTTTATTATTACATTAAGTTTGTGTGCTGAGTATTTTTTATAACTGCTCAGGGAGCTCTCTTCCACCACATACATACATATAGTCACGCCTCTTTCCTATTGGGGTAGGCAGAGTCAACATCTTTCCACTTGCTACAATCCTGGCATACGCCTTTCGCTTCTTCCACTTTCATAATAGTTTTCATACATTCACGCCGGTTACGTGTACTTTTGACCTGCCTTTTCTTTAAAACGTCTTCGATCTGATTGGCATTCGCACGTCAAGGTCCACCTTTACCGGGTTGCCCAGTAGCCCTCGCCTCATAAATCTGCTTCCTTAATCTCCTTTCATCCATCCTCTCTACATGCCCGAACCATCTAAGCTTCCCTTTCTCTATCTTGGTCACTGCATCTTCTGCCATACCTCAACGTTCTGTTATCACGCTGTTCCTCACTCGGTCCATCAGGGTTCTCATTCATCGGATCTCTCATGGGAATCCTCCACAGCATTCAGTTTACTTTCATGTTCCTTCTGACACACCCAACATTCACTGCCATATATAAGTGTAGGGACGAGTACTCCTCTATTTACAGCCAGTCGTGCCTCTTCAGATACTTTCTGGCTGCTCATAAAATTATGCAGTGCCCCATTCACTTGATTTCCAGCCAAAACTCTTCGCTCAATTTCACAGTCATATTTTCCATCTTTCGTAAACTTTGAACCCAAGCATACACTCACGCATAACTCTTACACTTGTTCTTGTGTTTTTCCTTCAAGCAGGATTGTAAAATCAGTCATATTTACGACTCTTTCAAAAATTATCACTTTCGACTTACATTTACTTCCATTTTACACCCACCATATAGGAGCCCGAAATTACTTTGCCCCGGAGTTCACAATTATCTACCAGCGCCAGAAATTAAATTTGAACGGATGACGGCTATAGATTAACCGGTAACGAAAAGTAGCAGATTTGAATTCAACCCTGTAAGGAAACTATTGAATTGCAATTTTTTTATCTCCTTCTAATTTATATATTCTGGTCTGGAAACTTCCAGTGTACCTTTCATAATCTTTATTAGAAAGAAAGTTGTTACTATAAATGTCTGAAACAGTTACAGACGTTTGTGTGCGCAGTACAATTTAAATAAGAAACAAAACTACAGCGTTTCCAAAGGATTGAAATGTTTGCAAATTGCCTTCATATGCAGAGCGCTACGGAGACTGCGAGTTGTGAAATCGTTTTACATTCAGAATGCGGTACGTAGCGTTTTCAGGGAACAATGCACTGTAGCTTAATTATTGAACAATTATACAGTTGAATTTAGTATTTATTTTAAACGACAGCAAATGGGTATATCGTAACACTATGTATAACATACTATATAATATAGGGAGAGTGTACTTTTAGTTTTGTAAGAACGTTGTGACTACTTAATACTATGAATAAATAAAATTAGGAATTCAGTGCAGGGTGCGACTGAAATAAATTGAGCGAGCAGGAATCTTACATGAAAATAAGACATCTTACTACCATCGCGCGCTTAGCTAAGGCCGCGCGCTCGTGAAACTGTTTTTCAGTGATTATTCCTCAATGGTACATCGGACTTGAACCATCTCGCTTCAAAACACTCCTCAGTGTCCACACTATAACCGTGGTAAATTTGTCAAGATCGCGCGAATGGTTATGGAGGAGTTCAGCCACCAACAAACGGCTATGCGGGGGTATAAGAGCTTCGCTCGCTCAACTCAACAAAAGAAAAAATGTAAAGAACATCCCAAACAACAGATACATAGTATAAAATAATGCATTTGAAGCCTGAAATAATTTTTTAAATTATTTACACGAAGTTTTTGCGTATTTTCAGTTAAAAGCCGACCATTAAAATAACTCCGCGTAATGACCGGCGATTGTGACTTGATCGCTACAGAGGCCGCAACACTTGTTTGAAAAGCAAGACAAAATATACCTCGTAATATTGTTGTTTAGGTCGACCACTGCGGGGAAACAAAAAAGATGTATTATTTACTTAAATGTCGGATGTTTGTGGGACTGCGATGGGCGTTGTTGGGAAGTGCGTCATATCGTGACATTTACAATATTAATAACTATACATTCTTACAGTTGGGTTTGACAGTTCTTATTACAAGAATAAGTTATGTGACATATTCCATTTCAATATGGCAACATTACTAACATTATTAACATGTCCGTTGTTCGCTGTACCATCATGTAGAACAAACGTCGAAGATTTTAATGATCATTAAAAGACTTAGATATATTTGCCACGCGTGCTAATGTATTTAGATGTATTTTAATTCAATATACTCGTATTAAGCAGATTAAATAATAGCACGTTCATGCAGTGACTATTTTTATAGTATTTCCGATTCCTTATTTTTTCTTTAATGTAAACATTTAAGTAAAATTAATAACAACTTAATTGCAAGCGGCGATAGCCCAGTGGCGTACGTAATGGACTGCCGAGACGAGGTCTCGAGTTCGATCCCCAGTCGCCCCGGGCACACACCTCTGACTTTTCGTAGTTATGTGTGTATTAAAAATGTTGATTATCGCTTGCTTAGTAATGTGCCCGGTAGATGGCAATAGGCTCGCTCCCTATTACATTGGGACTTAAACATAACTGGCGAATCGTGGGTGTGCAATACACCTCTGCCTACCCCTTCGGGGATACAGGCGTGAAGTTATGTATGTATGTATGTATGTAATGGCTAAAATTGTCATTACTCGACATATATTCTGTGGATTACGCTGTGAGTGCACATTTAGTCATTGTTAATTTATCTATTCGTTGTAATTATATTTAGTGTGTAACTGTTTGTAAATCCCTAATAAATAAATAAATAAACAACACTAATTCACACATTATCAACAATAATTGTAACCAACATTAAAAATGCTTAAAAAGGCCCCAAGACATTTAGTATATCGGAGAATTTCGAATATCTCAGATATGTCCATGTAGCTCTGTTGGTCAGAGTTGCGATCAGTTCATTACAGGGGGAATCCCCTGGAAGGAACTGATCGCGGGCTCAAGTCCCGTCCTGGATGTTCAATTTTTGCGAGTTAAATCTATCTATCTTTTAGGTTTAGTTTTCTTAACATTTATGTAAAATTATTGTTGTATATATATATATTTGAAGTTAATAATTTCATTGTTACTCTTAAAAAAAACTAACCTACCCTTTGAAACTTAAACCTCAATTTGAGACTGTCTCATCAAAGAGGAATATATAATTGTTTATGTTTAAAGTACATAGTATAAACCAAAGTGACGAAACAAACCTCCGGCTTCAAACAAACCAAAGTGACAGGTCCAGCTCAAGTTTACGCGCTGAATAACTGATCTTTACCTATGAAATTGCCGAAATTTTCTTACAAATTCATCAGTTCGTTATTCCTGTAATTTAATTGCTATTTCCATTATTTATATTTTGTTTGAAAGTTGTTTTCCAGATTTTACAACTCTGTATTAAATTTTGTTTTTATTGGCCGCTTGATAAATTAATTCGATCTTCAAAAACAGGACTTTCTAAATGCTATCCATTTTGATGATAAATTTCGTATTACGTTACATGAATGGGCTGACTCGACCGGGGAAGCACCACCCTCTCACAGAATATCGACGCCAAGTAACAGTATTTGAACTGTTGCGTTCCGTTTGGTGAGTGAGAGTGCCGGAGCCCAAACTCCTTTCCCATCCCCTCCCAAACTCCTTTCCCATCCCCTTTCCTTTACAGGGTCGGCAGCGCGAGTGTGACCCCACTGGTGTTGCACACGTCCATAGGCCGCGGTAACCGCTTCCCATCAGGTGGAGCGTGTGCTTGTCTGCCACCTTAGTGGTATAAAAAAAAAAAACTTAACAGCTGTCACTTTTTAAAAATGTAATTAAAAGTTGCTGTTAGTTTGTAGTAATGTTGTCTCATTCATACACAAAAAAAATCATAACATATGGATTTGTCATTCCTAAAAAAAAAAGCAAGAATGTTAGTACTGAAAATTGGGTTTCCTCCAATTTCTTCAAGAAAAACGGCAATTTCATATGTAACGACCTAATATAATTAATACACTGCTTACCACTCTCAGTTTCAAATCAGTACAATATCTTGTACGAAGGACGTATATCCACGAACGACTTATTGTGGATAGGGCAAAAAGAGAATCGTGTGTTCCGATATTATGTATATTTATATTCAGAAGAAGGGTGCCCCACCAAGATCATAGGGGAGGAGCCAACGTCACCTGCAAGCTGGTACTCCTGAAGATTAACGGATGAGACTCTGGTGCCGGCTTTCCTCGAGAAAGAAGAAAGAAAGAAAATAACTTTATTAAGGACATGCACAAATAGGTTACAACAAAAATATATATATACATATAGATAATAGGTGTGCGAGCCCAACAGGTCGCCATCTCAGCATAAATGCTGCTCATCATATGATGAAAGGAGCTGATATTCCGATGACGCCTTTGTAACGACGCGACGCCACGCAAGTGTGCACAAGTACGCAAGGATTCACATTATTTACTTATTGTTACTACACATATTTACTATTATTTATTATACACATGATACTAAACAAAAACAAAAAAGCAAAGAAAAAGGAAAACAATATCAAAATATAATTTAACACGTTTAACATACCGAACATAACTGTAAGACCTGTAACTAACCTATGTTCCACAAATAAATGATTATGATTATGATTTGGATAATAATATCAAAATAACAAAACAAAACACACTTTAAATTGACAATTAGTTTCTGTGCGTACTCCATAGATATAAGAAAAAAACTTTTTAACAAAAAATTAAACCGCTGAAAAAAGTGAAAATTAAAACATAATAAACCTTTTTTATTTAACCTTAATAACTTCTTAAAGTAATGAAACTATATCTAAGTATATATTTTTGTGAATAGTTGAGTTTTTACTTACTCTTAATAACTAAGTTCTTAAACTAATTTAAGTAAAGCTAAGTAATTTTGAGTCGGCGCCTCCCGCGGTATCCCGCATAAGCGGCGCTATGTCCAACTGCAACTGGCATCTGTCATGTCACCCACTGTAACGGACTTTACTTTTTACTTTACAGTGGGTGACATGACAGATGACAGTTAAACGAACAGTTAATAGAACGTAAACAATAACATAACATAACATAAACTCACGCCTATATCCCCGAAGGGGTAGGCAGAGGTGCTAGCACCCACGTTTCGCCAGTTTATGTTTTAGGTCCCAATGTAATAGGTGGCGAGCCTATTGCCATTAACCGGGCACTTATAAACCTGCGATAAATACACACATAACTTCGAAAAGCATCGAAAAGTCATTGGTGTGTGCCATGGTAATACCTTTTTTTTTTTTTTTATCGTGCGGAAATCCCTTCGGATACCCCCCCGCGTGCCAGCGGGGGCGGTTATGTCGGGCTTGAACCGACTAAAACCGCACGCCGTCTCGGGTCTACAGACGCCGGGGTGTAAGGTTGCCCATAGAGCATATCCCTCGCACCCCGACTGACCCTGGGCCATCTCCGGTTTCGGTAATACCTGGGATCGAACCCGAGACCTCGTCTCAGCAGTCCTTTACCCCTACCACTAGGCTACCGTGGATATTCATACGAAACAATAGTCATACGAAAACTAACTAACTCTATGGATTGGGAAGTCGGACAGAAATCACGCCTACAAAAGCTAAAACGAAAAAATAAAAGGAGTAGCAGGACAGCCGGGGTCCAGGGTGCCAGCTTTGAATGCGACTGAAATTGACGCCCAGATGAAGATTTATATTCAGCAGATACCGAGGACATACACCAAGCTGTAAATATTACAATGGTTGGATATAAATGTAGTTTTAGAATGTGGGTATAATGTTGTTGGTACAGCGCTGCGGTGTGGAAGTTGCGTGTGTACACACGAGACGTTGATTATTGTACAACTTCGTTTCATATTACGTTTGAACTTAACGGTACAAATATATACTTTACTCACGTTAATTTGACTAAACTGAATTTTGCTCTATTTTGACCTTATCTGTGACTCTCGTTTCCAAATGTGCACATATTTAAATGCCACTTTTAAACTGAAAGCACAAACTATAATTAGCCTAATGTCTATAATTCCTCAATTCACATAAAGCAGCATTCAGGATTATGTGTTGAAACGTTACCAGCTTAATGCAGCATATTACAAATGTATTGGATGGCTCATGAAAAGGTTTATTATCTCCATATTAATGTATAGCTGCCGAGCGTTTGGAATTGGATTAAAACATTAAGTTGAAATAACATGTCTGTAAAAAGCAATTGACTGTCTAAACTGTTATTCATCAGAAATAGTACGTACATTTAGAAAAATATATCTTCTTCATTTTTGTAGACGGTTCCTAAGTTGACCAATTTTGGTTGAATATCGATTTACTATGGTAACATAACATAACATAACATAACATAAACTCACGCCTATATCCCCGAAGGGGTAGGCAGAGGTGCTAGCACCCACATTTCTCCAGTTTATGTTTAGGTCCCAATGTAATAGGTGGCGAGCCTATTGCCATTAACCGGGCACTTTTAAACCTGCGATAAATACACACATAACTTCGAAAAGTATCGAAAAGTCATTGGTGTGTGCCATGGTAAAACCTGGGATCGAACCCGAGACCTCGTCTCAGCAGTCCATTACCCATACCACTAGGCTATCGTGGTTTACTATGGTGTCATAGTTTATTTCTATTATGGGTCACATTAGAGTGACTCGTGAGTGGTAGGGTCAAGCAACAGTCATTTTGGCCGTTGCATAAATGGGCCGACTCGACCGGGGAAGCACCACCCTCTCACAGAATATCAACGCCAAGTAACAGTATTTGAACTGTTGCGTTCCGTTTAGTGAGTGAGAGTGCCGGAGCCCAAACTCCTTTGCCCGTCCCCTCCCAAACTCCTTTCCCATCCCCTTTCCTATACAGGGTCGGCAGCGCGAGTGTGACGCCACTGGTGTTGCACACGTCCATAGGCCGCGGTAACCACTTCCCATCAGGTGGGCCGTGTGCTTGTCTGCCACCTTGTGGTATAAAAAAAAATATCTTGAAGTTGGCACTTATATTTAGATGAGATCGGACCCGTAAAAGACAGGTTTTTGACTATCCTTTGAAGAGATTTTTATGTATGTGAGCAAAACCAAGTTGTTCGTGCATTGTTTCACTACATATTTCGCTTGTCCACAGGTTAAATATAATTATTTTATAGCTGATATGTATACTCTAAGGCTGAAACCGTTTCTAACAAGTGCAACTGTGTTTTTTAACTTTTTAATTCATACTGGGTCTCTGGTAAGTGAATGCACTCGTTGATCTGAGATTTACGAAGGATTTTTAAGTTAACTGTAACTTTTCTCTAACTTTTAATAATGAAGTTTGTTTGTTTATTAAGTGAAGTCCTGACATTTATGGCATAAACATAGGTGACGGTTGAGATTGATTTCGAGAATCGCACGATATATGTATTGTTGGAACCGGCGATAGGTGCCTAACATGAAGTTTTTTTTTCTGCAAAGAATACTAGTAATACTTCTAACCCCTGCAGCTAGGTTAAATTGCTTAAATTAGGAGTGGATTCACGTAATAATTTGAATTCGGGACCTCTCGATTTAAGGCCGACTACATATACACCTTAGGCACATCATTGGTCAAAGATTTCACTGGTGGCAGAAATTTGATGACACAAATTTGTTACAAAATTCGGCCGGGTGGGTACCACCGTGCACGATTGCGAAAAACCCTCCATAGTAATCCAATTTCTGTTTGATTGCGTTCAGGGGTCAGCAAGTGCATAGCCGGGCAGGGGGATTGTGGTCGCAGCACTAGTGAGACCGGTGGGTGTCACGCGGTGCTGCGACGACAATCCTGTTCTGATGAGGCCGTCAAGCTGAGTGCCACCATTGTTAACATGGTACGTGTATGTAATGGTGACCCTCTTTCCTGAGACTTTACCTTCAGCTTACCATCGGGCGAGGTGAAGTCAAATTGACGTGTCCTAAATATAAAAAAAAAAAAAAAAAAATGAGCACTGCGTTGTGGGTTAAAGGTATATTATAGTATACAGGGATATCGACAGCTAAACCTTCCCATTGACCTCTGATTCATCTTAGCTGTGTACCTTGCGGTGCCTTGGTGGGTTACACAGGACTCGGGTCCTATTGAGAGCATAGTGGCGCTTGACAAATATTTGTGCAGCCACCGGCGCCGCAGGAGCGACTCGAGCCAAGAGACGAAAGCGATTAGTTAATGTGATGTGGTCATTTGTAGGTGGATTACTTGGGTAAGTATACTTTGCTATAGGCATAAAAACAATCTTTCGAGAACTCTAATGGCATCTATTTGTTTTTTTTTTTTTCATGCGGAATCCCCCGGATATCCTCCCCCCCCACGCAAATCGCGGGCTAGCGGGCCTGGTTTGATTGGATACTCTAATGGCACCTAAATTGGTGTTCTCTCCAGAATAGAGTGTGGCGATACCACATATACCCAGCGCTATCTAGCGACAGCAACTTGAACAACATCGATACTATTACGTCACAACCGGTTCTGCATCGCGAAAGTGAAGTCCGCGCTCTATATACTGAGTAAGCATGTCTACTGTCAACTGTATAGCTACGATGGGATTACCATATACGTAACGAATACAAATTCCTAAAATATGTATAAAAAAAAGCTCGCGTGCTGGTTTAATATTTATACAACAACTCAAAGACAATCGTTGGGCTGCGGCACGCCAGGCGTAATCACCTTGCCTGGTCGGAGGATCCTCATTTGTGTTGAAGCAACATCACCTTCAGAAGAGGAGGTTTATCATCATCACCATACGAGCACCAATCTCTATTGCATCCAAAGCCTGCTGCTTGGAGCCTGGGCTCCTCTCTACTCATTTAATTTATCTCATCTTTTACGGGAGGGATTGCCGACTGACCTCCCAGCCCCGAAAGGAAACCCTCCACCTGAGCATCGTCCTTCAATCCGGGGTTTCAATTGAAGTTGACTTGGCTTCGTTGAAGTTGGTGTGTCCCTATACATTCTGATGCAAAATCATGAAAGTTTGTCGCAAAATGGAGTATAACTGTGACGTTTACAAAACAGATAAAAAGTGATAATTTCAAATTAAATGCATCAATTTTAATTTTATTTAATATCGAAATATATTATTTTCTACACAACAATGGTCAGATTTTTAACCATATCTGAGCTACTCGGACCCAGACTTTTCATCGAACGACAATTGGTCGACATGACAATTCATCGACATATAATTGGTCGAAAACCCCATTGAGCGACAGGGATAATTAGTCAACATACAATTGGTCGAAAAGTCAATTGAACGACAACGATTACCTACTAGTCCACAACTCGTGTACACCGCGCGCCCCGGCACGGATAGATATAGGTTCGTGTTAGTTCACTTGTTATAATGCACGTAGAAATAGGAATAGCATAAGAAAGCTATCTACAGGTAACTAATATACTTTCCTAACCAAAACGACATCAACGAGTTTAAAAATTCGAACAATTCATTCTAAGTATCTAACCTAATTAATTCGACAAAAATTTGGTCGAAAAGACAATTCATCGACAATTATTACCTGTTTATACCTGTCTTAAGTCATAAACCATTAATCACACTCTCTACAAAATTCAAATTTCGATCAATAATATATGTCGACCAATTGACTTGTCGGGTAATTGTCATTGTCGACCTAAGCTCATGTCGAAAAATAATGTGTCGAATAATTATAATGTCGATCAATAATATGTCAACCCATTGTCGTGAACCCGAGCTACTTGCATTGGTACTTATATTACTAAAGTAACCTCAATGGCTATTTGATTAAATGGTGCTGGTTTCACATTGACAAAATTCGCTGGCTCTTTTATCTCACACTTTACCTTAGGGTCAAGAGTCCTCGATGGCCGCTCCTTGTGTCCGTATCCATTACGCCATGGTGCTTCGTATGTGAACCTTTCAATGGAACGTTTCAAGTATGAGACTTGAATGCGGTACACGATCGCAATATACCTAAATGTAAATCCTTGAATACTTCATAAACCTGTTCACAATTCAAATACCGTTACAAATTAACAAGCATCCTGTAGTAATCTTAAAGTTCCAGATGTTTAGAGATATAGTTTAGTTGAGATTGTTTACAGTTCTACCTATATCATTTGTATGTTCTGTTTCGTGAACTAACAGTTTAAATATAGCTCCGAAATACGTCTTATTTGACGAGTAAATACCATCTTCTATTTATTAGGGCATGATTGTACTGGGTAAAGTTTAATATGTTATTTATACATCTACTATCATTCTATACATATTATAATTGTTGATCCCGACTGACTGACTGAGTAATCAACACCGAGACTAAATCGCTGGGGTTACGTTATTTAGTTTTTAGGGTTCCGTTGCCAAATGGCAAAAAACGGAACCCTTATAGATTCGTCATGTCTGTCTGTCTGTCCGTCCGTATGTCACAGCCACTTTTTGGTAGTTAATGCGTATTATGTTGTAGAAAATACTCCTAAGGGGTAAAAAGGAAGATGAACGGTTATATGGTACTCCGTCATTTTCAAAGTGCGAAGCACGACATGTAATATGCTTCTTCTTTTAATAAAATGATTTCTGAGAAGGTGGATGAGGAGTAAAAAATGTTTATAGAAAGTTTTACTTCTGAAGTAAGAAGCTTAAAATAAAGAATTAAAGTTTCCTATGGTTTATATTCACAATAGATGGTGCTAAAATCGATTAATAGGATTTTTTTATGTAAAACCGGGGCCTTTTTTTTACGTGCGGAAATCCCTTCGGATACCCCTCTTCCGGCCAGCGGGGGCGGTTATGTCGTGCATCGACTAAAACCGCACGGTGTCCTACCCAAGTGTCCATTGCCGGGCACCCCGGGTAAGCCCTCGAAAGGCCCAAGGAAAAGAGAAAGGATAAGCCCAGGAAAACCGTGGCCTTGGCCAATAGTTCATACAAACATTTGAACAGTTTAATTACATTAGTATCAAAGTTATAATATTCGGTACATCTTGAGAAAAGAAATTATTTGCTATGGTGAAAATGTAACTTTTTTTATGCGTCTTAGGTGGCAGACAAACTCACGGCCCACCTGATGGGAAGCAGTTACCGTGGCCCATGGACGTGTGCAACACCAGAGGCGTCACACTTGCGATGCCGACCCTGTAAAAACCATCCAAATATCCTCTTCTTTCTCGAAGTCTGTTCCAAAAAGTGACGGAACTCGGTCCATATTACATGTGAACCAAATACCTCTTCGGAAATAATATACATACATTTATTATGTCTGTGGGAAGCAAACTTCGCCCAAAGATTTGATTTACGGGCTCTTCACATATGGACTTTACAACTGAATTACGCGCGAGTTTCTATTCTATCAAGTGGACGGACGAAGAATAGTTATTCGTCATTGAAGGCCTTCGTTATGCTTAACTTGACGCGAAAGTTCTAGCTTAGCGTTCTCGAAGTATTGTATGAGATTGGATTGAAACGGCTAGCTTTTGATCCAAGTTCCAACAATGTGAACTTGACGAAACAGATTACTTACAAATATTGTGTTAGCTGAAGATAAAAAAAAAATAAAGGATTGATATGATTTTGACATGGCTCTTGAGAACATTTTGTCTAGTACCAGGTACATATATTATCGGCGGCTGGGTCTCGAGGTGGCTCTGCATAAAACCGAGGCCCTGTTCTTTCATGGGCCTCGGAGCAAGCCACCTGAGGGATCCAGTCTCATCGTGGGAGGTAATCGCATCGGCATCAAGCCCCAAATGAAATATTTGGGGCTCGTGCTCGACGGCCGATGGGACTTCGGAGAGCACATCCGAAGTCTGGCCCCCAAACTGAAGGGCACAGCTCTCGCTCTGGCGCGGCTGCTGCCCAACATGAAGGGGCCCGATGACTCCTGCAGGAGACTCTACGCGGGGATCGTGCGGTCCATGGCCTTGTATGGGTGCCCAATATGGGCGGAGGCCCTGAAGGCCGGAAGTGTGCGGATGCTGCGCGCTCCGCAGCGAGTGATGGCCATCAGGGTCATCCGCGGGTACCGCACGATCTCCTTCGAGGCGGCGAGTCTCCTTGCCGGAACTCCGCCATGGGACCTGGAGGCGAGAGCCCTTTCGCAACTGTACCAGTGGCGAAAGGAGGCGCGGGAGCAGGGACTGAACCCCGAGCATCGAGAAATCGAGGCCATGCAGTCCCAGCTCCACCAGGTCGTGGTGGAGTGGAAGGAACGACTTGGGCGACCAAGCGCAGGGCACGCCGCAATAGCGGCGGTAAGGCCCATCATGGAGGATTGGCTAGAGAGGCGACACGGAAGCCTCTCGTACCGACTGACGCAGGTGATCTCCGGTAAGGGGTGCTTCGGGGACCACCTGCATCGGATCAGGAAGGAGCCAACGCCTGAGTGTCATCACTGTGACGCGAGCGAGGACTCAGGGCTGCACACGCTGGCGGACTGCCCGGCGTGGGAGGTGCCGAGGCGTGACCTCGTGGCAGCCATCGGGGTGGGAGTCCTCTCGCTCGGCAGCATGATTGCGGCAATGGTGCGGAGCGCGAGCGCGTGGGCCGCCGCCGCCTCCTTCTGCGAGCATGTGATGCTCGCAAAGGAGATGGCGGAGCGCGCCCGGGAGAGGTTCAGAACCCTCCCGGCCCGCCGAGCCCGCAACACGCTCGCCTCGCGTCGCAGGCGACTCAGGCGCCGGAGGGCGCTTAACGACCTCCGTCCTCCATGAGCGCAGGCCTGGGGGTGGCAGGTGAGGCCGCCTGGCACCCCAGCAGAAGCAGGCCGGGACGGTGGGGCAACTAGCGCCCCTCCCCCAAACCGGGGCAAGACGGGGACACCGTGGTTCCCAAACCCGAGGGGGCCATCTCGAAACCGGAGATGGCCCAGGGTCAGTCGGGGTGCGAGGGATATGCTCTATGGGCAACCTTACACCCCGGCGTCTGCAGACCCAAGACGGCGTGCGGTTTTAGTCGGTTCGAGCCCGACATAACCGCCCCCGCTGGCCGGCGGGGGGGTATCCGAGGGGATTTCCGCACGAAAAAAAAAAAAAAAAAAAAAGGTACATATATTATAAATATCAGAAATCAGTAATTGAGGAAGTAAAAGAACCATTGAAATGGGATAATAATTATTTTTAAGCCAATACTCTCGTAAAACTCATGCGCCATGGGCAAATTTATATTTTCACGAAAACTTCTTTGACCAAAATTTACCTTAATTATAACCTTGCTTTTAAATAAATTTTGTGATTCTAGGTGAACGAGAACTACACAGTTTATACTACATAGTAGTACTCAGGTAAAACCTATATGGTTTTCGACACAAAACCTGTACTTTCGGTTGACCTAGAATTTTTAATTTAGGTTAAAAGAAAGGTCTTACAGCACAACTAAAAGGAAAATTCCGATAAATAAAAAAGTTGAAAACTATATTAAATTTTGATACTTACAAATTTAAATTCTAAATTTACCCAAATCTTTTTAGTGTGTTAACTCCGGACCTTCATTTTTATACACTTAATAGGGACTATGTACTTTAGTATCTGGTACAAATTTCAACTTGGTAGGTCTACCCGTGCCTGAGAAAATCGGTGGTGACACACGGATAGACAATTTATTTTTAATCTCGAAACCGTACTAGATGGCCCCGGCTCAGTCGGGGTGCGAGGGAAATGCATTATTGGCAACCTTACACCCCGGCGTCTGAAGACACGAGACGGCGTGCGGTTTAAGTCGGTTCAAACCCGACATAACCGCCCCCGCTGGCCGGCGGGGGGTATATGAGGGAATTTCTGCACGAAAAAACAAGGTACGGAACCCTAAAAATACACAGCGTATAGTCAACAGCAAGTAATCCACATCAAAAAAGTGGTAGCATATTCATTCAAATAGTTGGTAGAGCAGGACACAAATTCAATTTTGTCTACTTGCCAAGTCCAATCACTGTCACCATTTGGCGTCGCAACCGTTTTCAAGTCAGGTCGGTAGCATGAGCTTGTTTACTACCGTAGTAGCATAACAATAGACTGTTCTGTGTATTCCTTAAGGGCAGGTAGAGGTGTCCTGATATGTATCATTTTCTATGTTTTTGATCCCACGCAACGAAAGAATGGAAAGAATGGAATGCTCTAAATAGATTAAAAAGTAGTCATTCATAAGTTAGTTAAGTTATTTACATCCGTGAAAAGTTTACGGTCTTATGAACCAATAAATGAACGCCGGTGCCGTAGCAGGCTAATTTCTATGGTGATATTTTTTGCCTTGATGTTTTGAGCCAAAACAAAAGCTACAAGGACCTTTATGTTAAAGTTAGGGTAGAAATTAATATAAAAAGTTTCTGTTCGGAAAATTGGAAATATCAGCCGTCAGACAAAAAGTTAGGGCGTACTTTTTTCCCAATAAAGAAGAGAATTGCTTCGTGATATTTGTTTGGGAAAGCTATAAAATAATGCGTTTTATATTGAAATTATTGTTGATGGCAAGAGTATAGGACTTGTTCATTTTATCTGGAAATAATAACGTTACTTTTAATGAGAGAATTTGATTAAATCCTACGTCAATAAAAACATATAAAAAAATGTTTTTTGTTATTTACTTTACTTTTATTTCAGACTTTATTGTGTACGACTTTGTATTTGAAATCATGAATGAATGAGCAATATAAAAAAGTTTAGTTCTCCACAATATATACCTTTTTTTTTTCGTACGGAAATCCCTCCGGCTAGCGGGGGCGGTTATGTCGGGCTTGAACCGAGTAAAACCGCACGCCGTCTCGGGTCTACAGACGCCAGGGTATAAGGTTGCCCATAGCATATCCCTCACACCCCGACTCACCCTGGGCCATCTCCGGTTTCGAGATGGCCCCCACGGCCACAATATATAGCTAACAGTTAAAAATCCTAAAAAGAGCTATTTAAGTTGAAGTTATGAAATTCCTCTATCTTGATATATCCCCCGTACATGACGTTGTTCGAGCTAAGTTAAGATATAAATAATACAATTACACAATTACCACTCTATAGGTAGTGATTATAGAAAAAAAAATATCACAAGCAGATATCGTATCATCAGTAAACGGCATAGAGGTCAGTGACATTAAGCTCCATGCCACGCCGTTTGTGGAAAATCTCCGCCCAACCCTGTGACATGCGACGCATCAATCTCAGCAGAGGCGATACAGGTAAGGCGAGCCGACTCGTCACAATCGAACTTCGGCAGTCTCGTAGTTAGACAAAAATCATGTTTTTTATTACCTACTTTCAATAAATCAGTTGTAGTTTGAATACCTCATAGAATACCTTTTTTTTTAGTTTTTTTTTTAAAGGTATTATATGAGGTATTCAAACTATCATGTTCACTATCATTAGTATTAGAGGTGGGATATTTAATGTTAAAAATCAGCTGTGTTGCCAGCTAAGTACTAACTTAGTAAGTAAAATAGGTAATCGAACTGTATACTAACTCAGTTCGGTTGCCTGTACACTATTTCCATCACATTAATTAATTATGTTATAATTAAAAGTACATATTGAAATAAAACTTGTTTTTTACGGATTCTAACGCGATTTATTTAATGTTATACTCACAGGGAGGACACATGGCTGCTGAAAAGCAACAGAAACGTCGGATTTAATGTGAATAGGCATTTTGACTATATTTAAAATATTGTACGAATTGTTGTCATCCTAATAAAATGTACCGTAAAAAACATATTTTATTAATTTTCAATATAAAATAAGTTTCTTTCTTGTTAAACAATCAAGATTAAAATCTCACTTTTTTTGAGATTTGATCACGTGCTTATAAACGCTCTGTGACGTCACACATAAGTAAACAGAGTTTTTCAATACAGGCTGTCTGCATTTCCTAGTGTTAATGGACTGGTTCAATTATTAATTACTAATAATGTTTCACTTTTATCTTATATATCTCAAAATAAACCATTATTTTTGCAACTAATTTCAATAATTATATAAACGTGCTTTAAGTCCTACTTTTTTAAATCAAACTTTAATATCGTTTTGTATCGTAAATAAAACAGTTCTCAAAAAAAATATTGATGCAATTTGCATTTTACATACATAATACAAAACTATTTTAAGCAGTAGTCAAATACCCTATTATAAAATAACACCGAAAAATCCGTTAAAAATAGTTTTATTTCAATGTGTGACATTCGCGTAAACTTCCGACAATATCATTTAAAAGTACATTTATACATGTTTTATATTATTTATGTTCGAGTTATAATAACCGATGCTACAATTCGGTGGTTACAATTATGGTTCGCTGTACAATTAATTAATTTAGAGCTGATATGAATGTACTCGTACCAACAAATTATTGTACTAAATATCATTTTGGAGCTGACACCGACAATGTATTAATTAAGTCATATTGTACATTGAAACATTTGTAAGGTCGATTTGTATCGCTTATTTGGTTGTAAAATCGAATAATAATCAATAATTTGCTTCGAATTAAGCTTTTTTTTTATTGACATCATTTTTTTTTGTCTGGATGCTTACGATCAGGTGAGATAGAAGTCAAACGTGAGCCTATGCTCACGTTTGACTTCTATCTCACCTGATCGTAAGTGACGATGTGGTCTACGATGGATCACGTTTGCCTAGAAGGAACCTATTCACTCGAGACTTGAAGATTCCGAGGTTATAGCTTTCCGCAAACACAGACTCAGGCAGGCAATTCCACTCCTTAGCTGTACGCATAATAAATGTGTCGCCGAAACGTTTCGTGCGTATGAGTGGAATATCCACCATGTAGCGGTGGCGCGTCGCTGTGCGTCTGGTCGTTCGTTGGTGGAAAGGGCTTGGAGGTATCAAGTTGTGCAATTCCAGCGCACACTCTCCGAAACAGAGAAGGTTTCCATTTAAATCACTTTATTATTTACCACGTTAACCTTTTTTACTAGAAGGGTACCGTTTTCTTTTCTTGCGGAAATCCCGCCCCGCCGGCCAGCGGGGGAGGTTATGTCGGGCTTGAACCGACTAAAACCGAACGCCATCTCGGGTCTTCAGCCGCCAGGGTGTAAGGTATAAGATATAAACCAAACTCTTAAATTTCTTATGGCATTTAACGACACATTGGCAAATGATTCTTAATATTAAACTAGCTTATGCTAGTTCACGTGGTATATTGCTCTCGTACCTGCTATCTACATAAATATATTTCCGGAATTAAAGATAGCCATGTAATATAACATGGCAATTTTTTTTTTTAACAATTCATTTACATTAATTATGTTAGCAGCAGCTATAGCCTAGTAACGTACGTAACGGACTGCTGAGACGAGGTCTCGAGTTCGATCCCAAGTCGCCCCAGGCACACACCTCTGACTTTTCGTAGTTATGTTTGCATCAATAAATGTTAATTATCGCTCGCTTAAAAATGTGCCTGGTAGATGGCAATAGGCTCGCCCCCTATTACATTGGGACCTTAACATAACTAGCGAAGCGTGGGTGTGTAATACACCTCTGACTACCCCTTCGGGAATACAGGCGTGAAGTTAAGGCGTAATTATGTTATTACAATTAAACTAACCACTTAAACCATGATGGTTATTATGAGAGCGGGAGTAAGCATATTAGTTTTAAACTAAATCTAAAATAAAATAAGTACAAAATTGAAAAAAAACTATTTTTAACGGATTCTATCGCGATTTATTTTATGTTATATTATATTTTACATTGATCCCGACGTTTTGGTTGCTTTTCAGCAGCCATGGTCACGGGGAGACTAACCATGGCTGCTGAAAACCAACCGAAACGTCGGGATCAATGTAAATATTTTTTTTATTTTTTATATTTAGGACACGTCAATTTGACTTCACCTCGCCTGATGGTAAGCTGAAGATAAAGTCTCCGAAAAGAGGGTCACCATTACATACACGTACCATGTTAACAATGGTGGCACTCAGCTTGACGGCCTCATCAGAAGAGGATTGTCGTCGTAGCTCCGCGTGACACCCACCGGTCCCACTAGTGCTGCGACCACAATCCCCCTGCCCGGCTATGCACTTGCTGACCCCTGAACGCAATCAAACAGAAATTGGATTACTATGGAGGGTTTTTCGCAATCGTGCACGGTGGTACCTACCCGGCCGTATTTTGTGACAAATTTGTGTCAGCAAATTTCTACCACCAGTAAAATAACATAAAAAATAATAATAAAATGACATCAAATAAATCGCGATAGAATCCGTTAAAAATAGATTTATTTCAATGTTACATTCGCGTAAACTTCCGACATTATCATTAGTACAAAATCTTCTATATTGTTAAAGAAATGGCTTTGCAAACTTTTTATAAACGGTTGCTGTGTAACATATTTTTTAAAACTATTTGTCCTGGCAAGCTATTTAACATATATGGTAGTATATATTGACAAGTTCTGGTTCCATATAAATTTGTTGATTTTGGTATAAGATATCTCTTTAAGATATTGTCGGAAGTTTATGCGAATGTCACACATTGAAATAAAACTATTGTAACGGAGTCTCCCCGTGACTATGGCTGCTGAAAAGCAACCGAAACGTCGGGATCAATGTAAAATATAAAATAACATCAAATAAATCGCGATAGAATCCGTTAAAAATAGTTTTATTTCTTTAAATATGTAAATAATATGTGGGTGGGATGACGATCTGCGAAAGACTGCGGGCAGCTGCTGGATCCGGCAAGCTGAAGACGGGGCGCTATGGCGGTCATTAGGGGAGACCTATGTCCAGCTGTGGGCTAGCATAGGTTGATGATGATGATGTGGGTGTGTAATAAGAGTGTGCAGGGCCCTACTACCGGTTCTGGGGCCCAAGCCAACCTCACGTGCGAGTCGATGCACCTGCTTCATAGCAGGCGAGGTTCTGACACGGGCGTTCCTCTCGGGCTTAGGAGCCGACATACCAATCAAAAACAATAAGTGGGCCCCGGGCTCCAGAGTGCAAACTTTGAACGCTACTGGGCTATCCCTGTAAGGATGATGATGATGACGTAATGTTTGCAAAATTTAAGCCAAATAATTTCAGCCGTTTTTGATGCAAATAGTACAAACTGAACTGAACTTAGTGTAGGACGCTCTCCGGCCAGGTGGGATGACGATCTGCGAAAGACTGCGGGCAGATGCTGGATGCGTCAAGCTGAAGACAGGGCGCTATGACGCTTATTAGGGGAGACCTATGTCCAGCAGTGGACTGTTGATGATGAAGTACAAACTAACTAAAATATGGAAATTCCTTCGGAGCCGGCAAGCGGGAGTGGTTATGTCGGGCTTGAACCGACTTAAACCGTACACCGTCTCGGGTCTTTAGATGCCGGAGTGTAAAGTAGCCCATAAGGCATTTCACTTGCACCCTGACCGACCCAGGGCCATCTCATGTTTCGAGATGGCCCCCTCGGGTTTGAAGTGTCCCCGTCTTGACCCTGAAATTTGCTATTCAGTTAGGCTATTGAAACCGATTTCTATTTAGAGAAAGCTTTCCCATGCATAATTCTATTACTAACATAATTCTATATAAGTAGTTTTCCAAAAGCCCTCGTAAAATATTTACAGCTTCAGCAATTACTTAACTTATCGGCTCGAGGAGCCACTCACCCAGACATAAAAGTTAAGTAATCTGTCTATTCCCCTTTCTAAGGATAAGCTGCGGGCTGTAGACATACTTCATAAATCAATGTCAGGTAATAAACGTCACGATAAATGTATATTTGTCGCGTATCAAACGGCGAGCACCACGAAGAAATGTGTGAAAAACCCATGAATACATAAAACTTCAGCAAACCAAAAACGAACCTTATCAGTCTTATTTTAAATGTAAATTTTAATTGGATAACTAACCGGGGTAAATTGAGTATCTAAATAAGCTTGAACTAATGATTGATACAGGTTTTTATGCCAGATGCATAATAAAATAGGATGTAACATTTTATTTTATGCTTGTCACTTTTTTTTTTTTTCGTGCGGAAATCCCTTCGGATACCCCCCCGCGTGCCAGCGGGGGTGGTTATGTCGGGCTTGAACCGACTAAAACCGCACGCCGTCTCGGGTCTACAGACGCCGGGGTGTAAGGTTGCCCATAGAGCATATCCCTCGCACCCCGACTGACCCTGGGCCATCTCCGGTTTCGAGATGGCAAAGTCAAAGTCGAAGTCAAAGTCAACCCCTCGGGTTTGGGAACCACGGTGTCCCCGTCTTGCCCCGGTTTGGGGGAGGGGCGCTAGTCGCCCCACCGTCCCGGCCTGCTTCTGCTGGGGTGACAGTTGTCCTCACCCGCCACCCCCAGGCCTGCGCTCATGGAGGACGGAGGTCGTTAAGCGACCTCCGGCGCCTGAGACGCCTGCGACGCGCGGCGAGCAAGTTGCGGGCTCGGCGGTCCGGGAGAGTTTATGCTTGTCACTGGAAGAAAAATAAAATGACCGAATCGAGCAAGCCATCTGTATTATAGTGGTTAATTAAATTAAATATAGATACTTCTTTACTAGTCTAAAAGACGGATGGCTTAGTTTAAATACGTATATATTTTCTAATTCCTACATATCTTTCGAAAAAAAATAGATTTTTGGAAACAAATGGCGATAATAGAAGCATGTGACCGACCTGCTGGAAAACAGTTATCGTAGTCGAAGGATACCAGAAACACCAGTGGTGTGTACTTATGTTGCCCTATTTAAAGAACCCACACTGTACTCTACATCAACGTGTGAAATCAATACACAAATCGACTACCAAGAATTTGACTCGTACTAACGAACTAGGATAGGTATCACCCTCATACGGTGCAATCAATACCTTCACGAATCAAGCGGTACAGTGATTCCTCCCTTTGTCATACGATAAAGAACTTGAATGCTTTACCCACACACATATTCCCTTCTTCCTGTAATCACTGGTTCCTTAAGACGAAGTGGTAAGTCCAGAAGCGTAAAGGAGGTGTCTTAGAAACAGTTTTTGGGTATCAAACGCTAAAATGCATGAGATGATATTCCTACCGTCGTAAAGGTAAAGAAATGCTTTATATTGTTATACAATTCGAAACACGATTAGAGTGATTTGTCTCTATAGAAAAAAATCGTGAATATCGTAAAAAATCGTAATTTTGTTAGAATTTTACAATTTTATGGCGATTGTAAAGAAAAAACAAGTGCAAAATTTATATTTTCATAAACCTTACATCAAATCCCATATGGTAGTACAGATGGTTTTCTCTTAAATAGAAGTTAATTATTTTAACTATATAAAACATAGCGTTCGCGTGCGAACTCAGTCGGCCGCGGGGCCTCGCCGCGAGTAGACACGTACTGCTTCGTCGCGCTCGTTCGCTATTGCATTTTGATGTAAAATGGGCAATAAAAGCCTAGAGGAAGAAAAATATCCCATTAGAGGAAAAGCAGGATCGCCCAAAACAATCTATCTCAGTGAGTATCAACGTACCACATAATTATATTTGTTATTTTCTTAGTGCGAGTGGGAATCCTAATAAAGGTCACCGTACATTTGACCGGATATCGGCATTGTTTTGTGTCGATACCATTTTATTTTCTCAGTATGAGTGGGAATGACAAGACCATCTTCATCTTCACATTATAAGAAATTTAAAGTGACACGTATTAGATCTATTGAAAAAGTTTAATATATATAAAATAATAGTGATAGTAAATTATTGTACCAAATATTCCTGGCTCCTGGACCCGCCAGGAACGGTGGGAACCAGGAACAGTGGGAGTGAAGACCAACCCTTCACGAAGGATAGTTGAGAAGATGACGTTTCTAGATTAGAATTCTTGTGTCTTATCGGACATCAGAAATAATTTCTTGTAATGTGCACGGTCTCATACAACCACCAATCTAACTGGATTTCTTGTGTCTGACAAGGAAATTAAAGCGTTCTTTTAAGTAGACTGGGAGGAGTGTTTTGAAGATGGTTCATGGCCGATGTACCGTTGAGGAATAATCAACGAAAAACAGTTTCACGAGTGCGCGGCCTTAGCTAAGCGCGCGACCGTAGTAAGACGTCTTATTTTCAAGTTAGAGTCCTGCTTGCTCAGCTCAATTTATTTCAGTCGCACCCTGTACTGAATTCCTAGTATAGTTATTAGTACATACATAGTTATTAGTACATACAACATAGTAATTAAATAATCATTGAGAGATTTGTAATATGCATTTTTACCTTTCAGGTCCATAGATAATATTGACTGTGAACTTGTCATCTTCCTGAAGATACATCGAACTTTGAGGAAATTACTGGCAGGAGAATAGTGGACATCGGCTATTTTTTTAAACAATTAAAAGAAATGGAGCATGAATTTGTATTTAAATGCAACTACAGTCATTTAAATCTACTACGGGATTATTTTATATATATTAAACTTTTTCAATAGATCTAATAAGTGTCACTTTATTTTGGAACTCTCTTTTTACGTTTTAGAAAAAATTGAAATAAAAGCATTAAAATAAATAGATAACTTAGATTTTTCAGTCCGCTATACCTACATTGGTTTGTATGAAATTGAACCTAAAACTTGTGGCAATCAACTGACTTTCGACGACTTGCGGAAGACAAGAATTTTCCTGGATGCATTCACATTATAAGAAATATCTGATCAGACATTTCATTTCTAATCGGACACAACAAATTTTCTTATAGTGTGAAGATGGTCTAATTGAGTTCATTTAAAAAAAAAAGTCAGAATTACTTTTCTTGTGTAAATTACATACTTATAATACATATAGAAACGTGTATTAAAGACCAGAAACAAATATCTGTGGTCCACACAAATATTTGGTCCCAGCGGGAATCGTACCCGTAACCTCCTGCATCGTAAGCTGGCGCTCGCCCGACCACGCTACAGAGGCTGTTACGTACGTACAAATATACGGTGATCATTTCACTTCTACTCATAATGGTGAAAAATAAATTGGTATCTTTACATAACAATACCGATACCCGGTCAAATGTACGTTGACCCTCAATTTCACGTCAACTCACCATACTGATGAAAAAGAAAATTGGTATTCGTAAAAGACAATACCGATAGCCGGTCAAGTGTACGGTGACCCATGGTCCGCGAACATAAAACGCGGGGGGAAGATGGTTGCCCCGCTCATGCTCCCGCCGCACTTCATACCTCACCCCCTCACAAACGCGATGCGCGTGTTCCCACTTCATCTTAAGTGGGGCATGAAAAAGTATCTGTAGAGGCTATGTAACCATATGTCAAGATAGGGACCATCATTTTGGGGATAATTTCTAGAATGGCTGATTTGGATAACCTTTCGAGGGCGTACCCGGGGTGGCAATGGGCGCTTGGGAAGGACACCGTGTGGTTTTAGTCGGTTCGATTCCGGCATACCCACCTCATCGCTGGTACCGATAGGGTGAAGCTCGTGGGGGTTTCCACAGGTAAAACAAAAAATAATTGGCAGATTTGGACATTATCTTAAGCTTACCTACTTTACGGAGCGGGCAGGGGGATTGTGGTGGCAGCACTAGTGGGACCGGTGGGTGTCACGCGGTGCTGCGACGACAATCCTCTTCTGATGAGGCCGTCAAGCTGAGTGCCACCATTGTTAACATGGTACGTGTATGTAATGGTGACCATTTTTCCTGAGACTTTACCTTCAGCTTACCATCAGGCGAGGTGAAGTCAAATTGACGTGTCCTAAATATTAAAAAAAAAAAAAAAAAAAAAACCCATAACAAGTAGAGACCGATATTCTTAGCAATCCATGGATTCTCCGTGCGGGTGCCGGGTCCATCGCGTTGCTTAGTTGGGAACTCGGGACAGTGCCTGGGACTTGCGACCCAAGTGTAGGTTTAGAAGGGGCCCCTTTTGTTGATGTACATCAACACTCACCTTCACTACCCAAGTTCCCCTCCCTGCCTAACCATATATAAAACCTTGAAAATTTCTTGAAAAAAAATTGCACTACGTTGTACGAATCACGTTGATTACGAGAAAACATGACCTAGAAGCTTTTCAAGAGTTGCATGTTTGCTTTATTGGACTAGACGACGTGTTTGTTACAGCACTCTGCAGCGAACTTCACTTTTAAGGGCTACCGCAGATTAGACACAAGACAGTCTGAAAACTGACTTGTCACCGTGCAGATCTTGTAGGTAGGTATTTGACAGCTTTGTTCATGAAACAGGTGGCCTACCATGAAATGTACGCACGAAACACGAATGAAAGAAGTGACATTTAGGTACCTTGAAGTTACTTCGGATTTCGTTATTTTGGTCGGGACCATAAAGTATGTTCGGGACTAAATCAAACATATCAAGGAGGTTTACGTTTGCAAAATATTTCAATTAAAATAAGAACTATTTTAAACCGATATATTAAAAATATACATTCCTTTGTATTGGATACGATAATCTTTCGACCTTTTGAAATAAGTCATATAGTATTAAATTTCATTGGCGTGCTATCTAAATTCCGAATTTAGCGGTTTCAGGTCGTTTCATGGTATGGTATGGTATCACGGGCTGGTATCCGCAACTCCACGACAAGGTGCGGTTTTTGCGTGGGCATTTTATTCGATCCACCCCAGCTCATTGAAGAACGCCAGCAAGCTATTCACGCTGCCGGCGATCTCCCGGAGCGTACCTGTGTTTCCGAAGTACTTAACCCTGTATGTGGCGGTTACAGGGCAGTGTAGGAGCACGTGTGTCGTTGTTTCTTCCTCTCTCATGCAGGCTCTGCAGAGAGGGCTGTCGGTGATTCCTAAAATAAAAAGGTGTTTATTGAAGGAGCCATGCCCCGTGATTGCAGCTGTGGCCGTGCGCAGTTGCCGTTTGGTCAGTTGTCGAAGACGCCTGGTTAGTCTATTTTCAAGCACAGGGAGTGCTTCCCTCGCCTGTCTGCAAACTTCCAGATTTATCCAATAGGTTCGTAGGTATGCAAAGGGGATCGGTATTATGGGCTCAGGTCCCATTATCACCATGTCAGATCCTCTCTTGGCAAGCTCATCTGCCACATCGTTTCATGGTAGGGTTTAACTGACATTTGCCGTCATCAGGCCCGATTGCGGAATAAGTGCGTTTCATGGTACCAATTGCCTGAATTTCATTCCTTAATTACGGATGTACATTTCATGGTAGCCTTGCAGTTTTGTTTGAAGTTTGTGCACTTTCATATGTTCCTGTAGAGCAATAGTCTGTCTTGTCTCCAATGAGCGCTCGGCCTAACTTTTACGAAAATAAATGTAAATAAATATTCTACGACATTCTACACAGCGCTTTCTAGACCCAAAGTAAGTATAGTTTAACTAGCTTGTGTTATGGGTTCCAGAATGCGGATAAACATACTTAAATACTTTTTTTTGTAAATACATAAACATAATACATAGAAACACGCAAATCTCCGCAACTCCTGACGTAGCAGTCGAATGCACTACCGCTATGCCACAGAGGCCGTCAAGCAAAATGGAGCACGAATTTCTTTCTGAATACCTTTCTAGTACGTAATACATATACTTATATAACTGTGTGATAACTGATATATAACTGTATTATATAATAACTGTGTAATTAATAATGGTTGAGCCACAAAGGCTTGAGTTTATCTATACCTGTTTTAACTCGTAATTCTCGTGATTATTGCGAGAATTACGAGATTTGATGACACAAATTTGTCACAAAATTCGGCCGGGTGTGTACCACCGTGCACGATTGCGAAAAACCCTCCATAGTAATCCAATTTCGGTTTGATTGTGTTCAGGGGTCAGCAAGTGTATAGCCGGGCAGGGGGATTGTGGAATATACATAGGACATGTACTCAATGCTGAAAAAATTGTGAAATTGTGCGAATTGGAGAGGAAATAGTAGGGAAGTGGACTTCGGTCTCAAGGTGAAGGCCCCGGAACCAACCGGGACATTCGCTAAGATGATATTGAAGTATGTTCTTCAAAGTATAAGCAAAGGTGTAATAAACACCCATTTTTCGTAGGCGGTTTTTGCTCCCCCATGTTATAGGAAGCAAGCCCACTATCGTCAATCTTGTCCGTATTTCTAATTCCGAACTACTAATCAAAACTCCTTTTTTTTAGCGTGTGGAAACCCCCACGGGCTTCCCCACGGGTGGGCGTGTCGGAATCGGACCGACTAAAACCACACGGTGTCCTTCACAAGTGTCCATTGCCGGGCACCCCGGATAAGCCGTTGAAAGGAGAACCCCAGGATTAATCAAAACTCCTAATTAAGAAATAAAAGTGAACAGTAGTTGCACTCACTACCACTGCGCCCTCCCTATGAATACTGAAAACGCTCAGTGTTACAAAACACACTAACTTAAGAAAAACTCACATTAAAAAAGCGGCCAAGTGCGAGTCGGACTTGCCCATCAGGGGTTCCGTAGCAGCAAGTAACATAATAATGTTTTTTTATTTCAATTTTTATATTTGATTTTATTAAATGAAACGTAAATTGCGGTTTACGATTTATGACGTATTCAAAAAAAACTACTTACTTGATCTCGTTCAAACCAATTTTCGTTGGAAGTTAACATGGTAATGTTCAAAATTTTTTTTTATCATTCTCTTTTTCTCTTTTTTTTCTACTTTTGTGTGAAAATCTTGATGCGGTTCACAGAATACATCTACTTACCATGTTTCAACGGCATAGTTCTTATAGTTTCGGAAAAAAGTGGCTGTGACATACGGACGGACAGACAGACAGACATGACGAATCTATAAGGGTTCGGTTTTTTGCCATTTGGTAACGGAACCCTAAAAAGGAACGAAGAAAAATGTAATGTTCATAACTAAAGAAAACCTAAGTATGCAAGATCTGTGTCGAAATAAAATAAAAAACAACGGACTGCAATTACTTAACTCGCCCGCTGTGGTGCACATGGCAACCCAGTCCGACAAAGTCCTTTTTTTTTATCGTGCGGAAATCCCTCCGGATACCCCCCCGCCGGCCAGCGGGGGTGGTTATGTCGTGTCTCGACTGAAACCGCACGGTGTCTTCCCCAAGTGTCCGTTGCCGGGCACCCCGGGAAGTCCTAGCGTAATGTTCAGTTACCTTTTTTTTTTTTTTTTTCGTGCGGAAATCCCTTCGGATACCCCCCCGCGTGCCAGCGGGGGCGGTTATGTCGGGCTTGAACCGACTAAAACCGCACGCCGTCTCGGGTCTACAGACGCCGGGGTGTAAGGTTGCCCATAGAGCATATCCCTCGCACCCCGACTGACCCTGGGCCATCTCCGGTTTCGAGATGGCCCCCTCGGGTTTGGGAACCACGGTGTCCCCGTCTTGCCCCGGTTTGGGGGAGGGGCGCTAGTCGCCCCACCGTCCCGGCCTGCTTCTGCTGGGGTGACAGGTGGCCTCACCCGCCACCCCCAGGCCTGCGCTCATGGAGGACGGAGGTCGTTAAGCGACCTCCGGCGCCTGAGTTGCCTGCGACGCGCGGCGAGCAAGTTGCGGGCTCGGCGGACCGGGAGAGTTCTAAGTCTCTCCCGGGCGCGCTCCGCCACCTAATGTTCAGTTACCTATTGGAAAATTATACACCACTGATAATAATCTCTAAATCGTGACAGTACCATTACTTTACAGTCAGTCAGTATTTACCTCACATCGTCCATCCAACTTTTACAACAAATCGGGAACAATTCAGTGTGATTTTATGTTTTAAATTTATTTACATACTGATACAATTTAAATTACAGGTTAATAACATTTGGGGTGTGTGTTGGGTAACCTCCTCGAGTGTCGCTCCGATTCCGATCCCGCCGGTACACCCTGGGCGGTGGTCAATGGCTTCCCCTTCACCCCTTCATAGGGTTGGCATTGATCGTCGGCCAATACCCAACGTGGCGGGAACACATCGCTCTCCGTACTCCTCTGCTTTCAGAGGAGACAGGATGAGCGATGCTGTTAGTGGTGAGATGGCCCAGGGTCAGCCGGGGTGCGAGGGATATGCTCTATGAGTAACCTTACACCCCGGCGTCTGAAGACCCGAGACGGCGTGCGGTTTTAGTCGGTGCAAGCCCGACATAACCGCCCCCGCTAGCCGGCAGGGGGTATCCGAAGGATTTCCGCACGATAAAAAAAAAAAAAAAAAAAGAAGGTTAATAACATTTGATAAAATAATTTATAGTTTTAAAGTAAAATATTGACATCCTAAAAAAGAGAGTATGTACAAAGTAAAAAGTTTAGGTGTCAAAGAATTCCTCCCCATCGATGTCGACTGGTAACGTACCCAAAAGGCTGGCGGCATTGCCACGTTGGAGGGCAATGCCAATTCTTTGCGCAAAGAACAAGCCAGCCTTTTGGTCACGCGAAGCGTCGACCAGTCGCTTAGTGATTTCTTTGTAAAGCGACCGTGCCGAGTGCACATAAAAATTTAAATCATCCTACAAATACTAATAATTTTCTCTGTCACGCTGTCATGCTATGGCTGAGCGGATCTGGTTTAAATTTGGTACAGGGATAGATTGAAGTCTGGAATGAGACACAGGCTACCTTTGTCTCTGGAATAGGTTCCCATAAGAAGCGGAAACCGGAACTGAATTCCACGCGGGCGAAGCGACAGGTGACCGCTAGTTTTATATAAAAGACCCAACACAATAATCACATTATTTGCTAATTTTATAATTTGCATAATGAAACAACGTTTAATGATTTCAATTGTCGACTTTAAACAATAAACCAAAAGTAATAGAACTTAAAATAGGCCTTAACCTTCTTTAATATCACAATACCAGTAAAAATAGACTGGTATTAAATATCACACACATCACGACTGTACCCTTAATCTGCTTTTTCTAGCCAATTGAAATTAATTCAGAGTTTGGTACATGAGTGCTTCCACAATTGGGAATCAATCTGGACGCAGCCGCTGCAACGAACATGACTTCCTAGCCGCAAAATACTATACCTATGTCCAGTAAACTTTAATTTTACCCTTATGTACCAAGAAATAAAGGCGGTGTTGGTAGAAAGCCAACGGTTGAGTTATAGTAATGTGGACGTAATTGCGTTTCAGGCGCACACGACATGTCCAATACTGATCTTCGATAAATGCGAAAGATTGCTGCTGACGGAGATTGAAAATTGAAACTGGTAGTGGCAAAAATCAGATTAAAAGCGTTGTAGCTAATATGGTATGATGCGATAAAAATACAAAGAACGATATCTAATGAACTTTGCTTCCATTTTCTTTTCTATTTTGTTTGGTAGTTTCTACACGCAGAATGTAACGAGGGCTATCAGAACCAAAAACCACAAATGCCAAAACAGTCAAGAATCAAACCAGAAATAAACGAGAATGTGCTTCTCGTATGTATTTCTTCATCTTCGTATTCATGCGGAGCTGAAGAGTATAATCTGGTGTAAACTAACCCCACAGAATATCTAGAACTCAGCTCATATTTTCAAGCGACAACAATACTAAACGTTAGTCAATATGATCCTTTTTTCTTTTTTTTATGTGCGGAAATCCCTTCGGATACCCCCCCACCGGCCAGCGGGGGTGGTTATGTCGTGTATCCACTAAAACCGCACGGTGTCCTCCCCAAGTGTCCGTTGCCGGGCACCCCGGGTAAGACCTCGAAAGGATAACCCCAGGGTTGCCGGCGGACTTTGGCCGCCACCGCGGCCTCGCCTGGTGGGGTCGGGTTTTGTCCCGCTTAGGTGAGTTGGCAGGCGTGTGTAGGGCACACACGACACGCCTCCGCCACGGCCTGCTTCTGTAAGGACGGCGAGTTGGCCAACTGCCGTCCTCAGGCCCCGATCATGGAGGTCGGTAGTCCCGGGCGTAGATGAGTCTGCGGCGTCCTCGCCGCAGACTGCGAAACTCGAGGGGCAGGGTTCTCTCCCGCTCTCCGCCGTCTCTTTCGCGAGCATTACCTGCTCGCAGAAAGTGGCGGCGGCGTGCCACTTGCTCCCGTTGGAGACCACGGCCCTCACCATGGTCTCCAAAGAGAGAACATCCACGCCCAGGATCGCAACGAGATCCCGGCGTTGACTCGCCCACGCAGGGCACTCCACCAACGTGTGGAGAGCCGTGTCTTCGCCAGGATCCTCGCAGTGCTGGCACTGCGGCGTTGTCTCCCGGGGGATGCGCCTCAGATACTTACCGAAACACCCGTGTCCGGTAACCATCTGGCACATCCGGTAGGAGAGGTCCCCATGGTCCCTCTCCAACCACTCCTTCATGATCGGTCTCACCGCCGCAATGGTGGATTCCCCCCACCTTGGGTGCTCAAGTCGCACCCTCCATGTCTCCATGAGTTCCTGGCGGAGCAGGGACCGCTGAGCCCTGATTTATCGGGACTCCGGCCTATGGCCCCGCTCCAGCGCCTCCTTACGCCACTGGTACAGCAGCGCAAGGGCTCTCGCTTCCAGGTCCCATGGAGGGATCCCGGCTAGGAGACATGCCGCCTCGACGGAGATTGTGCGATACCCCCTGATGACTCTGACGGCCATCGCCTTTAACGGGCTGTTTAGAACAGCCACGTTGCGGGAGTCAATATGATCCTAACATAATATACAGGAAAATTATGAAAATGAATATTTATGTCTACAAGGTACACCAAATGCGCAATAAATTTAGGACTTCTGCCTTATTGTGTCGATTAATAAGGTAATCCGAAAAAGAGTTAATCAGCTTAAGTTCTTAATGGTTAAAAATGAGGGTAAAACTGTTTTCTTTTTTTGTGGTGTCGTACATGTTTCACGTGTTTTTTCTTTCATAATTATAATCATAATCATTATTTATTTGCAAACCCAGGTACAATTAGGTATAACATAGCTTCAAAGAGTTTGGTCATTCCGTATTCCACCCACAAGGCATGCAAATTTTCAATTTAATAAAATATAAAATAAAAGTCAACCAAGTAGCACAACTAATTAAATAATGAGAAGAAATTCAAATTTAAGGAATGTCAATGTATAAAAATATGTCAAAATGATACCAACCGATAGAGATAATGCTTTTGGTTAAATCCTAAATTTTACTGGTGGTAGAAATTTGATGATACAAATATGGCACAAAATTAGGCCGGGTGGGTACCACCGTGCACGTTTGCGAAAATCCCTCCATAGTAATCCAATTTCGGTTTGATTGCGTTCAGGGGTCAGCAAGTGCATAGCCGGGCAGGGGGATTGTGGTCGCAGCAGTGGGACCGGTGAGTGTCACGCGCTGCGACGACAATCCTCTTCTGATGAGCCCGTCAAGCTGAGTGCCACCATTGTTAATATGATACGTGTATGTAATGGTGACCCTCTTTCCTGAGACTTTACCTTCAGCTTACCATCAGGCAAGGTGAAGTCAAATTGACGTGTCCTAAATATATAAAAAAAAGAAAAAAAAAAGCAAATTTAAAATTATAAAAAGCACACGATGTTTCTGACATGAGACAACCTCCATCTTATTGGTGAGGGCAATATTCCTCTTCAAAATTCACACTAGAAGTGGTTACGTTTGTTCACCTTATTTTCTACTGAAGCTCCAGCCAGCTAATCCAAACTACAAATAATACAAATGTTGTAGATTCAATCGGCAAATCAGGTAAATATTGAAGTGATTACATTACAGTATAACAGGATTTGTCGTTTGAATTTGGAACAGCCTATCGGCGGAATTCTTACAAGCACTATTCTACAGGAAAAATGTGTTTATCAACACTATTTGCTTAGAGTTGTATTGCCGCAATGAACAGGGTTGCAAGAGCACAGCACTATAGTCGACGACGAGCAAAATACCTTTGATATTGCAAGTACACCAATACCATTATATACCAGTACTGGTATCGAAAACTGGTTATAATCACGTAATTTTAAAAGTCACTGATTCAAATTTTGCGCAATGCTTTTTTATTTTATTTACTACTACTATATAAGTACGTTTTTAGGGTTCCGTTGCCAAATGGCAAAAAACGGAACCCTTATAGATTCGTCATGTCTGTCTGTCTGTCCGTCCGTATGTCACAGCCACTTTTTTCCTAAACTATAAGAACTATGCTGTTGAAACTTGGTAAGTAGATGTATTCTGTGAACCGCATTAAGATTTTCACACAAAAATAGAAAAAAAAACAATAAATTTTGGGGGCTCCCCATACTTAGAACTGAAACTCAATTTTTTTTTCATCTAACGCTAACCCATAGCGTTAGATGAAAAAAAAATTCGTGTGAGGTATCTATGGATAGGTCTTCAAAAATGATATTGAGGTTTCGAATATAATTTTTCTCTAAACTGAATAGTTTGCGCGAGAGATACTTCCAAAGTGGTAAAATGTGCCCCCCCCCCCCCCCTGTAACTTCTAAAATAAGAGAATGATAAAACTGAAAAAAATATATGATGTACATTACCATGTAAAATTGGGTTGAACAAGATTTAGTAAGTAGTTCTGTTTTTAATACGTCATAAATCGTAAAACGCAATTTACCTTTCATTCAATCAACTCAGATATAAAATTTAAAAAAATGCATTATGTTACTTACTGCTACGGAACCCTTCATGGGCGACTCCGACTCGCACTTAGCCGCTTTTTTATTTTATAATCTAATAAATTGTTCCATGCAAACGGTTCCACTGTGGGATCACGAAGTAGCTAGGTGCATGATTCCATGACTTAGCATAATAATATACGTCATTTATCTAAGACTTAAATTTGTAACGCCAGCTCCTCGAACTCTGGGCCTCACTTAACATTTTATGATTCAACTTGGCCGGCACATTAAGAATATTGGTTCGCGTACCCAGAAAGACAGGTTTGATATGAAACGATATACCTGTTTCTGATGTTGTTGCTGCAAGTTTTTGTATTGATTCATAGAATAGATACTTAATAGTACTAACGATAGAGTATAAATTGCTACTTAATTTATTTAAGGTGACTTGCATGGTGTATAATTTCAGATATTCTATTTGAACTCCTGAAAGATACAATGTAATAAATAAAAAAATAAACACTTTTCAGTCATTCGTAACATACAATGTCCATGACTATGACAATGATTATCCTCGCTAAGAGACTACAGGTATTCTATTTCTGTTTAAATTTGGAAAAGAACGAGTTAACATTTGTTATAGAATCGTATTCTTGGATTTTAAATAAAACAGTAGGTATGTAATAAGTTATTGGATAGGCTTATCAAACAATATAAAATGCGATGGGCGTAAAGCGTACACGCAACAATGGGCGGATCCGCTGATCTGTCAGCAGCAGGCTCAGAGTTGTTACCGTCTCAGCGAGAACGCTGAGGGACATTGTTGTTCTAAAACATTTTGTTTTCAAAAGATTTGTGTGATTTGTTATACGTTTATTTCTTTTTTCAATCTAATTCAAATAGAAATGGAAAAGTAAGCCATTGTTTACAAACCGTTTGCTACGGCACAAAAATATTCAGAATAATTTAAAAAATACAGAAAACAGAAGTAGGATAATTAATAGAATCCTACTCATGTTAAACTTTAAGTTACTGCTAATTGATATTGCCGGAAGTTTACGCGAATGTCACACATTGAAATAAAGCTATTTTTAACGCATTCTTTCGCAATTCGCAGTCTCCTGTGACCATGGCTGCTGAAAAGCAACCGAATCGTTGGGATTAATGTAAAATATAAAATAACCGTTAAAAATGTTTTATTTCAATTACCTACTACTAGTTTTTATATTTATAAATGAATCCCCATTTCCATTGGTCACGGCGTAACTTGAGAACGACTTAACCGATTTCATTCAAGTTTTAGGTTTTCTAATACTTTGTAGATGGTTAGAAACGGTTAGTTACAGAATTAATAAATTAAAAAAGCTGCGCAGTAAGTGTTTCTCGTGTGCAGAGCCGCGAGCGACGACTAGAGACTTCTGATAAATTTAATATCAATTTTGAAACTATCATCATGATACAACCTCTGTGGTGTAGTGGTAGTACGTTCGACTGCTAAGTCAGAGGTCGCGGGTTCGATTACCGCTGAGTGCAAATATGTAAATTTGCATTGGTCTGGGTATTAAAGTTAACCATGTTTATCCGCATTCTCGAACCCCTATGACAAGCACTGCTTTGGGTCTAGACGGCGTTGTGTAATTTTTCCTATAGTATTTATTTAATTTTGTTGCCATACGCGCATGAAAAATTTAATTTGCTCAACACATCAAAGCTAATAAATGTATGAGGTATTGTATCAAAGTCAGTAAGATAAAGATTGTTTACAATTATGAGTCTGTATGAGCTTATACTTGTTTAAGTCCTAAGTAATAATTAAGTCCTAATTTAAGTAATTTTATTCATTGACTATGAGCTGTAAAGGTAGCTTATGAATATAGTCAATGAATAATAAAGGGTGTTTTATATCAAAGATTCTAATATATTTTATCAAAGACTTGCCTGTGAGAATCAAACATGCTCACTACGGTACAATTATCAGTAACATAGAGAATATTATAGTTTTTCTATTCTGGTTAATGAACTAAATAAGTAAACACATACAGTCAGTCTCTTTTACATTGGGGTAGACAGAGACAACAATATTCTACCCGCTATAAATATGGCATTGGAGACCATGGTGAGGGCTGTGGTCTCCGACGGGAGCAAGTGGCACGCCGCCACCTCGCTCTGCGAGGAGACGGCGGAGAGAGAGCGGGAGAGAAATCTGCCCCCCGAGTTCCGCAGTCTGCGGTGAGGACTCCGCAGATTCGTCGACGCCCGGGACTACCGATCTCCATGAACGGGGCCTGAGGATGGCAGTTGGCCGACAGCAGTTACAGAAGCTGGCCAAGACGGCAGCGTGACGTATGTGTCCTACACACGCCTGCCAACTCACCGTCGCGGGATAAAACCCGGCCCCACCAGGCGAGGCCGCGGTGGCGGCCAAAGTCCGCCGGTAACCATGGGGTTATCCTTTCGAGGGCTTTCCCGGGGTGCCCGGCAATGAACACTTGGGGAAGACACCGTGTGGTTTAGTCGGTCCGATTCCGACACGCCCACCCCATCGCTGGCACCGATGGGGTGAAGCCAGTGTGGGTTTCCACAAGTGAAAAAAAAATACACCCTCCCCTTCTTCTACTTTCATAATTTTCAATTCATTTTCATTCATACATGCACGTTGGTTGCTACTCTTGACCCGGCCTTTCCTTAAAACTTCCTTTATCTGGTTGATATACCTACGACGACTTCTACCGGATTGCCTTTTCACCCTCGCCTCATACGTCTGTTCTGTCAATCTTCTTTCGTTCATCCTCTCTACAAGTCCGAGTCATTTAAGCATGTCTTTCTCTATCTTGGTCACCGCATCTTCTAACACACTACAACTTTTCCTTATCACGTTCCTCATTTGGTTCACTAAATAATCAACTATCCAAAAATTTAAATCTGTATTTGTGTTTGTTATAACTTGTTCCCTCGGAAAGGAATACAAAATCTCTTTGTTGGTTGCTTTAACTTTTTACTTTGAATCGTTGAGAGTTTCTTCAGAAATATATACCTATATATTATCATTTCTTTGAATACCATATGCTCTATGGGCAACCTTACACCCCCGCGTCTGTAGACCCGAGACGGCGTGCGGTTTTAGTCGGTTCCAGCCCGACATAACCGCCCCCGCTGACCGGCGGGGGGCTATCCGAAGGGATTTCCGCACGAAAAAAAAAAAAAAAAGGTACTTAGTATTAATTTTTTTCTTCACCATTGACACCTTACTGTGGACTACATTTCCACGACGTTTAGAATATATTAACCTATTTCAAAAAGTTTACGAAGAAAATGAAAGTTAAAGATTGTCGATATTGATAAAAAACAAATTTATATTTTCTTGATATATATTAGTATATTTAAAACTTTTTAAACTCTCACCACAAAATTCTGTTATAAACCAACTTGGGAAATGGAAAGATAAAAAAATAATTTGGTTTAGTAGTAACATTGATACAAAAGTGTGAATATTTTCCTTCTCTAGCTGCTTGAAGAAGGATCCAGTGATTATTTGAAGTCATTTTTACACCACAGAGCGGTAGTACAAACACTGTAACTTCAGAACCAGGCTTTAGAAATCTTTTGTAAACAAGCTGAAACAACCCTCACACAAATACTCTTGTATTGAAGTATAGGCCTTATTTTAAAAACATCAAGGTTTGTTTTTCAAATAATCTAGGTGCGAATTGTACGGTTATCGCTCTAGAAAAGTCAGATAGGTACTGCACCTTTGTGGAGTGAGCCTGAGGCGATGCAAAGTTGGAGTAGTGTTGTGATATTCATTGTACTGAACGTATTTCTCGAGTTACAAGAATGGAGAGAAGTTTGTTAATATAAAATGTATGAGCGTATTAATTTAACGTGTTGGTTGTTTGCCAACTTTATAATCAACTTGGTTGCAGCCCGTGTGCAGTCGGAGCCCAGATCTTTAGGATAGTGTTACGCATACAGCACCTAGGAAGCCGCACCAGAGCCCCTTTTTAAATTGGATTTTTGTAAACGAAAAAACCAAAGCATTGTATGTTTTCATTAAGCCTACCAGTTTTAGTCTTAACAATATTTTATTTGCATATATATTTTGAGGTGTTCCCTAGTGTATCTTCGAAGCCCGAAGTTTAAATTTAATTGCATCCAATTTCAATCAACTTAAAACTTAAAAACTAGACTCGGTCAGACGCAAAAAAATGTTCACGCACGCAAAAGGTTTTAATCATAATTGAAAGCTCCTGCGTTTTTGAAGTTGGTTAAACAAATTAACCAGTTACCAACGAAAAAGATCAACCATAAGTTAAATTAAATTAAGGTTTAAGAAATTTATTACTTTTACTTCAGGACGTAGGTAGCTGCTATTTGAGCATATTTGTGATGTTAAAAAACCTATCAAATCAGATGCTATCGGCACCAATATTCATGATGCAATGCCAAATACGTCACCCCATAAATCTCTGTCTCTGCTATAAATAAAATCAGCCACCCGTTGCGTCAGAGCTGTCCACTAGAAATACATCAACGGCAAAAATATAATTAACAGGGTAACCTCCACCCGTGATGTACTCCCAGTGTGACGTCATTCTGAGATCTAAAAGGTTATTATGTAACTAAAAATAACATTCTTTGTTCGACATCGGTACGCACTCGTCTGGAATCAACTTTATTCTATAAATATTACATTTCTTTAAGTGTCATTTTCAGAGTTTTATCCTACTAGAAAACTTGTTTATTTTAATAATACCGTAACTAATAAGTTAATCCACCTTGTGTTCGGGTGATATCACCTTGGGTGTACAAAGTGGAAGACGCTGTTGTGTCAAACTTTGCCTTATCGTTGCGTTTAAATCAGTTGTAGTGTCATTTACTGGGCATCATCCAATGAAACTAGTTAATCAGCAACATCATTAATAAATAAGTATTGCAGGACATTCTACACAATGCTATCGAAACGCAAGCATTTTTTTTATGTGTGAAACCCCCTCGGAATTCTCCCCATGGGTTTTAACGATGGGATGTCGGAGTCGGACTGACTAAACCACACGGTGTCCTCCCCAAGTGTCCATTGCCAGGCACCCCGGGTAAGAAAGAGGCTAGCAGAAAGAGCCACTTGTTCCCGTCGGAGACCATGTCTCTCACCATGAGAGAACGTAGCGCCCAGGACCGCAACGAGATCCCGGCGTTGACTCGCCCGCGCTGAGCTCTACCATTTTTTTTTTTTTTTCGTGCGGAAATCCCTTCAGATACCCCCCCGCCGGCCAGCGGGGTCGGTTATGTCGGGCTTGAAACGACTAAAACCGCACGCCGTCTCGGGTCTTAAGACGCCGGGGTGTAATGTTACCCATAGAGCATATCCCTCGCACCCCGACTGAGCCTGGGCCATCTCCGGTTTCGAGATGGCCCCCTTACTTGCTCTCCACTGTGCCATCTGCTAATCAGAGGGACACGTGGAAAGCTTCCGAACAGCCCTCAACAGGGCCGTCCTCGCCTCGGTCGGAGTTGGCCGTAGAAGGCAGCGTCTCCGCCGCCCTAGGAGAGAGGCGTTGTCGTCTCCGTTGCCCAGGGTGCACCGCGTGGAGGTCCCCAACCAAGCACCCCGCACTGAGCTCTACCAATGTGTGGAGTGCCGTGTCTTCGGTGGGATAGCGGAAAGTAAGCATAGCTTAACTAGCTTGTGTTAGACTTTGAATAAATATTTTTTTTTTGTAAATACATACATATAAATAAAATAGAAATAACCAGATTAATGCAAATATAGATATTCATGCATAGAAATATTTGCACTGAGCGCAAATCGTACCCGCGACCTCTGACTTAGCAGTCAAATGCTCTCACACGTACCCTCAAAAATACACACACAAAATTTATAAAGTGATGTACTTATTCATGCATACTTAGCCTAGTGCTATGGGTAAAGGACTGCTGAGACGAGGTTTCGGGTTAGATCCCAGGTTTTACCATGGCACACACCAATGACTTTTCGATGCTTTTCGAAGTTATGTGTGTATTTATCGCAGGTTTATAAGTGCCCGGTTAATGGCAATAGGCTCGCCACCTATTACATTGGGACCTAAACATAAACTGGCGAAATGTGGGTGCTAGCACCTCTGCCTACCCCTTCGGGGATATAGGCGTGAGTTTATGTTATGTTATGTTTTAACGCATGCTTCAAATAAGTTATAACCTAAAAAATAAATCACAAGTTCTAGTTTTTGTGTATTTTAACTTTGATATTTTAAGAACAGCTACCTTGTAAAAAATTACGGTACGACAGTGTTTGTGGCAGCATCAAACTAAATCATTAAATTGAAAAATTTAATTGGAAATAGACTTCTCTCCAAAACCTGTACAATCAGCGGTCTTTAAGCCATACTATTCTGACTCCCAGCCACATTAACGTAGAGAATGTTTCGAGCTGCGTTTTCCACTCCGTGATATTGACACAAGGACCTACTTTCCCCCTTAACCACCTAACCTGCTCGTTGAAACATGAATCGCTCTCAGTAACTGTATTTGTACAAGTGCTTTGCTATTTAGCATTTATCTAGTCATTTATTTTAGCTTTTGGAGGTATTAACGATCTACAAGTATGCAGTCGGTGCTGCAGTAAGTACTGTGATAAGCTTTATAATAAATAAATATTGTAGGACAAAGTACACAGCGCCATCTAGACCCAATCTTAGCTTGTCATATGGTTCTAGAATGCGGATAAACATAGTTAAACACTTTTTTTTGTAAATAAATACAACAAAGTACACAGCGCCATCTAGACCCAAAGTGAGCAGACCTTGTCATATGGTTCTAGAATGCGGATAAACATAGTTAAATACTTTTTTTTTATAAATAACATACATATATTATAATACATAGAAACACACAGATCAATGTGTAGTGGAAGGTACCTACTTACCGTCACTCTGCTGAATGGAGGGTAGGTGTTTTTATTGTGTGAGACTTGTGGGCTGCTGGACAGTCAAATATACGAGTTTGTACGTACTGGTTATATTATTTGTCAACTCTGGTTCTAAGCAGTTACAATACAATGCAAATATACATGGTTGCACTGAGCGGGAATCAAACCCTATGGCTTAGCAGTCGAATGCACTACCGCTACGCCACAGTACCAATAGTTTGGCGGCACTATGAACAGTCACCCCAAGCAACGTCTCATAAGTCCATTTTATAAGATTCTATGTATTTCCTTGCGGTGAATATCCTAAGACAACATTGATAAAAAATAAATACAATTTTTTTTTTAAAAACCACGTTTTCAACACTAAAAAACGTGAGGCGGGCGCTTTGAAATTTTTAAATTATTGAATATCTAAGGAAAACGATACATTAAAGGATTAAAGCGCCCGCCCCACGTTTTTTAGTGTTGAAAACGTGGTTTTTACAAAGTTTTTTTTTAAATTATTAACTACTGACTATTTCTGATGATTAAATATGAAAATGTAAGGTGAAAGGAGAAAGAAACACAGACACGAAGTGAAACTAAGAAAAACGGTAAAATAATAATGAAACATAGGTCGCCCCTCCCCCAAACCGGGGCAAGACGGGGACACCGTGGTTCCCAAACCCGAGGGGGCCATCTCGAAACCGGAGATGGCCCAGGGTCAGTCGGGGTGCGAGGGATATGCTCTATGGGCAACCTTACACCCCGGCGTCTGTAGACCCGAGACGGCGTGCGGTTTTAGTCGGTTCAAGCCCGACATAACCGCCCCCGCTGGCACGCGGGGGGGTATCCGAAGGGATTTCCGCACGAAAAAAAAAAAAAAAAAAAAAAGGTCTTTGTAGGCTCAACTGATCAAAAACTGTGACGATATATCACTGTAATCTACGGATATAAATCGAATTCTTACACGTTGTATACACACGAATACACATAGATCATGTACTATGTAAATACATAAAATGCATATGGGAAAACTTCTTTACCTATTTTTACCTTTGACCCTAAGTAAACACAGACATTTATTTCACTGCCTGTCGTCACTGATTGACACATGGTTTAGCTCGGATCAGTGTACGTATTTCTTATATAGACAACCTTTTGTTACAAGAATACATCGTAAAGATATTGGTTGAGAGACGAAGTGTCGTATTATTTTCATGTGTATTATTAATGTGTTTGCTTCTTTTTATGGCCGCCATGGGGGTGATACGTTGAGAATGAGCGACTGACTTCTAAAAACAATTGTTTTACCCCTTAGTAAATAAAAACTTTTAGATGGTGAGAATATTTATGGCAAGATACAAATGTTACAAATATTTAAAAAAAACCAGCCAAGTGCAAGTCGGACTCGCCCATGAAGGGTTCTGTAGCAGCAAGTATTTTTTTACATTTGAGTTGATTAAATGAAAGGTAAATTGCGGTTTACGATTTATAACGTATTCAAAAAAACTACTAACTAGATCTCGTTCAAATCAATTTTCGGTGAAAGTTTACATGGTCATGTAAATCATATATTTTTTTTAGTTTTATTCTTCTTTTATTTTAGAAGTTACAGAGGGGAGAGGGACATATTTTACCACTTTGGAAGTGGTAAAATGAACTGAATAGCGCGTGAGCGCGTAAGCTATTCAGTTAAGAAAAAAATATATTAGAAACCTCAATATCAATTTTGAAGAGTTATCCTACACGTAAGGGTATGACGAAAAAAAAATTTTGAGTTTCAGTTCTATGTATGACGAACCCCCAAAATTTGTTGTTTTTTTTTCTACTTTTGTGTGAAAATCTTAATGCGCTTCACAGAATACATCTATTTACCAAGTTTCAACAGCATAGTTGTTATAGTTTCGAAAAAAGTGGCTGTGACATATGGACGAACAGACAGACATGTTGAATCTATAAGGGTTCCGTTTTTTGCCATTTGGCCACGGAACCCTAAAAACACTTTGAGATTTTGGTATATATGACATACTTGTTTTTGCCTGCGGTGCTTCCCACTGTTACTGCATCATTTGTCGCCGTGCCAATGTCCATAATTATGAATAAATATTAATTAACGAAATTAACTAGGAGCCATTGAAGGTCTGTGGCGTGGCGGTCGAGCGTCGAGTGCCACGACAGAAGTGGCAGGTTTGTTTTGCAAATAAAATGTAAACATGAATCTTTAAGAAATTTATTTCAAATAGGTGGTAGACTAAAGCAAATGAGTGAGGGAGAACAGTGGAAGGGTTTGGGGCAGGCCTTTGGTCAGCAGTGGTAAAATAGGTTAGATAAAAATATATTGACAGCCTCTGTGGCTGCTACGACAGGGGGCGCGGCTTCGATTCCTACTCAATGTAAATATTTGTATGCTTGAATATGTCTATTTGCATTGGTCTGGGTGTTTCTATGTATAATATGTAAGCATTTACAAAAAAAAAAATAAGTAAGTTTATCCGCATTCTAGAACCCACAACACAAGCTAGCTAAACTATGCTTACTTTGGGTCTAGAGAGCGCTGTGTAAAAATGTCGTAGAATATTTTTATTTATTTATATAAGATTCCCTGTTGCGAATCTTGGCGTTGTTTATTTTCCTCATAGTCGAACGCTAGTTTATCCTGTGATTCCTTAAACTATGAATATAGATGTGTACTCGTATGCTAATCTCGGTTTATCTTCCCCTCATCTGCCGGCAAGCCATAAAGTGGGGGAAATGGGCGGGTGAACAGAGTCGAATAGGACGTACATTTGTTATATGAAGCTGCAAAATTATACGAAACGTAATAAATATATATGATGACCGCTGTAGCGTGGCGGTGGATCGTTCGACTGCCACGTTAGAGGTCGCGTATTCGATGCCCGCTCAGTACAATTTTTTTGTATGCATGAATATGTCTATTTGCATTGGTCTGGGTGTTTCTATGTAAATTATGTATGTACTTACAAAAAAAATATATTTAAGTATGTTTATCAACACAAGCTAGTTAAGTTATGCTCGGTGAGGTTTTATCGCCTGCCAACTCACCGACGCGGGATAAAACCCGACCCCACCAGGCGAGGTAGCAGCGGCGGCCAAAGTCTGCCAGTAACCCTGGGGTTATCATTTCGAGGGCTTACCCGGGGTGCCCGGCAATGGACACTTGGGGGCGACACCGTGTGGTTTTAGTCGGTCCTATTATATATCTATAGTATTATAGTACTAGCGTCAAGTTATAGAAGAAGAATTGAAGAGCTTTAAGTTAAACGAATAAGAGAAAAGAGAAAATTATGTAATCGAAAATCAATAAAGATTTTCAGTAAGTTTCCGTAAAAGTTATAATCCGTATACTTAAACTACAAGAGATTCTCTATTCATAGTGGCGATCTATAGATATTCTGACAAGTGAATACAATTGTATACTCCAAGGCGTAGTCACACTACGACAAGTCCACTAAGTGGCCAAAGTGATCTCAGAGGGGCTTTATAACAACGTCTTGGAGGTGACACACTATGGCGAGCGGCTTCGCAAGCTCCACACTAGGAGCAACTGTGTAGATCAGCTGGTAACCATACCCAATAAGCTGGAATCTTTCCACCGAGTCTCCTGCAGAAACTCCACGGCCATACTCCACCTGGTCAGTGCGTCGGGCAACTCCCTCCGGCGATCGGTCAACGTTCAATTAAATTTTAAGCAATTTGTATGCTTACGTTTCCTATAGATTTAGTTCGAAAAAAGAGAACATCTAGGACGGGACTTGAACCCGCGACCAGTCCCTTACAGGGGGCACGCTTTGATCAGCTGAGCCACGTAGACACATGGCTCCGCCTAATTAATTCGGAATAAATTTGGCGGAGTCATTAAAAAAACAATGTTACATACATAACTTCACGCCTGTATCCCCGAAGGGGTAGGCAGAGGTGAATTACACACCCACGATTCGCCAGTTATGTTAAGGTCCCAATGTAATAGGGGGCGAGCCTATTGCCATCTACCGGGCACATTATTAAGCGAGCGATAATTATCATTTATTAATTAATAAAAATGACTGTATAGTAGTTTATTGTTTCCGTAGTTCGCAAGAATTACGGTAGATGGCTCCAGCGTCTGGCGAAGACACGGCGCTCCACATTGGTGGAGTGCCCTGCGGGGGTGAGTCAATGCCGGGATTTCGTTGCGGTCCTGGGCGTGGACGTTCTCTCGTTGGAGACCTTGGTGAGGGCCGTGGTCTCCGACGGGAGCAAGTGGCACGCCGCCGCCTCCTTCTGCGAGCAGGTAATACTCGCGAAAGAGACGGCGGAGAGGGAGCGGGAGAAAACCCTGCCCCTCGAGTTTCGCAGTCGGCGGCGAGGACGCCGCAGACTCATCTACGCCCGGGACTACCGACCTCCATGATCGGGGCCTGAGGACGGCAGTTGGCCGACTCGCCGTCCTTACAGAAGCAGGCCGTGGCGGAGGCATGTCATGTTTGCCTTACACACGCCTGCCAACTCACCGAAGCTGGATAGAACCCGATAACAGCAGGCGAGGCCGCGGTGGCGGCCAAAGTCCGCCGGCAACCCTGGGATTATCCTTTCGAGGGCTTACCCGGGGTGCCCGGCAACGGACACTTTGGGAGGTCACCGTGCGGTTTTAGTCGATACACGACATAACCACCCCCGCTGGCCGGCGGGGGGGTATCCGAAGGGATTTCCGCACGTAAAAAAAAAAAAAGATGGCTCCAACGTCGCCTTAAGACCTATATAATGTATCGGAAAATTTTGAATATCTGGGACGTGTCCAGGTGGCTCAGCTGGTCAGAGCGTTCCCCCTTTTTTTTATACCACTAAGGTGGCAGACAAGCACACGGCCCACCTGATGGGAACGCGGCCTATGGACGTGTGCACCAACAGGGTCGTCACACTCGCGCTACCAACCCTTTTTTTTTTTTTTGTTTGTTTTTTTTTTGTTTTTTTTTATCGTGCGGAAATCTCTTCGGATACCCCCCCGCCGGCCAGCGGGGGCGGTTATGTCGGGCTTGCACCGACTAAAACCGCACGCCGTCTCGGGTCTTCAGACGCCGGGGTGTAAGGTTACCCATAGAGCATATCCCTCGCACCCCGGCTGACCCTGGGATATCTCACCACTAACAGCATCGCTCATCCTGTCTCCTCTGAAAGCAGAGGAGTACAGAGAGCGACGTGTTCCCGCCACGTTGGGTATTGGCCGACATCAATGCCAACCCTATGAAGGGGTGAAGGGGAAGCCATTGACCGCCGCCCAGGGTGTACCGGCCGCTCCGATTCCGTTCCCCCCGGACTGCAGCGGGATCGGAATCGGAGCGACACTCGAGGAGGTTACCCAACACACACCCCCGCGCTACCAACCGTGTAAAGAAAAGGGGATAGTAAAGGAGTTTGGGAGGGGATGGGAGATATTCTGTGAGAGTGTGGTGCTTCCCCGGTCGAGTCGGCCCATTCATGCAACGGCCAAAATGACTGTTGCTTGACTCTACCACTACGTCTCGTGTTAGTCTTCTTTGGAAAACGTATTCTGTTAGATTAAAAAACTAAATCATAGTGTATCCTAGAACTATATAGTGGACAAGTAATAAATATTGCAAATTTTCTAATGTACAAGCATGTCACTTTATTTGCGTAAAGACTTAATTTGCATCATATTTATCAACCACAATGAATTCCGTACAAATCTTGCCATTTACATAATTTCATCACACAAACAAAACATAAAATATTATGACTGTATATTACATTTATACAAGTAATTTTCGTACGCCCATGCGTGTACAAATCCCGCCATAAGTCATAATGTACGGAATCACTGAACATTATACTGTGTAGTTGCTACTCACATCACGAGCAGGCATTAGTTGCCAGAGTTTGGTAAAATTCGTGTTATGTTGGCGATAGTTACGGTATTTAAAAAAGTATTGTTGATTCCTATTATTATTTACGGATTGAACGTTTATAAAGAATATTGGTAACCGAATTTACTAGTATCCCCTAGCCCCTACAGCTAAGCTAAATTGCTTAGTATTATAACTATATGAGTGTATTTAGAAAAACAATCAAATTTTTTGTTTTACTCTAAAGAAACGGGGCGGGCAACACGGTGGAGTTATGATTTTAACGGTATACCGCCGTTTGCCCGAATTTTATTTGCCCTAATATCATTTACCATAATAGTCAACAGCCATAATATTATATGACGTAATATTCATTTGCCCTACTCTTATTTGCTATATTAGTCACGTGCTAGAAGCTTTGTTTCCCATAAAGTCAGTTACCATAACATCATTTGTCATAATCATTGTAAGCCCTAATTTTCACATGCCATAATTATCATATGCCATAATATCATTTGCCATCGATATTTGGTGTGTAACGGTTGTTATATCAGGAGAAACTGGATGCAATTGGGACTTTAGGGCACCCCGACTCGGATAGGTTAGGTTAGAAGGGGATGGCGAGGTCGTTTGAGCGAGCGTAGCGAGCGAATAGACCCCGCCATCCCCTTCGTGGTTATTTTTTTATAAACCACCCAGAAGTAGTTTGGTTAGGTGCCATTTGAGTTATTATTATGGCATTTAAATATTATGTCTAATAGCCATTATGGCGTTTAAATATTATGTCTAATAATTATTATGGCAATTAAAAATATGAAAAACAATACGTATGGCACTCGTATCTTATGGTATCTAAGTTTCGGGCAATTAAAAGTATTTCATATGTCTTTTAGGGCAAACAAAACATTCGGGCAAATGAAATTCTTGTAAATGAAATTCGGGAATATGATTATGGTATATAATCTTCGGGTAAACAATAGACAACCGATTTTAACAACGCATTGACCGCTCAGTAGTCAGTACGCGCAACGCTTTTGATAGTTGTAGACGTAAAGTGAGTATGGGTAATTTTCACCCCTAGTGATGATTCGTGCTATGTAATTTTTGGGCTTCACTGTCATTTTTTTTTTGTTTTTAGGTAACATTATGACATGTGAAAGAGTAACTGATGCGGATATAGAGCAGTATATACAATTATACGATGGCTAATGTTGTGAAAATGAGGATTTTAAAGAGTTTAGTGAACATAACACGGACTCTGGAGAAAAACTGCACATTATTTTCGTATGTGCCAAAGAAAGGCACAGTAGTTTTTTAGTCTCTATAATGCACCAAGAAGAAAATACTACAATACTTTTTACGGAATACTCAAGTTTCTACGCACATAAGGCTGATTACTTGCGTTTTTCATAGTTTTGATTAGGTACTGTTATTTCAATTTTGATTTATAAAAATATAAATAGTAATTTAGCAACGGTTGTAGTTCAATTCTAAGTAACAAGTATTATTTAAATAGGAAAAGAACGTATATTTTGTATTTGGACTAAAAAAGTGATTTTTTTGTGATTTGATGGTTTGCAAGACGATCCCTTCGGATACCCATGTACTTTTTGGTAATTTATGAAATATAATTTTTTAGTTAAATAAACCCATTTAAATATACTTTCTTAGTTTTTTATTTAGATCCTTACTATATGATTATAAGTTCAACATATACTAAAAACTAGTTGGACAATAATTATCGATAAAAACCCGATTTTATTCCCGGGTATATTTCACCCACAGCGCGAATTTATTATGTCAGCTACACAAGGCGTGCGACGAGCACCGAGTTAACTACGTGTCGTAAATGTTTTTTTTAGAAATCAACTGTCAACTGTATTTTACTGACCAGTCAATCTGCAGATGGTGGAATAAAATAAATAAGTATAGACAATATAGACAACAAAATATTTTTGCCCACTGTAACAGTCCCAATAAGAGTTTAGTCCTCAGTGACCTTTTTGTCAGCTTAACGTTTGTCACATGAAATCCCTAGAGGCCTGGCCTCTTTCACTCTCGCGGACAGTGTATTTATGACATTAAAGACCTTATATTCGGATATATTTATCTCAAGATTATCTCTTAGTATCTTTGGAAGCATATTATTTATTTTAAGATGTCTTAAGTGCGTATATCCCACGTGTAAATTTAATGAAAACTAATCAAACCGTGTGATGGGCGCCCCGTCTAACGCAGTGGACAACCTTATTGTTCATGAGAGTGATTCTGATTACTAAAGTTTCATCACCTCTATTTACCGAAGTATATAATACGAAGTTGAAGTGTTGTGTGTTATGGCAGGATGATTCGTTAGACGATGCCCCAGTAAAATATATGGAATTGTTTAACACTTCTGTATACCCGATTCCCCGAAATATATATGTAATTAGTTGGCCTCAAGTCACGTTGGATCGCAGGCATGTATGGCTATTCTGAATATTTCATTAATATGTGTGATATTCGAAATTTGCATTAAGGTGGAATCTCACAGGTATTACACCAACTTACGTGCCAGTTAATTATATTTGAAATGTCTTCAACGATGAAGTTCCCCTAGAAAGTTGATCAGTACCTCCTTCTTAATTCTTTTAAATTTTGAAGTGTCGGTTGTAACAATGCACATTATTCTTTGGATATTGGTGGAATATGTAGTCAGTTCTTTAGTTTGATATCGATTCATAGTCTACTAATATTATCCGTATTCTTTCATCGACTCTGTCAATGGTTAGCTGTGGTCAACTCTATCGGCTGTGGCATATTATCTATGAACTCTCACCAAGTAGCTGCTGTCAGCCAACGTTATAAATGTGAGTGCAGCGGTTTTGCGAACCCCTAATTTTCTGCATCGCTTCCACAAGCACATTCTAGCTCTGGTACTGAGCCGTTGATCCGCCGAGCGAGTCACGCAGCGGTTGGTGCCAGCGCGACACGCCGGGCGGATACACGCTGACGAGCTAAGTGCAACTCCTGGCTGCCGCGGCTCGTCCTATCACCTCCTTCTATTACCTTCTTCTTCAGACCTTGAACTATTTAAATTTTGCTGTGCGTACTCATCCCTGAGACCACTTTAATTCATTGTAATATACATTTTTAATATATGAAAGGTAAAACTATTTTCAAGTTTAATTTACTATATAACCTTATATCCAACCTTTAAATAACTTTAATTAACTTGTAACTTACTATCTACCTATAAATCAACTTCCTATAACTTCAAATTAACTATCATTGTTACAAATGACAATCAATGTAACAAATGGCGCCCAACGTGGGGCCTAGTGCTTAGAGCTTAGTGGTTAAGGAGTCGACTCTACGATCCAGAGGTGCCGGGTTCGATTCCTGGCCATTATACTACCGATGTGAACCCACTCCTTACACAAGCATTTAGCTTTGCTGGAGGGGTTAGGGGAATATTAGTAATTTCGGTTACTAATATTCTTTAAAGAAAAATGTCGGTTTGTTCATAAAAAACCGGTCAAGTAAGACCAGTCGGACTCGGGTACAGAGGGTTTCGTAAAAAACGGAATTTACTATAATAAACAGAGGCTTATGTGTTTTCATACTTTTAGACACATTTGTTAATATTTCGACAATAAATCACCTTAACCTTCTACATTTAAAGTTCGAATTACAATAACCTTTGCTTCATAACTGACCGTATAATAACCTCATCGGTATTCAGGACAATTAGCTCAGTTTCTAATCTATTCATGGAGCGTGGACAATGCGCGTTCAAACACATTACGGCTCCTATCTCTGATTTGTGGGCCAGAAAGGAAATCCCGAATTTATTCACGTCCGTTAAGGATTTGGCCTTTTAAGGTAAACGCTAGGGAAGTCACCAATTTTGTTGATAAAGGATGCTAAAGTTAATGGTGCTCATTGTATTGTGTGGTTCATCTGAGCCACTTATGTAAACATACTCTAATGTGTTTAATCATCATTATCCGCATAGTGTTGGAGTCGGAGGAATGCTTATTGTTTTTGATATTAAGTCAGCTTTTCCCGGAGCGACTGCCGTCTGAACTCCCAATCCGAGAGGTGAGTCTGCGCCAGATCCTCGTCTGCTATGTAGCAGGTGAATTAACTGGCAGGTGGGGTCAGCTTTGCCCCAAAATGTTAATGTTAATGTTAAATTAATGTTATTTATATATATACCGATAACCGCTGGGGTAAACGTGTTCATGAGTGGAGACCGCGACTCGGCAAACGTAGTGTAGGACGCCCTCCGGCCAGGTGGGATGACGATCTGCGAAAGACTGCGGGCAGATGCTGCAGATGATTCTTGCCGTTGGGTCCTTTGGAATCTCCTTATATCAAAGATCTTCTCGACCCGGCCACCTATAAGGAGATTCCAAAGGACCCAACGGCAAGAATCTTGAGACAGGTAAACAACCTGATCAAGAGTTCGTCTATTCCAGAAGAAACGCAGCGTATTATCAAGAAGTCTGAAGCTCTGCCACCTAGGCTGTATGGGTTACCAAAGATCCATTAGCCTTCAGTACCGCTCCGGCCCATCGTGAGCGCTATTGGCTCACCCACTCATCCAGTCTCGAAGTATCTCACCGGACTGCTTCAACAACATGTTGGATCCTCCTCGTCATACATCAAGGACTCGCGCCACTTCGTGGAGAAACTTGAGACTCTCAAACTACACCCGGATGATCGTCTGGTCAGTTTCGATGTCGTCTCTCTGTTCACGAAAGTTCCAGTCATGGAAGCTATGTCACGTATCCGACCGCTGTTCTCTAAGGACATCGCAGAGTTGTTCGAGTTCGTGTTGACGACTTCATACTTCCAGTGGAACAGCACGTTCTATGAACAAGTGGAGGGTTTAGCCATGGGAAACCCCATCAGTCCTGTAGTTGCGAACTTCTACATGGAATTCTTCGAAGAAGCCGCTCTTGAACGAGCGCTCAAGAAGCCTAAGGTCTGGTTCCGCTACGTGGACGATACCTTTGTGGTTTGGAGTCATGGACACACGGAGCTGACTAAGTTCCTGAATCACCTGAACAGCATCCATCCGAACATCCAGTTCACCATGGAGGTAGAGAAGAACGGAGACCTGCCATTCCTCGATGTCCTGGTATCCAAAAAAGAGGATGGCAGTCTTGGTCACCGGGTCTATCGAAAGCCTACACACACAGACCGTTACTTACACAAGGACTCCAACCACCATCCCAGACAGAAAATGTCAGTCATCAAGACCCTGGTCCACCGAGCTAAGAGCATCTGTGAGCCCCAACACCTTAAAAACGAGTTACGCCACCTGGACTCGGCCTTCCAAGCCAATGGATTCTCTGCCCGGGAGATACGAAGAGCTCTTCATCCGAGGAAATCTTCTCTTACGAACCAGGATGAGGAGAAACCTGCCCCTCTAGGGAAGGCCTTTTTGCCATACATTTATGGTACAACGGATCGTATCGGGAGACTGCTAGAAGCTTACAACATTAAGCCTATTTTCAAGCCCACGACGCAGTTACGTAATCTTCACCGTTCAGTCAAGGACCCTCGTGACCCACTATCTTCGGCTGGAGTTTACCGAATCCCCTGCTCGTGTGGCTCGGTATACGTGGGCACTACTCAAAGAAGCGTCAAGACCCGCCTTTCAGAACATGAACGAAATTGCCGCCTCGGCCACTTCGACAAGTCAGCGGTTGCGGAACACACCCAGGAGGATGGTAATCATACCATCAAATTTCAGAACACAAAGGTTCTAGCCACCACTTCACAATTCTTCCCACGGCTATGTCGAGAAGCCATCGAAATATTCAAGCATCCCAATAATTTTAATAGAAAAAACGAAGGTTTTCATCTCCAAAAAGATTGGTATCCAGCACTGAGAGCCGCGCGTCATCACAATTCAAACATGACGAAGCCGCCACCATCCCCGGTATCCCCCTTGCTTAGCCTCGACCAATCAGTATCGAGCGCATCGGTTGCGCAGCTCTCAACCAATCAGGAGCGATCACGTTGTTTAGCCCCTCCCATTGCACCTATAAATACGCCAGTGACTCGGGCCTTTACATCAGTCGCACCGAGTTCGCCGCCGAGGAAGGTTCTCCGCACTCGACGGCGTCCCGACGTGTACCACTGAAGAGGACGACCGCAGTGATCGACGAAACGTCTGGAACACAAGTTTCCGATGGACCACGGCCAAACAGCCCGGAAGCAGTATATTCTACATGCAACGCCGGCCGTGAAAGCCTTAAGGCCTTGAAGGGTTGACAGCTGTCAAACACGATTAACATCGGCTCCGTACAATTAAATAAATTAAAATAGTTAAAAGTGTTTAATACAGTAATATGTGAGCTTATACATTACAGTTTAACAGAACAAAATACAAATAATATAAATAAAATAACATATAGTGTATAGGCGTCCAAGAAGTGAATATAAAAGCCTATTGTAACTTAATACTAATATAAACGGACCTGTACAGGAGATAAAGCTAGCTATAAAGCTATAAGAAAGGCAGCCCCTTTAGTGAACATTATATTACAGTGAAATAGTGCAATAGTGAGTGCAGTAGTTTTCAAACCCATTTCAAATCCGCCAACATATATTGAGCCTACAAGACAAACGGTAAAATAGTACCCACAGTGAGAAATTGTAATTTTTTTGCCGAGATTCAGAATTGTCAGCGCCATCTACTGAGCGGCACAGGTACCATTAACTTTTTTTTTTTTTTTTTTTATCGTGCGGAAATCCCTTCGGATACCCCCCCGCCGGCCAGCGGGGGCGGTTATGTCGGGCTCGCACCGACTAAAACCGCACGCCGTCTCGGGTCTTCAGACGCCGGGGTGTAAGGTTACCCATAGAGCATATTCCCCCCGGACTGCAGCGGGATCGGAATCGGAGCGACACTCGAGGAGGTTACCCAACACACACCCCACAGGTACCATTACCTAATCTCCGATAGCGATGACCAAGTGCGGAGGTTGCGGTCGTTTTCTGACACCGACAGATGGCGCTAAATGTGCGAAGTGTCACGGCTATTATCATAAGCCTTGCGTAAGCATTCCGACTGAAGATACAGTGCCTTCAGACTGGTTTTGCCCGGAATGCAAACGCAAAACTGTCAGGAAGAAGAAAGGTGACGACACACCTGTGCGGGGGGCGCAGTCGGAGGCCAAGCGGGATAAAGTCGCGGTGATGGGGCAGGCGCCGACGACCGGGCCCACGGCGATTGCTGCGACGAGTCCTGATTGTGCAGCTGTTGCTCTGGAGGAGGCACCAAGGAGCAAAGAATTTCACCTGCTTATGGAGGAAATTAAAGCGTTGCGCTCTGATTTCAGAACATTTAGGCGACATATGGAGATTGAAGTGGCTTCGATAAAGGTCGCCGTACAAACCTGCAACTCCAGAATTGATGGCGTAGCCTTCTATGTGAAGTCAGGGATCACTGCTAGAACTCGGGTGCACCCCGTCAGTCCTGCAGTCGAGCAAATGTGGATCTCTCTCAATATCATGGGAAAAACGTTGCTTGTGGGTACAGCATATCGCCCGCCATGGCTTGACCTGGATAGGTTCCTGGGTAGTGTAACAGACAGTATCACCGCCCTGGCTCCATATGACCACTTGGTACTGTTGGGGGACCTCAATGTGGATATGCAGGAAATGGGTGAGTGCGGGGTGAGGAGAGTGACGGACTTTCTCAATTACACGAATTTGATTCAGGTGGTCCACAAACCAACACACTTCACAGACAGTTCGGCTACTCTCATAGACCTCATTTGCACAGATATCAGGACACGCAGTGTCACAGTGGATCACATTTCTGAGTTGGGCCGTCATTCGTTTGTGGTCTGTGACACGATATTGAAAAAGACTAAGCCATTGCCTAGATTAGTTACTTACAGACCTCTGCGGGATATTCTGGTGGATCGCTTTGAGGAGGACAGGCATAATCTACGATGGATGATGGCGGGTGGAGGACAGGATGTGGACGCCATGGTGCTGTCCTTCAATTCTTATATGTTGCATCTTTTCGACCTTCATGCACCTGTAAGAACAAAAACTTTTAGGACGCCGCCTACTCCATGGATTACTGAAAATATTCGTTTACTGTTCCGTCTTCGTGACAGGGCCAGGGAAAGGTACCATAACACTAGATTGGATCTACACCACAAGTACTATGTAGACCTGAAACATCTAGCGGAGAAATCCTTGCATGGTGAGAAGTCAGCCTATTTTAGAGTCAATATTAACTCACAGGTCAAAGAGCCAAAACGGCTGTGGAAGTCTCTAAAGGCTGATATCATACCGAACCACAAGGAGAGGCTGCTACCGGCCCATTTTGATGATGCTGATGCAATTAATAGGGCCTTCTTGGATGTACCAGGGGAGTTAATGGTGTCAATCTCCCAGTTGACACTGTTCGAATTTGATAGGTGCACATCCAATGTGTTTAAATTGAGGCCGGTCAGTGAGGATATGGTGCGCAGAATAGTTAATGGCATTAAAACGAATGCCCAGGGAGTGGATGGAATAGGGCGGGAAATGCTTTCCATGGTGCTCCCGACAGCTCTGCAGGCGTTGACAGCAATTATCAACACTTCAATCGTGACTCATAGGTTCCCCACCCTGTGGCGATGTGCAATTGTTCGCCCGATTGAAAAGGTGAGCAACCCGCAAAGTCACAGGGACTTGAGGCCTATAAGCATCCTACCCTGCTTATCTAAGGTCTTAGAAAGGGTGGTACACGCACAACTGACAGAGTATCTGGAGACAAGCAATCTACTGCCCGAGCTGCAGTCGGGATTCCGCAGGGGTCGTGGCACGGCTACTGCTCTGACTGATGTGGTGGGTAATATCCTTGAGGCGAGGGATGAGGGGGAAGGTACTATCTTGGTGCTACTAGAATTTTCCCGCGCGTTTGATTCCATAAATGTTGCGCTCTTGTTATCCAAGCTGTCGTACTATGGATTTGACATAGGAACGGTGGAATGGTTCCAGAGCTACCTAGAAAACAGGTCGCAATATGTGGAGATACAGAGAGAGGATGGTGCCCGGATTGTCTCCCCCCCTCGCCCGGTACACAGGGGCGTGCCACAGGGATCTATATTGGGGCCCCTTTTATACATCCTATACAGCGCTGATATAGTAAATACAATCAAAAATTGTAAATATCACATGTATGCTGATGATATACAGCTCTACAAGTCCTTCAGGCCTGCCGAGGCGGCTACTGCCATAACGGCAATCAACGAGGACCTGGACAGAGTGGTTTCTTGGGCGGAAAATAACTCTCTCATACTAAACCCATGCAAATCCAAATACATGGTGTTGGGCTCAAAACACCAGGTCAAATACATAGTGGACATGGACCCAGTTATTACCGTTGGCGGTGTGAGTATAGGGAGAGTGGACACTGCAACCAACCTTGGTCTCGTTATGGACCCAGAGTTGCGGTTCGAGGCACACATCAGCAGGGTGGTTGGTGGCTGCTTCTATAGGCTTAAGATATTATACAACATACGTCAGTTTCTGAGTGAGCCCCTGCGTAAGCTCCTGGTTGATAGCCTTGTGCTGTCAAAACTGAATTACTGCGACACTGTCTATGGCCCGTGCCTGCTTGGGCGGACAGCGAACTTAATCCAACGGGTCCAAAATGCTTGTGCTCGCTTTTGCACTAATATTCCCAGGAGAACTCATGTTACCCCCTATTTAAATAAGCTTAAGTTCCTTAAGATGGAAGCCAGGAGAAGGCTACACCTGGCCGGTTTGGTGTATGGCGTGGTGACCACAAAAAAGCCAGCTTACCTCTTTGAGAAGCTCAGCTGGAGGTATGAAAAGCAGCGATACAGCAAAAGATCACAGGTGCCCCCTTTATCACAGCCTCGCTACAGGACTGCTGCATTCCGCGGCTGTTTTAGGCATGCTGCCACTCACTGCTGGAATGTTCTCTCACCGCCGTTCCGTTGCCTGAAGACAAAGCGAACATTTATACGCCACCTCAGAAAATTTTATATGGTACATCAGTTTGATATAGTTTAATTAAGTCTATTTTAATTTGAAATTTTATAAATATATACATAATAGGTAGATTAGGTTTTAGAATACTCACATCATTTATGTAATCGTTTTTATTATATAAGTCACTGCACATAATTACACTCAACCCATGTGGAGTGGAGGCTTTGGTTCGCATATCTGTTAGCCATGTGGCTACGACGACGATTGGCTTCTGTTTCCATGCGCCCGCACGCATCTTCCTTCCGACCATCTTGCATAACCTACCGCTGTACCTTGTTGTTGTTGTATTGTGTTGTGATGTAATAATGGCGGAATGTGCCCGTATCAAGTTTGAGTAAGTCAAATCATCACATTGATCATTTTATAGCGGCTTGGAGGCGGAAATGGGATCTTCAATGAGGTGGTTAACTTAACTTATTGTAATTTTGTGAATATGAACAGTTATGTAATGGAGTTATTATTGTGAAATCTTATGTATTGTAAATTGCATAACTGACAGGTACACGGAATAGATAAGAGTATGGCTGACCATAGATTATTAATATGGCTATAGCAGTGTGTGACGTGCGTCCCGCGTCTACCATTGACAATCTGCGGTAGTAGAGGCGAGAATATGAACCACAGATTATATTGTATGGGCTGAGTTTGGTGTTTACGTTTACGTTTGATTTATGTTGAAAAATTGTCTCTTTGTTTTGGTTTATCGTGTATATGTATATAATTAATTATTTCTATTAGTGTAATGTGATTCGTGTTGAGTAGTGCGGAGTTTTGTTGACAGTGTTTGGGAGTCTTATATTGTTATTTTTATTTTGTTTTTAATTATCTTTTCATGTAGCCAAAATTGGCCGCCTCTGAAAACCAGCGCTGTCCGCTTTTTGGCACTAATACGCGGACAGCATATAAGCTGAGAGGCGGCCATTATTCTGTGTGGATGTGTTTTTTATATGTACTGAGTTGATGTAATTTTATTATGTAGGCAGGTACAGAATAAAAAAACTTTTCTTTCTTCTTTCTTTCTTTCTTTAATCTGATTATGATGATAAATTTTGAACCCTTTACTGTCTTCTAAGGGTATATTATTATTACCCTTAATATGGAATCTATAATGAGCTTCATTTAGCTTACGAGATGAAAAAAATTCATAGAATGTAATTTATTGGAACCCTCAAGGAAATTAGAATTCTTGTGGACTTTATTACGATCAGGGATTAACTTTTAATTTCTAATAAAGGAAAATGGAATATTTTTCAATATGAAGAATATAACCATTCAAATGATTTTCTTTGTGTGAATGTGTATAAATTTTCTTAAGAGGTTTTTTTCGGTACAGAAATCCCCACGGATATCCCTTACCAGCCAGCAGAGGCGTCGGCGTAATGTCGAACTTGAATCGAATAAAACCGCACGCTGTCTCGGGTATTCAGAAAACGGGGTGTAAGGGAGGCATTTTCCTCGAATTCCGACTGACCCAGGGCCATCTCCGGTTTCGAGATGGTCCCCTCGAGTTTGGGAACCACGGTGTCCCTTCTTCATGAAATTTTGTGTGCATATTGGGTAGGTCTGAGAATCGGACAACATCTATTTTTCATCCGCCTAAATATTAAGGGTAGTCCCCCTATTATTTTTTTTAATTTTTATATAAAATTTTAATTTTAATTTTTATTTATGATACAGCATTAGAAAATACATACAACCCTGAATTTTCAGCCATCTACGATCAACCCCTATTTCATCTATTCCATCGAGATTTTTATTATTTTTATTTTTAATAATTTCCTTCAATTATGGTTTTGTGCTCAATTCAATTTGATCTTCCGCCTTCGCCGGTCGATAACGGATCAACTATCAATCGATCAGTTATCCCCGCTAGATGTCTACCGTGGTCACCTCTCATCCAGTAAACATCACAGAGTAGGGATGAGAACGCAGCCGGTCTCCTGTCTTACTCACTGTTGCGTTCCTAAACGAAGTAAAAAAAAAAAAAACTATAATTTGCGTTGACAGATCTACGACTGTCACTTGTTGTCCACTTGTTGAAAGAATTGTCTTGAGAAAACGTTTGTTGAAATAAGTTTTGTTCGAATAAATATAATCCGTGAATATCAGATTTGGCCAGTGTTGGATTAGTTATATTTTGGACTAATTAACGTAATCGGTTGGGAGTTGTTCGACCGAGTCATATATTTACTTGAGGAAGGGCTCCATTTGTACCACGCGCACTGCTGATCTGTCCACACAAACCTTCATACACCCCTACACTTCATAAACACGTAAATACAGACAAAGACAGGTAAAAGCGTTGTGTTTCGGGCGCCTTCTAAGTTGGTAAGTGAAACCTATTTTATAAACCATTTGCTCTGTGAACCGCAGACTGCTCACTTCACATTGTAGCTAGGAGGGCGAACTTCCACTGCGCACTATACCTCCTGGCCCGGAATTGAACATTTTGGTAGCAAGAGCGTGGTTGTGTCGGATTCGAACCGACTAAAACCGCAGTCTCGGGTCTCATAACCTTAAAATAAATATTAGTATCTACGGTCAGTGTAAGATATAAGAACATAGTTGTTCAAACACTTAATATCAGTTTGGTGTGCTAATTTGAAGTCATTGCTAGGGAACTATTATGACTGATTAATTGGCAATCTTTTTAAGGGATTTGATTTAATTTGCATTTGATTTAATCAGTTGATTGTTGCATGTCAGGCTTATACACACATAACATTCTATAATTGAATGTTTATTTGTAAACTATATTGAATTATATTTGTATTGGGGTTTGGGATCATTGTTGCATAAAATAAACTTAAACTGAAGTTTTATTTTTTGGCCCATTTAAGTGAACTAACATTGTTTAAATAATTATTTGTTTGGGTAATCTCTTGAATTTTGTTGGAATGTCTCATTTAAGTGCAGCGAAGGAGGCCATAGCCGGTATAACCACACAATTGAGGTGGTTCACGTCGGCGGCGGCCACCACTACTCGACCAGAGCTGGCAGAGACCACTCTTACCAGGTTCGGCGGTATGGAGAACAGGCTTGGGGCTGTAGATGCCCTGTTCACCCGCTTTAGCCACCTGGCTGAGGACCTCGGGTTGGACCAGCTGAGTCAGGCAGCGCGGGACAAGGTTGTTGGCGACTACGACCAGATCCTGGCGTTGGCAGACACGATTTCCCTACGTGCTAGGGAAATATTGAAGAGCCGGGAGTCTGTCCAGGTCAAGCCGGAGACCTCTGTCGCTGGCCCGGGACTTTTAAGCAAGCTGCCCACGCTTGAACTGCCACATTTTGATGGTCAGATGGACCACTGGCTGGGCTTTCAAAATTTATTTGTGAGTCTGGTCGACTCGCGCTCGGACCTTGGACCCGCCCAAAAGTTGGCCTATTTGATGTCCGTCCTCAAGGGAGAGGCCCGAGCCTTGGTGCAGCACTTGCCGGTGACGGATGCGGCTTACCCTACTGCTCTGGAGCTGCTCTCCCGGCGGTACCACAATAAACGGTGTTTGGCTGACGCTCACATTAGCCATATTTTGGGGTTGCCCTTTATTACGGGAGTGTCGACACTGCGTACCGACCTTTTGAACCCATTGGTGGCAGCCACCAATGCCCTCAAGCGACTGGAGCTGCCGGTGGACCATTGGTCCTATTTATTGGTGCACATAGTGCTGCAACGACTGCCTGCAGACTTGAGGTCTCGCTTTGAGCAGAAGTATGGTGGGGATAGTGCCACCCATCTCCCCCGCTTTGATGACCTAGTCAAGTTTTTGGAGGATGAATGTAGGATCCTCGACAACTCTGGCCTTGCCTCGGGGTCACGCCAACCGCCTCCCCGGCCCAGAGACCAGGGACGGACCGGGGCTCGGGGGCCCCTTGAGGGTCGCCCCGCCCCCCGTTTCGCCGGCACCCAGAGTCGTCCCAGTTGTGACTACTGCAGGGTCACGGGACATGGCATCATTTCTTGTGCGGCCTTTTTGGACTTGCACGTCAGTGCCCGCCGCCGAATTGCCAAGGCACGCCGACTGTGCTATTCTTGTTTGGGGGCTCATCTTCAACGGGAATGCCCCGACTCCCGCCCTTGTAGAATTTGCAGGGGGTCCCATGTGGACGTTTTGTGCGCTAACGCGAACCGCGCTGGCAGTCCAGCCTCTGATGTGGGTTCGCGCACGGGCGGGGATCGCGGAGACGAGCACCAGGTCCGCTCGCCGGTTCCAAACCGGCAAGGGGCCCGCACTTTCGAGCACCGCTCGCCACCCCCCGCGCCGCGGGACGGCCGCCAGGTCTCCCCACATGAAGGCGACTATGCAGCCGCTGCTCGCCGGCAATGGCCGGACCAGCACCGCCTGCACTCCCCTCCGTTGGCGGAGCGCCCCAGGTTGGAGTCGCGCCCTCCGCCATTCAGGCATCCGGTGGGATATGCCCCTCCAGCCATGGCACGCGGCTCGGGACACCGCGCGGATGAGGAGTTTGCGTTCTATCCTCTTCGGGAGAGATTACAGCCTGGGTGCGGCGATCGGTCGCCGCCCAGAAATTAGGAAGTTGGCGCCTGCCCCACCACTGCAACCTCCCAGATCGACACGGTTTTGTTGCCTACGGCATCGGTTAGGGTCTGGGGACCAACGGGGTCCTCTGTTGTGGTCCGTGCCATTCTGGACACGGGATCCCAGGGTTGCATTTTGTCGTCTTGGTTGGTGGGACAGGTAGGCCTAGACATACGTGGCTATTCAGACACGATTAGGGGAGTTGGCAACGCAGCCGTCACCACTGTTGAGGGACAGACTTGGTTTGGGCTCACTCCAGTGAATTGTTTGGCCCCTAAAATTGCTACCTCGGCCATTGTGATGAAGAATATTTTGGGAAGGCATCCCCAAGTTCAGCTGTCTTCCGAAGTTGTCCGGTTGACGTCAGGCCTGGATTTGGCTGACCCTCGGTTTGATTCCCCTAGCACAGCGCATTTGTTGTTAGGTTCCGACGTACTCGGGAGGATAATTTTGGATGGTAAACAGATCTTGCAGCCGAACGGTTTGGTGGCTGTCTCGACCATTTTTGGCTTTGCAATGATGGGACCGGTGTTGAAGGTCCCCCCTCCACCTGAGCTTGATGTTGCATTGGTGTCTGGCTCCGCTCTCTCTGACGCCGTTCAGAGGTTTTGGGAGGTTGAGGAGCCCCCTCAGGTAGCCCGTTTGAACCCGGAACACCAGGATTGCGAATTCTTCTATCAGAACAACACGGGTCGACTCCGTTCCGGTCGGATTGTTACCAGGTTGCCCTTTGTCGCAGTGCGACCACCTCTCGGTGAATCTAGACCTACGGCCGAGAAGAGTTTGTTGGCAATGGAGCGCCGCATGGGCAGGGACCCTGTGTTGAGGCAGAAGTACTTGGATTTCATGCAGGAGTACGCGGATTTGGGACACATGTCGGTGTCAAGGTTGGATTGGCGCTCAGTTGAACATTACTTCCTGCCCCATCATGCGGTCCTCAAGCCGTCCACTGGCAAGCTGCGCACGGTGTTTGATGGGTCTGCGCGAACTTCTTCGGGTGTCTCATTGAATGATTGCTTACATTCAGGCCCCAAATTGTTAAAGGACCTTTGTGACGTCATCACGTCTTTCCGTCGACATCAGGTTGTCTTTGTGGCCGACATCAAGATGATGTTCCGACAAACGGTCATTCACCAGGATGACAGACGTTATCAGTTAATCCTGTGGCGCGAGAACCCCCAGGACCCCATGATTGTGTATGAGCTCAATACGAATACATACGGCCTTCGTTCTAGCCCCTTTGTTGCCATTCGTTCGCTTTGGGAGCTCGCGGACCGAGAGCGTTTGAAGTTCCCTCGGGCGTCCGCCATCTTGAAAACGGACCTGTACGTCGATGACGTCTGTACTGGGGCTTCCACGGTTGGGGAAGCCATTTTATTGCGTGACGAGTTGATTGGGATCCTGGCTTCCGCAGGATACGAGTTGCGTAAATGGGTGTCCAACTCTCCAGCTCTATTGGAAGGTTTGCCGGAGGATCATAGACAGGACCCGCATTTGTTTGAAGACGTTGACAACCCCGCCATGATGGCCGTCCTCGGTGTTCAGTACAGACCTGTCCAAGACATCTTTACATACGATGTCGACCTAGAGTCGCCCCACACTTGGACTAAACGACTTGTGTTGTCTACTGTCGCAAGGACTTTTGATCCTAATGGTTGGATTTGTCCGGTACTGTTTTGGGCGAAATGCTTTCTCCAGCGCCTCTGGACCGCGGGACTTGGTTGGGACGAGCCGCTTCGGGAAACCCTGTTGAAGGATTGGATCCACTTTGTGTCCACACTCCCTGCGGTCAATGAGGTCGTGTTGCCCCGCGCCATCCTCCCCCCTGGGAGTTACACTGCTACCCTCCACGGGTTTTGTGACGCGTCGTCGCACGGTTACGCAGCCGTTGTTTATCTGCGCACTGTCAGCGCGACAGGCCAGGGGAAGCTCTCGCTGGTCATGGCCAAGAGCAAGGTAGCCCCTCTTCGAACAGCATTGACCATTCCCAAATTGGAGTTGTCAGGGGCAGCTCTTCTTGTGCGTCTATTGAATCACGTTGTTAATACCTTGGGTGAAACTGTGGACATTCGATCCTCTTACGCCTGGACGGACAGTCAAATTGTTTTGTGTTGGTTGAAGACGTCCGTCCACACTTTGGAGGTCTTTGTGGCGAACCGAGTGTCACAGATACAAAATTCTGCAACACCTTTAACTTGGAGGCATGTCCCTGGGGACCTGAACCCCGGCGACGTGGCCTCACGTGGGTGCACGGCCCCTCACTTGATTGATCACCCCCTCTGGTGGGGGCCAGAATGGCTGACTCGGTCCGAGGGTGCTTGGCCTCGAATGCCAGTCTTGATGACGGATCCTTTGCCCGGGCTAAGGGTGCTCGCTGTTGAGACGAAGGACCCGCCGTTTGATCCCGACCTTTTGTTGAATCGGTACAGCTCCCTCGATAAACTGTTGAATGTCACATCTTGGATCAGGCGCTTTCGTCACAATTGTAGGAACCGTGGGGACAAACGCCTGTCGCCGGTCCTTTCTCCTCAAGAGCTCCAGGAGTCTCTCCTCCTTTGGGTCCGCTCTGTGCAGGCTGCACACTTTGAGAAGGAGATTGAAATCTTGAAGTCCGGTATGGCTAAGTTGTCGGGAGCTATCAGTAAGCTGAGCCCCTTTTGTGATGATGCGGGTTTCTTGCGTGTTGGAGGACGTTTGAGGCACTCTAGCCTCCCCTACGGAGCTCGTCACCCCCTTTTGTTGCCTAAGGAAGGCCATTTGGTCAAGTTGTTGGTGACTGATCGTCACATAAAGAACTCGCATGCCGGTTGTAATGCGCTGTTGGCCATTCTGCAGCGAGACTTTTGGATTTTGTCGGCCCGTCGTACTATCCGCAGCATTGTCTTTCGTTGCATGCCATGCTACCGGACTAAGGCCCCCACTATGCAGCCCATGATGGGAGACTTGCCGGCTGATCGTGTCAATGAGGCAAGGCCTTTTGCAGGCGTCGGAACGGACTTTGCCGGTCCCTTTTTGGTGAAGACGTCTACTCTTCGTAACAGTAAAATCCTTAAGGCTTATTTGTGTGTGTTTGTCTGCCTGTCAACGAAGGCAGTACACTTGGAGCTAGTAACCTCGCTCTCGACGGAGGCCTTTGTGGCAACTTTGGATAGATTCGTGTCTCGCCGTGGGTTGCCTTCTTTAATTAGATCTGATTGCGGTACCAATTACAGAGGTACAAGTAACTATTTGAAGGAAGTTTACGCCTTCCTTGCGGAGAACCAGGTTGACATAGGCAACAAATTAGCCCGCAAGGGGGTCACTTGGCTGTTTGACCCGCCAGCCTGCCCCCATTGGGGGGGTATTTTTGAAGCCGCGGTGAAAGCGGCCAAGGGACTCTGGCGGAGATTATTGGGAGACACAGTTCTCACCTTTGAGGAATTAGCTACGGTATTTTGCCGCATTGAGGCCGTACTAAACTCGCGTCCATTGTGCCCGCTCTCTTCGGACCCTAATGATTTGGAGGCCCTAACCCCGGGCCATTTTTTGATTGGACAACCACTTGTCGCCCTGCCGGAGCACCCCCTTGTCGATGTGAGCCGAAATCGGCTATCGCGGTTCCAGTTAGTGCAACAGCTCGCTCAGAGCTTTTGGAAGCGTTGGAGCTTGGAGTACTTGCACATCCTCCAGCAGCGCGTCAAGTGGACGGATAAAACTCATCCTCCCAAGGTCGGAGACCTCGTCCTGATTAAGGATGCCAACCTAATGCCGTTGTATTGGCGCCGGGGGCGCATTCTCAATCTAGTGGCTGGCACCGATGGGGTTCCTCGATTTGCTGAGGTTTTGGTTGACGGATCGGTGATGAGGAGAGCGGTCGCAACCTTATCAAGATTGCCAATTGATTAGCGGACGGGAAGGCCCGCCCGGAGGGGGTAGATGTTGCGTTCCTAAACGAAGTAAAAAAAAAAAAAACTATAATTTGCGTTGACAGATCTACGACTGTCACTTGTTGTCAACTTGTTGAAAGAATTGTCTTGAGAAAACGTTTGTTGAAATAAGTTTTGTTCGAATAAATATAATCCGTGAATATCAGATTTGGCCAGTGTTGGATTAGTTATATTTTGGACTAATTAACGTAATCGGTTGGGAGTTGTTCGACCGAGTCATATATTTACTTGAGGAAGGGCTCCATTTGTACCACGCGCACTGCTGATCTGTCCACACAAACCTTCATACACCCCTACACTTCATAAACACGTAAATACAGACAAAGACAGGTAAAAGCGTTGTGTTTCGGGCGCCTTCTAAGTTGGTAAGTGAAACCTATTTTATAAACCATTTGCTCTGTGAACCGCAGACTGCTCACTTCACATTGTAGCTAGGAGGGCGAACTTCCACTGCGCACTATACCTCCTGGCCCGGAATTGAACACTCACTATACAGTTTTCGGCAAACTTTCATTGTCTACAACGCTTTCGATTATAAGTAAATACCCGCCCACTTATAGTAGACAGTTATTTTTATTGAACTAAAAAAGTGTTTCCTAGAAATAATATACATGGCAAAACAACGTTTGCTGGGTCAGCTAGTATGGTATGGTATCACGGGCTGGTATCCGCAACTCCACGACAAGGCGCGGTTTTTGCGTGAGGGTGGGCATTTTATTCGTTCCACCCCAGCTCATTGAAGAACGCTAGCAAGCTATTCACGCTGCCGGCGATCTCCCGGAGCGTACCTCAGCTCGTGTATCTATATATTTTAAAACAAAGTCGTGTTAATGATGACCGCGATGAACTCGAATACGGGAGGATCGATTTCCATGATCTCTGAATTTTTACATTGGTCTCCGCCTATACTGTTACTACCCCGTCGAGCAGCGTGGGTTCGAACGGACCAAAACCTCACGCCATCTCGGGTCTTTAATGCCTGGGTGCAAGAAGACATTCATGAAATAAATTCAGTTAATAAGGTAACCAACATAACATAACACAACTTCACACCTGTATCCCCGAAGGGGTAGGCTGAGGTGTATTACACACCCACGATTCGCCAGTTATGTTTAGCTATTAGTTTGTAATAGCGGGTGGGCCTATTGTTTAATACACATATAACTACGAAAAGTCAGAGGTGTGTGCCCGGGGCGACTGGGTATCGAACTCGAGACCTCGTCTCAGCAGTCACTGGACTATCGCCGCTATCTATAACCATCATAACTTGATTCTAACGCGTAACAAAGTTTGCCGGGTCAACTAGTAATTTAAAAAAAAAGTGTTTATAATATGTGACCATGTTACGGATATCACATAGAAACGTCGTAGTCGTCCTACCTACCTGAAGATTATTTTATCTGCATTATTTAATAGCATCAAAATACACAGCATGAAGGAAAAAAAATATAAGGTCGTTACATTTGAACTTGCCGTTTTTCTTGAAGAAATTGGAGGAAACCCAATTTTCAGTACTAACATTTTTGCATTTTTTTTACATAACATAACATAACATAACTTCACGCCGAAGGGGTAGGCAGAGGTGTATTACACACCCACGATTCGCCAGTTATGTAAAGGTCCCAATGTAATAGGAGGCGAGCCTATTGCCATCTACCGGGCACATTATTAAGCGAGCGATAATTAATATTTATTAACGCATTTTTTTTAGGAATGACAAATCCAATTTTTTTTTTTATGTATGATTGAGACAACATTAAGCTAACAAACAGCAACTTTTATTACATTTTTGAAAAGTGACAACTGTTAAGTAATACGAAATTTATCATCAAAATGGATAGCATTTAGGAAGTACTGTTTTTGAAGATCGAATTAATTTATCAAGAACAAAATTTAATACAGAGTTGTAAAATCTTGAAATCAACTTTCAAACAAAATATAAATAATGGAAATAGCTATTAAATTACAGGAATAACAAAATCATGAATTTGTAAGAAAATTTCAGCAATTTCATAGGTAAAGACCTATTAATAAAAGACCAATAATAAATTCAAATTGCAGCGCTAAAAAGGCAACTAGATCAGCATTATGCCCGGACACGAGTACCCGGTGTAGGTATCAGGTACACCGCTGGAGACAGCAATATAATTAGCACTATCAATCTTAAGACACCATCAATAGCTAGCGGTTTCACACGTCATTCTACACCTTGCCATGAACGGAGACTCATATTAATCGTCGCACGGTGCCATTATACAAATATATGGCCTTGTATGGAAGCGTACATGAACCACATCGCGTCTTCGTAAACGAGACAATATATATCGCAATATTTTCTATATATAGGTATAAGGCTGCGGACCCCGCTGTAAGTTTTACCTGGTTTTTCACATCTCCATATTGAGGCCTTAGGAGAAGATCATTTTATATACATTTATATATGTATATATATGATAGTGTTAGTTTTAAAGGAAGAACTAAACAAAATAATGGGGTTTTAACGTAAAATCAAAATTTTTAAGTTGAGGTTTGGCTGTTTAAAGCAATCGGTGCACTACACCATTCCACTCCAAACTCTGTTGAAAAGTAATAATTCTAGCAACATGACACCGTAACGCGCTAGTCTTCACATGAACCCCCCCCCCCCCCGGCTAGTGGCGGCGGTTATGTCGGGCTTGAACAGACTAAAACCGCACGCCGTCTCGGGTGTTCAGACGCCGGGGTCTAAGGTTGCCCCATAAGGCATTTCCCGCGCACCCCGACTGACCCTGGGCCCTGGGCCTTCCATCATCGGTTTATTCAGGTTTATAGCACACTTTGATATCAACGGTAAGGTTTAACTCTTTCAATATTGTATTCAAATTCCAATACCTCGTTAGAAGCTGTATACGCCGCCGCAAAACTTCTTCGATGAGGTTTTTTTATCCTTCACCGGTTTCAATCAAGTAGGTAGTTTAAGAGTTTCTTATGTATTTGAATATAAACAGTTCTGATCAACTGATCAATATAATTCAATTCAATTTTTTTTTTTTTTTTTTAAGCATTTTGTATGCTTACTTTTTTCTAAAGATTTAGATCGGAAAAAGAGAACATCTAGGACGGGACTTGAACCCGCGACCAGTCCCTTACAGGGGGAATGCTCTGACCAACTGAGCCACCTAGACACGTCCCAGATATTCGAAATTCTCCGATACTTTAATACGTCTTAAGGCGACGTTGGAGCCATCTACCGTAATTCTTGCGAACTACGGAAACAATGAATAACTTTACAGTCATTTTTAAACATTGTTTTTTGATGACTCCGCCTAATTAATTCAATTAAATTTTTAAGCATTTTGTATGCTTACTTTTTTCTAAAGATTTAGATCGGAAAAAGAGAACATCTAGGACGGGACTTGAACCCGCGACCAGTCCCTTACAGGGGGAATGCTCTGACCAACTGAGCCACCTAGACACGTCCCAGATATTCGAAATTCTCCGATACTTTAATACGTCTTAAGGCCAATATAAAGGTCAATATAAAGTAAGATACTTGAATAGGTACATAAACCAGGGGTGGGGTTGGGTAACCTCCTCGAGTGTCGTTCCGATTCCGATCCCGCTGCAGTCCGGGGGGAACGGAATCGGAGCGGCCGGTACACGCTGGGCGGCGGTCAATGGCTTCCCCTTCATAGGGTTGGCATTGATCGTCGGCCAATACCCAACGTGGCGGGAACACATCGCTCTCCGTACTCCTCTGCTTTCAGAGGAGACAGGATGAGCGATGCTGTTAGTGGTGAGATGGCCCAGGGTCAGTCGGGCGTGCGAGGGATATGCTCTATGGGTAACCTTACACCCCGGTGTCTGAAGACCCAAGACGGCGTGCGGTTTTAGTCGGTGCAAGCCCGACATAACCGCCCCCGCTGGCCGGCGGGGGGGTATCCGAAGGGATTTCCGCACGAAAAAAAAAAAAAAGGTTCATAAACCAATACCAACAGTCCTTAATGACAATGCGGTAGCGTCTCATGCAATACTTTATTATTGGTTTCTCACAGAAGTCGTTCAACATAATATATGCAGAAATACTAGATAAAGAAAGATAAAGATTAATTACACCTGTGCTTAACATCGATCGTATATCGACCAAATTCAACTTAACGTACTAAACTACTTAAAATTGCATACATTCAGGACTATGCCCCAAACTGGTCAACCCGTCTAAATTGGACATCAAAGTCTATCAATTTTAACGTATTATGAGCAAAATTAAAGCTCATCCCTGTACAGGTATTCAATTCATTCCATTATACGGTAGTAGCGTTCATTAACACCGCCGAAGCTCAGTGGGTCGAATGGGCCCTGTTCGATCGGACACGCCTCGTTAGCGTCACCCTTTCATCTGATTAACAGCTAGCCTTTTAAATATCCTTGTGTTGCCCGTATTGTTAACCAGAATCCAGCGGTGACACATAATGTATTGACAATGACGTTTGCACAAAGTTTTATGTTGCAGCCTTATATTATAAAGCTCTGAATTATTTGAAAGAAGTTTTAGAAACTGTTTCAGGCGATTGTTGAAAATGTATTTCGTTGTTTGGTTAACAATATGTATGTCAGTGATAAATGGATGTGTAATCAATTGTATGTATCGTTAAAATGAAAGATTAACAAGTAGGTATACGAAACCTACACAAAATTTACTCTACTTTAACAAAAAAAATCATTTTTCCAAGTAGTTATTGCTCCGAACACAAAATTACAATTTTGCGAATGCAAAACTGATATTTGAACGAGTATCTTATACCCATTACCTTTAATGAACGATAATTTTATAAAAGTTTAACTGAAAAAGTTATATTTTAACAGGCTGCAATAAAAGTCTATCTGTCGACGAAACATGTAATTCTGGTGAAAAGAGATGTTCCACGTTTAACGTCGACAAGCAATTTTCAGAACAAAAGACGAGATTTTTGCTACTAATAGCACTATTATCACGCATAAGGCGACAAACGTGTGTAACAGCCTATAAGCCATTTGTTATCATGCAAATTTCAGACGTAACTGCTTTATAAGAGGACTCAGTTTACCTAGAGGAGACAATGCTTTCATTGAATACTTTTTTCTTGTATATTTGAGCCTACGTAGTTCTTTTCACTCAGTTTGCACTGTTTCTACGACATCTCTCATGTCTACTTATAATGAAGATATAGACATATGTCAACAGTACTAATTGCTATTAATACTAGATTTATGAACTAGTTTCCTTTAGCGTATTATTTAGAACATAACATAATACATAACATAATACATAACATAAACTCACGCCTATATCCCCGAAGGGGTAGGCAGAGGTGCTAGCACCCACATTTCGCCAGTTTATGTTTAGGTCCCAATGTAATAGGTGGCGAGCCTATTGCCATTAACCGGGCACTTATAAACCTGCGATAAATACACACATAACTTCGAAAAGCATCGAAAAGTCATTGGTGTGTGCGCCATGGTAAAACCTGGGATCGAATCCGAGACCTCGTCTAAGCAGTCCATTACCCATACCACTAGGCTACCGCGGAAAAAGAAGTATATTTTAGTTAATATAAAAAAAGTTCGGAATAATGTTTGGTTAGCTGTCAAAAACATTATAGTTGAAAAGGTTACATGTTCACCGCATACAGGCAATACAGGAATGATGAACCCGCCTGCCCACAGTGTTTCCACAGTACCCTCTGATAATTAGTGAGACATGCAGAAAAACTGAGCCTAGTCCCTCAATCATCAGGTATACAGGATATCAGATGATGACGGCTTGGGCTACAAGATCTTGGTGTGGTCGCGTTGCTGCTCATAACATTTTAACGTAACATGTACACGGAATATTCGTCACAGAAAAACAAACAACACGTTCGTTGAATATACTGCTTCCGGGCTGTTTGGCCGTCGCCTCCCGAACCTGTACCACTGAAGATGTTGACCGCAGTGAACAACGAAATGTTTGGAAAACAAGTTTCATATGGACCACGGCCAAACAGCCCGGAAGCAGTATCTTCTACATGCAACGCCGGCCGTGAAAGCCTAAAGAATTATAAACAACACGTTCATGAAGTTTTTATCAAGAAGCCTATTTACAAAATAATTATTTCTTGAAACTACTGATCTGCACACTACTGATATATGAAAGTGTCATACAGTATTTACTAATCTAACAAAATATTTGAAATTCTTATGGATTTGGATCATCAGTAGTTGGTAGTTAATATTATAACACAAAAGGACACTTCCAAATGCATAAAGTATTCATATAAAATACAATACGATTAATACGCGTGTATAATAAAAACAAATTCAGAAACATATTTGTAATGGACTCTAACACATCTAATCTACTTCAGATCATCTATGCGTAAACATAATATATTTTTATTACCCAATGCGAACGATTTCGTTGAACAACCTTACTCAAAGTCCTGGACTAAAAAAGCACTTCAACCTTGTTACTGTTAGGAACGAAAAAAAGTAAATAAATGTATTCTTCTATTTCTTACCAGCATAACGGAGGCCTCTCGTTAAAATTCTAAGGATTATCCTGTTAGCAAGAAGCGTGTAACAGAACAAGCCCTCATTTTATAACAAATAGAGTGTTCCCATTACAAGAACCTATAAAATTACAAACGAAATTATAAGTGATAACATCAGAAATAAAACAAAATTAGTCGTAGTGGTGTGTTTACGTCCGTTTATGGAGTACGTGAGCGCTATCATTGATCGTTTCGGGTTGATTGCCCTTCCTAACAGCGCAAGAGTGTTGTTGTAGTATCGTTTTGTTCTACCATTTGAATTGCTGGTAACAGGAGAATATTTGAGTCCAATTAAACTCAAAGTTGAAAAACTTAATACGTCCGTGCATTGTCGCAATAGGCACGTAGAGTCGTACATGTACATTTTACAACAAAATGTAAGCAATAATATTCTAAACTCTAAAGCTACGGTAAAGTCGTTAAAATTTTAGCACTATTACAGGGCTTTAAATATTGTCGATTTACTGAAATAAATATCGTGTGCTCACCTACCTGCTTGCACGAAAGTGAAAATGTTTTGTATTAGTTGCAGTTTTTCCATCAATATTTTCACACCAACAGGTGTTCCTAAGTATAATATTCTAGTTATAAATGTGATGGTTTGGGAAGTTACTTAATTACACTCGAACAGCTGAAGTTATCTGGCTATTTAGTACATGGTTATATTATAATTTGGAGTAACATATAGGGTACTTTTTATCCCTGGAATTGGTCCCCACGGCTTACGAAAACGGAATCAGAATTCCACGCCGGCGGAGCCGTGGGCAGCAGCTAGTAAATAATAATTTTAAATATGCGTTTTTGAAGTGAAAACTTCTTTAGGCGCGTTGAGCATTTTTTGGGTGAACAAAAATTTTGAAACACGCATCATCATCACTGTCACGCTTTTCTTTCTTTTTCTACGTGCGGAAATCCCTTCGGATACTCCCTGCCAGCCAGCGGGGGCGGTTATGTCGCGGACCTTGGCTGCCAGCGCAGCCTCGTCTGGTGGTGTCGGGTTTTACAACGCGTCGGTGAGTAGGCAGGCGTGTGTAGGACACACACGACACGCCTCCGCCACGGCCTGCTTTTGTAAGGACGGCAAGTCAGCCAACTGCCGTCCTCAGGCCCCGATCATGGAGGTCGGTAGTCACGGGTGTAGACAAGTCTGCGGCGTCCTCGCTGCAGACTGCGAAACTCGGGGGGCAGGGTTGCTGGCACTGCGGCGTTGTCTCCCGGTGGATGCGCCATAGACACTTACCGAAGCACCCGTGTCCGGTAAATATCTGGCACATCCGGTAGGAGAGGTCACCGTGGTGCCTCTCCAACCACTCCTTCATAATCGGTCTCACCGCCGCAATGGTGGATTCCCCCCACCTTGGATGCTCAAGTCGCACCCTCCATGTCTCCATGAGTTCCCGGCGGAGTTGGGACCGCTGAGCCCTGATTTCTCGGGGCTCCGGCCTATGCTCCGCTCCAGCGCCTCCTTGCACCACTGGTACAGCAACACAAGGGCTCTCGCTTCCAGGTCCCTTGGAGGGTTCCCGGCTAGGAGACATGCCACCTCGATTGAGATCATGCGATACCCCCTGATGACTCTGACGGCCATCGCTTTTAACGGGCTGTTTAGAACCAGCCACGTTGCAGGCCACCAGAGTCTCCGCCCATGCGGGGGCCCCGTACAGGGCCATGCTTCGCACGATCCCCAGGTACAGTCTCCTAGTGGGGGCGTTGGGTCCCTTAACGTTGGGCATCAGCCGCGATAGTGCGGCCGCAGGCCCCCTCAGTTTCGTGACCAGACTTCGGAGATATGGTCTGAAGTCCCATCGGCTATCGAGTACGAGCCCAAGGTATTTCATCGTGGGCTCGATGCCGATGCTTACGCCCCCTATTTTTTGTCCCAACCAGTAACACTGCTAAATACTACTACCATTTCGAACTCAAGAATCCTGTCGGTATTCCAGAATTTTAAAAAGGTACTCTATTTCTACAAATCTCTTCGATCCGCTCCAGCTTTCATTCATCAATGTGTCTAGAGCTGTATCCCGTATCAAAGTAATCAAAGGTGTCTTAAAAGGCTCTCAGAATCATTCGCTAAGTGAATGACATCACTCCTCGCGTAAATTGAATTTAAATTTACCTAATTTTTAAAACCTTTATCGATAGACCTTCGATTGATCACGACACGAACTCGTTAAAAGCAATTGCGTAACTGGGAGATGGGAATGTCTAGGCTGCACGCCAGTCCTCAGTAATGGATGTATATTGATGACGTCATTATCGAGGGAACTAGGGATAGACGATGAAGAGCATTTTATGGCTTCGATGTAAATTTTCCTGTAAGTAATAATGTACAAGTTAGCTTGCCAAATTCTTGCATGAAACTCCCATGGTTTTTGCGAGATGAGGGAAGCAAGGGGATAAGGGGGGTGCGAGGGATATGCTCTATGGGGTGCGAGGGATATGCTCTATGGGCAACCTTACACCCCGGCGTCTGAAGACCCGAGACGACGTACGGTTTTAATCGGTTCAAGCCCGACATAACCGCCCTTGCTAGCCGGCGGGGGGTATTCGAAGGGATTTCTGCACGGAAAAAAAAATGGTACCTTTCAAATAGTGAAACTATTTTCCCAAAATGTGGAGTGGTTCTGGAGATTATATATTATATTATTATATAATATTATATAAACACACTCACTGAATTTGACCTCCCTTTTTATATTAGTAAAGATAATTTAAAATTTCGAATATACTACATGAAAATTAACTTAGTATGTTTTCAAGACAGTTTATTGAATTTTTCGAATATTTTAGGTAGATTTCGATGAAATCGATCTACCTATTGGTTTCTTGACTACTGTCGAATTTAAAAAAAATTTCTTCATAGGAGGTCTAGTTATGACCCCCTGAGTCCGAAATGACCACTGGTCAAAAAGTTTATTTATATATATATATGTATGTGTGGAGTCCCGGGGTCGGACTGTAACTAGAGGAACCAATGAGTAAACTAAGATTTGTGAACAAGGTAATTTATTAGAGTGTATGACCGACACGCAGCCCGACAAGCCCGAGACTGGGTCTTCGTTGCAATTCAATACAATATTTGCTTACTTAGCAGGTACAGTACAGCCGTGTCCTCACAGTACGTAAAGCTGTGTCCCCACAGTATTCCCCCCTTTAAAAATTTTTACATTACAAAGGTAAAAATATTATTATTTAGTTAGCTATTTCATAATACACAACAATTATCTTAATTATAAATTTCCTACCAAAATCATGGTCACCCTATTCGGTTATGATACATTTACAATTTGTCCTGAAAAAATTATGGTCACCCTATCATTACATTTATTTTGTAATGCATTGTTCGTTGCACTTTTATACAGTTAGTCAAAAGAATGTGCTGATGCTACGCATTTGATGAAATACACAGTCGTATGAACTAAAATAATCTATGTTATATTGTGTACTACTATTGTAGCAAAATGTTATTATAGTTTCACTGGATTTCCATATTATATATGACAATTAATTTCACAATATAGTTATTAGGTACTGTTGATTTGTTTGTCAACGTAATGTATTCGTTATGAAAAGAATTTGTTTAAACATTTTTACATATTACAGACATTAATTATTTTTTTTACAATATTCACAAAAAATAATTAATAAATCAATATAAAATATTCATATATAGAGTTTTATATATTTATAACAAATATAATAATAATCGTTGTCTATTGACAAGTACAGTCGCAAATCATTCCTAGTACTACAGTTTTACGTCAGAAATCGGACAGGTTGCTTAACGATTCTTCCACAGCGTGTGGTGCGAGCGTTAAGCGATTCGCGATTTGGAACTTCAGTATCTGTTCGAGTATTATTATCTGTATTTTCACTAAAACAATATGCTGGTTTCAATCTGTCAATAGATATGTTAACCTTACGACCTAATACCTGAATTTTGTATACCTTATTTTTTTTATCCAACACACGATATGGACCGTCGTACGTTGGCTGTAAAGGCTTACGAATCGCGTCATGTCTGACAAATACATATTCACAAGTTTCTAAGTCTGGATGAACAAATATTTTTAAGTTGCTATTATGATTAAACATTGATTTTTGAAAATTCTGTATCGTTTTTCTTAATTGGTCTACGTATTCACAAGCGTCATCAATTTTTGTCTGCTTTTCGCTATCATAAAAATCTGCGGGAAGACGTAGAGTAGTTCCGTATGTCATTTCCGCTGCGCTTATACCGTTCTCACTCCTCGCTGCAGTTCTGAGACCTAATAGTACAGTTGGTAACTCTTGTACCCATGAGTGTGCTACTGTATTACATAAGCGAGCGGTTAATGCAGCTTTCAGACATCTATGCCAACGTTCTACTATACCGTTGCTTTGCGGTCTATAAGGAGTAGTCCGTATTTTATCTATCCCTAGTAATTTCATTAAGGATGAAAATAGTTGACTTTCAAATTGGCGTCCTTGATCACTGGTCAGCCTTTTTGGGCAACCAAAACGGGATATCCAACCTTCGTATATGACTTTAGCTACCGTTTCCGCGGTCATGTCTATCGTAGGAAAACATTCAGGCCAACGTGTGCCTCTATCTATCATAGTGACACAATATCTAAACCCTTCTTCCGAAGTCCGTAAAGGTCCAATTATATCGACATGAATTTGTTCAAATCTGTCACATGGTGGAAAAGAGCTTAATGCAGATGTGGTATGCCGGCTAACCTTAGCACGTTGACATTCTATGCATCTCTTTGCCCATTGTCCTACATCGCGATTCATGCTAGGCCAATAAAAACGATCCTGCACTAATTTACGTGAAGTTCTTATACCGGGATGGCTTAAATTATGAATAGAGTTAAAAGCAATGCGTCTAAAACTCTCAGTTAAATACGGTCTAACCTTATCATTAGTAATGTTACAGTATATATATTTTTGACAACCGGGAATCAAGATCTTCTTAAGTCTAACCTTATCATCGTTAGTGTTTGTTAGTCCTAAAATATAAGTATCGACTTCTTGCGCGTGGGCGAGCTCCTCGTAATTAATAACTGTGGGACATTGTACGGTCGCTACGCGGGATAAGGTGTCAGCAACAATGTTATCTTTGCCGTTGATGTGTCTTATGTCGGTTGTGAATTCACTGATATAAACTAATTGACGTGTTCTCCTAGGCGTTTCATTTTCGTTGTTACCTTTTGAGTATGCGAAAGCTAAAGGCTTGTGGTCAGAATATACAATCAATTGCCGTCCTTCTACCATATATTTAAAATGCCGAATTGCTAAATAGATTGCCAATAATTCGCGATCGTACGTGCTGTATTTGCGCTCAGTTTTTGACAAACTTTTGGAAAAATAGCCTAACGGTGTCCACGTGTTGTTTATAAATTGCTGTAATACTGCACCAACACACGTGTCCGAGGCGTCCGTCATTAATGCTATCTCTGCATCCGGTACTGGGTGGGCAAGCGTCGCTGCATTGCGCAAGCTCAACTTACAATTCTCGAAAGCTTGGTCAGCGTTCGAGTCCCAGACTATAGGTGTCTTATCTTTCTTTTTCGAGTTATGTATATAACTATTTAAAATTGACTGTGAAATAGTTGCATTAGGAATATGTGAACGATAAAAGTTTACCATGCCCAAAAATCGTCTTAGTTGCTCGATGGTTTGGGGTTTCGGAAAGTTTACTATCGCTTCCACCTTGTCCTCTAAAGGACAAATTCCTTCTGATGTGACATGATACCCTACAAAGTCTATTTCCGGTTTACCGAAAGAGCATTTAGCTATATTAATGGTTATGCCATATTTACTAAATTGCTGAAATAATGCTTCAAGGTGTTTCCGATGACTTATGTCGTCTAAACTTGCTATGATTACGTCATCGACGAAACTGAATATGCTGTCCCTACAATCGTCATCTAAGCCTTGCAATATTGTATGTTGCATGAATCTGGAAAAAGTCGCCGATGAATTCCGCAAACCCATGGACATTCGAGGAAATTCCCATAGCCCAAAACTTGTTATTATTGCAGTCTTTTCAACGTCGTCCGGATGCACAGGAATACAAAAATATGCTTTGTTAATATCTATCTTAGAAAACACTTTCTTACCTGCCAGATTGTAGGTGAAATCCGTCATTCGAGGGATTGGGTACCTGTCTGGCTTCGTCACCGCGTTCAACTTCCTGTAGTCACCGCATGGACGTATCTCTCCGTTCTTTTTGGGAACGACGTGCAGAGGACTGGCCCATGGACTTTTGGACGGTCTGCATATGCCGAGTTCCTGCATCATACAAAATTCATCCCTAACCTTCCTATACCTATCCGGTGCTAGTGGTCTAGCCCGAGCATATACTGGAGGTCCAATTGTCTCAATGTGATGAAAAATTCCATGACTTGGTACTTCCTTATAGGATACAAGTTTTGTTAGGTCTTTATATTTACACAATAAATCATGATAAGGATGATTATCATTCACAGATTTCACAGTAGGTTGACATGATTTCACAATAGAGGCTATAGAATTCATCTTAGTTAAACTATCAATTAACTTACGTGAGGCCAAGTCCACTACAATACCGTGATGAGCCAAAAAATCTGCACCTAATATCGGTTGTGTAATATCCGCTATCACAAATGACCACGTATACGGTCTACGTAAATTTATATTCAATTTCAGCGTTTTAAGTCCGTCGGGGTCACCAATGTGGAGTCCCGGGGTCGGACTGTAACTAGAGGAACCAATGAGTAAACTAAGATTTGTGAACAAGGTAATTTATTAGAGTGTATGACCGACACGCAGCCCGACAAGCCCGAGACTGGGTCTTCGTTGCAATTCAATACAATATTTGCTTACTTAGCAGGTACAGTACAGCCGTGTCCTCACAGTACGTAAAGCTGTGTCCCCACATATGTATGGTTCCACTTCCCAAAATTTGCGGCACTCTCACGGTCGCATTTTTGCCCCGATCGCTTTCAAACTGCGGTCAAAAATTGTTTGGGTGTAAACTTAGTTTAAGTTCGTGAATTGGTGGAATCCGGCCTAAGGGGACGGTAGGGTCTCACTTTTTGTGAAATCAGTTTTTCCTCAAAATTTCACGTTCCATGAAAGATATTCGAACCGTTCTAATTTTATCCCATAGTATACATGAATACCAACAACTTTTAGTTATAAACCTATACGATTAAAACTTTAACTAAAGGTGGAGAGGGGAAAAACCAAAATTTTTCGGGAAAAAAATCATAACTTCTAACCGGTGAACATTGTTGTTGTCGGAAACATTTTTAATCGATAGGCCATTTTTAAGTCTAAAATAAATGTCTGAAAAGTTTTTCGCTAAAAGTTACCATTTTCGAGAAAAAAAAATTTAACTGTTTAAAGTCCGTAGTTCTCTATATAAAATAATATTAATTGCTTCACGAAATCTACCTGTGCGTTCCCCCTGCGGGAACGGATTTTTTTTTCTTTTGGCCAGGGTTATGAAGAATAACAAAAGGTAGGGGAACTAGTGTTACGTTGGACCGTGTTGTACCTAGAATATTTTTTTTTTTTTATATTTAGGACATGTCAATTTGACTTCACCTCGCCTGATGGTAAGCTGAAGGTAAAGTCTCAGGAAAGAGGGTCACCATTACATACACGTATCATGTTAACAATGGTGGCATTCAGCTTGACGGCCTCTTCAGAAGAGGATTGTCGTCGCAGCACCGAGTGACACCCACCGGTCCCACTAGTGCTGCGACCACAATCCCCCAGTTTTACGGAAACTCCCGTGCTTTAAAATACTACTGTCTATGGTTGTCGAAGGGAATTGAACTTTTTTATTGCTTATTTATTTAACGCGATAAATATGGTTTAAAGAAATGGTCACTATGTTTTATTTTTGCCGCCAACTAACATGTACTTTGCAGGCTGGCCAAAGTACATCATATTGGGCTAATTTAATTCAAAATGTTATTTCAAGCATAAAAATATATTTAAGCATTTTGTATGTTAACTTTTTTCTAAAGATTTATAATATAAATGTTATCTTAGACATTAGTATAATGAAAAAATGAGCTTTCTACAGCAACTCCAGGTGTTTATCTTAATTTGACCCAAGTATGTCCAACAAAACTGGTACGGTCTAAGAGTATATCAAGGGTGTTGCTCCTTGGGCAGTTTTTCCTTGTTTTTACTAGCGGCTTTTGTGCCCAGTTAACCAATAACTGATCTTTCTATCCATGCCTGTTCGACAGGTGTGCCAATTATTTAAGAAAATGCAAATGTTAAAAACTGGCCTAAGTACAACTGGTTCCCCGACATATTTTCTCTGGAATTTGTTAGTTGGTACTTTAAATCACTAGAGCACTTATGGGAAGCTATTTCCTAAAAAACTTGGATATAACGTCTAGAGCCGTTACATTATCGTAATATAAGTCGTCTAGACAGGATGAGCGATGGTGTTTGTGGCTGAGGCCACCATAGGGTCCTGGGGGATCCAGGGGCGGGTTGGCCCACTGCTAACGCAGGGGCCGACGGGCACTTGTGCCGCCGCCGGTGAGAGAGGACTAGCCATCCTCTCGCGTTCCGTAATCGGCAGGTGATCAGCAACGACCTGACTGGTGGCTCCAGAAGGGTACGCCGTGAACTTGCTGACCGGAGGGCTTGCCTTTATTGGCCGGCCCACGACAAGGAAAAGTCTATAACACCCGACAGCGAAGTCGTAAAAACCTATGGATACCAGCCGACCTCCATAGTATATAGGCTTATCCAGGTGCAGGGGGCACCGCCTGGATGGACCACCTTTCCCCCATACTCGTGGGATATGCTATGGACAACATAAATATCATGAATAATAAAACGGACCGGAAACCCATAAAAAACAACAACACAGGCATTAATACGGACAAGGAAAATGACGGAGTCTGCGCAGAGGTCGCGCAGCAGGCAAGCGTGGAGGTGACGCCAAATACCTCGGCGGTATCGGAGAGTTTCGATACCGCCAACGAGCGAAGCAGGGCGAGCAGCCCGGCGGGTCTGGGCGTGCAGCGGACCCGCAAGCGCAGGAGGCGCGCAAAGGCTCGGGCGGGGGAGGACGTTTCGGACGAGGATTTTACCCTCACCGGGACGACCTCCTCCTCCAGTAGCGACGAAGCTTCAAAGCCGGCATCCAAGGTGGCTGCTGGCCGCCGAGGGGCGCGGGGTGGCGTGAGGGCTGGACAATCCACCCGAGCTTCCTCGGCTCTTGGAAGGGCCGTGGGAAACTCACCGCCGAAGCCTTCCACCTCGGCGGTGTCGTTGTCGGAGCCGTGCGAGAAGACGCGGTCACTCCTGGAGAGACTCCAGAAGGTGACCGCGTCCTTCCAGGGGTCCCCAAACCCTGAGCAAGAGGCGATGTTGAGCATTGTGCTCGACATCGCCTCCGAGAATGAGGGCCTGGCGGCGCAGTTGGCCGAGTCCCGTCGGGAGACGGCTCGACTAGCTGCAGCCGTCGAAGAGCTCAAGAGGGAGATGGCGAGCTCGGCTCAAACAACGCAACCGGCGGAGCCGGCGCGCGCGACTCGCTCGTCCGCGAGTCGGTCAGCGCAGCCTGCGCTGTCGGCGCGGCCGGAGCGGCCGGTGCAACCGGTCCAGCAGCCGGCACAGTCGGTGCGGCCGGCGCAGCCGAGGGCACCGCCGGCGGAGTCCTGGCTCCCCTACATGGAGGCGCTGGAGGAGAGGATGATGTGTCGGATGGAGGCCCTAATGGACTCCATCCGCCGTCCGCCTCTGGCGCCACCAGCGGCCGACTACTCGGCTGTAGCCAAGAGGGGCCCCACCCGCCCGGCTGCGGGTGCGGTTGTGACCCTGCCGGAGCCGGCTCCTCAGCCCCCTCCCGCTCAGGGTAAGGGGAAGGGCAAAGGCAAGGGGAAGGGCAAGGGGAAGACGTCCCCAGCCCTGGCCCCAGCCCCAGCCCCAGCCGTGGTTCCGGCTACCTCCACCCCATTGGAAGGGGGCTGGGAGGTGGCTGGAGCCAACAAGAAGAGGCGGAAGGCCGCCAAGAAGGCCGCCAAGAAGGCCAGGAAGGCCGCGGCCGCCGCGAAGACAGCGCCGGGGAAGCTCCGTGCCCCTCGTACCACGGCCGTCGTCATCACCCTGACGGCGGAGGCAGCGGGTAGGGGCATGGGGTATGCCGAGGTGTTGGCCAAAGTTAAGGCCAACGTCGATTTGAAGGCCCTCGAGATCCCGGGTGTCCGGTGCAAGAGCACACGGACGGGAGCCCGGCTACTCGAGGTCCCTGGCGCCGCCAGTGGCCCCAAGGCCGACGCCCTAGCGGCTCGGCTGAGGGAGTCGCTGGACGCAGCCGACGTCCGGGTGTCCAGGCCCATTAAATGCGCAGAAGTGCGCATTACGGGCCTGGATGACTCCGTCACGGCAGAAGAGCTCAGGCTCGCCGTGGCGGAGGCCGGGGACTGCTCTCCGGACACAATTAAGGCCGGAGCTATACGCTTCGGCCGCGGTGGACAGGGGGCAGCAGTTGTCGGCTGCCCTATCACGGCGGCCCAAAAGGTCGCTGACGGGCGGAGCCTCCTGGTAGGAGGCTTCCTGAGGGCGCAGGCACGGCTCCTGCAGGCCCGACCGGCCAGGTGCTTCAGGTGCCTGTCGGTGGGCCATGTGGGGGTGCACTGCACAGCGGAGGTAACGGCGGGTGACCGTTGCTTCCGCTGTGGCCAGCCCGGTCATAAGGCCGGCACGTGTAGCGCCCCGTTGCACTGCTTCAGATGTGCAGCGGGGGGCAAGCCGGCTGACCATAGGGTTGGCAGCAAGGCCTGCGCCGGAGGGGAGCCGAAGCCGGGAGGCCGGCCTTCCGCCCCTAGTTCGCAGCGGGATGCGGAGATGGGGGTTCCATAATGGATCCTCAACTCCGCATCCTGCAGGTGAACGTTGGCCACGGTGCCCATGCTCAGGACCTTCTGCGCCAGAGCATGGCACAGTGGGCCATAAATGTCGCCGCTGTCGCCGACCCATACACCCACCGGTTCCTCGGGCCTACCTGGGAAACCGCGCTGGATGGGTCGGCGGCACTGGTGCACAACCCTGCCGCCGGCAGCCCCCCTCTTGCCGTCGTTGCAAGGGGACCCGGCTGCGTGGCGGCGGCGGTTGGGGATATAGCGGTCGTGGCCGCTTATATCACGCCGAACCGAGACCAAGCTGCATATGAGCAATGGCTCCGTCAGCTGGCCGTCGTCGTCAATGCCTGCCAGCCCCGTCCGGTCCTTGTGCTCGGGGACTTCAACGCCTGGTCGTATGCCTGGGGTTCCCGACACGAAAGGGGCGCGACGGGGCATAGAGGCAGGGCACTGGTGGACTGGGCCGCACGACTCGGCCTAGTCCTCCTAAATCGGGGAGCCGTGGACACGTTCGTGACCTCGAGGGGTAGCTCCATCGTGGACCTATCGTTCGCGAGCCCCTCGTTGGCGCGACGTGTTCAGGGCTGGCGCGTCGTTTTGGGGGAGGACACAAGTTCGGATCACCGATACATTCGGTTTGACGTGTCCCCCCCTGCGAGCGACGCGCCGGCTGCACCGGCTCCACCCGAGCCACGTTGGGCGCTTAAGCGACTTGATCGGGAGCTCCTCCTGGAAGCCGCCATCGTACAGGCCTGGGCCCCTGCGCCGGACAGGCCTGTCTGCATAGACGATGAGGCGGAGTGGTTCCGGGAGGCCATGACCCGTGTCTGTGACGCGGCGATGCCTAGGGCTCCGCCCTATAATCCGAGGGGTCAGGTCTACTGGTGGTCGTCGGAGATCGCGCAGCTCAGACGGGGCTGCGTGATCACGCACCGCCGGTGGGCCCGATTCCGTAGGAGGCGTCGCCGCCCCGCAGATGCGGAGGCCCGAGAGGCGGAGTTGTACGAGGGATACACGGAGGCCAGACGAGCCCTCCGAGCGGAGATAAGGCGTTCCAAACGGGACGCCTTCCGCGAGCTGCTGGAGACGCTGGAGCGGGACCCTTGGGGGCGGCCCTACCGGATGGTGAGGGGCAAGCTGCGCCCCAAGGCCCCGCCGTTAACCCGGTGTCTCCAGCCGGATCTGCTCGGAGGAGTTGTTGGCTCCCTGTTCCCAGCGCGGGCGGTGGAACATGTTCCACCGCGGATGACTCCGCCTCGGTTGCGCATGGCGCCCGACGTGGAAGACGACGACGTGCCCGAGGTCACTTGGGTAGAACTAGAGCTGGCGGTGAGAAGGCTAAGAGCCAAACACACCGCCCCGGGACCCGACGGCATTCCAAGCCGAGCGTGGGTCCTAGCTCTAGCCGACGACGCTCTCGAGCCCCGACTGAGAGGGCATCTCAGCGCATGTTTGGAGCGGGGCCAGTTTCCGAAATTGTGGAAGACGGGGAAACTGGTCCTCATCCGAAAGGAGGGGCGCCCGGCGGACTCGCCGTCCGCCTACCGGCCCATAGTGTTGCTCGACGAGGTGTGCAAGCTCTTTGAAAGAGTAATTGCGAAGCGCCTCGTCGAGCACCTCTCAAGAGTGGGGCCGGACCTGGCGGATGGCCAATATGGCTTCCGCCAGAGGCGCTCCACCGTGGATGCCATCATGCGCGTGAGGGCTCTGGCGGAGGATGCAGTAGCCCGGGGTGAGGTGATGTTGGCGGTGTCTCTGGACATCGCCAACGCGTTCAACACCTTGCCCTGGAGTTGCATTAGGGAGGCGCTCGTGTATCACGAAGTGCCTCTCTACCTCCGCCGCATAGTCGGGGCGTATTTGACGGAGAGAGCCGTCATCTACCCAACCGTGACCGGTCTCGGTCGGCGTGAAATGTCGTGCGGTGTTCCACAGGGATCGGTCCTGGGGCCGCTCCTGTGGAACATCGGATACGACTGGGTGCTTCGCGGTGAGCTCGTAGGCGGTGCCGCCGTCACGTGCTACGCGGACGACACGCTCGTGACGGCGTGCGGGGCGACGTACCGCGAAGCGACCCGAAAGGCCACGACCGCGGTTGCCCAAGTCGTTAGGCGGATCCGGCGGCTGGGTCTCGAGGTGGCCCTGCATAAAACCGAGGCCCTGTTCTTCCATGGGCCTCGGAGCAAGCCACCCGAGGGATCCAGTCTCATCGTGGGAGGAAATTGCATCGGCATCAAGCCCCAAATGAAATATTTGGGGCTCGTGCTCGACGGCCGATGGGACTTCGGAGAGCACATCCGAAGTCTGGCCCCCAAATTGAAGGGCACAGCTCTTGCTCTGGCTCGGCTGTTGCCCAACATGAGGGGGCCCGATGACTCCTGCAGGAGACTCTACGCGGGGATCGTGCGGTCCATGGCCCTGTATGGGTGCCCAATATGGGCGGAGGCCCTGAGGATTAGAACTGTGCGGATGCTGCGCGCTCCGCAGCGAGTTCTGGCCATCAGGGTCATCCGAGGGTACCGCACGATCTCCTTCGAGGCGGCGAGTCTCCTTGCCGGAACTCCGCCATGGGATCTGAAAGCGAGAGCCCTTTCGCAACTGTACCAGTGGCGAAAGGAGGCGCGGGAGCAGGGATGGAACCTCGAGCCTCGAGAAATCGAGGCCGTGCAGTCCCAGCTCCGCCAGGCCATCGTGGTGGAGTGGAAGGAACGACTTGGGCAAGCAAGCGCAGGGCACGCCGCAATAGCGGCGGTAAGGCCCATCATGGAGGATTGGCTGGAGAGGCGACACGGAAGCCTCTCCTACCGACTGACGCAGGTGATCTCAGGGAAGGGGTGCTTCGGGGACCACCTGCATCGGATCAGGAAGGAGCCAACGCCTGAGTGTCATCACTGCGACGCGAGCGAGGACTCAGGGCTGCACACGCTGGCGGACTGCCCGGCGTGGGAGGTGCCGAGGCGTGACCTCGTGGCAGCCATCGGGGTGGGAGTCCTCTCGCTCGGCAGCATGATTGCGGCAATGGTGCGGAGCGCGAGCGCGTGGGCCGCCGCCGCCTCCTTCTGCGAGCATGTAATGCTCGCGAAGGAGGTGGCGGAGCGCGCCCGGGAGAGACTTAGAACTCTCCCGGTCCGCCGAGCCCGCAACATGCTCGCCGCGCGTCGCAGGCAACTCAGGCGCCGGAGGTCGCTTAACGACCTCCGTCCTCCATGAGCGCAGGCCTGGGGGTGGCGGGTGAGGCCACCTGTCACCCCAGCAGAAGCAGGCCGGGACGGTGGGGCGACTAGCGCCCCTCCCCCAAACCGGGGCAAGACGGGGACACCGTGGTTCCCAAACCCGAGGGGGCCATCTCGAAACCGGAGATGGCCCAGGGTCAGTCGGGGTGCGAGGGATATGCTCTATGGGCAACCTTACACCCCGGCGTCTGTAGACCCGAGACGGCGTGCGGTTTTAGTCGGTTCAAGCCCGACATAACCGCCCCCGCTGGCACGCGGGGGGTATCCGAAGGGATTTCCGCACGAAAAAAAAAAAAAAAAAAAAAAAGGTGTGATGTGTTAATTTATTTGGATTCTTTTGGAGACGTAGCGCTTGGCATTATTTATTGGACAAAATTTATTTTCTAGATTATCAGTGTTTGTAATTAACAGTAGCAATAGATCAGTTCAGCTTGTACCAACAATTTCTAATAAGGGATTTCCGCAAGAAAAAAAAACAGTAAACCATAGGCGATAGACGAAACGTAATTTCCAATTCGAAATTGAAGTCTTTAGTTTAACAAATGACTCCTCTATGACACAGAAATTGCGAGTTATACATATATTAGTAAAAAGTTTTTGTTTATCTGTGGGTTGTATTTTTTATATTTCTAACGTAGCAAACAAATAGACTGGCAACCTGCGGGTAGCGGTTACAATAGCCTACAAACTTTTTTAACGCCAGACATATATTACCCCCCATTACATTACCAATGGCAAATGCTATTAATACTAAACCAATAGACCACTTTTACTGACACTGACTAATTTATTTTTATTGTCGAAATATTAACATTATATAAAACTATAATAGACTGCTAAAGTGAAATATTCTTAAGACAAATAGTTTTAAAGATTTTTGATTTGAAAATTCAATTTTTCGACCCGCCGAAACACGCTCCATATAAAATCGTGTCTCAGAGTGACATCACAAAGTGAAGTCACAAGAGAATATTGCATTTATCTCATTATATGTTCCTGTTACACGTGTTTAATGCATAATGAAATTAGCTATCATTTAATAAGGAATCTAAAAAGTTATAAATATGCCTTATTTGAATATTTAAAATAATGAAAGTCATAGTTTCAATTTAGTTAGGCAATATCTTATTTTGCAATGCACACGTTTTCCATAAAAAAAAACTAAGACATTAAGCAGTATTGGTTAGAATCTGTCGACTAATTCAGCATTCCTGTTATAATGCCAAGATGCAGAGACCGGTCTTGCTTGACAATGCCCGAATAGTCCGGCGGTTCCTGTGCCAATCGTCGTAATACCCTGGTGGACTGCCAGCTGCTTGCCTCGCCAGGGTTATCTCGCTGCCCCTTCTTTACTCTAGGGGAGGCGTGATATAGCTCGATGTATAATAATAAAGTTTATTGCATCAAATTATAAAAACATTACATACGTAGATTCGGTCTTGCTTAGACAACATGTTGGTAGATATTTCAATATCCACATAGAAGCCCTGGCCCCTGTGCTAAGTTAAAAATCTATATTACAGAATACAGTGTCCTCCCAATCTGATACATAACTATATTGTAATATACAGCTAATAGATACAATTCTAGTTTAATATTAAACTACATGCAAATCCCGTGATATACAGCTTCTTGATATTAACTTACTTGTGAATATTTTTGAAACTGTAAAATATAGTTTAATTCACAGTAACTATACTATATCAATTTGAGAGTGAACAGAATGACACGAATTTACTAGACGTGAATCGTTATTTATAGACACAAGAGGGTCAACTCTGCAGCATTTTATTGAAACGTTTATTAAATATCCATCAAATGATTTATCTCAGTGCGATTATTCTCCGAAATAAATTTATGTGGAACAACATGATTTGAACTACGGCGACCTTGTGTATATTGGAGAGACTCCTGAATCGATTCAATTATAGAATAAATAATAATTGTCTTAGGTAAACTGAATATGATAATAATGATTTCTAAGCGAAAACCGGCGCAACAAAATCATACGTGCTAGGGAAGACTGTTTACAATATAAACTTTCAATTTTCTCTTGAGCATATTCCGAACTCGAGAGATTAGGAATACTTCCAGTATCAGAAAATCTAAGCCAAAATAATATTCATTCCTAGTTTTGTGCAGAATCATTTATTTGAGAAAGTGTTGGACTGTTTGCTTCTGTTCGTTTTGATCGACTCATTTTTCAAGCTGCTCACGTAGCAACCATGCAAAGGGCATGCCTCATTGTGAGTAGTTACTGGAAATTTCAGTTGTGTGTCATCACTTACAAAGTAGAGTAGTCACTGTGAAGAGGAGAGTGGGAAAAAGAAAGGCACCCAAAATGGCGCTGCAAATAAACGAGAGTATAGTACTACGCTAATCGATCGATACTAGGAAGAGCATGTGAATACAATATATAATTTTTTTACCATTGTCCTAAAAAGGTAGCACCGCGCGAGCCGGTAAACACGTACTATCAGGTGGACTTTGTGTTTTATTTAGATAAATCTATAAAACCTACATTAAGATTGGTGGAAAGTTTTTGGAAACTATTGTAAAGAAAGAAAGACATATGGAAGGAATTAAAAAATTGTATACTAATGAAAATAAAAATATATTCCTCCACTTTTTCAGATGATTAAAGCCTCAGTTTGTCAAATTCCACGAATGTACTTAAATAATAATTGGTCAAACATTGCTATTGAATTCGTTGGTCTTATTATGTTCCATTTCTTTGAAGTTTAAAATTTTGTGTGAATGTGAGTATGCTTAACAGGGTTGCCTTGAAACAGGGTGTTGTTCTTCGTAACAATGGGAGCACCCTTCACCCTTGTTAAGTGTTTCAGGCAACGGTCTAACGTGATGGACAGTGTGAGAACTTTCATATCGCGATGTAGAATCACTTGCTGCAAAGTGCTTTGGCTTATTTTCGTAAGTACCTTACACATCGTACACATCTAAAATACCCTGATAGATAGAAAAGCAATTAACAGAAAATTCGATTGCTCTGACAAAAATAAGAAGATATTTATACTCGAAGTCTAAGTACCTCGTATCACATTCATATTTTCGAGTGTCTAAAGATGTTTAATATTGCCACAGGACCCCCCTGATATTATATTCATCGCTACATTAATTGTATGAAGACTTTAAAGGAATATCACTGTCATATTCCATGTAGAGGTTGAATCACTGATATGAAAATGTGCCGATGTAGCAGACATATTTGTAATTATATTTCAAATTAGATTTTGAAACGTGTTTGTTATTGGTATCGGGGGGGTTTCAAGGTGACGTGGGATGGGGTGAAGTACAGACTTATTATCGTGTGATGTTTACCCCACAAGGAATTACATCTATCTAATACCTTTAAACAAGCTATTCTTGTATAAATCTGTATATAATCTGAGTCTCGGATGATTTTCATGAAATTTAGTATACAGGGGAATTAAAAAGGAATAAAACAAATCAGTTGATTAGAATAGCTAAATGAACTCGTAACAGTTATTATGAATTCTTTTAAGCCTTCTTTCACTTCCTTAATCTACGCTCTTGCACGCGGCATAGCCGTTTGTTGGTGGCTGAACTCCTCCGTAACCACACTCGCAATCTTGACCAAATTTACCACAGTGATAGTGTGGACACTGAGGAGTTTTGAAGCGAGATGATGCATGTCTAATGTACCGTTGAGGAATAATCACCGAAAACAGTTTCACGAGCGCGCGGCCTTATCTAAGCGCGCGACCGTAGTAAGATGTCTTATTGTCAAGTAAGAGTCCTGCTCGCTCAGCTCAATTTATTTCAGTCGCACCCTGCACTGAATTCCTAGCCTATAAGATTACCATTTCCATATCGTAGGTTCTCAATCAATGTTGTTCAATCAATATTACCCAAACGTGACATGGGTATATTGGGCAAAATTGATTGAAAAGGTAATTGAATTAAAATAAAATTTGCTGTGTAAATCTCATTAATACTGGTAAACGGATTACCATTGAAATGTTTTAAATATTCTTAATCTCTATGTTTTGTCTATACTAATAACAATATATAATATAATAATAATACATATATTGCTTTGTTGAAAACAACTGGTGGTAGAAATTTGATGACACAAATTTGTCACAAAATTTGGCCGGGTAGGTACCACCGTGCACGATTGCGAAAAACCCTCCATAGTAATCCAATTTCGGATTGATTGCGTTCAGGGGTCAGCAAGTGCATAGCCGGGCAGGGGGATTGTGGTCGCAGCACTAGTGGGCCCGGTGGGGGTCACGAGGAGACTGATGAGGCCGTCAAGCTGAGTGCCACCATTGTTAACATGGTACGTGTATGTAATGGTGACCCTCTTTCCTGAGACTTTACCTTCAGCTTGCCATCAGGCGAGGTGAAGTCAAATTGACGTGTCCTAAATATAAAAAAAAATCCGTTCCCGCAGGGGGAACGCACAGGTAGATTTCGTGAAGCAATTAATATTATTTTATATAGAGAACTACGGACTTTAAACAGTTTAATTTTTTTTCTCGAAAACGGTAACTTTTAGCGAAAAACTTTTCAGACATTTATTTTAGACTTAAAAATGGCCTATCGATTAAAAATGTTTCCGACACCAAGAATGTTCACCGGTTAGAAGTAATGATCTTTTTCCCGAAAAATTTTGGTTTTTCCCCCCTCCACTTTTAGTTAAAGTTTTAATCTTATAGGTTTATAATTAAAAGTTGTTGGTATTCATGTATACTATGGGATAAAATTATAACGGTTCGAATATCTTTCATGGAACGTGAAATTTTGAGGAAAAACTGATTTCACAAAAAGTGAGGCCCTACGGTTCCCTTAGGCCGGATTCCACCCGTTCACGAACTTAAACTAAGTTTACACCCAAGCAATTTTTGACCGCAGTTTGAAAGCGATCGGGGCAAAAATGCGACCGTGAGAGTGCCGCAAATTTAGGGAAGTGGAACCATACATACATATATATATATATATAAACTTTTTGACCAGTAGTCATTTCGGACTCAGGGGGTCATAACTAGACCTCCTATGAAGATTTTTTTTTTAAATTCGACAGTAGTCAAGAAACCAATAGGTAGATCGATTTCATCGAAATCTACCTAAAAAAAAGACCATTGAAGCCATATAGAACTGTAAATCGATTTGAGTCTAATTCATTGGTGCAGTATCTAAATATAATATACCTCCAATTTCGCACTTAATTACAGATTTTAAATTAAATTGATTTCAGATGATTCTAAATTACTAGACGCGAGCTTCACTATTGGTCGAATATAAGGCTTCGTCGAGTGAAGGTAACAACCGGAGTGACGATAGAAGCAAGCAAAAGTTAACCTAATGACTTTGAAGACTAAGTATATAGAACATGCAAATGTAATTTGGCAGGTCATTAGTTCCCAGGATAGTGATATTGCGTATATACGTCAGACTGATGTATGACATAATGAGCATAGTGTCATAAACAGCTCACTTGGATATTATTATTGCGCGAATAGGATCATGTTTTGTTTGCGGATAATTTGCAACATGTACAAGAGCTAGACATGAGTTTGCTACTGTGAGCAACTTAAATATATTGTAACAATGCACATTGTTCTTTTAAGGATATTGGTGGAATATGTAGTCGATTCCTTAGTTGATATCGATTCATAGTCTACTAATATTATCTGTATTCTTTCATCGACTCTGTCTAGGGTTAGCTGTGGTCAACTCTATCGGCTGTGGCATATTATCTATGAACTCCCACAAGTCGCTTCTTTCAGCCAACGTTATAAATGACAGTGCAGCGGTTTTGCGAGCCCCTAATTTTCTGCATCTCTTCCACAAGCACATTCTAGCTCTGGTACTGAGCCGTTGATCCGCCGAGCGAGTCACGCAGCGGTTGGAGCCAGGGCGACACGCCGGGCGGGGACACAATCTAAGTGCAGATTCCTGGCTGCCGCGGGTCGTCCTTACACCTCCTTCTTTCACCTTCTTCTTCAGACTTTAACATTTTAATTTAATCTGTGCGTACTCATCCCTGAGACCACTTATAATTTATAACACTTTTAATATATGAAAGGTAAAACTATTCTCATGTGTAATTTACTATTTATATCAAACCTTTAATTAACTTGTAACTTCTAATCTACTTAAAATCACTATCCCTATTACAATATATGTGTGTATATATGTATCACAGAAAAAGTTTTTTCGTTACAAATTATCATTACTTACTTCAAAAAGTAGAGATCCATGTAGAACATTAAAATATACTACTACCCACACGAAACCATAATAATCAAAAACGGAGTCTAATGACATTGAGTATTTACATAACATAACATACATAACATAAACTCACGCCTATATCCCCGAAGGGGTAGGCAGAGGTGCTAGCACCCACATTTCGCCAGTTTATGTTTAGGTCCCAATGTAATAGGTGGCGAGCCTATTGCCATTAACCGGGCACTTATAAACCTGCGATAAATACACACATAACTTCGAAAAGCATCGAAAAGTCATTGGTGTGTGCCATGGTAAAACCTGGGATCGAACCCGAGACCTCGTCTCAGCAGTCCATTACCCATACCACTAGGCTACCGCGGCTTTTTTTTGAGTATTTACAATATACATTATTCCATTTTAAATCTATAAAAGGTCAATGCCATACGATTATTTTTTTAAATATGTTGCCTTTTAATCTTGACCTGACTTTTCACTTAACTTTTTACGAGTAATTCGATATCATAATTCCTTTTTTATGAGGGTGGTATATTAGGAGAGCGGTCGCATATAAATTTAAATTTCAGAGTAATAGGGGTAAAATTTCAAAAATATGACTCATTATGCAAAATATTTTACTAACTTTTTATGGAAACAACTATATCTAATATTCTTAGTTATGTGGATAACAGTTTGTATTGTTTTTTTTTTACATTAAAAGCGTTCACTGTTATCTAGCTCTATCGTTATTATTTTTATTTAGTAGCTAAGAAATAACATTAAGACAGTCATCCAATTTCTCTCTCTCTCGAACTCTTTTGCCAAGATAATGTAAATAAAAAAGAAACGAAATTTTTTAGGGTTCCGTACCTTTTTTCCCGTGCGGAAATCCCCTCGGATACCCCTCCCCTCCCCCCTCCGCTGGCCAGTGGGGGTGGTTATGTCAGCCTTGAACCGACTAAAACCGCACGCCGTCTTGGGTCTTCAGACGCCGGGGTGTAAGGTTGCCCATAGCTTATCCCTTGCACCCCTACTGCCCTGGGCCATCTCCGGGTTCGAGATGGCCCCCTCGGGTTTGGGAAGGGGTGCTAGTTGCCTCTCCGTCCCGTCTGAGCCTGAAGGAGACGGCGGCGGCCCACGCGCTCGCGCTCCGCACCATTGCCGCAATCATGCTGCCGAGTCTCCCACCCCGATGGCTGCCACGAGGTCACGCTTCGGCACCTCTCACGCCGGGCAGTCCGCCAGCGTGTGTAGCGTCAAGTCCTCGCTCACGTGGCAGTGATGGCACTCAAGCGTTGGCTCCTTCCTGATCCGATGCAGGTGGTCCCCGAGAGGCTTCCGTGTCGCCTCTCTAGCCAATCCTCCATGATGGGTCTTAAGGCTTCCGTACCACAAAAGGAAAAAACAAAACCCTTATTGGATCACTTCGTTGTCCGTCTGTCTACCAAGAACTTTTTCTTAGAAACGTGGAGGCATCAAGTTGAATTTTATACCAAATACTTGGGTCTGCAAGGACTTGAAGCTGTGAAAAATAAAACTTCTAAGTCAATTCAAAACCTATAGGACACTTCCCGTTGAGCTAAATATATGAAATATGGCAAGAAGTAAGGTCTTATAGCACAAGTAAAGAGGAAAGTTCGAAAATCGTAAAAAAAATATCTGTATGTCTGTCTGACGAGACCTTTTTCTCAGGAACGCGTGGAGCTTTGAAGTTGCAATTAATTGTCAAATACGCAGGGCTGCAACCCCTTGAAGCTATGAAAAAAAAACCTTCTACTGCAATCCAGTTTTGTACAGAACCCTCAGTGCGCGAGTCCGACTCGCACTTGATCGGCTTTTTTGTGCTAACAAAACTTTTAATTTGTTATTATTGTCAGCTTGTAGCGTTCCTTGACTTTTCATTAACTCTAGCTAAACGATAACTAAAAATACTCGTAATTAACCTTTTCTCAATTTTAGTGTTGTGTATCGCTGACATCTATAATGGTGGCCTCCATTCTGTAAACTTTACTTACAGCTTCTTACCATCTAGTAAGGTCAAGTCACACTGGCCCCATTTGAAAAAGCCCGTGCGTTTGTCCTTCGATGTCGGGCACAAAGTAGTCTGTCGTGTCGGTGATTTAGTTCTTCAAAAATATGACAGGCATGTTGTTTTATTGTAGACTAGCTGTAACCCGTGGCTTCCCCCTTCAGTTCCCGTTCCTATGGGAACCTATTTTAGGGATGTAAAATGGCCTATGTGTTATTCCAAACTATAATCTATTCCGAACCTAACTTCAGCCAGATCCGTTCAGCCGTTAGCGCGTGATTGAGTAACAAATATCCAAATATCCAAACTTCTTCTCAAACTTTCACATTCATAATATGAATAATAAGATAGTAGGATAGTAGCATAGTAGGAAAGTAGGATAGCAGAATAGCTGGATAACAGGATAGCAGTACAGTAGGATAGCAGGATAGCGGGATAGCAGCATAGCAGGACAGCGGAAAAGCAGGATAGTCGGATAGTAGGATTATAAAATTCCTAATTCTGTCTATCAATTTCTTACATCAAATACTTCGTTCCATTGCTCTTTGACAAGTTGTGTTGTGAATACTGTTAAGCGTTCTGAAATCACGGCTGACACCTGTCGTTACTCATTTCTCCTGGAAGAACTATTTGATTCAGAGAGTTTAGATTCATATTTATCCTCCGCGACTCCACAACTACGCCTGAATAATACGTACTGTTGATTTCTTATTTTGACCAACAACGATTTAAGGTGTAAAGGTGAACGAATGGAGCGATCGCGCCGCGGTAGCGGCCGCCGAGCGCCAGATCTCCTCTATATTTACATGTATTTATTTATGTATTTCATTTGTGGTGTGTAATAAGATTCACCAACAATAGAGGAGGCCTGACCGGTTCACTGTTCTAATCTAACCTAACCCTAATTATTTATTGACAATTGATAATATCTGATGGTTACTATGGTCAATATCTGCAAAACATAGTTAATAAAACGCAAAATTACAATATTAATGACAACTTGTACTCAGTTCCAAATAAAATGTCATCGACACTGCTTTAGAAATTATTTCAGCGCGGAGTGTTATTAACCGTAGGTGTGCCTTTCATTAGGTGGCGGAGCGCGCCCGGGAGAGACTTAGAACTCTCCCGGTCCGCCGAGCCCGCAACTTGCTCGCCGCGCGTCGCAGGCAACTCAGGCGCCGGAGGTCGCTTAACGACCTCCGTCCTCCATGAGCGCAGGCCTGGGGGTGGCGGGTGAGGCCACCTGTCACCCCAGCAGAAGCAGGCCGGGACGGTGGGGCGACGGGCCCCCCGTCCCCAAACCGGGGCAAGACGGGGACACCGTGGTTCCCAAACCCGAGGGGGCCATCTCGAAACCGGAGATGGCCCAGGGTCAGTCGGGGTGCGAGGGATATGCTCTATGGGCAACCTTACACCCCGGCGTCTGTAGACCCGAGACGGCGTGCGGTTTTAGTCGGTTCAAGCCCGACATAACCGCCCCCGCTGGCATGCGGGGGGGTATCCGAAGGGATTTCCGCACGATAAAAAAAAAAAAAAAAAAAAAGGTGTGCCTTTCATTAAGTATTTGAAACATAGTTGAAACATCCAATATCTATTTAAACCATTAGATGAGTCGTTGGTTAGTGCAATTGATTTTGGTTCAATTAAAATTAGGTCAATAGAACAGTAGTCGAGTCAATCAATATAAGTTATTAACATATATGAGAATCAACCGTAGTTATGATGAAAAAGTACTTAACGCCATCTAGACCCAAACTAAGCAGAGCTTGTCATATGAGTTTTAGAATGCCGATAAATATACTTAAATTCTTTTTTTTTAAGATTTAGATCGGAAAAAATCCGTTCCCGCAGGGGGAACGCACAGGTAGATTTCGTGAAGCAATTAATATTTTTTTTTTAAATGTTTAATTTTTTTTTCTCGAAAACGGTAACTTTTAGCGAAAAACTTTTCAGACATTTATTTTAGAATTAAAAATGGCCTATCGATTAAAAATGTTTCCGACATCAAGAATGTTCACCGGTTAGAAGTTATGATTTTTTTCCCGAAAAATTTTGGTTCCCCCCCCCCCCTACACTTTTAGTTAAAGTTTTAATCTTATAGGTTTATAAATAAAAGTAGTTGGTATTCATGTATACTATGGGATAAAATTAGAACGGTTCGAGTATCTTTCATGGAACGTGAAATTTTGAGGAAAAACTGATTTCACAAAAAGTGAGGCCCTACCGTCCCCTTAGGCCGGATTCCACCCGTTCACGAACTTAAACTAAGTTTACACCCAAGCAATTTTTGACCGCAGTTTGAAAGCGATCGGGGCAAAAATGCGACCGTGAGAGTACCGCAAATTTTGGGAAGTGGAACCATACATACATATATATATATTTATAAACTTTTTGACCAGTGGTCATTTCGGACTCAGGGGGTCATAACTAGACCTCCTATGAAGATTTTTTTTTTAATTCGACAGTAGTCAAGAAACCAATAGGTAGATCGATTTCATCGAAATCTACCTAAAAGAGAACATCTAGAACGGGACTTGAACCCGCGACCAGTCCCTTACAGGGGGAATGCTCTGACCAGCTGAGCTATCTAGACACGTCCCAGATATTCGAAATTCTGATATTATTGTATTATTATTATATTATATACGTCTTAAGTCGACGCTGGAGCCACCTACCGTAATTTTTGCGAACTTCTTTTTTTTGTAAATTAATTCATATTAAACATAGAAACACCCAGACCAATGCAAATATACATATTTGCACTGAGCGGGAATCGAACCCGCGACCTCTGGCTTAGCAGTCAAACGCACTACCGCTACGCCACAGAGGTCGTCATAGAAATAAGTGTAGTTCGTACTTGGACGAGCTTTACTCGGATTTTATTTTCAAAGTTTTCTAAAAATGAAACCTAGCTAGATCGACGGTCCACAGGGATTCATTCTTGTTAAAAATAGCTTACTTGCTATTTGACACTATAACTATCTCTACGGCAAATTCTATCCTGATCTGTTCAACCGTTCAGGTGTGATTGAGTAATAAACATCTATACATCCATCCATCGAAACTTTCACATTTAAACTAGTGGAAGTAAGATAAATAACAGTAGTAAGATTCCTTCGCAACAATCAGATTTGTCTCCGCATATACTGCACCTATAGTGAAAATGGCCACAGTTACCACCCCCCCCCCCCCTCCCTTCGACCAGCGGTGGTGTTTATGTCGGACTCAAACCGACCAACCTCACGTCGTCTTGGGTCTTTAATACCCGGGGTCAAAAGAGACATTCACGAAAAAAAATCAGCTGATAAGGTACGTAATATAACTTGATTTTGAGACGGAACGAAGTTTGCCAGGTCATTTAATATATAAATTCACAATCCTTTCAATTACTACTTGATCGTGTGGTGTGCAGTGCCGCTTTATTCATGGTCGGAGTCGAGTGACCTGAATGCTTGGATTCCAATAAAATGATACGACATAATATGCATGCCTCATCTCACTTCAAAATGTGCCTCGCCGACGCGCTACGCTTACTAGTTTCATAAGTTCATCATAATTTTTTTTTTTTATATTTAGGACCCGTAAATTTGACAACACCTCCCCTGATGGTAAGCTGAAGGTAAAGTCTCAGGAAAGAGGGTCACCATTACATACACGTACCATGTTAACAATGGTAGCACTCAGCTTGACGGCCTCATCAGAAGAGGATTGTCGTCGCAGCTCCGCGTGACACCCACCGGTCCCACTAGTGCTGCGACCACAATCCCCCTGCCCGGCTAGGCACTTGCGGACCTCTGAACGCAATCAAACCGAAATTGGATTACTATGGAGGGTTTTTCGCAATCGTGCATGGTGGTACCCACCCGGCCGAATAATGTGACAAATTTGTGTCATCAAATTTCTATCACCAGTAAATTTTATGTTAAACTAGCTGCGCCCGCAACTTCACTCGCGTGGATTTAGATTTGGGTTTTAAATTTTTTGCCCGGAACCCTCATTATTTTCGTTAAGAGTTGTCTAGGTTATGCCTTATGGTAAAAGTTATCAAGCCAATGAAAATCCCGTAAGAATCGGCTCAGCCATTTCGAGATTAGCCGGAACAAACAGAAAAAGACAGAGACAGACTAGTACTATAGATTCAAAACAATCGATTAATTGAATGGTTTCCTATGCATTATTTATTTATGTACTTATTACTTACTTATCGGATGCATTTCGGAGAATGTGCGCTGGAATTGCACTACTTGATACCTCCAAGCCCTTTCCACCAACGAACGACCAGACGCACAGCGACGCGCCACCGCTACATGGTGGATATTCCACTCATACGCACGAAACGTTTCGGCGATACATTTATTATGCGTACAGCCAAGGAGTAGAATTGCCTGCCTGAGTCTGTGTTTCTGGAAAGCTATAACCTCGGAATCTACAAGTCTCGAGTGAATAGGTTCCTACTAGGTAAACGTGATCCATCGTAGACCACATCGTCACTTACGACCAGGTGAGATAGAGGTCAAACGTGAGCCTATTATCCATAAAAAAAGAAGCAGTCAAGTGCGAGTCGGACTCGCCCATTAAGGGTTCCGTAGCAGCAAGTAACATAATGTTTTTTATTTAATTTTTATATTTGAGTTGGTTGAATTAAAGGTAAATTGCAGTTTACGATTTATGACGTAAAAAAAACTACTTACTAGATCTCGTTCAAACCAATTATCGTTGGAAATTTACATGGTAATGTATATCATATATTTTTTTTAGTTTTATCATTCTCTTATTTTATAAGTAACAGAGGGGGGGGGGGGGACAAATTTTACCACTTTGGAAGTGTCTCTCGCGCAAACTATTCAGTTTACAAAAAAAATATACTAGAAACCTCAATGTCATTTTTGAAGACCTATCTATAGATACCACACATGTATGGGTTTGATGAATAATTTTTTTTTGAGTTTCAGTTCTAAGTATGGGGACCCCCAAAATTTTATGTTTTTTTTCTATTTTTGTATGAAAATCTTAATGCGGTGCACAGAATACATCTACTTACCAAGTTTCAACAGCATAGATCTTATAGTTTAGGAGAAAAGTGGCTGTGACATACGGACGGACAGACAGACAGACATGACGAATCTATAAGGGTTCCGTTTAGGGAACCCTAAAAACAAAAGTACTACTTCATATATTCATTATAAGTGTTTAATTAATTTCCTTATTCATGTGTAGCCATACAATTGCCAATTTCGTGAGGAAGTAACTAACGATGATACGTCACAATGATTGGATTCTTATCATTTCTCGTTGGCTGCTACACCCAAGGGAAATCAACGAGATAATTCTTTTTCTATTAGCTATTGTCATGGTTTCTCCGTGGTTGCTATTAATAATTGATTACAAACACTATTAATTTTGACAAAAGCTGATACACGAGTACCATCTTTATACAAAGAAAGCAAGTATCATTTATTAAAGATAACATTATTTCGGCAGTAAAATGATTTAAGAAGTTAGTGGTAGAGTCAAGCAACAGTCATTTTGGTCGTTGCATGAATGGGCCGACTCGACCGGGGAAGCACCACCCTCTCAGTAACAGTATTTGGACTGTTGCTTTCCGTTTGGTGAGTGAGTGCCGGAGCCCAAACTCCTTGCCCATCCCCTCCCAAACTCCTCTCCCATCCCCTCCCAAACTCCTTTCCCATCCCCTTTCCTTTACAGGGTCGGCAGCGCGAGTGTGACGCCACTGGTGTTGCACACGTCCATAGGCCGCGGTAACCGCTTCCCATCAGGTGGGCCGTGTGCTTGTCTGCCACCTTAGTGGTATAAAAAAAAATATCCACAAGTGGCACAATGAGAATAACACTAAACTTGTAAGTTGTATTGACAATCAATTAGGTTCTGAAGTAATTAACATTACTACATTTAGCTCGGCAAGTGTTGGAAAATGTGGGCAATGACACGTTTATAACAGAACATCATTATATTACAAAATTTAATTCATGCATATGTGCACAAGTTAATAACATCCAAGTAACATTGAAAAAAAAAACTATTTTTAACGGATTCTATCGCGATTTATTTGATGTTATTTTATATTTTACAATGATCTCCCCGTGACCATGGCTGCTGAAAAGCAACCGAAACGTCGAGATCAATGTAAAATAAAAAATAACATCGAATAAATCGCGATAGAATCCGTTAAATATAGTTTTATTTAAAAAAAATCCGTTCCCGCAGGGGTGAACGCACAGGTAGATTTCGTGAAGCAATTAATATTATTTTACTAACATATTAATTTTTTTTTTCTCGAAAACGGTAACTTTTAGCGAAAAACTTTTCAGACATTTATTTTAGACTTAAAAATGGCCTATCGATTAAAAATGTTTCCGACGCCAAGAATGTTCACCGGTTAGAAGTTATGATTTTTTTCCCGAAAAATTTTGGTTTTTCCCCCCTCCACTTTTAGTTAAAGTTTCAATCTTATAGGTTTATACTATGGGATAAAATTAGAACGGTTCGAATATCTTTCATGGAACGTGAAATTTTGAGGAAAAACTGATTTCACAAAATGTGCCCCTTACTTAAACTAAGTTTACACCAGAGCAATTTTTGACCGCAGTTTGAAAGCGATAGGGGCAAAAATGCGACCGTGAGAGTGCCGCAAATTTTGGGAAGTGGAACCATACATACATATATTTATATATATAAACTTTTTGACCAGTGGTCATTTCGGACTCAGGGGGTCATAACTAGACCACCTATGAAGAATTTTTTTTTAAATTCGACAGTAGTCAAGAAACCAATAGGTAGATCGATTTCATCGAAATCTACCTAAAAAAAATCCGTAAAATTCCGACAATATCATGAACAACTAAGTAATCTAAGAAGTATAGTAAAAATACAATGAACCCCGACTGATATTAAAATATTTCAACTAGAAAACAACAACATGGATTTCGAAAAGATTTTCACTTCTCGTCTCAATATTGGACATAATAGTTCTGCATTTTCTATCTCTCTGAACATATTATGAAATCATGATATTTATCGACGCCCCGCCCTTTGTAGATACAGGGTCCTACCTACATCCTTGAGATCCAAAGCAACCTCACCTGTAAGTCGCTGCATGCAGTCGGATTTACCTTTCAGGGTTGAGAGGTAATCTCTTACGGAAAAGCCAAAATACCAATCAAAAATGAGTTACGGACTGAATTTAGACAATACAATATTTCGACATGTAGCGAACTTCGACAACACATAGATCGACAAGTCATTGCTTCGACAGACAACTATTAGACAATACACACCTTCGAATTACCACTACTTCGACAGACGATTATTCGACAGACAAAACTTAGACAAGACACATCTTCGAATGACCACTAGTTTGACAGATTTTTTCAACATACTCCCAAAATAATAATGCTCTGAAATGTATTAAAAAAGCGGCTAAGTGCGAGTCGGACACGCCCATTAAGGGTTCCGTAGCAGCAAGTAACATAATAATGTTTTTTTTTTTAATTTTATGTTTGAGTTGATTGAATGAAATGATCGCAGGCCTGGGGGTGGCAGGTGAGGCCGCCTGTCACCCCAGCAGAAGCAGGCCGGGACGGTGGGGCGACTAGCGCCCATCCCCCAAACCGGGGCAAGACGGGGACACCGTGGTTCCCAAACCCGAGGGGGCCATCTCGAAACCGGAGATGGCCCAGGGTCAGTCGGGGTGCGAGGGATATGCTCTATGGGCAACCTTACACCCCGGCGTCTGCAGACCCGAGACGGCGTGCGGTTTTAGTCGGTTCGAGCCCGACATAACCGCCCCCGCTGGCCGGCGGGGGGGTATCCGAGGGGATTTCCGCACGAAAAAAAAAAAAAAAAAAAAGGTACATTGCGGTTTACGATTTAAGACGTTTTAAAAAAACTGCTTACTAGATCTCGTTCAAACCAATTTTCGTTTGAAGTTTACATGGTAATATACATCATGTATTTTTTTTTAGTTTTATCGTTCTCTTATTTTAGAAGTTCCAGGGGGGGGGACACATTTTACCACTTTGGAAGTGTCTCTCGCGCAAACTATTCAGTTTAGAAAAAAATGATATTAGAAACCTCAATATCATTTTTGAAGACCTATCTATAGATACAACACACATATGGGTTTGATGAAAAAAAAAATTTTGAGTTTCAGTTCTATGTATGTTCTGGGCATCCTATTCAAACAAGTACCCTCAAAATTTATTGTTTTTTTTTCTATTCTTGTGTGAAAATCTTAATGCGGTTCACAGAATACATCTACTTACCAAGTTTTCAACAGCATAGTTCTTATAGTTTCGGATAAAAGTGGCTGTGACATACGGACGGACAGACAGACAGACATGACGAATCTATAAGGGTTCCGTTTTTTGCCATTTGGCAACGGAACCCTAAAAATGTGCCCTACCTAATTACATATGTACCCAATCAATTGAAACATCAATTCCGGCGCTTCGCCAACCACTGCCGCGGCACGCTCGCTTCGCTCGCTCGGCTCGCGCTCTGTTGGGGTCACAGTTCTAACATAACCTAAGTCACTTTACTTATTTTTGGAATATAATTTAAAAAATCGGTCATTCGAAGATGTATCTTGTCTAAGTATTGTCTGTCGAATAATCGTCTGTCGAAGTAGTGGTAATTCGAAGGTGTGTGTTGTCTAATAATTGTCTGTCGAAGCAATGACTTGTCGATCTATGTGTTTTCGAAGTTCGCTACATGTCGAAGTATTGTACTGTCTAAATTCAGTCCGTAAATGATCAAAGACACCAAGCAGACCTCGAGCTCGAAAGTGCACTCTTTGAACGCAACTGGGCATCCTATTCAAACAAGTTACTTCATGCTTATTATCTCTTTAATGCATATGACACTTTTAAAAGTACCTTTTTTTTTTTTTCGTGCGGAAATCCCTTCGGGTACCACCCCCCCGCCGGCCAGCGGGGGCGCTTATGTCGGGCTTGAACCGACTAAAACCTCACGCCGTCTCGGGTCTACAGACGCCGGGGTGTAAGGTTGCCCATAGAGCAAAAGTACCTTATTTTTATCGTGCGGAAATCCCTTCGGATACCCCCCCACGTGGCAGCGGGGGCGGTTATGTTGGGCTTGAACCGACTAAAACCGCACGCCGTCTCGGGTCTTCAGACGCCGGGGTGTAAGGTTACCCATAGAGCATATCCCTCGCACCCCGACTGACCCTGGGCCATCTCACCACTAACAGCATCGCTCATCCTGTCTCCTCTGAAAGCAGAAGAGAGCGATGTGTTCCCGCCACGTTGGGTATTGGCCGACGATCAATGCCAACCCTATGAAGGGGAAGCCATTGACCGCCGCCCAGGGTGTACCGGCCCCTCCGATTCCGTTCCCCCCGGACTGCAGCGGGATCGGAATCGGAGCGACACTCGAGGAGGTTACCCAACACACACCCCAGAGCAAAAGTACCTATCAGTACATCTGCACCTAATCCAAGATCACTGAGTTCTCAAATAATACCAACGTTCCAAATATTGATTTAGGAACTAGACCAACATTATTTTTTCATCGCGTTATGTTTGCCTACTTTCTAAGCAAAACTCACAAGTTTTTTGGTTACTCTCACGGCGCCTGGATCTGTATTGTGATGTGTTGTAACTCGTAACAGAGAGAAAAATATGTCAAAAAATATAAAAATAACAGGTTGGGGAAAAAGAAATCCATTATTTTTTCGGTAGATGGCTGTAGTGATCGATATCTCGTAAATTATCGATCAAACAATTTCAAATTTATGCTCGTTGTCAAGGTAACAGTTCGCACTAAAAGAATTCGTTTGCAGTTTTTTGTTTTGTCCATTCAGTTCTGAGTTACACGGCGTTAAAGATGGAAGTCAACAAAGAGAAAATTCGGTACATTTTACAGTTTTTCTTTGATAAGGGCGAAAATGCAAGTCAGGCGGCTGAAAATGTGAATAGTGTTTATGGTCCCGATACTGTAACAGCTAATTACGCGCAATTTTGGTTTCGTCGATTCCGTTCGGGTATTTTTGACGTTAAGGATGCCCCTCGCACAGGCAGGCCCGTCGTCGAAAATGTCGACAAAGTCACTGAAATCATCGAAGTGGACCGGCATGTTAGTAGTCGTAGCATCGCCCAGGAGTTAAAGATCGACCACAAAACAGTTTTAAATAAAGTCTTGAAGTTCACGTAAAAATAATGGATTTCTTTTTCCCCAATAATATTCATTAATACCGTGACCAGCAATGAAAAATACTGAATTATCTATTAGACATAACCAATTTATATAGATCCTGTTAATGTTACTGTCCTGTTAATGTACAAAATAGTAACATGTACAAAATATATAAGTATTTAGTGAGCAGTAGGTACTTGAAATGATTTCATTGGTTTGTGGCATACATATTTTATTTCTTTCTCATATTGCTGTTAGTTACTTACATTGGTGACAAACTAATTTTGCAACAAATATTTTGCACCTTTTTAGGGTTCCGTTGCCGAATGGCAAAAAACGGAACCCTTATAGATTCGTCATGTCTGTCTGTCTGTCCGTCCGTATGCCACAGTCACTTTTTTCCGAAACTATAAGAACTATGCTGTTGAAACTTGGTAAGTAGATGTATTTTGTGAACCGCATTAAGATTTTCACACAAAAATAGAAAAAAACAATAAATTTTGGGGGCTCCAACACTTACACAACTCCATACACAACTACATAGAACTGAAACTCAAAAAATTCTCTTTTTTTCATCAAACGTGTAGGGGACTCCAAAAATGATATTGAGGTTTCTAATATCATTTTTCTCTAAACTGAATAGTTTGCGCGAGAGACACTTCCAAAGTGGTAAAATGTGTCCCCCCCCCCTGTAACTTCTAAACTAAGAGAATGATAAATCTAAAAAAAATATGTGATGTACATTACCATGTAAACTTCCACCGAAAATTGTTTTGAACGAGATCTAGGTAGTAGTTTTATTTTTAATACGTCATAAATCGTAAACCGCTATTTACCTTTCATTCAATCAACTCAAATATAAAATTTAAAGAAAAGCATTATTATGTTACTTGCTGCTACGGAACCCTTCATGGGTGAGTCCAACTCGCACTTGGCCACTTTTTACTATATAAGAACATATTATTTTAATTACATAAATCTAGGAATGGTTGTGTCGTTTAGCTGAAGTTAGTTAACAGTGAAGGGATTATATCGGCTCACGGGAGCGGAGCCCTTACTATACCGAAGTACACCCAGCATTGGCAATTGCATGGGTCGATCAAATACTCACTAGAATATTAAAAGAAAGAAACCAAAAAAAAAACACTAAAACTTTTCCAATATACTCATAATATATTCTCATACCACGCCTTACGTTTTAATGTTTACCCGTACGGTATATCACCGGAGTGTAGGCTTTTGTGCGAGCAATAAATTGTACCGTTTTGTTTGCCAACGATCAATCACGCGCGGTATTAATACGGTCGATGCCTTTTATTTCATTGATGTCTATGGAAGCTTCAAATTTCCGAGGAAACCTTTCCTTCACATTTATATTGATCTAGCTGTTTTTGTTCCCGTAACCCATGGGAAGCTATTCAAGGAATGAAAAGCCTATGTACTAATCCAGGCTATAATATATCTCTGTACCAAATTTCAGCCAGATCCGTTGAGCCATAAGAGCGTGATTGAGTAACAAACATTCAAACAAACAAACATCTTCATAAACTTTCACATTCGTCAAATTAGTAGGATCAAAAGCTTTATATATGAAGTATAAAGATTGTATTTTCTGAACTTGCATAACATTATATAGCTTTAAGAAAATGTGCAAATTTTTTAGCAGAAGAGTAAGTACACATTAACACTCTGTTAGGACAATTTATTTGTGTATCCAGTAGCATACGGTAGCGTTCCCATAGGGGTTGAAGTATGTATTACGAGTTACTTACAAAAATTATAACTGAGAGGAAAATGATCTATGGCATGATCACCGCAAAGAAAATAAAATTGAGATAATGCCTCAAGGTCAGGACATTACTGAACAAGTAAAACATACAGAAATTCTTACGCCAATTATCTACTTTTCTTGTGCGTCTTACTTTCCAACTTTACGTGCAAACGTAGTGATTTCGCATTTTACATAGGGTTCAGTTTACTTGAATGCAATAGACTATTTTTCCTTCAAATGACGCAAGATTAATAAAGAGTATTGGAAACTGTCAAATCTAATACTTTGAAACAGAGTGTTAATCTAGAATATACTGCTTCCGGGCTGTTTGGCCGTGGTCCATCGGAAACTTGTATTCCAAACGTTTCGTCGATCACTGCGGTCGACTTCTTCAGTGGTACACGTCGGGACGCCGTCGAGTGCGGAGAACCTTCCTCGGCGGCGAACTCGTTGCGACTGATCAGTCATCAGTCATCAGACTGCCCGGAAGCAGTATATTCTACATGCAACGCCGGCCGTGAAAGCCTTAAGATTTATATATCGAGTGTTAATCTGCTAAATCATCAAGATAAGAAATTTGTCCGTATTTGAGGATTTACATGAACTACTAATCGGAATGACACCACAAAATGAACCAAGCGCTTTATTTGGAAACAAACGATTCGATTCCTTATTTGCCAAGATTTGCTATTGTGATTAACAAAGATAAATAAAATGTTATTACCATTATTTTCATGAGAAGGAAGTCTAAATGAAACACAAGAAGAATCTAAGTTTTGAAGCAAAACCTCGCATTTCCTCATGCATATCTAAACTTCAGCTAACGCTGCTCATCAAGGTCTGAATGTTTAATACCCACAGATAATTTAATTCCTCTGGTCGTGAATAATTCAAGATAACAACAGAAAAGATTGTTTCGTTGAGTCCTGTTTTATGCGGTTTATTGTGTTAATGCGGATGTTGGGATGAGGCGGATTATACTGTTTAGGCAACCTATTTTAGCTCAAGGATAACAGTTTTCCTTGCGAAAGAATTTTATTTTTAACAATACAAAAAATACTTTTTGTATTCGTTACCAGCTGATGGGTATCTTACTTGATGTTTACCGACTCACAGTCTCCAGCTCAGTATTAGTTTTTTGGAAGCGCTTCATCAATTTATATGTTACTTAAATAATTAATGATTAGATATTGGGATTGCTGGAACTTTGCTTTCCATGAAAATAAAGTTTGAACAGTAAATCAAATTAATTACCATTTTTCGACAGTCAGGTAAAAGTAAACAGCACCAGTACTTCATGCGGGCTAAAGAAGTGAACACTTGACCATATAATCGACAAACAATTAGTCTACCGTATTTAGAGTGATAGAGAAATCACAAGACACCATGCAAATATGTACATTATGTACATTGAAGATAGATAAAAATAGTAAACTTTCAACCCTTGTGTAACAAACAAGGGTTGAAAGTCAGCCATTTCAACCGAGATATTTCTGGCACTCGAACGAAGTGAGCGCCAATAGTTCGAGGGTGAAATGGTGACATTCACCCGAGGCAAACACTCTACTTTTCATTTCGACTATGTGAGGAAATTAAAATACTACACACACATTTAATGAAACAGGTATATTGATTATCAGTTAAAATTTAAAGTAAAATTACAACAATTTGAAAATAGATTATAAACAACAGCTTTTGCCTGTTCTTGAATCTTATCGGGAGTTAAATTAATATCCATGTCACTGGAATCACTTTCCGAAACCATTTTTAACCACAATTAACACAAGGTATTTATTTATATTATTTTAGTCTCGTTTTCCCGCTAATTATTTAGTAAACCTAATTTTTTTTTTTATTCTGAAAATAAAACCTGATTATTCACGTACATATTATGTACTGCCAACATTAGAAAAGTTTTGAAAATTGAATCTATTAGTTACATTGTAATCGAGTTGGTCACGAGATGTGCATCTAGGCGGCCATGTTAAAAAAAAGCGTCATGATATCAAGGCATTAAGACGTAACTATCATGGACTCCATGGCAGAACATATAATTAAAAAAAAATACTTTCCACCCTAGGGATGGAATAAGCTACTTTCCATCCGGCTATCTACCCATGAAAAGTAAACTTTCCGAACGGGAGAGATGAAAAACTAATTTACAAAAGGAAGAAATGATAATCATACATTCAAAAGCAAACATATATTCAAAAGCGTCATTCAGCACAGCTAATGTTACAAACATCCATAGGCTATGGTGATTGCTTTCCATTATCTTCAATCTTATCCATTGAACTAAATATTCTACCACTCAAATGCTATCAAAAAATGTTTTCTTAAAAGTGCTGTCTTGTAGAATAGTCTTCAATTTTTCACAAGAACAATCCAGTTGGCATGCATTCTTAAAACTATTTAGAAGACTCCCACAAACGCGGCAAATATCCTGAGCGAGGTGATTTTACTAATTTACAAAAACGGTAATATTGTACACTCAGACTGAGAATAAATATTATTTGTAATCCACACGAGTTATATTGTCATGTAGGGATCAAATCAACAATAATCGATGCAGTCGCCATTAGCGAGGCGATCACTTATACTACTGAATGTATGAATGATATAATTTATTTACACGACATATCGTAAACTTTGGATACAGTTATATACAGTTACAGTTGTACATGTAGGGTAATCTTCAGAGAATGAGTTGCAAAAATATTTTGCCATGGAGGCGTTAGAGGTGATGTGCTGTCCAGGGCCTCAGCAGTCGTGGAAAACGAATCATCACTAACATCTGCAGTACCAAAGTTGAGTGCTCTTAACATTAGTTCTTAGCACCCGCAATAATCCAACTGCTGTTATTAGTTAATAGCAGAATATTTTTTGGCGTCGGTAGCTTAGTGGTTAAGGAGTCGACCCTACGATTGAGAGGTCCCAGGTTCGAGTTCTGGCCATTACACTACCGACGTGAACCCACTCCTAACACAAGCAAATTAGCTTAACAGGATGGGTTAGGGGGAATATTAGTAATTTCGGTTACTAATTTTCTTTCTAAAAAATTATTCAACGAATATTTAATTCAATAATTCGCTTTCTTAGGATTAACCTTATTAATTTAATTTATCGCCACTTATATATTATAATGTATATTTTTTTATTAATATGCGTCATGAAAGCTTCATCAGTATTAACACTTAAAGTAGGAAGGTACTTTTTTTCTGAATCTTCTTCTTTCCTCTTAATTCAGCCTCTATCTGATCTATGCTCTTTCTTCCCGTTTCTGGCAGTAGTACCAAGACTAACACAACACCAACAAGGTTGACAGCACTGAATATGTAGAAAGACATATGAGCTCCCCAAGCATTAGAGATCGCTGTAAAGGAGATCACCTGGACAAATGTCAGCAGCCAAGCCAAAATACAAAGACAAGCCATAAGTTTAGCACGAACCTGAAAATTTATAATGTTTTAATAATTTTAGTGTTTAATGAGATATTTAACTCAAAGAAAACATGCGGGCAACAAACTGTAATGCTATGTATACGCAATGCCAATGAATAAGGAGCCTTTATAATAACATGTGAATGGTAAAAGTAAATCAAGCTCTCTAGATCTTAGGTAGTAAAAAGTAGTTTAAATAATTATAGCATATTTTAAGAGCCCGCGTAAGCCCTCGAAAGGATAACCCCAGGGTTGCCGGCGGACTTTGGCCGCCACCGCGGCCTCGCCTGGTAGGGTCGGGTTTTATCCCGCTTCGGTGAGTTGGCAGGCGTGTGTAGGGCACACACGACACGCCTTCGCCACGGCCTGCTTCTGTAAGGACGGCAAGTCGGTCAACTGCCGTCCTCAGACCCCGATCATGGAGGTCGGTAGTCCCTGGCGTAGATGAGTCTGCGGCGTCCTCGCCGCAGACTGCGAAACTCGGGGGGCAGGGTTCTCTCCCGCTCCCTCTTCGCCGTCTCTTTCGCGCGCATTATCTGCTCGCAGAAAGAGGCGGTGGCGTGCCACTTGCTCCCGTCGGAGACCACGGCCCTCACCATGGTCTCCAACGAGAGAACGTCCACGCCCTGGACCGCAACGAGATCCCGGCGTTGACTCGCCCACGCTATCATAGAAATAACATACAGATTTGTTGTTGATTTTACTCACTTGGAAATTAAATATCTCAGTCATTATAATATATGGTACGGGTGACACTCCAGCAGCATAACAACACACTGTGACTAAAATGACACTCAAAGTTAGCCACTCCGGTATAGTCCATCCGTGTTCACGTAGCCATGTCATGGATGCAAGACCACCAAAAGCGAAGGTTGATATGAAGAAGGTGATTCCTAAAAGTAGCTATCAAACGAAAATTTTATAGAAAAAGATTATGTTTAAGTAACACAATGATATTGTCGGAAGTTTACGCGAATGTCACAAATTGAAATAAAACTATTTTGCACGGATTCTATCGCGAAAAAGTTCTAATAAGAGGTTTAAATTGTGCGATAACACCATCTAGGATACCGCATGAGACCATTATTTGCAATGTTGAGGCCTACCTAGTTAAGAATAATATGAAAAAGGAAGATTTGGAGGCCAGGATGTTTCATCGTTATTGCGTCGAAGTAAAGTACCCAAATCGAACCTTCCCAGAGACGAATTCATCGCATTGAAGAACTTGCGAGCTAGGCCAAAAATCACAGTACTCCGTGCGGATAAGGGAAACGCTACGGTAGCAATGGATACGTCGGACTATAAATAAAAAATTGAAAATCTTTTATCGGATGAAATCGACCCTACAGACAAACAGACCCTACAAATAAGATATTGAAACAAACTCGTGTTATCATAAATAAATACTCCGAAAACCTCATGCATAAAACCTCCAAAACCATATGGGTTACCGAAAATACACAAATAAAATGCTCCCCTACGTCCTATTGTGAGCCAGATTTACACACCAACTTATAGACTGGCTCAGCACGTAGCGAATGTGTATAGTGTATGTTAGAGATTCCTACCAATTTGCTGGTGAAACTAAACACCTACAACTCACTAGTAATGAAACAATGGTCAGTTTTGATGCACAGTCATTATTTACGTGCATACCTGTGCATGACTGTATAGACATAGTTAGGAGAATAGAGAACACCATGTGCAGAAATACTCAATCACTGCTTAACAACTGGCTACCTGTTGTGGGATAACAAGTTCTACATAGAAATCGATGGCGTGGCAATGGACTCCCCAGTATCGCCTGTCGTTGCTGACATATTTATGGAGGTCTTCAATGCGCGAGCTATGCAGACGGCCACCATTACATCTATTTTTTATAAACGGTATGTAGATGACACCTTCACAATACTATCAACAAATAGTATAAATACATTTAACACACCTTATTCCATTAATAACAACATACAATTCACTATGGAATTAGAGGCAAATAATACATTAGCTTTCCTAGATGTTCTTGTGATCAGAAACTCTATACTTTGAGCCACACTGTGCATAGGAAAAAGTCCCATACTGATAGGTACTTAAACGGTGAATCTCATCACCACCCTAAACAGTTAGCTACCGTGGGAATGTTTTTGTTTAAGAGAGCCCGTGGGATCTGTGACAAGAAACACCTGGACGCTGAGCTACAACATGTCAAACAAGTTCTGTATGTCAACAAGCTCAAACAGCCGCGCATCAGTCACAGATTCCGAGAAAAGCCAGCCACTGTCGAGCGCCAGCCTGCAGTCCTACCATACGTACTTGGGGTCACTGACAAGATTGCAAGCTTCAATTACCACATACTACAAGCCACCAACGAAGATATGCCAATTTTTACCATCTGTCAAGTGCCAATTGCCTCTACAAGATGCAGGGGTCTATAAAATAGATTGTGACTGTGGGCTCTCTTATATTGGTCAAACCAAGCGGAAGCATTGGCACTCGCGCCAAAGAACACATAGCTGATGTAAAACACCTACGCTCAAAAAAGTCTGCTGTATGTGAACACGTGCAACAGGGGACCAAACATTACTTAAGATTTGATAAACCACAGATACTCGCCAAAGAAAATCGATGGTGGGTACCTAGGATGTTCCGCGAAGCTATTGAAATTAAAAAACATCCTAATTTTATCAAAGAAGATGGTTGGAATGTACCACCAGCTTGGGACCCAGTCATTCACTTAATTAATTCCAAGAAAAATCAAAATACAACAAGACTTTATGACACTGTGAGCTCATTCTGCGTAAATAGTAACACCAATAATTCAACATAGTTCGGGTACTTTGCGATAACTTACACTTCAAACTACAAGACAACAACCATCTTTAGTCTCCCCGTGACCATGGCGACTAGAAAGCAACCGAAACGTCGGGATCAATGTAAATAAAAAAAGTAATAATAACATCAAATAAATCGCGATAAAATCTGTTAAAAATAGTTTTATTTCAACACAGTTTCAACTAAATACCATAATTTGAAAACCAATTTGTTCTTGTTCATTGTATACGTAGTATTGGTTCTGCAAACAAGCTAGATTTATTTTTAATCTACGTAATCAACATTCCTCGCTTTGCAGTGGAAGAAAACCGCATCCAATTTGTGCCTTTCAATTTTTGTTAAACAATGAGATCAAGCATTTTACCTTTCTTCCCAAACTGTCGATAGCCATCATCGTAATCAAAGATCCGATTGTCAGAAATACAGGTATGGCGAGTGTTTGCAGCTCAGGACTGATAGTTATATTTGATTTCGCTAGTACGGTCGATGCGTAGGTTACTATAGAAAATGCGCCATTTAATGCATGTACAATAATTATTGCACACATAATGTTAAAACCGCGACGCCATGCTTTGTCTTTAACTGAAACATTCAAACACTTCAATAAAATAATAGTAAGAGTTCCTTGATTGATACACTCGAATAATATTGGTGGTTAGTATGAGCAGATTATACTTCGTATCTCTCCCGAAGATGATTACAGTTTACATGCAGCAGTACGCCAGTTCATGCTGTCCAATCACACTTTTAAAGTTATAAAAATTGAAATATTTAGTTCTATTTTCAAAAATAAAAGTTGTTTTATTGACTCCTCCCCTACCACAGCGCGCCCCGCCAACGCCATCTTGGATGGTGCTTGCGTTCGTCATTACGCGATTTTGTGTCGTCCAAATCACAATAAAATTCAGCTTCTAGTTAAAATAAGTGTAACTACGCGCCATCATGGGCAAAAGGAAACGTCCCAGCAGGGACGATAGTGATAACGTCGAAAAACTTCTCAAGAAAGTAAAAAGACTCGCTAGGAAACGGAGAAAAATTTCTACATCGTCATCGAAGGCAGAGGCACAGGTCCCCTGTACACTCACAACAAAACTTAACAAGTGATCTAGAATTTCAAGGTAAATATTTTAAAATCCTATTCTTTCGTAAAAAGTTAGTTCAGATTTTTTCAATAGTCTCGAACTCTTAGCAGCCTTTTATGGCCTTAAGATATTTGCGTTACATGTTAAAAATTGCAATATTTTACTTGAAATAGACAATACTACAGCAATAGCATATATTAATAAAATGGGTGGTATACAATTCACCCACTTGAACAATATTGCACGTGACATATGGCAATGGCGAAGCACGTAATATACATCTATTTGCATCATATATCCAGTCCAAGAGCAATCGAATCACAGACCTTGAATCCCGTCAGGCTTGCAATTTAGATACCGAATGGGAACTAGCAGACTACGCATTCTCACAAATAACACTGGTTTTTGGTACCCCAGAATTTGACTTATTTGCAAGTATTCAAAACCACAAATGCCATAGATATGCCTCATGGAAACTAGATCCCAACCCTGAAACCGTTGATGCCTTCACTATCAATTGGGAACATCTAAAATTCTTTGCCTTTCCACCGTTTAGTATCATTGCAAAAGTTTTACATAAGATCAAACATGACAAGGCAGACGGAATAGTAGTGGCACCATACTGGCCCACACAGCCCTGGTACCCTGTCTGGTTAAATTTATTTAACTCAGAAGTATTATACTTCGAAGTAACGGGGGATACCCAGCCCATCTCTTGAAATAATGATGGCCTCATTTTCTCAAAATTGACTAAATCAGTATAACACTTTAAACTCATGGTGGCTATTCTGTAAAGACAACGGGCTAGACTATTGCGATTCAAACACTACAAAATTAATCGAATACCTTTTTTTTTTTTTTTTTTATCGTGCGGAAAAATCCCTTCGGATACCCCCCGCGTGCCAGCGGGGGCGGTTATGTCGGGCTTGAACCGACTAAAACCGCACGCCGTCTCGGGTCTACAGACGCCGGGGTGTAAGGTTGCCCATAGAGCATATCCCTCGCACCCCGACTGACCCTGGGCCATCTCCGGTTTCGAGATGGCCCCCTCGGGTTTGGGAACCACGGTGTCCCCGTCTTGCCCCGGTTTGGGGGAGGGGCGCTAGTCGCCCCACCGTCCCAGCCTGCTTCTGCTGGGGTGACAGGTGGCCTCACTCGCCACCCCCAGGCCTGCGCTCATGGAGGACGGAGGTCGTTAAGCGACCTCCGGCGCCTGAGTCGCCTGCGACGCGCGGCGAGCAAGTTGCGGGCTCGGCGGACCGGGAGAGTTCTAAGTCTCTCCCGGGCGTGCTCCGCCACCTCCTTCGCGAGCATTACATGCTCGCAGAAGGAGGCGGCGGCGGCCCACTCGCTCGCGCTCCGCACCATTGCCGCAATCATGCTGCCTAGCGAGAGGACTCCCACCCCGATGGCTGCCACGAGGTCACGCCTCGGCGCCTCCCACGCCGGGCAGTCCGCCAGCGTGTGCAGCCCTGAGTCCTTGCTCGCGTCGCAGTGATGACACTAATTAATCGAATACCTGACAATAAAGTTTAATTCCGGTGCTAGCTATAGTACACTCAACAGTCACCGCTCCGCCTTGTCAATATTATTAGGGCAAGAGGTTACTTGTAATGATTACATAAAACGTTTTTCAAAGGTATATACCGTATAAGACTACCAGCACCAAAGTATAATTCTACATGGAATCCTAATGTAGTCCTAAATTATCTATCAACACTCCTTAATGAAAAAATTGCATTAAAAGACTTTTCACAAAAAACTATTACTCTATTAGCGTTAGCATCCGCACAAAGAATACTTACAGACTTTAAGCTTAATAAAATTAAAAAATGTCTCTTTACATCCTGGAAAAATTGTTATCAAAATTAATAAAAACCTCACGACAACCATTAATTACATTACCATACATCACAGAAAACTCTGCAACGTGCCCAGTGTTAGCTATTAAACACTATATCTGCTACCTCTGGCTTACGACGTCAAGAGGAATGCCTTTTTATTAGCCATCAAAAACCACACAAAAGAGTAGGCCCTCAAAAATTATCTCATTGGGTAAAATCTATATTAGAAAAAAGTGGCATAGACATAAATACGTATGGCGCTCATAGCACTAGACATGCCTCGACGTCGGCTGCGTACAGAGCAGGCGTCAACCTGGAAATTATAAGGAAAGCCGCAGGTTGGACTGAATCTTCCCATGTATTTTTAAAATTTTATAATAAAAATGTATCCAATCAAACAGAAACCGAATTTGCAGACGCATTACTTAGATGAGTAACTAAGTACAATTGTATATGAGGAGCTGCTTAATAAGTGTTGATTATGAAAATAAAACATTATACCTATTACGTTCATAAATCACTTCAATGCTTTTTCACTCCTTTTTGTTTCCTTTTTTTTTTGATGCTCTGAACATCTACATGTAAACTGTAATTATCTTCGGGAGAGATACGAAGTATAATTAAGAATCAAACGAACTTACCTAGTGAAGTTTAATATCTAATAATACGAGTTTCTTGACCTAAGACGATTACACTCCCAACCCACCCTAAAAACCCTTAGACCTATCAAAAAAAAAAATACTCTGAAGAATGACGAACGCAAGCACCATCCAAGATGGCGTTGGCGGGCGCGCTGTGGTAGGGGAGGAGTCAATAAAACAACTTTTATTTTTGAAAATACAACTAAATATTTCTATTTTTATAACTTTAAAAGTGTGATTGGACAGCATGAACTGGCGTACTGTGCTGCATGTAAACTGTAATCATCTTCGGTCAAGAGACTCGTATAATTAGATATCAAACTTCACTAGGTAAGTTCGTTTGATTTTTAATTATTTATGTTATGATAAAAACATTATTTGCTTTAAAACGCAGGTGGTGTATGTTACGAGGTACAACACCATCGAACGCACTCAGCTAGAGACTCCACGAGAATAGCTAGAAATGTATGAAATATATACTCACATATGGTTAAAAATGAAACATTGGGTATGGATTTGAAATATTCATCTTCCCTTTGTAGTGAATCTATTTCAGTCCGTACTTCTTTGTCATTTACGTTTAACCCTCTCAGAAACGCAATAGCTGCAGCAGCTTTCTGGAAGTAAGTATTGATAGTTTGAATTATTTCTGCTGTTTTATAATAAATTCAGTTGAATTTGTTCTAATCAAAATTTAATAAAGTATACCTGTGGTTTTCCTTGCTTCATGAAGAATGATGGTGATTCAGGTGCTACATATAATATCGCCATGGTCAATATTGGTAATCCGACAACAAGGTACAATACTATGTTGTAGTCTAGGTAGCCTCCTATGGCATACATTGTGAAGATCCCTAAGTTTTGTAACAGCGTAGACATCGATACTAGTGTGCCTCTTATATTATCCTGACTGATTTCTTTTATATATATGAATACCACGTGGAAACAACTCCCAGCACCAAGACCACTGAATACCCTCGCTACTATGAGACTACAAAGAGTCGTAGGGCAGAGTTTTATAACCCAGCACATCTGATACAAAAGTAATAATAAATAAATGGATACACATAAATAGTGCAAAAACCACAGAATCATTACCGATGTTTGGTGTTCGGTCTGTGATAAATATTATTAGAAGCTAATAAATGTTACTGCATACTTACTAATTGAAAAAAAGTTACTATGAAAATGGCTTTTTTTCTTCCATAAGTATCCACGATATACAGTGTAACAAGAATACCAATAATGCTAGCTAAAGCTGGCATTCCAGCTATCAAAGATAATTCAGAATCAGTCAGAGGTCTCCCCACAGGGGATTTATCTGATTGCAATATTTTTGTCATGGGTGATACCCAGCCACTTTGCAACCCATATGTGAATACTGCTGTATTAACTGCAAAGTGAATATTCTCTTATTTAAAACGATAGAAATTATGACAAACTTTTAACTACTTTGGATAGCCGAACAAAAGTAAACCTATTTTAATAAAATAGTAGGCTCAGTGTAATAATTAGTGGTATTAGGAATAAATACCTCATTTGATTTTTTAAAAATATCTATTGAAATAAAACTATTTTTAACTGATTTCAGTGTGTGATATTCACGTAAACTTTCAACAATATCATAAAAGTATTAACTGATTTCAATGTGTGATATTCATGTAAACTTCCAACAATATCATAAAAATATTAACTGATTGAAATTTGTGATATTCACATGAACTTTCAACAGTATCATAAAAATATACACTCCAAATGTAGTTAACAAAGATAACTTTGCAATACTGTATTTACTTAAAACTGTTACAGTCCACTGCACCCTCGTATGCCCTTTTGGCTTTATAATTTTGCTATCCAAGTGCATGCTTATAGTATGATATATAAAAGTTTTCACAAAAATAATCCACAATTGGGCACTATGAACAATTATGCTGTAATATAAACAACTAAGGAATAATCAGATGACTTTATCATTATAAACGTATTTATGTTTACCCATGGAATTACTTAGGTTCAAAACAAACATGGCAAGCAAATGTTTGAATATATTTGTAAATTTAGAGAGTCAAGTTTGTCAAATTGGCTGTATGTTATTTCTCTTGTGCAAAGATTTTGTAAAATTAAATCAAATAGATGCAAGATACTTGTTGCATTCGTTCATCGTTATCGTTGTGCTAAAGGCTCAGTCACATTGCCACTGTATTGAGGCATTTTGAAAAGTTTTGATGTATCTTTGTATTACTTCATTTATTGGAAACATTATTAGAATTTTGGTTCATGATTAGATCAACAAATTCAGCATCAATATCATCAGACACATACAATTTCTACATCTCACCCTTGTCCAATGTACGTGATATCTCTGATAAATTGTGCTGGAGAATTATTTTCTGAGTTTTCATTGCAGTCCGATTTTCTAATCTTCATGCATTGACAATCGAGATACCTGACGAGATTTTTTGTCATAGTTAATGGCTATGAGTGAAAATTACAGAATATTTGGTCTGACATTCCTCAGAGCTCACATTTAGGACCCATATTTAACGACACGACAACGGCATATCTGTCCACTTCAATTGTTTTCATGCAGATGACTTGAAATTCCTTTCAATTATTAAGTCTGATGTGGACGTTAATTTTTTCCCCTGTTACATGTTTAGGAACAATGTTTTTTTTTAATTGAATTAAATATTGCCACGAGAAAAGTAATCAAGTATTAAGTAAGTAAAATAATTACATTTATTCTCATTAAAAAAGAAAGAAAATATATTTTTAATAAATACACACACTTAACTATAAGTAAACATAATAAAAGATTAACAAATGAAAAAATACTTCAGAATATACTTCATCAACTCACTGAAACTACACATTGAAATTAATGAAATACTATTTACATCTTCGGGGCTCAAACATACCTCACGTTATTAATATTAATAATAATAATAATAATAATAATATTAATATGGAAATTGGATCCTAGCTCCGAGGTGAAAAACTCGGATACAACTGAGATCATCTCTTGGAAGAGGATGAGTTTGAATCTTAATGTTTTTTTAATGTCTTTTAGTTTTAATTTTGTAGTGTGGTGTACCGATCACATTATGCTACCCACTGATGATTGAATGCGGGCAAAGAATTATCCTTGGGAATATCGCGTATTGGAATATTATTGTTAAAGAAAATAAGATCGTATCGTTTCGAGCAAAATTCTTCAATTTAAAATTGATAGTCTGCCGTTCTTGTAACTGTTAAAATTTCGTGTTCGGTCTAATGAAACCATCATATCCCCCATTAAGGATACTCCTTAGTGGTGGACATGGTGGTGTTATTGGGGTGCGTTTCATGGAAATTCTCAGTTCTCGGCGCTAATTCCCCCTACGCAAGATACATTTATATGCTGCAACATTTACTGATTTACATCAGTAGTTAAATGGCTGCAGCAACTCAATTAATCTCATCCGTTTCTAAATTTTAAAGCCACTTTTTCATACAGAAATTAATTTTCATTTGCATTTTGTTTGTATGTACTTTGGGTGTAGCCCTAATAATTATCTTTAATATTGTTAACTGTTGTCGGTTATGTTTTATATACATAAGCGGTGTTTACTTATTTACGGCATATACAGTTAAGAGATATGGGAAGTTCGATTTTAATCAAAGATGTGAAGCAATACATGGCATGACATGCTTCGCGTTTGAAATAGAGAAGACAGATGCTGTAGTTCAGGAAATCGGATTGCGGTCAGACGCCGACTGGCTCGATGCAGGAAATAAAAATGCTGTGAAACGAAAGCTAGCAGCACAGATACATATCAGTTTACAAATGCTTTTAAAAGCACAAGCTTTGAAGTGAAAGATATATACAATTTTAGTGATCTATAAATTGTATATATATTTATACCATACCTACTTTAAAAAGCTTATTTTATTCACGCAAAACAGTGAATAAAAAGGCCTTTTATTCACTGTTTTGTTTTTATTCACTATTTTGGTGTTTGAATTTGGAACACAAAAATATATCCGGTCTCTATTTCAATGCTTACACAAACTCCTTGCGCTAAGATTCGAAATTCAAAACTCTTTGGTGCAAATAAATTCTCGAGATTTGATTGGTCGATATTTGCGACAAGGAGTTTGGCATTAGATTAATAAATATTGTTTCACAAGTTGACCACTCTAATGATAATAATAAGAAAATTACGCTTAATTTCAGTCATTGCTCTAATTTTAATGTCCATTTCAATTAATGTAACAGTTCTTATTTCTTGATTAAATTTCTATTTTCGCTTAAATTATGTCTTTTCTCGTAGTCATGGTATAAAGTATAGTATGCAACTCCTGAATAAAGTACGAATTTATATCGAGGGCCATGAATCACTCGCATCGTTCAGGATTCTAACAGTTGAATCACTCGCTGCGCTCGTGATTCAATCATTAGAATCCTTCACTTGCTCGTGACTCATCTACGGCCCTCGCTTTGAATCCGTCCTTTATTCACTAGTTGCATAATATACTATTATATAATACAATCTAGAAGATTTCTATGCCGATTTTATGACGTTTGAATAAGCTATAATGAAAATCTCAATGTGTACAACGAAAAGAGTGGCAATAAATATTTATCTATATTTTTACATTTGACTTTGACGCAGCTTTCGCAAAATATCATGAGTAGGTACGGCGTGTATTAGCAAGATTGCGGCAATGGTGCGGAGTGCGAGCGTGTGGGCCGCCGCCACCTCCTTCTGCGAGCATGTAATGCTCAAGAAGGATGATGAAGGAAGATGGCGGAGCGCGCCCGGGAGAGATTTAGAATTCTCCCGGCCCGCCGAGCCCTCAACATGCTCACCGCGCGTCGCATGTGACTCAGGCTCCGGAGCTCGCTTAACGACCTCCGTCCTCCATGAGCGCAGGCCTGGGGGTGGCAGGTGAGGCTGCCTGTCAGCCCAGCAGAAGCAGGCCGAGACGGCGGGGCGACTAGCGCCCCTCCCCCAAACCGGGACAAGACGGGGATACCGTGGTTCCCAAACCCGAGGGGGTCATCTCGACACCGGAGATGGCCCAGAGTCGGTCGAGGTGCGACGGACATGCTCTATGGGTAACCTTACACCCCGAGACTTAAGACCCGAGACGGCGTACGGTTTTAGTCGGTTCAAGCCCGACATAACCGCCCCGCAGGCCGGAGGGGGGATATCAGAGGGGATTTCCGCACGACAACAACTAAGCCGTATAGTAGGTTTATTGTTTACTTACAAGTGAAGCAAACGTTGATCAAATGCAAGATATATGCAAGTAAAACTTAAATAATCACTTTGCTTATATATGGGGTCGGCGTTATATGTCATTCTCTTCCAACCATTCCTGTCAGACGTTATCTCCTCAGTTACATACTTCCTTGTCGTTTCCTCTGTCACGTGATTCACTCATTTTTAAAAAGATATCTAGATTTTTCTCGATTATACAGGTCGATTTATAATCTAACACAAATATTTTAATTACGAATCAAGGTGAAATATTGAGTGCATATTGTAATTGAAGTAGTATCCGATGATTTTCTTGTTTATCGCATTTGGCACATCAGACTAATAAATGTAATTTTTAACCAATAAATGTGCTAGCTTTTCTTATGTATTCATATTGGAAATATCGATATGCATGACCGGACTTGAACTCGTGACTAGTTCCATTCTAAGAAGGACACTGGCCAACTGAGCTACCAGAACCTGTGCTGGATAGCCGAAATTCTGGTTGTTCTTGACATTACTTTCAGTTTGCTACTTTACTTAAAGTACATGCAAGTGAACTCTGTGCATCGTTGGTGTCACCACGACCATCGTATTCGAAAATAGTAATATCGTGAGGAATGAAAATCCGCAAATTTCGGAGTACACTGAGGTAAATGAAAACCAATGAATATCAATATAAGTATGTGGCAGCTACAAGAACAAGTTAGAGCGATCCCAAATTGTTTTTGTGCCTGCTGCGCATTGAACGCGTTCAGGCAGTATATTCTGGTTGTTTTTGCTTAATGCTATGGTTATTATAGAGTTAAATAGTAGTCCTCCGTAGTCTAGTAGGCAGCCTCCGTGGCGTGGCGGTATTGAAAGCGGCCGCTACGCAGGAGGCGCGGGTTCGATCCCCGCTCAGTGCAAATATTTGTATGCATGAATATGAGTATTTGCATTGGTCTGGTCGTGCCTCGGAGAGCACGTTAAGATGTCGGTCCCGGTTGCCATACGAATATGTATGACAGTCGTTATAGGGGAAATGGGTGAAATGGCCCCACATAGAAGGGCTGATCACCCGTCTGGTCAAACGGCGTCCCCACTGGCAGTATATATATAGTCCTACTAAAATGGCAAACAATCACACGTGAAGCCTGACAGTAATAATGTTCTAGTGGTTCTTCTACTAAGAAATGCTTACATTTGAGGAGCTTTGGGTCGGAAAAAAGATGTGCGTATACATGGATGACACATGGATAATTGGAGTCGAAACATAACTTTCCAATCAGTGTACTTGACCGATCACCGAATATTATATCGGATAATGTCCCTATATCCTTTCTACCTTTTATCAGTAAATAAGTAAACATTTTTGTAAAAAGCATATAGAAAAGCTGAGTTTATTGCCGTGGTCTTTTCAATATAATAGTGTTAGTGTATATGGTGTATTTCATAAACCATTTTTGACTGATGCTCATTTTCCCTTCTGTAGTAACGAACTGGAATAATTTGCGTTGCGGTACTAAATAACTCTAACTTTCAAGGAACTCTGAAAACACTTTTTTTTCGTGTGTAAACCCCCATGTGCTCCACCCCATTGGTGCTAGCGATGAGATGAGTGTGTTGGAATCAGACTAAACAACACGGTGTCCTCCCCAAGTGTTCATTACCGGGCACCCCAGACAAACCCTCGAAAGGATAACCCCAGGGTTACTGGCGGACTTTGGTCTCCATTGCGGCTTCACCTATGGGTTCGGGTTTGATCCCGTTCTGGTGAGTTGGCAGGTGTGTGAGGACACACACGAACTACCTCTGTCTTGACCTACTCCTGTAGGGACGGTGAGTCAGCGGCAGGGTTCTCTCCTGATTCCTTTCCACTGGCTCTTTCGCGTGCATTACCTGCTCGCAAAAAGAGGTGTCGTTGTGCCGCTTGCTACTGTAGCATCCGGGGGTTGGACGCCACAATACCTCGTGTTGATGAAAAGATAAGCACAAGGGTAAATCGTAATATGGGTATTTATTAATACAACAAAGCTTCCTATATCGAGTTTAGGGAGGTTTTTACGCGAATATATTTATATTTAAACGAACTGTAGGGAATCGCGGACTCCGCTCAGGGACTGAGCCTACATTCAGTACACTTATATCTTCTCTTCGGCCGGCGGGCGAGGGCGGCGCCCCAAGTCGCCCGCTGTCCGCCGAATGCTCCGCCAAGCAATTGTTTTTCTTCCCTAGACTTATTTTAAAATATTTATATTTATTTTTAAACTGTGACACATGATGGCCAGGTTAATGAACTGTAGTGATCAAACGAGGTCGGAGCACTATACTACCGTCGTAGACCATGGCTCTCACCATGGTCTCCAGCGAGAGAACGTCCACGCCCAGTACCGCAACGAGATCCCGGAGTTGTCACGCCCACGCAGGGCACTCCTCCAATGTGTGGAGCGCTGCGTCTTCGCCGGAATCCTCGCAGTGCTGCGGCATAGTCTCCCGGTGAATGCGCCACAGATACTTACCGAAGCACCCGTGTCCGGTAACCATTTGTGACATCCGGTAGGAGAGGTTACCGTGGTATACAATAATCTAATTTAACGGGAATTAACGCGATCATTTATAGGTATGTGGTGTGGTTGTAAGGTGTTATTGGAGTAAAACACGATTTTACTTACTGGTAGCTCATTTATTACTGCACTAAATAATATGCCATTATTACACCAATATACTATACACAATAATATACCATTATTGCAGTGCACGTCCTCCGCCGTCGAGTCCGTGAAGAAGAACTTTGTACCTCACGAACTCGACGGCGGAGGACGTGCACCACTGGCGAATAATCCAATCGACGGATGCAGGAGTCGCGCTTGTCAAACATATTTGATGCATGGGAGAAGAGGCAAGATGCCATTGGTGTCTTTTGTGATTTATCAAAAGCTTGCGATTGTGTTGATCATGAGACTTTGTTATTAAAATTAGGTCACTATGTTGTTTCGAGTAGCTCACTTAGCTTACTTAGGTCTTACCTCAATGGCAGAATACAAAAAGTCAACATTAATGGCACCAATTCTTCTGGTGCCCCATTAGTCATGAGAGTACCCCAGAGCTCGATATTAGGACCCCTTTTATTCCTGATATATGTAAATGACCTTCCTTACTTCATTGAAAATCTTTGTGAGATAGTATTATTTGCTGATGACACAACTTAAATTTTTTAAACTGACAGACAAAAAGTAGTACTTGACGATGTGAATAATACTCTTTCTAAAATATTGCATTGGTTCACAAGTAACAACTTGCTGCTCAATGCGAAGAAAACAAAATGTGTAAAATTTACCATGCCCAATGTAAGACAGATATACACACATATTACAATGAATACTGAATCTGTTGAAGTAGTCAATACCACAGTTTTTCTTGGACGCAATTGTAAAACTTTGACATTCATTATGTGCTCTTTATGTGCCTAAACTGAATAAACCAAATTGATTCTTTGATTGATTCTTTCATTCACTGCGCCAGTCAGCCTGTGACCACGGCCAGTGTAACCTGGTCGAAACGTCAGGCAATCCAAAGGTATGTATATACCTATAAATGATCGCGTTAATTCCCGTTAAATTAGATTATTGTATATTATGGAACGCGAAAGTTTAAAAATTAATAAGGTTACCGTGGTGCCTCTCCAACCACTTTTCCATGACTTTTCATGTCTCAATGAGTTCCTGGCGGAATGCAAGTACCCTCGCTTCCAGGTCCCGTGGAGGTTCCCGGCTAGGAGACACGCCGCCTCTTTTGTTGTGCGATATTCTCTTATAACTCAGACGTCCAACATTTTCGACGGGCTATGTATACCAGTGACGTTGTGGGTCGCCAAATGTTCAGCCCATACCGGGGCCCATAACAGGGCCATGCTTCACACGATCCCCAGGTACAGTCTCCTAGTGGGAGCGTTGGTTCCCTTCGTATTGGGCATAAGTCGCGATAGCGCGGCCGCAGCCTCCGTCAATTTAGGGACCAGTCTTCGGTGATAGGGTTTGAAGCCCCATCGGCTATCGAGTACGATCCCCAGATAGTATCGGCATCGAGGGCTCGATGCCGATACTATCTGCCGATTGTGCTAATTCCCGTGGACGGCCCCTTAGGAGGCTCATGAAAACACAGCCTCGGCATTGTGAAGGGCCACCTCGAGCCCCAGTCGCCGTATTCGACCCACGACTTGAACAACACCTGCTGTCACTTAGTGCCGCGTATCGGTGAGTTGCTCCTCTCGCCGTTACTGGGGTGTAGTCAGCGTAGCATCCAATCGCAGCCGATGTTCCACAGAAGCGGCCCTATGACCAACCCCTGTGGAAGACCGAACAATACTTCTCGCCGCACTGGCCCTAGCCAGCTCGGGTAACCTATGGCCGACTCGGAAGTCCGAGTCAACAAACCTAAATCCTTAACTGTATGATCGAACCATCCAACATAACTGGGGGGAAGGATAGTGCATCTACTCGGCTAATTAACCGATGGCTACTTGTACTGATACTGCCTGCTGCTGCTTTTTTTGTTCCAAGTCATGGTTTACGCTATTTATTGCATCACACATGTCTCCCATCCTCTCCATGAAAGTAACAATGGAGATAGTATACTGCTTTGAGAGACACCAGTGTCAGTGTCGCAGCAATACGAGAATTTTTTGTGGAGGCGAACAGCTTGCTGGCGCCTCTGAGGATAGCTTGAGATCCATTCCAGAGCATCTGGTGAGATCATGAAGTAAGATAGAATGTAAATCTCAAGGCTTTCACGGCCGGCGTTGCATGTAGAATATACTGCTTCCGGGCTGTTTGGCCGTTGTCGATCGGAAACTTGTATTCCAGACGTTTCGTCGATCACTGCAGTCGACATCTTCAGTGGTACACATCGGGACGCCGTCGAGTGCAGAGAACCTTCCTCTGCGGCGAACTCGGTACGACTGAAGATGTCGACCGCATCAGTCCGGAAGCAGTATATTCTACATATAAGATAGAATGGATAAAAAAAGGTCGTGGCTGACGGTATTAAAAGCGTTAGACAAGTCAACCATTACCAGTACGGTGAGCTTGGTGTCATCCATACTAGCCCTAATATTACCAGTCACTTTTAACCGCACGGTGCTGTGTCCCGGCTTAAACCATGATTGTAGGGGACTCAATAAATTATTCTTGTAAACAAAAAGAAAGGTAAAATATGTATGGGCTGGAAATGATTGGAAAGCGATGGGTTTGAGATCTTTGGAAGAGGTATGACATAGGCCTTACGCCATAGAGACGGGAACTGCCCTGCATCCATTGCAAAGTTCTAGGTCTGCAGAAGATGGTCTAGGATTTTTGTGAACATACAATGACTAATATTATCATAGCCCACAGTGTTGGATGTGATAGATAAAATTATCTTTTTGACCTCACTCGGTTAAAAGTTAAAAGGCCCAACGTCGGGATGAGGCATGTTTGCCACATATTCCATTGTGCGACTCTTAGTTTGATGACTCATAGGTACAAAAATGGTGAAATGACGATCCAAACCAATAGTTGCCTGAAATTCAGAGTACTGCTGCTTACCCAATGTCCCTAGGAACTTCTAGATATTAGCGGAGGAGGAAGAAGTGAAATTATTAAGAATATAACGGCGTTTGGTATTACGTATCGCTTGATTACATCGATTTCTAGCAGTTTTGAAAGGTGACCACGTTTCATCAGGTCAATGCTTTCGAAACAAAAAAGAGACGATCCCTACGTTGCATTGCCATCCGGCCCTCTTCCGTTATCCAACGTGCTGGAGGACGTTTCGACTTAACTCTCCTACTAAGCGCGTGGTCATCGTACAGACTTAAAGATGCTGATTTTCTTGTCTATTGATGAGGTCTCACCCACGCAGTCCCAGTTCATTACTGACGCATCCTTACAAAGACGATCAACGTTCAAACGTCCGAAGCTACGTATGAGCAGAACGCGAGGAGTGGCCTTTCGAGGTTTAAGGACGTAAGACACAAATAAAAAATCATGCTGCGAAAAAGCAGGCGCAGCATGTTGACCGTGACAAGAGACAAGCGATGGGGTGGAAGGATAAAGTCCAGCCACGTATCCACGACATCAATGTTATGGTGGGTAGCTTGAAGGTGCAGGATCTGCAAATAGATGGACTTGACAATATCGAGCAATTTGTGGCAACGCGACGTTTGGGGGTTAACCCTCAACCTATAACCCTTAACCTATGTTATGTGGACTATTGAATAATTCTATTATGATATAGTTATAAATCTTAATAAAATAAATCCTATCCTATCCTACTAATATTATAAATGTGAAAGTTTGTGAAGATATCAGGATGTTTGGATGTTTGTTACTCAATCACGCTCAAACGGCTGAACGGATCTGCCCGAAATTTGGTAAAAGGGATACATAGGCTACTTTTTATGCCTAGAATAGGTTCCCTGTGGTTGCGGAAACGGGATTAGAATACTTCGTTGGTGGGGCCGCGGGCATCAGCTAGTTTAATATGTAGGTATAACTAAGATATGGTGAATAAACTACCAAGTGACAGTCTTTAAAATTTATGTTTTATATTACAAACATTGATATAAAATCTTGTAAGAATTTATAAACACTTTTTTAAAAACAAGCTTTCTAGGAAAGCGTGCATATAAAGACAAATAAAATGAGCCCAAACATCACGGGTTTATCTTGTTCAGTTCAGAAGTTCCTATGACCATCTACCGTGACCATCTTCAGACCCTGGATATCATGTAATATTAGAGTATTTGCCAAGATAAAACAAATGAGCCCAAACTCGATTGGTTTCTCTTGTTTAGTTCAGGAGTTCCTATGGATACATTCCGGTTCCATCATCACACCAGCTTCATAGTACCATATTATTGCATTATCACCGAAGATTTGCCCATCTTCGGTGATTCGGTGTACCAAATTGGAGTACAATCTAAAATCACGAAGTTGTTCTAATTGGGCTTCCAAGATTTGACTCATACTAACAAACTCACAGAGCAAGTTAAATAAAAGCTTGTAACAATTACTGATCAACACGTCAATCAAAATCAAATGGTTGTCAACTCAGTGCCCTCTAGATATGCGAAGTTATGTTGAGTAACAATCTTTTGATAAAACAAATATTTAGGTATTACTTCACTCCATCACTCGTTATCAGTGGCTGCATCTGACACAAGAGGGCGTTATGTCACTGCCAATAACATAAATAATTAAGTAAGTGTACATGTTGTGCCCAATGTTGTGCATACTATTAATCAAACGAGGTTCTTCATTATCCGTCTGTCAGTACAATAAAATAAAACCAATTTCAGTTCATTTGTAAATATAATTATAATGAAGAATTGCGCTAATATCACTGTCATTATTTCCATTTTAATTATTTTTTCCTTTTCTTAGCTTAGCTTCTATCTCTTCTATACTCTGTCCTCTTGTTTCTGGCAGAAACACAATAACTACAAATGCACCCAAGAAGTTTAATAAACTAAATATGTAGAAGGACATGTGAGCTCCTAATGTTTTAGTTATTGTGGTGAAGGATACCACCTGGATGAAGGTCACAAACCAGGTGAGGAACGATAGTAAACCCATTAATCTTGCACGGATCTGAAAAGTGAAAAAAGGAATCATCCAGATATGTTCTTGAGGGTTTCCTAGAAAGCCTGTTCAGGAAACAGAGACGTGATTCTGTTACCTCCTCTTTGATTGCTTCTCCATAACAGACCTTTGATCGTAACAGTAATCCCCTATTTTACTCGACATTGTGTCGTAAAGGATACTTACTTGGAAATTAAAAATCTCAGCGGATATAATACATGGTATTGGATTGATCCCAGCTCCATAGCAACATACTATTATCATTATACTAACAACAGGCAGCCATCCAGATGTAGCCCATCCATAGTTCCGTAGCAATTCTAAAGATCCAAGACCTAAGAAGGCCAAAGCTGATACAACAAATGAAACTCCCAATAGTATCTGTAGAAAAAAAAACAGGAAAGGATAAAATTTAATAGAACGTAAATTTCTCACAAATCAATCAAAAATACTAATTTCGTACACAAACTTCTTTAAACAATTATGAATAATATTAAGGAAATTATAAATATTTATTATCTCAATAATATTAATACAGACATTTTCTTATGCACTAAGTAATTTATTAAGTGTATATGTAATATATAGTAGAAGAGGGTACATGTGTGAGAGTCAGAAGTTTAAGCTTTTTCTGAATAATACATACCTTTCTTCCCAGGCGATCTATATAGAAAATTGTGATTAACGTCCCGATTGTCATAAACACTGGTATACCGAGTGTCTGCAGTTCTGGACTGATCTCCACATCCGAATTAGCTAGCAGAGTAGCAGCGTAGATAATTATGGCAAACGCGCCGTTACATCCGTGGAGCATAATTATTATCATCACGATTATAAAACCACGACGCCATGGTTGTTCTTTAACTAAAAATTAAAGCACCACATCAGTTGTTTGTAATTTATTTTAAATAAATTTATTAATTACCTTCTGTAGATGTAATTTTCTTGTTGTCATGGGTAATTATGTTAATACATTTTCAATCCCAGGTATTGTTTGTATTTATGCGGCTTGATTTTTGCGTAGGTATTAATGAAATGTAGAAATCATAAGTAATAGAAAATCATACTTACAAATCTTGCAAAATGAAATATTTGGAATAGATCTGAAATAGTCATCTTCCCTTTTAATCGAATCAATTTGAGTTTTAACTTCTTTATCGTTTATGGTCAAACCTCTAAATAGAGCAACATTGTAAGATGCTTCCTAAAAGAAACAAAAGTCTTATAAAACTAAATAATTGAACACTAAGTACTTGGACACAATTCAAAAATCATGATATATTATGTTTGTTTCCACATTCTCCTTGTTAAAATAATAATACACTTCTTTAGAATCGTACATTACATAAATAAATAAAATCTGTTTTATACTTTTTGAGTCTATACTAAAATACATAATAAAATCAAATCGTCTGCAAAGTATAACTTGCCTAATGAAAGAAACAAAATATATAATAACTAGGACGGTTACCAGCTTCGCAATCAACCCAAACTTAAGCATAGCGAGATTTGCCTATCCAACAATAGGTCAACGTGACCGGTCGACTTTTCTATTGATTTGGTTTTTCGGTGATTATTCCTCGATGGTAAGACCGATCTGGACCCCTTACGACACTCAGTAATGTCTACTTATCTTACTTATCTTACTTTACTTGATCACCGTGGCAAATTTGGTCGAGATCGGTCAAACGGTCTCGGAGGAGTATCATTTGTTTGAAATCCAACTTTGAAACATAAGGCGCTTCGCTCGCCTTCGGCTCGCTACGCTTAATAACAACGGAGAATTAAACAAAAATATTGTAATACCTCAAATTTTCCATTCTTGATTAGGAAAGAAGGAGACTCAGGTGCTTTTAGTATTATCATTGCTATCGTCAAAACCGGCAGTCCAATAACAACATACAATACTGTATAGTAATTTAGGAAGGCTCCTAAGGCATACATAGCAAGGATCCCGGCATTTTGAAATAATGTAACTAATGACCCCAGAGTGCCTCTTATATTATCTTCACTGATCTCCTTAATGTACATGGGGACCACGAGAAAGCAACCACCAGCGCCAAGACCACAAAATATTCTTGCCGCAAGAAGGCTCGCAGGGGCTGCTGAAAAGATCTTAATTATCCAACATGTCTGAAAAAGGAAAAGGTATTAGCATTGAATAAAACTACTGCTCACAAATATACATATACACACTATATATATATATATAGTGTATATATATAAATATACACTATATAAATATACACACTGCATACAAATATATTAATTGATTTTAGTACATGATGTTCTTTTTTATTTTAAATAGGTTATGTAGTTAAATGGTATGCTTTAGAAACTATATAATAATGAAGCACTTACTAATTGAAAGGAAGACATAACGAAAAGAGCCCACTTTCGTCCAAACGAGTCTACAATATACGTCAAAATTGGTATGCCAGCCATTGCGGCTAAAGAATCCATTCCAGCTATTAATGATATTTCAGAATCTGTCAGAGGTCTGCCGGCAGGCGATTCTGTAGTTTGCAGGATTTTGGTCATAGGTGATAACCAGCCACATTGCAAGCCGTATGTGAAAATGATTAGGTTAACTGTAAAAAGTATTCTTTGGTAAAAATTAACTGAAGTAGTATTTGTACATTCACATAGAATTTTTCTATGTGAATGTACAAATTAAATGTGATTTTGTTATATACTCGTAAAAACAGTAATCATAATGTTATAAATTATTAGTACATTTAGATATAGTCCTCTTTTCTTACTTCTTTTAATAATATATGTGTGATTAAGATTTATGTAAGTATCATAATAATTTGTGATTGTTTAAGTGAATGATAAATGATTACAGCTAGTTTCCTTAAGTACATGCACACCTGAAATTCTTTTTATGTAATAAAATTTATTGAATGACAAATAATTGATATAGACTGGATATGCAAGGCGGAGGATCGGGTGCTATGGCGTACAATGGAAGAGGCCTATGTCCAGAAGTGGACTGCAATAGGGTAAGGCTAATTGATTGATTGAAATAATTAGAATTACCTAAGATCGTTAAAGCCCACTGAACGCGCGTATGCCCTTTATAATCCTTGTTTACACTGTCAACTTCCATAATTATTTATCAATTTATTATTATTATGACGTAATCTTCACTAAAAACATTTTATATATCATTTATAAACTCTTTTATTTAATTTTACTATTCTGATAGTGCTTGAGTTCAATACTGATAAAATAATGCGTAATATGTTATATCTTTACATAGTTTTATAGGGATGTGTATGCTCGTTTTACTTAGGCAAGAATTTAAATAATTTATCATCAATTTTTGGGTACACGCCATGAGTTCAACGGGATGATACTATCGTTACCTCTGTAGAACTTTTTAAAGTCTGCATCGCTACTGAGAATCACCTAACACAGAAATATTCAATAACACCGATTATTCCCGATATCCACCGCTGATTTGTTTACCAATGGAGGACAGCGAAACATCTTCCTAAACTATTCCCATTCGCCACCACTGGTGGACATAGACACGGATTTTTAACAGCTGGGGGACAATGGAGAAACTTTTAAACCAATTCCCACTGGACATTAATTTAAATTATTACTTCGGACCACCAACCAGGTGGACCCCGAAGTCTTAAAATCACGCAAAAAAAATCAAAATCTTACACCCACTTTTTATCACTTTTCTCGACGTTTCACATGATTCTAAGTCTAATTAAGCAAAAAAATTTTTTGTGTCGGTCTGTCTGTTGGTCTGGATGTCTGGATTTAAAAAATTCTTTCGCCAATCATCTTGTTTGGTTTCAAATTGTCCCTGAAAAATCATTTTTTTGTGTTTTTGACGTCGTAGACGTTTGATTTGATTTAATTTTCTTCATATTTATTGCTCAATATATAAAGGCGCGTCGAATAATATGCATAAAGCCTAAGGTCTGTAATTTTGAATAAAAATACTGCAACAAAAATATCTAAGTTTGGTCCGAAGTTTGACAATCACTGTGTTATTTCCGCCCCACTAGATTTTACTCACCAGTAAAGGATAAACTTGAAACCCTTTAAACCCCACTTGAAACTGCTATCATGAACAGATAAATCAATTTAGTGAACTGTTTTATTAAAAACTAGCTTTAACCCTGCGGCTTCACAATTTCTGTTCGAAACCCATGGAAACCTATTCTAGAGGTGAAAAGAAGCCTATGTGTTATTTCAGCTATATTCTATCTCTGCACCATATTTCAAACAGATCAAAGAGTAACAAATATTCATACGTTCATACTCATAAATTTTCTCGTTTATAATATTAATAGTATATCATGGTCACACCATCCCCAATAGGACCAAACATTTTTTTTAAGTGGAGGATTGAGGGTATAAAAAACTAAATTTTCGAAACCAGCCGCTGCTTATAAATAAAAGCAAGTGATTCTAACACTCTCGTTCTCTTAGTAAAAGATCAAAAAAGAATAAAAAAGAAAGGACAAACAAGTACACAACACAGAATGATGATGACGAAAAAGAACTCATACAAATTGAAAAACGCAAACACTTAGCAGCCCTAAAACATTAACTACCCAAAATATAACACTAACCAAACAATAATATTACGTCAACAGCATCTGTAAACAATGCCTTAAACCCTATCGCTTTATCTTATTTGTACCTGGTAAACAGTTTCTATGTTATAAGCCATTTTATTTGATGAACGTCTCGTGTTTTCGATGGAATGTTGCTTTCCCTGTTTCCAGAATCTATGGAAACCTTTCCTTTTTAAGTTAAGCTTACAATAGGCATGTTTGTATTGTTTCTCCTTTTCCGGGGCAAAATGGAGACACCGTGGTTCCCAAAGCCGAGGGGGCCATCTCGGAACTGGAGATAGCCCGGTGTCAGTCGGGGTGCGAGGGAAATGCCTTATGGGCCCACCTACACCCCGGCATCTGAAGACCCGATACAGCATGCGGTTTTAGTCGGTTTGGGTTCAACATAACCTCCCTCACTGGCCGACTGGGGGAGGGTCGTATCTGAGGGGATGTCCATATAAATAAGGCATGTTTGTATTATCAGCTGCACAGTTTTGGCATCATGCCTTTTTCTGTTAAGCTTTATACCTACCATTAACAAGTTGTGTACATTACAAGTTGTGTCCTCTATTTTCATTGGTGTTGGTGGTATCATTGTATCATTCAACATTTCAATATGAATTCGACCCACACAAGTGATCATCATCGTAGCTTTTTCCTGGGCACATCTGAGGCTTCCAGCTCCAAGCTCTGGGTCCTCTTACACTTTTTACTACTCTCGATTTGGCCTATCTTCTTCTCTATCTATCTAGCAAATTTCAAATAGTAGTCGATTGCCTTTTTAGGGTTCCGTTGCCAAATGGCAAAAAACGGAACCCTTATAGATTAGTCATGTCTGTCTGTCTGTCCGTCCGTATTTCACAGCTACTTTTTTCTGAAACTATAAGAACTATGCTGTTGAAACTTGGTAAGAAGATGTATTATGTGAACCGCATTAAGATTTTCACACAAAAACAGAAAAAAAAACAATAAATTTTGGGGGTCCCCATACTTAGAACTGAAACTCAAACATTTTTTTTTTCATCGAAGCCATATGTGTGATCTATGCCATCTATGGATAGCTCTTCAAAAATGATATTGAGGTTTCTAATATCATTTTTTTCTAAACTGAATAGTTTGCGCGGGAGACACTCCCAAAGTGGTAAAATGTGTGTCCCCCCCCCTGTAACTTCTAAAATAAGAGAATAATAAAACTAAAAAAAATATATGATGTACAATACCATGTAAACTTCCAACGATAATTGGTTTGAACGAGATCAAGTAAGTAGTTTTTTTTTTAATCGTCATAAATCGTAAACCGCAAATTACCTTTCATTCAATCAACTCAAATATAAAAATTAAAAAAAAAACAGTATTATGTTACTTGCTGCTACGGAACCCTTAATGGGCGAGTCCGACTCCCACTTGGCCGCTTTTTATTAATCGTTTTTTTTTTAATATAGCTCATTTGTCACTACCTTCACTCATATTGGTCTCAAACTTTCAATATGATTAAGGTCGAATTCCGAATAATGGACGAAGAGTAGTTTTCACTATTTTATGAAAGGCTATTATTTGAATCATTAGCCATAAGGCCACATATACTGAATACAGATTGTCGCTCAGTAGCCACTATAGCACTATCATTTCAAATCTTTTTTAAGAGGTTCGTTATAATATTGTGTATTGAACTGCTCTTAAACTAGTATAGGAGAACTAACAAGGAATTCTTGTTGAATTAAATGTGTGTTTCGGTTGCTTTTCAGCAGCTATTGGCAGCCATGGTCACGGGGAGACTCCCCGTGACCATGGCTGCTGAAAAGCAACGGAAATGTCGGGATCAATGTAAAATATAAAATAACATCAAATAAATCGCGATAGAATCTGTTAAAAATAGTTTTTATTCAATTTGTGATTTTTGTTTGTCATTCGCGCAAACTTCCGACAGTATCAAGGAATCCTTGATTTAACCATGATTGGAAAATAAATAACATAACATAACATAACATAACTTCACGCCTGTATCCCCGAAGGGGTAGGCAGAGGTATATACACACCCACGATTCGCCAGCTATGTTAAGAGCCCAATGTAATAGGGGGCGAGCCTATTGCCATCTACCGGGCACATTATTAAGCGTCCGTTACGTATGCCACTAGACTATCACCGCTTCTAAAAATAAATAAAACAAAACAAATGTATCTTTTATTTAAAGGAATTGTTTATTTAAATATAAATATTGTTTACAAATAAAATAATAATATTGTTTACAATAATAATTATCCTAGTATGGTTAAGTTAGACATATGACAGCGGTTACAAATGTGTAGCCCACTAACATTCAACTATCCACGTTTTCATTTTAAACTAGTTTTCCTTGCCTTAGTTTTTCTTCTATCTGCTCTATAGTTTTACCTCTCGTTTCTGGTAGAAATAAAACTACTACTGCTACGGCCAAAAAATTTGCTACACTAAATGTATAGAAAGTTATATGAGTGCCTAAGTATTTGCTTATTGCGGTGTAGGAGACCAACTGGACAAAAGTCACGAACCAGGCTAGGAATGATAACAAACCCATCAATTTTGCTCGAACCTGGAAAGTAAAATAAGACGTTAAGAAGTTTGTTTGAATAGTCACCATCATCATCAGAAATGATATTTAGTTATCATCAGTATATTGCTAAGAGTAAGAGGTACGAGTAAACTATATTAATAAACCAAGTTATAAGGTTTGAAAATAGTTTAGCTTATAATTCAAATAATAACAATTACATTAACATTAAGATTAAGCATTGAAGGCGTTGCCAGTTTATCGGTAGTTTAATGAAATGAAATAAATACAAGTATAGTTTCGTTACTTAAAAGTCACTTCGCATGGATAGAAAACAACAAAGGCAATGTCGAAATTTGTTTAATTAGAATATTTTATTCTTAAAATTTTCTTCTAAAAAAATAAGGAATTATATTTTACTCTCCAAAATCTTATACTTACTTGAAAATTAAAAATCTCAGCTGATATAATGCATGGTATCGGGTTGACTCCAGCTCCATAGCAACACACAATTATCATAACTGCAAATACAGACACCCATCCAGACGTAGTCCAGCCATAGGTCCGTAATAATTCGAGAGATCCAAGACCTAACAACGCCAAGCCCGATACGAGGAATGTTACTCCAAGTAAGACCTGTACAAAAGAAAAACGTAATTCCCTGTTTCATTTGAATTGGTATTCACGTTTGATATTCAAGATTCTATTGGAAATACTTAACGCTTAAGATACTTCTTTTACTATCTCAAGCTGATTGTCAGCTTGAGATAGTAAAAGAAGTATCTTCGTAACTCGACTTGTTTGTTTGTTTCGTTCCTGCAAGCCTGCAGGGTACGCCTGCTGATCGACGAACGAAGTTCTAGCGCAGGATTTCCATTCGGAGTTGGGAGCTCAGACTGTTCCTGCAGGAGCCTTAGTGGAAGGAAGGCAGTAAGTGCTAGTTCATTAAGAAAGGCTACAGGCTGATTTACCCAGGTAGTGGAGAGATCGGAATAGCTGCGTTATTCTAGAGTGTGATCTGAGCGGTCATGTGATTAATGGAGGAAAGGACTTTAAGAGATAGCGCTGTCTAATGTGCAAGAATATTAATTAATTTCATACTGTATTAGCAGAATCATTTGCTCCCACAATTACTTAAATAAACAGAAAATAAAAATGAAAAGTATGAATAAAGATCTCGTCAGGGATATATTCGCGCGCAATAGGTTGTGATCTGAACGGTCATGTGGTTAATGGAGGAAAGGACTTTGAGAGATAGTGCTGTCTAATGTGCAAGAATATTAATTAATTTCATAATGTATTAGCAGAATGATAAGTGCATTACAAATACATACCCTTCTTCCCAGCCTATCGACGTAACACATGGTGAACAGTGTCCCGACTGTCATAAATACAGGTATACCGAGTGTCTGCAGTTCCGGGCTGATCTCCAAGTCCGAGTTTGATAGTACAGAAGCAGCGTAGATTATTATGGCAAATGCGCCATTGCATGCATGAAGCATAATTATTATACTTACTATAATAAAACCACGACGCCATGGTTGTTCCTTAACTGAAAAGTATATTATTACTTTACATTACTTTTCATATTGGTATATTTTCATTGTAAAAATACTACAAAACTTGTTACTATCGATTAGTATTCTGAATTTTTTATACACTGGTGTGTTCACACAAACACACTTTTCGAGTTTGATAGTTTCTTAAACAAGCAATGTAAACTCATACTTACAAATTTTGAAAAATGATATATTTGGAATGGATTTGAAATAAGCATCTTCCCTCTTAATTGAATCAATTTCAACCTGTACTTCTTTATCATTTCTATTCAAACCTCTAAGAAGAACAATAATAGAGGCTGCATCCTATAAGACAATGATATGGAATGAATAAAAGTATTGTAACATTTTCCTGTTATTTAACTACTTTGTTCGCATAAACTTGTTACTGTGAGGGTATGTAGCTTCTTTTTAATGTTTTTCATTGCATGTTGTGTCTACCTATAAGTAACTGTTACATTACGTATTGTACCTAGATATATTGCTACATGTACAGGAATGAACGTAAACAGTTGTTGGTGGACCTAAATAAATAAATATACAAGATAGGCAATAGCTTTCTTCTTCCTTGTGGTTTTATGAATTATTTAGGGCATATTGAATTATGCAATCATGGCCAGTGAATACAGGGACTCATAGGGGTGTGGACGCTTTATAGGTTTGAATGCAACTTAAATCGGTTGGTTTTCATGGTGCTTTCAGTGGGGTGGTGATGTCCACATGATTTGCCTCAAGGGTTAATATTAAAATGAAAGAATTTTAGCAAAATAGTAATTACAAAACTACAAATAAAGTGCAAAGTATACATCCTTAGAAGAAGCACATTAAAAAAGAAGAAACAAATATAAAAGTTATCATACCTCTACTTTTCCTATCTTTACTAGAAAAGAAGGAGACTCAGGAGCTTTAAATAATATCAATGCTATCGTCAAAACTGGTATTCCCATAACAACATACAATAATGTATAGTAATTTAGGTAAGCTCCTAAAGCATACATTACAAGAATCCCTGCATTTTGGAACAGTGCAAATATTGACCCCAGAGAGCCTCTTATATTGTCTTGACTAATTTCTTTGATGTACAAGGGAACAACGAGAAAGCATCCGCCAGCGCCAAGACCACAGAATATTCTCGATATAACGAGGCCCACAGGGGCTGCAGTAAATACTTTTATAATCCAACAAATCTGGAATAGTAAAAATTTATGAGCGTAAAATGCGGGCACAATGAAATAATATTAAATATTTAGTAGTTATCAAACAGAGTATCAATTCAATCTAATGAAGTAAATACAAATGCAGAATACATTATTGACTCTGATATTGATATCTTTTTTGAAAAAGCACTTACTAATTGAGAGAAAGACATAACAATTAGAGCACATTTTCGTCCAAATCTGTCCACAATATACGTCAAAATGGGTATACCAGCCATTGCAGCTAACGATCCCGTTCCAGCTATCAACGATGTTTCAGAACCTGTTAGAGGTCTGCCGGCGGGTGATTCTGGGGTTTGCAGAACTTTTGTCATAGGCGATAACCAGCCAGATTGCAAACCGTAAGTAAATATAATCATATTGACTGTAAAAAAGGAAATGCTGCTTTAAAGTAAACTGATGGAATCATTTGCTTAATTAGTACTCATTTCATTGCTACTTAGATAGCGCGTTCTCTAAGACTCACAGGAATTGATTTATAAATCATCATCTTAGCTGCGGAACCTGATCCCTTTCGGCTGATACCGCTATTGCTTATTTTTGTAAACATGTACCTTAAACGTCGAAGACAAAAATCACTTCTTTCTTAGCGTCTATGTTCAATACCAATGGCACCCATGAACCCGAGAGCATTTTTTATATTTTTTGGGCAATCAAACAGCAATACAATGTTAAATTTGCTTAGGGAAGAGTTGTTTACATGGGTTATAATTGTGTTACACAATGGTGGTAACATTTGGTGACACAGCTTGGAAAGATAGTAGTAGAAAAAGGAAAGCGAATTAGCACCCATGTCATCTCCTTGTCAAATCAGCACTTTTTGAGTCTTCCCCTCCGACCGTTACATAGCTAGATACTTGTTACCCACGTAGCGAGGCGGTTGCTGCAAAATGTGGCCGAACCAGCGAAGGTGACACTCCTGCATTGTATCTGTGATGTCGCGGACATGAAGGCTGCTGCAGATGCGGGAGTTGCTACGCTCGACGCCGCACATCCACCGCAGCATATTCATCTCCGAGACACGCCTGTGTGTGTCGCTCCAGCAATGGCCATACTTCACACTCGTTTAAAAGGTAGGTAGGTACAATCAAATTGTAGTAAACAATCATATTCACCTAAAATGGTTACAGCCCACTGCACATGCGTATGTCCTTTCGAGCTTTTGTTTACGCTGTCAACTTCCATTTTTATTTTTGAGTATAAACTTCACTAAAGAAAAAAATGTATTTTTTAATTATAATAGTTGCTTAATTTTTACCATTTGACATTGTGCCTGTATGTAATACTGCTGATAAATGAATATGTAGTTTGTTAAATCTATATATGATTTTACTAGGGATGTGCCAAAAACTCTCAATATCAAAATCTAGACCGTACAGAGCAGATAAATGTATGAGCAATAAGTTGAATAGAAAGATACTACGCAACTAAATAAACATAAGAGAACTTAGCAATATTATCTCAAATTTACAACTAGGAATTCAGTGCAGGGTGCTACTGAAATGAATTGAGCTGAGCGAGCAGGATTCTTACTTGACAAAAGACATCTTACGCGCTCTTGAAACTGTTTTTCGGTGATTATTCCTCAATGGTACATCGGACATGAACCATCTCACTTCAAAACACTCCTCAGTGTCCAAACTATCACCGTGGTAAATTTGGCCAAGATCGCGCGAGTGGTTACGGAGGAGTTAAGCCACCAACAAACGGCTATGCCGGGTAGAACAATGTTTTATGGTTAGTGTAGAATATTTTTACTACAACAGTAAGTCACATTACCCAATCGCAACAAATATACAGTCATGCCTTTCACCATTTTTTTTTCTTTTCAACCTCAACGTCTTACATATTTGCTCTTAGTTTAAGTGGAAAAGTAAAAAAAAATATCTTTGAAGAAAGCTCTCAGGGCTCGTTCAAGTTCTAATAAAAAGGTTTTTGTAGTAGTAAATTAAATGAAAACAAAAGTCTTACTCAAGTATTGAGGGTTTTCAAACAGATTATTTTTCTTAACTTAGGGTGTATGGTGTCCTATAATATTATCATCTGTGGGGCTCAAGTCAACCTCAGCTGCTAGCTGGTACATCTGCTGATCAACAGATGAGGCACCAGTGCAGAATCTCCTCTGACAGTCGCTCTCGAAATAGCCAAAATAAACCAATCATGTAATGGAAAGCGGATCCTGGGTTCCGAGGTCGAATCCTCGGGTGCAACCGCTACCATTGCAATAATAATAACGATTAACGTAGTTAAGAATCAAATAAAACAATTTACCCTAAAACTAACTTCAAAGAAATAGAAATATTTCCCAAATAATAATATTGGAGCAGCCCTAGACAATGAAATAAAATATCACGTGACATCTGTAGCATTTGTAAATAAGCTTCAAACCGTAATTACAAGTTTATCTTATTTGGACTATGCAAATACTTTTTTTATATTATAAGCTGCCTTATATTGTATTCATATCTCGCGTCTGGTGATAATATCGTGTTTATATTCAGCACGGTTATCATAAAGTAAATAGGAAAATTATTTTTAACACACTCCTCTTATTTTTTTTTAAGAATATTAGTAACCGAAATTACTAATATTCCCCCTAACCCCTCCGGCTAAGCTAAATTGCTTTTGTTAGGAGTGGGTTCACGTCGGTAGTGTAATGGCCAGGATTTGAACCCGAGACCTCTCGATCGTAAGGTCGACTCCTTAACCACTAAGCTACCGACGCTTCTATATTCCTCATAATAAGGTGTTATAATAAGTTACCATGGGCACATAGGTACTGGCAGTTCGTTATTGGTGGCAGTGGTAATGTATTTTTGTTGATGCCAAATTATAGCAATATTTTAAATATTATGCTTAATCGTGGGTGTGTAATACACCTCTGCCTACCCCTTCAGGGAATACAGGCGTGAAGTTATGTTATGTTAAGCTTAAAATATTCAATTAAGTAACGAGTTCACCATATCTATAAACAAAATAAAAAAATCGGTCAAGTGCGAGTCAGGCTCGCACACTGAGTACCGTACAAAATTGGACTGAGGGACGAATTTAACGTTGCTGTAAACACAAATGAAGGCGTTAGTTCACACAGAAGCAGGCCGTGGCGAAGGTGTGTCGTGTGTCAACTCACTACTCACAACTTACACACACGCCTGCCAACTCACTGAAGCATGATAAAACCCGACCCCACCAGGCGAGGCCGCGTTGGCGGCCAAAATCCGCCGGCAACCCTGGGGTTATCCTTTCGAGGGTTTACCTGGGGTGCCCGGCAACGGAAACTTGGGGAGGACACCGTGCGGTTTTAGTCGATACACGACATAACCACCCCCGGCCTGGCCTGCGGGGGGGGGGGGGGTATCCGAAGGGATTTCCGCACGGTACCAATAATTTTGATAGCAAAAATATCGATTTTTTTTCCAACTACTAAGTTGACTAAGCATTTTTAGACGCAATGTCCTGGTACTTGAAAGTAAAATTCATTGAAAATAAATTGTAGGAAAATAGGAACAATCATCATAAACGCTTATAAAAATATAACAAAAGTAATATTTAAACAATATGTTATTTGTTATATATTTATTAAATTAAGCATCGAACCATTTCTTAGAATACGTTTATTTTTTTCTTTTGACCGGCTTTTTTTCAGGTGAACTTAAACCATATACCAATTTTGTTGCACTAGTAGAAGCTCCTGGATCTATGAGAATGCAAGAAGAACGGAAATTGTATTGATGCAGGTTCAATACATACAAAAGCAAAAATATCTGTACCAGTAATTGATATGGTTTACGGGCTATTAATTACTGGATAGGTTTAAGATAGAATGGCGATATTTTCTACATAATTATGTAAAAACCTATAACTTACATGTAAAAATCAAAAATTGTTGGTGACCCAATAGTTGATGGTAGTATCAAGTACTGGAATTCAGGGAATTGTTATCCTAGAAGCCAATCTGCCAATAGATCTGTTTACTTGTTCTCTGAATGAGTTTACGAAAATAGCAATGTATATAGTATGTTATAATATTTAAGGACCACACTATTGTATTAGGGTAAACCTGTAAAAATAGTGCTGTGGAGAAATAAATAAATAAATAAATAAAAATAAATAAATAAATATCCTCGTATTTCATTTAAAATATTTAGCTACTTTCTGCAATATGAAACAGATTAAAATAACAATTTATTACTTAAAAATTTGATAGATTGTATTTGCTGTATGACAAGGTTTTGACTGCAACGGGAACTTAACGAATCCGTTAAGAAAAATGTGTCTTACGGTCAGTCTCAATAATCTACCTACAGTTAAAGGTAGATAGCTATCCCAGATAAACAGTCAACATTAATCTCTCTGTAACTGCGGTTTCAATATTATCAAAGTCATTTTCTGCTTATCTTTGTTTATTGAAACAGAATAAATCCCCGATAGATACTAATGGTAGCTGTTTTAACCGCTGGTGAAGGATAGATGGATTATTGAAACCGGCCGTTAGTGAAACAAGATGATCTTGTTTTAAAACCATTTTGTTTTATTGACAAAAGTATTACCATAGCTATTTTTATTAAGTTATATTCGAACTTCAAATCGTCCAGAAGCTAACAAGAAACCAACCCGTCTCCTAACCACAACATAGTCATTTAACACTTCACGGTCATAGACAACAGGTTCCTACTTGTAATCGAATGACGCGAGATCGAATAACACTTGCTCAAAAACGTTTACTCGATAGTACTTGAAATCGATAAATTATGAGCTCGATAGTTCACTCCCTCGATGCATCAAAATCTCGAATAACTATAAGCTCGAATCATGGGCATCGCGAAGGCTCATTGTATCGATGTATCAAAATCTCGAAACATCATTTCTCGACTGAGCATCTAATCGATTTATCGATATATCTCGAAAACGGTGCGTCCTATAGCAAAAATAATGAACAATTTTCCCCCTTAATAACCCACACGTTGCGTACTTTTCAACATGTGGGTAAAAAAAAATTAAAAAATTCGTCATTGAAGTAGGGAACCCCATGGACAACACAAAACCCGTAGACAAACAATAAAAAAAAATTCGTGCAGAAATCCCCTCGCATCGGCGAGCGGGGGCAGTTATGTCGGGTTTGAACCGACTAAAACCGCACGCATTCTCGGGTTTTCAGACGCCGAGGTGTAAGGTTGTCCATAGGGCATTTCCCTCGCACCCAACTGACTCTGGGCCATCTCCTGTTTGGAGATGGCCCCTTCGGACCCTAAAAACATTCATTATCGCTATAATTAAGTGCATTCCCCATTAGTGTGACCCCAGCATTATAAACTAAACGAACAGAAATATATAAAACTTCATTCATCATTGAAACAAAACTATTTTTAACGGATTCTGTCGCGCGTTATTTGATGTTATTTTATTACTTATATTGAACCCGACGTTTCGGTTGCTTTTCAGTGGTCATGGTCACGGGGATTCATTATCGTTTTTTAATGAACTATGGTTTTTTTTTACGTGCGGAAATGCCTTCGGATACCCCCCCGCCGGCCAGCGGGGGCGGTAACCGCACGGTGTCCTGCCCAAGTGTCCATTGCTGGGCACCCCGCGTAAGCCCTCGAAAGGATAATCCCATGGTTTAGATACATTTACAAGCGTCGGTAGCTTAGTGGTTAAGCATTATGCCTTACGATCGTGAGCTCCCAGGTTCGAATCCTGGCCATTACACTACTGACTGACGTGAATCTACTTCTACCACAAGCAATTAAGCTTAGCTGGAGGGGCTAGGAGGAATACTAGTAATTTCGGTTACTTGTATTTAAAAAATGAAAAAAAGGTAAATGCGCATCATGCTAAATCACAAAAATTGTACAATTTTTGTATAATAATATATGCTTAATTCATAATTCAAAAATTAGAATGTTCCTTTTTAACTCTTTTTTCTTTTCTAAGTTCCCGTTCTAACTGCTCCACGGTCTTTCCCCTTGTCTCCGGTAGAAGCACAACAACCAGAGCTGCACCCAACAGGTTCAGGAAACTGAATATATAGAACGACACATGGGCTCCCAATGACTTTGTGATTGCGGTGAAAGAGACCAGCTGCACAAAGTTCATGAACCAGGCGAGGAATGATAATATGGCCATTAGCTTAGCACGAATCTGAAAAGAAAATATAAATAATAAATAAATAATAAATCTATTTATTTACAACATCAAAAACAAAATTGGATCGATGACAGCTTTAAAAGTAGTACACTGTGGCACAGCCATCAACGCCACTCTCCTGATGGAAATGAATTGTAGAGTTACTAAATGAAATCAATTAAAAACTAAAAATTAAAACTAGAACACAAAAACAAAAACAGTGATACGAAATCAAATAGAAGTTTGTTATAATCACTTGTAACTAACTAATAACCATAACTAAATTGCATGCAGAATGGTGTGTGTAGGTATAAGTATGTGTGGGAAGGGGTGTGTATATGTGTGAGGGTGCATGTGTGTGTGTGTGAGTTCGGGTGTGTATGTTTTTAATATATACTAATATAGTAGTAATTCAAAGTAAGCGGCGGCGGTGGTAGCTAAATGGATCCACAGGTAGGACCAAGAAAGTTGTGCTACCGTCATGAGGTATCATAAAACATCAATACTTTTACTAAATTGTAAACTAGTCGTATCTGTACAATGGAGATATCAAAAAAAAAACCTAGGTCGTATAATTATAAGTATATTCAGAACACAATTTTTTTTTTGCCATTCTTGTCTGATTATTCGCGATGGACGCAAAAACTACTGAACGGATTTTGATGCGGCTATTTCTATTGGAAAGGACTTGAAATCTGCCGTATATTTCATTGCAATTGATTAAGTAGAACCGGAGATATGACCAAAAACAATAACCAACCTTCACGCGGTTGGAGCCGCGGGCATCAGCTAGTATAGAATATAAACACAAGTGAAGACTAATTGAGCTGAGTGAGACGAAGTCGAGCGAAAGATCCTCATACTAGACTTCAGGATTTTCTTTGTCACAGGTCTCTTCCTAAACTGCTAATCCAATCAGAACCAAATTTGGCATGATTAAAGAGGTCAATCAGAGGAAGGTTTATGGATATATTATGAAAAAATTCATGCTACCACAGAGGAATGATCACCGTTAAAAAAATTCCAGATGGAATTACATAATAACCGCTCGAGACATTGTGACCAAACTTTACACGCTCGGAAAGCATGTCCAGAGTTGTGACTTTCAAAAAGAATTTTCAAAATCGGACTTGCCACGGAGGAATGATCACTGTTCAAAATTTACAAAATCACGATGTATTACTCAGCTCAACATTGCAAGCAGCAATTGGCCTTGCAGACCTAGTGAATAGATGGTCTCATTTGACACTTACTTGGAAATTAAAAAGTTCAGACGATATAATAAATGGAATGGGATTCACCCCAGCTCCATAGCAACATACTGTCATCAAAATTGCTACAACAGGCAGCCATCCAGGTGTAGCCCATCCATGGTCTCGGAGCAAAATAGAAGATCCCAGACCAAAGAAATTCAAACCTGATATGACAAACGTAACCGCCAGCAGTAACTGAAAATCAGGATAAGTATTAACGTTCTATAAATTATCTTCATTCATGATCAATACCAAATAATTATAGAAGTTTTATAGCAAACGTTATCATGGTTAATTTATTCCGTTAAACATTTAGCAATATGATATTAAAATAAACATTTACAATTAATTATTAATAAATAAAATCATAACAAAAGAAAACCGAAATGCATCATGGAATTCCGCCGCATCGCATGCCTCTTGTGGTAACGGCCCCAGAAGACTGGCAGCATTGCCACGTTGTATGGCAATGTTCATTCTCTGTCACAAATCCTTCTGGTTACGCGAAGCGTTGATCATACGCTTCGCCTGTATTTTTTAAATAGTATGCAAATTAGAAATGTGAATTATATTTGAGTTAATTACCTTTCTTCCAAGACTATCGACGAAACACATGGTAATCAATGTTCCTACTGTCATAAACACTGGTATACCAAGTGTCTGTAGTTCTGGGCTGATATCTACATCTGAATTAGCTAGTAAAGTTGCAGCGTAGTTGATTATGGCAAATGCGCCATTGCATCCGTGGATCATGATTATCATCGTCATGATAACAAACCCACGACGCCACGCTGGCTCTTTGACTAGAAAACAATAATTAAATCCCATCAATAAATATTTTTTTATGTATTATCGTTTAAGTGTATAATAACATAACATAAACATAACATAAACTCACGCCTATATCCCCGAAGGGGTAAGCAGAGGTGCTAGCACCCACATTTCGCCAGTTTATGTTTAGGTCCCAATGTAATAGGTGGCGAGCCTATTGCCATTAACCGGGCACTTATAAACCTGCGATAAATACACACATAACTTCGAAAAGCATCGAAAAGTCATTGGTGTGTGCCATGGTAAACCTCGTCTCAGCAGTCCATTACCCATACCACTAGGCTACCGCGGCTAATATATGTGTATAATATATGTAAAAATAATATTTATACTATTAAAAAGTTGTAAATCAGTTGTATCTGAACATCGGAGCTACTTACAAAAAAACTTTTGTTATGTTAAATGAACGTTTCTGAAAACAAATTTTTTATGTGGAATTGTTGTCTTGTTGTACGTTTGTCCGTTTGTTATTTTGTCCGTTTGTTTGTTTATCTGTTCTTTTTTTTTTTTTTTGTCTGTTCGTTTTACGCGAACGAATTTAGATGCGGTTTTTGTTAGAAAGGTCTTGTCAGACTTAAATTCTTCCCCATGTTTATGGCCATTAGTTAAGTAGAACCGAAGATATGACCAAAACACGATAACTGACCTCCCCACGGGCGGAGCATTATGGATAATACATTATCGATATGTCGATAGTCTCATATGTGAAGTCATACTTACAAATGTTAAAAAATGAAATATTTGGAATTGATCTATAATAATCATCTTCTCTCTTGATTGAATCAATTTCAGCTTTTACCTCTTTATCATTTACGTCATATCCTCTTAGAAAAGCAACAGCAGAAGCTGCTTCCTAAAACCAACCCTTTACTAAAAAAAAAATAAGATGCAGTGGAAACTATAGTGTCATTTCAATCACATAATTATTTTATTCGATCAAAGTCCGTATAATAACCTCAAATTTTCCTTTCTTTACTAGGAAAGGAGGAGACTCGGGAGCTATATATAATATCACTGCTACTGTCAATACTGGTAGTCCAATGATACAATACAGTACTGTGTAATAATCCATGTAGGCTCCTAATGCATACATTGTGAGTATTCCTACGTTTTGAAACAAGACAAATATTGATCCAAGGGTGCCTCTTATATTGTCTTGACTAATTTCTTTGATGTACATAGGTATGATAACAAAACAGCCTCCAGCGCCAAGTCCACAAAAAACTCTTGCTACAAGAAGACTCGTAGGCGTTGCTGAACACATTTTTATAATCCAGCATATCTGAAAATTAAATATGAAGCACCCAAATTCAGAACCTCCTTTTAGAAAGTTGGTTATGAATAATAACAATGACTAAAATCGTTATAAAATACTTAAATGGATTTTTTATAAGAATGGTAATGAAATGAATTTACTATTATTAATAATATTAATTCTGTACAACACTTACTAACTGTAGGGAAGACATAATAAAGAGAGCAAGTTTTCGTCCAAACGTTTCTACGACATACAGCAAAATGGGTATACCAGCCATTGCTGTTAACGATGAAATTCCAGCTATCAACGATATTTCAGAATCGGTTAGCGGTCTGCCCGCAGGAGATTCTGCGGATTGCAGGACTTTTGTCATAGGCGACACCCATCCACATTGTAAACCGTAAGTGAAAACTATTGTGTTAACTGCAAAAAAGGAAATAATTTAATAATAGTTTCTATGATCATGTTCCTGTTAAATGAGTCTTCGAGTTCAGTTATATGATCTAGACTTAAATACATTAGGCATTTACGGGCAAAGCGCACTAGATTACTTCTGAACGCTGTATAAAAGACGAGCCCTAGGACGCGAATAAAGCATTCATCCCGTAGCTCTCAAGCAGTAAGCAAGTCGTTGCCATCGCAGTCGTCAAAATAGATCGTCAATATGCTTGATGAATGGTTCATTATTTTTCGTAAACCTCGGTATAATTATGTAATTCAGCAGTATTTAAAGAACACTAGTCAATATTTTCGTCATATGTTGTATTTAATACGTTTCTCAAAGTCATTAATGTTTTCTTAATATTTAATTAAAACTTATCAAATAATAGTATCTGCCAAAATTGCTCTTACCTATAACAGCTACAGTCCACTGCACTCGCGTATGTCCTTTGTTTACACTTTCAGTATCCATGTTATTTTTTCTAAAAATGATTACATTTATTGCTCTCCTTAAAAGTAAAAATGAATTTGTTGCATCACAATTCTGTAATGCTGTTTTTCGGTGTAGTGCTAGCACGCTCTACTGATAGATGACTGTGAAGTTTGTTGTATTTATAGTTTTCTAAGGATGTCTCGCTATAGACCACGACCATGATTATGATCATGAGGTCCGAGTGAGAGCACAGAGAGCGTTAAACAATCGCCATCTCCATAGTCGTCGCAGGCCTAGGAGTGACAGATCGAGCTGGTAGTTACCCTCACAGGAGCTGGCACGAGACGTTTGCCTGATATAAAACTGATCCACTAGTGTTCAGGCTCGATAAATGAATCTTAGATCAAAGTGCAGCATGGTTGTAAAATATCCAATAGGTTCATAAAACATTTGTTTAATAAATCCTTCGAATAAATTATGTATTAATCAGCAAATAATGTTTCATATTTTCATTGTTTTTAGGAAAGTAATTGTAATAGCCCTGTTGATACTAGTCACTAAACCATAAAACCTTACAAACAATAATATTACGTCAACAGCAGATGAATTTATCTTATTTGCAATTAGCAAATAGTATCTCATGTTATGGGCTATGTTTCGCTATCATAGGCAAATTATGTCTTTGTTAATATTCCCATATTTATAATATTAATTAAAGACTGCATTAGAAGTCCTGAGGCACATAATTTGCATTTGTGTTTGCGTGTGATTAGGGTTTGATTCTACGAGAAAAATATTATTGAGTTCTTAGAAAATTTATAACGAAATACCAAAATATAACTGGATTTACAGACTGATTCGTTCCTGCATGCAATACAGTTCTTACGTATAGTCTGGTTCAGCACGGTACTTTCTAGGAGCTCTCGATAGATTGAAGTGGTATGCTATGAGCAATATAGGGAATTTCTTACCAACTGAGCATCAATACCGGTTGCTTCCAAAGCCTACGTCTGGCAGTACGGAGCAAATTTCATCCAAATCCGTTTAGTCGTTATTGCCTAAAAAAATAACACACATTCATCCTCAAAAACTTTCACATCTTACTTTTATCCTACTAACATAATAATATAAATAGTATAAATCATGAAGATGTTTGGATGTTTGTTTTTCAATCACGCACATTCTCAATAAGCTGTGCTGACGACTACGTACCTTTTTTTTTCGTGCGGAAATTCCTTCGGATGCCCGGCGGTTATGTCGGGCTTGAACCGACTAAAACCGCACGCCGTCTCAGTTCTACAGACGCCGGGGTGTAAGGTTGCCCGTAGAGCACCCTCGCACCCCGACTGACCCTGGGCCGTCTCCGGTTTCGAGATGGCCCCCTCGGACGACCTCGGACGTACCTCCTTTCTTTGCCGTACGTTAAAATTTAGATTTTTTTATCAACACATGTACTTTTATTATCCCACAATCTCGAATTCCTTAAACGGGGTCTGAAACCGCTATTCAACCTAACGGGCCACATATAAAGTGAAGCTTTTTCCCAAATCCGTGCTACTGCACAGAATTATTTAACTGAAAAATCTATAAACACTATGTCCAACACAGAAATCGTACCTGGGACCAGAAGAATTTGTGTATAATTCCATTATTATTAAAACGAATAGTATGATTGTGTATTTTGTTTATTATACTTCACTTTATTTCACTCTAAGCTACCTGTGTAGGACGACGGACTTACCCGTCTCACATAGAGAAACGGCCTAATGAATATTTTACGGATGGTAGCTTTTATTATTTTGTTTATTAAAAAAACTGACTGACGCTCAGATGTGGGTCTAACATAAGAACATCCTTGTTTAATTTAAACTGAAGCCTTTCTTATTCTATAATTATTTACTAATACGCATATCTTAATACTATTAAACGAGTAATATAATACATACAATACTGTCACAGAAATCTAGAACCAGCTTAGATTAGTTTGTAACTGGATGAAAATTTGGATATTGATGTAGTTTGATATCTTAGTTAAGAGTCTTTTTTGAAAAAAAAAACACTATATATCACAAAATACAAGCAAACACATAAAGAAAATATAAAAGAGTTCAAAATAACCTTTCATATCAAAATATTTTAATTTAAAGCTTTACAAATTTTATTAAATACGTTTTTCTTATCACTATTCCAACGATTATGGGATAACCAGTATCTTCACTTCAATAAGTTTTAACTCTTCTCATCAACCCTTTTATTTCCTCTTAGTTTTGCCTCTATCTGGTCCACCCTCTTTCCCCCTGTTTCCGGCAGGAGTACTACGACTATAACAACACCGATAAGGTTGATTGCGCTGAACATGTAGAAGGAGATGTGGGCCCCCAAGCTACTGGTAATAGCGGTAAAGGAGATCAACTGGACAAAGGACATTAACCAGGCCAGTATGCACAGACACGCCATGACCTTAGCACGAATCTGTAATTAGAGAATGTAACAAAAATCATAAACAAAAATTGGAAATTGAAAATATTTATCATCTGAAAACTACACAAATAAATTATACAGCAATTATTAATTTATTAATTTCAATGTAACACTCGTTTACAAATTTGTTGCATTTGATAATTTTGATGTGAACTAATATGAAATGTAATCGTTACAAACGATTCAAAACTCTTACTAAATGGCGCTTAAAATATGAATTGTTTAAAAGGTTTCAAAATGTCATTTTCACTTACTTGGAAATTAAACATTTCAGTCATTATAATAAATGGTGCGGGTGATACTCCGGCCCCATAGCAGCACACCGTTACTAGAATCACTACGATAGGTAGCCACTCAGGCGTCGCCCATCCGTGTTCACGTAGCAATATTGTGGATGCAAGGGCAGCAAAAGTAATTGTTGATATCCCAAATGTAATTCCTAGTATCCACTGTATAAAACACGCAATAGAATATCTGGTTAAAATTGTCTGCACCAATTTAAAAAAAATAACAAGTTTGCTTCCGTGCAAAGCTGGGAGCCAGGCCACTAGAAATAATATAAATAAATACAAACCTTTCTTCCGAGCTTGTCAACCGTGCAGATTGTAATTGTAGTGCCAATTATCAAGAATATTGGTATAGCAAGAGTCTGCAGCTCCGGACTTATTGTCATTTCCGATTTCGCCAGCAGGATTGATGCATAGTTAACAATAGAGAATGAACCGTTCAAACCATGCATGACAATAATCATAAGCATAATTATGAAGCCGCGACACCATGCTTTGTCTTTGACTGAAAGTAAAGTTTTACTCAACATCATACATTTAAATGGATTAAATTTGTAATAGTCAAATTTCAAATTTAGAGTGCTTACATATAGTTAAGAATGAAATATTCGGTATAGATTTGAAATAATCATCTTCTCTCTGGATTAAATCTATTTCAACCTGTACTTCTTTATCATTCACGGCTAAGCCCCTCAGAAACGCAATAGTCGCAGCAGCTTCCTAGAAAAAAAGAATCAGTGCTACATTTCTACTATTTATTAAAATGGATATTTGAAGCCATCTGACTAGGAAAACACATTCATTCTGACGAAAGCAGTCGTCAAACATTAATTGAGCTGAGTGAGACGAAGTCGAGCGAAAGCTCACCAGACTTCAGGATTTTCTTTATCACAGGTCTCCTCCTAAACTACTAATCCAATTAAAACCAAATTTGGCATGATTGAGGAAGGTTTATGGATATATTTTGAAAAAATTAATGCTACCACAGAGGAATGATCACCGTTAAAAAAAATCCAGATGGAATTACATAATAACCGCTGGAGACACTGTGACCAAACTTTACACGCTCAGAAAGCATGTCCAGAGTTGTGACTTTCAAAAAGAATTTTTAAAATCGGACTTGCCACGGAGGAATGATCACTGTTCAAAATTTTCAAAATCTGATTCCGCAATAGTGGTCAAATCTCTTGGACAAGTTTTGGCACCAAAACAGTCGTCCAAAACAACCGAATAACTATCAAAAACAATATTCAAAATCGGACTTGCCACGGAGGAATAATATCGCTCTTAATAATTCAAATCACGATGTCTCACTCAGCTCAACATTGCAAGCAGCGATTCGTCTTGCAGACCTAGTACTTGGTTGGTGTTGCGGTTTGCACTTAGTGTAGTGTCCTTAGAGAATTAATGTCAGGTGAGTGATATATATTTATTGGTGTTGTAAGCATTTATAGGTACCACTTATATCAGGTGGATCGTGTGCTTATTTGTCGAGGTGGGCCAGAATATAAGAGCCACTCCGTATCATGCCTGCGAGTGGCTAAGATATAAATCTCTTCTCCATCCAACATAAACACAAAGAGATAAACGTTTAACGTCGAATGGTGCCCAGTTTGATTGCTATGAACATGCTTCCTATTACGTGGGCCCGAAAAATATAGGTATAAGATATGGGTATCATAATATGAAACCCACATCTTATACCTATGTTACCCACTAGACACATAGGTACATGGGTACATACGTACATATTTCATAATATTTATGTGTATGGTCTGACAAAAGAAAAAATTTACCTCGGGTTTTCCTTGCTTCATCAAGAAAGAGGGTGATTCAGGACCTATGGATATTGCCACCATTGTTAACACAGGTAGTCCAATAACAAGGTATAGTACTACGTGATAGTTTAAGTAACTTCCTAGAGCGTACATCGCGAGGATTCCCAAATTTTGAAACAGCGTGATAATTGACCCTAAACTGCCTCTTATGTTGTCCTGGCTGATTTCTTTAACATACATAGGCACCACATGATAACAGCCACCAGCACCGAGACCACAAAACACCCTCGCTACGATAAGACTAGAGAGAGTAGCCGGGCAAAGTTTCAGAATCCAACATATCTGAAAATAAAAGAAACAAGAATACGTATTGATGAAATGCAGTCTTTAAAACCAATCTCAATCTTCTCGATCTTTTCAGCCAGTCCAAGTCGGTTTTGGATCGAAGGGAGGTTGTGAGGCCGCCATACATGCTTTGTCGACCCACCTTGGCTCCGGGAAAAGCGAGGTGATCCTCAGGGTTGACGTGAAGAATGCTTTTAACTCCGTGAACAGGGACACCTTGTTGACACAAGCTAAATTACAAATCCCCAAAATTTATAACTTTCTTTGGCAATGTTACAGAAACCCATCCAAATTATTATATAAAGACAACCTTTTAGAAGCCGCTGTTGGATGTCAACAAGGTGACCCCCTCGGGTCGGTAATCTTCAGTTTAGGTATTCAACCTATTATTCGCCAGTTAAATTCTAAATTCAATGTATGGTATCTAGACGATGGGACTTTAGGAGGAGATATAGATACTGTTTTACAAGATTTGGCCTTTATTAAAAATGAATTTAATTAAATAGGTTTAGAACTCAATGCAAATAAATGTGAACTTGTTTTAAATGATGATTTGGACAAAATTTCAACAATTTTAAAATTTAATTCATTAGCACCGAATATTAAAATTATTGAAAAAGATGCACTACGCCTCCTTGGGTCCCCAATTTTAGAAGATGCTTATAACTCCTTTATAGAGGAGAAAATTCCAAATTTTTGTGATATTTCAAATCGCCTACTCAAAGTTAATATCCATTCTGCTTTTACTATTCTTCGGTATTGCCGTTTTGTTGTAAAATTCACTCATGCCCTAAGATCTTCCCATTTTTTCAAACATTTAACACTTTTAGAAAAAATGGAGAAAATTATACAAAGCACCCTCACAAAAATCTTAAATGTGGCCTTGAATGACAGAGCTTCACTACAAGCGTCTCTACCGGTTCGCTTGGGTGGGCTCGGTGTTCGCAAAATTTCGGATATAAGCTTACCAGCGTTCCTGTCCTCGGTCCACAGTACGGAAGAATTAACCAGGAAAATCCTTGCACCTACACTGGTTAACTCTGAAGTATTGTTTAAAACTGATGCAGTAAATGCTTGGAAAATTGCATGCCCGAACAAAGATTTCAAAAAGAACCTTTTCTCTCAGCGACAGTGGGACGGGCCGCTTTGCAGCTTAGTAAGACAATATTTAATAAATACATGTTCTAATGCAGCAGAGCGTGCCCGTTTGCTGGCGGTAGGAGTGTGGGAGTCGGGTCTTTGGTTACAAGCTCTTCCGTCATCTAACGTAGGAACTATGTTAGATGACACTACCTTCCGCATTGCAACATGCCTTCGTTTAGGTACCCCGTGTGTTTCTCCGCATCGATGTCGCTGTGGAGAAGCCGTCGACAGGTTCGGACGGCTTATCGTGCTGCAGGAGCGCTGGGCGAATACTGCTTTTGTCACTGCCGGTGTACCAGCTGTACTTGAACCAAATGGTTTGGCACGCGACGATGGCAAGAGACCGGACGGTATGCCATTAATGCCATGGAAAATGGGTAGGACTCTGGTTTGGGACGCAACATGCGTCGAAATCATTGCTCCTACCCATATAGCCAGCACGGCTGGCTGTGCCGGTGCTGCTGCTGCTTCTGCGGAGACTCTCAAACGGCGCAAATACTCAAATTTAATTGGAGATTATGAATTTGTGCCGTTTGGAGTCGAAACGTTAGGGGCATGGGGTCCGAGTGCACGCAGTCTCTTCAGGGAGATTGCAACACGTATGATCGACGCGTCTCGTGAACAGAAGTCTGGCTTTCTTTTTAGCACAGAGAATAAGTATTGCCATACAACGTGGCAATACTGCCAGTCTTCTGGGCACGTTACCACAGGAGGCATGCGATGCGGAGGAATTCCACGATGCATTATAGGTTAAAGTTTCTTTTAATTATTTATTTTATTTCAGTTTCATTTAGTTCAGTTAGATATAAAATTTGAAACCACATTTGTACATTTACTTATTATAATTTAAAATAAATCATCTTTAATTAAGTATATATTTGTAAATTGAAATAAAACTATTTTTAACGGATTCTATCGCGATTTATTTGATGTTATTTTATATTTTAGGGGAGTCTCCCCGTGACCATGGCTGCTGAAAAGCAACCGAAACGTCGGGATCAACGTAAAATATAAAATAACAACGAATAAATCGCGATGGAATCCGTTAAAAATAGTTTTATTTCAATGTGTGACATTCGCGTAAACTTCGGACAATTTCATATATTTGTAATGTCAATAAATACGGAAGAAGACAAAAAGCAACTCACTAATTGGAAAACTGACATCGTCAACACTGCCTTCTTTCTCCCATATGTATCCACGATATACACCAAGATAAGAATACCAGCAATACTGGATAAAGATGGCACTCCGGCTATTAATGATATTTCTGCATCAGTTAGAGGTCTCCCTACTGGAGATTCTTTGGATTGTAGTATTTTTGACATCGGTGATACCCAACCGCATTGCAGGCCATACGTTAACAAAGAGGTGTTAACTGTAAAAGAAGTAGTTGAGCACACACATAACACACATCTATACTTATATACATAAATGATGCGACATCTTTCTATTCGTATTGTTAATTGTTTCCGTTTTTAATTTAATTCAGTTATCGTTATTATTGTTCTCTTTTTCTTGTTTAGACGTAGCGAAAGAAACAAGTATCAATATGTTAAAATATATTTTTATGAGACAATATATTTTTATTAATAAATTATAATGCATGAATTCAAAGGTGTTACGGTTCAAAAGCTCTTTAGAAGAATATACTATCTAAACAGCAGATTTTTTAAATATTTAAAAAGAATATTAATTCTAACTGCTTCACCGCAAAATGATTTGGTACTTTTACCTAAAATAGTCACAATCCACTGAACACGTGTGTGCCCTTTAGGTTTTGATTTTTCCATGTTACAGCTTTCCATCTGCTTCTTAAATTTAATGATATGTAGAAAATCATGAATACTTTCAGGTAGTCTATTACTATTGCGTTGCTGTGTAGCTTTTTATTTAATAACCACAATTTGAGACACTTAACGCCATTGTGCCTTAGTATTAATACTAAAGAATCATTCAATGAGTGTATCGTTATATAAATGTGTATGTTTACTTTAGTAGTAATTTTAGACTCTCGTGATTTCAGTATACAAACTATACAGAAAACAAAGCTACTTTACGCAAATATAAACTACAACATTCATTACGTTACCGTCATAGTACAATACACGATTGGTTTTGTGAGTAAATAGAACGTAGCAGTGATAGTGGTATGAGTAAGTATGCAGTAATGGCAATAATATTGTTTTTAATAACATTATGTTTGGAAAACATCTTGTTCTTAAACATCATTATTTAAGTATCTTTGATATTGATTACTTCATGAGAGAACATGGTAAAGAAAAGATTAACTGAGGTGATGACACCTGACAGGAATGTAAGTAAGAGAAAGAAATGTTGCTCGTACCTCAAATAATTGAGACAAGGGCAGACTATAATGGATTTTGATTCGTGTAATATTAGTAAGTTATGTGAATTTATTTATTTTACATACACAGACCTGAATATTCCAGAAATGGTAAGCTGGTATTAAATGTCCCACATTCATTTATCAGTTTTTTTTGTTCCTTAAGATAGATACATAATTCTTTATTGTACACTAAAATAGATGTCAAGGCAATTTTTATCAAACGAACTCATTTTTCCGATTCCGAACTGCGTGTACCGAGCGGCATAGATTGAGAATTTGTAACGGACAACCAAATCACTTTTAACACCACGCAAGACACCGATGAGCTGCGAGCGAGCCGTGATTGCAGCGTATATCTGAAGAGGTACCACGGTATCCTCTCCTACCAGCTGACGGTACTCATCGGGCATGGCTGCTTTGGTGAGTTCCTACATCGTACAGGGCCAAGATGATTTTTATAGAACTTTTGAACGGAGATCCGTGCTAAATCATATCTATCGCTCCTGATGCCCGACGAGGTCTTCTGAAAGTGTGTTAATATGGACAGCAGAAGAGAAGGTGGGATAAATGAAAGAACAGATCCTTGTACTCACCATGATAGATGTGGTAAAATACATCTAAAGTGGCCACATCTCTACGAACTGCAAGAGTGCAAGGGTGTTAATGACCTCAGGACTCACAATGTTGCAAAATCACACGCCGCTGCAATCTATCAAGGTCATCTATTAAGTACTATACAGATAAACGGAAAAGTACAATATTTGTGGAGTAAATCAAATAACCGAACAATGGTAAACTGCCAGTATCATTTTCAAACAAAGTTTGTATTCTCGCCGCTTAACGTATTTGTTTGCGACTAATAGTTTCTCACGTTACCAACCGGAACAATGTTAGTGCGCGCCATGAGTCTGATGACAAATGTGGTGGTGTTGGCAGTAACAAGATATTTGTGTTGGCACCCACTGTCGCTGTGATATATCACTTGAAGTTAAGAAGTCAAAGAATTTCTGTTGCCGCCCCCTGCCGTTGTGATACATGGATTGGATCTTTTTTATGTGTATTATTCGTTGAGTGATTGTATCTGATTTCCCACTGGTGACCGAAATTCATTTGATCATTTGACGTGTGACCGATAAAACATTAGGCCATTCTACTACTGATCGAATGGACAATTGACCAAAAGATTTTTTATCGAACAAACACTTGGTATTTTTACTACTGATCGAATGAACGTTTGGTCGAAAACCAGTTGACTAAAGAATATTTTAACAAACAAACCTTTGGTATTTTTACTACTGATATCATTGATAAAATTTACTTATAAACTTGGCCCCCCCTGCCGTTGTGATACATGGATTGCATCTTTTATATGTGTATTATTCGTTGAGTAACTGTATCTGATTTTCCACTGGTGACCGAAATTTATTTGATCATTTGACGTGTGACCGATAAAACATTAGGCCATTCTACTACTGATCGAATGAACAATTGACCAAAAGAGTTTTTATCGAACAAACATTTGGAATTTTTACTACTGATCGAATGAATGTTTGGTCGAAAACCAGTTGACTAAAGAATATTTTAACAAACAAACCTTTGGTATTTTTACTACTGATATCATTGATGAAATTTACTTATAAACTAGGCCCCCCCCCTGCCGTTGTGATACATGGATTGGATCTTTTTTATGTGTATTATTCGTTGAGTGATTGTATCTGATTTCCCACTGATGACCGAAATTCATTTGATCATTTGACGTGTGACCGATAAAACATTAGGCCATTCTACTACTGATCGAATGGACAATTGACCAAAAGATTTTTTATCGAACAAACAAAAATTTGGTATTTTTACTACTGATCGAATGAACGTTTGGTCGAAAACCAGTTGACTAAAGAATATTTTAACAAACAAACCTTTGGTATTTTTACTATTGATTTCATTGATGAAATTTACTTATAAACTATATATTAATAGTTTATAAGTAAAACTTGTGAGGCAGTAAAAAAATAATTCGCTGTTGCGAATTATTTTTCCACTGCCTCACAGGTTCGAAAGCTCATAGACTCGAATGAAATAGTCGCGAAAGACGCTGTTTCGAAAAACATTGTTGCGACTAGAGTGCCTATTAGAGTGACTAGTGGTTCCAGCGCTTCTGGGTTAGTTTAGGTTAGAACTGTGACCCCAATAGAACCGGGACCACTAGTCCAGAAAGTTGGATTTCGATAACGTGACTATATTCGAGGGTATGAGGCAGTGAAATTACGTTAACCCCACACTTAACACCACACACGTAACAATTTATGTAGCTGATATCCATTCGAAAACGTAATGAATTGTCAAGTTTGATAAAATTAACAAAATTTAATAAATATTTTATAAGTAAATTTCATCAATGAAATCAGTAGTAAAAATACCAAAGGTTTGGTTGTTAAAATATTCTTTAATCAACTGTTTTTAGACCAAACGTTCATTCGATCAGTAGTAGGATGGCCTAATGTTTTATCGGTCACACGTCAAATGATCAAATAAATTTCGGTCACCAGTGGGAAACCCGTCTGTATCGGAGACAATTTACCTATATCGGTATCAAACTTTATGTCAACGAGAGTATCTGAATACGATTCCATATATTTTATATTACAAATGTTGAAAGTTTTAGGAATTAATATACCCCAGACGCAAAAACGACGGGGTATTATAACGATGGTTTTTACCTATAAATAAAGTTGTGTCGGGGGATTTTTTTAAAATTAATGTTTAGTATTTTATGAAAAATTGAATGAGTGTTTCGTCAGTTTTTTTTTATGTCAGCTGAGATATCCATGAATGTTTGACCAGTTTCCGAAAGTAATTAATAAGAGCTTTCTTAAAAATAAAATAAGAATACCAGAAGATTAATCAAGGATCATATAATTAGTATTTAATGTATTTTTGAATAGGTAAATAAATACTTTATAAATGTACATAATCATACTCTACATCTTATCAGTAATTGTATCACATGTAGCTGCTTAAACTGCATTTATTTAAAAACCGGTATTTAATAGTAAAAATAATATCCTATGACATGCAACACAGCGCTCTCTAGACCGAAAATAACTAACTAATTATCTATCTTGCAATGTTACCTACATTGCTTGATACATTTTCTGTTGAAAATACATAATTATACAAAGAAATACCTGGACTAATGCAAATCGACATATTCAGGTATACAAATATTTGCATTGAGCTGGAATCGAACCCGCGACCTTCGACATAACAAACAAATATCCTATCGTTACGCCACAGAGGTCGTAGTCTCTATCTATACATATAATAAAATCGGAACGAGTTGAAAACTGTATATTTTTTCAAATAAATAATTGCCATGTATTATAGGAACGATACCGATACCAAAAAATCGGTTCCCGCAGGGGGAACGCACAGGTAGATTTCGTGAAGCAATTAATATTATTTTATATAGAGAACTACGGACTTACACACACACAAGTAAACACAGTAACATTTTTAAAATGTTTAATTTTTTTTCTCGAAAACGGTAACTTTTAGCGAAAAACTTTTCAGACATTTGTTTTAGACTTCAAAATGGCCTATTAATTAAAAATGTTTCCGACTCCAAGAATGTTCACCGGTTAGAAGTTATGATTAATTCCCGAAAAATTTTGGTTTTTCCCCCCTCCACTTTTAGTTAAAGTTTTAATCTTATAGGTTTATAATTAAAAGTTATTGGTATTCATGTATACTATGGGATAAAATTAGAACGGTTCGAATATCTTTCATGGAACGTGAAATTTTGAAGAAAAACTGATTTCACAAAAGTGAGGCCCTACCGTCCCCTTAGGTCGGATTCCACCCGTTCACGAACTTAAACTAAGTTTACACCCAAGCAATTTTTGACCGCAGTTTAAAAGCGATCGGATTAAAAATGCGACCGTGAGAGTGCCGCAAATTTTGGGAAGTGGAACCATACATACATATATACATACATATATACATATATATATATATATATAAACTTTTTGACCAGTGGTCATTTCAGGGGGTCATAACTAGACCTCCTAAAAAGATTTTTTTTTTTAATTCGACAGTAGTCAAGAAACCAATAAGGTAGATCGATTTCGGGGTGTGTGTTGGGTAACCTCCTCGAGTGTCGCTCCGATTCCGATCCCGCTGCAGTCCGGGGGGAACGGAATCGGAGCGGCCGGTACACCCTGGGCGGCGATCAATGGCTTCCCCTTCACCCCTTCATAGGGTTGGCATTGATCGTCGGCCAATACCCAACGTGGCGGGAACACATCGCTCTCCGTACTCCTCTGCTTTCAGAGGAGACAGGATGAGCGATGCTGTTAGTGATGAGATGGCCCAGGGTCAGCCGGGGTGCGAGGGATATGCTCTATGGGTAACCTTACACCCCGGCGTCTGAAGACCCGAGACGGCGTGCGGTTTTAGTCGGTGCAAGCCCGACATAACCGCCCCCGCTGGCCGGCGGGCGGGTATCCGAAGGGATTTCCGCAATTTAAAAAAAAAAAAAAGGTATATTACCATGGCACACACCAATGACTTTTCGATGCTTTTCGTAGTTATGTGTGTATTTATTGCAGTTTCATAAGTGCCCGGTTAATGGCAATAGGCTCGCCACCTATTACATTGGACCTAAAACATAAACTGGCGAAACGTGGGCGCTAGCACCTCTGCCAACCCCTTCGGGGATATAGGCGTGAGTTTATGTTATGTTAAAAATAAACGAGAAGATCATAATTTCATTTTGGCAGATATCTAGGGAAATGTAGCCTGACAGGCTTCGCCTAATCTTTCGATATGAATTACTCACGTCTTATACAATGAAGAACACCTTTGTTTCCATCCGTGGTCGTTCTATAAAAGCTAAAAAGACGAAGGACTACAACAAGCGGGAGGAACTGGTCAATGCTAAGAATTTGCAAAACGCGCGACGCCTGTGAGACTCCATGTCACTGGTTAAGGGGTAACTACGATATTGAATGTACTTATACAACCTACTTAACTGGATGCGGCAAGCTGAAGACAGGACGCTATGGCGCTCATTAGGGTAGATCTATGTCCAGCAGTGGACTAGAATAGGTTGATGATGATGATGATGATACAACCTACTTTATCCCTAAACACCATGATCTTGCAAGGCAACTCTTGGATCAGGGAAAGCACTATCTAGTGAGTACGTGGTAGTGTTTTGGTACTCTGTTACTGGACAGCATTATATAAAAAACTTTGTTAGCAATAATGGAAACTGTAAATCCTGACTACGCATTTAGTAAACTGTTATAAAATTGTAAATTAATTGTGTCTGCCCATTGGAGATATTTAAAACAAGTTGAATTCCTGAGACGAGCTCAGCCGAATACAAGGGATTGCGTTTTTTTTTTTTTTTGCGATTTTTTGCGATTTTTTCTTCATCTTGCAATGGTTCACCCCAGCACGAATCTATTACCGAAAACAGCAACTCGATAGCTCATCTCCTTCATACCCAAAACCGTGACAGAAAATTGGCAACGACGACAACTCGATAGCAATAGGGTTTTTCTAAAGAAAATCCCTAAAAATACTTGGGTTATGTTAAATGAACGATTCTGAACACAAAAATATTTTCTTTGGAATTCTTGTCTGTTTATCTTATTCTTGTTTGTACACGATGGACGCAAAAACTACTGACCGGATTTTGATGAAGTTTTTTGTATTATAATGGAAGACCATTATAATACAATCAACATAAATACAAATAATAATACAATCTTTCCGCAGTATTTGAGTCTGACCAAGAGGTCAAACTGAAATACTGCGGAAAGATTGATTGTAATTGGTTAAGTAGAACCGGAGATATGATCAAGAAACGACAACCGACCTCGCGGGTGGAGCCACGGGCATCAGCTAGTAGTAAATAATACTGGAGCTGCTACGTGACGTCGTCGAAAGCGCGCGAACAATGGCGGCGTGCAAACAAAACAAATTTAATCGATATTTGATACGTTACTTTTTTTTGCGTTCAGCCGGATTCATGTTTTTACTGTGTTACAACGTAAAAAGTTAATAAAAAATTGGTTAAAATGAATAAAATTAGTTAAAACTTTTTCATCGAGAAAGATAATAATTATGTGAATAAAATACTAAACGCCAACAAATAACAAGGTCGCAAAAGTCTTAGGTACCTGTCAACACACCACTCTCTACATAAATGTAGGGCATTGATCAGACAAACAAATCGAGTATCAATTAGATAATATGCCCTGAGAGGATATCCCTGAGACCTCGATTGTCCTTGGCCACCTTGGGCCTGCTTCTGTTAGAGCAACGCCTACCCTGATCGCCGCCGCCTGATGCGCCCTATGCAGTACGGGACAGTGCTACACCTCTTCTGTTCCTTTCCGTTGCCTCATTAGCGCACTCCTTTGCTGTAAACGGCGGCGGCATTCCACGCACCCACGATATCAACCATGTCCAGCACTTAAAGCGTGTGGTTAACTACTGCTGCTTTATCCACGTTGGGTTCCCTGCCAGTCTGTGAAGTGGCCTCCTCCTTGTGTCGTATTCCTCAGGATTGAGGGTCGTGACCACCCTTTGGAAGAACTTTGTTCTGAATGATCTTGCGCCATCTTGGCCTATCTTCGGCATCAGGCAAAGCACCGTGGAGAGTCGTCTCAAGGTTAGTGCGGACCTGGTCAGACCAACGTATCGGGCTGCGGCCGCGAGGCCTTTTCCCTTCGAGTTTGTCGGTCACCATGAGCTTCTCGAGGTAGTCCCCACTCTTCCTGGCTATGTGCCCGAAGTACTCAAGGACTCTACGAAGGCAGATAGTTGATAGCCTAGTGGTAATCTTCAACTCTTTTAGTATCGATACGTTGGTACGTTGGTTGGTTTGAAGTGGCATGTCTATGGAAAAGCCCCCACAGCATTGACGTTGGGTTCCACCCTATACGTCCTAATAGATTATCACATGTGATTACACTGTAGTTTTCATAAGATTCCATACTACGTGTTGATTTGATAATCTCCATCTTTTTTGAAGTCGATTAAAAGGTGGTGATTGCATCGTTATATATACTGCTGGGTTGTATTTTGAGACTAGTATTACGCGTATCTGATAATACGCTCTTACGGTGACATTGCGAGCCCGCACTTTTAGCTTATGAGGCTTCATATTTAAGCCGTGATTTATAACCTGACCCACCCGTCACAGATTTATAGCGGCTGGCAAACACTTTATTTCTTACCTTATTACACATGGGACGAGATTCACGGACCGCACTTTTCACTTGTTTAGCAAAATTTGAGTATTGGTGCGCTATAAGAACGTCGCTCATAGACTTTGAGTATAGATGTTTTTGTGATAGGTCTTTACCTATGAAATTGCCGAAATTAACTTACAAATTCATGAGTCCGTTATTCCTGTAATTTCTTGTAATTTTTTTTTTTTTTTTTGCTTTTTTTTTTGCAATTGTTGCAAATTAATTGCAATATTACCTTGTTTGACATATGGCTGCCAACGCTGGGCTTTAAGGAAATGTGATGAAGACAAGTTAGCAGTTTGTCAACGTAAAATAGAAAGAAGCATGCTAGGAATAAACAGAACACAGAGAATAAGTAATAAAAGCATTAGAAAACTTACCAAATTAACAGACGTTGTAGAAAGAGTGAGGACATTAAAATGGAACTGGGCCGGTCATGTATGTCGTATGCCAAATGACAGATGGACCAAAAAAATATTAGAATGGATCCCCAGAGACGGAACAAGATCTCGGGGGCACCAGAGAAAAAAATGGGCAGATTTATTCTTAAACAAAGCAGGGTCGCATTAGATGTGTAAGGCCCGAGATAGGTGGTACTGGAAGGCAATGGGGGAGGCCTACGCCAAAGAGGTGACTACTACATAAAAATGTGAAAAGTATGTATACCTTTTTTTTTTTTTTTTTATCGTGCGTAAATCCCTTCGGATACCCCCCGCCGGTCAGCGGGGGCGGTTATGTCGGACTTGCACCGACTAAAACCGCACGCCGTCTCGGGTCCTCAGACGCCGGGGTGTAAGGTTACCCATAGAGCATATCCCTCGCACCCCGGCTGACCCTGGGCCATCTCACCACTAACAGCATCGCTCATCCTGTCTCCTCTGAAAGCAGAGGAGTACGGAGAGCGATGTGTTCCCGCCACGTTGGGTATTGGCCGACGATCAATGCCAACCCTATGAAGGGGTGAAGGGGAAGCCATTGACCGCCGCCCAGGGTGTACCGGCCGCTCCGATTCCGTTCCCCCCGGATTGCAGCGGGATCGGAATCGGAGCGACACTCGAGGAGGTTACCCAACACACACCCGTGTGTGGTGTGTTACAAAAGTATGTATACCTGGAATTCAACTCAATTTATTGTGTAGTTTTTTTTTATTTATTTATTATTCCTGTAATTTAATAGTTATTTCCATTATTTATATTTTGTTTGAAGATTTTTCAAGATTTTACAACTCTGTATTAAATTTTGTTTTTATTGGCCGCTTGATAAATTCATTCGATCTTCAAAAACAGTACTTCCTAAATGCTAGCCATTTTGATGATAAATTTCGTATTACATAACAGCTGTCATTTTTCAAAAATGTAATAAAAGTTGCTGTTTGTTAGCTTAATGTTGTGTCATTCATACACAAAAAAAAATCATAAAATTTGGATTTGTCATTCCTAAAAAAAATGCAAAAATGTTAGTACTGAAAATTGGGTTTCATATGTAACGACCTAATATGAAAATACTAAAGTATGAAAGTGCTGTTAATGGTTTACTTTTGAGACATTTATTGTAAATTAAAAGAAACAAGAGCATAACATGTAAAGATACAATTTGTTGATATACATAATGTCGATATGCTGATACATCTCATTAATGCAGAACCACCTGGTCTACTGGTGGTAGAAATTTGATGACACAAATTTGTCACAAAATTCGGCCGGGTGGGTACCACCGTGCACGATTGCGAAAAACCCTCCATAGTAATCCAATTTCGATTTGATTGCGTTCAGGGGTCAGCAAGTGCATAGCCGTGCAGGGGGATTGTGGTCGCAGCACTAGGGGGACCGGTAGGTGTCACGCGGTGCTGCGACGACAATCCTCTTTTGATGAGGCCGTCAAGCTGAGTGCCACCATTGTTAACATGGTACGTGTATGTAATGGTGACCCTCTTTCCTGAGACTTTACCTTCAGCGTCCCATCAGGCGAGGTGAAGTCAAATTGACGTGTCCTAAATATAAAAAAAGAAAAAAAACCTTTCTGCAAAACACCATATCTGATTTTCGTAGGACGTTGACATCAGGATATCAAAAGCTCGCAGAATACACCATAACTCAGACAAGCAGTGATGGCACATCTATCTACACAGGATCTAGGCAGTTTTACTCACTCATCTAATGAATCGTACATCTTATCTTAGGATTCACGGTAACAGCAGAACACGAACTCTTAAGTTACAGGAATACCTAGTTTGTGAGTCAGGGTTTATCCAATGTAACCTTTTGATTCTGGACTGTATCTCATATAGCTATTAAGCTATGTCAAAGGCTTACTGTGTTATTGTATATATTTTTAGGATTCCGTTGCCAAATGGCAAAAAACGGAACCCTTATAGATTCGTCATGTATGTCTGTCTGTCCGTCCGTATGTCACAGCCACTTTTTTCCGAAACTATAAGAACTATGCTGTTGAAACTTGGTAAGTAGATGTATTCTGTGAACCGCATTAAGATTTTCACACAAAAGTAGAATAAAACAATAAATTTTGGGGGCTCCCCATACTTAGAACTGAAACTCAAAAATTTTTAGTTTCGTCAAATCCATACGTGTAGGCTTCTATGGATAGGTCTTCAAAAATGATATTAAGGTTTCTAATATAATTTTTCTCTAAACTGAATAGTTTGCGCGAGAGACACTTCCAAAGTGGTAAAATGTGTCCCGTCCCCCCCTGTAACTTCTAAACTAAGACAATGATAAAACTAAAAAAAAGATATAATGTACATTACCATGTAAACTTCCACCGAAAATTGGTTTAAACGAGATCTAGCAAGTTGTTTTTTTTTCAAGACGTCATAAATCGTAAACCGCAATTTGCCTTTCATTCAATCAACTCAAATAAAAAATGCTACGGAACCCTTCATGGGCGAGTCCGACTCGCACTTGGCCGCTTTTTTTAAATATTCAAGGTCACATTACTGTGAATAATTCAGCAGCTCTGAACTAAGTATAGTGAAATTAAAATTAAAATTTGGCTGCTACATTTATTTTATCTATACTATTATAAAATTACACACCTACGATTCGCCAGTTATGTTTAGGTCCCAATGTAATAGGGTGCGAGCCTATTGCCATCTACCGGGCACATTACTAAGCGTGCGATAATAATTAACAACTGGCGAATCGTGGGTGTGTAATACACCTCTGCCTAACCCTTGGGGATACAGGTGAAGTTATGTATGTAATATATATGTATTATAAAATTGTAAATTAGTTGTGTCTGTACATTGGAGATATGAAAAAAACATAGGTTATGTTAAATGAACGATTCTGAACACAAAAATATTTTTTTGGAATTCTTGACTGTTTGTCTAGCCGCGGTAGCCTAGTGGTATGGGTAATGGACTGCTGAGACGAGGTCTCGGGTTCGATCCCAGGTTTTACCATGGCACACACCAATGACTTTTCGATGCTTTTCGAAGTTATGTGTGTATTTATCGCAGGTTTATAAGTGCCCGGTTAATGGCATTGACATTGGAACCTAAACATAAACTGGCGAAATGTGGGTGCGCTAGCACCTCTGCCTACCCCTTCGGGGATATAGGCGTGAGTTTATGTTATGTTATGACTGTTTGTCTGTTTATCTGTTTGTCTGGTTTTCTTAGTCAGACCGTATGTTTGATTGCAATTTGTTAAGTAGAACCTGAGATATGGTCAAAAAACGATAACCGACCTTCGCGCGGGCGGAGCCGCGGGCATCAGCTAGTATCATTTATCGGTTTAAGGAGCCTCACTAAGATCTTCGCGGCTGCTGATTGAAGGATGAAGTTCTGGATCCTGATTTCTTCTTAGGGATGTTGGCCCAGGGTCAGTCGGAGTGCGAGGGATATGCTCTATGGGTAACCTTACACCCCGGCGTCTGTAGACCCGAGACGACGTGCGGTTTCAGTCGGTTCAAGCCCGACTTAAGCGCCCCCGCTGGCCGGCGGGGGGGTATCCGAAGGGATTTCCGCACAAAAAAAAAAAAAAAGGGATGGGGTCAGACGTCATTTAGTGAAAGCCTAAATTACCTAATTTGGTAGATGGAGTAGGATAGCAGACCCTAGGCTCCCCACCCTTACCCCTCGCTCTCCACTCTTCACTTCTTCCACTCCACTCTACTCTATTCTATATTTTAATCACTGGGCTGAGTCTTAGTATGTAATCTTCAAGGAGCTAACTGTTTGAACAAATTTAAATCACGAGTCTTGGTGATGTCATCCAGGTTCAGCCATCTTCAACGAGCTGACTTTCAGTACGCCAAGTTGTTAACACACATGTTAAATGTATCTTTTTGTCAATAAAGATTATTATTATTATTATAACGTTGGGCAATTCTAGCTCACTTAACTATCTGCCTAGCCATTTAATTGGACGATACTACTTTGAACGGCCCAGGCGTCCAACTAATTGTTGAATTTAATTGTCGTAAACCTAAATATTTTTGGGAGTTGCTAGCTGTAACTTCAGATATTGCAAAAATACTAAAAAAAAAACGGTTCATAACCGATGGAATTTCGCTGGACACACATGAAACGGACATGGACAGAGATGAACATCAAACCTCCTCCTTTTTGAAGTCGCTTAAAAGTACACCTTGATCTCCTCTTGATACTTTTATAAATTCTAATCAATTATGAAAAAAAAAATTGTGATGTATTTTGAATTTATTATCAAAAACTTATCAAAAACATAGCAGTTGTAATGTAACCAAAAGCACTCTTAAAATCTCTTCGCAACCAGTCGTAATGTTAGTTAATGCGAAGCTATATATTTCTATAACATTCTTTACTTCCTAAGCTTCTTTTCAATCTGCTCCACAGTTCTACCACTGGTCTCTGGCAAAAAAACTAGAACTATGACAAGACCTATGAGGTTGATTGCACTAAATGTGTAGAAGGATATACCAACGCCAAATGCATTTGTTATGGCGGTAAAACCTACCAATTGCACGAAATTCATAAACCAGGCTAACATACAAAGAAAAGCTGTTAATTTCGCACGAATCTGAAAAATAAGAATAGATTTCATAATAACATTAGCTTAAAGAAAATTGTATAATTAAATCTAGTAAAGATTGGTTCTTTGTTAAGAAGCTCAATATCCATAGGTGATCTCAGGTACGGGGAGCTCCGGGGACGCGAGCGAGGACTCGGGGCTGCACATCCTGGTGGACTGCGACGCGAGTGAGGACTCGGGGCTGCACACCCGGCGTGGGAAATGCCGAGGCGTGACATCGGGGTGGGAGTTATCTCGCTCGGCAGCATGATTGCGGCAATGGTGCAGAGCGTAATGCTCGAGAAGGAGATCCTCTCCGTCCTCCATGAGCGCAGGCCTTGAGGTGACAGATGAGGCCGCCTGTCACCCCAGCAGAAGCAGGCCGGGACGGCGGGGCGACTAGCACCCCATCCCTAAACCGGGGTAAGACGGGGACACCGTGATGCCCAAACCCGAGGTGGCCATCTCGAAACCGGAGATGGCCCAGGGTCTGTCGGCGTGCGAGGGAAATGTTTTATGGGCAACTTTACACCCCGGCGTCTAAAGACCCGAGACGGCGTGCGGTTTTAGGCGGTTCAAGCCCGACATAACCGTCCCTGGCTGGCCGGCGGAGGGGTAAAGGAGGGGACTTCCGCACGAAAAAAAATGGTACTATAGAATGACATATGATGTGTTGATGATGAATGAATTAGTACTCAAATTAGTGAGAGTTCTTGAAAATAATAAAACTAACAGAAAATATTTAAATTCCAATACTTACTTCAAAATTAAAAATCTCAGTCATAATAATGAATAACAAGGGAGAGATCCCAGCACCATAGCAGCACATTATTAATAAAACGGCGACTATTGGCAACCAGTGAGGTGTAGCCCAGCCATGGTCGCGCAGCAACACGTTTGTTGCTAGGGCAGCAAATATAACCGTTGTCAAAAATAACGTGACTCCCAGGAGCATCTGCAATTCAAATTAACTTAATAAAAAATGTATTGTTAACTTCTTATGCTCACAGAGAAGGAAAATATTTTTATGCAGAATTTTCATATCTTAATGATATTATCTAGACATTAGGTTATAGAATTATCCTTCGTCATGAACGCAATGAGCGCCATAGCGCCCTGCCTTCAGGTTGCTGCTTCCAGCATCTGCCCGCAGTCTTTTGCAGATCGCCATCCCACCTAGCCGGAGGGCGTCCCACACTACGATTGCTTGTCTTCGTCTACATCGCGAGATATGGCCGGCCCACTGCCACTTCAGCTTGCTAATTCTTAGGGGAGACCTATGTCCAGCAGTGGACTAATAGAGGTTGATGATAAACGAATTCGGAGGAACGGTTGAACAATTATTGCTTCGAAGAGAAAACTTCTATTAGAATACACTAAAACGAAATTTCTTTAAACATTTACCTTTCTTCCTATCTTATCCACGGTACTCATAGTGACTGCTGTGCCTAATGTTAAGGAAATAGGTATGACAAGGCTCTGCAACTCTGGGCTGATCTTGATCTCAGGATTTTCTAGAAGGGTGGAAGCGTAGCTCACTATAGTAAATGCACCATTTAACCCTCGCACTGAAGCTATCAGCCACATGAGAATAAAACCACGTCGCCATGCTTTATCTTTGACTGAAAAATACACGTTATATATTGAGGTATATATTTGAATATTATTGTTTATATTATCTCCAATGTACAGACACGACTAATTTACAATTTTCTAATACATAGTATAGACAATGGGCTATCATCATCATCATCATCAACCTATTCTGGTCCACTGCTGGACATACGTCTCCCCTAATGAGCGCCATAGCGCCCTGTCTTCAGCTTGCCGCATCCAGCATCTGCCCGCAGTCTTTAGCAGATCGTCATCCCACCTGGCTATGACAATGGGCTATACTTCTATAAAATTGTAAATTAGTCATGTCTGTACATTGGAGATATTTAAAAAAAAACTTGACTTATGTTAAATGAACGATTCTGAACACAATTTTCTTTTTGGAATTCCTGTCTGGTTGTCTGTTTATGTGTACTGAAGGATTTGTGGTGCGGTTTTTTATTAGAAAGGTCTTGGTCAGCTTAAAATCTGCTGTATGTTTGAATGCAAATGGCTAAGTAGAACGGGAGATATGACCAAATAACTAAAACCAACACCCATGCAGGCGGAGCCACAGGCATCAGCTAATTTTTATATGAATTTTAATTAACTTACAAATACTGAAAAATGAAATATTCGGTATCGATTTGAAATAATCATCTTCTTTCTTGATCAAATCTATTTCAGTTTGTACTACTTTATCATTAACGTCTAAACTTCTCAGGAGAGCTACAGCTGCAGCAGCTTCCTGTAAATAAAATATTGCGGAATCTTAGTTTTTATAACAATAATTCTATAGATTTAGATCGGAAAATCTTTACTGGTGGTAGAAATTTGATGACACAAATTTGTCACAAAATTCACTATTGCGAAAAACCCTCCATAGTAATCCAATTTCGGTTTGATTGCGTTCAGGGGTCAGCAAGTGCATAGCCGGGCAGGGGGATTGTGGTCGCAGCACTAGTGGGACCTGTTGGTGTCACGCGGTGCTGCGACGACAATCCTCTTCTGATGAGGCCGGCAAGCTGAGTGCCACCATTGTTAACATGGTACGTGTATGTAATGTGGTGACCCTCTTTCCTGAGACTTTACTTTCGGCTTACCATCAGGCGAGGTGAAGTCAAATTGACGTGTCCTAAATATAAAAAAAAAAAAAAAAGAACATCTCGGACGGGACTTGAACCCGCGAACAGTCCAGACCAGTACAGGGGGAATGCTCTGACCAAACTGAGCCACCTAAACACGTTCAAGATATTCGAAACTCTCCGATACATTATATGCGTCTCAAGGCGACGCTGGAGCTATCTACTGTAATTCTTGAGAACTACGGAAACAGCGAATGACTTTACGCTCATTTTTAAACTTTATTTTTGATTACTTAAATATTTCTAGTTGAATATAATAATAACTGAAAGTATGTTCAAAAAGAAAATAATGTGTCCGGTAGATGGCAATAGGCTCGCCCTATTACATTGGGACCTTAACATAACTAGCGAATCGTGGGTGTGTAATACACCTCTGCCTACCCTCGGGGATACAGCCGTGAAGTTATGTATGTATGTATGTATGTATGTTCAAAAAGTAAATAGTCATCACGGAGCAAAATGATAATATTAAGGTGGTAAAGCAATTCTTCGTACCTGTAGTTTTCCTTGATTAACTAAGAAACTAGGTGAGTCGGGTGCTTTGAATAACATCAATAAAGTCAAAATTGATATTCCAGTCACAAGGTACAGCACGGTGTAGTAACTCATGTACCCTCCTATGCCGTACATTATCAGAACACCAAAGTTTTGAAACATAATCAAAATGGATCCTAAGGCGCCTCTTATGTTGTCCTGGCTGATCTCTTTGACATACATCGGAACTACATGGAAGCAGCCCGCAGCACCGAAGCCAAGAAATCCTCTTGCGACCAGGAGGCTGTATATGTTTCCTGGGAACAGCTTTATTATCCAGCCAATCTAGTCAAAAGATAAACAATTAATATAGATTAATATAGATCATGTGAACATAATATTAAAATAAAAGCGGCCAAGTGCGAGTCGGACTCGCCCATGAAGGGTTCCGTAGCAGCAAGTAACATAATAATGCTTTTTTTTAAATTTTGTATTTGAGTTCATTGAATGAAAGGTAAATTGCGGTTTACGATTTATGACGTATTAAAAAAAAACTACTTACTAGATCTCGCTCAAACCAATTTTCCGTGGAAGTTTACATGGTAATGTTCGTTATATATTTTTTTTAGTTTTATCATTCTCTTATTTTAGAAGTTACAGGGGGGGGGGCGCAAGTGTCTCTCGCGCAAACTATTCAGTTTAGAAAAAAATTATATTAGAAACCTCAATATCATTTTTGAAGACCTATCCATAGATACCACACACATATGGGTTTGATGAAAAAGAAAGTTTTCGCTTTCAGTTCTAAGTATTAAAAATTTATTGTTTTCTTTTTCTATTTTTGTGTGAAAATCTTAAGCGGTTCACAGAATACATCTCTACTGACCAAGTTTCAATAGCGTAGTTCTTATAGTTTCGGAAAAAAGTGGCTGTGATATACGGACGGACAGACAGACAGACATGACGAATATATAAGGGTTCCGTTTTTTGCCATTTGGCAACGGAACCCTAAAAATATATTTATGTTAGTATGCAATGATATAAGAATTATTGTTTAGCATGGACGTCCAGGCTAAATAATATTCCCAGTTAAGCGATGCTACACTTCTCATCAGAAAAATCGAAACACTTTAGTTTTTATGATATCTGTCCTAATTTAACACAAAAGAGTTTTCATTACATGAAAAAAATCACATGATTATATAGCTGGCAGTTTGGCCATTACTTGGCGAAAATTCTAAATTCCCAATTTGGATTTCATTTGTTTTTCCTAAAAAAGAAATGAATAAATGAAAATGTTTATTCATTCCTTTACAAATAAGGTGAGATGTACTCCAACTGGAGTACATCTCACCTTATTTGTTTACTGTGACTTTGGGACGTCTGAAAAAAAGTTTTTTTCAGAAGCCGCGTCGTGGCATTGCTGGATACTGGACTTAGCGTATTGTGGCTGAAAGATTGCATCTAAGTCTGTCCTCTGTTCATAGAGTCTACAAACGCTATCGGGACACAGGTTTGTTCCCCCGCCGTTCAGGATCTGGCAGAAATCGGGTCACTTCTGAGTGAGATGATAAATTTATTGTAACAACTTCCTTACGAAGTCGACGCCTTAACGCTTTTCAACTGGAGCAGCGGCTTCATGTTGTACGTAGAGTGGCTGTAAGTGACTCAACCATTAGAAGAAGGTTGAAGGAACGTGGACTGGTACCGCACAAGCCAACAAATGGGCGGAAATTAACTGTAGACCATCGAAAAGCGAGCCTTAAGTTTGCACGTGAGGACCTAAATTGGTCATACCTCCAGAGTTCTCTTTTCTGATGAGTGTAAAATTATGCTGTATGGTAACGACGGAAGGAACAAGGTATACAGAAGAGATGGAGAACGCTTTGCATAATGCTGCATTGAAGAAAAGGTCGGCTATATTGGTGGACGGTTTGGGGAGGAATCAGCGCTGACAGTAAGACAGAGCTTGTCTTTGTGTCTGGGCCACGTCTACCTGCACTAAACTCTCATAGGTACATCGAACAGTGTCTTGATGCACGACAATGCTAGGGCTCACACCGCGGGCGTCGTACGAGACTATCATACCGAAGTCGGTATCTCCATTATGGAATGGCCATCAAGAAGCCCAGACATGAATCCCATTGAACATGTATGGGATACGTTAAAGAGACGAATTCGTGCAAGAGATCCTGCCCCAGGAACACTTAGCCAGCTGCAAAATGCAATCCAAGAGCCACAACATGTGATCCTGACTCTCATCCGATCGATAAAAACCCGTATGGAAGCAGTAATAAGAGCTCGGGGAGGGAATACAAGTTATTATATAAACGGATTTTTTCATTTACGTGTTATTTTATCCACTTTCTTCACACTCCATACAGGGTAAAATGGCTCGTTAAACAAAATACGAAACCTATGAAATACAGGGTAAAAATGGCTCATTAAACAAAATACAAAACCTATGAAAATTTAATCTGAATTTAGAACCATAACATTAGAATTTGAAAACCTCATATTTTTCACTACTAAATGACATTTGGCATATATTCCTAAATATACACATTTTTCTGATAATCCTTAGAAAACACAAACTTGCAAGGTGTTTAGATTTTTCTGAAGAGAAGTGTATTTGTTTGATATGAAAACTCGTTAGGAAAGCGGATACGGTTATTAACAAAGTTAAGGGCCTCCATCATATTTGTGTATCGATAGAAGTGGTCAAACAACACAATATGTTGCACAACATATTGTGTTGTTTGACCACTTCTATACTTTAATCTTTGTATTCTTATTATTAATATCTTATTCTTTTTATCCTTGCTTATCCTTTAACAAAGGAGAATGCCCATTCTTGGTTGCGCTTTTAGACGTTCACGTCAATATTTCAAATGCAAAAAAAATAATATTGATTATAGTATGACTTTTCAACACTAAATCGCTTCTATAGAACTTGGGGTTTGAATTTAAATTATAAAGATATAAAACTTGAATGAATAATCGTTTCCATTTTAATTTAATTGTTACCATTATATAAAATAAACCATTGGTGGTAGAATGCAAATATACCAATCTTTTTAAAATAAAATGGTTAAATAATAATACGTGATAATAATTCGCAATGTGACATTCAAATAATTGCAGTTATGTAATCTTAATATTTCGTGTATGCATTCGTAGTTTATTAGTGATAATCAGTTAAAGTTGTTAAATAATGTATGCTTCAGTGGTAGTTTTCTCTTAATTTATACTTGGTATCCCTGTCTTAAAACATTCCAACAGAAAACTCAAACGTCAGTTAAACAGTCAGTGTCACAATATTTTCTTGTTGTTGTTGTTTTTCTCGTTGTAATCATTTAATTTCTCAATTACCCGAATTTCTGTCACAATATGCGTTTATATTTCAAAAAATACTTAATGCAGGCTTTTTAATGCAGTTTATACTTATGTGACATGGCAAAAAATAGTGTGCAACCGATTTCCATACTGACATGGGCATTGTCCTTTCGTGGATTCAATATACGGATGAATATATGTTCTATTGTATCTTGTATAATACTTACTAATTGAGCGATTGCCATCATAATGATCGTAAGTTTTCTACCATATGTGTCCACGACATAAAGCAAAATAGGAATGCAAACAATAGCTGCTAAAGATGGTATTCCGGCTACTAATGATATCTCAGAATCTGTTAGAGGTTTACCTGTAGGAGATTCATTGGATTGCAATATTTTTGCCATTGGTGATACCCAACCCCATTGCAACCCGTACGTAAATACTGTAGTGTTCACTGTAAAAAAAAATAAAGACCCATTAGAAACGTTAGTGGCATAGATTGTTAAAATATTTGCTTTCAGTAGCTTAGGCATAATATAATTTCCTTAGTTCATATCTATACATACATACATACATACATTTAAAAAAAATTGGAGTGTCTGTTTGTAATATTGAAATAACAGTTTTTTACTACATGTATATGAATATATATAACGGTACATACACCAAAATAACATTTTTTTCAATTTTGGTCTGTCTGTCCGTCTGGCTGTCTGTCTGTTTGTTCCGGCTTATCTCTGAAATGGCTGGACCGATTTTGACGGGACTTTCACTGGCAGAAAGGTAATATAACAAGGAGTAACATAGGCTACATTAATTTTAGGAAAAATAATTAGGGGTCCGCGCAAAAAAAAAAACCCTAAAAATCTTAATCCACGCGGACGAAGTCGCGGGCACAGCTAGTTCTAAATAAAATTGTGATCTATCTATCTATCTACACACTACGCTAAAACAAATAAGGTGTAATTACCTAAAAATGCCATTGCCCACTGCATTCGCGTATGGCCTTGAGGCTCCGATTTCACACTGCTATGTTCCATTATTGCTAGTTTATTTATTCATGTCCGTAAACAGTAGTAGTTGGTACTACTATCACTACCACAGGATAGTAGTCAATATAATGTACGAAAATAAATAAAAGTAATTTACATAGTTCGACGTGTTATTGCGCCTGAGTATAGAAAACTGACAAATAAAGTCATGAGCCTTTTCATATAAACATATCTATAGGTTTATCTCAGCCTTATGTGTATATTTGTTTGATTTTAGGGGACACACTGTGAGTCTTAATTAAGATAATTTAATGTATTTGTGCTATGGAAACAAATAAAGATCTGCGTTAACAATTGCACACTTTTAAAATATTACGCCACATAATACAACTTTAACAAGAGAAATTCCTACCACTTGGAGAGAAAAAACTTGATAAGTTTGTGTACACAAACAAAAATTATCATCAGAATGAATTTAAATAAGAATTTGATAAAATAATATTAAGCAATATTAATATGTTAAACAATTTATGCTAACTCGAATGGGCAGGTGGAGGTTTTAACATTCCACCAGTTGTATGTCCACACGGAACTATATTTAAACAAGCTGCACAGTGAGATTGAAATAGCATTTTTGTTTAAACGGTAATTTAGTTCCTTCTATTAATATAAAAAATAAGCAAGTTAAGACTTGATCCCTCTGCTGACCACGATTCCTCTTAGTAAGGGAGATTAAGTCATAGCTACATTTGATTAATTCGAGTTTTTTTTTTAATATTTAGGACACGTCAATTTGACTTCACCTCACCTGATGGTAAGCTGAAGGTAAAGTCTCAGGAAAGAGGGTCACCATTACATACACGTACCATGTTAACAATGGTGGCACTCAGCTTGACGGCCTCATCAGAAGAGGATTGTCGTCGTAGTACCGCGTGACACCTACCGGTCCCACTAGCGCTGCGACCACAATCCCCCTGCCCGGCTATGCACTTGCTGACCCCTGAACGCAATCAAACCGAAATTGGATTACTATGGAGGGTTTTGCGCAATCATGCTCGGTGGTACCTACCCGGCCGAACTTTGTGACAAATTTGTGTCATCAAATTTCTACCACCAGTAAACAGTACAGTAAAGTTACCTCAAAAGCCATTTAAACCTTGAGAAGAAAACCCTTGAGAAGTTTTGGGATGATATACATATTTTACACAATCACAAAACTCGTATTTTCACACTGAAAATAAAGGGCACCAGATAATTTGTAAACCTTTGTAACGTGCCAGTATATTTTTAAACCCACAAATGAAGCATATCTATCTACTTATTTCTTATTTTTATATTGTATTCAAATATAAGTCAAATATAAGTAAACAAAATAAAAATTATCCAACTTCATCCCTTGCTGAAAATACTCTTGATCAGTTTCTCAAAATAAATAAATAAATACTCTACGACATTCCACACAGCGCTTTCTAGACCCAAAGTAAGCATAGTTTAACTAGCTCGTGTTGTGGGTTCCAGAATGCGGATAAACATACTTATACTTTTTTTTTGTAAATACATACATATTATACATATATATATAACACCCAGACCAATGCAAATAGACATATTCGGGAATCGAACCCGCGCCCCCTGACGTAGCAGTCGAATGCACTATCGAAAATCTATCAATAAAATGCACCTAAAGAAGTGTCATGACGAATATCAAACATTTGCCATTCCCAAGACTCACCACCTCACCCAGTCCTCCGCCTTCTGCATCCAGCCACTACAAGCTACCGTATTTACGTCAACGGTCCATCTGGCCGAAATTCACTTTACCATACACCCAACTTAAAATATGGTATAGTTGTGAAAATACGTAGGTACTTGGTTAAAAATATCTAAAATTATAATACTTCTAAATTTGAACTTGGCAGGTTTTCATGCGTAACGTAACACTTGATTAATTGTATAATTAAATTTATTATTTATATTAAATTAACCTAAGCGGCGATAGCCTAGTGGTGTACGGACTGCCGAGACGAGATCTCGAGTTCGAACCCCAGTCGCCCCGGGCACACACCTCTGTCTTTTCGTAGTTATGTGTGTATTAAAAATGTAGATTATCGCTCGCTTAGTAATGTGCCCGGTAGATGGCAATAGGCTCGCCCCCTATTACATTGGTACTGTAGCGTCCGGAGGTTGGACGCCACAATACCTCGTGTTGATGAAAAGATAAAACACAAGGATTAAACTTTATATTATCATTTATTTAATTAAAAACTTCCTACATCGAATTTAGGGAGGTTTTACGCGAATATATTTATGTTTACAACGAACTGTAGGGAATCGCGGATTCTGCTCAAGGACTGAGCCTACAATCAGTATATTTAGGACTTCTCTTCGGACGGCGGGCGAGGCCGGCGCCCCAAGTCGCCCGCTGCCAGCCGCTTCGTCCACCAAGCAATTGTTTTTCTTCCGTAAGCTAAATTCAAATACAAAATACTTTATTTATAAACTCTGACTCATGATGGCCAGGTCAACGAACTGTAGTGATCGAACGAGGTCGGAACACTACAGTACTGTAGCGTCCGGGGCTTGGACGCCACAATACCTCGTGTTGATAAAAGATAAACACAAGGAAAGATAGTTATATCTCATTTATTTATTAATTCAACAAAGCTTCCTATATCGGGTTTAGGGAGGTTTTTACGCGTATATATTTATATTTAAGCGAACTAGGGAATCGCGAACTCCGCTCAAGGACTGAGCCTAAATTTAATACACTTATATCTTCTCTTCGGCCGGCGGACCCGGGCGGCGCGCCCAGTCGCTCGCTGTCAGCCGGATAGCCGAATGCAGCTCCAAGCAATTGTTTTTTCTTCCCTATCCTATATTCAAATCAATCATGTATTTATTTTTTAAACTCTGACACATGATGGCCAGGTCAATGAACTGTAGTAGTCGAACGAGGTCGCACACTACAACCAGCTACGCCCTTATGGCCATACATGTGGTAGCTACACTGGAGCCCTAGGCCTACTACATGTGGGACACAAAAAAAAATTTAAGCGAATTGTCCCTTACAATGGGAATAACGAAGCAATCTTTGTAATACTTAATAATCGTTATTAAAATCTCAAATTATAGCAATTAAACTGTAATAACTACTGAAAAACACGAACAAAGAAAAATTGCTTCATTCTTGGCCGGGCAAAAAACCCACACACGACACATTTTAAGGTTTGCCCTGAAGGGACTTAAAGTAACAGAGTACTTTTAAGACCTACCTAACTAAAAACGAAAGATGACATAAAGTGACTTATCCTTACACATTATGCATATGTAATTATAAACCTCTTACATCGCCTACGAATTACTAAATTACTTTTTAATCAATATTAAAGAGAAAGAACTTCACTCCATAAAGAAGAGTCTGATCGAAAACTAACTTTCAATCATCGTCGGCGCTTATGTCCAAAACGATTTGACTCTCTTACAAAGTTCAGATCACTACTCTCAACATCAGACGAAAAAATAATTGCCTAACTCCTACGCTAGAACATCACGAACATAACAAGACAAATCTATTTATCTTCAGCAGCGCAGCAATATGGAATAAACAGAGAATACATATTATTAATAAAATATTACACACAACACGTTATTTACTACGTGAATTATAATTCTACTAAGACTTATAGGGATATAGGCGTGAGTTTATGTTATGTTTATGTTATGTCTTATAGTCCTTATTGGCCCTATTGACCCGCAGGCAACTGTCAATGCTCTTTAGCCATCTTCTTGTTGAGCACATAATAGCACATAAAAGCACATAAAAGCGAAATAAACACAACGATACCGATAAATGCGTCGCTCCAATGTCGCACGACGTCTTTCTTCAAACGGTACGGGATCGATACATCCACTGCCAACTGCAGAATGTTGGCGTTTTCGACTTCTGCGGAAACTAGCGCTTCACCAGCTGTAGCTGTAGCAACCACCAGCTGTATGGAAACCGGCGTTCCTCCACCAGTTGTAGCTACCACCAGCTCCTATGGACAGCAGCGCCTCCACCAGTTGTAGCGTCCGGGGCTTGGACGCCACAATACCTCGTGTTGATAAAAGATAAACACAAGGAAAGATAGTTATATCTCATTTATTTATTAATTCAACAAAGCTTCCTATATCGGGTTTAGGGAGGTTTTTACGCGTATATATTTATATTTAAGCGAACTAGGGAATCGCGAACTCCGCTCAAGGACTGAACCTAAATTTAATACACTTGTATCTTCTCTTCGGCCGGCGGACCCGGGCGGCGCGCCCAGTCGCTCGCTGTCAGCCGGATAGCCGAATGCAGCTCCAAGCAATTGTTTTTTCTTCCCTATCCTATATTCAAATCAATCATGTATTTATTTTTTAAACTCTGACACATGATGGCCAGGTCAATGAACTGTAGTAGTCGAACGAGGTCGCACACTACAGTACCTTAACATAACTGGCGAATCGTGGGTGTGCAATACACCTCTGCCTACCCCTTCGGGGATACAGGCGTGAAGTTATGGTGTGTTATGTTATATTTTTGGGGGTATATGAATATACACGGAGTCTAAGATGATATTACACTAATTGATATTCGGCATGACACTTCCTTGGGTGCATTTTGAGAAACTGATCAAGAGTATTTTCAGCAAGGGATGAAGTTGGATAATTTTTATTTTGTTTACTTAAGACTTATATTTGAATACAATATAAAAATAAGAAATAAGTAGATAAATATGCTTCATTTGTGGGTTTAAAAATATACTGGCACGTTACAAAGGTTTACAAATTATCTGGTGCCCTTTATTTTCAGTGTGAAAATACGAGTTTTTTGATTGTGTAAAATATATATATCATCCCAAAATTTCTCAAGGGTTTTCTTCTCAAGGTTTAAATGGCTTTTGAGGTAACTACAATTATTCAAACGTAGCTATGACCTAATTTCCCTTATTAAGAGGAATCGTGGTCAGAAGGGGGATCAAGTATTAACTTGCTTATTTTTTATATTAATAGAAGAAACTAAATTACCATTTAAACAAAAATGCTATTTCAATCTCACTGTGCAGCTTGTTTAAATATAGTTCCGTGTGGACATACAACTGGTGGAATGTTAAAACCTCCACCTACCCATTCGAGTTAGCATAAATTGTTTAACATATTAATATTGCTTAATATTATTTTATCAAATTCTTATTTAAATTCATTCTGATGATAATTTTTGTTTGTGTACACAAACTTATCAAGTTTTTTTCTCTCCAAGTGGTAGGAATTTCTCTTGTCAAAGTTGTATAATGTGGCGTAATATTTTAAAAGTGTGCAATTGTTAACGCAGATCTTTGAGCTGAGTGAGACGAAGTCGAGCGAAAGCTCCTCATACCAGACTTCAGGATTTTCTTTGTCACAGGTCTCCTCCTAAACTACTAATCCAATCAGAACCAAATTTGGCATGATTAAAGAGGTCAATCAGAGGAGGGTTTATGGATATATTTTGAAAAAATTAATGCTACCACAGAGGAATGATCACCGTTAAAAAAATTCCAGATTCCAGAGCGGGAATTACATAATAACCGCTCAAGACACTGTGACCAAACTTTACACGCTCAGAAAGCATGTCCAGAGTTGTGACTTTCAAAAAGAATTTTCAATATCGGACTTGCCACGGAGGAATCATCAATGTTCAAAATTTTCTAAATCTGAATCCCAAATAGCGGTCAAATCTATTGGATAAGTTTTGGCGCCAAAACAGTATGTCTCACTCAGCTCAACATTGCAAGCAGCGATTCGCCTTGCAGACCTAGTTATTTGTTTCCATAGCACAAAAATATTAAATTATCTTAATTTAGACTCATAGTGTGTCCCCTAAAATCAAACAAATATACAAACAAGGCTGATATAACCCTATAGATATGTTTATATGAAAAGGCTCATGACTTTATTCTCTGACTCTATACTCTGTCAGTTTTCTATACTCAGGCGCAATAACATCAACGTCGAACTATGTAAATTAATTTTATTTATTTTTGTACATTATATTGACTACTATCCTGTGGTAGTGATAGTAGTACCAACTACTACTGTTTACGGACATGAATAAAATAATAAACAAGCAATAGTTTAACATAGCAGTGAGAAATCGGAGCCTCAAAGCCATAAGCGAATGCAGTGGGCAATGGCATTTTAGGTAATTTTACACCTTATTTGTTTCAGCGTGCACGCAATGAACCTAGAAATGCAAAACGAATGGTTGACCCTTTTTTTTTTTTTTTTTTTTTCGTGCGGAAATCCCTTCGGATACCCCCCCGCGTGCCAGCGGGGGCGGTTATGTCGGGCTTGAACCGACTAAAACCGCACGCCGTCTCGGGTCTACAGACGCCGGGGTGTAAGGTTGCCCATAGAGCATATCCCTCGCACCCCGACTGACCCTGGGCCATCTCCGGTTTCGAGATGGCCCCCTCGGGTTTGGGAACCACGGTGTCCCCGTCTTGCCCCGGTTTGGGGGAGGGGCGCTAGTCGCCCCACCGTCCCGGCCTGCTTCTGCTGGGGTGACAGGTGGCCTCACCCGCCACCCCCAGGCCTGCGCTCATGGAGGACGGAGGTCGTTAAGCGACCTCCGGCGCCTGAGTTGCCTGCGACGCGCGGCGAGCAAGTTGCGGGCTCGGCGGACCGGGAGAGTTCTAAGTCTCTCCCGGGCGCGCTCCGCCACCTCCTTCGCGAGCATTACATGCTCGCAGAAGGAGGCGGCGGCGGCCCACGCGCTCGCGCTCCGCACCATTGCCGCAATCATGCTGCCGAGCGAGAGGACTCCCACCCCGATGGCTGCCACGAGGTCACGCCTCGGCGCCTCCCACGCCGGGCAGTCCGCCAGCGTGTGCAGCCCTGAGTCCTCGCTCGCGTCGCAGTGATGACACTCAGGCGTTGGCTCCTTCCTGATCCGATGCAGGTGGTCCCCGAAGCACCCCTTCCCTGAGATCACCTGCGTCAGTCGGTAGGAGAGGCTTCCGTGTCGCCTCTCCAGCCAATCCTCCATGATGGGCCTTACCGCCGCTATTGCGGCGTGCCCTGCGCTTGGTTGCCCAAGTCGTTCCTTCCACTCCACCACGATGGCCTGGCGGAGCTGGGACTGCACGGCCTCGATTTCTCGAGGCTCGGGGTTCCATCCCTGCTCCCGCGCCTCCTTTCGCCACTGGTACAGTTGCGAAAGGGCTCTCGCTTCCAGGTCCCATGGCGGAGTTCCGGCAAGGAGACTCGCCGCCTCGAAGGAGATCGTGCGGTACCCTCGGATGACCCTGATGGCCAGAACTCGCTGCGGAGCGCGCAGCATCCGCACAGTTCTGATCCTCAGGGCCTCCGCCCATATTGGGCACCCATACAGGGCCATGGACCGCACGATCCCCGCGTAGAGTCTCCTGCAGGAGTCATCGGGCCCCCTCATGTTGGGCAACAGCCGAGCCAGAGCAAGAGCTGTGCCCTTCAATTTGGGGGCCAGACTTCGGATGTGCTCTCCGAAGTCCCATCGGCCGTCGAGCACGAGCCCCAAATATTTCATTTGGGGCTTGATGCCGATGCGATTTCCTCCCACGATGAGACTGGATCCCTCGGGTGGCCTGCTCCGAGGCCCATGGAAGAACAGGGCCTCGGTTTTATGCAGGGCCACCTCGAGACCCAGCCGCCGGATCCGCCTAACGACTTGGGCAACCGCGGTCGTGGCCTTTCGGGTCGCTTCGCGGTACGTCGCCCCGCACGCCGTCACGAGCGTGTCGTCCGCGTAGCACGTGACGGCGGCACCGCCTACGAGCTCACCGCGAAGCACCCAGTCGTATCCGATGTTCCACAGGAGCGGCCCCAGGACCGATCCCTGTGGAACACCGCACGACATTTCACGCCGACCGAGACCGGTCACGGTTGGGTAGATGACGGCTCTCTCCGTCAAATACGCCCCGACTATGCGGCGGAGGTAGAGAGGCACTTCGTGATACACGAGCGCCTCCCTAATGCAACTCCAGGGCAAGGTGTTGAACGCGTTGGCGATGTCCAGGGACACCGCCAACATCACCTCACCCCGGGCTACTGCATCCTCCGCCAGAGCCCTCACGCGCATGATGGCATCCACGGTGGAGCGCCTCTGGCGGAAGCCATATTGGCCATCCGCCAGGTCCGGCCCCACTCTTGAGAGGTGCTCGACGAGGCGCTTCGCAATTACTCTTTCAAAGAGCTTGCACACCTCGTCGAGCAACACTATGGGCCGGTAGGCGGACGGCGAGTCCGCCGGGCGCCCCTCCTTTCGGATGAGGACCAGTTTCCCCGTCTTCCACAATTTCGGAAACTGGCCCCGCTCCAAACATGCGCTGAGAAGCCCTCTCAGTCGGGGCTCGAGAGCGTCGTCGACTAGAGCTAGGACCCACGCTCGGCCTGGAATGCCGTCGGGTCCCGGGGCGGTGTGTTTGGCTCTTAGCCTTCTCACCGCCAGCTCTAGTTCTACCCAAGTGACCTCGGGCACGTCGTCGTCTTCTACGTCGGGCGCCATGCGCAACCGAGGCGGAGTCATCTGCGGTGGAACATGTTCCACCGCCCGCGCTGGGAACAGGGAGCCAACAACTCCTCCGAGCAGATCCGGCTGGAGACACCGGGTTAACGGCGGGGCCTTGGGGCGCAGCTTGCCCCTCACCATCCGGTAGGGCCGCCCCCAAGGGTCCCGCTCCAGCGTCTCCAGCAGCTCGCGGAAGGCGTCCCGTTTGGAACGCCTTATCTCCGCTCGGAGGGCTCGTCTGGCCTCCCTGTATCCCTCGTACAACTCCGCCTCTCGGGCCTCCGCATCTGCGGGGCGGCGACGCCTCCTACGGAATCGGGCCCACCGGCGGTGCGTGATCACGCAGCCCCGTCTGAGCTGCGCGATCTCCGACGACCACCAGTAGACCTGACCCCTCGGATTATAGGGCGGAGCCCTAGGCATCGCCGCGTCACAGACACGGGTCATGGCCTCCCGGAACCACTCCGCCTCATCGTCTATGCTGACAGGCCTGTCCGGCGCAGGGGCCCAGGCCTGTACGATGGCGGCTTCCAGGAGGAGCTCCCGATCAAGTCGCTTAAGCGCCCAACGTGGCTCGGGTGGAGCCGGTGCAGCCGGCGCGTCGCTCGCAGGGGGGGACACGTCAAACCGAATGTATCGGTGATCCGAACTTGTGTCCTCCCCCAAAACGACGCGCCAGCCCTGAACACGTCGCGCCAACGAGGGGCTCGCGAACGATAGGTCCACGATGGAGCTACCCCTCGAGGTCACGAACGTGTCCACGGCTCCCCGATTTAGGAGGACTAGGCCGAGTCGTGCGGCCCAGTCCACCAGTGCCCTGCCTCTATGCCCCGTCGCGCCCCTTTCGTGTCGGGAACCCCAGGCATACGACCAGGCGTTGAAGTCCCCGAGCACAAGGACCGGACGGGGCTGGCAGGCATTGACGACGACGGCCAGCTGACGGAGCCACTGCTCATATGCAGCTTGGTCTCGGTTCGGCGTGATATAAGCGGCCACGACCGCTATATCCCCAACCGCCGCCGCCACGCAGCCGGGTCCCCTTGCAACGACGGCAAGAGGGGGGCTGCCGGCGGCAGGGTTGTGCACCAGTGCCGCCGACCCATCCAGCGCGGTTTCCCAGGTAGGCCCGAGGAACCGGTGGGTGTATGGGTCGGCGACAGCGGCGGCATTTATGGCCCACTGTGCCATGCTCTGGCGCAGAAGATCCTGAGCATGGGCACCGTGGCCAACGTTCACCTGCAGGATGCGGAGTTGAGGATCCATTATGGAACCCCCATCTCCGCATCCCGCTGCGAACTAGGGGCGGAAGGTCGGCCTCCCGGCTTCGGCTCCCCTCCGGCGCAGGCCTTGCTGCCAACCCTATGGTCAGCCGGCTTGCCCCCCGCTGCACATCTGAAACAGTGCAACGGGGCGCTACACGTGCCGGCCTTATGACCGGGCTGGCCACAGCGGAAGCAACGGTCACCCGCCGTTACCTCCGCTGTGCAGTGCACCCCCACATGGCCCACCGACAGGCACCTGAAGCACCTTGCCGGTCGGGCCTGCAGGAGCCGTGCCTGCGCCCTCAGGAAGCCTCCTACCAGGAGGCTCCGCCCGTCAGCGACCTTTTGGGCCGCCGCGATAGGGCAGCCGACAACTGCTGCCCCCTGTCCACCGTGGCCGAAGCGAATAGCTCCGGCCTTCACTGTGTCCGGGGAGCAGTCCCCGGCCTCCGCCACGGCGAGCCTAAGCTCCTCAGCCGTGACGGAGTCGTCCAGGCCCGTGATGCGCACTTCTGCGCATTTAATGGGCCTGGACACCCGGACATCGGCTGCATCCAGCGACTCCCTCAGCCTAGCCGCTAGGGCGTCAGCCTTGGGGCCACTGGCGGCGCCGGGGACCTCGAGAAGCCGGGCTCCCGTCCGTGTGCTCTTGCACCGGACGCCTGGGATCTCGAGGGCCTTGAGGTCGACGTTGGCCTTCACCTTGGCCAACACCTCGGCATACCCCATGCCTCTACCCGCTGCCTCGGCCGTCAGGGTGACGACGACGGCCGTAGTGCGGGGGGCACGGAGCTTCCCCGGCGCTGCTTTCGCGGCGGCCGCGGCCCTCCTGGCCTTTTTGGCGGCCTTCTTGGCGGCCTTCCGCCTCTTCTTGCTGGCTCCAGCCACCTCCCAGCCCCCTTCCAATGGGGTGGAGGTAGCCGGAACCACGGCTGGGGCTGGGGCTGGGGCCAGGGCTGGGGACGTCTTCCCCTTGCCCTTCCCCTTGCCTTTGCCCTTCCCCTTACCCTGAGCGGGAGGGGGCTGAGGAGCCGGGACCGGCAGAGTCGCAACCGCACCCGCGGCCGGGCGGGTAGGGCCCCTTTGGGCTACAGCCGCGTAGCCGGCCGCTGGTGGCGCCAGAGGCGGGCGGCGGATGGAGTCCATTAGGGCCTCCATCCGACACATCATCCTCTCCTCCAGCGCCTCCATATAGGGGAGCCAGGACTCCGCCGGCGGTGCCCTCGGCTGCGCCAGCCGCACCGACGGTGCCGGCTGCTGGACCGGTTGCACCGGCCGCGCCGACAGCGCTGGCTGCGCTGACCGACTCGCGGACGAGCGAGTCACGCGTGTCTGCTCCGCCGGCTGCGCCCTTTGCGCCGTTTGGGCCGAGCTCGCCATCCCCTTCTTGAGCTCCTCGACGGCTGCAGCTAGTCGAGCCGTCTCTCGACGGGACTCGGCCAGCTGCGCCGCCAGGCCCTCATTCTCGGAGGCGATGTCGAGCACAATGCTCAACATCGCCTCCTGCTCAGGGTTTGGGGACCCCTGGAATGACGCGGTCACCTTTTGGAGTCTCTCCAAAAGAGACCGCGTCCTCCCGCTCGGTTCCGTCACCGCCGAGGTGGAAGGCCTCGGTGGCGATTTTTCCGCGGCCCTCCCAGTGGCCGAGGGGGCCCGGCTGGGTTGCCCACCCCTCAGCCCTCCTCGCGCCCGGCGGACTGCAGCCACCTTAGGCGCCCACATGGTCGCCTCATCGCTGGAGGAGGCCGTCCCGGTGAGGGTGTAATCCTCATCCGACACACCCTCCCCCAGTCGCTGCTTCCTTGGGCGCCGTTTGCGCTTCTGCGCCTTGACGCCCAATCCTAACGGGCTGCTCGCCCTACTCCTTTCGCTCGCGGTGTCGAATTTCTCCGACACCGCCGAGGTGTTTGGCGTCACCTCTACGCCCGCCTGCTGCGCGACCTCCGCGCAAACTCCGTCCTTTTCTGAGTCCATATTCTTGCCTTTGTCTGTTTTTTTTATTTTTATCCGGTCCGGTTTTTCTTTGTTAGAGAGATTTATGTCCATAACTTATCCCACGAGTATGGGGGAAAGGTGGTCCATCCAGGCGGAGCCCCCTGCACCTGGATAAGCCTATATACTATGGAGGTCGGCTGGTATCCATAGGTTTTTACGACTTCGCTGTCGGGTGTTATAGACTTTTCCTTGTCGTGGGCCGGCCAATAAAGGCAAGCCCTCCGGTCAGCAAGTTCACGGCGTACCCTTCTGGAGCCACCAGTCAGGTCGTTGCTGATCACCTGCCGATTACGGAACGCGAGAGGATGGCTAGTCCTCTCTCACCGGCGGCGGCACAAGTGCCCGTCGGCCCCTGCGTTGGCAGTGGGCCAACCCGCCCCTGGATCCCGCAGGACCCTATGGTGGCCTCAGCCACAAACACCATCGCTCATCCTGTCTCCTCTGAAAGCAGAGGAGTACGGAGAGCGATGTGTTCCCGCCACGTTGGGTATTCGCCGACGATCAATGCCAACCCCATGAAGGGGAAGCCATTGACCGCCGCCCAGGGTGTACCGGCCGCTCCGATTCCGTTCCCCCCGGACTGCAGCGGGATCGGAATCGGAACGACACGCGAGGAGGTTACCCAACACACACCCCACGAATGGTTGACCCTAGGTGAATTTTGTATTCCCATAGCCTTAAAATGGCGTACCATAATATACGACTGGTCACCGGCCTTACTTAAATTTTACCTAAATGCATTCCAGTTGACCCTCCCCGACCAAAGCAATCTGGTCAGATGGGGAAAAGCCACAGATAAAACATGTAACTCATGTGGTGAAGCAACTGGTACGGCTAGGCACCTACTAGTGGGTTGTAAAACGCTATTAGACCGGGGTCATTATTCGCGCCGTCACGATAAGGTATTAGAAATCATACGTGAGGCTGTAAGTTTGGCGGTAGCTAGAGCGAAAAAAGGATTAACCACAAACCAAAGAAATGACATTGCGTTTGTAAAGGAAGGCTGCTCAAAGAAATCACCTCAAAAGCCATATTCAATTTTGATAGCTGCCGTTGACTGGACAATACTCGTAGACACGTATGAGAAGCACTATAGGATACCGGAGGATGTCTGTGCCTCATCATCCAGACCCGATATATTCCTTTTTTCACGATCGCATAAGCGTGCAGTGCTTGTAGAACTCACAGTACCGTGGGAAACTAATATACCTAAAGACCACGCTATAAAGACAAACAAATACTTTGATTTGACTAACGAGTTAACCAAAAACGGCTACGTGGTTAAACTCTATGCCGTAGAAGTAGGACCCAGGGGAATTCCAGCTAAATCCCTGTACAACTTACTTAAAGACCTCGGATTGCCAAGAGCTTCAGTAAGCTCTTTATTAAAACGTATATCAAAAGCGGCATTGTTAGGATCGTACCAAATTTGGATAGGTAGGGGGGGGAACACTACTGACGGTGGAGGTGAGCGCTGATGCATCACAAGGTGGCCACCCTAAACCTACATCTGGGTCGCAAGTCCCAGTCGCCGTCATGGTGTTCCTCTCTGTACCACGCTATGGACCCGGCGACCGCACGGTGAATCCATGGAGTGCTGAGAATCGGATCTCTGTAGCGTAGATAGACAGATCACAATTTTATTTAGAATATGAACTAAGGAAATTATATTATGCCTTAGCTGCTGAAAGCAAATATTTTAACAATCTATGCAACTAACTTTTCTAATGGGTCTTAATTTTTTTTTACAGTGAACACTACACTATTTACATACGGGTTGCAATGGGATTGGGTATCACCAATGGCAAAAATATTGCAATCCAATGAATCTCCTACAGGCAAACTTCTAACAGATTCTGAGATATCATTAGTAGCCGGAATACCATCTTTAGCAGTTATTGTATGCATTTCTATTTTGCTTTATGTCGTGGACACATATGGCAGAAAGCTAGCTCAATTAGTAACTATTGTACAAGATATAATATAAAATATATTCATCCGCACATTGAATCCACGAAATTTGTTAAAGGACTAGCAAGTGCACTACATATTGTGTTGTTTGACTACTTCTATCGATACAAAAATATGATAGAGGAATTTAACTTTGTCAATAACCGTATCCGCCTTCCTAACGAGTTCTCATATCAAGCAAATACACTTCTCATCAGAAAAATCGAAACACCTTGCAAGTTTGTGTTTTCTAAGGATTATCAGAAAAATATGTACATTTAGGAATAAATGTCAAACGTCGTTTAATAGTGAAAAATATGAGAGTTTAGATTGACATGGTCATTTACATTAAAATTAGAATTATAAACGGGATATTTACCATGTTTAGTATCTTTTTCGAGAATCCGATATTTCGGCACTGTTACAAGTACCATGATCACGGATGTACTGGAAGATACTAAACATGGTAAATATCCCGTTTATAATTCTAATTTTAATGAAAAATATGAGGTTTTCAAATTCTAATGTTTTTGTTCTAAATTCAGATTAAATTTTCATAGGTTTCGTATTTTGTTTAATTAGCCATTTTTACCCTGTATGGAGTGTGAAGAAAGTGGATAAAATAACACGTAAATGAAAAAGAGCGTTTATTTAATAACTTGTATTCCCTCCCCGAGCTTTTATTACTGCTTCCATACGGGTTTTCATCGATCGGATGAGAGTCACGATCACATGTTGTGGCTCTTGGATTGCATTTTGCAGCTGGCTAAGTGTTCCTGGGGCAGGATCTCTTGCACGAATTCGTCTCTTTAACTCATCCCATAGATGTTCAATGGGATTCATGTCTGGGCTTCTTGATGGCCATTCCATAATGGAGATACCGACTTCGGTAAGATAGTCACGTACGACGCCCGCGGTGTGAGCCCTAGCATTGTCGTGCATGAATATGAAGCTAAAGCCCTTTTTAACAGGTATGTTTTGGGTGGGATTTCAATACTTTTTTCCAAGAAATCGTACCTATTTTTTTCTTTTTGTGCCACGCCCGCGTCTTTTGTTAACCTTAGAAGTCATTTTACGTTTCATAGCAACTTTTTTTGTAGGCAAATCATCTGAAATTTGAGCTCGAGCTAAATTGGACCGCAGGGCCCACTCCCGGCCGGGAACTTTTTTGACCCTACGTTTTTTATACAATAATTTGGGTAAATCAGGTCGAAACAGTTCCCTTAGCCTATTATATTCAAAAATATAGCGCTTTCTTGCGCCTTGAATTGCCTTGGGTCAAAATTCATTAAATGGATTCCGTTAAGATTTTTCACTCTAGATAGAGCCACGTAAGCTTGACCACAGGAAAATATAGATGAGCCAATGGTCTCAACATTCCTAAATACTCGGTATTCTAACACCATTTTAGACTCTAGCCCAAGACCGCAGCAGCCCGTAACACCACAGAGTTCTGTACACCTGACAGTATGTACTTAGTTCGTACCTATCGTACCCGGCTTTTGATTTTCGAAAGTAATTTATAACAATAGAAGCCTGATTTTTTAGGTAAGCAGTATTTAATAAGCTATACAGTGTACATTATGTATACATGACAATATTTTATACCCTCCCCCCTCTTCTTCTCCACCCCTCCTCATCGTATTCTCATTGTATCACTGGTGCATAAATATTTTTATTAAAAATTCGATATTTCATTAAGCCAACTCACGCTTGACCGATTTCTTAAATGTCTTATGACATACTTTATAACCCCTCCCCCTCTTCTCCACCTCCTCTTCGTATTCTCAATGTATCACTGGTTCATAAATATTTTTATTAAAAATTCGATATTAGATTGAGCTAAATCACGCTTGACCGATTTCTTAAATTTCTTAATTTATTGTTAATTTACATTTAACACACGACCTGTGTGCCAAATTTCATAACGCTAGGACAATTTGGAAGTGGCCTAAAGGTTTTGATTACCGGTCAGTGACAAAATTAGCTATATTCACAGGGTCATATTTCAGGATCTAATGAAGCTATATCTATGAAATTTGGCATACTGCTATAATACTAGTATATGATTACGCAGGTACAATTTTATTTCTGTAATTGCAATAGGAACTGAGCTACAGGGGGGTCAAAAGTGGGTCGAAACGGTTCGTGTAAGCAGTGCACGGCATGCGCGCGGCCCGTTGCTGGAACTTGGCCGGCGCACTACTGTGCGCTTAGATTATAATTAGTATCATTATCGCTCACTGCAACAGTCTTATTATTACAACAACTATTTTATAATATAAATCAAATATTATGTTCTTATCACGTGAGCCGCTTTTCTAAGCAGCTACACTGTTGTAAATATAGATTTCATTCTTATATAATTATAATTATTTGCTTTAGGAGTCCTATCTTGTTTGTGTTTGGCCTTACAGCTGTTTAACACAATCATAATTATGCTTTCACAAGATGACATGTTATGCAAATTTCTTGTTTTTCAATTTTATCTAATTTATTTAATACAAACAAAGATCTATTTTCTAATGTAGTCGTAGTTCATTATGATATTACAAAAACATGCTTTGATCACTTCTCTAACTGCCTCTGTGGCGTAGCGGTAGTGTATTCGACTGCTACGACAGGTGGCGCAGGTTCGATTCCCGCTCAGCGCAAATAATTGTATGCATGAATATGTCTATTTGCGTTGGTTTGGGTGTTTCTATGTATAATTATGTATTTACAAAAAAAGTATATAAGTATGTTTATCCGCATTCTGGAAGCCATAACACAAGCTAGTTAAACTATGCTTACTTTGGGTCTAGAAAGCGCTGTGTAGAATATAGTAGAATATTTATTTATAAATCTTGTATAAAAATTAAATATAATTCTACTATTCTAATTTCTAAAAGGGTACAGCTATGACAACGATAATTTTGCTTTCAATTTACCTATGAAAATACCTATACCTATTGCAAATACCTATTCAAATTAGAATTGAATCGTTTTAATTTGTCATTTATTATAAGAATTGGGTACACATGCCGATGGTAACAGCGTAAATATAGACAATAATTTTATTTAGTTTTTGAGATAGGTAATAAATTAATGCTTTGAAAATCTAGAATTCAAATATGGAATACGATATGAACACGCAAATTGTATAGAATGCTGCTGCTTGAAGGTGACATTCGAGACATTAGTTAGATATCATTCAGTCAAGCTGAGAAAAATAAACAAATATTTCCACCACTCATTAAAAGATCTAAAGCGGGAGCGGTCTATTTACATAAACATCGATTCTGATGTCATGCCCAAATTCACATACCCTCCAATCCATTAGTGTTAATTGCGCCTCTGATTACCTAACTTCAATTTTTTACAAATTTGTGAGCTATTTTATATTTTTTGGGTACCGAAAATTTGCATATGAAATAAGCAGTTTAGCAAGTTCACAACTTTAATAAAGATGAATGTGAAGTGAAGCATCTTATTACAATAACTGCAATGCGACAATATTTCAAGTAATCGCGACTTCCCAAACTTGGTCTGAATACTACTAAAATTTATTGCGGTAGAATACTTGTATTTATGTGTACTGTCTGTGTCATAACCGATGAGTCTAGTGTACGTGCTGTACTTCCAGCAATTTTCATACCACATTTAATTAATAATGTTTTTGAAGTGATAACTTCTTTTCGCGCACCGCACATAGATTTTTCCGTAGGTAGTAAGTTAGGCTGACCCGTCACGCTCTGAGGTGAAAGGCTCGATCGGGTGAACTCGGGACCGCCGAGTGTACCCGAGCGTGAAAGATACAGTCAGCTGCTCTTCGCTGTTGTGTCGCTGTGTTTAGTATATTCAATTCATGCGTAATAATTGTCTTTATTAATTTAATAGTTATTATTGGTACGTAATAAAAATTAAATTATTTGGTTTAATAATTTTGACATTGTGAGGTTAGTGTGTGTAGTTAGCGGTTTATCGTGCTAATATTATATATTGAAATAATTAAGTTTTCACTACTGCCGTGCGGTCTTAAGCACCCTTTTTTTTTTTTTTTTTTATTATCGTGCGGAAATCCCTTCGGATACCCCCCCGCGTGCCAGCGGGGGCGGTTATGTCGGGCTTGAACCGACTAAAACCGCACACCGTCTCGGGTCTACAGACGCCGGGGTGTAAGGTTGCCCATAGAGCATATCCCTCGCACCCCGACTGACCCTGGGCCATCTCCGGGTCTTAAGCAAACACTCTTTTAATTTTTTTATTTCACAAGCTACACCATTTCAAAAATAATATCAACTTGAACAGGATTTCCTGATTTGTTAGCATCTGAACCCCTACTTCATGCAGTTGCAATTAAGTAACTTAGTATAGGTGTTCAGTTTGTATGAAAGTACCAATTATAATAGACAACATTTTATAGGCAAGTAAACAAAAATAATGAATTGTTAATAATGATCAAATTCTACATACTAGAGTATCGCGTGTTCAAATTCCACCTATGTTTAACAAATATATACATTTTCTGTGATATATTACATTTAAAATGTTCAAGTATTGTAATTTTGTTTGTACAATTTCAAATTGACTACGTACTTTCAAAGTGTTCACATCTAAATTCTGAATAAATACCAATTAAAACTTCTTACTGTAGCTGGCGAAAAATATTAATTCGTTGAATTATTTCTGAATCAGGTTTCGTTCCTGTTTTGCATTACCGACCTATATTTCAACTAAATGTCTGTTCATATCATTGTCATCCTAGCTGTATCCTGGTTGTCTCCAAAGCTTCTTATGGCCTAACTGGCAATTAAAAGCGGCCAAGTGGAGTCGAGTCGGACTCGCCCATGAAGGGTTCCGTAGCAGCAAGTGACATAATGTTTTTTGAATTGAATGAAAGGTAAATTGCGGTTTACGATTTATGACGAGTTAAAAAGAAACTACTTACTAGATCTCGTTCAAACCAATTTTCCAACCAATGTTACAGGGGGGGGGGGACACATTATTTTATCTGAAGACCTATCCATAGATATCTACATATATGGGTTTGATGAAAAATAATTTTATAGTTTCAGTTCTAAGTACAATAAATTTTGGGGGTTCCCCCCCCAAAATTTATTGTGTTTTTTTTCTATTTTTGTGTGAAAATCTTAATGTGGTTCACAGAATACATCTACCTTCCAAGTTTTAACAGCATAGTTCTTATAGTTTCGGAAAAAGTGGCTGTGACATACGGACGGACAGACAGACAAACTTGGCGAATCTATAAGGGTTCTTTTTTGGCATTTGGCTACGGAATCCTAAAATGTGAAATATGAAAACATGTTTTTTTAATAAAATCAACAATACTATTTGTGATACTATTGTGGAAGCAGTGCTTATGACTGAAAACCTGAGTCATCTCAGCTTAGTGTGCGCATAAGCTAGGAGTCAATTACTACATAGTATTAAACAAAGTCGATTTCTCTGTCCCTATATCCCTATGTATGCTTGAATCTTTAAAACTACGCAACGGATTTTGATGCGGTTTTTTTTAATACATAGAGTATAACCTTTTTTATTTTTAGGGTTACACACCGGCTAGACCAGGTGAGCAACGGAGTTCTTAATCCCAGGGCGCCTTTCTACAGAGGTTCTTAGGTGGTGCACAGGTCAGCTGATCTCCAATGAAACTCAAGGATCAGTTGTACATACATATATTTATAAACAGAGAAATCGAAAAGACACAGATAGTAATACAGTAGGTAGTCACACATAAAACAGGAATACAGATATATATAAGTCAGGTTAAGTGGTCATAGCACACAGACAGATACACAGAATAATTTACACAGCAAGATACAACAGAACACAGGTACACACATATGCAGACACACAGAATAATTTACACAGCAAGATACAACAGAACACGTACACACATATGCAGACATGCAACTACTTCCGTACCCAGTGGCGATTCTCAAAGATGCCAGCCAGGAGTGGCACAGCTCAGCAATACTATACACCAGCCTCGCGCCGGTCAGCAGTAATGCAATGAACAATTATGTTATAAGTAAATAGCTTGACCTTATGAATCTCGTGTATTTGCGGGACCGCCAGGGGTTGGGCACCGCCAGAACAGATCCCGGAGCTTTCCTTGTGATCTGCTTCCCAAGGACTAGGTATCCAAGCCTCCACGACTTGACGATCTCAGAGTCACTGCTGTCTGACTTATTTTTATAGGTTTTTTCCAAAACTAACGACCCTGTGATGAAAATATACAAATTTTATCAATAACACATCCCCATTATGCGAACACACCGACAGCAATGGAATAAAATAACTTACCAGATCAAAACCGGGAACAAACACGCACTATAACCTCCAAATCGGGTAATATATTTTTCTCAATAATATCAATTCACAAAAATAACTTCAGTGGACACGAATAATGACCTCTCAAACAAAAAATGAATCATAGGGTCACTGCGACCATCCTTATATATTAAATTATTTCTGGATCTTGCTAGAATAGTACCCATGTGGATATACACCTCGAAACTTCCTTGAGACTGACATGACAACAATTCGTGATCCGAACGCATAACTCACGCCATCTGACGGGGAATCGCTAAAGTCAGCCACATCGATGCAATCACAGTAATTGCAACTGTGTCCTACAGATGGCGCTAACCACAATTACACCTTCACCAGTATTGAATTGTGACAAGAGTAATTGAAGTGGAAGGTTTATATGTATAATAACATCCATTGCACCCGTGCGAAGCCGGGGCGGGTCGCTAGTAGTTTCTAAACAGAAAGCAGAATACGTGTAGAGCGCGAGAAGCGTAAACCCAATATTTCAACGATAATGCAGCAATGCCGTGGGCGTCGTTACAGTGCAAACAATTTGAAACTATGCAGTAAAATGAGTTACTCACTAATTAATGTGTAAGCCGCCGAACATTAATAAGCTTGACAACTCTGTTTAAACGCTACATTTGGTATACTTAATCTAGATAAGGTTGGCTAAATTAATGTGCCGAGCGCTTTGTTGCCATACGGCCGGTGAAATAACAATATTGTTTAGAAGGGGGGTGTTATACATTTGTTTATTATGATACTGGAAACACAGCGAATACGAAAGTAGTGTTACATTTTTTTTAATTTTTTTTTTAAAGAATATATGCAACCGAAATACTAATATTCCCCCTAACCCCTCCAACTAAGCTAAATTGCTTGTGTTAGGAGTGGGTTCACGTCGGTAGTGTAATGGCCAGGATTCGAACCCGGGACCTCTCGATCGTAAGGTCGACTCCTTAACCACTAAGCTACCAACGCTTAACATACTGTAATAATGTTAATATTTATTTTGTATTTAAGATTTAATCACGATAAATATAAAAAAAAAGAAGTGGCACTCTGGGAGTGCCGATAGAAGTGAAAACTTGAACAATAACGTGTGTATTTTTTAATCTTAATCATCTATCTCTCCCTCCCTCCTTAATCACTAAGTTCCTTCCGCCCTCAAGCCCTCGAACTCACACTCTCCCTAGATCGCGAACTAGACAATGAGCAGGTCGAAATTTCCAGAATAGCAGCGGAAAAAAACTAGTTCCATACTCATATTCCATAATCTTTATATATATATTTCTTGTGTGCGTGTGTAGGTATGTCACTGAACTCCTCCTAGACGGCAGGACCGATTTTGATGAATTTTTTTTTGTGAGTTCAAGGGGATTCGAGGATGGTTTAGATTCACAATTTGGTCCACAAAAAATTAGGGTTCCGTGCAAAAGAACTAAAACCATAAAAATCGAAATCCACAGCTAGTTACTTCTATTTTTCAATGTATTCATGATGACGAAATAGATTCAAATAGGATGAAAACATAACACTAATTTATAAACAAATGAGCACTTTTTGTAAAAGAATTAAAAAAAAAAAAAACCATTTTTTTAATATATTTCATTTGACCACATTTTTCCTTAAATTTCATATTTTTCTTTTGTTTCAGCTTCTGTCAATTCATACAGAATGAAACATTTAAAACAAATAAAAATCCTTTATTTGCGAATACCCAGGCATACAGTAATTTCGAAGGTGTTGGACCCGTAGTCTTACGAGGTTGAAACTTACCTGGTAGTACAATACTGAAATAAGCCTGTAACGAGGATACTAGTAGTAGTAGTAGTATCTCGTTATTGTACACCAAGAATAAGATAAAAAGAAATACAAATATTACATTATGGTATATGCAATTGGCAATCTCTTACAGGCAACCATTGGAAGGAGTAAAAAGTCGGAATTCGTATTTGGGTAGTGTGGTGTACTTGATCAATTTACTAATAGTCTTGTACTAGTACTACTTAAACTAGTAAAATGTAATGTCTGCACGTAGTATTATAACCAAATAAAAAAGGCAGTGGCACTCCTCGAGTGCTGACAGAAGTGAAAACTTGAACAATTACGTGTGTATTTTTTTAAATTGTTATCATCCATCCTCTCTTTTTTTACGTGCGGACACCTCCACGGGCTTCACCCCATCGGAGCTAACGGTAAGATGGGTATGTTGGAAATGAACCAACTAAAACCGCACGGTGTCTCTTTTGCATCAGCCAAGTGGTACGGGGAATCTGGCGTGCCCTAGGAAGGATATCCCAGAGACCCCGACCGGCTCCGATCGCCAGCGCTGGCGACCCCGACGCGTTATTGGGGATCTAATCCCCCCTCCCTTTAATAGAAGCGCGCGTGGAAATCATCAATCCCTGCATTTCTCCGTACCTATCCATCCCTTAATCCAGCCATCCATTTAACCATCCAGCTACAACAAAGATGGCATTGTTATAACAAAAAAAATGGAAAACGTCTTAGTGATACGTAGACGTCTCGGTGACGATTAGTGAGATTAAAAAAAAACGCGAGCTTCATGACTTATCTTCACCCAAAAAGTGCTTTCCATATGCTCAACGCGCTTAAAGAAATTTTTACTTTAAAAAACATGCCACCCAATTACATCTAGGCACCTTTTTACAGCAACAAATTTTATTTTTAATTATATTTTCCTCCACACACGTGCGACCATATAAATTAAAAGGGGATTTTTCACAAATTACATGACACACACTGGGGAACGCGATTACATCCAATTTTATACGAACACGTACAAAAATGAGATTAAATGAATACTCATAGAAATCGGGTTAATGGGAAAAAATAAATAATTGAACAACATACAGTGAGTAGACGGGTAACGTTGCTTAATCCTTTTGCAACTTCAGAATGAGATTTTCATTTGTAAAGGGATTTTATAGAATGAAAGAGTTTTACGCTGTATTTAATTTTACAGAAAGAACACATCTGTTCCAGTTTTTATAAGTCTAGGAGTGAGCTCACGTTGTATTGGTTGTCAAATATTCGTTAGCTGTGACATAAACATCTCATATAAAAGCTTTTGTTTGCACAGGAACGGTTCAGGGATGGTTGGGTGCTGATATATTTTTATATCAATTAATAATTAGAGTTCCAATGTGTGTGCATTGTACAGTATTTCTGTTGTGTGTATGGGTCAAATTTTATCATAAATAACTTCAGTAAACTAACTTCAGTATGCTCAGAAGCGTCATTTGAAAAGATGCAACATTGAGCCGTCTCAATGGCGTAGGGTGGTGCAAAGAGGAGAAGCGATTTAGAGGAACAGCGAAAGGCACACCTCGACGCTAAACGCAATGAGCTGAAAGTCCGCCCACCTGGTGTCATTCAGTACCATTATGTAGGTGGTGTTCTCACGTGCCCTCAGTGTGCACGAGAGTTCACCGCGAAGATCGGTTATGTTAGCCATCTTCGAGCGCATCAGTGCCGAGCCGACTAAGAGTCGAAGTGATCGCCATGGCCGAAATCGGTCGGAGGCATCATCATCATCATCAAACTACACGTTTTAATTTTGATACTTATAAATTAATCCTACGTTCGCACTAATATTATGTCCTACTATTCTATCCTATCCTACTTATATTATAAATGTGAAAGTTTGTGAAGATATTTGTAAGTTTAAGGTTTGGATGTTTCTTACTCACGCTCACGCTCTAATTGCTGAACGGATCTGGCTGAAATTTAGAACAGAGATAGATTATAGTCCGGATTAACACATAGGCTATCCTATTTTTATCCCTGGAATAGTTTCCCATGGGATGCGGGAACGGGATCAGCTAGTGGATGGTATAAGTAAAAAACAGACATGAGAAATACCTAAGTAATAAATAAATAAATATTTTAGGGCGAATTACACAACGCCATCTAGACCCAAACATCATCAATCATATGGGTTCTAGAATGCGGATAAACATACTTAAATACGTTTTTTTTTGTAAATAAATACATATTATACATAGCGGCGATAGCCCAGTTGTTTACGTAACGGACTGCCGAGACAAGGTCTCGAGTTCGATCCCCAGTCGCCCCGGGCACACACCTCTGACTTTTCATAGTTATGTGTGTATTAAAATGTTGATTATCGCTTGCTTAGGAATGTACCCGGTAGATGGCAATAGGCTCGCCCCCTAATACATTGGGACCTAAACATAACTGGCGAATCGTGGCTGTGTAAAACACCTCTGCCTACCCCTTTGGGGATACAGGCGTCAAGTTATATATGTTTATGATTATACATAGAAATACATACTTCATTGGTGTAATAAACGGAGGCTAACTCGGAGACGTCTGGACTACCATTTAAAGTTTAAGGAAAATGTAAACAGCAGAAGAAGTTTAATTAAATTTTAAGCATTTTGTATGCTTACTTTTTTCTAAAGATTTTACATCGGAAAAAGAGAACATCTAGGACGGGACTTGAACCCGCGACCAGTCCCTTACAGGGGGAATGCTCTGACCAACTGAGCCACCTAGACACGTCCCAGATATTCGAAATTCTCCGATACATTATACGTCTTAAGGTCTACTGGTCGCGGGTTCAAGTCCCGTCCTAGATGTTCTCTTTTTCCGATGTAAAATCTTTAGAAGAAGTTTAGTTTATGCTACTCTCAATAACATAAAATCTAAATAGGCAGAGCTAGTTTTGTAACATGCTTTACTTTATCACACCGCTGAATAAACACAAAACCACACCTTACATGCCACACGCACGAAACGGAAGCTGCGGTCATCTTACAGCCGTTCACTTTTACCACAAAAGAAGCAATTGAATTCAGCTATACCTCCGCCAGGAACTTATAAAAAACGAGTTTATGACCCTTCCACACAGTGATAAAACGTTAATTGTATCTTTTGTGCGGGGAAGTTGAAGGGACTCGTAAAATATTGTGGCTGGCCCTCAGCCATAATGCTTTGATGTTCAACGCCGATAGAGGGCGCAGCTGTCAAGTGATACTGTAGCTTTACAGGTTGGGCAAGATCGGTTTTATAGTATACGACATGAAAGTGGAGCATGTTTTAGGTCTTACTGATGACAAACATTATACATTTTATTTTAAAACAGAAACAATTTAATTTGAGCTGATACTAATAAACGGAATCAGAGGATTGCATTCAACAGACTACGTTGCTCCACGTATTTGCAAGCCCTGAATTAGCATGCTTTTTAAATTTTGTAAATTTCGGCACGTTGTTTACCGTCCTTAACAAGATTCACTGTTAAACAAGAATTTATTTGAACTTTGCAAGAATTGCAAACTCGCAGCCAAATTACACGAAGCTCCATTACGATGCCGGCAAAATTGTGGACACGGTATACATATCTTTACTTTTTGTTGAATAAAAAAAAACATATTTTTAACTAGCAACCTCAACTAATGTTCGATCTTCTTCTACGGTACCTTTTTTTCGGATACCCCCCCCCCCCCGCCGGCCAGTGGGGGCGGATATGTCGGGCTTGAACCGACTAAAATCGCACGCCGTCTCAGGTCTTCTACGGTACCTACGATTTATTATGATAAACTTAAGTCGACTTGGTAGCCGATTTGCACTAAATCGCAAACCTCGCTCGAAGCGACCCTTTTTAAAATAAATATTTTTTGCAATGGATGTTGAAATAATAAATTAATAAGTGTTATAAAAAATTTTAGAAATAGTACAATCAATGACAAAAGTTGATGAACATTAAAATATTTACAATCCCTTTTTTATAGAGGAATACATGTACCAATAATAGCTGTACAAGTTTAGACGGCCTCTGTGGCGTAGCGGTAGTGCATTCGACTGCTACGTAAGTAGGCGCGTGTGCGATTCCCGCTCAGTGCAAATATTTACATATACATGAATATGCGTATCGTAGAATCGTATCGTAGAATATTTATTTATTTATTTAAGTAATTTTATAATTCCTAGAGGACAAACTTCATATATTTCATGTTTTGTTTATTATTGTATGAAAGGTTTAATCACCATTCATAAATTAGAATTTGTTAAGCTACTTTTGTTGTTGACTGTACGTTGCAGGGCCATATATATATCATCTCTTACGGAGTTATTCAGTTGTGCTGCTTTGGTGGTTGGTCAATTAAGACAATTTGCAAGTGCGGAAACAACCAAGCTTTTGTATTTCAATTATTTTCACAGAGTCTTGTTCTACGTCGTACGTATGATACTTTGGGATAATGCAGTTAATTGAAATCATTTTACTAATTAAAATCATGTAGAATATGCAATTTACAATCTTATCGGTCGGAATTTCGTTCAATAGACTTTCTAAAGATTAAATTTAAATTTTGATATTAGCATCAAAATATGTCTAGTTTCACAACAGAATTAATACAAATATCACATACATATAGACATTTCATACATGGAATAAAACTTTAAGCTTAGAAAGATATAAATATCAAACAATGGCTCAGAAATAAAATTTTGATAACAGATTTTTTTTATTTCTTCGATTATAATTTATTTTACTTTACAGGCACTAGCGAGAAATAAATTCGACTTAAGTCAGTCCTAATAATAACACGCAATCTATGCAAAATTATCTACAAAATACAGTTCAAACCTTTACATAGATTCCACATTGAATTATTTAGATAGATCACTTTACAAAGAGCCTACAAACTAAAGGTCAAAATACATATAAAAGGTCACGCAACAAAAGAACCGATAGAAGAACCTGATTAAGCGAGACGTCGAGAAAGAGAGTCGAGAGAGAAGTCGAATGGTAAGAGATGTCAGAAAAGTGCCGGCAATAATGGAGATTTCAGATCAAAGGAATAGGAAAAGAAGATAGTTGTTGTGTTTTTAACATTAGGACGTTGTCAAAGTCAACGTCAAAAATTATTTACTCTGCATATACTATTACAACCAAAACATAACATAAACAACATAAACTCACGCCTATATCCCCGAAGGGGTAGGCAGAGGTGCTAGCACCCACATTTCGCCAGTTTATGTTTAGGTCCCAATGTAATAGGTGACGAGCCTATTGCCATTAACCGGGCACTTATAAACCTGCGATAAATACACACATAACTTCGAAAAGCATCGAAAAGTCATTGGTGTGTGCCATGGTAAAACCTGGGATCGAACCCGAGACCTCGTCTCAGCAGTCCATTACCCATACCACTAGGCTACTGCGGCTTTATCCAACCATTACAACCGCACTTACAAAATGCAAAAACATTAAAACTAGACTAATGTTTATCTAACGGACCACCGCCACCGGTTTGCAATGCAGATCCGTCCTGAGAAGACTGCGGTTAGAAACTCAGCGGGCATTTTTTAGGGTTCCGTAGTCAAATGGCAAAAAACGGAACCCTTATAGATTCGTCCTGTCTGTCTGTCTGTCCGTTCGTATGTCACAGCCACTTTTTTTCTGAAACTATAAGAACTATGCCGTTGAAACTTGGTAAGTAGATGTATTCAGTGAACCGCAGTAAGAGGTCTTCAAAATTGATATTGGGGTTTCTAATATCATTTTTTTCTAAACTGAACACTCGTAGTAGAGAATGATAAAACTAAAAAAAAAATGTAATGTACATTTTACTTTTTTTACGAAACTATAAGAACTATGCTGTTGAAACTTGGTAAGTAGATGTATTCGGTGAACCGCAGTAAGAGGTCTTCAAAAATGATATTGGCGTTTCTATGTAATGTATGTTTCTAAAAAAATATGTAATGTACATTGTAAACTTCCACCGCGAATTGGTTTGAACGAGATCTAGTAAGTAGTTTTTTTTAATACCTTTCATTCAATCAACTCAAATATAAAAATTTTACTTGCTGCTACGGAACCCTTCATGGGCGAATCCGACTCGCACTTGGCCGGTTTTTGATATTTTACAAACATGATGTTCACTTAAGATAGTTACAATGTTTTGTTCGAGTAGCATGGTAGTATTTCCAAAACATTCATTCATTCATTTCCAAACTTGTTTTTCGTCTATAAAAGCCATTTTGGCAAAGTTTAGTTTCGATTGCATTAAGAACTTTATTAAGTCCAAATTCAAAATTTCATTAAGATGGTTGTTGTAAGTTACCCTGAAATGAAATACAAATCGTGTAAAGTTGACTATCACACGTGGTTCTTTATGAAAACTAAGTCTGCTAGAGATCAAGTCTATAATATTAAAATGTTGTTTAATAATAAGTTTAATTTATGTTTCATATTTTAATTAAAGAAGCATTGTATTGATATTTTTTATTAATAAAAATATATTGATTAATAATATACCATGTCTATTTTTAAAGTATTAAAGATATAAATAAATTAAATACGACTGGAATGTGGACTACCTACACAGGTAATCGATTGATGTCATGATCATAACTAGTGAATAATGTAATTGTAAGAATGTTTTACAAACAATTCTGGGACTACAAATTTACTTTATAACAGAGTCCGGTGTAGCATCCGACGTGTTTCCACTATGTTCACCTGGGTTAACAAAGTGGAATATACCATTAAGATGTCTAGCTTGCTTGTAGCTTACAAGATTACCCGCGGCTCGGCCCACATAGAAGTCTGTACCAAATTTCAGTCAGACCCGTTTAGCCGTTAGAGTGTGATTGAGTAACAAACGTCCAAAAATCTTCACAAACTTTCACAATATGATTGTACAAGCACATTCTGCTATAAAATACTTACGTTAAGAGTAAGCTGACCTAATCACATATTCACACACATTCCGCATAGCATATTATTTAGTACAATAAAGACATTCAATCTAATATATTTTTTTTTTTTTACACTAAGGTGGCAGACAAGCACACGGCCCACCTGATGGGAAGCGGTTACCGCGGTCTATGAAGGTGTGCAACACCAGTGCCAGTGGCGTCACACTCGCGCTGCCGACCCTGTTAAGGAAAGGATGGGAAAGGAGTTTGGGAGGGGATGGGAAAGGAGTTTGGGCTCCGGCACTCTCACTCACCAAACGGAACGCAACAGTTCAAATACTGTTACTTGGCGTCGATATTCTGTAAGAGGGTGGTGTTTCCCCGGTCGAGTCGGCCCATTCATGCAACGGCCAAAATGACTGTTGTTTGACTCTACCACTGTCTCTCGCTAACACTCCAGCAAAGTTGTACTCACAGCAAATTATCAATACAGCATCCGTTAGCAATCTATCAGTTATCAGTAAATGTTTTGGAAACAAACCCTACAATTATATTAGTAGGAAGTATATAGTAGTAATAAGTAGGATAAATTACGATCCCAGCCAAGCAGCTTTAAAGGGCTTGGCCCAACTTTTCGGTACGAACCAGGAATTAATCGCCAATAAAGTAAAAACAAAGTCATATAATTAACATGAACTTTGTTTTAACAATGAGCTTCCTAATTTTGACTCTTTCTTTACTTCAAATACACCCTTGACTTCAAGAACAATAGCCTCATAACTGTGGGTATGATAATATTGAAAAAATTAAATGGCTTCCAGAAAAAAGTTGATTCCCTCTTGCCAGGACTATTTTCTCGCTAGAACTTTATTAAACCCTCCTTAGAATCTCATTTACTGCGTAGAGAAGCCTTCAAAATAACGTAATTGTAAGTTACGCTAGTGCACTCGGTGAATGTAGAACACAAGATCTTAGCATTTCATATTATTTGAATTCTTTTATGAATATTCAATCGTGCTAAAACCACAAATACAGTTCAACATATTCAGGTAATTTTCGTGTTATCAAATGTGAAATTCCGTTTCACACTAGCTCCCCTTCTCAGTGTCCCAAAGGTGATTTCTAATCCTGTTTTGTAGAATTCAATTTCAGGAAACCAAAAACCTTTTTCCACATAATGTACATACATTTTTCACTTAGAAGCTTAGGCATTTCAATCTAGTTCGCATCTAGTTTTATTTTTATACAGAAAGGTTGATTGTCACGAACACGATTTTAATATATACTTTAGATTAAATACGCCAGTGACTCGGGCCGCTACCTCAGTCGCAGCGAGTTCGCCACCGAGGAAGGTTCTCCGCACTCGACGGCGTCCCGAGCTGTACCACTGAAGATGTCGACCGCAGTGGTCGACGAAACGTCTGGAATTCAAGTTTCCGATGGACCACGGCCAAACAGCCCGGAAGCAATATATTCTACAAATATATACTTTGTTAGTTGAAACGATGCAAGGACACTGGTCGTACAAATGGCAACTATATTAATGTAAAGTCCATCATCTCTTCTCAACTGCGTAACTTATACTATTAAGGGAGCGGTGTTTTTGAGTACAAATCAATATTTTTGCTCAATCTGCTACTGTTTAGTCAATACAAAATGTGTCGTTTATTCTTTGAGCGTTAAGATTTTTTTTAAAGAATATTAGCAACCGAAATTACTAATATTCTCCCAACCCCTCCAGCTAAGCTATATTGCTTGTTATTGTCGGAAGTTTATGCGAATGTTACACATTGAAATAAAACTATTTTTAACGGATTCTATCGCAGTTTATTTGAAGTTATTTTATATTTTACATTGAACCCGACGTTCCGGTTGCTTTTCAGCAGCCATGGTCACGGGTAGACTAAAAATGGTTGTTGTCTTGAAGTTTGAAGTGAAAGTTATCTCAAAGTATCCGAACTGTGTTGAATTGTTGGTGTTACTATTACATTTTAATAGAGAAGATGGTTGGAATGTACCACCAGCTTGGGACCCAGCCATTCACTTAATAAATTCCAAGAAAAAACAAAATACAACAAGACTTCATGACACTGTGAGCTCATTTTGCGTAAATAGTAACACCAACAATTCAACATAGTTCGGGTACTTTGAGATAACTTTCACTTCAAACTTCAAGACAACAACCATCTTTAGTCTACCCGTGACCATGGCTGCTGAAAAGCAACCGAAACGTCGGGTTCAATGTAAAATATAAAATAACATCAAATAAACCGCGATAGAATCCGTTAAAAATAGTTTTATTTCAATATATTGCTTGTGTTAGGAGTGGGTTTACGTCGGTAGTGTAATGGTCAGGATTCGAACCCGGGACCTCTCGATCGTAGGGTCGACTCCTTAACTACTAAGCTACCGACGCTTGACAATAATATGCTCGTACATTTCAACAAGATTTATCAAGAAGTTCTTGCCAGGAGTATATCATCAAAGAAGATATTTTCGAATGATAGAGTAACGGAAAATTGTAGTCACAAGAAAATATATGCCCATAACTAGCTCTATCTGTAAAAAAGCAGATAAATTAATAGTCACACTCCCTCTTTGAAAGGGACTGCTTATACCAGATATATGAGTGAAGCAGTTAATGGGCAGGAAGACAAACAGCCTCAATAAACCCGCCTGTTTAATGGAGTGATATATTTATTCAATCAATAGCACGAGGCCTTCTGTTCTCGCAAATTATTTCCAAGAAAGAATTCTCATTGTGTTTGAGAAAATTAGAACAAAGTTAAAAGGTTTCCAGTTAGATAGCTTTTTTGGTGATTATGTATATTAATTGTTGTCGGTCGTACATTTTACGGCTTAGTATCAGTAGTCCGATTAAATAGTCCGATGATCGAACTACTGAGACTTTTTCGACTCAGTAGTCCGATGATGCAGATGATTATAAATCATCGGACTACTGAGTCTTTTATTCCGATTCGACATTCCGAAATAAGAAATGGATGCAGTAGTATTAACAAGTCACGTTATCGAAATCCAACTTTCCGGACTAGTGGTTCCGGCGCTTCGGCGCCGCTGTTAGGGTCACAGTTCTAACCTAACCTAACCCAGAAGCACCGGAACCACTAGTCCGGAAAGTTGCATCATCCATTTCTTATTTCGGAATGTCCAATCGGACTAAAAGACTCAGTAGTCCGATAATTTATAATCATCTGCTTCATCGGACTACTGAGCCGAAAAAGTCTCAGTAGTTCGATCATCGGACTATTTAATCGGACTACTGATACTAAGCTCTTTTTACTCGCCGCATTTATTTTCTATTTCATACTTACCACATTAGAACGTGAGCTAAAATACGCCGTGTTATTACGTAACCATTAGTTATCCGCTGCATTACAGTTTCACATACATGCAGCTGATATCGTCAATTTGCATATCAGTAAATAAACTTTAACGTTATGTAAACGTAAAAGCTTTTATGAAAAAATCCCGAGACTACTTGTGTGGTTATTTTATTTTGGTTGTGATATTATCGATTTACTTTTTTTTTTTTTTTTATATATTTAGGACACGTCAATTTGACTTCACCTCGCCTGATGGTAAGCTGAAGGTAAAGTCTCAGGAAAGAGGGTCACCATTACATACACGTACCATGTTAACAATGGTGGCACTCAGCTTGACGGCCTCATCAGAAGAGGATTGTCGTCGCAGCACCGCGTGACACCCACCGGTCCCACTAGTGCTGCGACCACAATCCCCCTGCCCGGCTATGCACTTGCTGACCCCTTTTTTTTTTTTTTTTTTTTTTTTCGTGCGGAAATCCCTTCGGATACCGCCCCCGCTGGAGAGCGGGGGGTCTCCAGCGGGGGCGGTTATGTCGGGCTTGCAACCGACTAAAACCGCACGCCGTCTCGGGTCTTAAGACGCCGGGGTGTAAGGTTACCCATAGAGCATATCCCTCGCACCCCGACTGACCCTGGGCCATCTCCGGTTTCGAGATGGCCCCCTTACTTGCTCTCCACTGTGCCCTCTGCTAATCAGAGGGACACGTGGAAAGCTGCCCTCAACAGGGCCGTCCTCGCCTCGGTCGGAGTTGGCCGTAGGCGGCAGCGTCTCTCCCATCCTAGGAGAGAGGCGCTGCCGTCCCCGTTGCCCAGGGTGCACCGCGTGGAGGTCCCCAACCAAGCACCCCGCACTTGCTGACCCCTGAACGCAATCAAACCAACATTGGATTACTATGGAGGGTTTTTCGCAATCGTGCACGGTGGTGCCTACCCGGCCGAATTTTGAGACAAATTTGTGTCATGAAATTTCTACCACCAGTTTGGTGTGCATATGAGTATTCGAACTCGTATCCCCTTGATTTATAAATAATAAAACCGGCCAAGTGCGAGTCGGACCCGCCCATGAAGGGTTCCGTAGCCGCAAGTAAAATTTTTATATGTGAGTTGATTGAACGAAAGGTTAATAGCGGTTTAAGATTTATGAAGTATTAAAAAAAAACTTCTTACTAGATCTCAAACCAGTTTCAGTTCAAACCAATTTTCGGTGGAAGTTTAAATCGTAATGTACATCATATATTTTTACGGATTTTCTTTAGAAAAGCCCTATTGCTATCGAATTGTCGTCGACGTCGTCGTTGCCAATTTTTTGTCACGGTTTTGGGTATGAAGGAGATGAGTTATCGAGTTGCTGTTTTCGGTAATAGATTCGTGCTGGGGTGAACCATTGCAAGATAAAGAAAAAATCACCAAAAATCGCAAAAAAAAAAATCGCAAAATCGAATTTCCCTTGTATTCGGCCGAGCTCGTCTCAGGAATTCAACTTGTTTTTATTTTTATCATTCTCTTATTTTAAAAGTAACGGGGGGGGGGGGGGCTCACATTTTACCACTTTGGAAGTGTCTCTCGCGCTAACTATTTAGTTTAGTAAAAAATGATATTAGAAACATCAATATCAATTTTGAAGACCTATCCATAGATATCCCAAAAGGATGGGTTTGATGAAAAAAAATTTTTGTATTTCAGTTCTAAGTATGGAGTTCTAAAATTTGTTTTTTTTTTCTATTTATGTGTGAAATCTTAATGCGGTTCGCAGAATACATCTACTTACCAATTTTCAACAGCATAGATCTTATAGTTTCGGAAAAAAGTGCCTGTGACATACGGACGGACAGACAGACAGACATGACGGATCTATAAGGGTTCCGTTTTTAGCCATTTGGCTACGGAACCCTAAAAAGATAACGTAAATAATGGTATAAGAATAAGATATTGATTTATCTTGTCTTTGTGTAAGTAGCTCAGTTGGTCATAGCATACCGCCTGTAAGGGACTGGTCGTGGGCTCAAGTTCAGTGCTAGATGTTCTCTTTTTCAGATCTATATTGATTTATGTTAAGTAATGCAGTGAATGAAAGTAATACAAAGATACAAGTAACAATAAAGTCACAGCTAAACATGAGACTAGAATTGCTCAACCAAATAGCGGAACCGATTACTGAAATGCTTAGTAAGCCATCTAATTGCGCCACGAAGAGGATTTATACTTTGGAGGAATACAATCCTAAGGGAAATAAGTCGTTGAGACCACGTATAAAGTCTCATCGTGACAGGCATGAAATTAAAAGAAACAGCGATATTTTGATAAAGCAATTTTTTGCCTTACATAGAGAATAGTGACAGAGTGAACAGCACCAGAAACAGAAAAACAAATGCATTCAGCTGAGAATTAGATATAAAATTGCATTTTAGAAATAAATTAGCATTTTAGTAAATTCATAAAGAATCGGAAAGGATCCAAATTTCAAGTGTAAGTGAAAAAAAAACGACACTAAGGTCTCGTAATTACTTAATAGTGAATGATGATGAAATGAAATTAATGATGAAATAAATATAAATGACTACCTCTGTGGCATAGCGGTAGTGCGTTCGACTGCTAAGCCAGAGGACGCTGGTTCCCGCTCAGTGCAAATATTTGTATGCCTGAATATATCTAGCTAGTAAAACTATGCTTGGATCTAGAAAGCGCTGCGTGGAATGTCATTGAATATATAAAAAAAATATCCTGGCAACTTTGCAACAACACGTTGATCAATTAAATAGTACAGTTATCGCAAAAAAAACACTTATTTCGTCATATAAAATACAAACCCATCAAAATTGGCTACAAGACGTAGCATTTATCCATTTCGAAAGTGTTACTTTGACTACTCTTATTTACGATGTTCGTAAAACAAGGCAAGGTCAATAAGACCATTTAATAAATTAGAAACATTTTATGTGACTCCATTCGACATAATTCCATCTTTGACATCATTCCCAATGTCTCTAGAAATATAGAAGAATTATAGAATAAAATTATAGAAGACATCTTTAACGCTATTATAAATAACTAGATGTTGCTCGCGATTTCGTCCACGTTAAGCTCGGAATAGATCAAGGTACGCTCCTAGAGGGGTGCTTGGTTGGGGACCTCCACGCGGTGCACCCTGGGCAACGGAGAGAGCAGCGCCTCTCTCCTAGGGCGGGAGAGACGCTGCCGCCTACGGCCAACTCCGACCGAGGCGAGGACGGCCCTGTTGAGGGCTGTTCGGAAGCTTTCCACGTGTCCCTCTGCTTAGCAGATGGCACAGTGGAGAGCAAGTAAGGGGGCCATCTCGAAACCGGAGATGGCCCAGGGTCAGTCGGGGTGCGAGGGATATGCTCTATGGGTAACCTTACACCCCGGCGTCTTAAGACCCGAGACGGCGTGCGGTTTTAGTCGGTTCAAGCCCGACATAACCGCCCCCGCTGGTCGGCGGGTGGGTGGGGTATCCGAAGAATTTCCGCACGAAAAAAAAAAAAAAGTTACGCTCCTAAAATACATATCAAATATTCCTTTCTTTTTAACGTGTGGAAACCCCCACGGGCTTCACCCCATCGGTGTCGACGATGGGGTGGGCGTGTCGGAATCGGACCGACTAAAACCACACGGTGTTCTCCCCAAGTGTCCATTGCCGGGTAAGCCCTCGAAAGGATAACCCCAGGGATCAAATATTCCTTTGAAAAAAAATCCAATGCAAAATTTTCACCTCGTTACGATTTGATTATTATGTAAACACTAGCTGCGCGCCCTGGCTTCGCTGTGGTGCAATTATAGAACCTTATCCGTGGACTTTTCATACATTATTTTTTCCTAATGACATAATAACGAACACAAAAAAAAAGTCGTTCACAAGTTATGCGCGTACATACATTGCGGCGATTCATTTTTATTTATATGAAAAAAAAAAGAAAGTATATAAAGTAAGTATATAAGTATAGTAAAGTATATTCACAGTTATCATATCGATGACTCAACTTTATAATATTTATTTATCTTATTATAACTTTTTATCTTTCATATACATTTTCCTCAATTTGGTATATCACGAATAAAAATACGAGTCTCGTAGCTCCGTTCGTCACTTCCTCAGGGATCACCACTCACTCCAGCCCTCAGCGCAAAAATAAATAACAGGAATACGAGACTGCGACAATTCCGTAATAACTTTACTATTTTCTGTTTATTCTATCGGTAGTGAAATGTGGCTAATCTTAATCGAAATCTCACGGGACGAGCTAAACATAAGTCTATGATATTGTATCAAAGTGATAATTATTATCATTGCGTAGGGGAACCTGTGTTACGTTGGACAGTGTTATAACAACAATAAACCTAACTTAAAAAAACTCACGTGCTTCAAAATAATATTATCTATGACAGTAGAAGCATTTTTGTCAATTCTAACGTGAAGTTAGTTGCAATTCACCGTCGCTGCGTAAGTTTAGATAAAAAAGGGAATTTATGATTTCTTGCTTCAAAATACGTGTTTTGACTGTACTTATTGTATATCACATTAAATAATAATGCAATAACTCTTTTATTCTCAATGTAATCTCAGTATAATTAAGTAACAGATAGCATTAATATCCTAAACTTATCTCAACTTTAAGTTGTTTATAATAGTGGTTTAATGAAATGGTTCCTTTGTTGTACTTTTACTACCCCAATTATCTACGCACATTGAACATTGGCCAAGGAACATAACATTGGGCAAATTGCATAGAAAACGTTTTCGTAGATATTAGTATAATTAAAAACTAAACTTTCTACAGCCTACTGATGTCTATCTCCATTTAACCCTAGTATATCCAAAAAAAACTGGTACGGTCCAAGGACCATCAGGTCTGTTGTACTCTTGACAGTTTTTCCTCTTTTTCCACAGATTTTATTCATGAAATATGTAGTTGAATTACTGATCTTTGTATCTATGCAGATTTGACAGGTCTTGTTCTCACCATTTATTTAAATGTAAAAGAGTGTCCTAAGTTCAAAAGGTTCCCCTACCAATATTTGGTTAGACGAGGTGAAAAAAATAGTGTTTTGTAAAATTAATTACAGTTTGCAAACCTGTGCAGGATAATACCTAAATTAAACAAAGATTTCAAACTGACATGGTTTATTGGCTTATATTTTACTAGCTGGTCCATCCTGGCTTCGCCCATTTATGCTATTTATGCATTTATTAGTTTTCAAAATAATGAATGAGAATCTAGCGGATTTGTTAACATTTATGATGTTATATCAGCCTATCAAACTCATAAATAATACGGCTTCCTATTGGTATTTTTTTTTCAAAAACGGTTCAGTAGATCCAGAAATTACCCCCTACAACCTCATTAACTTTACCTCTATAATATTAATATAGATTCTGTATTTGCATCTCTTAGGAAATATCTGTGCCATCATTAAACCTTATTTACGGTATAAATATAACAAGAAACCATAAAGTATAGTAGTAGAAGACCTGATCCAGGTTCCAAAAGTGCCAGCCTAGGATGCAACTGGGCTTGGCGGTCAGATGAAGAAGAATACCAAGGCATTATTCTCCCAGTGAACCCAACAGTCTTCCCTGGGGTTATCCTTTCGAGGGCTTACCCGGGCTGCCCACCAATGGACGCTAGGGGACGACAACTTGTGGTTTTAGTCGGTCCGATTCCGACACGGCCATCCCATCGTTGGCACCGATGGGGTGAAGCCCGTGAGGGTTTCCACACGTTAAAAAAATAATTCTCCAGTCTCCTTTGAATATGAACAGTTTCATAAGCTTTTGTTACTTAATATGCAAAAAAAAAGAAAATTCTGTTCATTTATAAATCGCATAGTACAAGAGTTACTCTTATCTCGAGACGTCACTCGGGACTATGTTGTTACAGAAATGTGAAAGCGTTGCGTCTTACGCGACATTTTCATTACCGGATGAGTTTCTGACGATTACCGCCATATACATTGTTCACTAAACAAAGACCCAGACATAGACTAAAAAGGCGGCCAAAAATGTGAGTCGGACTCGCCCATGAAGGGTTCCGTAGCAGCAAGTAACATAATATTGTTTTTTTAATTTTTATATTCCAGTTGATTGAATGAAAGGTAAATTGCGGTTTACGATTTATGACGTACTAAAAAATGATGTATTTTTTAGTTTTATCTGTGCACGACACAAATACACTACAGACACATGTGCCAGTGACACGTAGATTAGTAAGCGTGAATATAACGAATAAATTATGAAAATGTTAGATTTACGTAAATTAAAACGTAATTATGTAATAACTTTGATATTAAGCTAAGATAAATAGCTTGCTACTGTTAGGAGTTAGTTTTCTGAGTAATTAAGTATGTTAGAGCCAAATTTAATAAAGAAAGTACATTCCCCGAAAAGCATAATTGTAAATATAATTACGTAAATGCATTACTCAGAATCTAACATAACTTCGTATAAATAGGAAATACGACTTTGTATATTAGTATGTAGGTTTAATTACACCCCGCAACTGCCTCCCACGCCGTAAGAAGCGAATATGCGCTCCCCCGGCTGGTGCCATTTTATTATATAGTAGCTCGCGGGAGGCAAGGCCCATATATAAGCCTGAGGGGTCAATCCGCCCGTCATTCAGTAACCCGACGTCGCACGGTACAGATGTAAGTACCTATCGTCGTGCAAGTCTTATCTCTACCTATGTACATATATGCTATGTAATTAATATGTAAAACATAAGTTATATAAATAAATGGAAATGCGGAGGTGAGGTAATTTGGATCGCGGGCCAGCACTACAAAAGACTATAAAAGCAGGGACTATTTGGTAGGAAATTAATTGGGCAATTGGGCAATGGACATGCGCATTGGGCAACAAGTAGACAAAAAGAGTCTCTCAAGGAACAAGGAAGCTCAACAGGAAGTAGTAGATCAAGAGTAGTGCTGGGCCAAGTACATCCGATGCCTCACTGACGTCAATGAAGTCCACCCATCCAAGTGTTTCATTCTTCGACTCAACATCCATCAAATACAATCCACTGAAGGCGACCGCGAAGTAGTGGCAGTCTATTTGGAACCTTATCAGGTCATAGTCTGTTACGAACCACGGTCCTTAACATTATCATTCTCTTATTTTAGAAGTTACAGTTGGGGGGGGGGGGGGGCCACACACATTTTACCACTAAGAAGTGTCTCTCACGTCAACTTTTCATTTTAGACCTCTATATCATTTTTGAATTAATCCATAGATAACCAAAACGTATGGGTTTCATGAAAAAAAAAATTTTTGAGTTTCAGTTCTAAGTATGGGGAACCCCCAAAATTTCTTGTTATTTTTCTATTTTAGTGTGAAAATCTTAATGCGGTTCACAGAATACATCTAGGCTTACTAAGTTTCAACAGCATAGTTCTTATAGTTTCGGAAAAAAGTGGTTGTGATATACGGACGGACAGACAGACAGACATGTCGAATCTATAAGGGTTCCGTTTTTTGCCATTTGGCTACGGAACCCTAAAAATGTCTCGTGGACAAGAATTTTTTCTAAAAAATTCGAAATTACAAGTATTTCCGTTAACCCCTCCAGCTAAGCTAAATTGCTTGTGTTAGAAGTGGGTTCACGTCAGTCGTGTAATTGCCAGAATTCGAACCCGGGACCGCAACTACCTATGCTTTTTTTATTTAATAGCCTACATAACTATAAAAACATATTTCATTGTAATTCGAACAAATAAAACATCTCTACATCCACCTTCACTGGTAGCGTTTCATTTCCTGTTAGTTGTAAACAAAAATAAGATGGCGCATATATGAAAACTTAAATAAACCAAAAGTCTCTTAGCGATAGCAAGCTGTCCTTCTTGCTTCAAATGAAATCCTAGTTGTATCTCGTGAAGAACTTACGAAGTACGAGCAAACTGCTCACTCTGAATCCAGAATTGGATAGTGGGACGATCCATCCACTCCGCTTCCAACAAAGAACTAACAAACTTAAGAATACCGAAGTATCAGCGTCATTTTTAATTAGAGAAGTAAGATAGGTTAAGTTACTTTATAGACAATGATAATGCGGCGTTTACTTTGAAGATACCAGTCAGGATTGAACACTTCTTATAACCAGGCTTGCAGGAGATAGTCAGATCTCCCACGCTAGTAAGGTTGTTGGAGCACACACAAAGAAGAAGCACAGTAAAATAAAATATTCTGTCTCTTGGCAACAGTTTATTGTACAGTCTGTTGTAAGTGTAGGAATGGCAATTAAGCGACGCACGCGCCTCGCGTACGTGTCTGCCTCAGCAAAATGTGTACGGTGACAAAACCGTACAAGACTGATAAAAAGAAGATTATTTTTCCTCTTTTCTTTGCCGTTAGTCAAATTAAAATCTGTAGGAGCGAGATTAAAGAATTTCCTATCCAATTTCCAACTTGTCTCATAAGTTTGTGAATCCGCAGAGATATTTATTTGCGCGGTAAGTAAGTCCACTCTCTGTTCCTTACTCCACTGTGACGCGCACAGTTGCAATTACATTATGCCACAGTTGAATGCGCAGAATCAGCTCTAGTTAAAACTTTAATTTTATGCCCATCGTTGAGCTCCTGTGTTAGAAGTTTGCTACTGATTGAATTTACTTCGCTCCTGTGAGAAAGTCTTAGGAGATAATTAAAGAAGTTTCATTCTGTGGATAACTAAATAGGGAAGCCCTAACTTGTTTTTGTTTTTTTGTTCAATATATAAGTCGGCATGCAGGCCGAGGTTGACCTCGCAGAATATACACTGATCAAATTAATGGGGTATTCAAAAACAAGGTAGATCAAAAGCACTCAAAACCGGTGGGGTTGCATGAAAGGTTTAATGACAGTGATGGTAGCTCAAGCTGAAGAAGCAGATGGCGGGCTGGCTGCCTACCCCGGAGGGAAAAAGGCGTGAGTATATGTATGTATGACACTAACACTGATTTCGTCATTTCTTTGTATGTTTTCTATCCCGGGAATAGATATCCGTGGGTCACGGGAACGATTCCAGTATTCCATGCCGCCGGAGTCTCGGGCATCAGCTACCGACAACATAAGCCTCTTTTTCGACTTTACCGCAAATAACAACGAGCCGACTAATGCCTCTCTGCAATGTTTTAATGTAACTTTTCCAAATATTTACGTTCCTGTGTATTTATTAAGTTTATGGAGAAGTTCTCCCCATTGGGAATAATTTTCCCAAAATTGAGAAGTTTGATTATAATAATAATAATAATTTATTTATTTCAGATATTCATCCATATTTTGTTAGTAACAATAAGTAACTTATAGCTATGTTAGTGCACATGTAATTGACTCAGGTATTTTATAATAGGACAATCTAGTTTATTAGCAATAACGTTCAGGAGGCTGTTGGTGCTGGCGCGCACTCTTTGCAGCAGAGACGCAGCTCGCTTGCGTCTGATCGCCGCGAAACCGTCTGTGCGTGCGTCCGCGAACATGCCGGACGCGCTACAGAAGTGCGGCAACCCCAGCAGCATCCTGAACGCATTGTTGTACTGAACGCGAAGAGCATTGATGGCCCTCTGAGTACAGTTGGTCCAAAGGCTACACGTGTAAAATGTTTGACAGTAAGATTTAAACAGAGTTATTTTAACTGGACCAGTACAGCGTGCAAACCTTCGAACCACCATGTTACATCTGACTGCCAACGCTCTTCGTTCCCTCTCTATATCTAGATCGTCCTTCATAGTGTCCGTTACCACATGTCCTAAGTATTTGAACTGATGAACACGACTCAGGGAAACACCACACAAAGTTACACTAGGGTAGTTATCCGAGACCTTTGTACCCGCTGTAAAAATCATCAATTGACTTTTTTTTGAGTTGTACCCTAAGCCGTGCTCCTCAGCGTAACGTTCACATATGTTGATCAATTTCTTAAGTCCCGCCATTGACGGGCTCAGCAGAGCCATGTCATCGGCGTAGCTAATATTATTAAATGCTACTCCGTCCATATAGCAGCCAGCATGCACACTGCTGAGCTCGGCAATCAGGCTATTTATATAAATATTAAACAACATGGGTGAGGATAACCCACCCTGTCTAACACCACATTCCATGACATATTCATCAGAATAAGTATTTACCCATTTTACACAGTTTACTTGATGTTTATACCAATATTTGAAAATGCAAATTAACTCAGTAGGGATGTTAGCATCAGAAAGTTTAGACCATAACTTATCATATGAGACCATCTCGAAAGCCTTGGACATTTCTAAGAAACATGCAAACACAGGTGTTCTGTTGTCTGTATAATATGCTACAGTTTTTTTTAAACATAAAATTGCTGTTTCCGTAGATAGACCCCTCCTAAAACCATGTTGAGCATCCTGTAATGTAATGTTATTTGTCAGGTAGTTGCTCAACAAACTATCAAAGACTTTAGCCACAGTCGTGGCTAAAGAGATTGGCCTGTAATTGGTCCTATCCGATATGTCACTCGTTTTGTTTTTTACAATGGGAACTATGATCGTTTTCATCATCTCAGATTAGGAAATTGTTTAAATTTGTTTTGCCTTTTATCTGTAATTCATAAGCTGACACAGCTGGTGATGGTCCCAAAAAGTTTATTTTCCTTTTAACAGTAATAATGTCGTCTGCCAGTTGAAACTAAAGTTTAGAATACAGTTTTTATTTTGCTATTACAGACGTATTTAAAATTTACTTAGCATGCATCGAGCGGTGATTCTCGCTCATCTGATTTTAATGACATTCTCTTCACCATTCTTGTTTATCTTTTCATTTCTCTTTACTCATCTGACGAATTCTGTAGAGTAGTGGTAGAACATTCGACTTCTAAGTCAGAGATCGCAAGTTCGATACCCGCTGAATGTAAATACATATTTGTGTATTCATGAATATCAATATTTGCTTTGGTCTGAGTGTTTCATGTATAGTATGTATGCATTCACAAACAGAACTCATAGCACAAGCTAGTTAAGCTATGCTTACTTCGGGGTTTGATAGCGCTGTGTAGAATCGCGTAGAATAGCGTAATACGCCGTCGTCTGCCATTCTACTCCTACTGATAAATCCATCTAAAGGTTGTCTGGTAGAGATCGCTCTTAGCGATAAGACCGCCCATTGTACCTTTTTTTTCGTGCGGAAATCCCTTCGAACGTGCGGAAATCCCCGCCGACCAGCGGGGGCGGTTATGTCGGGCTTGAACTGACTAAAACCGCACGCCGTCTCGGGTCTACAGACGCCGGGGTGTAAGGTTGCCCATAGAGCATATCCCTCGCACGCCGACTGACCCTGGGCCATCTCCGGTTTCGAGATGGCCCCCTCGGGTTTGGGAACCACGGTGTCCCCGTCTTGCCCCGGTTTGGGGGAGGGGCGCTAGTCACCCCACCGTCCTGGCTTGCTGCTGCTGGGGTGACAGGCGGCCTCACCTGCCACCCCCAGGCCTGCGCTCATTTAGGACGGAGGTCGTTGAGCGACCTCCGGCGCCTGAGTCGCCTGCGACGCGCGGCGAGCATGTTGCGGGCTCGGCGGGCCGGGAGAGTTCTGAACCTCTCCCGAGCGCGCTCCGCCATCTCCTTCGCGAGCATCACACCATTGCCGCAATCATGCTGCCGAGCGAGAGGACTCCCACCCCGATGGCTGCCACGAGGTCACGCCTCGGCGCCTCCCACGCCGGGCAGTCCGCCAGCGTGTGCAGCCCTGAGTCCTCGCTCGCGTCACAGTGATGACACTCAGGCGTTGGCTCCTTCCTGATCCGATGCAGGTGGTCCCCGAAGCGACCGCCCATTGTACCTACAATTAATTTAGACTTAAGATGTTGTGTATAATAATATGTGGTGTACAATAAAGAGTATTCTATCTATCTATCTAGAATCTCATAGACTATTTATTTATTTTACATAACATAACATAACTTCACGCCTGTATCCCCGAAGGGGTAGGCAGAGGTGTATTACACACCCACGATTCGCCAGTTATGTTGAGGTCCCAATGTAATAGGGGGCGAGCCTATTGTCATCTACCGGGCACATTATTAAGCGAGCGATAATTATCATTTATTAATGCACACATAACTACGAAAAGTCAGAGGTGTGCGCCCGGGGCGACTGGTTATCGAACTCGAGGCCTCGTCTCAGCAGTCCGTTACGTACGCCACTGAGCTATCGCTATTTATTTTAATCCCATAATAATTACTTGCGTTGCCTGCTACACTTCATCATAGCCACTTCACTAAAAATAAATGCCCGCAAGTTTACTGGATACTGATTACATGTAGGCAATCCTTTATTCAGTAAGTATACCATTGTGTGATATTGTCAATTGTATAAACCCGCATTAATATATAAAGAGATATTTCCGGGGCAATCTTTGACTATCAGAGGAGGATATCTGACCCACGCTACAATATTTATATTAACGTAATATTTGAAAGATATTAATTTATGTGACGTAGGTAGTTTATAGAACACATTTTCTCATTAAATGTAGTTATCACATGGTTACTTCAACAACAGAGACAGCGGCTATTTACTTAATGCCTTACACACCCATGAGTTTCTTTTTTGGATAAAAGGATGAAGAAATAAGACATTTCTGAGTTCAAAACTGGTAATAATAATTAACTCTATTCACAAAAAAGCTATTCATCAATTTTTTTTAATTTATTGAGCTGAGCGAGCGAAGCTCTTATACCCAGCATAGCCGATTGTTGGTGGCTGAACTCCTCCGTAACCACTCGCGTGATCTTGACCAAATTTATCACGGTGATAGTGTGGACACTGAGGAGTGTTTTGAAGCGAGATGGTTCATATCCGATGTACCATTGAGGAGTAATCACCGAAAAACTATTATACGAGCGCGCGGCCTTCGCTAAGCGCGCGACCGTAGTAAGACGTCTTATTTTCTAGTAAGAGTCCTGCTCGCTCAGCTCAATTTATTTCAGTCGCACCCTGCACTGAATTCCTAGTTTAAATAACACTATTAGATAATTATAATGATAACAAACCGCTATCGTTATGATAACGGAATGTAATATGATACGTCTATATCACACCTGACAATCTTAGCAGTCCTGATAATATCATAAATATGGACCGCTATCACTTTATTTCATTAAGGTTTTCAAGGTTGTGACGAAGAAAACTTCTGCTATAGATGACTCAGGTACCCAAGTAGTACCCCCCCCCCCCGCCGGGCAGCGGGGGCGGTTATGTCGGGCTTGAACCTACTAAAACCGCACGCCGTCTCGGGTCTACAGACGCCGGGGTGTAAGGTTACCCATAGAGCATATCCCTCGCACTCCGACTGTCCCTGGGCCATTCGCAGTGTCCCCTCTGATAACAGCAGAGGGGTACCTGGAGCGACCACGCTCCCCCGCGGGACGTGCAGGCCCGCCATACCCCGACCCCCCCGTGCAATGGGGTCAGCTGGCCCTGAGAAGGGCCGGTTGGTCAGACTCTTGGCCGTTGACGTTGACGCCAGCTACTCCAGAGGAGCAATCAATGATGCGTCATCGCTCACGTTGCCCAGGGTGCACCAAACTTGGAGGTGATCCAACCAGTCGCACCCCATCCAAGTAGTACCTTTTTTTTTTTTTTTTTTTTTTATCCTGCGGAAATCCCTTCGGATACCCCATTAAAGTGATAAACATGGTTTATATAAGAATTTCGAAATATATATTTTAATAGATCACTTTTACAATTTATTGGACTTGTTAAACTGTTTCGCTAGTATTAAAAGGTATTTTACCTTTCAATACAGAAGAACAAACTTCCAACTTTTATAATAATTGATTGCCTCGCTCAATATCGAATATTATCACCAAAGAAAGTCGTCCATTCCTGTAATATAGGGCGTCGATAATGTTCTAATTGCTCGATTCAATGCCACAATGGAAAGAGAATATAGTCCATCATTAGTACGGCTATTGGAAAAAAATGTGAAAAGAATTGATTAGGAAGGCGCGTGTCTTTGGTTCGTAGGAGATGAGATGAATATTTTTAAAGGTTAACAGGTTAGCACGGCCTTAATTGAATAGCGTGAGGGTGTTTAAAACTGAAATTATTTCATAAAATAATATTTCTAAACTAAGCTAAAACATAACTGGTGGTATAAATTTGATGACGCAAATTTGTCACAAAATTCGGCCGGGTGCACTATTGCGAAAAACCCTCCATAGTAATCCAATTTCGGTTTGATTGCGTTCAGGGGTCAGCAAGTGCATAGCCGGGCAGGGGGATTGTGGTCGCAGCACTAGTGGGACCGGTGGGTGTCACGCGGTGCTGCGACGACAATCCTCTTCTGATGAGGCCGTCAAGCTGAGTGCCACCATTGTTAACATGGTACGTGTATGTAATGGTGACCCTCTTTCCTGAGACTCTACCTTCAGCTTACCTTCAGGCGAGGTGAAGTCAAATTGACGTGTCCTTAATATTAAAAAAAGCAACATAACCCAAGTGTTTTAATATCTTCAATGTATAGACATAATCAATTTACAATCAAAACAAAAGAATCATAATATATAATGCGAGATAACATATGGTTACGTACGAAGTACTGGATTGAACAAAACATGTATGACGATTAAATAAAAATAGTATAAATATTGCAATGCGTGCTAAGCGTTGATCCTGGTTGCACCCGAGGGTTCCACCTCGGAGCCCGGGGTCCACGTGATTTTAGATTTGCTAAATAATGTTAAATTGAAAGAGTGACTGCACGCTGAGTGGGAGACTAGCCTCCCAACCCCGAAAAGGGCAGAGCCTCGTGCATTGGTCAGCAGGTGCGATATCTCAAAGTCAAAATTCATTTATTCTATATAGAACTATATACCATTAAGCGGCTTTTACAAAACGTCAATTAAAAAAATTAAACCTAACTGCACGGCACTCCACCTGAAAAGACTCCGGTAAGAATTTCAGCGGATTTTTTTTATCTATTCACAAACATGTTTGCTTAATCTAATTACAATGTTTTTTGAGTAGCATAGTGAGAGAGCAAACAGTTCATAACCAAGCTTGTTTTTCGTATGAATATTCTTGAATTTTATAATAATCTTTTTGGCTTTATGAAGAAGTAGATCCTTCATTTCATAAGGGAGCTTATGGAACCGTATACAGTTATCCTGGAAGTTCAGGCACAGTTTAGTTTTAATTTGATTTTTAAATTTATGAAGAGGTAAATTTTTCATTTCATTAGATGCATCTAGAAGCTGAGGTTGTAGTGGGCCCCTCAGATCCCAGAGGAGCCCCTTGGGAATAATTGAATTAGCTAAAACATTGTGATTTTAATTAACAAACATTCACTGTTCCATTTTTACATTTAATTTGTGCTGCCCCAGCCTTTGCAAGGCTTCGCTCGTTCTCAACTTTCTTAGGGACATGGACAATGATTAATCGACCTTACACATAAACAATTCTTATTTAATTTGTGTTTAAAATAAGTAACAGGCATTACTATAAGACGTCAGTTTTTAAGTCGGTTAAGTATACCAAAACCTCCAGTTTTTTTTTTTTTTATATTTGGGACACGTCAATTTGACTTCACCTCGCCTGATGGTAAGCTGAAGGTAAAGTCTCAGGAAAGAGGGTCACCATTACATACACGTACCATGTTAATAATGGTGGCACTCAGCTTGACGGCCTCATCAAAAGAGGATTGTCGTCGCAGCACCGCGTGTGCGTGAATGTGTAACAAAAATACAGTTTTTAAAGGAAACCGCATTAAAATCGGTTCAAACAAACTTGAGATACCTTTTTTTCACGCCGTCTCGGCTCTACAGACGCCGGGGTGTAAGGTTGCCCATAGAGCATATCCCTCGCACCCCGAAAACTTGAGATACCTAATCACGGACAAACATACCTCCTTTTTAGGGTTCCGTAGCCATATGGCAAAAAACGGAACCCTTATAGATTTGTCATGTCTGTCCGTCTGTCTGTCTGTCTGTTTGTCCGTCCGTATGTCACAGTCACTTTTTTTCGAAACTATAAGAATTATGCTGTTAAAACTTGCTAAGCAGATGTATTCTGTGAACCGCATTAAGGTTTTCACACAGAAATTGAAAAAAAATCAAGTTGAATTCCTGAGACGAGCTCAGCCGAATACAAGGGATTTTCGATTTTGCGTTTTTTTTTTTCGATGTTTTGCGATTTTTTTTTTATCTTGCAATGATTCACCCCAGCACGAATCTATTACCGAAAACAGCAACTCGATAGCTCCTCTCCTTCATACCCAAAACCGTGACAGAAAATTGGCAACGACGACGACGTCGACGACAACTCCATAGCAATAGGGCTTTTCTAAAGAAAATCCCTAAAAATACATGTGATGTACATTAAAGTTCCACCGAAAATTGGTTTGAACGACATCTAGTAAGTAGTTTTTTTTAATACGTCATAAATTGTAAACCGCAATTTACCTTTTTTTTTTCGTGCGGAAATCTCTTCGGATACCGCCCCGCCGGCCAGCGGGTGCGGTTATGTCGGGCTTGAACCGACTAAAACCGCACGCCGTCTCGGGTCTACAGACGCCGGGGTGTAAGGTTGCCCATAGAGCATATCCCTCGCAACCCGACTGACCCTGGGCCATCTACGGTTTCGAGATGGCCCCCTCGGGTTTGGGAACCACGGTGTCCCCGTCTTGCCCCGGTTTGGGGGAGGGGCGCTAGTCGCCCCACCGTCCCGGCCTGCTTCTGCTGGGGTGACAGGCGGCCTTACCTGCCACCCCCAGGCCTGCGCTCATGGAGGACGGAGGTCGTTAAGCGACCTCCGGCGCCTGAGTCGCCTGCGACGCGCGGCGAGCAAGTTGCGGGCTCGGCGGGCCGGAAGAGTTCTAAATCTCTCCCGGGCGCGCTCCGCTATCTCCTTATCGAGCATTACATGCTCGCAGAAGGAGGTGGCGGCGGTCCACGCGCTTTCATTCAATCAACTTAAATATAAAAATTTAAAAAAAGGAACGGCTTGAGCCGACTAAAACCGCACGCCATCTCGGGTCTTAATACGCCGGGGTGTAAGGTTGCCCATAGAGCATATCTCTCAAAACCAGCCAACTTCGGCTTCGAGATGGCCCCCTCTGGTTTGGGAACCACGGTGACCCCGTCTTGCCCCGGTTTGGAGGAGGGGCCTGCTTCTGCTGGGGTGACAGGTGGCCTCAACTGCCTCCCCCAGGCCTAAATGCGCTAAATTCGTGATCGCAGTCAAACATACGAATATTTATTTAATTGGTAAAGAGCGTGGGGTGCTCGATGATGATTGTTGTAAGCACCCCACGCTTTTTCTTTCAATAATATTCTTATTAATCTAACATGAGGAATTCAAATCTCTAGTGGTTAATGAATCAAATGCTTCTGACAAGTTACTGCGAGCATTTAATTAAGCAAACAATGTCGCGTCACCTCGCAAGATTTACATTGCTCCATGGAGGTGAACCACGTTTATTGCATGAGTTGATGTTGGACAGACTTATGTGGTGGCTACGCATAGGCATAGTATGGTTAAGTAATAAATTGACTAAACATAACATAAACTCACGCCTATATCCCCGAAGGGGTAGGCAGAGGTGCTAGCACCCACATTTCGCCAGTTTATGTTTAGGTCCCAATGTAATAGGTGGCGAGCCTATTGCCATTAACCGGGCACTTATAAGCCTGCGATAAATACACACATAACTTCGAAAAGCATCGAAAAGTCATTGGTGTGTGCCATGGTAAAACCTGGGATCGAACCCGAGACCTCGTCTCAGCAGTCCATTACCCATACCACGAGGCTACGTGACTTAAACACGTCCATATTAATCAGTAAAATCCCGACCTACTAGCGGAACAATTACCTACAGCTTAGTTTTGAAGACTTCGACTAACCAGCTGGAAAAATAAGATTTTTATGAATAATAAAGAAAGTATAGCATGTTATTGTTACGTGCGCGGGATACAAATTAAATGCCGTTTATAGAACAAATAGGTTTATTCGCTCACCACAAACTAGACAACTAAATAACTAGCACACACAGTACTCTTCAGTTCAAGTGGCTCAGCAGTTCACAGTAGTCCACAGTCGTTGCTTAAGTCGCAGGTTATCCCTCTTGGTTCCCTTCGGTAAGATGTGTTCGCTTTCGCTTTCGAAAATAATCTGACTGCGTGGCGATAGCCGGGCGCTTTTATAGCTCTTGATTCGGAGGGTAGAATGTTCCGGAATCATCTACACGTTAGGTATCTTACTTGAGCGTTCAAGAAACGTACCTACTACTAAGTAGGTGCTCGACGCGCGTCGCAGGCGACTCAGGCGCCGGAGGTCGCCCAACGACCTCCGTCCTCCATGAGCGCAGGCCTGGGGGTGGCAGGTGCGGCCGCCTGTCACCCCATCAGAAGCAGGCCGGGACGGTGGGGCGACTAGCGCCCCTCCCCCAAACCGGGGCAAGACGGGGAAACCGTGGTTCCCAAACCCTAGGGGGGCATCTCGAAACCGGAGATGGCCCAGGGGGTGCGAGGGTTATGCTCTATGGGCAACCGTACACCCCGGCGTCAGTACATAACCGTCCCCGCTGGGGGGGGGGGTAGCCGAAGGGATTTACGCACGATAAAAAATAAAAAATGGGTACAGTCATGCCGACGTTCGTGGTGACTGACCTTGTTATCAAGATTTGTAGGTAAAGTAGGTATAGGTATTTGAAGTACTTGTGGTTTTGTGTTGGCATTTCTAAATTCTTCTATACTGTTCGGTAGAGTACTTTGACACTAACAATGCGTTTTAATTTCCAGAAGATTCGATCGGTAGTTTTCGAGATATCGACGATCGTTGTAACATTATTATTACTGTAAATAAATAAATGACTGTATAATAAAAAGTGAAATATTTAAAAAACTAATTACAAATTCAAAATGCTCAACAAAACATTCAAATATCTAGAGCAATAAATCAACTGAAGGATTTATATTTTATCTCTTCCTCCCTGTTGTTCTTATCGACTAGATTTATTGTGCCTCAGACAGTAGGCTCGTCTCTTTAAACTTTTATTTTAGCGCATCAATTAAAGGAGTGCAAGAGATAACTCGGAAGCTCTTTTATTAGTACAGTCGTGACCTTATTTCAACTGTCGCTGTCTTTATTATTTCAACTGTACGAAAAATAATACGCACTGGCAATTGGCAAAGCGTCGGTAGCTTAGTGATTAAGGAGTCGATCTTACGATCGAGAGGTCCCAGGTTCGAATCCTGGCCATTACACTTCCGACGTGAACCTACTCCTAACACAAGCAAATTAGCTTGGCTGAGGGGTTAGGGGGAATATTAGTAATTTCGGTTACTAATATTCTTTAAAAAAAAAAGTTTACCAACAAGCAGACCGTGTGTCCCCTTAGTACTTCTGCTTTTAGTATAATCTTCCACCACCTGGAACCCACTGACAAATAAAATGATGACGTGTAGTTACGCCGCATTGCAGATACACCCACTTAGTCTGCTGCAGCAATTCTGTTAATTGCAGCTTATGATGTATAGTTCTACTCTCGCTAATGATAAAATATTTAATTGCAATCTCAATTCCTCCTGTTCTATGTGATGTTACTCTATATTGACTTAGATTTTTAAGCCTTTTTAAAATTATGAACACTTTTTGCTAAAGACAAGTAACGTTTAGAGTCGTTATCCAAGAAATCGCCTCTCAATCTCTGCGTGAAAATGCAGATAAAATAACATTATGATATTATATTCATGTTGAGAACGCAGTTAACAAAGAGCTCTTAAGAGTCCAGTAATAACATTATATTGTGCAATTTTCCATGCAACGTATACCGTTTATAACGCTCGCTTTGTATCACGTTCTTCTTCAAGGCATTAAAAATCGTCTTAAACCACAAGCGCATAAATAAATTGGTAATAAGCGAACACTACATTGTATCAGATATCACAGTGAGCGCATAACTCGTGTAGTAAACTCAACGCTTGCAATTTCAACTCGTGTTAATATTTCCCACGAAATACTGTCGTGTACGTCTTAGATCTGCCAAGGACAAGAACATTTTCTCTAACATTCAAACAAGCTTTATGCAACAGCTACACCTCGTAGGTTAGTGGTTAAGGAGTCGACCCTACGATTGAGAGGTCCCGGGTTTGAATCCTGGCCATTACACTACTGACGTGAACCCACTCCTAATACAAGCAATTAAGCTTAGCTGGAGGGGTTAGGGGGAACATTAGTAATTTCGGTTACCAATATTCTTTTTATTAAAACAACAGCCGCGGTAGCCTAGTGGTATGGGTAATGGACTGCTGAGACGAGGTCTCGGGTTCGATCCCAGGTCTTACCATGGCACACACCAATGACTTTTCGATGCTTTTCGAAGTTATGTGTGTATTTATCGCAGGCTTATAAGTGCCCGGTTAATGGCAATAGGCTCGCCACCTATTACACCAATGTAACCTAAACATGAAACTGGCGCAATGTGGGTGCTAGCACCTCTGCCAACCCCTTTGGGGATATAGGCGTGAGTTTATGTTATGTTATGTTATGTTATGTTAAAACAAAAAATATGTGTGCGTGTACTGGTGTACACAGGTAAGAAGTGAAACTTCTTTATGACCTTATTTTTCGGAAAATGATCTAAAGTAATGTAACTTTACAGAAATTAAAATTAGAATTATTAACGGGATCCGTATGTTCACAACGCCCAAACAAACTGCAATTCCAAAAACCGCGCGAGCCGATACTGTGAGTGTTGTGTGTCGTGAACGTGATCGAGGGCGTAGTGAGAACGCGGACAGTGGTAGTGGTGACGCGCGTCAGAAACGAGTGAGGAAGAGGGTAGACCGATACGGTTTGCCGAGTAACAACTAGCTTGCAGAACTTTAGTACATCCGTGATCATGGTACTTGTAACAGTGCCGAAATATCGGATTCTCGAAAAAGATACTAAACATGGTAAATATCCCGTTAATAATTCTAATTTTAATGTAAATGACCATGTCAATCTAAAATCATTTACAGAAATTGGTTAAATAAAGTTAAATTAGATAAAGTTTAACAAAAGGCTTTTATTATCACAGACGTGAATACAAGTAATACAATTATTTCATTTTACCTTATTACTACTAAGATTATTACAGCATTTCATTAAAGTACAAAACAGTCGTATTAGTTAATAATAACTAGTTCTAATGGAGTTATATACATTGACCGATAGTTACAATCAAAAACTGAGGTTAACTTGAAAAAAAAAATACCATAATCACACCCACGTGTTAGAAAAATAAATATAATTACTTACTTTTTTTAGAAATTCACTGGAATTAGAATTAAAATAAACCCTTTGATTTTGCTGATCACTATCAGTCGAATAAATCAACTTTTTTTTTTAAAAGATGGCGCGTAGCGGAATATGTGACGGTAATTTTTTTTCCAACGCCGATAAAGAAGTTTCACTTCAAAAAAATATATAAGATAAGAGAAAGTTACGGTAATACCCACCTCTTTATTAACGTATACTTACGAGTACAATGTGTAATTACACACTGTTGCAAGAATACATTTGAACTTGAGCTAACTTTCATTTTCTGTGAAGCACAATCCTTTAAGTCTACATTTAATCCGATGCACATATAGAATGAAGATTTGAAATTGGAACGAAACCATTTTGTAGATAGTTTAGTTTTGTGAGATTCGCACCATTGTAGATTTTTCGTTATTAGTATAACTAAATACAAGGGCCGCAATACATTCTGGTGTTGCAATGTTGAGCTGAGAGTATTTTTAGGGTTCCGTTGCCAAATGGCAAAAAACGGAACCCTTATAGATTCGTCATGTCTGTCTGTCTGTCCGTCCGTATGTTACAGCCACTTTTTTCCGAAACTATAAGAATTATGCCGTTGAAACTTGGTAAGTAGATGTATTCTGTGAACCGCATCAAGATTTTCATTCAAAAGTAGAAAAAAAGCAATAAATTTTGGGGGTCCCATACTTAGAAGTGAAACTCAAATTTTTTTTTTCATCAAGCCCATACCTGTGTCTTCAAAAATGATATTGAGGTTTCTAGTATCATTTTTTTTTAAACTGAATAGTTTGTGCGAGAGACACTTCCAAAGTGGTAAATTGTGTCTCCCCCCCCCCCTGTAACTTCTAAAATAAAAGAATGATAAAATTAAAAAAAAATATATGATGTACATTACCATATAAACTTCCAACGAAAATTGGTTTGAACGAGATCTAGTAAGTAGTTTTTTTTTGAATACGTCATAAACCGTAAACCGGAATTTACCTTTCATTTAATCAACTCAAATATAAAAATTAAAATAAAAAACATTATTCTGTTACTTGCTGCTACGGAACCCCTAATGGGCAAGTCCGACTCGCACTTGGCCATTTTTTTTTCAATTGAATACCATTGAATTGATTCTTCGGTCATTGTTCCTCCGTTGCTAGACCAATTTTCAATTTTCTTTTTTTGTCTTAATCCAATAGTTAAGTTGCACACTTTGGCCAAAATCTGATCATTTTGAAGAAATCAGATTTCGAAATATTCGAAGGGTGATTATTCCCCCATGGTATGTTCGATTTTCAATTTTATTTTTTTCTAAACCTTTCGTGTACTTATCAAGTTGTATTTACATGCCAAGTTTGATCAATATTAGGCGATTAGTTTAGGAGAAGTAGCGTCCCTCCAGGTAGCCCAATTAGGTCCCAATTGCTTGTGTTAGGAGTATATCAGTAGTGTAATGGCCGGGATTCGAACCCGGGACATCTCTATCGTAAGGTCGATGCCTTAAGCACTACACTAAAATACCGACGACGTTTCAAACTTCATATATTCTTGCTGCGGCGTTATGGATAATCAAAACAAAATTATTTTACGCCTGCAAACGTATAATCTATCATGTATTAAAAACATTCTACCTGCCCACCAACCACGACTTCTTCGCAGTCAATTTAATAAAATGAAAATGACTGATCAAAGTCAGCGGCATCTACGAAATAATGCCTTAGTAACTATTGGCTCGCAAATTGATGCTCGTATTTGATTAATAATAATATTATTTGATTATAAATATATTTAAATACTTTTTTTTTGCATTGGCATATACATATTTGCACTGACCGGGAATCGAACCCGCGACCTCTGACTTAGCAGTCAGACGCACTACCGCTGCGCCACAGAGGTCGTCGTTTAATTTAACTTTAATTTAACGTAAAATTAACATTTTCCTTAATGTTAATTGATTTTAAAAATTGTGTTTTGTGACATGAAATAACCCAAAATATCATAAATGAGATATTCATCACGCCTTGAAACGTGCAGAAAATGAGACAGCAAATGGAAGATGAATAACAGCACTCACCCCACTGTACCTTAAATGATTGTTTGCCTACGGCGTAGCACGGTTGCCACGTCGTAGACCCTTACGACGGACACTGAACACTTGAATACTTTAAAAAAAAAACAGAATTATAACTTTATTTACGTTCGCATAAAGTCCTCTTTTTATTTGCATAAGAGGTTTTTGCGGGGCAGACCCTTGTAACGACGGTTGAATGATTCCATTTATCTTTCTTGTGTTATTATTTTAATATCATATTTACGATTATGATACCTACGCCATAAGTTATAAAGCCTACATTTCATAGTTACTATGAGTAACTTTTAATATTGGTGTTCGCAGATATAGGTTACACATCATTTTAAAGTAAAAAATATGAAATATGTGTGTCCTTGATGTAAAATATCTTGTTTGGATTTTATCCGAGCTCTAGTATGTTTTGGCAATAAAGGTAGATGGGTTAGGATAAGATTTGTTTTAACATATAGTGCTAATGAACAACAAACTTGTTTTCTAGAAAATGAAGGTACTTCCTGATTCGGTTTTGCCGTAGTACCTAGCTACTCAACAGCTAATTTTATGAAAATATTTCCCAGATCCCGGCTTTGCCCTTATAAGAAATACCCCAGAATCTCCAGTAGATCTTGAGTGCCTACATTGAAAAGGAGCCTCACCATATTGTACATGAAGTCTCGCTCACTTCGTGAGAGGCGTGCATGGAATACGTTGGCCCTTCTCATCGCCCCCACACTAGCACTCATGTAGGTCGGATTTTGTTTACCGCTCTCCAACGCCTAGTGCGGCTTTTACGGGACGAGAGAGTGCTGGTCCCTTCCCGTACCCTAGGCGACGTACAAGCGTATCCCTTTTTTGGGCAATCAATGATGCGTCATCGCCCAGGTTGCCCAGGGTGCACCAAACTTGTAGGTGATCCAACCAGTCGCACCTCTACAAGCGTATCCCTATAAGAAATAAATTATAAATTTAAGTGCACTTTTAATCTTTCTAGTAAGTGCATTACTACATTTGATTAAATGAGCCCAAACATTATTGGTTTATGTTATTTAGTTCAGAAGCTCCTATGACCACCATCGTCTCCATCTTCAGACCTATATGTACCATTAAAGTATTTGTCAAGACCAAACAAATGAGCCTAACTCGATTGTTTTATCTTGTTTGGTTCAGGAGTTCCTATGGACAGCTTCTGACTCCATCATCAGACCAATTTTTTAATACCATATTATCACATTTACACCAAAGATATGTAAGTGTACCAAATTTTAAGTTTAATCTAACATCAGGGGTTCTAATGGGGTTTCCATGATTTTGCCCGAACTTACAAACTAACAGAGCAAGTTAAATAAAAGCTTGTAATAAGAATATTTCTTGCCTGATTCTTGGCTTTCATAGAGCTTTTTAGCTATTATTAAAGCTAAAACAATTTACACTAAAACAAGATAACTGATAAAACTTCAAGAAGACTCTTCGTAAACTAGCAACCGTGCACTTATATAAAAGACTAGCTGTTGCCCGCGGCTTCACCCGCGTAAAATTCTGATCCCCTTCCCGCAACCCATGAGAACCTATTCCAGCTATAGCCTATGTATTATTCCAAACTATAATTTATTGCTATAAATCTTAATGCTTTCACGGCCGGCGTTGCCTGTAGAATATACTGCTTCCGGGCTGTCTGGCCGTGGTCCATAGGAAGCTTGTGTTCTAAACGTTTCATTGATCACTGCGGTCGACATCTTCAGTGGTTCAAGTCCGGGTGCCGACGAGTACGGAGAACTCTCCTCGGTGGCGACTTCTCTGCGACTAATGTAGAGTGTAGAATGGCTAGAATCTTCGTGTTCTGAAATATGATGGTACGATTACCATCCTCCTGGGTGACTCAGTCCAGTGACTCGGGCCTCTACATCAGTCAGCACCGAGGAGAGTTCTCCGCACTCGTCGGCGCCCGGAACTGTACCACTGAAGATGTCGACCGCAGTGATCGACGAAACGTTTGGAACACAAGTTTCCTATGGACCACGGCCAAACAGCCCGGAAGCAGTATATTCTACATATAATAATCTATTACTATATCAATTTTCAACCAGATCCGTCGTTTGAGCGTGATTCAGTAGCAAACAACCAAATATTTTCACAAACTATCACATTTATAATATTAAATACCTACGCGTAGAATAGGATAATTAAATCACCTATGCCTACCTTCATAATTCACCCAACAATCCACCTAGTGAACTACATTCGAAACCAATTATCTAATTAAGGAACATGACCAATCATGGAGCCTCGACGGTATAACTTAGTGAGTGTGTCCACGTGATTGCCTGTTGATTCAATTAGCAAGTGATTGTGATGCCCAAAGGCATTATTACAATTTGCGGTGACCAAATTACCAGCAACATAATGTTAGTACCACCGTATCAGATGCGTTGCGGTGTGTCCGCAAGGACATGTCAAACTATAACATAATGAATTAGTTCAATTAAATTTTTAAGTAAATAGTATATAGATCGGAAAAAAAGAACATCTAGGACAAGATTTGAATCCGCGACCAGTCCCTTACAGGGGGAATGCTCTGCCCAACTGAGCCACCTAGACTATAATAACTATAATCGATTATAAATCTTAAGGCTTTCACGGTTGGCGTTGAATTTTGAATATACAGCTTCGGGACTGTTTGGCCGTGGTGTTCTAAACTTGTGTTCCAAACGTTTCGTCGATAACTGCGGTCGACATCTTCAGTGGTACTGGTCCGGGCGCCGACGACAGAGAAGTCGCCGCCGAGGAGGGTTCTCCGCACTTGTCGGCGCCCGGATCTGATCCACTGAAGATGTCGACCGCAGTGATCTACGAAACGTTTGGAACACAAGTTTCCTATGGACCACGACCAAACAGCCCAGAAACAGTATATTCAACATATAATCGATTAGCTAAATCAACTTATTAGACGATCTCTCCGCCAGCAGAACTCTAGGAATGAGAAGAAGTGGTATACCACCAATGTGAACCCACTAAATGCTATTGGCTACCCACTGACATTTAGGGAATAAGGCGTATTCTCAATTATCAACATCCTCCAAGGTTTGCTTCCCAACTCAGTTGGGGTCGGTTTTTCGATCTTACATCTGACCATCATCACATCTGACCTCCACAACCAATTGGAGATATTGAAGTTCGGTATTTAGATCAACTGAGCCCTAACTTCCCGTAACAACTGCTTTAGATGTTCGTAAGGCTTAATATTAGCTGCACCACTGAAGATGTCAACCGCAATGATCGACGGAACGTTTGGAACACAAGTTTCCTATGGACCACGGCCAAACAGCCCGGAAGCAGTATATTCAACTACCTAGTATTGTTTAACTTCGCAAAATGTTAACCTACTTGATTGCCAATTAGCCACGACCCGTCCTTTATATATGAGGTTTCCATACTATTGTTTGACATTGATATATTGTATTATCAGCGTTGAATATCTGAATATCAACAAATTGCCCAATTATTAGAATGTAATTTCCAGTGTAATGGCCACACTACATAAACATACATACATAAACTCACGCCTATATCCCCGAAGGGGTAGGCAGAGGTGCTAGCACCCACGTTTCGCCAGTTTATGTTTTAGGTCCCAATGTAATAGGTGGCGAGCCTATTGCCATTAACCGGGCACTTATAAACCTGCGATAAATACACACATAACTTCGAAAAGCATCGAAAAGTCATTGGTGTGTGCCTTGGTAATACCTGGGATCGAACCCGAGACCTTGTCGAACCCAAATAGTATTAAGATTTTCATCAACGTTTTCAATTATTTATCATGAAGCAGAAACCCTTTTCAGAAGATTGACTCATCAACGCAGAGCTAAAGTACCGATGCTAGAACTATAAAATTCAGACAGGCTTCTTTCAGGCTTGGCCTGGGTAAGGGCTGAGAAAGAATTTTGAGAAATTCAGAAGAATCAGCCCAAGAACTTTTGTAGCCGCGGTAGCCTAGTGGTATGGGTAATGGACTGCTGAGACGAGGTCTCGGGTTCGATCCCAGGTTTTACCATGGCACACACCAATGACTTTTCGATGCTTTTCGAAGTTATGTGTGTATTTATCGCAGGCTTATAAGTGCCCGGTTAATGGCAATAGGCTCGCCACCTATTACATTGGGACCTAAACATAAACTGGCGAAATGTGGGTGCTAGCACCTCTGCCTACCCCTTCGGGGATATAGGCGTGAGTTTATGTTATGTATGTTATGTAAGAACTTTTGTAAAGCAATTAGTATGCTTACTTTTCCAATAGCGTTAGGATGGGACTTGAACCCGCGACCAGTCCCTTACAGGGGGAATAGTCTGACCAACTAAACTCCCTGGAGCCTCGAGACGCATAATTCGGAGAATTTCGAACACCTAGGACGTGTCGCGGGCACCGTCCTCGATGGTCACTTTTTCCAAACTAAATCTTTTAAATAATCATTGATAATAAACCAACAATGAACTTTAGCATCAATCAACAAATTCATTCAGATTGAAATAAAACTATTTTTAACGGATTCTATCGCGATTTATTTGATGTTATTTTATATTTTACATTGAGCCCGACGTTTTAGTTGCTTTTCAGCAGCCATGGTACCACAAAATATCTTAACCATAACCAAAATGATATTTGATGTAAACAATAATCTCCAATCAGTCGAAGTGCAGGTGAATCAGCTAATGATAAGATAAGTCAGTACATATATTAAACAAAGATCAAACGACTTATATGAAATTCCGGTTTCATTACGCTTTTAACCGTATCCCAAATTAATACCCGCGCTTTATTCAGAGCCATGATATTGTCGGAAGGGTTGGGAGCCGCCGAAGATAATTAATTTATATTACGATCGGCGTATCCGGTCCTATAAACAATGCTCAATGAACGAGTTCACCCAGCTCAATGCTCGCCTTGGTTCCATTTTTTGCAAAGCTTTTCGGTGATCTTTGATTTTATTTTACAATGACGATATACAGCATCAATTTCATTTGATGAATTTCAGACAGCTCCGTTTGAATTTATTTATTTGTTTAGAAACTTATGGGTAAATTAAGAATAACATTTGACTCTTAGTCAGTAACAAAATTTCCTGACAAATAAATATTACATGCACCACTTAAAATATAAATGATAACAATTTTATTTATTTATATGTTTTTTTTTAAAGAATATTAGTAACCGAAATTACAAATATTCCCTCTAACCCCTCCAGCTAAGCTTAATTGCTTGTGTTAGGAGTGGGATCACCTCGGTAGTGTAATGGCCAGGATTCGAACCCGGGACCTCTTGATCGTAGGGTCGACTCCTTAACCACTAAGCTACCGACGATTATTCTTACTATCTTAATCTAACTTATTCTAATAGTTCTTATACAATCTTTATTTAGGCAAATATGATTGTAACTTTTTAATATTTTTTTCTTAAAAACACTGTGGTGGAAGATGTCAATGTCAATACCTTTGTTCACGTAAAGTTTGAGTATTTCTTTCTTCGCAATTATATTTTAGGTAGAAGCAGGCCGAAACGGTGGGGCGACTAGCGCCCCTCCCCCAAACCGGGGCAAGACGGGGATACCGTGGTTCCCAAACCCGAGGGGGCCATCTCGAAACCGAAGATGGCCCAGGGTCAGTCGGGGTGCGAGGGATATGCTTTATGGGCAACCTTACACCCTGTGTCTTAAGACCCGAGATGGCGTGCGGTTTTAGTCGCTTCAAGCCTGACATAACCGCACCCGCTAGTCGACGGGGGGGGGGGGGGAGTATCCGAAGGGATTTCCGCACGAAAAAAAAATTGGTACGAAGCGGCGGTGAAGGTTGAAGTATTGTATACCATGCGATCCATCAGAATCGGAACGTGAATAGTAATCAACATACAGTATACCTTTTTTTTTCGTGCGGAAATCCCTTCGGATACCCCCCCGCTAGCCAGCGGGGGCGGTTATGTCGGGCTTGAACCGACTAAAACCGCACGCCGTCTCGGGTCTACAGGCGCCGGGGTGTAAGGTTGCCCATAGAGCATATCCCTCGCACCCCGACTGACCCTGGGCCATCTCCGGTTTCGAGATAACCCCCTCGGGTTTGGGAACCACGGTGTCCCCGTCTTGCCCCGGTCTGGGGGAGGGGCGCTAGTCGCCCCACCGTCCCGGCCTGCTTCTGCTGGGGTGACAGGCGGCCTCACCCGCCACCCCCAGGCCTGCGCTCATGGAGGACGGAGGTCGTTAAGTGACCTCCGGCGCCTGAGTCGCCTGCGACGCTCGGCGAGCAAGTTGCGGGCTCGGCGGGCCGGGAGTGTTCTAAATCTCTCCCAGGCGCGCTCCGCCAGGTGGCGGTGGCCCACGCGCTCGCGACATACAGTATACCTACAGAGCAGTAATTAAATTTAAAGCAAACTAAAATTAAACTATACTCCGTCCAACCATTTATTTTACTTTTCACAGTTCAATTATTCATCAATTAGTTGTGTCCTAATGCGTTGCCTGTTCGATTTCAAATAACGGTCTCAAATAGCTGTTAAAGGTAAAATACGTTAATGGTTGGACAGACTCGGCTACCAACACTCAAATCCTGAAAAAGTCACCCCAAGAAAGGATTAACATTCAGCACAAAGCTAGCGAGAACACAAATATCTCCAGCAAAACTCATCTTGGCAAAGGGTTGTTTATTTTTCATGCAAATTGCTTCAGGACTAGGATGCGATGCAAACTTGAGCACTCTTACAAAATTAATGTTGTCGTAATGAACAGTATGACGTCATTCTTTGTGGTAGTTGATAGCCGTATTTAAAATTTAGCCAGTATTATTCAGCCGCGGTAGCCTAGTGGTATGGGTAATGGACTGCTGAAACGAGGTCTCGGGTTCGATCCCAGGTATTACCATGGCACACACCAATGACTTTTCGATGCTTTTCGAAGTTATGTGTGTATTTATCGCAGGTTTATAAGTGCCCGGTTAATGGCAATAGGCTCGCCACCTATTACATTGGGACCTAAACATAAACTGGCGAAATGTGGGTGCTAGCACCTCTGCCTACCCCTTCGGGGATATAGGCGTGAGTTTATGTTATGTTATGTTTTATTCATTGACGTATTCTTGGTAATTTATTGTCTTTTTTAAACTGCTTAAACAAACAAGCACACGGCCCACTTGATGGGAAGTCACCGTAGCCTATAGATGTGTGCAATACCAGGGGCGACACACTCGCGCTGCCGACCCTATGAAAAGGCCTAATGCCCTTCTTGAAAAAGTACTATTATCAAAGTAAAAAGAAAAAAACAGGTTAGAAAGGGATGCTTTTAATATATATATTTTACTTAGGGCCACTAACCAGGTGGACACCGAAGTCTTAAAATCACGCAATTAAAAACAAAATCTTACACCCACTTTTTATCACTTTTCTCGACGTTTCACATGATTCTAAGTCTAATTAAGCAAAAAAAATTTTTGTGTCGGTCTGTCTGTTGGTCTGGATGTCTGGATGTCTGGATGTCTGTTTACGCAATAACTCAAGAACCACTTATCCGATTTAAAAAATTCTTTCGCCAATCATCTTGTTTGGTTAATGGGAAGAACTGATTAGATTTTGGGGTTTGTACGTTCAAGGTTTCGGGTACCATACCACCTTGATTCGTTTAGCTGCACCCTTTCATGTTAGGTTTATCTGGCAAACGATCTTCGCCAATTTCCAGTAGAGCTGTAGTATATTAAATTGCGTACTTGCACTAGTATGGTAGCCAGATTTTTTTTTACTTGTACTCTTATTGTAAACTAGCTGTTGCCCGCGGCTCCACCCGCGTAGAATTCTGATCCCGTTCCCATGGGAACCTATTCCCGGGATAAATAGTAGCCTATGTGTTATTCCGGACTATAATCTATCCTTTTGCCAAACTTCAGTCAGATTCGTTCCGCCGTTTATGCGTGAAAACTTTCGCGTCACAAACTTTCGCGTTTATAATATTAGTAGGATGGGGTCATAAGCTTTCTTCAACGCACTGTTTACCTACCTGTCAAATTTGATTAAGATACGTTTACCTTTTCGAAAGAGAATTACTTTCACCTTAAAAATTCAAGGGCAGATGATATTATTTTTCAAGACCAGAGTAGAGTCGGAACTAGATTGTCATACTGTATGGTCTAGACTCGTTTTAAATTAATTGATCACGTTGAGACGGGAATAGAAGATGTCAAATACCTTCTTTATTCTACTTGCATATTTATTTCTTTTCGATATTTTGCTCATTAATTCACCTTATAGAAAGAAAAGAAAGAAAGAAAGAAACATTTATTAGTGCAAAGAGGCCACAAACTAAGTACATAAAATTATATAACACCTAAAGAAATGATTTTAAAATAACAGGAGCATAATAGTTATGTGGCACACAAATGCACCAAATGGGTGCCCAGTTCAGCATGTGCCAGATGGTAACCTGGCGCTGGTTTTATCCTGGACCCCGACTAGTTAGTGACACACGGACGCCCCACCGTCGATGCTGTGTGTTAATGATGTGTGTAGTGGTGTGTTTGTGAAATAGATAGTGTGATAGAGTATAATGTATAAATAAATATAATGATACGGTTAATACATAACATATACAATCAAATGTGTGTCATGAATAAACCTAAATTAGCGATATATTAGCGTTTACGTTATCCAGCCTCCTTTGAGCTTCCAAGAGAAACAGCCGTAGACGTTTTCTAAACGTGGTTATCGTTGTAATGGAACGTAACGGTGGTGGAAGATTATTCCATATTTTGGAAGCTGCATAACGAAAACTACCCCTGAATGACGCAGATCGATGCTGCTGTATAGATAGTTGCTGGGAGCACTGCCTTCTGGCACACAATCTTATGTCTTCCAATACATTTAGGCATGTTTATTTTACTTTCTGAAATAATAACCAACTAGTAGCACAATTTTAAGTTTAATAAAGAAACAAAAATATTCAACTACAGTGATTTAGTTTCGGAATATTATTCAATTACGATGCTTCTCCACCTTATTAGCCAATAATTGCCAATCTAAAATATTCATTTTAAATTACGTTAACATTATGTAAATCGCATGCATCATTGGATTTACCGATATTTAAAGGGAAACTCACTGTTGTATTCGCTCAAATTTGTACAGGCTGTTTTCATTTCGTTACTGACTGAAATGAAAAGTTTTATTATTTCATGATTAGCTTTCTGTTTCGGTTTACGAAGAAAATTATAAATGTGTTTCTTGTGGCCGTTTTGTGAAACCTCCTCTATATACACATGTAGCCTTTAATTAACATTGGTCCCATAGGAGCTTTATTTCTACACGAACTGATTGTTCTGCTGAGGCTGAGTTGCTTGATTAACAATATTTGTCTTAATACTTGAATAATATTGCTTAAATAATATGTCAAACCACGAGACCCTCTCATGTTTTGACATATTAAACATTGACATGACATGGTTTGACATGAAACATTAAATAGAACTTACACACAATAGAACTTTCATTGTTTGAGTTATTGAATAAGAATTTTGTAATAGTAAGAACTATATATTTCCCTTGGTAAAAGCAGTGTGTATGTGTGTGTGTGTTTATTAGCACAAATTTCTTGATTTCCCGTGATATACCAAAGGACGAAATATTGAACCCAACTTTTTTGCCTCGGGAATCAAAATCTGAACCTAATGCTCAGCACTGATTTAACTGGGTGAAACTACTGCCTTAAACCTGTGTTCGTTGCGTTGGTGGGAACATTGACAGGACAGACAGTGATCATCAACATGCAAGCAATCCTATTTATCTCATTCGATAATATAAAAGTCGTGGTTTTTTTCCAAGTAAATGTTTCATAGAGTTAGTGTGACAGTTATTGGAGGTTGAATCGCATATAATTGAGCCCCTATATCTTCACAGTTCTGAAAGATATTATCTGGAAAAGTGCCAAAATGCAATGTGATTCTGCTTGGACATGGGATTCGAACAGGCTGATGGCTCTATTCATAAATTATAGCTATTCAAGTCAATGAATAGCGGAATGACCGTTTCTTACCGCCGACGTAGAATACTGATCCTGTCCAGCAACCCCTCGGAACCTATTATATCCCTGTACCCAGACAGATCCGTTCAGCCGTTTGGGAGCGATTGAGTAACAAACATCCAAATATCTTTATAAACTTCCACATTTATAGTATTAGTTGGATAGAATATGAATAAATAGCTGTACATTTCACGAGTGGATTTGCGGTTTTCGGTATGAGCATATAATGAGACTGCTGGGGCTCTACGCGTGGCGGTTTTGCGGTTCGCTCGACAGAAAGTTTTAATGTATCGGCGTGTTCCCTATATATTTGCTAGTACATACAGATACCAGCGCTACCATGCGCAGCCTTTCTAACAAATGCACTGGCTAGAGAGGGCTTATTCTCAATGGCCACCACTAAAACGGTGAGCCCTGGTGGTGGTTTTGACAAAATGTTGTATTTGTTTCTAACCGTCCCTAAGAGTGGAGGTTGTGAACAAAATATGTAATAAACAAAATAATAATTTTCTTATATAACATGTCAATTTTTTTAATGAATTGGAACTCATAATTTAAGACATAATTACGTACTGTATTACCCTCTCCTGTTCAAGTGTCGACTCGTATCAAAGGTTTTAAAAAATAATACGATTAAAGGGTATGTCATAATAGCGGTCATGATAAATGCGGTATAAATGACAATATGCTGCGATTTACAACTGCAAACTAAAACTTACATTACCTATTCGCATTTTGGTTGTTCTGCTCACCACCGTCAGTATTCCGACTGGTCAAGATAGTAGCCATGACGTACGGTAGTTGTGATAGTGATGAGAGCTGTCTTCCGAGCGGGCTGTCTTGTCCACTTAAATTCAGCGGGCCGCCTGAATGAGCTCGACCGCCACCTCTAATTTAGAGATGGGGTCAGCCGCTGCTTCCTCCATTATTCCTTCTTAGGAAACGGTCAGCCTGGTTCTCTACTTTCACTAACTCGGGGTCGGGGGACATCTTTCCAAGCTCCTCTTTTTTCATTTCATTCCGAGAGCACTTACACGCTGTCGACACAACGCCCATAGACCTGCGTGCAATGGCAGTGAAGACTGCTGTGGCGGAACCGCTGACGGCTGTGGTATTGGGCCTTCTTTTCTCACGTCAAGCTACTATCTTGATCCTAGGTATGCTGAGAAGCTCCTTGAGCTCATAAATGCCTGGGATAATGTATCTGGTCTTCTTGAGTATCTCCAGAAAAATACAACCAGATCGATCGCCGCGAATAAGACGTTCATATTCGATACGACCTCGAATATGAACGTCTTATTTCTTTCCCAGCTCTATTAGGTTTTTGGAAATCTCCTCTGGCGTGACATTCGAAATTATGATCTCCTTGATTCCTTTGTGGCAAGGGCCTGTATGGGTCTGTATTCCTCCTCTTCCTTTGGGATGAAACATCAGGTCTAAAATTCCCGCAGGTGCTGCGCGAAGTTGCGTAACACCTTCAATATAAGTGGAGGGTACTGCTCACCTCGTGTTTCTACGGCTCGGGAGGCTAAATATCTAGGAATCATCCGGGGCTGAGGTCAGAATACGCGTTGCGTTTTATTTTAAATGTGAGCTAGGGACACCCCAGTTTTCTCCAGCAACAACCCTAGCCGAGGTTCAACTTCACACCCTCAAAAAGGTACTCCCACTCTTTTACACTTGAGAGAACTCCCCAATAGTCCGGGTAAAAACCGTTGTCACACAAAAAAAAAATGTTATCAGTCTGTCAGTATATCTAGTCAGTTCTATTTTCAAGAACACCCGACCTGCGAGGGGGGTAGGCGGGGGGTGTCTGATTAGTGGTGACCGTTGGAAATAAGTTTATATTTTGTTCCAAACTGCCACCACCGGGGGCGGTTGGGAATAAATGTAAAATTCGGTCAGAACGGCCGCCCCTGGTGGTTGTAGGGATAAAATTTCAATAAAAAGCCATAAGTTACTTGTTGTTCGGATGAGTTCAGACTTTAAGCCGGTGTTTAGTTGCACAGTAAACTTAGATACGTTGGGTTTTGGTTGGATATAAATTTATTTTTGGTGCTTTACTGCATTTGCTCTGATTGCTACAACGTGCTAAGATATAAATATACTTTATAGAATATTGCCTCTAGCTTAAACTAATAAAATAAATAATAATCTTTATTAAACAACAACAATATTTGTGCCTAATACTTAACTAGCTATATCGTAACGCGTGGATTAGTAAAGTGGCAAGTGGAATAAAAGTTCAGGGGCTCATATTTCCTCCAATCTATAACTGAATATAGGTACATACACACATCCGATACCATCCCATCTCATTCCCATCCCATCCCATACCCATCCAGTCTCGAAACCGGAGATGGCCCAAGGTCAGTCGGGGTGTGAGGTATATGCTCTATAGGCAACCTAACACCCCGGCGTCGGTAGACCCGAGACGGCGTGCGGACATAGCCACCCCCGCTGGCCGGCGGGGGGGGGGGGGGGGGGTATCCGAGGGGATTTCCGCACGGAAATAAAAAAGAAGGTACATACACACAGTTACACTTCAACACTCTTTCCCATTGACATTGAGATTGAAGAAGAGCACCATGTTTTAACTGTTTTCCTTCACCTTCCTCCTTAACCTTCCACTTCTTCTACTATAGACATAAATGATTTTCGGATGCGGATACTCCAGACCTAGGTTTTCTTTAGAACGTCCACGATCTGATCGAAATACGTACGCCAACGGACGCCTAGGTCGACCCTTACCGGATTGGCCATACTTCCTCGCCCCATCAATCTATTTTCTCAGCTTTTTACTTAATATTATCAAAAAGGATTACTTTTTTCTACGCACTTTCAAATCTTGTTAAGGGTGGAATGGGGGGGGAGGGGATCTAGCAGGCGTTGAAAGCTTTATGTAGGTGCACAATCTTTAGTTTACAACTTTTGAATGACTTGAGTGATCGAGGTTAGATTCACAGTATTATATTGGTTCAGGTTCAGGAGGGATAATGCTTTGAAGCTATTGACGATAAAAGGGTTCCATAACCTACGCATAAATTTAGCGACGGCGGGTAAGAGATTACTTAATCTGTATAGAAATATAAATTGTTACTTTAACCTTTAACCACCCAGCAACTATTTCTGTCCCTTAACCACCTACGTGAGGTCCTAGATACCGGCCAAAAATTATTACCTGAAACTTTAAATTTAAACTATATTAATCAAATTTAAAAATGAAGAAAACTGTTGTGAACTTTATAAATCAAGGTATAAAATAATAATGTAAAATGAAAAAAAAATATAAAACTTTAGCAGAGATCCGATCCATAGCGTGGTACAGAGAGGAACACCATGACGGCGACTGGGACTTGCGACCCAGATGTAGGTTTAGGGTGGCCACCTTGTGATGCATCAGCGCTCACCTCCACCGTCAGTAGTGTTCCCCCCCCCTACCTATCCAAATTTGGTAAGATCCTAACAATGCCGCTTTTGATATACGATTTAGTAAAGAGCTTACTGAAGCTCTTGGCAATCCGAGGTCTTTAAGTAAGTTGTACAGGGATCTAAATGGAATTCCCCGTTTTTGGTTAACTCGTTAGTCAAATCAAAGTATTTGTTTGTCTTTTTAGCGTGGTCTTTAGGTATATTAGTTTCCCGCGGTACTGTGAGTTCTACAAGCACTGCACGCTTATGCGATCGTGAAAAAAGGAATATGTCGGGTCTGGATGATGAGGCACAGACATCCTCCGGTATCCTATAGTGCTTCTCATACGTGTCTATGAGAATTGTCCAGTCAACGGCAGCTATCAAAATTGAATATGGCTTTTGAGGTGATTTCTTTGAGCAGCCTTCCTTTACAAACGCAATGTCATTTCTTTGGTTTGTGGTTAATCCTTTTTTCGCTCTAGCTACCGCCAAACTTACAGCCTCACGTATGATTTCTAATACCTTATCATGACGGCGCGAGTAATGACCCCGGTCTAATAGCGTTTTACAACCCACTAGTAGGTGCCTAGCCGTACCAGTTGCTTCACCACATGAGTTACATGTTTTATCTGTGGCTTTCCCCCATCTGACCAGATTGCTTTGGTCGGGGAGGGTCAACTGGAATGCATTTAGGTAAAATTTAAGTAAGGCCGGTGACCAGTCATATATTATGGTACGCCATTTTAAGGCTATAGGAATACAAAATTCACCTAGGGTCAACCATTCGTTTTGCATTTCAAGGTTTATTGCGTGCACCTTATAGGTGTTGTTTTCGTCTGCTTGAAGAAAAGATTTTGTTATTTCTTTATCTGTTTGTCTCTGAATATTGCCTACCAGTCTGCGAGCCTATAATGATTTTTTTATGGAACTGGAGGCGTGATTCGTGCTCCGATGCATTTTTATCTTTTGGAAGGACTTTTACTATTTCGTCTTTAGATTTCGATAAGACGTGCATTTTAGTTACTCTTAGGTGTTTATAGTGTTCTGATGGCTTCTTAAGCGTCATTCCAAAATTATTCGCGGATCTATATAGTGCCGACGGGTCGGCCGACTGAGCTAGCACTAGCCACGACTTCAGTGTCTTCGTGACACTCGCATCTAGTTTTTTGAGGAGACTCTGGTTTATATCATATACAAGAAATGGCCAGTTAAGACGCGAGGTTAAATAATTGTCATAGATCCAAGCTTTTCTAACATTACTTATTGGTTGTTGGTCTACCTTTTTTAAATCGATAATGAAACTATTAATTAATTCGTCCAAAGCTGGAGCGCAACCTCTGTTGTCAATCTTTCTTCCGAGGAATTTAAAAGGCACGGTCAGATATAGTTGAAACGTTTTCCCCGCCTATACTAAGCCCTGGGTCATATGAAGTATACCTGGTACCCCGCCTACCCAGACATAGACAGTAGCATTTGCAAGGTTTTGCTCTCATTCCATCTGTCCATGTACAGAAATCGTCTACTCTACGCAGTAGGTCCTGGCACTGTTTTGGGTTACGAGTCAGTATTGCCAAATCGTCCGCGAATGCGAGGATAGACTCCGTATATTTACCGTTTAGCTTAAACCGATAGCCCCACTTCTTGTCTTGTGTGGAAATGTTGTCTATTAAAATATTTATTACTATATTGAAAACTATAGGTGATAAACAGCAACCTTAGAACAAACCCACATTATAATTTAAAGGTTGCGTGTATCCATCTTTATATATACCTTCCCTATCCATATAACCCTTAAGCAATTACGAATTTTCAACTAACCCACGTCTTCAACCAGCACCATATCCTCAGTAAAATCAGGTTTAACATTACTTAAATCCTAGTTTAACATGTTTCTCATTTAACGTCTTTTGCTGTAGTTATCTTTATTTAAAATTTAATTTAAGATAACTAAAACAAAAGATGTTAAATGAGAAACATGTTAAACTAGGATTTAAGTAATGTATAACCTGATTTTACTGAGGACATTTACATTACTTAAATCCTAGCTTAACATGTTTCTCATTTAACATCTTTTGATGTAGTTATCATTGAAGATTTTCTTCATTTTGATTTATTTTAACAGTAAAACAATAGAACTATAAATAAAATAAGTTACTGTGTATGTGTAGGCTATCTACATGCGGTCTCAGAGATCGCTGATTGAATATTTTCATATTTAAATTAATATATTCGTTGCGGTCTCTGAGACGGCTGGTAGGTGGTAACAGGCTAATAATTTACAAAATAATTTACTCTTCAATACTATTTAAAAAAATCAGTCAAGCTCAGTTGCCAAATTACTATGGACAGAATATCAATACATCACGAGCTTTGAACGACTTTTCATTATTATCGTAAAATTTTTGCTCACACCAAAAATCTTGTTTTTGGAAAATTTAATCTCAAAATTTGAGAGGGTTCTGAGTACCTCTTTACAGGATACCGGATTTTTTTTGTGACATACTTGTGTCACAGACTAATTCAAATATGGCTTGTGTTTCACTTTGGTAAGATAAAAGAACTTCATTTATTAATACTTAGCGGGTACGGCCAGTGTGACGATATCTCAGCCTCCCGCTCGGAGATTTTGCAGAGGTGGTCAACCCGGCTGGAGGCTTCACGCGTTGGTTTTGCCGCCGTGGAGCCGCTCCAGCCGGTCATCGTCGAGTGGGCAGGGCGGCAGTACGGGACCCTTTCCTTCTGACTGACGCAGGTGCTTTCCGGGCACGGCTGCTTCGGAAGGTACCTGTTCAAGGTCGCTAGGAGGGAATTGAGTCCCGCCTGCCACCACTGCGTCTGCAGTGAGGACACGGCGCAGCACACGCTTGCGGTCTGCCCGGCCTGGGAGTCGCAGCGCCGGGCCCTCACTGCAGTTATAGGGAGTGACCTCTCGCTGGCGGCCATCATCCGATCTATGGCCGCCAGCGATAGGAATCTCACCGCGGTCGCAACCTTCTGCGAGGACGTCATCTCGCGGAAGGAAGGCGCGGAGCGGATCAGGGAGGGAGATCCCCTTGCTGATCCAAACCGCCGCCCGGCTCGCCGGCGGCGGTTTAGGAGGCGCGAGTTTTTGCGCCTCATGCCGCCCTGAGCGTGGCTGCGGGTGTGAGGGATGGGGACAGCCCTCCACCCGCTGGTCTAGTCACCCGCGAAGGGGACGACGTCCATGTGTGCCTGGACGTCGCCCAACCGAGAGTTTCATAGGTGTGGTGCCCACAAGAGTGGGCACGCGCTAGGGGGGGTCGCCTTAGAAGTATTGTTGCATAGTTTCAGGCCCCCCCAATAAGGCGCAGGGCATGGCGCACCGTGGGGTTTAGTGGGTATGCCCATCCAGCTGCTGGATGGGAGAGTCCCACACACGATCTCCGGCTATTGTCCCTTAGCCGGAAATGCCGTGCGTAACAGCATTCCCCACGTAAAAAAAAAAGAAAAAAAAAGGCGTTAAACACTGATGTTATCGTATTTTTTTCCAAGGTCAAAAATTCGCCATGATGGAGCTGAAGGTGATGATTTCAGAAGTGGTCAAGAACTTCATAATATTGCCCTCCGACGTGGAGCCCGAGTTGTGTGCAGATCTTACTTTACGATCAAAGAACGGTGTTCAAGTTAAATTGATCCAGAGGGAGAGTAGTACGATGGATACAACTGTTGAGTAACTTTTCGTTGCTTTTCACTAATCACGTTATACGACTGATACGCCATTCAATGACTGAACGTTTATTTGCATTTATTTTCTTATGACTTTAAAATTGTTATAAAATCCACTGTAATTTGTTATAAAACGAATATACCTTTTTTTTTTTACGTGCGGAAATCCCTTCGGATACCCCCCCGCCCGCCAGCGGGGGCGGTTATGTCGGACTTGCACCGACTAAAACCGCACGCCGTCTCGGGTCTTCAGACGCCGGGGTGTAAGGTTACCCATAGAGCATATCCCTCGCACCCCGGCTGACCCTGGGCCATCTCACCACTAACAGCATCGCTCATCCTGTCTCCTCTGAAAGCAGAGGAGTACGGAGAGCGATGTGTTCCCGCCACGTTGGGTATTGGCCGACGAGGCGACGATCAATGCCAACCCTATGAAGGGGTGAAGGGGAAGCCATTGACCGCCGCCCAGGGTGTACCGGCCGCTCCGATTCCGTTCCCCCCGGACTGCAGCGGGATCGGAATCGGAGCGACACTCGAGGAGGTTACCCAACACACAACCCAAAACGAATATACCTGTCTTCTAACTGAACTAAATGAATACTATGGAATAATGTCAGAAATAAATGATTTATTATATAATTATAATATCTATCTATACAAATAAATAAAATTGAAGTGTCTGTTTTTAATATTAAAATAACAGTTTTAATGATTACACATGAATGTATACACGATACTAATAATAAAAATACAATTTAAAAAAATGTCTGTTTTCTGTATGTCTGTCTTTCTGTCTGTGTGAAAGAGGTAATCTCTGAAACGGCCTGGCCGATTTTGACGGATCATCATCATAGCGATTTCTCAGGTACGTCCAAAGTACGACCTCCGTACTCCATGATCGCAGACCTGGGGGTAGCAGGTGAGGCCGCCTGTTACCCTAGCAGAAACAAGCAAGCAAGGCAGGAACCGGGGCAAGACGGGGACACCGTGGTTCCCAAACCCGAGAGGGCCATGTCGGAACTGGAGATGGCCCAGGGTCAGTCAGGGTGCGAGGGGAATGCCATATGAACCTTACACCTTTTACTGGTGGTAGAAATTTGATGACACAAATTTGTCACAAAATTCGACCGGGTGGGTACCACCGCTCACGATTGCGAAAACCCCCCCATAGTAATCCAATTTCGGTTTGATTGCGTTCAGGGGTCAGCAAGTGCATAGCCGGGCAGGGGGATTGTGGTCGCAGCACTAGTGGGACCCACTGGTGTCGCGGTGCTGAGACAACAATCCTCTTCTAATGAGGGCGTCAAGCTGAGTGCCACCATTGTTAACATGGTACGTGTATGTAATGGTGACCCTCTTTCCTGAGACTTAACCTTCAGCTTACCATCAGGCGAGGTGAAGTCAAATTGACGTCCTAAATATTAAAAAAAAACACCCCGGCGCCGGAAGACCCGAGACGGCGTACGGTTTTAGTCGGTTCAAGCCCCACATAACGGCCCCCGCTGGCCGGCGGGGGGTATCCGAGGTGATTTCCACACGAGAAATAAAAAAAAGCAGCCAAGTGAGAGTCAGATTCGCCCATGAAGGGTTGCGTAGCAGGAAATAACGTAATAATGGTTTTTTTTTGAATTTTTATATTTGAGTTGATTGAATGAAAGATAATTGCGGTTTACGATTTATGACGAATTAATAAAAACTGCTTGCTAGATCTCGTTCAAACCAATTTTCGGTGGAAGTCTACATGGTAATGTACATCACATATTTTTTTTAGTTTTATCATTCTCTTATTTTAGAAGTTACAGGCGGGGGACACACATTTTACCACTTTGGAAGTGTGGAAATGCAGTTCAGAAAAAAATAATATTAGAAACCTCAGTATCATTTTTGAAGATCTATCCATAGATACCACACCACACACGTATGGGTTTGATGAAAAAAACATTTTTGAGTTTTAGTTCTAAGTATGGGTAACCCCCAAAATTTATTGTTTTTTTTTTCTATTTTTGTGTGAAAATCTTAATGCGGTTCACAGAATACATCTACTTACCAAGTTTCAACAGCATAGTTCTTATAGTTTCGGAAAAAGTGGCTGTGAGTGTGAGTGGAGGGGCCTGAACACTCAAAAATACAACTAGTGTATAATGCTATATACCATTTTTTTTTTCGTGCGGAAATCCCTTCGGATACCCCCCCGCCGGCCAGCCGGGGCGGTTATGTCGGGCTTGAACCGACTAAAACCGCACGCCGTCTCGGGTCTTCAGACGCCGGGGTGTAAGGTTACCCATAGAGCATATCCCTCGCACCCCGACTGACCCTGGGCCATCTCACCACTAACAGCATCGCTCATCCTGTCTCCTCTGAAAGCAGAGGAGTACGGAGAGCGATGTGTTCCCGCCACGTTGGGTATTGGCCGACGATTAATGCCAACTCTATGAAGGGGAAGCCATTGACCGCCGCCCAGGGTGTACCGGCCGCTCCGATTCCGTTCCCCCCCGAACTGCAGCGGGATCGGAATCGGAGCGACACTCGAGGAGGTTACCCAACACACACCCAATGCTATATACCTCTGTGGCGTAGCGGTAGTGCATTCGACTGTTAAGCCAGAGGTAGTGGGTTCGATTCCCGCTCAGTGAAAATATGTATATATATTTTATTTTATGGATGACAGGCTCACGTTTGACCTCTATCTCACCTGGTCGTAAGTGACGATGTGGTCTATAATGGATCACGTTTGCCTAGAAGGAACCTATTCACTCGAGACTTGAAGATTCCGAGGTCATAGCTTTCCGGAAACACAGACTCAGGCAGGCAATTCCACTCCTTAGCTGTACGCATAATAATGTGTCGCCGAAACGTTTCGTGCGTATGAGTGGAATATCCACCATGTAGCGGTGGCGCGTCGCTGTGCGTTCGTTGGTGGAAAGAGCTTGGAGGTATCAAGTTGTGCAATTTCAGCGCCCACTCTCCGAAATGCATCGGATAAATCGGTTTGCATTGGTCTGGGTGTTTCTATGTATAATATGTTTTTTTTTCTTTTTTATATTTAGGACACGTCAATTTGACTTTACCTCGCCTGATGGTAAGCTGAAGGTAAAGTCTCAGGAAAGAGGGTCACAATTACATACACGTACCATGTTAACAATGATGGCACTCAGCTTGACGGCCTCATCAGAAGAGGATTGTCGTCGCAGCACCGCGTGACACCCACCGGTCCCACTAATGCTGCGACCACAATACCCCTGCCCGGCTATGCACTTGCTGACCCCTGAAAGCAATCAAACCGAAATTGGATTACTATGGAGGGTTTTTCGCAAACGTTCACGGTAGTACCCATCCGGCCGAATTTTGTAAAAAATTAGTGTCTAAAAAAATATAAATTAATGCATCTCATAGCAACATACATAGTATATAATAAGATCACATCCCAGAGGGAGACACTCTTGTCACATCGCGCTTAGGCAAGACGTCACTTACTCTGTAAGTTAGTTAGTGAGATAAATTGTAGTTAAAATAAACTACTTCTCTCTAAAAATCTTCGTTTCTCTCAATCCTCCGGCGGCACCAAACGTAATTTGCATCTATGAGTATATAAACATTCTTGTAAGCGGCGATAGCCCAGTGGCGTACGTAACGGACTGCCAAGACGAGGTCTCGAGTTCAATCCCCAGTCGCCCCGGGCACACACCTCTGACTTTTCGTAGTTATGTGTGTATTAAAAAAATGTCGCTCGCTTAGTAATGTGCCCAGTAGATGGCAATAGGCTCGCCCCCTATTACATTGGGATCTAAACATAACTGGCGAATCGTGGGTGTTTAATACACCTCTGCCTACCCCTTCTAGGATACAGGCGTGAAGTTATGTTATGTTATGTTATGTAAACAGAAACTTTATTATATCATGCAATGTTATTATAAGAAGTTGAAGGCAGCCTTAGGCAAACATTGTTTACCTTATATTTCGTGTGGTGGGGTGACATGGCGCGTGGCGGCTTGCCTCCATGTCGCTCATTACCTTGATGAGAAAAGTTCCTAAGCATAACGTCGCAGTGGTGGTTTACTCGACGAAACTGTTACTGTTATGTGGTGGGGTTCAAACATATCTTTATTTAAGGAAATGTTAGAAATTTCCTTTTATAATCTTACTAACTATAGAAGATGGTGGCTGCGGTGTTGTTTCTCTGATTGATTTGGTCCATTTGTACTGTTGAAGAAAAGCTAATTTCACCTGAAATTTAACCGACAGACCCGAGAATTCCTCCACGGATACGGACATATAATGACAGAACCAGTAATTTAAAGACTATGACATTCTACACAGCGCTTTCTAGACCCAAAGTAAGCATAGGTTAACTAGCTTGTGTTATGGGTTCCAGAATCCGGATAAAAATACTTACGTTTTGTTTTGTAAATACATACATATAAAACATAGAAACACACAACCAATGCAAATTGACATATCCATGCATACAAATATTTACACTGAGCAGGAATCGAACCCGTGCCCCTTGTCGTAGTAGTCGAATGCACTACTGCTAAGCCGCAGAGGACGTCAATCAATCTTCCGCGTTTTTTTTTAATAATTGTAACCGAAATTGCTAATAAACTATCTCAGCTAAACTGCTTGTTTTTAGAAGTACGTTTGTGTTGGTAGTGTGATGATCGAGGTTCGAATTCTCTTTCGCAAGTCTGATGTCTTAAGTACAAGGCTTCCACCGCTCCTAAATATAGGCTTATTCTAAGTTGGAGGTGGCAGGTGAGGCCGCCTGTCACCCCAGCAGAAGCAGGCCGGGACGGTGGGGCGACTAGCGCCCTCCCCCAAACCGGGGCAAGACGGGGACACCGTGGTTCCCAAACCCTGGGCCATCTCGAAACCGGAGATGGCCCAGGGTCAGTCGGGGTGCGAGGGATATGCTCTATGGGCAACCTTACACCCCGGCGTCTGCAGACCCGAGACGGCGTGCGGTTTTAGTCGGTTCAAGCCCGACATAACCGCCCCCGCTGGTCGGCGGGGGGGTATCCGAGGGGATTTCCGCACGAAAAAAAAAAAGGCTTATTCTAAGTATAGCTAAGTACAACAAACTCCTCAACTTATCCTACTAATGCTACTAATATCCTACTAATATTTTAGGTTACAAACATCTTCACAAACTGTCATACCTATGTATGAAAGTTTGTGAAGATGTTTGTAACCTCGCCGTCCTTAAGAAGTAGGTCATGACGGAGGCGTGTCGTGTGTGTCCTACACACGCCTGCCAACTCACCGTCGCGGAATAAAATCCGACCGCACCAGGCGAGACCGCGGTGGCGGCCAAAGTCCGCGGGCAACCCTAGGTTTATCCTTTCGAGGGCTTACCTGGGGTGCCCGGCAATGGACACTCGGGGAGGACACCGTGTGGTTTTTGTCGGTCCGATTCCGACACGCCCATCCAATCGCTGGCACCAATAGGGTGAAGCCCGTAGGGGTTTCAACAGGGTAAAAAAAAAATTAAGATGTTTGTAACCTTTGATGTTTGTTACTCAATCACGCTCTAACGGATGAACGAATCTGGCTGGAATTAGCACAGGGATAGATTATAGTCCGAAACAACACACTTTTTATCCCTGGAATAGTTTCCTATGGGATGCGGGAACCAGAATAGAATTCCACGTGGACGTAGCCGCGAGCAACAGCTAGTATTAGTATAAAGATGTAAAGTATATCATGGTACAATTTTACTAGTATACCTTCAGTTTGCAATCATATTATGGGTTAATAGCCTGAAAATACACGGGCAAATAGTTGTGCCGTTAACTCTTTTATTGGAAGTTTTCATAATAGAATAAACCGTCATACATCTTTCCAGCCCGTTAAGTTTGCGAGCCAAAATAATGGCTTTCTAAGTTCTGTATTGCAATAACAACTTTATTGAGGGGAAATTTCATAAATATTCTATCTAAAGCCTATATATGAACCTACGGGTACGTACCCTTTTTTTTTCATGCGGAAATCCCCTCGGATACCCCCCCGCCGGTCAGTGGCAGCGGTTATGTCGGGCTTGAACCGACTAAAGGCGTACGCCGTCTTGGGTCTTCAGACGCCGGGATGTAAGCTTGCCCATGGAGCATATCCCTCACACCCCGATTGACCCTGGGCCATCTCCGGTTTCGAGATGGCCCGCTCGAGTTTGGGAACCACGGTGTCCCCATCTTGCCCCGGTTTGGGGGAGGGGCGCTAGTCGCCCCACTGTCCCGACCTCCGGTGCCTGAGTTGCCTAAAGAAGTTCTTGGCTGAGACGATCCAGGACGGTCTAGGTGAGAACATTATGACTCTACCGCCATCAAGCTGGTAACCCAAGAGCTGCGATGAAGGGATTTAATTCGTAAAGAATAGTCATCTTACATCTGGCATATACTGCTTCCGGGCTGTTTGGCCGTGGTCCATCGGAAACTTGTATTCCAGACGTTTCGTCGATCACTGCGGTCGACATCTTCAGTGGTTCAGGTCGGGACGCCGTCCAGTGCGGAGAACCTTCCTCGCTGCGACTGATGCAGAGGCCCGAGTCACTGGCGTAGTAGCCGTCGGAAGAAATGTGAAATGGTGGCTAGAACCTTCGTTTTCTGAAATTTGATGGTATGATTACCATCCTCCTGGGCGTGTTCTGAAACCGCTGACTTGTCGAAGTGGCTGAGGCGGCAATTTCGTTCATGTTCCGAAAGGCGGGTCTTGTTGATTCTTTGAGTAGTGCCCACGTCTACCGAGCCACATGAGCAGTGGCTCGAGAATCGAGCGCATCGGTTCCGCCTCTCTCAACCAATCAGGATCGATCACGTCGTTTCCCCTTTTTAACTGCGGTTATAAATACGCCAGTGACTCGGGCCTCTATATCAGTCGCAGCGAAGTTGCCGCCGAGGAAGGTTGAAGATGTCGACCGCAGTGATCGACGAAACGTTTGGAGCACAAGTTTCCGTCTACATGCAACGCCGGCCGTGAAAGCCTAAAGATTAATTGTAGAATATTCTGTAAAGCCACAAAAGATGTAAGATGACTATAAATCTTAAGGCTTTCACGGCACGGTCGACAACTTCAGTGGTCCGGGCACCGCCGAGGAGTGCGTAGGAAGCAGTATGTTCAACAGAATATTCTACTACTATTACTTCAAATTTATCACACGCTGAACATTGACTTACCTATAAGGTCTGTATTACTATCCAGCGGACCAGGTAGGATTAGTAATTCATATCCTTTCAACACATTTGTTCGCTTGTTGTTTTTTCTTTCTTTAATACCTTACTATTTTCAGGCCGTGTTGCTTAAAAGATGTTTTAAAAGGAACTGCTACTAATGTGTACCACAGAATACTAATATTCTCACTAGTCCCTCCAGCTAGGTAAATTGGGTTCGGGGTTCTATACTGCGTGGGGTTTGAACATAAAACCTATGAATCGCAAAACATTGTAACCATCTAATCCTAACAGTATCATCGACTAATAGAACAACGATTTGACTGCGTCCACGCCTACGAGGTACAGGGGCGCGGAGGTAGGACGTGAACGGGAACCGGGTGAGGTGCGGGCGGCGGGTGCCCGTAGCGTGATACACAAGAGGCAAATGTTCACTGGACAGTTCTCAAGATATGTAACGTCACAGTGAGAACCATCCATTATTATTACAGATTTTAGGCTAGATCGCAAGCCGTGTGTACCGTGACACACTGGCGCACAAGCTCTACTCGCTCCTTCTTTAGTCTACCACCTTACCGGTCGGCATTCAATATAAAAAATATGGTGTATAGGGACCACATCAAGATCTTCAGAATCCAAGCTAACATCACCTGTTTTTCGGTATTCGGTATACCTGCTGGTTATTGGAAGTGATTCTAGTGCAGGCTCCCTATCAGGGTTAGGGGTCAGACTTGCGTGACGTCATCGGTCATCATTATCATCGCTCCAGCGTTAATCCTCTGTGGCCTCTGTGGCGTAGCGGTAGTGCATTCGACTGCTACGACAGGGGGCCCGGGTTCGATTCCTGCTCAGTGCAAATATTTGCATGCATGAATATGTCTATTTGCATTGGTCTGGGTGTGTCTATGTATAATATGTATTTATTTGCAAAAAAAAAGTATATAAGTCTGTTTATCCGCATTCTGGAACCCATAACACAAGCTAGTTAATTAGTTAAGTTATTTAGTCTAGAATGCGCTGTAAGGAATGTCGTAGAATACTCTTGCATTGAAACCCTGTGCTTTGGAGCCCCAGTTTCACTCTCTTACGCTGTTTCTTCCCGATGTGGCTTATCTTGGCTTTTACGGAGACAACTGTCGTCTGCCCCCCAATATCTTCAGGAAAATCTACGTCAGACCCTTATCCAACAATCAGTAGATATATACCAGCTACAGGTAAGGTTGTCTTTGACCCCGAAGTTGTTATAGAGACCTCATATATGACATGATGACATCCATGGTGGAGTAAAATTAACAGGCTCAGTTTTGAAACTATTTAATGTACACGCGGATCTAGTGCGCTAAATCTATGGCTATACCGATCATAACAAGTTCGTAGTCATCTCGTTAAGCTCGTGTGTCGACACTGTTAATACTTATTGTCTTGTCCTAGTTTCGATCTAGAGTGTTCACACAATAGAGGATGTTACATTACGGGATTTATCGATAGCTGTAGGCAAATATTTTGATATTAAGTTAGGGCTAAATAAACATAACATAAACTCACGCCTATATCCCCGAAGGGGTAGGCAGAGGTGCTAGCACCCACATTTCGCCAGTTTATGTTTAGGTCCCAATGTGGCGAGCCTATTGAAATTAACCGGGCACTTATAAACCTGCGATAAATACACACATAACTTCGAAAAGCATCGAAAAGTCATTGGTGTGTGTCATGGTAAAACCTGGGATCGAACCCGAGACCTCGTCTCAGCAGTCCATTACCCTTACCACTAGGCTACTGCGGCTTTGTCAAATTGAATATTTTAGACTCTTCTGTAGCATATCTAGATAAAAGTATGATAATTTGTTAAACTTTGTAGACTTTGTTGACGGCAATTGGCTATCAGAACTATTAAAGTTATACAACTATAATAGTTCTAATAACCAAGTCTTGACTTAACATACAATACAATTTTATTTTTTTACGGATATCCCTTCGGATACACCCCCGCCGGCCAGCGGGGGTGGTTATGTCGTGTATCGACTAAAACCGTACGGTGTCCTCCCCAAGTGTCCGTTGCCGGGCACCCCGGGTAAGCCCTCGAAAGGATAACCCCAGGGTAGATACAATACCATTATCTAACTTTTCGAACTTGTAACGAAATTTTAATCCTATCCTAATTTGTACTATAATATTATAAATTTGAAAGTGCGTGAAAATGCTTGAAAGTTAGAATGTTTGTTACTCAATCACGCTCAACCAGCTGAATGGATCTGGCTGAAATTTGATACAGGGATAGATCATGTTGTCTGGAATAACACAGGATATTTTATTCATTCATAGAATAGGTAGATTGGAACAGGAACAGAATTCGACGCGGACGAAGCTGCGGTCACCAGCTAGTGTAAAATAAATGAATTTCTAAGAACTACTTTTTAAAGGTTTATTACTTTTGCACAAAACCCTATTTTTTTTCTAGACTAAAAGTAGCCTGTGTTACGTATTATAATATTACCTATCTGCCAGTGTAAATCCCGTCAGCCTAAATATTTTTTTTTTCATTTATTTTACACTAGCTGTTGACGCGGACGAAGCTACGGTCAAGAGCCAGTGTAAAATAAATGAATTTCTAAGAACTACATTTCGACCTGTATAAATATTTTTCCCTTTTACTCATGAACAAAATGAACAACTGTTCTATGTCGTTACTTGGAATCAATTACTTTGTTATTTATATTAACTTTGAGATGAAAATTATATCATAATAGCTTTTAAGTACTGTTTTTGCTGACAACGGTCTTTATTTTTTTTTTTTTTTTTTATATGGATGATAGGCTCACGTTTGACCTCTATCTCACCTGATCGTAAGTGACGATGTGGTCTACGATGGATCACGTTTGCCTAGAAGGAACCTATTCACTCGAGACTTGAAGATTCCAAAACGCATAATAATTGTGTCGCCGAAACGTTTCGTGCGTATGAGTGGAATATCCACCATGTAGCGGTGGCGCGTCGCTGTGCGTCTAGTCGTTCGTTGGTGGAAAGGGCTTGGAGGTATCAATTTGTGCAATTCCAGCGCACATTCTCCGACATGCATCCGATAAAAGACCGATAGGCCTGCAACTCTGCGTCGATGTTCAAGGCTCTGTAGCCTTTTCTCGACGAGTGCATCGTTGTTAATGAGCCTCTTGGCCCGTCTCTCTATTGTCTCTAGCGCTTCTAGATGGTATTTTGCTGAGCCATCACACAGATACGAGCAGTACTCCATACAGGATCGAACCTGCGCTTTATTACCATTTAATTTTATTTTAAACAGTAAACGAGACCAGCAAGCTCTGTAACATCAAATGGATACCTTTATACTGATAACACATTATATAAAAAGATTAAAGAATAATTCCTTTAAGAAAGGAAAATAAATTATTTCGGCACACTAGATCTCCGAGCGGTATAAGTGACTAAGCCGCAAATCCCTACACGGCTTCAGTTTCGAAACAAACTACGTATCAAAGCCTTTCTTATATTCCGCACGGAGCAGCGTAACATACGTTTTAGTAGGGCTCCGTTGCCAAATGACAAAAAACGGAAACCTTATAGATTCGTCATGTCTGTCTGTCTGTTCGTCCGTATGTCACGTCACAGTCACTTTTTTCCGAAACTGTAAGAACTATGCTATGGAAACTTGGTATGTAGATGTATTCTGTGAACCGCATTAAGATTTTCCCACAAAAATAGAAAAAAAAACAAGAAATTTTAGGGTACTTAGAACTAGGGGGCCATCTCGAAACCGGAGATGGCCCAGGGTCAGTCGGGGTGCGAGGGATATGCTCTATGGGCAACCTTACACCCCGGCGTCTGTAGTCACCTCGACCGTCGGCATGACTGTACCTACTTAGTAGTAGGTACGTGTCGGGGTGCGAGGGATATGCTCTATGGGCAACCTTACACCCCGGCGTCTGTAGACCCGAGACGGCGTGCAGTTTTAGTCGGTTCAAGCCCGACATAACCGCCCCCGCTGGCCAGCGGGGGGGTATCCGAAGGGATTTCCGCACGAAAAAAAAAAAGGGGGACTTAGAACTGAAACTCAAAAACATTTTTTTCATCATACCCACAGGTGTAGGGTATCTATGGATGGGTCTTCAAAAATGATCTTGAGGTTTTTAATATCATTTTTTTCTAAACACTTCCAAAGTGGTAAAATGTGTGTCCCCCCCTCCCCCTTGTAACTTCTAAAATAAGAGAATGATAAAACAAAAAAAAACTATGTGATGTACATTACCATGTAAACTTTCACCGAAAATTGGTTTGAACGACATCTAGTAAGTAGTTTAATTAGTCAGTAAGTAGTTAGTCATAAATCGTAAATCGCAATTTACCTTTCATTCAATCTGCTACGGAACCCTTCATGGGCGAGTCCGACTCGCACTTGGCCGGTTTTATAACTTTGTACTCGTACGACTAAGGCCTTAATGAGATGTGATCTACACTTACACGTTACCTTTTTTTTTTTTCGTGCGGAAATCCCTTCGGATACCCCCCCGCCAGCCAGCGGGGGCGGTTATGTCGGGCTTGAACCGACTAAAACCGCACGCCGTCTCGGGTCTTCAGACGCCGGGGTATAAGGTTGCCCATAGAGCATATCCCTCGCACCCCGACTGACCCTGGGCCATCTCCGGTTTCGAGATGGCCCCCTCGGGTTTGGAAACCACGGTGTCCCCGTCGTGCCCCGGTTTGGGGGAGGGGCGTAGTCGCCCCACCGTCCCGGCCTGCTTCTGCTGGGGTGACAGGCGGCCTCTCCAACCACCCCCAGGCCTGCGCTCATGGAGGACAGAGGTCATTAGGCGACCTCCGGCGCCTGAGTCGCCTGCGACGCGCGGCGAGCATGTTGCGGGCTCGGTGGGCCGGGAGAGTTAGTATATTAGAAAAATAAAAATAATGTTCATATAAATCTCTTTACACGTATAAGGAGAAAAGGGAATTTATTCCAACAATATCCGTTGCTAAGTATTACTGCAGACTTATTTATGTTATGATTCAGTTACAGCGTTATGTTTTATTTTTAAATTAAGCTCAGACTGAGCACCACTACATAGAGACAATAATTAAATATCTTACAGAATGCCAATTTAATCAGCAACTAGTGCAAATGAAACAACACTGGTGGTAGAAATTTGATGACACAAATTTGTCACAAAATTTGGCCGGGTGGGTACCACCGTGCACGATTGCGAAAAACCCTCCATAGTAATCCAATTTCGGTTTGATTGCGTTCAGGGGTCAGCATAGCCGGGCAGGGGGATAGTGCTTCAGATGAGGCCGTCAAGCTGAGTGCCACCATTGTTAACATGGTACGTGTATGTAATGGTGACCCTCTTTCCTGAGACTTTACCTTCAGCTTACCATCAGGCGAGGTGAAGTCAAATTGACGTGTCCTAAATATAAAAAAAAAACAAACAAACGGAGAACAGTATCAAACGATGTCTATCGCTTAAAAAAATAGAAACATGGTGAATTCATCCATCCCCTATTAGGTTTCCCACAGAAACTTCAGTTATCCAAAAAATAAGGAAAACAGTGTGATTCTTGTCGGTAGAACACAATACAAAAATAACAACACCTTCCAATAAATACTTCTTATAATTTGTATTTATAGTCTTATACTCTTTTAATAGGTTCACGGTACCAAGGGCTGCACACGCTGGCGGACTGCCTGGCGTGGGAGGCGTCGAGGCGTGACTTCGTGGCAGCCATCGGGGTGGGAGTCCTCTCGCTCGGTAGCTTGATTGCGGCAATGGTGCGGAGCGCGTGTGCGTGGGCCGCCGCCACCTCCTTCTGCGAGCATGTAATGCTGACATGCGCCCGCACCTCACCCGGTTCCCATTCACGTCCTACCTCCGCGCCCCTGTACCTCCACTCACCCATACACAAACTCACCATTATATGCGCGCACATACACACACAAATACCCTTATATCCACACATACACATCCCCACCCTAATACAAAAAAACACATACACACACACACCTCTCACCCTCACATTCACCCTACTCCTTTTATATGTTAATTAATGTCAATATGACGCTTAACGACCTCCGTCCTCCATGAGCGCAGGCCTGGGGGTGGCAGGTAAGGCCGCCTATCACCCCAGCAGAAGCAGGCCGGGACGGTGGGGCGACTGGCGCCCGTCCCCCAAACCGGGGCAAGACGGGGACACCGTGGTTCCTAAACCCGAGGGGGCCATCTCGAAACCGGAGATTGCCCAGGGTCAGTCGGGGTGTGAGGGATATGCTCTATGGGCAACCTTACACCCTGGCGTATTAAGACCCGAGACGGGGTGCGGTTTTAGTCGGTTCAAGCCCGATATAACCGCCCCCGCTGGCCGGCGGGGGTGTATCCGAAGGGATTTCCGCACGAAAAAAAAAAAATAAAGGTTCACGGTACCATTATGAGGATCTTCATTTGAGTAAATTCTGTAATCTGAAAGTTACATGCCAATTAATATAATTTAAGAAGCTATGCCCCGCGGCACCCCTTTAAACCATAAATGCTCGTAATTGATTAGTTCTACTATATTGTATGAAAATTTATGATCACTGCTCCACTTTCCTGCGTAGTAGCGTGATGATATATAACCTATAACCTACCTCGATAAATGGGCTATCCAACACAAAAATAATTTTCCAATTCGAACTAGTAGTTCCTGAGATTAAAGAGTTCAACAAAACAAACTTTTTAGGTTGATATATAAGGTAAATAGCACCCTTTTTTTTCATGCGGAAGTCCCCTCGGATACCCCCCCGATGGCCAGCTAGGGCGGTTATGTCGGGCTTGAACTGACTAAAACCGCACACCGTCGAGGGTCTTCAGATGTAAGGGGTGTAAGGTTGCCCATAGAGCATTTCCCTCGCACCCCGACTGACCCTGGGCCATCTCCAGTTTCGAGATGGCCCCCTCGGGTACCATAGAGTACCTATAGATATGATCTCTACAGTAGACGTTTGACAGTTAGCTTCGCATGAATGACATTTCTAGTGTTACAAAAGATTTTATTAGGTGCAATAATCGCTCCGGGGTGCGAGGGAAATGCTTTATGGGCAAACTTACACCCTTCTGAAGACCTGAAACGGCGTACGGTTTTAGTCGGTTTCGATCCGACGGTTCCGATCCCGCTGGGCGGCGGGATGTAGGTATATGGGAAGATTTCCGCACGAAAAAAAAAGATGCAATTATCGCTTGTCACCAGAAAGACCAAGGCGTTATTTATTGTCAAATATTTGCAAGAAATAAATGAGGATAATATTATATCAGGTACATTTATGTTTGATTATAATTCTCAAGGAAAATGCCGAAGAAATCACAAAAATGTAATTCTACCGTTCCATTCCCTCTCGAGCCTCTTTGTATTCGTGAACGTGAAACGTTCAGGAACCTTCGGACGGACGTGACTAATGTGCCGATGTTAATAAATGCCTTTTTAATAAAATAACTGAGTGGGGAAGAGATATTTATCACTCAGATCTTACTTGCGTAGACGTCGTCTGTCATCAGCGCAACGCTTGACACTGACGTGAAGTAACGCTCGGCTTTAGGAATCACTCCATAGAAACCTCCTTAGCGTGGCGGTAGAGCGTTCGACTACTACGTAGGAGGTCGCGGGTTTGTTTCCCGTTCAGTGCAAATATTTGTATACACGAATATGTTTATTTGCATTGGTCTGTTTGTTTCTATGTATAATAGCGGTCGGTAGCGTAGTGGTTAAGGAGTCGGCCCTACGATCGAGAGTTCCCGGGTTCGAATCCTGGCCATTACATTACCGACGTGAACCCACTCCTAAGACATGCAATTGAACTTAGTTAGAGGGATTAGGGGGAATATTTGTAATTTCGGTTACTAACATTCTTTAAAAAAAAAAATTGAAGTCTAAGTCTAAGAAATTGAAGCAGTGTTAAAATAATATGTGTATATTTACAAAAAAAATATTTTTCAGTATGTTTACTACGATAGTACGGCATTCTAGAACAAATAACACAGTTTAGTTAAGCCATGCTTACTTTGTCTAGATTGCGGTGTATGGAATGTCGAAGTTATATTTATTTATAAAGTTTCCCTATTGGATTCATAACTTTTTAGATTTCTTCAAAGTATATGAAGAATTCAGTAAAGAAGAATTAATTTTATAGTGAAAATTTTCTTTAACGCGTTGAACACTTTTTGGGTTGAACAAAAATCATGGAACTCGCTTCATCGTCACCATCTTCGGGAGGGGTTAAGGAGGGCTCTCTCCCTCGTTGAGATAGGATGGATGATGATTATTCAGAAAATAGTTAATAATAACACGTAGTTTTTAAAGTTTTCACTTCTGTCGGCACTCCTGGAGTGCCACTGTTTTTGAAGTGAAAACTTCTTTAGCGGCGTAATGTATTTTTTTTGTATTGGGTAAAAAAGGTTAAACTCGCGTCAGTATACTACATGACTGATCGTAAGACAACAAATATAGAAGCGTTAATTTCACACTGTACTTAACAACCTTGGTGGCGCGATCGTCTAGTGAGTGGTCGCAGACTTCGTCAAGACTGAGATCGAATTCAACCGAGGCAAAAGAAACACTTTTTGTCACCATATATCTTTTTGTAATGTTTATTCTATTTTGTGCCATAAATCTATTGATATAAAATAGAAATTAAACAAAGTGCATCTGTTAATGAAAAAAGTGACGAAAAAATAGCGAAAGAAAATGAGTGAGTACTTTATAAATATATTGGCGATGATGGTTCTGGTAATAATAATGGTGAAAAAGTCGTTGCAATTATGGATGGAAGTTGATTTTTCTGAGAGATAAACTTTGTAATGTAAAATAATTGTAATAGTTCTGAAGTGTTACATTTTTTATGTAATAGATATAAATAGTCATGTTTGTGTACGATAGCGCAATAAATGAATATGGTTTTACCACATAAATGATAGTACTTTTATAGTGATAATTAAAGCAATTCGTGCAAAATTGTTCCCTAACCATTCCAAAATATCAAAAATGCACAACGTTAATATTCAAGTTTTCACTTCTACCGGCACTACGGAAGTGCAACCCGTCTTTTTTTTTATCAGCTAATTTAACCTATACCATATCATTATAAAAATACAGTGTCGATAAAAGTGTCAATGAAACCTGTCTAAGAGCTCCAATTTACCTTTCCTAAGGGATTTGTTGCCTCCTTCGTGCCGATAATATCCTAAAAGTATTAAAGGATACCTTATAATCGTCATATACGATCTGCATAGGGTAGCCTGCCCTCAGTACTATCTAGTACCCTTGGCCACAAGGTAGCAGGAGCTTACTCAAACATATTGTTGGTCCTATCATGGCTGTATAGCCAGTGTATACTCAAACTATAAACGAGGGATTGGTTCACAATGTTAATACTTATAAATGATAGAGAAAGGCTGCATGGATAGATGTTTGTTACTCAATCACTCCAGAACAGCGGAAAAATCAAGTTGAAATTTGATACAGAGGTAGATTAAGCCATAGCGTTGTTCTCTTTCCTATGGTAACCATACGTCTCTTAAAAATATCACCGGATGACGGCAATATGCTCAGCCGTCGGACTGAAAACATATTTACCAAAGATAACACTCTGCCCTACCCCTTCGAGGTTATACAGGCTTGAGTATATAGAAAGATGATGAATACATCATTGTACTCAAGAAGGCACTGTCTTTAGTCGATAAATGAAAATCACAAAAATGTAACAGAAAAAAATATGGTGGCACTTTGTAACGTTTTATCACATGGAATGAAATTCAGGGAACGCTAAAAAGATTAAGGCAGTATTTCACTGCGTGTACCTGTGTGGCGGCCATCAATCTTTACGCTCGATACGGTAAAGATGTAGCTCAAAATGTATGATAATAATATGCTTCTTTTGCAGGATTTAATCTTATCATACTAATATTATGCCTCCCTCCACTAGGATCCACAGTTTAGATACTTTTATATCCGCTCCGATCCACATATGGATCTTTGGATACTTTTCACTATTTAACTACAAAGCCACTAAAAAACTACTTGCTGGTTCCGGCGCTTCGCCGGCCGCTGCCGCGGCACGCTCGCTCCGCTCGCTCGGCTCGCGCTCTGTTGAGGTCACAGTTCTAACCTAACATAACCCAGAAGCACCGGAACTCGATAGCAAGCTAGTAGCTTTTTAGTGGCTTTGCAGTTAAATAGTGAAAAGTGTCCAAAGATCCATACGTGGATCGGAGCGGATATAAAAGTATCCAATGATCCACATGTGGATCTAGACTGTGGATCCTAGTAGAGGGAGGTAATATTATTACTACATATAAATGTAAAGTTCAGATGGATTTTGGCTACCCAATCACGATACGCTGAACGGATCTGAATGATGTTTGGCACAGGGATTGACTATAGTCGGGAATATCGCACAAAGAGTTTATCACGGGAATATAGGTTTCTTAAAAGATTTGGCGATACCACAGCCACGTTGGCTTGGACCCCGAACCTGGTGAGGCCTGATACACCCCCCATATCTGTATCCATGCATCGATCGCGCCAAAACAGTAGGTACCTCATGAAATCATCAGGCCTGGGGGTGGCAGGTGAGGCCTCCTGTCACCCCAGCAGAAGCAGGCCAGGACGGGCCCCCCAAACTGGGGCAAAACGGGGACACCATGGTTCCCAAACCCAAGGGGGCCATCTCGAATCCGTAGATGGCCCAGGATCTGTCGGGGTGCGAGGGATATGCTCTATAGGCAACCTTACACCCCGGCGTTTTAAGACCCGAGACGGCGTGGGGTTTTAGTCGGTTCAAGCCCGACATAACCGCCCCCGCCGACCATTGTATCCGAAAAAAAAGGTGCCTCATGAAAAATTACTTTTCTCCTATTTGAGAAACGCGGAAATTGAATATTAGATACGAAGGATGAATACCTACGTAAAATATCACATTACCGTGCTCGGTGTAAATAAAACTTTAAGTAAGTTGAATAAAAAAGGAACCCTTTGAATTGTAAAGTTGGTCGTCCAACTGAAACGCTACAGGAAACTAGAATGAAAGTATTTTACTACCCAACTGTGGTGAAGCTTAAAATGGACGGTTATGTGTTTGACGTATGTTTGAGATGGGGGCCCCATCGAGAGCTTTGAGGTTGAGCCAACCTCACTTAGAAGCCGATACACAGAGAAGGCTTTCCTATCGGGGTTGAGAGGTCCGACAGTAATCGCTCCCATAAAGGCCGTATGAGCCAAAACAAAAGGTGGAGAAGAGGTCAACGGACCCTGGGCTCCAAGTCAAAGCCTCGTGTACAGCGTGGGACAACGCTGAGCTAGCGATGACAGCGTATTATATGATGAGAATGTTACAGTTGATCTTACATACTGAAAATGACTAAGCGTTGCGTTCTGTGCCCTCTATCTCAAAAACCGCTCAATTTAAAAAAAAATGTAACAGGCAAAAGTTGTAGAGAATTTCATTCTCTATAATATTTATCTTACATGCAAATAACATCAAAGTTATAGGAAGCAAGATAATTGCGAAAAACCGATTTATGTGACCCAGACAAGAGATTTAATCAGACTTTTGAGACAACTTTTAGAACGCTAAAATTAAGGTGTACAGATAAAGGATGAACTTTGCGATTATCCTGGTTTGAAGAAATCTTATTCGTTGTCAGCTTAACTTACTGTTCCGTGCGCAGGGTACAAATTAAATTCCGTTTATACAACGAAGAAGTTTATTCGCTCACCAAAAATTAGACAACTAAATAACTAGCACACACAGTACTCTTCAACAGTTCCAGTCGCTCAGCAGTTCACAGTAGTCCACGGTAGTTCCTTAAGTCGCAGGTATAACTCTCTTGAATTGCTTCGGTAAGATGTGTTCGCTTTCACTTCCGAAAATTAACTGACTCGTGTCGATTTTATTATTATTATTATTGCAATTGGGGACACCGGAAGCCGGACGGACGATCCACCCACGATGCTTGTGGGCCACTTCATCCATTTCCCCTGCCCTCTCGTTGGGGAGAGCGTGGTTATTCCAGCATTCACGGCGCCCCTACAAACCTTTTTGTGTCCTTGCAGAATCTTACGATCTGTTCCACCCTCAGATCCTTCAACTTCTCCATGTCCAGTGTGTCCGATCCCAGAAGTTCCCATCTTATTAGTGAGTACATGGGACATTCGGCCAGCAGGTGGAAGCTGGTTTCTTCTGTCTCCATGCACTCCGGACACTTGGGGTCTTCCTTCACTCCGATCACTGTCAGGTGTCTGTTCAGTCTGCAGTGTCCTGTTATTACTTCGATGACGAGCCTCATGTTCCCTCTTGAGAGTTTGGTCAGTTGGCTCGTCTTTTTCTTATCAATGCCCTTGATAAAGATCTTCGACTGTCTCATGCCTGTCGATGATCTCCATCGTCGGTTAGTCTCTGCTATAATACTGCAGCTAATTACTCCCTTGGTGATTTTGTGCGATATTGGGATCCAGGGCTCCGGCCCCACCAAGGTTTTATCGGCACCGTCTCTGGCAAGTTTGTCAGCTGTCTCGTTGCCCATGTTGCCCTCATGTCCGGGCACCCAGGCAACTGTTGAGTCGATTTTTCTTGCCAGTTTATCTAGTGACTCTTTACATTCCTTTACGATTGCTGAGGTCGTTTCCGCTTTGCTGAGTGCCTTCAGTGCCGCCTGGCTGTCGCTGTAGATGGTCACCCTGTGGATGTCGGTCAGGTGTTCGACCAGCTCAGCACATTCCTTTATGGCGTATACTTCAGCTTGAAAGACACTTGCGTATCTGCCTAAGGATATTGATCTATTTATCTCTGATCCGTCTTCGCACTTAATGTGTATTCCAGATCCTGATAGCTTTGTTGTTTCCTTTCTTGAGCCGTCTGTGTAGCAGACCGTGCCACCGGCATCTGTCCTCCAGTCGTCTCTTGGTCCTATGTGTACTCTGTACTTCTTGTCGAAGATTCTCTCTTTCCTGATCAAGTCATTGTTAGAGAGGATCATCGACAGCCTCTCTTCGTAGTTCTTGCTGATACTGGCATGGCCTTTGTCCATAATGGTTCCGGTCCATTGGCCAGTGCTTCTAAGTTTGAACCATTGTTCGGTTGCTTTTCTTTTTATTTCTAAGTCCAAGGGGTTAAGCCCCAATATGATTTCGAGCGCGGCTGTGGGAGTTGTCCTCATCGCGCCCGTGGTCATCAGAGCTGCTAACCTTTGTACTTTGTCTGGTTCGGCTTTATTTCTCCCAATAGCAGTTTTATGCCACCATACAAGGGCACCATGTAGGATTCTTGGCAGGATAATTGCTTTGTAGATCCAAAGCACTATCGCTGGTTTCATCCCCCACGTTCTTCCTATTGCACTTTTGCACTGCATCATAGCCATTTTGGCTTTTAGGCATGTGTTGCTGATGTGAGTCTTGAAGGTGAGCTTGCTATCCAGAGTTACCCCTAGATATTTTACTTCCTTGACAGTTTCCAAGGTTTGGTTATCCAGGCGCACTGGCGCAGTTCTTCCTATTTTTCTTTTATTGGTGAACAAGACTATCTTGGTTTTATCAGGGTTGAGGTTTAGACCTTTGCTCCTGCACCATACTAGTGTTTCTTTTATGCCTCTGTTCATCACACATGACGCTGAGAACTTTGCCTGTGATCAGGAGCACTCCATCGTCAGAGTACACTTGTGTGTATATGTGCATCCTGTTAATCTTGTTTACTAGTTCGTCTATTAACAGACACCACAGTAGTGGCGATAGACATCCTCCTTGTGGGAAGCCTCTTCTCGCTATCACCATGTGTGTTGTTCCTGCAATCTCCGCTTTTATCAGTCGGTGACAAAGACATATCAGAATGGGTGAAAGCTATGCTAAGAGCTTTCACCCATTCTGATATGTCTTTGTCGATTCCTTCTCGATCTAATGCGGCCTCTATCGAATCGGGGGTGGCTCTGTCAAAAGCGCCCTCTACATCAAAGAAGCAGCCCAGTGCGTATTCTGTGTTGTCTATTGATCTCTGCACTCTTGTCACCAGATTATGGAGGGCCGTTTCGGTGGACTTGCCCTCCATATATGCATGTTGATTTTGGTGGAGTGGAGATCCATTCTTGTTTATTTGTTCTCTTATTAGTCTGTCCAGGATTTTCTCTAATGTCTTAAGAAGGAATGAGGAGAGGCTGATGCACCTGAAAGATTTGGCCTCTTGATATGATGTCTTCCCGGGTTTCGGGATGAACACTGCTCTTACCTCTTTCCATTTTCTTGGGATATATCCAGCTCTGATACTACTGTTGTAGAGAGCCAGTATATCTTTGCTTATGTACTTGCTGGCTTCTTGTAACATTTTAGGGAAGATTTCGTCCGGTCCAGCCGCCTTGTATGGCTGGAATGGTCGTATACTCCACTGTAAATGTTCTTCTGTGATAAGGGCCTTCGACTGTGGGTCCTCTATGGGGTTTGAGTCTATCGGCGTGTTATCGTCCTCATATTCTTCGCATTCTGGGAAGTATGTTTCCAGCATGACCTCAAGTATCCTCTTGGGGTCCGTTAGTAACTCTTTCCCTTTCTTGATACTTCCTAGTTTACATGTGTTCACTTTGGAGAATGTTTTCACAAGTCGTGCCGCGTCAGGTTGTTTTTCAACTCCTGTGCAGAACGCCTTCCAACTTGTTCTGTTCTCCTTTCTGCATTCTTTCTTGTAAATATTTCTTTCCTCTCTGTACGCGCGCCAGCTCTCGTCATCGTCCTTCTTCAGAGCGTGTTTGAGAGCTCGCCGTGTTCTTTTCCTTTGTTTGCCTAGTGCTTTAGTCCACCAGGGTTGCCCTTTGCCTGGTTTTATCTCCTTGAGTGGGCATGCCTTGTGGTATGCTTCCCTAAGAGCTTCGTCCAGTCTGTTAGCTTCTTCTTCTATTTCTTTTTTATCTATTAGTAAGGTTTCACCTCCCGGGTTCCATTTCTTTATGTGGTGTTCGTATGTCGCCCAGTTGGTCTTCCTCGCATTTCTTATCATAATCTTGTCTATCTTGGTCTCTAGGCTGAAGGTGACTCTTCGGTGATCCGACATTGAGTCACTTTCGTCTATTTTCCAGTCCTTGATGTACTGGCTTATACTGTTCGTGGCGATAGTAATATCCAGCACTTCTCTTCTAGATTTGGTGACAAACGTAGGCGTATTGCCCACATTTAGAATCTCCATTCCTGTAGTACTAATGAAATCCAGGAGTAAGTCCCCCTTTTTATTGCAGTCTGTGCTGCCCCATACCACGTGATGGGCATTGGCATCACAACCTAGAATAATAGGAATGTTCTTACCTTGGTATTTTCTTGTTATTTCCTCCATTTCCTTTCTTTCGCTTGGTAGGTACGCAGAGACAAAGAGCACCCTTACTTTATTTCCTGCTTCCGCTTGTACTGTCACTGCAATACTAGCGAGGTCACTGTAACAATCTGCTTTTATTAGTTCTAACGATCTCACTCTGCTGCTGGCGTAGATGCATGCCCTTGGTTTTGACTCACCATCAGCATGATAGAAGATGTCTCCTCCAAGAGAGCCCAGCCCAGTCACGCGTCCGTTATAGACGTGTGGTTCTTGCAGCAGAGCGATATCGATTTTCTTTTCCACCACATATTTGCACAGCTCATTCATGGCATCGTGGCAATGGTGGAGATTTACTTGGACTATTCTTATTTTTTGTGTGTGTTTTTGTGGTGTGTTTCTGGGTGTGTTCATTTGTTTGTGTTGATGTGTGTATGAATGTGTGTGTTATTGTTCCCTCCCTATTTGGTCTTCGCGTTGGGAGACTGCACCCCTTTCCAATGTGGTTGTAGCGATGCTACACTTGGTGGGGGTGTCAGGTCCTTCCGCGTCGTAGGGGGGGGGGTGTGTGGTGGTGGGGTGTGCGGGGCTAGCCTGTCTGTGGGGTCTGCGACATTCAGTGGGGACCTCTTTCTGTGAGGTACCCGTTTGCGATCTGTCTCCCCCGCCTTCGGGCTTTGGCCCCTCTGTGTTTCGTGCTTGTTGTGTGCTGTTGGGTGTTGTGCTCGGTCGACTTGGTCCACTTACTACGGTGGAGTTGTCGGCCGGCGCCGCACCCGGTGCCTTTGTTGTCTGGTGCTTGGGACATATGTCTTTGCATATGCATCTTGCTTCGGGCTCAGCAGGTGCTTTGCCGAGAAGCCTGGCATGGACCCTTGTGGCTTTATAGTGGAGCCAGATGGTTTCTTGTGTTGCGACCTCCTGAGGGACCCCCATCACAAGTCGTACACCCAAGGGTAATACTTCCCTGCGAATGAGGGACCATTCAGGAAACCGCAACTCTTCCCTGTAGACGTTTTGCCGTTTTAGGAAGAACAGCTCGTCTACAGCTATCTTGTCAGTGCTGCCTGGGATCCAGATCGACATCCTGTGTTTGTCGAGTTTCTTGGATCTCAGGGGTACCCCATCTTGGTCTCCGAAGTCGCATCCGAGTAGCCAGGTCATAGCCTCCTCGGTGGTTGGTGTCACAAGGAAGTATCCTTCTGTCACCAGCCCCGAGGCGTCGAATGCTACGTTTCGGCCGCGTCCATCGGCTTCGTCCTGTAGGGTCTTAAGGATCTTGTTGGTTAGTCTTAACCTGATTTCGGCGGCAGTAGCCTCGTCCATCGCCACCCCGTCCTCCCGCTGGATGATGACGGAGAGATCACTTTGACCCGCTTTGGGTCTTTGTGGTCCCTCATTCCTTGCGGTCTTGGGTTTTTTCGATGGCCGTTGCTGTGTCCTTTCGTCAGGATCGGTGCTTGGGCGTTTGACTTTTTGAGGTCTCGAACCGGCCCCTCCCTGAGTCACAGTCGTTGCCTCTGCGGCTGACGAGCCCCGGGGTTTGACCTGGTTCGATTGCTCACCCTGCTTTTTCCTGCGAGCCCTTAACCTCTTCCACATGGATTTGGTCATGGGCTCCTCCTGGATGGTACTTTGAGCATTGCTCTCTGCAATGCTCATTTGGGTCAGGTCGTCCCCGAGAGTCTCAGATAGAGACCTACCGGGACGTACCACCTGACCACGGGGTTTCTTGGGTTGTTGTTTTGGCGCACGGGTGTCCCCCCCAGAATACGAGGGACTGCCTGAACCTTGGGAAGGTCCAGGAGGGGATTCTCCGGCTTCGCCGGTACTCCCCTGGGGTATATCTTTTGTCTTTTTTTCCATTGCGCATTTTTTGTTTTCCGGGGCTGCCGGTTTTGCTGGATGGGGAAAGGTTGTGTCGACTTCCTGGCACGCGGGTCCCGCAGCTCCACCCGTGATCGAGTGTGGCTGCGGGTCCCGCACACCAATAAGTCGACGTAGAGGATGGGATGTTGGATGGGTGGAATTTTTAGCTGCGATGTTTTGTTGCGTCTGTTTCTTAAGGAACCAGACCAATAACGGGCGGTACCACGTGAAGGTAACCACTAGCCTGGTTCTGGGGATCTTCGCGACCTGCGCTCCTCCCAGGCCTTAGCCAGACTCTTCACCGGACAGGTGTTGAGAATAGGGGTTCACCAGCCCAACGCGCATTTCCGTCGGGTGGATCCGCCCCGCCCCAACTCCCCAACTCGACTCGTGTCGATAGCCGGGCGCCCTTTTATAGCTCTTAATAAAGTGAGAATGTTCCGGAAACATCTAGAAATAAGGCACTAGAGCGTTCGAGAAGAGTAGGTATTTACTGGGGCGTTCGAGAAAACAAGTACCTCCACAGTCGTGTTGACGACGATAGAGGTGAATGCCCTTGTTATCGCGATTTGTAGGTAAAGTAGGTATAGGTATTTAAGGGCTTGTGATTTTGTATTGACTTTTCTGGATTTTTCTAAACGGATCGATAGAGTACTTCGACATTAACAATGCGTTTTAATTTCTAGAAGATTCGATCAGTAGTTTTCGAGATATCGATGATCGTTGTAACATTACATTTGATGTGTAGTACTTACATTTTTTCATAATAACTACCCGTCTCTATTGAGTCCCTTAAGTAGTGCAATAGATATTAAACAAAATATAGATGTTTCTATCTTCTCAGAAATAAAAAGGATGTCCACATAAAGTGATCTGCTGTGGGTTGTGTCTGATCTATGTGTAGAAGGATCAGAAACCAAACACATGTGTGGACTTAACCAATCTCCGGAGATTGAGCCTTTTTAAATAACATACGAAATACGAATTACTATGATATTTATTTTAGTTGTAACATTTTTTCTTTTTTTGAAAATACTAAATTGGTAACAGACAGCCCACCTCACCTAAAATATGAACAAAACGAAACTAATGGCATTGTTTAAGCGTCGTTTTTTGTCCTTAAACTACTCCGGTAGGCGGCTCTAACATCAAATATGATATAATTGTAATGTTCTGTGTTACTATAAAAAACATCAAACATGAATATCTTAAATGGGTAAACGATCTGTTATAAGTAACTGACAATAAAATCATTTAGAATTTGAATTAATGTACAAGTAATAGGCATCCTCTCTTTTCATCTGACGACCACTGTGGCGAAGCAGTAGTGCATTCGACTGCTAGGTCGCGGGTTCGATTCCCGTTCAGTGCAAATGTGTATATTTGCATTGGTCTGGGTGTTTCCATGTATAATATGTGTTTATTTACAAACAAGTTGAATTCCTGAGACGAGCTCAGCCGAATACAAGGAATTTTCGATTTTGCGATTTTTTGCGATTTTTTCTTTATCTTGCAATGGTTCACCCCAGCACGAATCTATTACCGAAAACAGCAACTCGATAGCTCATCTCCTTCATACCCAAAACCGTGACAGAAAATTGGCAACGACGACGTGTCATCGACGTCGACGACGACAACTCGATAGCAATAGGGCTTTTCTAAAGAAAACCCCTAAAAATAGCGGCGATAGCTCGGTGGGGTGGCGTACGTAACAGACTGCTGAGACGAGGTCTCGAGTTCGATCCCCAGTCACCCCGGGCACACACCTCTGACTTTTCGTAGTTATGTGTGCATTAATAAATGTTAATTATCGCTCGCTTAATAATGTGCCCGGTAGATGGCAATAGGCTCGCCCCCTATTACATTGGGACCTCAACATAACTCGCGAATCGTGGGTGTGTAATACACCTCTGCCTACCCCTTCGGGGATACAGGCGAGAAGTTATGTTATGTTATGTTATTTACAAAAAAAATGTATTTAAGTATGTTTATCCGCATTCTAGAATCCATATGACAAGCTCTGCTTAGTTTAGGTCTAAATGGCGTTGTGTACTTTGTCCTACAATATAAAAAAAAATCTTCTACAGAACAATACATACACGGCTGAGATGTTACTGTCATACGGTGCAAGTAATTCCATATAGACCCAAGCGGTAAGACACCACGTTTTTTTTGCCAGAAAGACTTAGAATTATTAATCAGCGCACGTGTTTCTGTCTTCCCACAATCTTGGTGTTTTTAAGCGAAAAGTGATAAACCAATTAGGGGGCCATCTCGAAACCGGAGATGGCCCAGGGTCAGTCGGGATGCGAGGGATATGCTCTATGGGCAACCTTACACCCCGGCGTCTGTAGACCCGAGACAGCGTGCGGTTTTAGTCGGTTCATAACATAACATAACATAACATAAACTCACGCCTATATCCCCGAAGGGGTAGGCAGAGGTGCTAGCACCCACGTTTCGCCAGTTTATGTTTTAGGTCCCAATGTAATAGGTGGCGAGCCTATTGCCATTAACCGGGCACTTATAAACCTGCGATAAGTACACACATAACTTCGAAAAGCATCGAAAAGTCATTGGTGTGTGCCATAGTAACACCTGGGATCGAACCCGAGACCTCGTCTCAGCAGTCCTTTACCCATACCACTAGGCTACCGCCGGTTCAAGCCCGACATAACCGCCCCAGCTGGTCGGCGGGGGGTATCCGAAGGGATTTCCGCACGAAAAAAAAAAAAGTTCCTTGCTAAATGCTGTTGAAACTTGGTAAGTGGATGTATGTGTGAACTGCATTAAGATTTTCACACAAAAATAGAAAAATACCTTAAATTTTGGGGACTCCCCATACTTAGAACTGAAACCAAATTTTTTTTTTATCAAACCCATACGTGTGTGGTTTCTATGGATATGTTTTCAAAAATGACATTGAGGCTTCTTATATATTTTTTTTCCAAACTGAATAATTTGCAAGAGATACACTTCCAAAATGGTAAAATGTGTGTCCCCCTCCCCCCTGTAACTTCTAAAATAAGAGAATCCTAAAACTAAAAAAAAATATGATGTACATTACCATGTAAACTTCCACCGAAAATTGGTTTGAACGATATCTAGTAAGTAGTTTTTTTTTAATACGTCATAAATCGTAAAACGCAATTTACCTTTCATTCAATCAAGTCAAATATAAAATAAAAACATTATTATGTTACTTGCTGCTACGGAACCCTTCATGGGCGAGTCCGACTCGCGCTTGACCGCTTTTTTTTCTGTATTCAAACTTCAAATTAGAATAAAACACAAAGATATTTGCACGTAAAGGTGAGCTAATACGGCGAGACGGACTTATAACTTAATAAGATGAAACAGTCATTTTACAAGATATCTGTGTAATTTGAAAATACTTTTATTCTTAAGCTATAAAAGTACAATAAAGCGCTGTGTGAACTGCAATATAAGTTCAGATTTGAAGAAAATTGGTTTCAGTGGAATGAGTTTAGAAACATTACGTTTTATAGTAAAGTTTACGAGCACAGATTAGAAAGAGATATTTTTATCGTAGCGGACACTCAAACTAAATTGCTAAATTAAAGTTGCACTTCTATTTGTTCAAAACACCTCGTGCAATGGGCATCTAGAAATAATGTCACGGACATTTTTACCTACATCGGGCAGTAGAACGGGTATCCGATTAAGATAGACTTTATCGCACATTGCATATATTTTTATAACAGTTAAAACTGATGGTAAAGTTTAATATTTTAAAACAAAAACTGTTATAACAACTCTACAGGGCGTCCTACGGCTATGCCACATGGATAGAGAGACAATGTTATTGAAAGATGACTTTATTTTGATTTAAAAAACAACTTAAACTGCATTCAGAGATGTTTCAATAATCGCCTGTCTGAACCGGGAATCTAATCAATTAGTGTTGAAAAACCGAGTTACGGAATGAATTTAGACAGTACAATATTTCGACATGTAGCGAACTTCGAAAACACATATATCGACAAGTCATTCGACAGACAACTATTAGACAATACACACCTTCGAATTACCAATACTTCGACAGACGATTATTCGACAGACAATACTTAGACAAGACACATCTTCGAATGACCACTAGTTTGACAGATTTTTTTAACGTTCTCCCAAAATAATAATGCTCTGAAGTGTATTAAAAATGATCTACCTAATTAAATATGTACCCAATCAATTGAAACATCAATTCCGGCACTTCGCCGGTCGCCGCCGCGGCACGCTCGCTCAGCTGACTCAGCTCGCTTCGATCGCTCGGCTCGCGCTCTGTTGGGGTCACAGTTCTAACCTAACCTAACCCACTTTACTCATTTTCGGAATATAATTTAAAAATCTGTCGAAGTACTGGTCATTCGAAGATGTATCTTGTCTAAGTATTGTCTGTCGAATAATCGTCTGTCGAAGTAGTGGTAATTCGAAGGTGTGTGTTGTCTAATAATTGTCTGTCGAAGCAATAACTTGTCAAACTATGTGTTTTCAAAGTTCGCTACATGTCGAAGTATTTTACTGTCTAAATTCAGTCCGTCCGTCCATTATTGTACGTCATATATATATATTATTATTATATTGTATACTGATATTATTCTATAATTTACCTTATATCACACTATTTATTGCACATAATTACCACTAAATTCGTCATTAACACACGGCTTCTACGGCGGGCGTCTGTGTGACTCTTACTAGATGGGATCCCGGAGAAAACCAGTGCCAAGTTTCTATCTGGCATATGCTGAACTGTGCATCCATTTAGTGCATTTGTGTGTACTAATGTGCTCCAGTTATCTTATGTTTAGTATTTTCATATGTCATGTAATGTTATGTAATTAGTTTGTGGCCTCTTTGCACTAATAAAAGTTTCTTTCTTTCTTTCATGGAAAGTAAAGCTCGAGGTATAGAAAGGGTGGACAAATATCATAGAAAACCTACTCCAGAAATAGAACCTAGGTCCTCACAATTGCACACAAAAATATACAAACAAAGTCCTACAAATGTGATGTAAACAGTCCTTATGTATTTCATGCGGAACTCCTGTGGTCTGCTTTTAAACGTATTTCTAACAAAATATTTAAATTTCACACCCGGGAGTTAAATGCTCACGTTTGATATTTATGCGGTATGTATTGGATTCGAATGCAGGAGAAACATTGCTTTTGATCTGCTTATATTTCGTATTCTTTTACGTTCGCGTTTGGGAACGGAATAACTCCATAATGTGATATGTAATATGTTTTTGACAGGTGATTTTTTCTTTAGAGTGTTGTGAGGGTTCAATTAATATTTGAGAAGAAAAGTTATATAGGAAATAAGTATTTTCAAGATGCTCTGTGCACAATATACACATTTAGAACCAAGGGATGCATGGCATCTTAAACATCCAAATAAGAAGACTATTGGACTCTAATAAATATTTCTCTATTTAGGTATATTATTGTTAATTTTTTAATTAATTTAATAGGCAGTATTTAATTTGAAGATGCTCGACTGCTTGGTACATGAAATGTATTATATTTGACATAATAATTAACATTTGACAAAAATAATAAAATAAACACTTAATCGATATGTAGCATGTGAACTCTAAGCTAGTTCAAATAATAACAATAAATACAAAATTAAAAAACAAGTTGAATTCCTGAGACGAGCTCAGCCGAATACAAGGGATTTTCTTTTATTTTATCTTTTTTTTTTTTATCTTGTAATGGTTCACCCCAGCACGAATCTATTACCGAAAACAGCAACTCGATAGCTCATCTCCTTCATACCCAAAACCGTGACAGAAAATTGGCAACGACGACGTCGACGACAACTCGATAGCAATAGGGCTTTTCTAAAGAAAATCCCTAAAAACTAGACACTTTCTGCACTTATATTCTCGACAATATAACCTCCTTTGATGTTATAATTTGTGACATTGTTGCAGAACTAGAGTCACCATTCACTTTGACTTGCAAACTTCTCAACTCCAATTAGCAAATACAATAGGTACGACTGCAGGCTGACCTATTTGTATTATGATTGTTAGATCTAGTTTTATAACAATAACATTTTGTATAAAACGCTGTAAGTACTGGCTGGCTGTTAACATATATTTAGATAACTGCACCGCGCCCCTGGGTAGTAGCGTGATATAACCTTCCTCAGTAAACAGGCTATCTAAAACAAAAAAAATCGAACCAGTAGTTCCTGACATTAGCACGTTCAACCAAATAAACAAACTCTCTCTTCAGCTTTATAATATTATAGTATAGATAAGTATTTAAGTATATGATAAGATATTTTCTTCAAAAAATCTTTGAATAATCACGACCGTGTCCATTAGTGATTAGGGTTATGGGTTACCTGGATGGACCATGGACTTTAGGCTCTAGACCTTACAAAATTCACTATACTACTGACTATCACCAAAGTACTGTAGTGTTCGGACTCCTTCGAACACTATAGTTAGTTGCCTGGCCATCATGCGTCAGCGGTATTAAAATAATAATTTACTGGTGGTAGAAATTTGATGACACAAATTTGTCACAAAATTCGGCCGGGTAGGTACCACCGTGCACGATTGCGAAAAACCCTCCATAGTAATCCAATTTCGGTTTGATTGCGTTCAGGGGTCAGTAAGTGCATAGCCGGGCAGGGGGATTGTGGTCGCAGCACTAGTGGGACCGGTGGGTGTCACGCGGTGCTGCGACGACAATTCTCTTCTGATGAGGCCGTCAAGCTGAGTGCCACCATTTTTAACATGGTACGTGTATGTAATGGTGACCCTCTTTCCTGAGACTTTACCTTCAGCTTACCATCAGGCGAGGTGAAGTCAAATTGACGTGTCCTAAATATGAAAAAAAAAATAAAAAATTGTTTAAATATTTCAAATAGATAGAATAGTAAAACAATTGGTTGGCGGACAGTTCGAGCCAGCGGGTGACCGGGGGCTCCGGCCTCGACCCGTCGTACGAAGAGAGTATCACGAAAAGTGGTCGTAGACTCAATCACTGAGCAGAATCCGTGTTCCTCTTCAGTTCGTATTGTAAAACTTAATAATTTCGCGTAAAATCCCCTAAAACTCGTTGATAGGATTTGTGTGAAAAATAAATGCTATAATTACTTGCGTTATTATTTAATTATCAAGAAAGGCTCGGTACCAAAGCATTTAGACAATATCGCGATGCGATATTACAAAATGCTGGGTTTTGTCATCAGATCATGTTCACAATTTTCAAACATAAAGGTCGTTAAAATTCTTTATTGCTCGTACGTACGTAGCATCCTTGAACTCACAGATTTGGAATCCACGGTATGACGTCTATATTAACAGATTGGAATCTATACATCATAAATTCTCATCTTTTTTCAGTTATAAGTGCAACACACACAATGATAGTTATGAGGTAAACTGTAGGAGACAGTATTTCCTGCCCCTTCAGACAAGACGGAGACTTGCAGATGTAGCTTTGATATTAAAAATAGTACAATCCAATGTAGATTCTCCTTATCTCCTCTCCATGACACACTTGAAGGTCTCTACGAGATCAGTAAGAATGCCTGTTGTTCTCCTCATACCTCGCAGTATTACCAATTATAGAAGCAACTGATATTTTCCTAGATCAGCACATTTTGTGAACAGAACATCGGAATATCCTGAATTGGGTTTTTCAATACGAGTCCTGCTAATTACAAGCGTATAGTCGGTAATCACTGGTTTGAATTGGCTCTCTAGGCGTTTAGTGTCAAACTTCGTAATTCTTTCGTTTTTCTGTTTTAGAGTTTCATAAAGCCGTCAAGTGTCTACTTGTTATTTACATGTGGAAACTTATAAATGGTTTCAAGTAATGTAAGTAGTAATGTTATATAGTATTAATACTGTTTGTTTTCCAAATAAAGTAAAATAAAGTAGTCACAGTAAATATCCGGATTGTCTTACACACAAATATTACACAAAACTTCGCGTCTCCCCAACTTAGATGTAGTCACAAAATCCTTTTCACTCTTAAAAGGGCCATCACACTTATTTCAACGCTCATTAAGAACTCAAAGTTTTCCTTTCCCGTTTTACTTCGCACTTTTCACTAAATTCTCATAATATTTCTTCCTAGATTAGAATTTTCCAAGACGTTAATATTTTATTTCATCAGCTCTGGTTCTGGCATAAATTTCAGTAATGAATGGCGCTCCACGGATCGGGCTCTTAGCCGGCGCTAGATCAACTCGAGAGGATTTATTGTGTTAGTTACGAAATGTACTGTTTATTAAGAAATTAGGAGAAAGAAGAAAAGACCGAATATTAACATTTATTATGAGGAATTTCTATAACGGACATTATAGTCACGCCTGATATTCCAGGAGGATTACGCAGAGGTGAATAGACAACCAACTAACCTCCGTTTTCGGTCCCATCTAATAGAGAGTCAGCCTCACGCCAATAAGGCTTTGTCTGGACTGGATATTTGCTGTATGTACTATAGGCCTATCCCTTGTTTGCCGGGAACCGTGATGCAAACGTCGCTCGACTGTTTATTAAGAAATTTGGAGAAAATAGGCTCAATCAGGCTCAGGCTAAATAATAATCACATGACAATACTCTATTATCAAATTTCCATTACGAGCACTTCTACATAGTCATAATAGGTCTTTACCTATGAAATTGCCGAAATCTTCTAACAAATTCATGAGTTCGTTATTCCTGTAATTTAATAGCTATTTCCATTATTTATATTTTGTTTGAAAGTTGATTTCAAGATTTTACATCTCAATTGTTTTTATTAGCCGCTTGATAAATAAATTCGATCTTCAAAAACAGTACTTCCTAAATGCTATCCGTTTTGATGATAAATTTCGTATTACTTAACAGCTGTCACTTTTCAAAAATGTAATAAAAGTTGCTGTTTGTTAGCTTAATGTTGTCTCATTCATACACGACCTAATATAATACTACAGCATATAGTTATGGGTTAAATAATGACATATTTTTTAAATTATTAGTAACCCGGCCTCATGTTAGTTTTTTATATCTATGTCAATACACAGTAATGTGCATTTCAAATGATAAAGTAATTTTCAACAAGGTGCCGTGGTTCCAGAGACTTTCACATTGCAACTTATAAATTTCGCATTTTCTCTTTATAATAAATTATCATAGCCTAACAAATGCATACTGGCAACTGCGCGCTTGGAGTGGAGCGAGAAAATATTTGGTTAATGTAGTATCCGAGTAATAAAAACTTGTTTCCCGGCTTCTCATCACTTCTATAAAGTGCCGCTGCAAAGTGGTCACTTTACGCCAAGTGCCGTTACATAATTTTGTTGGTTGTGAAGTTCTTAACAAGATAATAGACACATAATTTAAAATTGAATACGAGCGAGAGGAAGCCGCTGTAGCTACTGATCTTTAAAGTCCTTTAAGTTTTACAGCCATCGCCCAATTCTGCTCCATACACTTTATAAAGTTATAAATGATCATTTCATAATTTTAACACATTCAAAGAGTTAAAAGTCCTATCAATTCTTCATTCTCTGTATTTCAACCCCTCACTGATAGTATTTCACTGTTTACATCAACAACACATCAAGAAAACAATTAACTCTCACAGACAGTGAGAGACTCTCTAACTCTACCAATGATAAGGTCATTGCAACGGTAAATTGAATTATGAAAGAATACAGCGCACAAACAGAATTTATGCATTTCGATCTTAGGGACTACAAGACTTGGCGATTTGAATTTTCGGTATAAATATCAAACTAAGAAACTTACAAAAATTCAATTAAATTTTTAAGCATTTTGTATGCTTACTTTTTCTAAAGATTTAGATCGAAAATAGAGAACATCTAGAATGGGACTTGAACCCGCGACCAGTCCCTTACAGGGGGAATGCTCTGACCAGCTGAGCTATCTAGACACGTCCCAGATATTCGAAATTCTCCGATATATTATATACGTCTTAAGGCGACGCTGGAGCCATCTACCGTAATTCTTGCGAACTACGGATAGTTCGATAGCTACGATAGCGTTAATTACATAGCTCAGCTGGTCAGAGCATTCCCCCTGTAAGGTACTGGTCGCGGGTTCAAGTCCCGTTCTAGATGTTCTCTTTTTCCGATCTAAATCTTTAGAACTTAAAAAAAATTCGGCCATCACCTTCAATTGTAACCTGATTCAGTCCCATAATTTAGGTAACGCTTTTTAACTTGGCAATAATAATGCACATATTATATATTTACATCACATAATTCAGGTGAGGTAAATAAGTCCCGGCAGGAATGTTGCTAATTAGCATAGTTAGTTTGCCTAGACATATTTATTAGGCGGTAAAGAAATTTAGAACTCGGCATGACTAATTTATAGAGTCTTACTCTGCCACAGTTTATTTATGGCCACTCGAGTTTCAATTTATTACTTAGTTTATTCATTTTAATGAAATATGAATAGAAACGTTAATTTGTATTTAGTTTATTCGAATCAGGATTAAGCTTTCAATTTAAATTTCGCATAGTCCAAACGCAACAACAGACGTCTAAGCCACTTTTAAATTTGTGTATTTTATGCGAAAGGTAAATTGCCCTTTCTGAATTATTTCTGTACACAAAAGTTAGAGAGGGCAAATGGAACATAGGTGTTTTTGCGACATTTTGTGTTTTTAAGGTTCCGTACCTCAATCGGAAAAAACGGAACCTTTATAGGATCACTTGGATTTACGTCTGTCTGTATGTCTGTCTGTCCGTCAAGATCTCTAAGGAACGCGTAGTGGTATTAAGTTGAAATTGATATCAAATCCCAAATCGTAATCTCTTGAAACTGTAAAGAATTTAATTTCTAAATCAACGCAATCAAAAGATAATAACGATTATGCACTATTTCAAATACTCCCAAGGCAAACAAAATCCTTGGTAATAAACAAGGGGTATAGCACAAGTACAGGGAAAAATTTGAAAACCGTAATTTTTATTACGTCACACAAAATAATGCGATTTGAAACTTATTTCAATCGATCAATTTTAGCCTTTTGCGATCTACTACTCAACATAGGTCTGCGTTATAGCATCTGAACTTCCCCCTTCCGTATCCAGTCGATTCCATCTACCTTTTTAAGGTCTGCAGTCTATCTGGCTGGGGGGCCCACCATTCGTTTAATAATTCCCGATTTTCAGACTGGAACACGTTAGCGGCCATCTTTAAAAGTTGTCGTTAGTTCATTAGCACTTCATTTTAGTTTTCCAACAGCAATTTTAAGTTTTGCTCCTCAATCCAGTTGTGTACGGAACCCTTAGTGCGCGGGTCCAACTTGCACATGGCCGGTATTTGTTATGCATATCTGTAGATGCAATAACGCGTTTCGGCTATATTACTGTAATATCATTTTTAAAGATTCTAATTTTTGATATTAATAAGAAAAAAAGGATAGCTTAGAGTAGTCAACTAATCGATAGAATAGTAATTACAAGCAAGTGTGGCTGCATACTTGTTAAGAAATTAAGTCAGCAATATTTTCCACACCCTGTGTGTACATAATGTACAGCAATAAACAATAAACCATCATGTTAACTACAAAACACCCTGTGATCAGGACAACAGTGACTCGAGTGTAACACCTGGAGCTATTTACTTGTTGCTCGCACTTAGCGGTAAACTAATTGTGCCGATATAATCGATGACGTCATTTAATTCTGTTCTTGCTATAGTCAGGTTTGGATAGGCTTTAATAGTAAAGTTATGGGTTTTAAATGAATTTTAAGATAATTTGATTTGATATAAAACTGTCTTTATGGCATAACGTGACTGTTATGTATCTCTACCTACACTCTTTATACTCTGTCCAACCAATTATTTCATTTTTGACAGCGGCTTCAGAACGTAACTGTTAAACTATTCGTAAAAGTAAACTTGAAATGCGCGGCGGAAAAAAGATATAAACTGCTTAATAATATGGAAAATCTACCTTATTTAATACCTCAATATACAGGGCGTCCCACGGCAATGCCACATGGAGGGAAAGTACCTTAATTATTGTAGATGGGACATTTTACTGCAAGAAGACTTTATTTTACTTTTAAAAACTATTTGAACTGCATTCATACATTTTTAATAATTGCCTCGTTGAACCGGGAATTGAACCCGGTTCACGAGAAAAAAAAATCGGTCTGTAGTTTTATGATACCGATCGGAAGGCATCATCATAAGGGTTATTTTTTTCTAAATAAATTAGTATCAGAAATAAAGGGAAGACCATGAATTTTAACACTTGATGTGAAATTTTGTTCAGAAAAATGAAAAGCTGACATTGCCGTAAGAACATACAACTGACATTATCATAAGTACCTATAACTAATAAATTTACCTACCCACTTGAGAAATACGCATCATTTCCCTATAATAATTTAAGTGCATGAAAAAATGATAAAGAGATACGTAATTAGTAGGTACCTGGTACCTGTACCAAAAACATAACATCAGCCTTACAATGGCACCGCGAAAGATATCCGGATAGAGAAATACACCATCTCGATTTGTTATGAAACGGTTTGTGGATAATCTGCTAAATTTGGGACGTTTCGATCATCGCATACCACAACCGCGGCACCAAATGACAAACACCGACGATGAACTCGACATTTTGATATAATAATAATATAGCCTCATTTATTCCTTAATAAAAATGTAAGTACATAATATCATTAAATTAAAAAAACAATTATAAATTTCATTACTTGTAAAAAAAAATTATAAAAAAAGATTAAATCAATTATCAATTTCATTTCTTATAAAAATTTAAAACATCAAATAATAAATCTATAATACATGCATGAGTGTTATGTCATAAAACATAATTATTGAACTAACTAAAAATTCCTACATTTATTAAGGACCTCTCTACGAGTAAAGGCCTCCTCCATATTTTTCCATGTATCTCTATCTTTTGCTTTTGTAATCCAGTCTTTGCCAGCCACTCTCTCTAACTCATCTGTCCATCTTTCTTTTGGTCTTCCTTTATTTCGTTTACCAAGTGGTCCTACCCATATCGTTAACTTGCTAGCCCATTTATTTTTGCTCATACGTGCCACGTGGCCTCCCCATCTCCATTTTTGTTTTTTACAATGTTCTACGGCGTCTATTACATTTGTTGTTTTTCTTATATCAATATTTCGTTTCCTGTCTCTCCTATTTATATTCAGAATATTTCGCTCCATCGCTCTCTGGCATGTTTGTATTTTATTTACTGTATAATTGTTGTATATCCAGGTTTGACTTCCATACGAGAGACATGGGAGTATGCATGAATCCAGAACTCTTTTCTTGAGTTCAATAGGGAGGTTAGATTTCAGTATTTCTTTGTAGCTCCAAAATTTATTCCATGTTAAATTTATTCGCCTATTTATTTCGTCTATGTGTCTGGATTTACTAAAAGATATTTGCTTTCCTAAATAAATATATTCATGTACGTATTCCAACTGAGTGTTGTTCACATAAATGGCCCTTTTTGAAGCATTAGTCATGAGTTTTGTTTTTGAAGGGTTTAGTTCCAAGCCGATTTTTTGACTGACTGTATGAAGCTCGCAAACCATTTTTTCTAGCTGAGTTGCAGATTCTGAAAAAAGGATAATATCATCGGCGAATCGGAGGTTGCTCAGATACTCGCCCTTTATGTTTATTCCTTTCTTATTCCAGCTTAGATTCTTCATGATGCTTTCGAGAACAGTAACGAAAATTCTAGGCGAGAGAGGGTCACCCTGTCTGACTCCTCTACAAATCTTAATTTCTGGGCCTTTTGTTTCCATTCTAACACGAGATACGCTTGTATTATATATATTTTTTATAATGTCTATGACCTCCATTGGTACGTCGCACTCGTGCAGAGCCTTCCACATACTATTATGGGATATAGAGTCGAACGCTTTGGCATAGTCGATGAAAGCCAGGTAGAGTGGTCTTTGGTGTTCCTCATATTTCTCTATTATTAGTTCTAGCGTGTGGATGTGGTCTGTTGTCGAAAAACCTGTCCGGAACCCTGCCTGTTCTGCTGGTTGGTGTTTCTCTGTATATTTGGCGAGACGGTCTTCAAGACAGGAAGCGAATAATTTATACAGGTTTGGTTGTAGGCTGATGGGTCTGTAATTGGTTATATCAGCAGGATCTCCTTTTTTGTACAACAAAATTATCTCGGACTTTGCCCACTCTGTAGGTATTTTTCTAGCGTCTAGAATTTTGTTAAACAAGTAGGTTAGATGCGGCACCAGTAGAAATTTACCTGTTTTTATAGCTTCATTAGGAATTCCGTCAGGACCAGAACTTTTATCTGTTTTTATTTTTTTTATTTTTCTTATGATTTCTGAAGGTGAAAATCTGGGTATAGTGTCAGAGTTATAATATGTGAGTGGTTGGCTATCATCTTGGTCTATATTCTTCGATGTGTAAAGATTTCTATAAAATGAAGTGGCAGTATCTATTATTTCTGATCTCGAAAAAGTCTTCTTTTTGGTAGAGATTTCATTTAGGCAGGGGATCCATTGTTTGGTTCTGTTCAATGCTTTAAAACCTTTTTTCAAGCTACCTGATGATGTAAGATGTTTTTCAATTACTTGAATTCTATGTTCTTGGTATTCCTCTTTAATAAATTTGTGAATATTTTTGTATAGGTAGGTGCGTTCTTTTTTTTCTTCATCTGTCAATGATTTCTTTATTGTTAATACATGTCTACGATCTAGCAGTCGTTTTATGTCATCAGAAATGATTGTACCCTTTCTCAAAGTTTTATTTGTAGTGCATTTAAGACTTTCAGATATCCATGTTTTTATTCTACTGTAGCTTGTTTCTATATTTTCATTTTCATCCAATATTGCGGTATTTATTCTTTCATTTAAAGTTTTAAGGAAAATCTCTTTTTCTTCCGGTGTATTTAATTTTAATTTTTCGTTTTTGTACTTTGCTCTACTTTTCTTTATTTTTGATATAATAACAGTACTCCTTATAAGCCTGTGGTCGCTGGGAAATGATAAATTATTAATAATCTCAATATTGGTGAAGTTTTCTTTATGGTTAGTCAATATGTAGTCTATTTGGCTCTTTGTCTTTTTTGGAGATAGCCATGTCCATATATTTCTTGTATTCTTTTTAAATAGACTGTTTGTAATGAATAGGTTGTTTTGCCAACAGAACTGTAGTAAGGTTTCGCCTCTTTTGTCTCTTTTTCCATAGCAGTAGCTGCCTAATATTTTTTCTTCACCAGTAGCACGTTGTCCAACGCGCGCATTGAAATCTCCAAGAATGATTTGGTGTCTATAACATTGGTAGCGAGATTGCTCGAGCTGACTGTAAAATAAATTGATTTCCTGGTCACTTGAATCTACGGTTGGTGCATGGACTTGAACAATTGATAGTGTTGTGTTGTCGAATTTTAGGTTTAAGATGCATACTCTTTCCGATATTGCGATGAAGCTTTCTACGTTTAGTTTATATTTCTTTTTTATAAGAAATCCGACTCCATATTGACCTTTGGTCGCGCCATAATAGCAGAATATATGTTCGTCATCCTCTTCAATATTATAGCCTGTTCGTCTTATTTCTGCTAAGCCGATTATATCGTAATTTATTTTTGAAATTGCTAGTTTAAAATCAAGTAGTCTTTCCTTTGACAAAAGAGATCTTGCATTATATGTACATATATAGAGTTGTTCGAATGGAGGGTTTTGGTCTCTCGCCCCCGCGGTGACCAGCCGTGGTGAGGGTGAATGTAGAGAGGTTGCATTATTTCAATTCTTCTTCATGTTTATGCTTTGACTGTGTGTGATAAGTTCTGTGTTTATGTTCGAAGCTAATATGTTATTCGCAGGTACTTCGGTGTCTTTATTTCGTGTTCTAATCATGTATTGCTCCATATATGTGTTTTGCTTCTTAGGTGGGTTTTTAGCACCCATATTACCCAACCTAGACTCATTTTGATCATTTTCTGGAGATTTTGATAGCTGTCTTTTACTTCCGGTCTGGTTAGGCTTACCATGTTTCTTGAATTTTGTTTCGGGGATTATTACAATTTTGTTATATCTCAGAAATGCTCTATGGCCCTTATTTTTTTCTTCTAGTATTTGAACATTTAATTTTTTTCGTTCTTCAAGAACATCAGGCGGGAAATCTTCTTTGATATAGTAAGGTGTTTCATTCAAATTTTTCTTATTTTTTAAAAGTTTTATTTTCATACCCATTGTGGTGCAGGTTACAATGATGAGTCTTACTTTACCACCTTCTTCCCTTCTTCCTAATCGCCTGACTTCTTCTATGTTTTCTTCGCTGCAGCATATTTTCATACTATTGCGTATAAAGTTCAGTATAATGTTTTCTAAATCATAGTAGCTCCTTTCGGTTTCTTCTATGCCGAAAAATATCAAGTTTTTCTTTCTTTCTGTTCTTTCTAGTTGCTGTAAACGTCGGCCCTGTTCTTCCACAACTTTTTCGAGTGCGTTGTATTTTGATTCTAAGTGCGTAAATTTGGTGTTTATATTCTCGTTTATAGATTGTGTTATACTCTGTTGCATGTCGCGTAATTCGTTTCTTTGTTCATCAAAATTCCTTTGTAAGTTCCTTATCATGGCAGTAAGTTCCTCCATTTTTTTATATTTTTTTATTTTATTTGAGCACTTTGTATAACTAGCGTCCTCTTGTGGCGAGTAGCAGTAACTATTTTCTAACTTAAATATTGGAGAAGTTAAACTACCTGACACTAGATGGCGCAGTCTGTCATCAGTGGTGAATCTGGTTTGTGCACTATAGATAATCTGTGGTATGATATGATATGCTCAAATTCGATGATCTTAATAGATTTGGTTAGTATTTTTTACTTGCAAAATTTTACCGCTTATCTACCAAATTTCACCAGGCACTCGAAATTAGCCGCTGCAATAGTTCTGACGTCGCCGTATTGACTTTTTGGCACTGAATTTCCGAATCTAGTTTGTTGTTTTTTCACTGTTGACAGTTGAGATTGTTCATCCGCTTTTTTACAATATTTCACGTTTTTGTCGAGAGTATATATAATCACTTCATCTATTCACTTCACTTTATTGATTTGTAAACTTGTTAACGTTTATAAACACTGTTTTCTATTTTTAATTACAAGAAATAAGCTGAGCCGATGTTTATGGTGGAATGACATTGCCGTAAGAACATACAACTGACATTATCATAAGTACCTATAACTAATAAATTTACCTACCCACTTGAAAAATACGCATCATTTCCCTATTATAATTTAAGTGCATGAAAAAATGATAAAGAGATACGTAATTAGTAGGTACCTGGTACCTGTACCAAAAACATAACATCAGCCTTACAATGGCACCGCGAAAGATATCCGGATAGAGAAATACACCATCTCGATTTGTTATGAAACGGTTTGTGGATAATCTGCTAAATTTGGGACGTTTCGATCATCGCATACCACAACCGCGGCACCAAATGACAAACACCGACGATGAACTCGACATTTTGATATACTTTGAGGTAAATCCTAAAAGCTCAGTGAGGGAAGGTGAAGAAGTAATCGGAATTTCGAAAGCAAAATACACCATGTTCTGAAAAAATACAAATTCAAAAGTTATGTTGAAGGGCGATTAGTACAAAAATTAATGCCGGGTGATGGTGAAATACGACTTATTTTCTGCCATGAAATAGAGAGGCTTGTCCTAAAGGATCAGTATTTTCTAAATAATATTAACTGGTCAGACGAGACAATCTTCAGCAATAATGGTATGTACAACCGACACAATAATCACATTTGGTCCAGGGAGAATCCCTTATGTATCCGCGAGACTAATAATCAAGTACGCTTTTCGTTTAACTGTTGGTGTGGGATTGTAAATAACCGGGTCCTCTTAGTACATTTTTATGAAGGGCATTTTAATACAGAAAGATATTTAGAAATACTTGAGATATTAAGAAATGAGATAAATAATCTTCCGGTCGCAGAACGACAAAACCTTACTTTTCAGCAAGATGGGGCTCCGGCTCATAACAGTTACAGAACAAGGGATTATCTCAATGAACACTTTCGTCCCTGGATCGGGATAAATGGACAAATAAGATGGCCGCCGAGATCCCCAGATCTAACTCGGTTAGATTCTTTTTTATGGGGTTACGTAAAAAATTTAGTTTACAAGAACCAGCATGAAAGTGTCAACAAGCTACAAAGAGAAATTAGACGTATTATTCTAAATATCCACCACAACGAGATAAAAAAATCGACAGGGAGAAAAATAATCCAAAGAGTGCGACTTTGTATTCAACAGAATGGGGCTCATTTCGAGCATTTGATAAATTGATTAATTTTGTATTAAAATTTTTAAAATTCATGGTCTTCCCTTTATTTCTGATACTAATTTATTTTGCAAAAAATAACCCTTACGATGATACCTTCCGGTCGGTATCATAAAACTACAGACCGATTTTTTTTTCCGGACCGGGTTCGATTTCCGGTTCAACGAGTCAATTATTAAAAATGTATGAATGCAGTTCAAATGGTTTTTTAAATTAAAATAAAGTCTTCTTTCAGTAAAATGCCCCATCTTCAATAATTAAGGTACATTCCCTCTATGTGACATTGCCGTGGGATGCCCTGTATATATATATCTCGGTCAAATTATAATATAAGATAATTCCCTCATACCTACAATAAAAACAATTACATTTTACCGCTTCTGTTCTTCCTGTCGAATGAGTTCGCTGCAAATCAATGAATCACAAGTAATCGTTTACACTTATTTGAATTTATGTCGATTATTTTAGCCTTGCGCTTGTAGTTATGGATTATTGTACCAACTTTTAAGGAAAAACATTGAATATTGAAGTTTTGTCGTTTAGGAATTAAAAGTTGTCCTTATAACATGTAAAATTAAGTCAAATAGGTACTACAATATTATTTTATTAGAATGATGCGTCGTTGATTATTAGTTTAGTCAATATAACATCTGGTATACAAAAAAGAAGTATATAAAAATTTTCAAATTAAAAATCGTACAATAAATTAAATATCAACTTATTGTTATGTGAAATCGAATAGGTTACACATTAGGACATAACTATTTGATGAAAGATAAAGCTGTCAAAAGTTAATAAATGGTTGAGCAGAGCATAATTCGATTTAAGCATTCAAACTTTATTCTACTCAGAATACAATCAAAACTCAAGAGAATTAAAACTGTCACGCAAATCATCCTAACTTATGGTACAAAATTTCAGCTATATAAACTTGATATTAATAGGATTCAGCTGTCTAACTATTCCACTCTTAAAAGCACTTAAAGAGGCTTTTTTCTTTTTCAACATTAAACTAGTTAGAGAATTTCGTGCATAAAAAGTCTTCCAATATAAGATTGGCAGTTAAAAAGCAGTAAAACTTTAGAAAATTAAATATCTTCGAAGCTCCTAGACGTTTCAAGGTTGTTTATTTTATATACAATTTCTTAATACGTAGCTCCTACAGCTATAAAACAAACCGTCTAGTCTGTTTATTTAATTATGAATATTATTAATTTGGCATCAGTACAACCGAAGCGGCGATAGCCCAGTGGAAGCGGCGATAGCCCAGTGGCGTACGTAACGGACTGCCGAAACGAGGTCTCGAGTTCGATCCCCAGTCGCCCCGGGCACACACCTCTGACTTTTCGTACTTATGTGTGTATTAAAAATGTTGATTATCACTGGCTTAGTAATGTGCCCGGTAGATGGCAATAGGCTCGCCCCCTATTACATTATTACCTAAACATAACTGGCGAATCGTGGGTGTGTAATACACCTCTGCCTACCTCTTCGGGGATACAGGCGTGAAGTTATGTTATGTTATGTTACAACCGAAACTCAGCAGTCATTATTTCAAAATAATAATAATATTCTACAACATTCTACACAGCGCTTTCTAGACCCAAAGTAAGCATAGTTTAACTAGCTTTTGTTATGGGTTCCAGTATGCGGATAAACATACTTATATACTTTTTTTTTAAATTTTAATTTTATATTATACATAGAAACACCCAGACCAATGCAAGTAGACAAATTCTTGCATACAAATATTTGTACTGAGCGGGAGTCGAACCCGCGCCCCCTGTCGTAGCAGTCGAATGCACTACCGCTACGCCACAGAGGCAAATGAACTAGAAGTATAATTTATATAACATAGAAGGAGCAGTAATTTTAAGACCTTTTTGTCTAACTCCCTACTCAATAGCCCTCCCCCAAACCGGGGCAAGACGGGGACACCGTGGTTTCCTAACCCGAGGGGGCCATCTCGAAACCGGAGATGGCCCAGGGCCAGTCGGGGTGCGAGGAATACGCTCTATGGGCAACCTTACACCCCGGCGTCTGAAGACCCGAGACGGCGTGCGGTTTTTAAGTCGTTTCAAGCCCGACATAACCACCCCCGCTGGCCGGCGGGGGGGTATCCGAAGGGATTTCCGCACGAAAAAAAAAAGGTACTCAATTAGAGTAGGTAAATATACATTCTTAAGTTTGAATATTATATTTACCCTTCTTCTATTGCTGCTGGTTAAATAAATAAATATTTATATATACTTACTAGACTACTTTGATGTTTGTTTGCATATAGTAATACATTATCGTCGCCCCAAGACGTAAATAATATATTGGAGAATTTCAAATATCTGGGACGTGTCTAGGTAGCTCAATTGGTCAGAGCATTCTCCCTGTAAGGGACTGGTCGCGGCTTCAAGTCCCGTCCTAGATGTTCTCTTTTTCCGATCGAAATCTATAGGAATACTAATACATTATTGTGATGGAAACAAACTTTAATGTACTCTAATATTGAGACTTTATACCTCATCATCATCAACCTATGCTAGTCCACTGCTGGACATAGGTCTCCCCTAATGAGCGCCATAGCGCCCTGTCTTCAGCTTTCCGCATCCAGCATCTGCCCGCAGTCTTTCGCAGATCGTCATCCCACCTGTAATCGAATCCGGATACATTTACCTTGTCGGTAGCTTAGTGGTTAAGGAGTCGACCCTACGATCGAGAGGTCCCGAGTTCGAATCCTGACCATTACACTACCGACGTGAACCCACTCCTAACACAAGCAATTAAGCTAAGCTGGAGGGGTTAGGGGGAATATTAGTAATTTCGGTTACTAATATTCTTTATATAGAAAAAAAATAGTAGAAAATGATAGTCTATCATGGTGGCCAAGTGCGACTGTAAGATACTATGCAACTGTAAAAGGCAATTAAATACTTTTGGGAAACAAAATGGATACTCGAAACTTAGAACCATACCACAGTGTTGTTAATCTGAATACAAGGCAATCAAACTATAGTTAAGGTAGTATCGGCGCAGTTGAGTTCATATAAATATGTGTGGAGTAAGTTTCGGTGATAGGATGAGCACAATATCTACTTGTGGAAGTTCATCCCAAACTACTTTCACGGATTATATTGCGATTTATTGCTTGTTATTTTTGTATTTACACTTTCCTCGACGTTTCGGTTACTTTTCAGCGGCCATGGTAACGGGAAGAATAAGAGGACAATCGAGTCATTCTACATCTTTGTATAATTAACATTTTTTAATAATATAATTTACATTTGTATTTCCTGTGTGTATATAGTTTGTTACAGATAATTATAATTATGTACAACTAATTATAAAAAAAATGTAAAGAAAACTAAACCTAAAAGATAGAACAATATTTACATACTTGCGTCATAGAATTCCTCCGCATCATCACCGACTGGTAATGTTCCCAGAAGACTGGCAGCATTGCCTCGTTGTACGGCAATGCTAAATCTTTGTGCAAGATAAAGTCCAGCCTTCTGGTCACGTGTAGCGTCGATCAGCCGCTTTGCCAAATGTTTGTAGACAAAACGGGCACTTGGACCCCATGACCCCAACGTCTCAACCCCAAATGGCTCAATAACAAAATCACCTACCAATATATAATATACACACCGGCAGAATTAGCGGAACACAAAAAAAGGACAGTATAGTTAGCTTTATTTTAAAACAAATAATAATTAAACATGAAACAACAGTTAAATTAACATGTTTTGACATTAATTTGCAACACCATACTTAAAGTTTAATAAAAAAAAAACTAAACTAAACTTGAAAAAAATGCATTTTTCTTAGATTTCGTAGTAACAGAGAAACAGTTGAAATTTTTAGATTTAATGACGGTTTAAAATTAATTAAAAGAATGTTTAATAACGAGTGTTTCCCCCTCGTGCCCTGATTAAGGTTTCCATCCGTCTTGGTATGCTGCGAATGATGTTGTCAATGATTTCTTGGGGCAACCTCTGCCATTCTTCAACTAATGTGTTTCGCAGCTCGCCCAGATTGTTAGGAGGTGGCATTCTTGATTTGACACTCCCCTTTAGCAAGTCCCAAACGTGTTCAATCGGATTCATATCCGGGGACCGTGCTGGCCACTCCATCACCGTAACACCAACATGGTTTAGGTATGCCTGTACTGAGCGAGCACTGTGAGCCCGGGCATTATCCTGCATTAAAATGAAGTCGTTACCAATAAATGGGGCAAATGGCACAACATGTTCCTCTAAAATCTCCCTGATATACCGATCAGCAGTCAGATTTCCGCCGTCGACTGCCAGTAACTCCGTGCGAGCTCCTAAACATATCCCTCCCCAGACCATAATTGAGCCGCCGCCATATGGCACTGTATTTTCAAAATTAGACTGTAAATAACGCTCTCCTTTGCGTCTCCATATTCGCTGCCTTCCATCAATCTGATTTAACAGAATTCTGCATTCATCAGTAAAGAGAACCTGTCTCCACTCGTCAAAGTCCCAATGACGATGTTCACGAGCAAAGTATAGTCGGTTTGTGCGGTGGTGTCTCTCAAGTTTTGGTGCTTTGGCTGGTATAAATGAGCCTATACCAACTTCCTCGAATCTTCTGCGAACTGTCCGCTCACTCACTCTTACTCCTCGAACCTCCTCCAATGCATTTCGGACCTGCACCGCCGTAAGTCTCGTGTTCCGACGAACTTGAAGTTGTAGAAAACGGTCATCTCTCCTAGAAGTACACCTTTTCCTGCCTTGCCCTCTTCTCCTCACTAGAGAATTCGTCAATCTGTACCGTTTGATGCTACAATGAATCGTTGATAACGGTCGACGAAGTCTTGTTGCAATCGATCTGTAGGATTGACCATTTCTTCTCATTTCATCTGCCCTGATGATTTCTGGTAGCGTTAAATCAGGCATACTTAGATGTTCGTAACTTATCAATAAGCGAGAAAACACAAAAGTCTCATAAAACTGCAATACAATGTTTTTCAAGTGGAATTTACGAACTTTACGAAAATGGAAAATCTACTTCGAAGCAGTCGATAGAGATGTATGAATGAAAAATTAAAGAAAACGAATGAAAAAAATGACTGTTGACATATGTTCCATTTTCAAATTAGACGTTTCTAAAAAAATTATGTAAAATAATGATAAAAAAGTAATGTAACCGGCCAGTGCTACGAAAAAAATATATTAATTCTTCCTTTTTTTTGTGTTCCGCTAATTCTGCCGGTGTGTGTATATATATAGTTATATATAAGGTGTCACAAAATTAGGTCTCTGAATTTGGTGAGATGACTTGGTATCGACAAAATATGTATTTGAAACAAAAAAAATCGGGTAAAATAAAAAAAAAAAATAAAAAAAAATATACAAAAAAAAAATCTAAAAATGAAAAAAAAACACCACCAGCGACCAGCTCACGTGACGCGACGAGCCCGTGACGCACGTGGCAGGTGTGCAGTCCTTCTCCTCGCAGTATTCTCCAAGCGGATGTGTGGGAAATACCTAAATCGCGACCAGCGTCACGTGACGCTGGTCGCTGGTGGTGCTTTTTTTCCTTTTAGCCTAATATTAAGGCTTACGTAGAATCCAATTATTACGTAATCCAATTTCGGTTTGATTGCGTTCAGGGGTCAGCAATTGCATAGCCGGGTAGGGGGATTGTGGTCGCAGCACTAGTGGGACCGGTGGGTGTCACGCGGTGCTGCGATGACAATCCTCTTCTGATGAGGCCGTCAAGCTGAGTGCCACCATTGTTAACATGGTACGTGTATGTAATGGTGACCCTCTTTCCAGAGACTTTACCTTCAGCTTACCATCAGGCGAGGTGAAGTCAAATTCAAACGTGTCCTAAATATAAAAAAAAAACGGCATTGAAACCGCAACCTGTCCCTTACAGGGAGAATGCTCTGACCAACTACTAGACACGTCCCAGGTATTCGAAATTCTCCGATATATTATATACGTCTCAAGGCTCTGTAAGGGACTGATCGCGGGTTCTATTTTAAGTAAGCGTATCATTGCTTAAAAAAAATTTCATTGAATTTCAATATAATTTATTTGAATGACCGCGGTAGCCTAGTAGTAACGGACTGCTGAGACGAGGTCTCGGGTTCGATCCCAGGTATTACCATGGCCCACACCAATGACTTTTCGTTGCTTTTCGAAGTTATGTGTGTATTTATCGCAGGTTTATAAGTGCCCGGTTAATGGCAATAGGCTCGCCACCTATTACATTGGGACCTAAACATAAACTGGCGAAATGTGGGTGCTAGCACCTCTGCCTACTCCTTCGGGGATATAGGCATGAGTTTATATTATGTATGTTATGTTATGTTTATTTGTATATATTACAATGCCGTGGTTCCCAAACCCGAGGGGGCCATCTCGAAACCGGAGATGGCCCAGGGTCAGTCGGGGTGCGAGGGATATGCTCTATGGGCAACCTTACACCCCGGCGTCTGTAGACCCGAGACGGCGTGCGGTTTTAGTCGGTTCAAGCCCGACATAACCGCCCCCGCTGGCACGCGGGGGGGTATCCGAAGAGATTTCCGCACGACAAAAAAAAAAAAAAAAGGTGTTGGTGTGTGCTGATGGTTTGTATCAGTTAAAATAATTACATCTCAGACTCGAGTACCTCTACCTCCATTGGTTTGTCCAATCTATTAGAGTACACATCCACTATTTCATAGACCCTTGTACCCTGCAGAGGTAGTTGAGAACTTCTGTGGCATAGCGGTAGTGCGTTCGACTGCTAAGTCAGAGGTCAAGGGATCGATTCCCGCCGAGTGCAAATGTATATTATATATATATATAAATATACATATAAACATACATATACTCGTAAATATGTATATTTTTATTGGTCTGGGTGTTTCTATCTATACAAATAAATAAAATTTAAGTGTCTGTTCATTTGTTTAAAAAAACAGATTTTTAATATTTGCACATAATGAAATTAAAACGAAAACACAATTTTTAATTTTTTTGTTTGTCTGTTTAAAAGAATTAATCTCTGGAACAGCTAGGCTGATTTTGACGGGACTTTCACTGGCAGATAGGTAATGTTGCAAGACGTATCATAAGCTACTTTAATTTTAGAAAAATAATTAGTGTTCCACGCAAAAAATATGAATAAATTCTGATTTAATTAAGGTTTTCTTTGGGCGTAAAAAAATACATATACACATATATACTCCCTTCTCAAAATCATTTTATATTACTTGCCTAGGCCACGACGCTACCTACTGTCTTGGCCATGCTCTTATAATATAATAATATCAATATTAGCGTATCGATATAATCGAAAATATAACAATGACATAATTTATTATGAGTTGGGGCGAAACAGCGGAAGGAAAAACATTTTGATCCATTCCGAACGTAACGCGAATGAAGTCACGGGTAACAGCTTTATACTACAAAAATACATTTTTTTTTTATCTGTAGGACATACTTCCGTCTGTTTGAAGTAGGTAATTTCTGGAACGGCTGAGCCGATTTTGACGGGATTTTGACTTTCAGATAGGTAATATTACAATACGTCATATAAGCTAATTTTATGTTAGAAAAAATTAGGGTTAAAGACCTGGCTGGCCAGCGGGGGGGTATCCGAGGGGATTTCCGCACGAAAAAAGAAAAAAAAAGGGTTAAAGACCTGAAACCCTAAAAATTTAAATCCACGCGGATGAAGTCGCGGGCACAGCTAGTGTATAATATGGATGTATTTACAAAAATGAAAATGTCTCTACATAACATAACATAACTTCACGCCTCTATCCCCGTAGGGGTAGGCAGAGATGTATTACACACCCACGATTCGCCAGTTATATTAAGGTCCCAATGTAAAAGGGGGCGAGCCTATTGCCATCTACCGGGCACATTATTAAGCGAGCGATAATTATCATTTATTAATGCACACATAACTACGAAAAGTCAGAGGTGTGTGCCCTGGGCGACTGGGGATCGAACTCAAGACCTCGTCTCAGCAGTCCGTTACGTACGCCACTGGGCTATTGCCGCTTAGTGTATCTAAGTATGACCAATCACAAAAACCTTGTAGATAGAGCAAATGATGATGTAGATATACCAATAGAGCAAATGGCTCTGTTAAATTGAAGTTCAAATTCAACTTAACTCTGCTGTCGCACTACCATATTCTTATGAAGTGACCTACATCCACTCTATATACTTCAACAAAGCTATTTAGAGAATGCGAACAAATTTTACGAGTACAGCTTTCGTCTTAATGCCACTAGTAGTCTGGCTTCATAAAAAAGTTCCTAGAATTCTTCGTGGAATTATATTATAGCTGTTGCGTGTTGGAATCCTCTGCATTTAACCTATATGCATTAGTTTAATTGGATTGTCTGAAGCATTAGAGACTAAGGGTGAGCGCAGATTAGAGACCAAACAGTCGTAAGGCTCACATGTCACGGTGTAGATCTTGTAGGTATTTGACAGGTTTGTTTATAATACAGTTTTGTTCGAGGTACACGCATTTTACGCCAGCAGAAGCAGGCCAGGACGGTGGGGCGACTAGCGCCCCTCCCCTAAACCGGGGCAAGACGGGGACACCGTGGTTCCCAAATCCGAGGGGGCAATCTCGCGACTGGAGATGGCCCACGGTCAGTTGGGGTGCGAGGGATATGCTCTATGAGCAACCTTACACCCCGGCGTCTGTAGACCCAAGACGGCGTGCGGTTTTAGTCGGTTCAAGCCCGACATAACCGCCCCCGCTGACCGGCGGGGGGGGGGGGGTATCCGAAGGGATTTCCGCACGAAAAAAAAAAGGTACACGCATTTTCATAAAAGTTTCTGTAGAGCAACAGTCTGTCTTAAGACTGATTTGTCTTTAATCAGCGCTCAGTCTTAGAACAATAGATGACAATATAAAGTTTTGATTAATAGGATTTTTTTGGTTAAATTAAAATGGAAGAGTTAATAGTAATAAAATGTAGTGTAAAATGGAAGAGTTAATAGTAATAAAATGTAGTGTAAAATGGAAGAGTTAATAGTAATAAAATGTAGTGTAAAATTAGTTTGTACTTATATTACTGCTATTATATATAGATATATAAAACAAAGTCGCGTTAGTGATACCGTTTATAACTCGCAAACGAATGGATCGATTTTCATAATCTATTTCATAATAAAATTTCTTCAATTTTTCTCCGCCTATACCATGTAACAATATTACAACGAACGTCGATACCTCGAAAACTACTGATCGAATCTTCTGGAAATTAAAACGCATTGTTAGTGTTGAAGTACTCTGTCGAACAATGTAGAAAAATCTAGAAATGCCAACACAAAACCACAAGTACTTCTAATACCTATACCTACTTTACCTAAAAATCTTGAATACAAGGTTATTCACCTTGAATGTCGGCGCGTCTGTGTAAGTACTTTTCTCGAACGCTCTAGTTAGATACCTAACGTGCTTTATCTCTAGATGATTCCGGAACATTCTACCCTCCGAATTAAGAGCTCTAAAAGCGCCCGGCTATCGCCACGCAGTTAGTTTTATTTTCGAAAGCGAAAGCGAACACATCTTACCGAAGCGAACCAAGAGGGTTATACCTGCGACTTAAGCAACGACTGTGAACTACTGTGAACTGCTGAGCGACTTGAACTGTTGAAGAGTACAGTGTGTGCTAGTTATTTAGTTGTCTAGTTTGTGGTGAGCAAATAAACCTCTTTGTGGTATAAACGGCATTTAATTGTACCCCGCGCACGTAACAGTATTTTCTTCTTTTTTCACAGATATCCCCACGCTTACGCTACTACCCGTCAGTGACGGTAGTTATATCGAACTCGACCAACCAAAAACGCACGCCATCACGGGTCTCTAATGCAGGGGTGTAAGGTGGCCTAATAAGGTAATTCCCTCGCACGGCTTTCAGATGGCCCGTCGGGGTACTATGCCTCTACCAGCAACTAGGATAATTAAAAATATGAGACATATTCAGCTAATAAGGTAAACAACACAACTTGATTCTAAATTCTAAGGCGTAACGAAATTTCCCGGGTCAGCTAGTGATAATATAACAAGTTGAATTCCTGAGACGAGCTCAGCCGAATACAAGGGATTTACTATTTAGCGTTTTTTTTTTTGCGATTTTTTTTATCTTGCAATGGTTCACCCCAGCACGAATCTATTACCGAAAACAGCAACTCGATAACTCATCTCCTTCATACCCAAAACCGTGACAGAAAATTGGCAACGACGACGACGTCGACGACAACTCCTTACCAATAGGGCTTTTCTAAAGAAAATCCTTAAAAATGGATCTGGATGAAATTTTGGTACCCAGGTATGTTTTTTTTTTCTTTTTTTATACCTACACCTCTGCATAGTGCGGAGCCTGTTTTTACAGTTTCAATAAAACACAATTAATACGAGCCTAGTGGTATGGGTAATGGACTGCTGAGACGAGGTCTCGGGTTCGATCCCAGGTTTTACCATGGCACACACCAATGACTTTTCGATGTTTTTCGAAGTTATGTGTGTATTTATCGCATTCTTATAACTGCCCGGTTAATGGCAATAGGCTCGCCACCTATTACATTGGGACCTAAACATAAACTGGCGAAATGTGGGAGCTAGCACCTCTGCCTACCCCTTCGGGGATATAGGCGTGAGTTTATGTTATGTTATGTTATGTAATACGATCCTAAGCTATCATTTTTCATTCCAATTCTCATGGTTGTTCCAGTTCTATCATTTATTCTTCACGCACTTTCATACATCCTTCCATTCTCTGAGGGGAGTGAGGGCATTCGGGATTTGTGTGTGCCTACTCTAGTTTCCTACCCAGCTAATATTTTTATCTTTATATATTTATTTATAAAAACAGTCGCTTACATTGGCTTATAATTAGTTTTTTATGCTAGTACAGAATTAAATGAATGGCACTTATTACATTTTTACTTTATTAAATCTTTTTTTTTTATACCACTCAGTTGGCAGACAAGCTCACGACCCACCTGATGGGAAGCGGTTACCGTGACCTATGGACGTGTGCAACACCAGGGGCGTCCCACTCGAGCTGACGACCCTGTAAAAACCTTCTAATGCCGAAGAACCCCATATTGTAGTCGCTTGGGAAAACCACAGCAGGGAGATCATGACCATGAGCTGTGGGCTGAGGGCTTATTCTAACTTATCTTCGATTTCTATGAGGACTACTACTTCACATCGTTTATTTGGTACCCAGGTTTATATCTGTCCCAAATTTCTTCCAGATCCATATAGCAATGAAAAGTAGCATATCACTATATTGTAGGCCATTTTCATCTCAGGAACATTATGTTACAAATTAATAATTTTATTCAAGGGCTGATTTCAAAAGCTTTTAGCGAAATTAGACCACAGAGAAAAAACTTGTACTACAAGCCTTTGAAATCAGTACAACTCTTGAATAAAATAATTATTTTGGAACAGAAGTACGACATAGTTTTTTAAAAAAAGTTTTTTTTTTAAGTTTTGCATTATTATTTTTAGGGATTTTCTTTAGAAAAGCCCTATTGCTATCGAGTTGTCGTCGACGTCGTCGACGTCGTCGTTGCCAATTTTCTGTCACGGTTTTGGGTATGAAGAAGATGAGCTATCGAGTTGCTGTTTTCGGTAATAGATTCGTGCTGGGGTGAACCATTGCAAGATAAAGAAAAAACCGCAAAAATCGCAAAAAAAAAAAAAAAATACGCAAAATCTAAAATCCCTTGTATTCGGCTGAGCTCGTCTCAGGAATTCAACTTGTTTTACTATAACTTGTGATAAATAAAAAATCGGTAGTTTATTTAGTTGTTACTTAATTCTGCTAAACTGCTATAATAATCAATTGGGATGAAATTGAAAATAAAGTTAGGTTAATTTCTGCAATAACCAATGACACAAACACTACTTTTTCCCCCAAAAATTAACCATACGCAAAGCCACGAGACGAAACTGATTTACTATTATGTGATTCAATGTATTAGTTGAAAAAAAGGTTTGTCAAGTAGAGATTGCATGAATGTACTTGTAACCTCTTCAATTTACAATCATCTGCTGGGATGAAGTGAAACTTTAACATACCTAATTATATTTAGCCTCAAATGTTAATTACAAATCAAATTTGTAATTACCTAATTACATTATTTTGAACTCAAGATATGACGCCTGAAATTTATGCCCTCTAATTATGTTTAAAAGATACTAAGAACTTCGGTAATACGTAATGAACGTAGGTACTTATTTAAGTAATGAATTTACTTTATTAAATACTTTTAATCTAATTTTTAGCGACATTTTGTTTGTAAGTTAAGCATTAATGAACAACAAGTGCTCCGAATTTTATCAAAATCAGATACGATAGAGTATACTTCTTTTTTTAAATCCATTCGGATATTCCGCCGGCCAGCGGGGGTGGTTATGTCGGGCATGAACCGATTAAAGCCGCACGGTGTCTTCCCTCCATTTTCAGTTCAGTTCCAGAGGATTTTTTGTAATATAGAAGATTGGTAAACAAAATTACTAGAATTCTCCCTAACCCCTTCATCTAAGCTAAATTGTTTGTGTTGTGGGTTCACGTCGGTAGTGTAATGGCCAGGATTCGAACCTGGGACCTGTCGATCGTAAGACCAACTCCTTATACCGCTGTGAAAAATTATTAAAAGTGGTCATTATACAGTGCCGCAGAAAAGCCCTTTCTTAGAATTTCGTTATTTATAAAAATCAACTAATAAATAGAGATGCACAAAATTTTCCTTTGTTCTCCATATAAAACGAGGACTATTAAAAAGTCAAAAAATTCGAAACACGAAATCAAGTGTTGTAAATAACATAACATAACATAAACTCACGCCTATATCCCCGAAGGGGTAGGCAGAGGTGCTAGCACCCACATTTCGCAGTTTATGTTTAGGTCCCAATGTAATAGGTGGCGAGCCTATTGCCATTAACCGGGGACTTATAAACCTGCGATAAAGACACACATAACTTCGAAAAGAATCGAAAAGTCATTGGTGTGTGCCATGGTAAAACCTGGGATCGAACCCGAGACCTCGTCTCAGCAGTCCATTACCCATACCACTAGGCTACCGCGGCTTAGTTTTGTAAATAACAGTTGAAAAAATACAGGCTGTACGCAGAGACACTTCCCATTTTTTTTATGACCACGTCATCTTTGTTATAGCTGGATGGATGTATGGATAGAGGGAAGAGGGAGTGAGGGACAGAGGGAAGGTGAAGGGAGGGAGGGATGCTGGAACTGCGAAGGTGACGGATGGAGCGCCCGAGGCAGGGACTTAGTTAGGAAAGGAAAGAAGGATGGAAGGAGGGAGGGAGGGAGGGAGGGATGGCAGCGGGGAGGGACCGAGGGATAGACTAGGGAGGGAGAGAGAGAGAGGGAGAGAAGGATGATGGTGATTCAAAAAATACACACTGTGTACACACAAGTACACACTGTTGTTTACATCAAAATGGTTTGGCAACTAGTTTTACTTACTAAGCTAGGTACATGTATACATTTATACCTATTGTAAAGTCCATTATAGCAACCGTTATTCAGTAATTCTGTTATTATTAACATCATTACTCATAATAAAGTGCAACAATAATTGAACACGTGTACAAACTATCGCGTTGTTTTAGTAACACGGCCATTGCAGTTATCATATTTAGAATTCCAAGAGCTGTATAGGTCATAATAATTGTATGTGAAACTATTGCAGCAATAACAAAGGTCCAATTTTAGTTCAATAACGATTATTAGGCTTTGTTTAACAAAGCGTCGGTAGCTTAGTGGTTAAGGAGTCGACCTTACGATCGAGAGGTCCCGGGTTCGAATCCTGGCCATTACACTACCGACGTGAACCCACTCCTAACACAAGCAATTTAGCTAAGCTGGAGGGGTTAGGGGGGATATTAGTAATTTCGGTTACTAATATTCTTTTTACAAAAAAAAAAAAAAAAAAAAAAAAAAAAAAAAAAAAAAAAAAAGTTAATATAACAGTTACACATTATCGATTTTATGTTTATTAATGCTTTTAATTTTTCGTTGCATTCAAATGCATATCAGAGTATGTACGATACCTACTTACTTATAATAAAAAAGCAATTTTTAAATTTTATGTCTGTTCCGGTAATCTTCGAAATGGTTGTGCCGATTTTGACGGGATTACTATAGATAGTTGATGTTACAAGATGTAACTTAGGCTACTTTTATATTAGAATAAGTATAAGGGTTTCAATAACAATAAACTGAAAAACTATTCAAAAACAATGTTTAAAAATGACTGTAAAGTTATTCATTGTTTCCGTAGTTCGCAAGAATTACGGTAGATGGCTCCAACGTCGCCTTAAGACGTTTATGATATATCGGAGAATTTCGAATATCTGGGACGTGTCTAGGTGGCTCATTTGGTCAGACCATTCCCCCTCTAAGGGACTGGTCGCGGGTTCAAATCCCGTCCTAGATGTTCTCTTTTTCCGATCTAAATCTTTAGAAAAAAGTAAGCATACAAAATGCTTAAAAATTTAATCGAAATATTCGAAAGTAGTCTCAAAACCGTACTAGTGTGCCCAGAAACATATGCTCAGGCGGTGGCGACCACAGATAAATAATATATTTATCGCGCCTCCCGGTCAATGTTGCGTACGAGCATTCGCCGCAAGAGTAATTTTTTTTAGCGTGTGGAAACCCCCACGGGCTTCACCCCATCGGTACCGACGATGGGCTGGGCGTTTCGGAATCGGACCGACTAAAACCACACGGTGTCCTTCCAGTAGCTTTGTTTTTATATTTAATTTGTTAATCCGCAATAAAAACACGTTTTTTTTCTTTCTTCTTCTCTTTCTTTCATTACTCACCTGCGGCTTGCTACCGCTGAGACGGCAAAATCTCCAGTGATAGTTGCGACGTAATACCAGCATTATTTCTTCCTGTTGCAGCTAGCTACAAGGGTACGAAGAATCTCAAATTATAAATTAAAGAAACTAAGCCAATTCATTTCCAGTTCTTTTTTCTAGTTTTTTGAAGTACCTAGTAGTTATGTGTGCCTCAGTGACACAGCGGCTTCGATTCATACCTTTTTTTTTTTTCGTGCGGAAATCCCTTCGGATACCCCCCCGCCGGCCTGCGGGGGCGGTTATGTCGGGCTAGAATTGACTAAAACCGCACGCCGTCTCGGGTCTACTGACGCCGGGGCGTAAGGTTGCCCATAGAGCATATCCTTCGCACCCCGACTGACCCTGGGCCATCATCGGTTTCAAGATGGCCCCCTCAGGTTTGGGAACCACGGTGTCCCCGTCTTGCTCCGGTTTGGGGGAGGGGCGCTAGTCGCCCCACCGTCCTGGCCTGCTTCTGCTGGGGTGACAGGCGGCCTCACTTGCCAGCCCCAGGCCTGCGCTCATGGACGACGGAGGTCGTTGGCTTCGATTCATACCTATCAATATTAGAACACAGATTCCCAAAAAATAACCCGTTGACAGATATAGGATCTCTGTAGCGTAGCGGTAGAGCGTTCCTCCGCTTTCATTCCCGCTCAATGCAAATATTTGAATGCATGAAAGTGTATAATATGTGATATTGTCGGAAGTTTAAGCGAACGTCACACTTTGAAATAAAACAATTTTTAACGGATTCTATCGCGATTTATTTGATGTTATTTTATTATTGAAGTGAAACTTAACTTACTTTACTTACTTACTTTAAAAAAAAAGTTGATTTATTCGACTGATAGTGATCAGCAAAATCAAAGAGTTTATTTTAATTCTAATTCCAGTGAATTTCTAAAAAAGGTAAGTAATTATATCTCTTTTTCTAACACGTGGGTGTGATTATGGTACTTATTTTTTCAAATTATTTAAAGTTAACCTCAGTTTTTGATTGTAACTATCGGCCAATGTATATAATTCCATTAAAACTAGTTATTATTAATTAATACGACTGTTTTGTACTTTAATGAAATGCTGTATTAATCTTAGTAGTAATAGAGTAAAATAAAATAATTGTATTATTTGTATTCATGTCTATGATAATAAAAACCTTTTGTTAAACTTTATCTAATTTTACTTTATTTAACCAATTTCTGTAAAGTTGCATATAGTAGATCATTTTTCGAAAAATAAGGTCATAAAGGAGTACCTGTGTACACTAGTACACATACACATATTTTTTACATTGAAGTCTCCCGTGACCATGGCACCTGAAAAGCAACTGAAACGTCGGGATCAATGTAAAATATAAAATAAAATCAAATGAATCGCAATAGAATCCGTTATAATTTGCATATTGGGTGTTTCTATGAAATAAATATGTTTATCAGTATGTTAGAAGCTTTGGGTCTAGATAGTGTTGTGTAAAATGTCCTGAAATATGTATTTATTTACTATTTATTGCTGTATCATAAAAAAACATTTTTTTGCTCCTACTGGTATACGCGAGAGAGAGTAATTAAAATACTACTTACTTTCCTACGAATAAATGTAAACTTCCAATCGTTTTTGTTTGACGATGATTCCCGCCACAGATTACATAGCGAGCGCAAACACCTGAAGTGTGTTTCATTTTAAAGTTTCCGTTCTGAAGCATACGTTCATAGCGAGTCCCAAGAGCTCTGACCCACTTACCTTTTGAATCCAAGGCGAACTTTTTTCATCAATAGATTTCACGATATGGGACGGAAAAGGTCAAATTGATACTCGACTAAGACCGGTTAATATTTTTCTTTTTAATATTCGTAACCGAAATTACTAGTCTTCCCCCTAACCCCTCCAGCTAAGCTAAATTGCTTGTGTTAGGAGTGGGTTCACGTCGGTAGTGTAATGGCCAGGATTTGAACCTGGGACTTCTCGATAGTAATACCGACGACTTAACCACAAAGCTACCAATGCTATTATTACCGCACTTAATTTTTTATGTGTTTACGACAACTCCAGGAACCGCATCCTATTATTTTATAAACCTATCCCACTAATATTAAGACTAATAAATTTAATTACCATACCCCAGATTTAATTTATCTGGGGTATATATCATCACGCTATTATAAGTTTGATAGGAGCAATAGAGCATAATCCACCTAATCGGTCATAACGTGCGGAAATCCCCCCGGATACGCTCCCCCCCCACCCTCCTCCGCCCAGCGGGGTTGGTTGTGTCGGATTCGAACCGACTAAGACCCTTTTTTTTTTTTTTCGTGCGGAAGTCCCTTCGGATACCCCCCCGCGTGCCGGCGGGGGTGGTTATGTCGGGCTTGAACCGACTAAAACCGCACGCCATCTCGGGTCTACAGACGCCGGGGTGTAAGGTTGCCCATAGAGCATATCCCTCGCACCCCGACTGACCCTGGGCCATCTCCGGTTTCGAGATGGCCCCCTCGGGTTTGGGAACCACGGTGTCCCCGACTCGCCCCGGTTTAGGGGAGGGGCGCTAGTCGCCCCACCGTCCCGGCCTGCTTCTGCTGGGGTGACAGGTGGCCTCACCCGCCACCCCCAGGCCTGCGCTCATGTAGGGCGGAGGTCGTTAAGCGACCTCCGGCGCCTGAGTCGCCTGCGACGCGCGGCGAGCAAGTTGCGGGCTCGGTGGGCCGGGAGAGTTCTAAATCTCTCCCGGGCGCGCTCCGCCATCTCCTTCGCAAGCATTACATGCTCGCAGAAGGAGTTGGTGGCGGCCCACGCGCTCGCGCTCCGCACCATTGCCGCAATCATGCTGCCGAGCGAGAGGACTCCCACCCCGATGGCTGCCACGAGGTCACGGCTCGGCGCCTCCCACGCCGGGCAGTCCGCCAGCGTGTGCAGCCCTGAGTCCTCGCTCGCATCGCAGTGATGACACTCAGGCGTTGGCTCCTTCCTGATCCGATGCAGGTGGTCCCCGAAGAACCCCTTCCCGGAGACCACCTGCGTCAGTCGGTACGAGAGGCTTCCGTGTCGACCGACTAAGACCCTAATACATGTTGAGTTTGAAACTGTAGAAGTAAGCATATCTTGATTTATTCCGAATTTAACGCGGACGAAGTTGCAGGCAACATGTTGTTCAATATAAAAATAATAAAAATTATTGGACAGCTATTCAAACAATATTGAAACGATAATATCATTTATTGCAGTGCCGTTTTCAATAAATGTTCCACTTCCACGTCACTGGAATAAAGTCATTGCATACCGTTTTCAAACGTGGGAACACCCTCGGGTGCGGTCTTCATATGAAGCCATATAATTGTATTATAAAATGTGTGTATTGTATAATAAAATAGACAACGGTATAATTAATGGCGGCTGTATTAAATTGATATAAATTATGTCCCTGCGGATAGCGGAGGAAATGGCTACTATTGGGTTAAAACTCGAAAATATTTCATGAGCGCCAGTTGTTGTCACGCCAGTCATAATCCCCATTCAGTATGAAGTCTAATTATCAGTTGAGTATATTAAAATGATTATGCAACTAGTAACTAGTTTTTTAAATAATTTTAATATAGTCAACCGATGAATGATCGTGAAATACTGATCCTACTTTGACGTCCTACAAATACAATCCTCTTCTGATGAGGCCGTCAAGCTGAGTGCCACCATTGTTAACATGGTACGTGTATGTAATGGTGACCCTCTTTCCTGAGACTTTACCATCAGCTTACCATCAGGCGAGGTGAAGTCAAATTGATGTGTCCTAAATAAAAAAAAAACAAAGAATACAGAACCTATTCCCAGAATGATTTCATTTTCCAATTTCGAATCTTTATGCGTATAACACACACGCACTTTAATTCAAATTTAACCCTGCAATATTCTAAGAAGGCGAATTTCCAGATAGAAATCCTAATACCATCTTTTGCATCAGAGACTTTTGCATTTCCATCAGAGACTACGTCCTGACGACCTAAATATACACTATAATAATCAAACAGTAGAAAGAGTTGACATTACAAAATTTTTAGGAATCATCATTGACTCTCAGTTGACCCGGCGTGCTCAAGCTGAGGACATATGTCATAAACTGAGCAAATCTGCCTATGTACTTTTCAATTTAACAAAAAAAGTAAATATTGATACTGTACTGTCAGCATACCATGGGCTAGTCCTATCTACTTTAAGGTTTGGCATCATATTTTGGGGTAACTGTGGTCAGAGAGAAGCCATTTTTAAATCTCAAAAACGCCGCATAAGGTCTATGTTCAATTTGAAAACTACAGACAGTTGTGAGCCAATGTTTAGGGCTAATGGGCTGTTGACTTTTCCATGCCTGTATATTCTGGAAATTTCCCTGTTCGTAAAAAACAACCCTGATCTGTTTAGAACAGTCAGCGAAACTAGAATAAGAACTGTACCCATGAGATCTCAACACCAGAATCGACTATGCACTGGGGTTTTTAATACTGCGTTATTACAAAAAGGTGTTATTGGCATGGCTCCTGTGATTTACAACAAGTTACCAAGCAATATGAGAGAACATCCGTTAAAAATATTCAAAAAGAATTTAACCGCTATGTTACTAAACAAATGTTATTACTCGGTATCGGACTTTTTGGATGACAAGCTGATACCAACCTAGAATAATGTACCTTATTTTTGTGACACAAACTTAAATGCAAATAACCAAATAATTTATCTGTAATTCTGAACTGACATTTAACTATATTTTGAGTGTACTTTGAACTTATAATCGGACTTTATTTGACTATGTATTGACTAAATTCTTTGTTTTAAGTGCATGATTAACATGTTTTTAATATTTGTATGCCTAAATGGTAGAATGTATCAGGAACCTCATTGTTAAAATGTAACACCTCATGTAATACCTACATTCCTTGCAAATAAATAAATATTATTATTATTATTATATTGCCCAATCCAAGAATGGAACCCGGGAACGACAAATCTGCAGTACCAATATTCAAAATGTAATACTAAAACAAACAGCGGATCCCGCGTGTCTCAAGGAAAGTTTCCTCCTGTTTTCTGTCTTTCTTTCATTCAAAACTAATTCGAGAACCAGTAGTAACAAATTTACGTTTAAAATAGCTGTGAACGCTGTGAAATGATAATTAATATTTATCAAGATAAGCCACTGTTAGTTCAAAAGTTTCATTCAATCATTGCGGTCGCCGCTCAGGTTATTGTTCATTAATAGTTTAATTGAAGGGTTAGTTTGGCATATAGAAACAATTCGGGCCTTTAATTACTTCATTACTAATCGCTCGGATATTTAATTAATTTCCGTAGTAAGTAATACATACAACGAACGTAGTAATACAGAAGGACACTCAAAATCTATTTAAAGTTATTTAATTGAGCTGATAGTGAGACGAAGTCGAGCGAAACGCTCTCTATACTCCACTCAGTGTATTTCGGTTGTGACGCTACTCCTTCTAAACTAATCGACCAATTTTGATCAAACTTGGCATGTAAATACAACTTGATACCCGCAAAGTTTAGAAAAAATAAAATAGAAAATCGAACATACCATGGAGGAATAATCACCCTTCAAAAATTTCAAATGTGATTTCTCCAAAATGATCAATGTTGAGACCACGATTTTTTTGTTTTATTGGCGCCAAAATGTGGAACTTAACTATTGCGTTAAGAGAAAAAAGAAAATTGAAAATCGGTCTGGCAACGGAGGTATAATCACCGAAAAAACAATTCAATGTTTTCAATTGAAAAAAAAAGGCGCGTGAATTGTAGGTAATCATGTAGTGCACTCTCAGCTCAACATTGCAAAAGCAGAATGCATTGCGCCCCTAGTTAATCATTTATTTTTGTATATCAATAAGTTGATAAAAAGGAAACAGTGTCCATATGTCTCATCTCAGAACCTATTTAAAGAAAAAACTGTCCAGTCACTAGGAAAATCCATCGCTAAAAATGGATTGTAACCATTTTAACTTCTGTGATTACTCCGGTTAATAAAATGGAACTATGCGCGACACTTAACTTATTTTCTTTAGAGTATTATGGAGGTGAGATGACGGAAGTTTAATTAAAGGCAATTAAAGGCAGCAATCAGTGTTATTTACCCAATATAATATCCTATACCCAACATTTCACAAACATCTTTCCATGTAAATTGATAATCTTATGTAAAAAGAGCTTCAATTTTGTGAAACAAACAGTGACTTGCTAAGCATTGGGCTTCGATTTCTATGGCCAAGTCAAACCAGATTCTCTCTGTGTATTTGATGTTCAAGTTGAACTGTTTCCTTTGACAGCTGATGTGTGAATAGCTTCTGAGCTTACAATGAAGATAACACCGTTCTAATACTGGTTGCTTCTTGGTGAAATATTATCTTATATAAATACCTAAATAGCCCAGTAGTGTACGTAACGGACTGCCAAGACGAGGTCTAGAGTTCGATCCCCAGTCGGCCCGGGCACACACCGCTGACTTTTCGTAGCTATGTGTGTATTTTAAAAAAACGTTGATTATCTCTCGCTTAGTAATGTCCCCGGTAGATGGCAATAGGCTCGCCCCCTATTACATTAGCCCCCCTCCATAGTAATCCAATTTCGGTTTGATTGCGTTCAAGGGTCAGCAAGTGCATAGCCGGGCAGGGGGATTGTGGTCGCAGCACTAGTGGGACCGGTGGGTGACACGCGGTGTTGCGACGACAATCCTCTTTTGATGAGGCCGTCAAGCTGAGTGCCACCATTGTTAACATGGTACGTGTATGTAATGGTGACCCTCTTTCCTGAGACTTTACCTTCAGCTTACCATCAGGCGTGCTGAAGTCAAATTGACGTGTCCTAAATATATAAAAAAAATAGTTAAAAATTAAATAGTTGTACATACTAAAACGAAAATAATACAACTGTTTTTGTTTTAAATAAAACGTTATTTTTTATGCAAAGCAGCACACTTATTGAATTAATTGTGTGTGAATTGATATCATAACCTAATTTTAGGCGATGAAATTAGCAATTAGAACGTGTTTTACCTAACAAACTTCGTAAGCACAGTTCGAGAGTCAAATTGATACTAAATAAAATTAATAAGAGGTACGCTGGCGTCGGGGTGCTTGGTTGGCGACCTCCACGCGGTGCACCCTGGGCAAAGGAGACAACAGCGCCTCTCTCCTAGGGCGGGAGAGACGCTGCCGCCTACGGCAAACTCCGACCAAGGCGAGGACGGCCCTGTTGAGGGCTGTTCGGAAGCTTTCCACGTGTCCCTCTGATTAGCAGAGTGCACAGTGGAGAGCAAGTAAGGGGGCCATCTCAAAACCGGAGATGGCCCGGGGCAGTCGGGGTGCGAGGGATATGCTCTATGGGTAACCTAACACCCCGGCGTCTTAAGACCCGAGACGGCGTGCGGTTTTAGTCGGTTCAAGCCCGACATAACCCGCTGGCCGGCGGGGTGGAAACCGAAGGGATTTCCGCACGAAAAACATAAGGTACGCCTGATGTACTCATGAAGAACTTAGCTACTATTATTTCGCTGTAACAAGTAAATGTGACCGCCCATCAGAGCCAAATATGTAACAAAACCACATACTCATCAAGTCCACCCGTTACCTAGCTCTAATGGTAATTGGATACGGAGTCTTCAGTCTGAATAAATATAATTGCGCTCGGGTTCATTACGTTATTTCGAACCTAACCTGATGGTATCTCGTTTCAGTAAAGAGTTTAAAAAAGGATCAAAGGCTTGTAGGTAAGCACTTTATAAAATACAAGTGCCCACTTTGAAGTAAAACTATTTTTAACGGATTCTATCGCGATTTATTTGATGTTAATTTATTATTTACATTGAACCCGACGTTTCGGTTGCTTTTCAGCAGCCATGGTCACGGGGAGACTGATAGTTTTATTTCAATGTGGACCTCCATGTAAACTTCCGACAATAAATTCTTATTTAAAATTGTTAGTTTAGTTTGAACTAAACTTTTCACCTAATATCTTGAAAGTCGATTCGTTCAGTAACGTGAAATAATATAATATGCGACCGTGTACTCATGGGCTGTGTGTTTACCGTCGGCTATCGAACAGTTCTATACCTTGCTTACCCGGGGTGCCTGGCAACGGGGAGGACACCGTGCGGTTTAGTCGGTTCATGCCCGACATAACCACCCCCGATGGCCGGCGGGGGGTCTCCGCACATAAAAAATAAGTCTCCTTGTACTACCTTCACAGATACTAATGGGGTTGATCATTCACTATAAGAAACCATGTATAATTGTCAGAGAGATTTTTAACATTTCGAGAGTGATGCGTGGAGGGGGTTTACAGACTACAAAATTTTACCGTTAATTTTTTTTCATACAAGAATTAAAGGTCGTTTGTTACACAGAAGATATTGGTGATCTCCTGCTTAACACCGCTTCAGGTTGAAAGTTCTGTGTTTCAAGTCTTGTATGATTTATTGTTTTTTTTTATGTACTAGTTTTCCATTTATGTACGACTGACTCGTTTAATAGCTGTATGTCCATCAAATGAAAGGTTTTATCATGACAAAAGCTTAGATAAAAGGCTACTGTGGTAATACGTCTGTGTAACTTTGATAATCCAATGGAATATTCTATACAAATACTTTGCAGCTGCCATAAGTACTTACTAACATTTTAACTCAACCGAGTTAGACGCTACGTACTAACGTGCAACGTTTTGAAGTCGAGGGGGTTTGCAAGAACCTATTTACCATGGTACTATTTTTTCTTTTTCAGTAAAGTCCACAGATATATTACTTTTTATAAGTTTATTGGATTTTAAATTTTTGACATTTAATTATTTTTATATAAACGTATTTACTCATGGACTTCTCATTTTATGTTTTTTTTTATGAACTTCGAAATAATTTTTAATGTTACCTGGAATTTTTAATAATCATTTCCTCTATTAAATTAAAAATACATATAAATTATATTTTTTAAATACATTCTATATTTAAAAAAAAACAAACGTATTTAAAAATATAAAAAATAGTGACCCACCGGCATCGGGTACAGGGACCAAGCTACCGGTGGTTAGGGCTCCAGAGAGAGGAATCTCCTCACGATACGTGCCGTGTCGAGGAGCACTGCCTTCTGCATCAAGCCCTTGACCCAACTGCCTAATGAGAGTCAAGTTTGCATTTTTGATTATGATTATTTATTAGATACTATTAAATGATATGTATTCAATGTAATATGGGTTGTTGGCTGAAATATTATTATTATTTATTTATTTTTATATATTTTATATTATATTTCTTAATAGCAATTTCCTACTGCTAGCATACAGCGAAGGTTAATTTGTCTTGAAAGAATTGAAATATAACTTTTCCACTGTGATTCGGAAAAAAAAAACCTTATGAACATCAGACCAGTTTTTACAAGTTTTTATTTAATTTGCTATGTCTTGCAACTGAATTTTGAGGCAGTCGTCCTCAATTGATTGAGATATATACATACATAGATATATACATATACTCACACCTTTTTTCCTCCGGGGTAGGCAGAGACAATAGACCGCCATCATTTAAAAAAAAAAATGATGGCGGTCTATTGTCTCTGCATTATTATCTGCAAAGAATATTAGCAACCGAAATTACTAATATTCCCCCTAACCCCTCCAGCTAAGCTTAATTGCTTGTGTTAGGAGTGGGTTCACGTCGGTACTGTAATGGCCAGGATTCGAACCCGGGACCTCTCGATCATAGGATCGACTCCGTAACCACTAAGCTACCGACACTTGAATACTTCATGCAAGCCCGTCGGTTTAGAGTGCTCATAAAAATTGAAAATAAAATGATTTATAAAAAAACTTTTATAAAAACATGCTTTCAATAAAAAAAAACTGTTGTATTGATTGTTATTGATTGTTGATTTTATGGAATTAGCGCAATACCAGCTTTAGTAATCAGCACAATCCTTTTTTTTACAATCCTTTCATAAAATTATGACTTTCGATTTAGTACGATCTGTGAATGACTGAAAGATGAGAATAATCTAGAATTTGAAGAAATTTGAATAAGGGTTGCTGCGAAGGTAGAAATGGCTCAACACAAACTCCTCCATTTTGTAATCACTTTTAGAGTAATCTTACTCAGATAATTGGGATGTAAATTTTTAACTAGATCCGAAATTGAAAACATTGTTAGACGAGAAAATATACTAGATACATATTTACTAAAAGTATATAATCAGTTCGTCGTCGTAAATTATGTGCTAAGTATATAATGCATATGTTGTCGACAGCATACTCAGCATTACGGTTATGTTTTAAGTGACTGCTTAATAATTCCAGATAACTTAGCGTACATCAACAACACTCAAAGATTAACTCGCCTGTATACCAAGTAAACAAGCAAATAATATCAGTCGCTGTGTAACCAAATAGCAATTTTAACAGTACAATAATAAAGATGAAAACAACTTCCTAAATTTTAGCAATTATAGTGTAGGGCGAAGTCACGAAGCGCCAGTAATGCTCGATTTGGCACAACTTTAGTCAACGAATGCCAAATTTGCTATAATATTCGCAAATACTGTCGTTAAAACGGAGTCGTTTATTGTGTTTATCTACATAATAAATTGAAGTCATTAACGAAACGATAATCATAATTATTTTGCTCATTCACGACTGTTTAGTATGCTCGTTAATGCCATAGACATTTCGATATAACAATCCAATTCTGATGAGGTTTCGTTTTACAACCGCGGTAGCCTAGTGGTATGGGTAATGGACTGCTGAGTCGAGGTCTCGGGTTCGATCCCAGGTTTTACCATGGCACACACCAATGACTTTTCGATGCTTTTCGAAGTTATGTGTGTATTTATAAGTGCCCGGTTAATGGCAATAGGCCGCCACTTATTACATTGGGACCTAAACATAAACTGGCGAAATGTGGTTGCTAGCACCTCTGCCTACCCCTTCGGGGATATAGGCGTGAGTTTATGTTATATTATGTTCGTTTTACACTCATCAATTATTTTCATTTGTTTATTTATTTATTGTACACTTAATTGTACAATAGGTAAATAGACTAAACTAAAACAGAGATAACGGAAATAGTACAATTGGCAGCAATTTCTACCAAGCAACCTGACCTGTAAACTAATAGTAATATTTCGGTCGAGTTGAACGGTTTTTGTCTTATAAGTTGCTGCTTGTAGACGTCTGCTCATCATTCCCACTTTACCCAACAAGAATTAGCTAGTTCAATCAGGGAATTATCGCTCTCCTATCTAATAGCCCCAACAAGACCTTTGGGGACAAGCTAGCGTCACCTCACCTGCTGATTGACGAACGAAGCTCTGTCGAAGGCTTTCCACTCGCGGTGGCCATGTTTTTTTTTTAATTTTTATTTTTTATACTAACACCTTTGATAGAATCAAAGTCTACTCTCTTCTAATATGTATGTATCTAACTAGTCTGCCTACTTTCCACGGTTGACATGTTAGATGGCGTTCACTCTAATAAGCTGTTAAGTCAAATTAAAAGAGGGGCATGGGGAGCGAACTACGGCAAGGGAAAACCTCGGATGCAACTGCCGTCAAGATAATGATGAAGAACCAGAGGGGTGCACTTCGTGTGGTCAGTGTGAATGTCGCATGCCCAACCTTCTTTTACCTATTATTCTATTCTCTTCTCATTCCATTACGTCACACCCTTTTTACACATTTTTAGGGTTCAGTACCATTTTTTTTCTTTTTTCTTGCGGAAATCCTCTCGGATACCCCCCCGCCGGCCAGCGGGGTGGTTATATCGGGCTTGAACCGACTCAAACCGCACGCCGTCTCGGGTCTTGAGATGCCGGGGTGTAAGGTTGCCCAGAAAGCAGGGTTCCGTACCACCCACCACACGTTCCGTTCCGCTCCACACGTTGGTGGAGTGCCCTGCGTGGGCGAGTCAACGCCAGGATCTCGTTGCGGTCCTGGGCGTGGACGTTCTCTCGTTGGAGACCATGGTGAGGGCCGTGGTCTCCAACGGGAGCAAGTGGCACGCCGCCGCCTCTTTCTGCGAGCAGGTAATGCGCGCGAAAGTGACGGCGGAGAGTGAGCGGGAGAGAACCCTGCCCCCCGAGTTTCGCAGTCTGCGGCGAGGACGCCGCAGACTCATCTACGCCCGAGACTACCGACCTCCATGATCGGGGTCTGAGGACGGCAGTTGGCGTACTCGCCGTCCTTACAGAAGCAGGCCGTGGCGGAGGCGTGTCGTGTGTGCCCTACACACGCCTGCCAACTCACCGAAGCGGGATAAAACCCGACCCCACCAGGCGAGGCCGTGGTGGCGGCCAAAGTCCGCCGGCAACCCTGGGGTGCCCGGCAACGGACACTTGGGGAGGACACCGTGCGGTTTTAGTCGAGACACGACATAATCACCCTCGCTGGCTGGCGGGTGGGTATATAAAGGGATTTCCGCACGTAAAAAAAAAAAGATTTAGATAGGTACCAAAAAATTGGGGTGTGTGTTGGGTAACCTCCTCGAATGTCGCTCCGATTCTGATCCCGCTGCAGTCCGGGGGGAACGGAATCGGAGCGGCCGGTACACCCTGGGCGGCGGTCAATGGCTTCCCCTTCACCCCTTCATACGGTTGGCATTGATCGTCGGCCAATACCCAACGTGGCGGGAACACATCGCTCTCCGTACTCCTCTGCTTTCAGAGGAGACAGGATGAGCGATGCTGTTAGTGGTGAGATGGCCCAGGGTCAGCCGGGGTGCGAGGGATATGCTCTATGGGTAACCTTACACCCCGGCGTGTGAAGACCCGAGACGGCGTGTGGTTTTAGTCGGTGCAAGCCCGACATAACCGCCCTCGCTGGCCGGCGGGGGGTGTATCCGAAGGGATTTCCGCACGATAAAAAAAAAGGTACCAAAAAATTGACAATTCTAGGTCAACCATAGTTTTTGGTAACCTATATGGTAGTTTCCGTTGACCTACGAAATTTGGCAAAAAGCAATTTCTTACACAACAAATAAAGAAAAAAACATAAAAAATTAAAATTTTTAAAATAAATAGGGTGTCCTCATGCATACATAGTATATACCAATTAAGATAGGCCTGTGAGTCGTATGGACGCTCATAAAATTTAGAGGTCTAGCTTAATTGGACATTACCTCAAATAAGATTTCTAGTTCTGTACGGAACCCTCAGTGCGCGAGTCCGACTCGCACTTCACCGGTTTTTCACCTTTGACAAGTTTTTGAAATCCTGATAGTTTACTTTAAGCCTACTTTACTGATAAACACTATATGTAAAACATAGTCTAAATTCTTCCTGAAATAGTTTGCGACGTAACTTCATTGTGTCCGACAGTAAATAACTCCACTGCGCAATTCAGTGTAAGCTATATTTTCTACGGAATTGTCACTATGTTTTGCTAACGTGAAAAATACCCGCAATCTGTAACGATTCGCAATGAACGAATGACATTCATAGCTCTTTTGCTGTGACAAATGTTAATGACTATAACCTAACGATTGATATAAATTCAATAACCATGCCGACGAAACACAGCTTGTCAACAACGATGAAGTGGTTTCAGATTGGCTTAAAACAGCACTAAACTACTGTAGGGAGGACTCTGTAGAATGAAAGATTGTAGTGTCAGCGATTCGTAAGTTAGCGCGATGTATGTGAGAGCCGAGCTCGTCACTGCGCGCTGCTCGGCACGATAGGTTAACTTTTAGCTTACCGACCTCCGTCCTCCATGAGCGCAGGCCTGTGGGTGGCAGGTGAGGCAGCCTGTCACCCCAGCAGAAGCAGGCCGGGACGGTGGGGCGACTAGCACCCCTCCCCCAAACCGGGGCAAGACGAGGACACCGTGGTTCCCAAACCCGAGGGGGCCATCTCGAAACCGGAGATGGCCCAGGGTCAATCGGGGTGCGAGGGATGTGCTCTATGGGCAACCTTACACCCCGGCGTCTGAAGACCTGAGACGGCGTGCGGTTTTAGTCGGTTCAAGCCCGACATAACCACCCTCGCTGGCCGGCGGGGGGGTATCCGAAGCAATTTCCGCACAATAAAAAAAAGAAAAGGTACCTTACATAATATACGACAAGTTTATATCAAGCCTACTCAACTCTTTTATTTGCCAATGACTCCCTTTACAACTGAACCCCAAATAGGGCGCAGAATCCCTAAACTACACATAAGTGTACAAATACGATGTCCAGGGACCAATTCCTGAGGGACTCAAAGAGTAATTAGGTTTTTTGTAAGGATACAATCTGGGGGCGGTGGTTTGAGCAGGCCGTCGTCTCAGCAGAAACAGGCGCAGGGTAACAGCGCTCTGTGTTGCAACACGAAGCGCGGCCAACGTGGGCCTGATTTTAAAGGTACTGTAGTCCAGTACGTAGGTATTAGTTCCAGAGGTTAGCACTTTCAACCAAGCAAACAAACAAACAAACTCTTCAGCATTATAATATTTGTATAGATAAGTACTTACTATTACACTAAACACAAGGAGGAAATCGAATAAATTACATTTAAGTATAAATAAGGCTTCACTGTTATATTATATCGAGTATGCTCATAAAATTTCAGAGCAAACTCAATCACACAATATGCCTGAAAAATGTCGATTAGTTCGACCTCTATCACTTTGTGGTCAATCGTAGCCATCAATAAGTCCTTTGTGGATTGGAGACAGGCAGTGAATGATATTGACGACGCAACGTTGGAATTCAAGAGACACATTCTGAATGAATATTGTATTGCTTGTACATACAATTAATTTTAATTTACTAGCTGGCCCTCCACGGCTTCGCCCGTGGCGTGTTTCGATCCCCTGTTACACCCCCTTTTTTTTTTGTTCGGATATCACTTCGGATACCCACTCGCCGGCCAGCGGCGGTGGTTATGTCGTGTCTCGACTAAAACCGCACGGTGTCCTCCTCAAGTGTCCGTTACCGGGCACCCCGGGTAAGCCCTCGAAAGGATAACCCCAGGGTTGCCGGCGGACTATGGCCGCCACCGCGGCCTCGCCTGGTGGGGTCGGGTTTTATCCCGCTTTTTTTATGGGTTTTATCTCTAACGAGAGAACATCCACGCCCAGGACCGCAACGAGATCTCGGCGTTGACTCGCCCACGCAGGGCACTCCACCAACGTGTGGAGCGCCGTGTCTTCGCCAGGATCCTCGCAGTGCTGGCACTGCGGCGTTGTCTCCCGGTGGATGCGCCTTAGATTCTTACCGAAACACCCGTACCCGTAAATATCTGGCACATCCGGTAGGAGAGGTCCCGATGGTCCCTCTCCAACCACTCCTTCATGATCGGTCTCACCGCCGCAATGGTGGTTTCCCCCCACCTTGGATGCTCAAGTCGCACCCTCCTTATCTCCATGAGTTCCTGGCGGAGCAGGGACCGCTGAGCCCTGATTTCTCGGGGCTCTGGTCTATGGCCCCGCTCCAGCGACTCCTTGCGCCACTGGTACAGCAGCGCAAGGGCTCTCGCTTCCAGGTCCCATGGAGGGGTCCCGACTAGGAGACATGCCGCCTATACAGATGTGATACCCCCTGATGACTCTGATGACTTTAACGGGCTGTTTAGAACAGCCACGTTCCGGGCTGCCAGAGTCTCCGCCCATACGGGGGCCCCGTATAGGGCCATGCTTCGCACGATCCCCAGGTACAGTCTCCTAGTAGAAGCAGTGGGGCCCTTAACGTTGGGCATCAGCCGCGATAGCGCGGCTGCAGCCCCCCTCAGTTTCGGGACCAGACTTCGGAGATGAGGTCCGAAGTCAGATCGGCTATCGAGTACGAGCCCAAGGTACTTCATCGTGGGCTCGATGCCGATGCTTACGCCCCCTACGGTTATGCTGGTTCCCGCAAGTGGCCCCCTCCGAGGCCCGTGAAAACACATAGCCTCGGATTTGTGGAGAGCCACCTCGAGTCCCAGCCGCCGTATTCGACCCACGACTTGAGCAACCCCAGCCGTGGCCTTTAGTGCCGCGCTTCGGTACGTTGCTCCCCGCGCCATAACAAGGGTGTCGTCAGCATAGCAAACTATGCTGACACCCTCGAGCAACGTACCGCGCAGCACCCAGTCGTATCCGATGTTCCACAGGAGTGGCCCTAGGACCGACCCCTGCGGAACACCGCACGACACTTCTCGCCGCCCTGGCGCTAGCCAGCTCGGGTAAACTATGGCCCTCTCGGATAGGTATGCCTCGACAGGGGTGCTTGATTGGGGACCTCCACGCGGTGCACCCTGGGCAACGGAGACAGCAGCGCCTCTCTCCTAGGGCGGGGGAGACGCTGCCGCCTACGGCCAACTCCGACCGAGGCGAGGACGGCCCTGTTGAGGGCTGTTCGGAAGCTTTCCACGTGTCCCTCTGATTAGCAGATGGCACAGTGGAGAGCAAGTAAGGGGGCCATCTCAAAACCGGAGATGGCCCGGGGCAGTCGGGGTGCGAGGGATATGCTCTATGGGTAACCTTACACCCCGGCGTCTTAAGACCCGAGACGGCGTGCGGTTTTAGTCGGTTCAAGCCAGACATAACCACCCCCGCTGAACGGCGGGGGGGTATCCGAAGGGATTGCCGCACCAAAAAAAAATAAAAAAATAAAAGGTATGCCTCTACAATGCGGCGGAGGTAAGGAGGCACTCCGTGATACGCGATCGCCTCCCTAATGCAGCTCCAGGGTAGGGTGTTGAAGGCGTTTGCGATGTCGAGAGACACCTCCACCACCGCCCCACCCCGTGAGACTACTTCCTCCGCCAGGCGCCTAACGCGCATGATCGCTTCCACGGTGGAGCGTCCCCGGCGGAAACCGAACTGGTTGTCCGCCAGATCTGGCCCCACGTTCGTGAGATGCTCGACGAGGTGCTCTGCAATAATCCGCTCAAAGAGATTGCACACCTCGTTGAGCAACACGATCGGCCGGTAACCGGATGGCTGATCCGCCGGCCGCCCCGCCTTCCGGATAAGGACCAGTTTCCCCGTCTTCCAAGCCTTTGGAAACTGGCCCCTTTCGGGGCATGCGCTAAAGAGCGCCACCAGTCGAGGCCCTAGTTCCTCAAGGGCCAGGACCCATGCTCGGCCTGGAATGCCGTTAGGTCCGGGGGCAGTGCATTTCCGGGCTTTAAGCCGGAGCACTGCTACCCCCAGTTCACTCTCCCTGACTTCGGGCACATCGCTCTCGCTATTATCAGCGTCAGGTGCCTGAGGCGGAGCCATGCGCGGAGAAACATGTTCCTCCGCTCTCGCCGGGGACAGGGAGCCCAGGATCCCCTCCAGCCGCTCTGGCTGGAGGCTCTGGGTCAGTAGGGGCGCCCTTGGGCGGATTTTGCCCCTGACCTGAAGGTAAGGGCGCATGGGTTCTTCTCCAGAGACTCCAGCAGCTTCTTGCGGGCCCGCCGTTTGGCCTGTTTAATTGGTTCCTGGAGGGTCCTCTTGGCCCCCTTGTACGCCTCATATAGCTCCGCCTCTCGGGCTGCCGCATCGTCTGGACGGCGACGCCTCCGGCGAAACCTGGTGTACCGGCAGCGAGCGGTCACGCACGCTGCTCCCAGCTGTGCGATCTCCGCTGACCACCAGTACACCTGTTTCTTGGCCGGGCCAGGCTTAACCCTAGGCATCGCCGCATCGCAAATATGCGATATGGCTCTCCTGAACCATTCCGCCTCTGCGTCGGCATCGGCAGGCCTGGGTGGCTGTTACACCCCTTTATGTAATTTATTAGTTTTCATATAATGTATGGGAGTCTGTCGGATTTGTTGACATTTATGATTATTGCTCCGCTCCCTTGGATAGTAGCGAGATGATATATAGCCTATGACACTCACAAATATTGTGGTTTTCTATTGGTAAAAGAATTTTCAATATCTGTTCCGTAGATCCAGAGATTACTCCCTAAAGAGATCCGATTCTCAGCACTCCATGGATTCACCGTGCGGTCGCCGGGTTCATAGCGTGGTACAGAGAGGAACACCATGACGGCGACTGGGACTTGCGACCCAGATGTAGGTTTAGGGTGGCCACCTTGTGATGCATCAGCGCTTACCTCCACCGTCAGTAGTGTTCCCCCCCCTACCTATCCAAATTTGGTAAGATGAAGTGCTATGATGTAAGTGCTTCTCATACGTGTCTACGAGTATTGTCCAGTCAACGGCAGCTATCAAAATTGAATATGGCTTTTGAGGTGATTTCTTTGAGCAGCCTTCCTTTACAAACGCAATGTCATTTCTTTGGTTTGTGGTTAATCCTTTTTTCGCTCTAGCTACCGCCAAACTTACAGCCTCACGTATGTTTTCTAATAAATGACCCCGGTCTAATAGCGTCTTACAACACACTAGTAGGTGCCTAGCCGTACCAGTTGCTTCACCACATGAGTTACATGTTTTATCTGTGGCTTTTCCCCATCTGACCAGATTGCTTTGGTCGGGGAGGGTTAACTGGAATGCATTTAGGTAAAATTTAAGTAAGGCCGGTGACCAGTCGTATATTATGGTACGCCATTTTAAGGCTATGGGAATACAAAATTCACCTAGGGTCAACCATACGTTTTGCATTTCATTTTGGTTCATTGCGTGCACCCTAAAGGTGTTGTTTTCATCTGCTTGAAGAAAAGATTTTGTTATTTTTAATCTGTTTGTCTAGATTTTTTATCTAATATTACCTAGACCTACTCTACCAGTCTGCGAGCCTATCATGAATACTTTACCTCTTTATAATATTTGTATAGATGAAAAGATCAGTTAGAATTGTTGAACACTTATATTATAAAGAGGAAAGATTTTTATTTTGTATGTCTGTAAGGAAAGTCCTCAGAAACTATTACACCGATTTCAGAAATTCTTTCACCATTAAAATTATCCCTGGTTAACACAGGCTTCTTTTTATCTCGATATTTTTATGGGATCAGGACTTACGCGGATGAAACCGCAGGGCAATTGTATTAATACTTTTATTAATATCACAATAATTTCATTCTAAGGAAAACTACAGAAAGCATAACTCGAAAGTACATTGTTAATAACATAGATAATTAATACTTATATGTTTCAATTAAATAATAAAAAATAACATACATAGGATTATCGTCGTGGTAGATTTTTAAGCGTTTAGTTAAGGAGTTAAGGATTTTAATTGGAGTGTTGTAAGGATATTTGTAAACCTTTATCCATAATACCTTTTACTACTTGCATTTCAAATTTCGCTTTAATTGATTTATTCCCATTCAGTTACGAACGAGTAACAGTGTTAATGGTTGGGATAAAAAGTTGTCATCGAGTTACAGTGTGTCATGCTGGGAATTTTCACTGTAAAATGTTAGTGTTGATCTTAATTTTCTCAAATGGCCTGGTGTCCTCTTACAATATGTTACTTTAAAATAAACCTATTTTTAACAGATGCTATCGCGATTACATTGAACTCGACGATTCGGTAGCTATTCAGCAGCCATAGTCACGGGGAGACTTCAATATAAATAATAAAATAAAATCAAATAATTTGCGATAGAATCCGATAAAAATAGTTTTAATTCAATGTGTGACATTTGCATAAACTTCCGACACTATCAATATGTTACTTATTATTGTCAGGAGGTAGATAGTTTAAAACATAGTTGTCAATATCGAATATTTTTTATTATATAAGGACGATTTGGCGAGTAAATCTCGCCAACGATTTGTTTTACAAAGTTCCATTTGGTTTGCGACCACTAAGTGCGGTGCCAAACACCAGACTGTGAAATTCAAAACCTAAGATATCTCAAACTTATAAAATACAACTTTGCTTCAACTCGGCGTAACAATTCTTGAAGAATGCTTAGCTCTTTTTTGACCGACTTGAAAAAGACGGGGGTTCTTAATTCATATAATATATTCTTATTTGTTGACATTTCTGTGTTTACGAATTGATTTCAAAATAATACTTTCGTCGTTAGGCTGCGTAAAGCTTCACGACGGTCCCATTTAAATGGCTTTGGTTTCAGAGATTGGGTTTCGAGGATACACTAGAAAACATCTCATCATAAAGATTGAGTTTTAGATGTTTTCCATGGTCCTAATACCATGGTCTTATACGAATGAGTGATGAAACCTAAATCCTAGGGTACATAATGGCAACTACAAAATATTCTCAAAAATATTGTTATGTTAAAATATTCAGCTGACTGCTAACTTAGATGAACGATAAAGCATCAGTTTTAATTTAAAAGCTATGTAAATGCTAAACCTGAGCTAATATTGATCCAAAGGACAAGACAACGTGAGACAGTCGCGCTGTTACTTATTCAGCACATTGTCAGCAAGTAGTGCTGCTCAAATATTCAACACCATCTTGTAGAAATGCTAAGCTCGGCTATACTTACGGCCGCAAATAACATTGTCGGTACTGAGTGAACACTTTGTAGCCTAATAGTGTGTACTTGTTGTTTTGTATACAATATTCATATAAATATATATATATATATATATAGCGGTGATAGCCCAGTGGCGTATGTCCCGAGTTCTATCCCCAGTCGCCCCGGGCACACACCTGTTACTTTTCGTAGTTATGTGTGCATTAATAAATGTTAATCATCGCTCGCTTAATAATGCACCCGGTAGATGGCAATAGGCTCGCCCCCTAATACATTGGGACCTTAACATAACTGGTGAATAGTGGGTGTGTAATACACCTCTGCCTACCCCTTCGGGGACACAGGCGTGAAGTTTATGTTATATTTTTATATTTAGGTAGTAAGTTATTTGGTTGCAGCTAGAATTTAGACCGCTGCTGTATGTGGAACCTCTAGCTTACCTTTTTTAATATCTTTCACAGGAATTATTTCTGTAAAGAAAGTAATAGTAATAAGTTTTTTTATATACCAGTTAGGTGACAGAGAAGCACACGGCCCACCTGATGGGAAGCGCTTACTGCGGTCTATGTAGTGAGCAACACCAGTGGCGACACACTCGCGCTGCCAACCCTGTAAAAACCTTATAACGCCCTTCGTGAAGAACCTCTAATATTCTACTAATATTATGAGTTTTACGGTAATCTCTGCATCTACTGAAGCGATTTTGAAAATCCTTTTACCAACAGAAAGCCACATTATTTGTGAGTATCATAGGCATATATCATCACACTAATACCCAAGGGAGCCGAGCAGAAATCATAAATGTCAACATATCATAAGTGAAAACTAATAAATCACAGGCACATATGCATTAAAGAGGTGTAACAGGGGTTCAAAATACACTACAGTAGTTTATAATTTAGATAGAGCACATAATGAATAAGGAATTTGACTATATAAGTGTATAACTGTTAGTTTCCTAAATTAATAAATATTCGTTCACTACTGGCTGTACATGGAGGAGTATTAGTGCCGACTCTTATGTATGGTAGCGAAAGTTGGATGTGGCAGAAAAAGCATAAGAGTAGAGTGAATGCAGTAGAAATGCGTGCGTTGTGAAGTATGTGTGGATTGACTTTGAGAGATAGAGTGAGAAATAGCGTGATAAGGGAGCGATGTGGAGTGACAGAAGATGTAGTGACGAGAATTGAGAGAGGTATGTTAAGATGGTTCGGTCATGTTGACAGAATGAATGAAAGAAGACCAACGAAACAGGTGTATGAGGCGAGTGTGGATGGTACCGTCGGAAGGGGAAGACCTAGGCGCACATACCTGGACCAAATCGGGGAAGTTTTAGAAAAGGGGCAGGTCAGGAGTACCCTAAACCGACGAGCATGCATGAAGAATGTAATGAGAGTGAATGAAGCGAGAGTAGTATGTCAGGATCGTAGCAAATGGAGATCCGTGATTTCTGCCTAACCCTGTGGGAAACAGGTCTGATTTTATGTATGTATGTATATATGTCGTTCACTACACCATTCGTACCATCTTCAGATCTTCACAGTAATATACCATGCAGCCTCCGTACACGCGTACGTCGTCGTCGCTCTAAATTATTTACCGTGTGACTTGACAACTCTGACCATCGGTGTGAGATTTAAAAAATACGAAACCACTCAGAAGCAATGCTGAACTGAGAAAGAATTTAAAATTCATTAAAATAACATAACATAAACTCACGCCTTTATCCCCGAAGGGGTAGGCAGAGGTGCTAGCACCCACGTTTCGCCAGTTTATGTTTTAGGTCCCAATGTAATAGGTGGCGAGCCTATTGCCATTAACCGGGCACTTGAAAACCTGCGATAAATACACACATAACTTCGAAAAGCATCGAAAAGTCATTGGTGTGTGCCATGGTAATACCTGGGATCAAACCCGAGACCTCGTCTCAGCAGTCCTTTACCCATACCACTAGGCTACCGCGGTTTCATTTTCAATTCATTCAATCCGAGTAAAATATACCCAGTGGCCTATCGTAAGTGTTTGACGTAATTAAAAACGCACTAGTTTAAACCTACATCACATACAGTTCTTTTCAATTATAAACCAGCCTTTCTGCAATATATCTGCCTATGATTGGCGCTCCATGATTTGGGAGCTTCAAACAATTTTATAGAGGTTCAAAGACGATTACATCCCAAATAAGTCTTTACAGTCATAATATACTATTTCAAACTTGCCGAAACAATTACACTCTAAGGAATAAACCATACCATTTCTTGTAACATAAACTTCACGTACCATTCGATCAAAAGTTCTATTTCGAAACACAAAAACATATGTATTCAACGAACTAGTAGGTAATCTGTGATATTATACAACATATTCAGTATTTTATTGTTGGTACCATTTAGATTTTAGAACGCAAAAGGAACTAATGTCGTAATTGCTGCTGTTATTCACCCAAAACACTCCTACGAAAGAAATTACTACGGAAGGCTTAGTAAAGCGGCGCTGGCTAAAAATTAAGCGCACTATTTTACCAAATTGCCTGTCGGCTATGCATCACCGAGCCCCTCTCCTAAACTAGCAATAAAATTAGGTTTATGTTTGGGCTAAGAAATAAGCATCAGCGTTTTATGGATACATATAGAACACTGGCGTTTATTATCATTAAATTGAGTTCCGAAAGTCAGCACTTATTGGATTTTCCCCTCTTAATGGGGGCCTGATGCCAATTGAGGTGTCGCTCCAGCAACGCTCCACAGTCATGTCAAAGGACAGGCCTAATGGTGATGATAGACATGCTTCTTCAAAATGACATATAGATCTCCATGGCATAGCGGTATATTTACGTTGATCCGGGTCATCGTCATCGTCCTGCCCTTATCCTTAATTTATTTAGGGTCTGTGCAACATTTGTGCTTTTTCCATTCATCTCTGCTGTCATTCATTCTCTCCATTGACTCCACTCACTCAATTCCTAACCATATTCTCTTTCACACAGTCCAACCATCTCCTGTTATACCCGCCTTTACGGCCCAACTCTCTGTTCCATGCAGGACAGCTGCAGGTCGGATCATGGTCTTGTAGATTTTCTCTTAAGTCTAAGAGGGATTCGCGAGTCACACGTAGTTACCGTAACCTACACCTGCCGCCATTTTATTCATCCAACCAATAACGTTGGTTGGATGAATAAAATCCAATCCAATACTTTACGGCTCGATCTAATTGCCAATCGGTTTGTAGTCATAAACCGAGATACCGAAAGCCGGAGCAATAACTGCTTGGTCTGGATGTTCCTATGTATAATATGTGTGTTATGTAAGAAATATATAAATTTATACAATATCTATGTATGTAAATTTATATATGGATAAACATACGTATATAAAAAAAATGTATATATGTATGTTTTATATTATATATTATATTATAGAACCCATAACACAACCTAGTACAGGTATACTTTGGGTCTAAATAGTGTTACTGTATAGAATGTCCTATATTGTTCAATTATTCGCCAGATCTCCAGTAAAGTGGTATGTGCGCTGGATCAAGCCATCGCCAAGTAATTGATCTTCGCCACAATAATTAAGCTAAATTAAATATTCTCAAGCGTCTCCTTTCACGTTACATCCTCTGTCCACGTTGACCAGTGCAATATCATCAGCATAAATATGATCAACACTGACCATTTCATGTGTTTTAATGCAGTCTAACGAACCTGACGGTAATAGGGCAGGGTGTCAAAAATAAACAGCAGTCCGAACCACAGAATCAAAATCGTGGTAGGTTCATGTTTTGGAAGATGTCAGCGTATGAGGTATATTTAGGTTCCGAAGGGGCATTCTCGAAACTGGAGATAGCCCAGGGTCAGTCGAGGTGCAAGACCCGAGATGGCGTGCGGTTTTAGTCGGTTCAAGCCCGATATAACCGCCCCGGGGGGGTATCTGAGATGATTTCCGCACGAAAAAAAGGTATATTCAGGTTTGATTTAATATTTCATGTCAGATGTAGGTTAACGTTAATATTGAATAACGTTCAAAAATAAACTGAACTTGTGAAATAATTAAGTTCACAATTTAATTATTATACTTCAAAAAGTAATGCAATATAGACAGAACGAATTTTATACTTCTAATTATAATGTTGATCATGTTAATAACAAAGAGCCGAAGTGCCCGTAGAAGGATTTCAAGAGCCTTCCCAGCGACACGTAAGTACTTAATATTTATTGCGGTATCTAAAATTTGCTTTACCTTCATTTAATGCTAAGGAAATTTATAATTTGGTATTAACATACCATTGATTAAATATAATATCAGTCGGTAATACATCATTCACGTCATTCTAGTGCTTCTAAAGCTTACATCTTGGGGCTCTGCTTTGCTGTTTTTTCTTTTCACATGGCCAGATTTGTTACCCACGTAGACAGGCAGTTGCTACAAAACCTAAATAGAATTGAAAAATATAACGGCACCAATTATATAGATATTATATTTGTAGGATATACTGCTTCTAGTCGAGTAAAGTCGCCGCCGAGGAGAGGTCTACGCACTCGTTGGCGCCCAGACCTGTACCACTGAAGATGTAGACCGCAGTGATCGACGAAACGTTCGGAACTCAAATTTCATATGGACCACGGCCAAACAGCCCGGAAGCAGTATATTCTACATGCAACGCCGGCCGTGAAAGCCTAAAGAGGTATTATATTGTATTTCAACTTATAATATCTAAACCCTAAGTAAACATATTAGTGTCTTGCGTTAATGTGTTTATTACTTTTCTAATCAGTTGAAAGTATAGTTCAAACTAGATGTTCTGAGGTGAACTACAAGAGTCCTGTGTCGAGAAGAGGGTAGATGGCTAATCAATTGGTTGATTGTTGTTGTAAAACGAGAAAATAGTGTCAGCGAGATTGAAAGCAAAATATTGTTATGAGGTGAGGTTCGGGATATACACAAATATATTCTCACTCTTTCATATTAAGTTATTTACTTCCCCGGGGTTATCCTTTCGAGGGCTTACCCGGGGTGCCCAGCAATGGACACTTGGGGAGGAAACGTGTGGTTTTAGTCGGTCCGATTCCGACACTCCCATCACATCATTGGCACCGATGATGGGGTGAAGCCAGTGGGGGTTTCCACACGTAAAAAAAGGTTGTTTTATTTATCCTTCGTTTCCTAGTAATCAATTCGTTGCTTTTCTTCGTAACACATAGGTACTACGTCACAGGGGTGCGACTGGTTGGATCACCTCCAAGATTGGTGCACCCTGGGCAACGTGGGCGATGACTCATCATTGATTGCTCCTCTGGAGTAGCTGGCGTCAACGTCAACGACCAAGAGTCTGACCAACCGGCCCTTTTCAGGGCCAGCTGACCCTATTGCACGAGGAAGTCGGGGTATGGCGGGCCTGCAAGGCCCGCGGGGGGGGGGGGTGGTCGCTCCAGGTACCAATCTGCTCTTATCAGAGTGGACACTGCGAATGGCCCAGGGTCAGTCGGGGTGCGAGGGATTTCTTCATGAAAAAAAGGTACTACGTCACACTTAATACTCTATCTGATTTCTTGAATATTCGACTACATTCGAGAACGCTCTGAATTGTTTATTCTATTTTTTTATTATTAAAAGCACTTCTACATGTGTATAATTATATGAGAGTTTATGAAGTCATTTCGAGTAGAGGACCAATTAAAAAAAAAAAAACTAGGTCAGTGGTTGATTGCCTCTCTTGCCTTGGACCATTCACAATTGGTCAAGGAGCCGCATGCAGTTTAGACGCACGCTCCAACATTATACTGCCACTGCAAACTTATTTACATAAGTTGTATAAGATACTGCCTTTAGTCATGTTCCTTTACCTAATGGCCACATATTGTCGAAATAAAGAACTATGTTCTTGGCAAGATACTAAAAAATATGAGTAGTAGGGCGATTATATAAAATTATTTTCATAGTTATTACGAGAGGTTTTAAATAGTAGATTGTTAAGCAAGGGTTGAAAGTCACCCATTTCACCTGAGATATTTTTGGCGCTCGTGAGAAGTGAGAGCGCTAATACTTCAAGGGTGAAATTGGTGACATTCACCCGAGCTAAACACTCTACTTTTCATTTCGACTATTAGAGCAAATTAAAATACTACACACACATTTAATGAAACAAGTATATTGATAATCAGTTAAAATTTAAAGTAAAATGAGAACAATTTGAAAAAATTATAATTCACGTACATACTGCCAAAAAGATTTGAAAATCCGATGTATTGGTTACAGTGTAATCGAGTTGGTCACGAGATGCGTATATAGGCGGCCGTGTAAAAAAAAGCGTCATGATATCAAGGCATTATGACGTAACTTAATTATCATGGCCTCTATGGCAAAAAGTAAAATAAAAAAAATAAAAACTTGCCATCCTAGGGATGAAATAAGCTACTTTCCACCCGGCTATCTACCCATGAAAATTAAGCTTTCCGAACGGGAGAGATGAAAAAGATATTCAATCACTGCGATGGTTTAGTGACAGTTTTTTTTTAAATTGACCTGCCAAATAACAAGAGTAATAATTATGATATAATATATCTAAAGCTTCTACAATATGACAGTTTGCATGATTACAATAAGAAACGAACCAATACGCATGACATACGCATATAAACAATCTCTTTGTTAAGTATGAAATATTTCGTCACACGTTCACTCTTAAAGTGATTAAATTACTTTCATGCATTTAACGACCAAAAATATAAACTTAGGCTACAGAACTTTACAAGATATTACAACTTTGCGCCCAAGATATTAAAGATCTTGAGCCATCAGTAATCCTTGCTTCAGCTAACGTAAATAATATTCTTTAACTATACAACTTACAGTTTACCATTATTTTAAACTTTATCACCAGCTGCTTAAGACGAAAATCAAAATATTGATGGTAAAATTAAGTTTGTAAAATTTTTACTACCAGTAGCGTTTACATATGTCTTGGAGAATTGGCATCGTAAAAGGCCTTCAGCGGGTACAGCACGGATTCATAATAAAACCCCGAATGTACACAGAATGCGAATGAAGATGGATCCTGTACATTTTATGTCTATCAAAAGACTGAATTTTAACAGCTATAAAAGAAAATGTGAAATATGGATTGCTTTGGAGTGCTTAGAAAAACTGAGAAGTGTTTCTAATGTTGAGTGAATTAGCAATATTATGTTGGGTAAGGTTGTATAATTGCGTTATTGTAGTGTTCTTTCAAAAAGTAACATAAAAGTGATGAGTTGTAAAATGATACTGTCAGAATTTGACGCGAATACCACACATTGAAATACAACAAGTTTTTATCGTGATTTATTTTGTGGTATTAAATTATTTACATGGATCCCGACGTTTCGTTTGCTAACACCAAATAAATTGCGATAAAATTCGTTAAAAATAAATTTATTTCAATGAGTTGCAAAATTTTGCTTCTATTGCTTGTTTGACACAAGCTGCAGTTCCGATGTGGTTTTTAGTAGTTCGACTACGATACGGTCTTTGTCGTGCTTTAGGCGAGGTGGAACCTGGAGATTCACCTGAGATCACGCTTAAAAGGCTGAATCTACAATAATTGCAAAATTGCTGCTACCAATTCAGCCTTGCCTTTATACATATAAATAATCACGATTTTTGTCCAGCCATTGAGAACTTCCACGTGTCTTCCGCAGAGATGGAATAGGCAGTAAAACAATCCTTCCACTAATCCATTACCAGCCCTTAACATCTTAGTCGTCACTTATAGACCAGTACCGAGCCCTTCCCTTTGAGGACTGTAGTAATTATACTCATCCTCCATTGCCTAGGTTCTTCTCGGCGAGGAGTACTCAGTTGAAGAGGTTTGTAAGTGTGCCCAAACCACGGAGACCCCAACACATTCCAGGCCTCAATGCAGCGAAGAGCAGTCTGGATTTCACCGATGTCAGAATACAGACATTACCGGTAGCACTAATCTGTGATAGTCGCTGCAACTCTTTATGCTACTTGTTCAGCACCTCGTGGAAGTAAGACCACCATCTCTCCTTTAACACAACATTGTACCTAGGATCTCAAAAATATACAAATTAATATTACAATTGGTATAATAAATTCTTACAGAACGTATTTGAAATACATAGTTACACGGCTTTTTCTAGACCATTTGGGCTGAAAGTAAAATCGCTGGTTGTTGAAATTCAAAACCTGCCTCCCTTACGTCGTGGGGATAAATATAATATCATTAATATTCATTAAACGTGTTCTCCCAGTCGAAGCCAGAGCAGCGTCTGACATGACTGTTGATTATTGTTGCCTTCACCCCACTTGTTCCTTTTAATCTCATGCTAATCCATGGTGGGAATAAACCTGTCTTGTTGATTTTGTTTTACATTATTTAATAATTGGAAAAATATATTATTTCACTTTGTCTATTCTAGACGATAATTATGGTTTTATTGCTTCTGTTTGATGGGGAAATAAACCAAACTGCAAAATTATATTGATATTCGTTTTAATGATTTAGGTGAAAATAATATTTTTAGTATGATTTTGACTAGATATGAAGATAAATAATGTATGTATGTCAAATTATTAGATGCGTTGATTCCGGTGATAAAAACACACAGCCTATTTTTAGGCGCAGTCGGTTTTTTTTTTAAATCATTGATGTTTAATGCTTGTTTTAAATACAAAAAATTAAATAACAGAATATTTTTAGTATTATTTTACTGTAATTTAATATTCAAAGTAACTTATTTTTAGAGCGAGAGTCAAAAGTACTAATAAGACACTCAAGAGTCACGTGACTCATGTAGGCTTAACGATTTTCACAATAGATTGGAAAGGAAAATTATACTCTGAAATTCCGAGTTTATTTTTGTAAGCCCATACTAAGTCAGTCAGGGAGGCGGTTCGTGTCTTTGTTTGTATAGTGTTAAGACGAGCGCCTACACTGTTTGTCTAGTCTCTTCGTGTCGCCTGCAACGTTCTTAGTTAATAATCCTTTCGTGACATAATTACGTCAGGGCTCATTGCCATTGATTGTTCTAATCACTGGCACTGATCTGCAATATAACACATTTATACTTTTATTGTAGAATGTTCTTGACGTTTGAATAAAAAAAAATATAGGGATTACCGTTCGGGGGTGCGACTGGTTGAATCACCTCCAAGTTTGGTGCACCCTGGGCAACGTGGGCGATGACGCATCATTGATTGCTCCTCTGGAGTAGCTGGCGTCAACGTCAACGGCCAAGAGTCTGACCAACCGGCCCTTTTCAGGGCCAGTTGACCCCATTGCACGAGGAGGTCGGGGCATGGCGGGCCTGCAAGGCCCGCGGCGGTGGGGGGCCGCTCCAGGTACCCCTCTGCTGTTATCAGAGGGTACACTGCGAATGGCCCAGGGTCAGTCGGAGTGCGAGGGATATGCTCTATGGGTAACCTTATACCCCGGCGTCTGTAGACCCGAGACGGCGTGTGGTTTTAGTCGGTTCAAGCCCGACATAATCGCCCCCGCTGGCTGGCGGTGGGGTATCCGAAGGGATATCCGCACAAAAAAAAGGGATTACCGTTCGATACGCACAATAAAAAGGCTACTTCTGACAAGTTGAAAATCACACACATGCTGATTTCTTACCTCAAGTCACCGTAGTCACCTCGCCTGTAACGCGCATGGGAACTACTAACCCCTCATAGCGGATACTCGTAGCTAGTTGACGCAAATACTTCTTGAGATTCTGCTCCATCCGGACACGGATTTGTACCATGTCTAACTCGCGTGTTGAGGTAGAAGCGATTGGCGGTATAATACAATAAGCCATAGACCGACATGGCTTTGGGTATTATACCGGTACGAAGTGTCAAACGCACAAATTGACGGGTTATTTTACCTGCCAATTTTTGCGTTTGACCCTTTGTAATATTTCAGAAACGCATAATACGAATAGAAAACCACTTTTTGTGTTGGATAGGAAGATTATAGACTATAAGATGATCACGCTACTACTCAGGAGAGCGGAGCAGTAATCATTTTTTTTTTTTTTTATATTTAGGACACGTCAATTTGACTTCACCTCGCCTGATGGTAAGCTGAAGGTAAAGTCTCTGGAAATAGGGTCACCATTACATACACGTACCATGTTAACAATGGTGGCTCAGCTTGACTTCCTCATCAGAAGAGGATTGTCGTCGCAGCACCGCGTGACACCCACCGGTTCCACTAGTGCTGCGACCACAATCCCCCTGCCCGGCTATGCACTTGCTGACCCCTGAACGCAATCAAACCGAAATTGGATTACTATGGAGGGTTTTTCGCAATCGTGCACGGTGGTACTGTGGTACCCTGGGGTTTGGGTACCACGTGTGTATAAGGCGACGAAATTATACGATTTGAAGGGAAAAGATATTATTTATTTATTAACCACACGCACTTCCTACTGATATTATTAGGGATTTACGCGGTTGTTTTAACTTTAAATAGCGGACTGGGACGTATTTAACGCGGACTCGGCCCAAGGATAGGGCTTAAAGCGAGATTCTTCTCTGGATACTTTGCTCAGCTTCAGTCGGAACGGCTCCTCCAGACCCGTTCAGACTCCGACTGTCCAGGCAGCGATTGTTTTATTACGTTCCTAATTCAAAGAAGTAAACGGATACAATAGTTTTATTTAAACTCTGACACGTGATGGCCAGGTCAATGAACTGTAGTGCTCGAACGAGGTCGGACACTACAGTACCTACCCGGCCGAATTTAACAAATCGGGTATTTTTCCATGCCTCATTGTAAAACTAATAAATAGCGGGTATTTATGGGCTAAATGGGTACCACGGGGATCGAATAATGTCACGGCCAAAGCCTTGATACACAGCTAGTATATCAATAATTGTGTTATTTTTATTTATTTATTAGATTCACCAACAGTTATATACAATAATACAATTCACATATAAATTACACGTGTTTCATGCTTATAACTAATTGTATAACTAATTATAGGTGAATACAGCATGCATTACTAATTAACAGTTATATTCTAATATGAAGATTAAACACACTAAACAATTCACAATAACAATAATAATAATTAAAATATTAAGAATTTATAAATTATAACTGATTTTTCTGCGCCGAGCATTTTGCTCCAACTGATTGACGCGTGATTTTAAATCGGTGATAGTAGATTGTACTAGAGTGCCTTGTTCCTGCAACTGCTTTATTTTGGTCTGGCTTGTTTTTATGCTCCTTAACAATGTCCTCGAACTGCTCATTTATAAATTGCATGGATTGCCGTACTTGTTATATATATACAGGGTGTAAATTGTCAATACTACAATAGACTTTTAAAATTTAAGCCATTTATTGGCAAATAGTAACAATATGTATCGACGTAAATAGAAATGCATTCAATATAAATTATGGGAACTTCATTTTCATAGCATGCCAGTTTCCTTGCAGCGCTATCCGGTGGCCCAGTTGCAGACGAGCCAATATCCGAGGTGGGGGGAGTGGAGGGGGAGGACGATCGAGCCAGTAATTTCCTCTCACAGCCTACACCGACCGATTTGTGTGAACTGATCCGATTGGCTTAGCGCTGATGTTACAGGTACGAGGATTTTGTTACGGAACCGAGATAATGACTATATTTTCCATATTTATCTCGGTTCATAAATCTTAATCATAGCCATTTAATAATAGTTTATTGTATAATATAGCAGCAAAAGAGCATATGAATTGATAGAACGTGGTTGGCGTACACGTGTGAACGCTTGGACCCGCCGACACGCGTTACTGCCTGCTAAGAGGAAGGGATAAAAAAATCGGATATAAAAGAAATGTAGGATGCCAAGGCCCCTAGAATATGAGGCAAACGTTTTGAAATGTCAAATTATAAAACTATATAATACAAAACGTTCTGCGGCAAAAGTATTAGTCTGCCGGGACGGTGGGGCGACTAGCACCCCTCCCACAAACCGGGGCAAAACGGGGACACCGTGGTTCTCAAACCCGAAGGGGCCATCTCGAAACCGGAGATGGCCCAGGGTCATTCGGGGTGCGAGATCAACCTTAAACCCCGGCGTCTTAAGAGCCGAGACGGCGTGCGGTTTTAGTCGGTTCAAGCCCGAAATAACCACCCCCGCTGGCCGGTGGGGGGGGGGGAGTATACTAAGGGATTTCCGCACGAAAATAAAAAAAAGGTTTGGAAAGTCTTTTTGTGGTATCTAATAAATAAATTAACAATGACTCCTAACGAACATTCTAGTTTAGCTGTTATTGTGGATGTACCTACATAACTTTTCCTTTCAAACATTCGTGCTGAATAATTTGTGTAAACAATAATGTTTCTTAATTTTTTTATAAATTCTACTTTTCTACTCCCTCAGGAGAATTAACTTTATACAAATTTGAACTAGTTTTAAAGATTTTGGGTCTAGGGATCACGTTTGGAGGAACTCAAAATATTTTTCCAAAACTTCGACCATTGGAGCACTACAGCAGCTAGATTTTTTGTTCCAAACCAGCTAAAGTACAAATTTTACCAGTACGCTGACTGTACTGGTAAAATTTGAACTAGTTTTAAAGATTTCGGGTCTAGGGATCACGTTTGGAGGAACTCAAAATATTTTTCCAAAACTTCGACCATGGGATACGCTACAGCAGGTAGATTTTTTGTTCCAAATCAAACTAAAGTACAAATTTTACCAGTACATTCAGCGTATTACATTTTCAAAATATATTAATTAAATATATAAAGTTGATACTATTCTTAATATTGTATCTTTTTCTTCGGCTTTGCATTAAACATTCTATTTTGGTATAGATTAACATGCTTGACAGTGTTAATTAATAAACGAGTAATAATTATATTTAAGTGGCGATAAGAATAGGTCAAGGTTAGCATGGAGCTTTTCAGACGTACAATTAAAAAAAATGGACGTGTAGTTTTACACAGTGACCAAATCAGCAGAGCGTTATTTTACTATTTGATCAAATTCATAATTATTAATTTCTGCACTTAGTGCAAACTTTAAAAAAACTACGTAATAATGATTGCCAACTTCTTGAAACAAGGCGAGGCTCTTTAATAACGACTACCGGGAGCTTAAATCATACCACTTGGCCAATATTAAATCCTCTTCATATTAAGTCCTCTTACATCAATAAATTGCTTTTGTGATGAGAGGATTCATAGGGTGAGAGCGAGAGCTTGCCTCTTGGTAATAACTCTGGCGCCTTAACTATTCTGTTGATTTAGTGCTCAATTCTTCAAATACAAAGAAAGTTCCAATTGGTTAAGCGTTTGAACCGCACAGTTTATTGTGATATTGGTTAGTCCAGTTTTCCAAAACCAATGTTAAGATCGTCCCTAAAGCCAGTTGTATAGAAAATCCTTAGCGCGCGAGTCCGACTCGCGCTTGACTGGTTTTTTATGATTAAGAGGTCCGCGTTTGAGCATTACCTCACCTACTGGTGAATGATGAGACCCGTTTGCCTAGAAGCAACTTATTCACTCCAGGCTTGAAGACTCCCAGGGTATAGCTTCCTGGAAACACAGACTCAGACAAGGCGTTCCACTATTTAACAGTACGCACATTGAACGTATTTCTAAAACGTTTAACGCGTATGTCAGAAGAATATCTGTAATTTCTCTTCATTCTTATCTTTGTTCTGTAATGTATCGCTCGAATAAGAGCATATCAATAACTTTTCAGTCTTATTATCTTTATGTAGTAACAGTTTCACATTTCCCCGAACAAAACCAGGAACTCTGTAACATGAGTGAATTAAAGGGCGGCAGTGTTTGGCTTAATCGCTGGAGTAACATTACCACAATAAATCGCACGGTTAATAAACCGCCAACATCAATTTTAATCTTCATTTACAGCTTAAAATTTAATTATGTGGCTTTAATCAGGGTTCGTTGATACGAGGTCAGCCGTTATTTTTATTTGTATATTAAAGTAAAAAAGTAATAGCAACTTTGTAAGGTCCTGGACAAAGGGTGTTAAAAATTCTAACTGATTCAAGATGACGTAATCTAATACTATAAAATTCGAGGTCGCGACTGAATTACTGACTTTGAGACTACCCATAGCCTAAACCGCTGGTCGTAGAGACTTGAAATTTGGAGGGTGTGTTTGTTTTAATGCGTGGAGGTATAGTAATACAGGAATCTTTTGAAATTCAACCCCTACGACGGTAAAACGGGGTAAAAACATACTTTCTTATACACTATTATCAGTATAATTATATTTGCCTTTGAGAGAAAATAAACAAAATCTATCTCTTTTTTTTATTTTATTTTTATATTTAGGACACGTCAATTTGGCTTCACCTCGCCTGATGGTAAGCTGAAGGTAACGTCTCAAGAAAGAGGGTCACCATTACAACACGTAGGTACTATGTTAACAATGGTGGCACTCAGCTTGACGGGTCTCATCAGAAGAGGATTGTCGTCGCAGCACTGCGTGGCCCCCACCGGTCCCACTAGTGCTGCGACCACAACCCCCCTGCCCGGCTATGCACTTGCTGACCCCTGAACGCAATCAAACCGAAATTTGATTACTATGGAGCGTTTTTCGCAAGAGTTTCTCTACGCGAATTTAGCCAAACAATTGAGTTTCGTTAGATGTAATCAAAATCCATCTCTATGCAAATTTAACCAAACCAATTAAACACAAAATGGTGCCACATTTGCGTTACATACAGTAATATAATAAATAATAACAATAAATTTAAAACAGCCCTTAAAAGCAAAAAATATAAACAGTTTTAGGTAAAACTCAACAAATGAAATATTTTTTTTATATCGCGAAGAGAGCTCTTGTAGGCTGTTTGTAGAATAGATTATTTAAATTTTAAAAGCTTTTTATTACATTATGTAAATGCTATAATGTAAAGGGGAAAAGTGGGAAAGTCGTTGGGGTCAAACCTTGTTTGGTAGACAAACTAAATGTTAAAAATAAAAAATATTTTGAGATTTTACTGGTGGTAGAAATTTGATGACACAAATTTGTCACAAAATTCGGCCGGGTGGGTACCACCGTGCACGATTGCGAAAAACCCTCCATAGTAATCCAATTTCGGTTTGATTGCGTTCAAGGGGTCAGCAAGTGCATAGCCGGGATTATGGTCGCAGCGCTAGTGGGACCGGTGGGTGTCACGCGGTGCTGCGACGACAATCCTCTTCTGATAAGGCCGTCAAGCTGAGTGCCACCATTATTAACATGGTACGTGTATGTAATGGTGACCCTCTTTCCTGAGACTTTACCTTCAGCTTACCATCAGGCGAGATATGTTTGGGGTAATTTTCGGAACAACTGCGTGGAACTTCTTTCGCCATTGGAATGGTACATTATCTCCGATGGATATAGACTATATAATTATAATGTGTAAATTACGATAGCTTGAGTTTCAAAAACTCAAAAATGAATCGAAGTGAAGCTAGAGTAGCTTGCTAGTATATACATATTTGAACATCCTCATTCGCCAATATCTTTATCTACACTCAAATCGAAAAATTCGAATTACGAATTCAAAGACGATTCTATAAATACGCACTTTATAAACGCATATACATAAAATTAAAAATAAAACTTATTATAGTACCGCCAACTATATCATTAAACTCATTACAGTACCGCTATCTTTTTTCATTCATTAAACTAGTCTAAGGTTTTAGGCTGAATATGAAAAAAAAGGCGCACGCATGCGCAGTTCGAACTGTGAAAAAAATGGCGCACCTTTTTTTACCTTTTTTTTTTTTTTTTTTATCGTGCGGAAATCCCTTCGGATATCCCCCCGCGTGGCAGCAGGGGCGGTTATGTCGGGCTTGAACCGACTAAAACCGCACGCCGTCTCGGGTCTACAGACGCCGGGGTGTAAGGTTGCCCATAGAGCATATCCCTCGCACCCCGACTGACCCTGGGCCATCTCCGGTTTCGAGATGGCCCCCTCGGATTTGGGAACCACGGTGTCCCCGTCTTGCCCCGGTTTGGGGGAGGGGCGCTAGTCGCCCCACCGTCCCGGCCTGCTTCTGCTGGGGTGACAGGTGGCCTCACCCGCCACCCCCAGGCCTGCGCTCATGGAGGACGGAGGTCGTTAAGCGACCTCCGACGCCTGAGTTGCCTGCGACGCGCGGCGAGCAAGTTGCGGGCTCGGCGGACCGGGAGTGTTCTAAGTCTCTCCCGGGCGCGCTCCGCCACCTCCTTCGCGAGCATTACATGCTCGCAGAAGGAGGCGGCGGCGGCCCACGCGCTCGCGCTCCGCACCATTGCCGCAATCATGCTGCCGAGCGAGAGGACTACCACCCCGATGGCTGCCACGTGGTCACGCCTCGGCGCCTCCCACGCCGGGCAGTCCGCCAGCGTGTGCAGCCCTGAGTCCTCGCTCGCGTCGCAGTGATGACACTCAGGCGTTGGCTCCTTCCTGATCCGATGCAGGTGGTCCCCAAAGCACCCCTTCCCTGAGATCACCTGCGTCAGTCGGTAGGAGAGGCTTCCGTGTCGCCTCTCCAGCCAATCCTCCATGATGGGCCTTACCGCCGCTATTGCGGCGTGCCCTGCGCTTGGTTGCCCAAGTCGTTCCTTCCACTCCACCACGATGGCCTGGCGGAGCTGGGACTGCACGGCCTCGATTTCTCGAGGCTCGGGGTTCCATCCCTGCTCCCGCGCCTCCTTTCGCCACTGGTACAGTTGCGAAAGGGCTCTCGCTTCCAGGTCCCATGGCGGAGTTCCGGCAAGGAGACTCGCCGCCTCGAAGGAGCTCGTGCGGTACCCTCGGATGACCCTGATGGCCAGAACTCGCTGCGGAGCGCGCAGCATCTGCACAGTTCTGGTCCTCAGGGCCACCGCCCATATTGGGCACCCATACAGGGCCATGGACCGCACGATCCCCGCGTAGTCTCCTGCAGGAGTCATCGGGCCACCTCATGTTGGGCAACAGCCGAGCCAGAGCAAGAGCTGTGCCCTTCAATTTGGGGGCCAGACTTCGGATATGCTCTCCGAAGTCCCATCGGCCGTCGAGCACGAGCCCCAAATATTTCATTTGGGGCTTGATGCCGATGCGATTTCCTCCCACGATGAGACTGGATCCCTCGGGTGGCTTGCTCCGAGGCCCATGGAAGAACAGGGCCTCGGTTTTATGCAGGGCCACCTCGAGATCCAGCCGCCGGATCCGCCTAACGACTTGGGCAACCGCGGTCGTGGCCTTTCGGGTCGCTTCGCAGTACGTCGCCCCGCACGCCGTCACGAGCGTGTCGTCCGCGTAGCACGTGACGGCGGCACCGCCTACGAGCTCACCGCGAAGCACCCAGTCGTATCCGATGTTCCACAGGAGCGGCCCCAGGACCGATCCCTGTGGAACACCGCACGACATTTCACGCCGACCGAGACCGGTCACTGTTGGGTAGATGACGGCTCTCTCCGTCAAATACGCCCCGACTATGCGGCGGAGGTAGAGAGGCACTTCGTGATACACGAGCGCCTCCCTAATGCAACTCCAGGGCAAGTGTTGAACGCGTTGGCGATGTCCAGGGACACCGCCAACATCACCTTACCCCGGGCTACTGCATCCTCCGCCAGAGCCCTCACGCACATGATGGCATCCACGGTGGAGCGCCTCTGGCGGAAGCCATATTGGCCATCCGCCAGGTCCGGCCCCACTCTTGAGAGGTGCTCGACGAGGCGCTTCGCAATTACTCTTTCAAAGAGCTTGCACACCTCGTCGAGCAACACTATGGGCCGGTAGGCGGACGGCGAGTTTCCCCGTCTTCCACAATTTCGGAAACTGGCCCCGCTCCAAACATGCGCTGAGAAGCCCTCTCAGTCGAGGCTCGAGAGCGTCGTCGATTAGAGCTAGGACCCACGCTCGGCCTGGAATGCCGTCGGGTCCCGGGGCGGTGTGTTTGGCTCTTAGCCTTCTCACCGCCAGCTCTAGTTCTACCCAAGTGACCTCGGGCACGTCGTCGTCTTCCACGTCGGGCGCCATGCGCAACCGAGGCGGAGTCATCTGCGGTGGAACATGTTCCACCGCCCGCGCTGGGAACAGGGAGCCAACAACTCCTCCGAGCAGATCCGGCTGGAAACACTGGGTTAACGGCGGGGCCTTGGGGCGCAGCTTGCCCCTCACCATCCGGTAGGGCCGCCCCCAAGGGTCCCGCTCCAGCGTGTCCAGCAGCTCGCGGAAGGCGTCCCGTTTGGAACGCCTTATCTCCGCTCGGAGGGCTCGTCTGGCCTCCCTGTATCCCTCGTACAACTCCGCCTCTCGGGCCTCCGCATCTGCGGGGCGGCGACGCCTCCTACGGAATCGGGCCCACCGGCGGTGCGTGATCACGCAGCCCCGTCTGAGCTGCGCGATCTCTGACGACCACCAGTAGACCTGACCCCTCGGATTATAGGGCGGAGCTCTAGGCATCGCCGCGTCACAGACACGGGTCATGGCCTCCCGGAACCACTCCGCCTCATCGTCTATGCAGACAGGCCTGTCCGGCGCAGGGGCCCAGGCCTGTACGATGGCGGCTTCCAGGAGGAGCTCCCGAGCAAGTCGCTTAAGCGCCCAACGTGGCTCGGGTGGAGCCGGTGCAGCCGGCGCGTCGCTTGCAGGGGGGGACACGTCAAACCGAATGTTGTAACGTTGTGGATTCTTTAGAGGGAGCAACGGTTAAGTTTTTATTGAAGGTTTTATAGGTTTTTAAATGAAGTTGCAATAAAGTTAAGGGGACGTATTGAACTGTAGGAATTAATAAAGTAATTGATGTAATTGAGACTACTACCGGCTAGGGCGAGCAGAGATAAATAAAAGGATTGATTACAATATAATAAGAGATTATAATCGGTAACGTTACATAAATTTATTTTAGGTATATGAGTAAATGAACCTCAGGGAATGGATTCTTAATAAATATTCTGCCGTGGCGTTATTCGGTCCGTTGTGCAAAGATGGTAGTATGCACTTAGCTAGTGGACACGTGGCTTGTGGTGTTGCCGGCGTGCCAGGGTCTCCGCTGGTGTGCCTCGCTACCTCCATTATGGTGCGAAGCCCGGTGCGAAGACCCTGGAAATAGAAAAGGTGCGGGTCAGTTTGTCACTAGGTAATTACATCCAAGTGACCCGCTAGAATAGCAGGTGAAGAGAATCTCCCAGCGGCAATGCAGCGTAGCTAGAAGCTATAATAAAAAGAATATAAATAGGCAGCACAAACTGGTGCCGCGACCTCTGACCGTAGGGGTCATCGGCCTCGTGGCACTAAATAGGTAGGCTGAAATAGCACACAGTAAAATAAAATATATATATATATAGCCATGCATTTTAGCAGGCAATAAGCTGCACCGCTGGAAGGTCTTCACCTGTAGAAATAAGTAGGAAATGTTGATCTCAAAACTTACCCGGAGCCGACAGCAGTTGGCCACGGGGTCAAAGTGACCTTCCTCGGCGAAGGATGCCAAGGAAAGGAACGATATAAGAGCCGTCAGTTGATAACTGAGCTAGTGTTGTCCAATCTCGCTTGCACAACCATAGATAAATAGTAATAAGTTAAAGAACATACTAATATATCGATTAATTTATGGATATAATTTTAATTAGATTTCTAAAGAATCCACAACGTTACAATACCCCCTCAATTAGTTCAGGGTTTTTATTACCAAAAACCCGATACTGGACTGCTCAATACAATGCTTGACTTACGCTTACACATACATACTTTCTTACATACCTCCCATATCATTTTCATCCATACTTTGCGGTTACCACTTAAATAATGTAGCACACGCTTCCTTCCGAAGAGAGTTTCCAGGATAATAGGCGCTGGAGACTCAGACGTAAATCTAACAAGATGTTAAATATTGAATGTCACACAACAATTTCAATGGGAAGAAAAAGAGCAATAAATATCACTATATATTTTCGACTATAAAAGATAAAGTGTTATGTTTTTAGTATAGGGCTTCTTTTAGATGTATACAATACCGCATCTGCAATAAGGCTTATTTCACGAGTTTGCAACCGCTCGGAAGAAGACATAACAAAGATATGCAATAAGGCTTGTTTTTGGAACTGAGTTTGCACGACCGCTCAGCATAATAATGGTATAAAACCATAAGAATCAATACCCAGATACTGGTTGAATATCCCAGCTCCAAGAAAAGGTATCCGTTGGTTTAAAACGCCAACGGACCCACAAATGGTATAAAACCATAAAAACTCCTGGTGACTGGTTGAATATCCCAGCACCAAGGTAAGGTATCCGTTGGTTTAAAACGCCAACGGACCCACAAACAACATCAGTTGGTTTAAAACGCCAACCGACCCACAACAACCATTACTAGGCAAAGCCTAATAATAAAAGAAATAGAACATAAAGTTCAAAGTTCCATCTCAAAGAGAGGAGAAAAAAGAAGAAAATATATAGTAGTGGTAGGGTAATATGATTTAAAATAATAAAGACAATTAAATTGTCAAAAATATACATGACCAAGTCAATTTATTATTAAAAGTGTTATTATTTAAAGTAAAATAGTTCATTGTTTGACCCACATCAGTGAGTATGTATGCAAACATCAGTTGCAATTTGAACAACTAGTGTTCAAAAAAATTTTCCAAATTTCAAAAATATTAAGAACCCACGGTTCAACAAGGTAGGTAGTTTCTCTAAAGTTTTGTAGTCGTTTATGTTTATATTTATATTATGTGCCAAAAATTAAAAAAAAAAAATTTTTCAAGTTCAAAATGACCATGAAGGCATTTTAGGGTTGATCCAACGGATCATACAAAAAATTGCAACAGGCAAAATAATTACGAAGTTAAAAAACTAATAAGTTGAAATATTATACAATAAATTATTTTGGGGCAAGTCCAAAATAATTATCATTATCGGTGATCCGAACTTGTGTCCTCCCCCAAAACGACGCGCCAGCCCTGAACACGTCGCGCCAACGAGGGGCTCGCGAACGATAGGTCCACGATGGAGCTACCCCTCGAGGTCACGAACGTGTCCACGGCTCCCCGATTTAGGAGGACTAGGCCGAGTCGTGCGGCCCAGTCCACCAGTGCCCTGCCTCTATGCCCCGTCGCGCCCCTTTCGTGTCGGGAACCCCAGGCATACGACCAGGCGTTGAAGTCCCCGAGCACAAGGACCGGACGGGGCTGGCAGGCATTGACGACGACGGCCAGCTGACGGAGCCATTGCTCATATGCAGCTTGGTCTCGGTTCGGCGTGATATAAGCGGCCACGACCGCTATGTCGCCAACCGCTGCCGCCACGCAGCCGGGTCCCCTTGCAACGACGGCAAGAGGGGGGCTGCCGGCGGCAGGGTTGTGCACCAGTGCCGCCGACCCATCCAGCGCGGTTTCCCAGGTAGGCCCGAGGACCCGGTGGGTGTATGGGTCGGCGACAGCGGCGAAATTTATGGCCCACTGTGCCATGCTCTGGCGCAGAAGGTCCTGAGCATGGGCACCGTGGCCAACGTTCACCTGCAGGATGCGGAGTTGAGGATCCATTATGGAACCCCCATCTCCGCATCCCGCTGAGAACTGGAGGCGGAAGGCCGGCCTCCCGGCTTCGGCTCCCCTCCGGCGCAGGCCTTGCTTCCAACCCTGTGGTCGGCCGGCTTGCCTCCCGCTGCACACCTAAAACAGTGCAGCGGGGCATCGCACGTGCCGGCCTTGTGACCGGGTTGGCCACAGCGGAAGCAACGGTCACCCGCCGTCACTTCCGCCGTGCAGTGCACCCCCACATGGCCCACCGACAGGCACCTGAAGCACCTGGCCGGTCGGGCCTGCAGGAGCCGTGCCTGCGCCCTCAGGAAGCCTCCTACCAGGAGGCTCCGCCCGTCAGCGACCTTTTGGGCCGCCGCGATAGGGCAGCCGACAACTGCTGCCCCCTGTCCACCGCGGCCGAAGCGTATAGCTCCGGCCTTCACTGTGTCCGGGGAGCAGTCCCCGGCCTCCGCCACGGCGAGCCTGAGCTCTTCTGCCGTGACGGAGTCGTCCAGGCCCGTAATGCGCACTTCTGCGCATTTAATGGGCCTGGACACCCGAATGTCGGCTGCGTCCAGCGACTCCCTCAGCCGAGCCGCTAGGGCGTCGGCCTTGGGGCCACTGGCGGCGCCAGGGACCTCGAGAAGCCGGGCTCCCGTCCGTGTGCTCTTGCACCGGACACCCGGGATCTCGAGGGCCTTCAAATCGACGTTGGCCTTAACTTTGGCCAACACCTCGGCATACCCCATGCCCCTACCCGCTGCCTCCGCCGTCAAGGTGACGACGACGGCCGTGGTACGAGGGGCACGGAGCTTCCCCGGCGCTGTCTTCGCGGCGGCCGCGGCCTTCCTGGCCTTCTTGGCGGCCTTACGCCTCTTTTTGTTGGCTCCAGCCACCTCCCAGCCCCCTTCCAATGGGGTGGAGGTAGCCGGAACCACGGCTGGGGCTGGGGCTGGGGCCAGGGCTGGGGACGTCTTCCCTTTGCCCTTACCCTTCCCCTTACCCTTCCGCTGAGTGGGAGCGGTGCCCTGAGCGGGAGCGGGGCGACGAGCCGGCTCCGGCAGAGCCTTTACTGCAGCCGGGCGGGTATTACCCTTCCGGGCTGCAGTCGCGTAGCCGGCCACCGGTGACGCCAGAGGCGGACGGCGGATGGAGTCCATTAGGGCCTCCATCCGACTCATCATACGCTCCTCTAGCGCCTCCACGTACGCGAACCAAGGCTCCGCCGGTGGTACTCTCTGCGGTGCCGGTTGGCGAGCCGGCTGTGTCGGCTGCTGCACCGGTTGCACCGGCCGCTCCAGCTGCGCCGACAGCGGCTGCTGCGCCGACAGCGCCTGCTGCGCCGACTGCCTCGCGGACGAGCGAGTCATGCGCGCCGGCTCCGCCAGTTGCGCTCGCTGCACCGGTTGCGCCGGTTGAGTCGGGCGCACCATCCCGCTCCTCAGCTCTTCGACGGCTGCAGCTAGTCGAGCCGTCTCCCGACGGGACTCGGCCAGCTGCGCCGTGAGGGCCTCATTTTCGGAGGCGATACCGAGCACAATGTGCAGCATCGCCTCCTGATCGGGGTTCGGAGACCCCCGGAAAGACGCGGTCACTTGCTGGAGTTTCTCCATCAGAGACCGCGTCTTCCCACCTGGTTCCGACACCGCCGAGGTGGAAGGCCTCGGCGGTGACTTGCCCGCGGCCCTCTCAGGGGCCGAGGAGACTCGGGTGGATTGCCCAGCCCTCGTTCCACCTCGCGCCCCTCGGCGGCCTGCTGCCACCTTTGACGCAGGCTTTGACGCCTCGTCACTGCTGGAGGAGGTCGTCCCGGTGAGGGTGCAGTCCTCATCCGACACGTCCTCCCCCAGCCGGGCCTTTGCGCGCCGTCTGCGCTTACGGGTCCGCTGTACGCCCAGACCCGACGGGCTGACTGGCTGACTTCGCTCGTTGGCGGTGTCGAAACTCTCCGACACCGCCGAGGTGTTTGGCGTCACCTCCACGCCTGAGTGCTGCGCGGCCTCCGCGCAGACTCCCTCATTCTCGATATCCTTATTCTCGCCGTTGTTGTTTTGTGTTTTTATCCGATCCGTTTTATTTATTATAGTTGTGTTTGAGTCCATAACTTATCCCACGAGTATGGGGGAAAGGTGGTCCATCCAGGCGGAGCCCCCTGCACCTGGATAAGCCTATATACTATGGAGGTCGGCTGGTATCCATAGGTTTTTACGACTTGGCTTTCGGGTGTTATAGACTTTTCCTTGTCGTGGGCCGGCCAATAAAGGCAAGCCCTCCGGTCAGCAAGTTCACAGCGTACCCTTCTGGAGCCGCCAGTCAGGTCGTTGCTGATCATCTGCCGATTACGGAACGCGAGAGGATGGCTAGTCCTCTCTCACCGGCGGCGGCACAAGTGCCCGTCGGCCCCTGCGTTAGCAGTGGGCCAACCCGCCCCTGGATCCCCCAGGACCCTATGGTGGCCTCAGCCACAAACACCATCGCTCATCCTGTCTCCTCTGAAAGCAGAGGAGTACGGAGAGCGATGTGTTCCCGCCACGTTGGGTATTCGCCGACGATCAATGCCAACCCCATGAAGGGGAAGCCATTGACCGCCGCCCAGGGTGTACCGGCCGCTCCGGTTCCGTTCAAACCGGACTGCAGCGGGATCGGAATCGGAACGACACGCGAGGAGGTTTTTTTTTTATTTTTTTTTTATTTTTTTTATACCCAACACACACCCCCCCTTGTAACCTACCTACTTTGTTTAATTTCAATTTTTCCTATGAGTGAAGATAAAGTAGTGTATGAAACTGCATATAACTTAGGTATTAAAACACTCGAGTCAACCTATTATCGCATATAAATCGCGATAAACAGACTCTCGTGTTTTAATACCACTTCTTATATGACAGTTGCATAAACTACTATTTTATGCGCTGAATCCATAACGTACCAAATGTTTTAGATTATTGATATCATGATATATTTTGTCATAATACTTTTAAAGTATTATTAGTAGGTAAAACAGCCCACAAACTATTGAAAATATCCGCGGGGCTTATGTAAACGTGAAAAGCATTGTCAACACATTTTATTCAACGTTGTTTGATCAATTTGATGTAGACAGCGTGCCCCAAACTTTATGAGATATTCAAATATAATAATACGTCGAGAATATTACTTGCTTATTGGTGTTGTTCATCCCAATTATATGCTATTCCGCTGATGATGGAATAGGATTTACCCTCCAAGCGTAGTACAGTTGCCCGGGAATAGATGATGTGAGGGTGTATCTGTGTGTGTGTTTTGACATCGCTCAGTTTGCAGGTGTAGAACCGTCTACACCTGCAAATACACACAATGGTCTCAGGTACTTTGTTATGTTTTTTTTGGGTGTGCGTTGTTTTATAGACAATTGTTTTAAATAATTTCGTTTTACAGAAAATGTTTCGCATAATTTCGTTTCATAGAATAATCAATATACAGAATACTTACTTTAAAGATTTTTAAATCATTGATTTTTGTTTCACATAAATTTTAAGATTAGAATAATCATATCATAGAATAACAAATCAAATATTCTTTTTAATTATATTGTTTATATAATATAAAACTTATTACCAAGAATAACATATTATCAAAGTGTGAGTTTCATACCGTTCATTTCAGTCAAATAATTTACAGATGAAGCTATACTTTTTTTAAATATAACGATAAGTTAATACAATAAACGATGCTGGGTGGTAATATTTCTTTAAAAATAACCACGAAGGCTAAAAGCGGGAGCTCCGCTCCGCTGCGCTCCCGCCTCAGCCTTCTAACCTAACCTATCCGAGTCGGGATAATCTGAGTCGGTGTGTTAACTATAATTACGTTTTACTAACAATTTAATAACAAATTGATTTTATTTTATTTTACAGAAGAATTCAAGCAAACAAATTTGCAACAAAATATGCGAAAGATAAAAAATTCTATATTGATATGAAATTATTCAGAAATTAAATTACTACCAGCAATCGCAAAAAATTTAAAATTGTAAATGTTACTGTTAAAAATAAATGTGATTTGGAAAATTATAAAGGTGGTTTAATATTCTTTTAAAAACAATTCTACAGTTTGATAAGTTTGTTAAACAAAAAATGTGATTAAAAATTCATTCAATTGTGTTTCTGTGAAATATGTTTCATTGTAGTAAATTGTTTTTGAAACAATAATATTCGAAATAAAAATATAAGGACCAAATATTATATGTAACATTTTCTGTGAAACGTAATTCTATGAAATTTCTTTCTGCGAAATAAGGGGCTCCCGTTTTTTTTACACCACACTTTAGGCACTTGCAAAATACTTTTTTGACAGGTTGCCATCACAGTGCCACTAAATTTTTCTTCATACAGATTTTCATACAGAAGTTTGATAGTTTTAGTATTTTGTATTGAATATACACTCATATAATTTCAGTAGAAATTCACACATAAAAACTTTGTTTTTCTAATATTCAAATGTTTTTAGATAATCAGTTTGAGATTCATTGACTGCCGAATTGCTTGCTGTTCCATAGACGAACATATTTCAGCTCATTTTAGCATTGAAGTTTGTGGGGACATGCTATAATATATACTTTTTTACTTTTACTAGCCTAACGGATTTTTTCGGTATAATACCTCAGACAGGCAGAGAGATGCCTCATGCAGCATTCTTTTACAATACTAAGTTCTTTTACAAAACCATTGTTTTCCAATTCTACGGCTGGATTTCGTCAGTGAAATACATTTACATTATACCTTATTTCGTATTGTATATAGAAAAATGTGCTATTTAAATTGAATAAAATGCATTTCTATTCATCTGTGAAATCCAGCCTAAGTTTAGCAGATACACTGCTACTACTGCAGCTTAGTATCGTATTTGAATTTCAGCTTGAAAATCAACTGACTATAATTTGAACAAAAACCATGTTTGGTTACTTAAATTTGTTTTCAAGCATGTTGGCATGTATCTTTGAAAGTTTGTCATCAAGTCATTATTCTTAGGTATTACCTACAAAAATTGAAGCTATAAAATGTATTCACGATAGACATGTAATACTGCCATGGTAATAAAAAACACGTTTCTTCGTCAGAGCTTCGTCCGTTAACCAGCAGGTGAACCGACTAGCAGATGGGGTTGGCTTGGGCCATACCCACGTTAATAATATATACGTTTGATAGTAACAAAGACAGAAAAGAAATAAATTAAAAGTTCCCACACGACTCACGAATGACAGGTCATACAATATCAAAAACTCCACACTCCAAAGACGATGAAGAACGAGAAAATGAAAACCACTCATACGGATCACACGTCACACAACATCTAAATCTCCACACTACAAAGATCTTAATACAGAACAAGAAATAAAAACCACACATTCGAATCAAAGGTCAGACAACATCTAAATATCCACACTAATAAGATCTTAACAGAACAAGAAATAAAAACCACACATACGGATCACACGTCACACAACACCTAAATCTCCACACTACAAAGATCTTAATACAGAACAAGAAATAAACACCACACATTCGAATCACAGGTCATACAACACCTAAATCTCCACACTACAAAGATCTTAATACAGAACAAGAAATAAACACCACACATTCGAATCACAGGTCATACAACATCTTAATCTCCACACTACAAAGATCTTAACACAGACCAAGAAATAAAAACCACCCATACGGATCACACGTCACACAACACCTAAATCTCCACACTCCAAAGACTTTGATGCAGACCGAGAAATAAAAGCCACTCATACAGATCACACGTCACACAACACCTAAATCTTCACACTACAAAGCTCTTAATACAGAACAAGAAATAACAACCACACATTCGAATCACAGGTCACACAAAATCTAAATCTCCATACTCCAAAGATCTTGATACAGACCAAGAAATATAAACCACCCATACGAAATACGAATCACAGGTCCCACAACATCTAAGTCTCCGCCTCCGTAGCTCAAAACCAGGAAACAAAACTTTAATTATTTACCCTCATATCGTAGGTAATTTAATTCATAGCATAAAAAAGGACAAAAGGGCTTCATGCCAAATTAGTCGTGAGTGTCCAGACACAAAACCTAGCGGTGTGAAAAATGGCCCACTGCTACTATAAATTACAAGGCGGTAAATGTTTTCATGAGGAATAGCATTAATATGGTACTTGGATAATAAGTAGTCGCGTTATTTCACGAACGTATATTTTACGAGCCAAAGTAAATGTCAAAGTTTTATTTCGTGAGTTGTGTTAAGTACTATTAATGGCGTAGTAGAGTAGAGTGCTTTTGTTTCTTTGTACCACTTTTACTATTAAAAGTAGATGAGTCATTTGGGGATGTTAGGTAGAAAACAACTCTGGGGTGTGTGTTGGGTAACCTCCTCGAGTGTCGCTCCGATTCCGATCCCGCTGCAGTCCGGGGGGAGCGGAATCGGAGCGGCCGGTACACCCTGGGCGGCGGTCAATGGCTTCCCCTTCACCCCTTCATAGGGTTGGCATTGATCGTCGGCCAATACCCAACCTGGCGGGAACACATCGCTCTCCGTACTCCTCTGCTTTCAGAGGAGACAGGATGAGCGATGCTGTTAGTGGTGAGATGGCCCAGGGTCAGCCGGGGTGCGAGGGATATGCTCTATGGGTAACCTTACACCCCGGCGTCTGAAGACCCGAGACGGCGTGCGGTTTTAGTCGGTGCAAGCCCGACATAACCGCCCCCGCTGGCCGGCGGGGGGGTATCCGAAGGGATTTCCGCACGATAAAAAAAAAAAAAAAAAAAAAAGGTAGAAAACAACTCTTGGTTTTACACACTAGATAAAGTAGTCCGCATTAATATGATATGCAAATGGGTTAGTCAGGTTACGTCATTTTAATTTATTTATTTTTATATGCTTATAATAAATAAGCATATAAAAATAAATAAATTAAATATATATATATGCTTATTTATTAGTTACAGAATGATAATACGACTATTTACTTCAGTAATTCTTCTATCTATCTGTACTATTATAGAATTGTAAATAATTAGTGTCTGTACATTGGAGACATTTCAATGAACGATTCTTAACACAAAAATATTTTTCTTTCTCATCTTTTTGTCTGTTTCTTTGCGATGGACGCAAAAACTATTGAATGGTTTTCTTGATGTAGTTTCTTCTATTAGGAAGATCTTAGTCAGACTTAAAAGTTTGATTGCAATTGGTTAAGTAGAACCGGAGATACGACCAAAAAACTATATCAAAAAATTATCATCTATACTCTATCTAAAATAATCTTTACGCATAGAATTTCCAAACCAAATTAAGTCATTTTGCAATTCTTAGCTTTAATACCAGGTATTGTTGTATAATTGCTTTGTGACTAACCATTCGTTGCATGTGGCGCACCGCAGACGAAATAGGAGGTCACATTAATTTGTGGAATAAATTACTGGTTGGTCCAGGTGGCACAGTCGTTACTATAGAACGGATACCCGGGGCATTCAGATATTTTAGACGGGGTGTGGGAGCAGGCCTGTAACTTGATTTTTGAAATAAGTTTTTAATCGCATTTTTGTTTACCTATCCTACTAATATTATAAACGCGAAAGTATGTGTAGCGAAGAGGAATGGGCCGAGATTGGGCGAAGGTTTAGACTTGAAATAATACGCAGCGTCAATACAGTTGTTGTTTATTCAGCGTCTCACAGCGAACTGAGCCCCCAAATGATTGTACATCTTGTTTTTATAAATGCGTACAATGATACCAAGTCAAAAAAATATACCACTCGATACATCGTTTTTTATTGCCCTATCAGAAATTAACTTTTATAATCTATATAACTTAATTAAATACAAATTATCAGTAATGAAGAATATTTAGACTAATGGTGATGTCACTACTTCCTGGTCTCTTCACGTTTGTAACATTTGAGTAGGGATGTTTGTTACTTTTGCACGTAAAAACAGCTGAAAGAATCCGGATGAAATTTGGTACAGGGATAGATTATAGTCTGGAATAATACATAGGCTTCTTTTTATACTTGGAATAGGCTCCCATAGAAAGCGGGAACAGTAACAGAATTCCACGTGTCGATGCCGTAGGCAATAACTTGTATGCTAAAATTCATGATTCTAGCCCAATCGTTTAGATTTTGATTCCCTTGCGATTTTTCAAAAACGGTGCATAAACGTTTGTATCTTTTGATTGCATCGACTTAGGTGTTTGATTTTTTCACAATTATAATATTCCAGAGAAACAGGTCTTGACAGACAGATGGACAACGAAATGATCCTTTAAGGGGTTCTGAAAAACTAAAACGGAATTACCTTTAGCTAATAGCTTTATTTGATCCATTGTGAATAAGATATAGACATTTATTTTGTCCAACTAAACAGTTCTCCGCGAGTGCCGACAGAAGTGAAGACCCAAAAAATTTAAGGTAAATTATCCCAGATTCATTCATCCATCCATCCCTCCCTAAATGATTGCGTCTTGCGATGACGCAAGTTCCATGACTTTAGCTCATCCAAACAGATCATATTTAAAAAGTGCTCAACGCGCCTTAAGAAATTTTCACCTCAAGAATCCCTTTGGTACAACCCTGAGGTCTGTGAAAAAGAGTTATAATCCTGAGACTTATAATTTGGGTGAAGTCACGGTCTACAGTTAGTATTTGAATAAAATGTATCATTATCACTTGAAACCAACAGAAACAAAAGTGGTCCTGTCTGAACTAGCGCGATAAGGCGATCATAAAGTTAAATAATTTCGGAATATTCATGGCCGACAGTCATTTGTTTAGGCTTCCATACAATGTCAGTTTTTGTCGCCAAATCATCTATTGTATTCTAAAAGGGTGAATTGCCTTCGAATACCTTGTCCTTTATAAATATTTATACGTGAATGATATGAATTATTTATATAAATAGACGGATTTTCAAATATTTGATTTCGGTATATTTACAAGCTGTATCAAAGTGAGTAGGTTTATTATTATTGGACTTTCTTGTGGCTTCTTCAAACGCAAGTGGTTAGATCAATTAATGTAAATCTAAAGTCTATTTCATTTTAGGTCATCATTATTATTATATCTGTAGATTACACGTTGTTGAATTCTGTCTGTAGAATCAACTAATTTCAAATTAAAAAATTGTACAAAACACAACGGTTAGTGAAAATTGGTAAAGTTAAAGGTCAACTTAAAAAAATAATAAATGTACACTAGTATAGCCTAGTAGTAAAGTCATAAATTTATTTTAGTAGAATACACAACCCCGGGGCTCGAGTTCGAGGGCTTACCCGGGGTGCCCGGCAATGGACACTTGGGGAGGACACCGAGTGGTTTTAGTCGGTCCGATTCCGACATCGTTGGCACCGATGGGGTGAAGCCCGTGGGGGTTTCCACAAGTTAAAAAAAAAAGTGGAATACACAAATATACTGGTATACTTGCTTTTATAGAAACATTTTCCATTTTCAATAACATAACATAACTTCACGCCTGTATCCCCGAAGGGGTAGGCAGAGGTGTATTACACACCCACGATTCGCCAGTTATGTTAAGGTCCCAATGTAATAGGGGGCGAGCCTATTGCCATCTACCGGGAAAATTGTTAAGCGAGCGATAATTAACATTAATTAAGTATTTTTCAATAGTTAGGCTTATTTTCATAACCAAATCACTGATCATCTGAATACTTAGGTAACAAACATTCCGACCTCCAGACTCATTTACAATAAACAACAACAGATCAATATCTTACAAATTGTATACAGATTGGGGTGCGTAGCCAGCAATATTATGTTAAAAGGTGTTAGGTAGAGTATATAAATTGCTTCGTTCTGGGGCTTAATGTATACGAAATAAATTTCTAAGTATCTGATAATAATAAATCGACTCTATTTGAAAGGCAACTTTTAAGGCGTACAATAGGCAAAATAATACTTCGCTCAAACTTCAGATTTTCAAATTGGACATTTTGATTATAAAACAAACTGCTAAACCCAGTCCTAAAGAAGTTTGTATAATGAGTTGCTGTTTATAATTCATATAGATAGGTTAAATTTGATACAAACATTATTTTAGGTGAAACAACTCCATTAAGGAGAAGAACCGGCCAAGCACCCTCAGTTTGTGCTAATGGAATCTAAAGATACCGCAGACCATTTTAATATTTGAACTGAGGTTCTACTTAGTGCCAAGTTTAGAGGGATGATCTAGAGCCTAGCTCCGGGAACCGGGAATTAAGGTGACGCCTAGATCGACGAGTTATTGGGTTCGTCAATGGAACTGCTCATTTTCTATTTTAAACATAATTTATTATTTTTCGTATTGATATACGTCTTCTGACAACTAAGTACACTATAAAAACGACGATTTTACAGCCGGTCTTATGACATATTTGCAATGCAATGGTACAAAAATGTCAAAACGAACCTTTTTAGGGTTCCGTTGCCAAATGGCAAAAAACGGAACCCTTATAGATGTCACATAGTATGTCACAGCCACTTTTCTCCGAAACTATAAGAACTATGCCATTAAAACTTGGTAAGTAGATGTATTCCGTGAACCGCATTAAGATTTTCCCAGAAAAATAGAAAAAAAAACAATAAAATTTGGGGGTTCCCCATACTTAGAATTGAAACTCAAAATTTTTTTTTTCATCATACCCATACGTTTTTGGTATCTATGGATAGATCTTCAAAAAATATATTGAGGGTTCTAATATCATTTTTTTCTAAACTGAATAGTTTGCGTGAAGTGTACCACGTGAGTTCTACAAATGGAAGTGCGATTAACGATTATGTGACAAAACTGTACTGCGACTCACCATAGTTCGAATGCACGCTAGTGCGATACACTGTAGGTCGACATTAATCTAGTGCGACAAACAATTGTGCGACAGTAATTCGACACTACGGTAGTGCGACAAATCATTGTCGCATTACATTCGCAGTTTGATTTGATTTAATATGAATTTACATACTCTTAGTGGTTTTCTTACATCACTGCAATCAGCAGGGTTATGTTAGGTTAGAACTGCGACCACAACAAGCCTGGGCCAACAAACCCCGACCCTGGGCCATCACCAGTTTCGAGATGGCCCCCTCGAGTGTCAAACTTATTATGTGTCATGACTGTTTTTTACCAGTGAGTATTATCATTCTACTTAAAATGGGCCCTTGATTTGATTTTAGAGTATTGCAACTGACCGCCATTGACGCCAGATCTAAAATTGATTTCCTAATAAATAAGTCCCATAAAATTCCGGCGTTAATAAAAGAAAATAAAATAAAAATTGTATCTTAGATGCTGTTATCACGTTGAAACTAGTAAAAGAAGGTGCTTACATATAAAATCGAAAATCGCTATAATTTTTTAAAATGGAATGAAAGTAGACAACCACAAACTTGCAGTAACTAAAATAATCAAGAAAAATCGTTTCATTGTTTGATCACGTTACATAACCTCTGTAGCACCCTTCGTGCTACGTTTTATTCAAGTAGCCCAACATTCCTTCCAACACATTTGCCAGCTTTTATTAGACACCTCCTTCAAGATAATACCTTATCTAAGCTAAATTACGATACCTCGCAGCCGTTTTGTGTTCGAATAAACGTAAAATCGAGTGAACTCGATGTTGTTCATAGTATTAATATATTAGTTAGTTGTGGCTAGTAACATTTGTAATTTTTAGGGTTCCGTACCTCAAAAGGAAAAAACGGAACCCTTATAGGATCACTTCGTTGTCCGTCCGTCTGTCTGTCAAGACCGTTTTTCTCAGGAACGCGTGGAGGTATCAAACTGAAAATTATATCGAATACGCAAGTTTACTGTCCCTTGGAGCTGTGAAAAAATCAAACTTCTAAGCCAAAGCAATCAAAAGATACAGCCGTTTATGCCGCAAATTTTCGCAAATTACTACTCGATACTTTGACCAAACATCTTTAATGTATAATTCCTGCTCAAAGTATTTACAGAATTAATATCAAGGTTAACCAGGCAGTTGTACGATTGTAACTATGTGGGGATTTCGCGAAGTTAGACGTTTACCAGCGAAACTTTGGAATAAGTTTAGTCATAATTGTGGGTAGTCAGATACCAAGCTTCATAATTACGTAATTAACTCGCCACCCTCATACTTATCAAGTATTACGAACATACTAAGATTACCGACTAAATCATGTTCATATTTACTTCGGAGTTTTGGAAATATTACACGTATCTGGAATGGCTTGACAGAACTTTGTGATTATTTGAGGTTAATTAGAACAGTTTGTTGTTGTAAATTTATGTCACAGGTCTCCTCCTAAACTACTAATCCAATCAGAACCAAATTTGGCATGATTAAAGAGGTCAATCAGAGGAAGGTTTATGGATATATTTTGAAAAAATTAATGCTACCACAGAGGAATGATCACCGTTAAAAAAATTCCAGATGGAATTACATAATAACCACTCGAGACACTGTGACCAAACTTTAAACGCTCAGAAAGCATGTTGGAACTTTCAAAAAGAATTTTCAAAATCGGACTTGCCACGGAGGAATGATCACTGTTCAAAATTTTCAAAATCTGATTCCGCAATGTCTCACTCAGCTCAATATTGCAAGCAGCGATTCGCCTTGCAGACCTAGTGTTCAGGTGAATTTCATGAACTTTTAGATAGATTTACATTCAATGTAATTTTGAAGCAATTAATATGCTAACTTTTCTTTTAGATTTATATCGGAAAAAAAGAACATACAGGACGGGACTTGAACCTGTGATGTGTCCTTTACAGGGGGAATACTCTGACCAAGTGAGCTACCTCGTCACGTCCTAAATATTCGCAATTCTTCGATATATTTTACGTCTCGGGGCGACGTTTGAGCCATCTACAGTAATTCCTGCGAAATACGGAAAAAATTATTGATGTAGCTCAGTTAGTAAGGGACTGGTCACGGGATCAAGTCCCGTCCTGGATGTCCTCTTTTTCCGATATAAAACTACGGAATTTGATTGATTGATGAATATATAAATTATTAATTTTTGCCAAAGATCAAGTAATACTGAGACCAAAGTCATCCGATTGTTTTTCACACAGGTTCACACCTTCACATTATTTATAACCGACTTCAAAAAGGAGGAGGTCTATGTTCATCTGTATCTATTCTTTTTCATACAGTTATCGTATACAATTTTGACATTTTTTATATCCTTTTTATGAAGTACCTATCAGTTTGTATCATCACGAAACACATAATAGAATATAATATTTATCTTGATAGCAACAATTAATAAAATCATTTAATAGCAAATAAGCCAAACATTGGATTTTGTGGTTTAACGAAATTATACAATATAACATCATTATATAAGTTAAGTAATTAAATTAAAGTAAATTAAGTAAGCGGCGATAGTCAAGTGGCATACGTAACGGACTGCTGAGACGAGGGCTCTTCGATCCCAAGTCGCCCTGGACACACACCTCTGACTTTTCGTAGTTATGTTCGTTCGTTCGTTTCGTAATTATCGCACGCCTAATAATGTGCCCGGTAGATGGCAATAGGCTCGCCCCCTATTACATTAGGACCTTTACATAACTGGCGAATCGTGGGTGTGTAATACACCTCTGCCTACCCCTTCGGAGATACAGGCGTGAAGTTATGTGTTATGTTTATATTATGTTATAAAATTGTTAGAGCGACGTTCAGTACGCAAAATCTTATCTGAACTGACTTTATCCTCACAAAACAATTACGTGGCTATAATTTCAAAATCAACTAGTATCCCGACTATCAACATTATCTTCGTAATGATGGCTGTAAAGTTTATGTGCGGTATCTTGGACAACAAAGGAATGAACATCACAAGTGTCGTTAGTGAGATTAAGCCGTTAGTTCGAGGGCGTGTATTTGGATTGTGGTTGAGGTTTCGGTCTAGATAACATCTGCCTTCGATTGTGAGGGGCGATGGCTAAGTAATATGTTCAAAATTGAGACTGTTCAGTGTAGTAGTCGTATGTAGTTTCGAAATGCACCGCCGTAGTGACACACGCTGCTGCGAATTATTATTCCACTGCCTCACAGGTGCGAAAGCTCATGGACTCGAATGAAATAGTTGCGAAAGACGCTGTTTCGAAAAACATTTTCTCTGCCTCATACGCTCGAATATAGTCACGTTATCGAAATCCAACTTTCCGGAAAAATTCACATTTTTATCAGATTTGCATAAGTATGGAATCTATTTTTAGGGTTTTGCACCCAAAAAGGTAAAAAAGGAACCCTTATAAGATCACTCTCTTGTCCGTCTGTCAATGTGTCGCCACCGATTTTCTCAGGAACGGGTGGACCTAGCAAGTTGGAATTTATACCAAAAATATAAAAGGTCCCAAGCGTCAAGGTACTTAGACAACGCGACAAAAAATATGAGCAAATTTATATTTTTGTAAATACCAAAATTATTTTTCAAAAAATTTCCTATACTTGTTCTGTAAGACCTTGCTTTAGACTAAAATTGAGGTTTTGGGTTAAAAACCTATATAGTAATTCAATTAAATTATTAAGCATTTTGTATGCTTCCTTTTTTTTCAGAGCATTACCCCTGTAAGGGACTGGTCGCGGGTTCAAGTCCCGTCCTAGATGTTCTCTTTTTCCGATCTAAATCTTTAGAAAAAAGTAAGCATACAAAATGCTTAAAAATTTAATTGAATTAATTAGGCGGAGTCATCAAAAACAATGTTTAAAAATGACTGTAAAGTTATTCATTGTTTCCGTAGTTCGCAAGAATCACGGTAGATGGCTCCAACGTCGCCTTAAGACGTATATGATATATCGGAGAATTTCGAATATCTGGGACGTGTCTAGGTGGCTCAGTTGGTCAGAGCATTCCCCCTGTAAGGGACTGGTCGCGGGTTCAAGTCCCGTCCTAGATGTTCTCTTTTTCCGATCTAAGTCTTTAGAAAAAACCTATATAGTAGTTCGCGGTGACCTAGAATCAAGAAATTTGGCAAAAAGCAACGTCTTACAGTACAAATATATAAATACCAAAAATCCGTTCCCGCAGGGGGAACGCACAGGTAGATTTCGTGAAGCAATTAATATTATTTTATATAGAGAACTACGGACTTTAAACAGTTTTTTTTTCTCGAAAACGGTATCTTTTAGCGAAAAACTTTTCAGACATTTATTTTAGACTTAAAAATGGCCTATCGATAAAAAAAATTTCCGACGGCAAGAATGTTCACCGGTTAGTTATGATTTTTTTCCCGAAAAATTTTGGTTTTTCCCCCCTCCACTTTTAGTTAAAGTTTTAATCTTATAGGTTTATAGTTAAAAGTTGTTGGTATTCATGTATACTATGGGGTAAAATTAGAACGGTTCGAATATCTTTCATGGAACGTGAAATTTTGAGGAAAAACTGATTTCACAAAAAGTGAGGCCCTACCGTCCCCTTAGGCCGGATTCCACCAATTCACGAACTTTAACTAAGTTTACACCCAAGCAATTTTTGACCGCAGTTTGAAAGCGATCGGGGCAAAAATACGACTGTGAGAGTGCCGCAAATTTTGGGAAGTGGAACCATACATACATATATATATAAACTTATTGACCAGTGGTCATTTCGGACTCAGGGGGTCATAACTAGACCTCCTATGAAGAATTTTTTTTAAAATTCGACAGTAGTCAAGAAACCAATAGGTAGATCGATTTCGAGATGGCCCAGGGTCAGCCGGGGTGCGAGGGATATGCTCTATGGGTAACCTTACACCCCGGCGTCTGAAGACCCGAGACGGCGTGCGGTTTTAGTCGGTGCAAGCCCGACATAACCGCCCCCGCTGGCCGGCGGGGGGGTATCCGAAGGGATTTCCGCACGATAAAAAAAAAAAAAAAAAAAAAAAGGTAGATCGATTTCATCGAAATCTACCTAAAAAATAACAATAGTTGAAAATTGGAATTGTTTTTATAAATAATGGTATGGACACGTACACGCACACGCACTTGGCCGGTTTTTTTATATCTACAAGGTCTGTTAGTAGGTTGCTGGCTCACTGTACCAAAATATTTTAATCGCGTGCATAAAATTGTCTTATTTTAACATTTTCCTTATCGTTACCAACTTTAGCAATAAGTTATTTTCAGCTACCGATTCTTAATTTAACTTCGCAAACTCTGATATTATTTTTTTTTAATTAAATCAAATTGTAATGGCCATCTAACTTTTTAAGAGTGTTTAAATGATAAATTGATTGGATGAAACTAAGAAAGAGTCTAGAGTCAGTGGACGGTAAACAAAAAAGTATTTTCAAAAACCCTATTTTTTTCATTGAAATGGTGGTCATCTTAGCCGTGGTCTAAATAAAGCGCATCAAGTAAGAAATTGACTAGGTTTGACATTTGAATAACTTGTTATAAACAATAAGACATAATTACTATTGGAAAATAAAATAACTGACAACTTGCACTGAGGTTTTCGTATTCTATAAGGATTCCTAATTCCTTTTGAGGCATGGAACCCCAAAAACAGGAAAAGTTACATACTTACCTGTTTTAGCGTTCTATAACAACGTTATATTTAACCTGAAAATTATTCACAGTTATGAATTACATTCTAATTAATAAGGTAGTTGAAACGTGGAAAGTATTACATTTCTGTGTTGATTTTAATTAGAACTTCTATGGTTGCTGTATCTGCCCAAATATTGAGATTACAATAATAAATAATATACCTACTTGGCATAATGAGTATGGCTCAAAACAAGACAATGGTAACGAAAAACTAAAATATACAACGAGAATAATACCAGACCACCCACATTCCCACAAAAAAACCAAGTACCTTTTTTCTCGTGCGGAAATCCCCTCGGATTCTCCCTTTCACCGGCCAGCACGGCTATGTCGGGCTTAAACCGACTAAAACCGCACGCAATACCGAGTACCTTTTTTTTTTTTTTTTTTCGTGCGGAATTCCCTTCGGAAACCCCCCGCCGGCCAGCGGGGGTGGTTATGTCGGGCTTGAACCGACTAAAACCGAGTACCTAATGATATTCGGGAAGTCCCAAGGAGAGGTAAACTGGCTTGGAGCCCTTACTGAAATTAACAGAAGTAAATTGGAGGAGTTAAAAATACTGAGTGTAAAGAAAACGTTTCCGAAAACGAAGACATAATAGTAAAATAGGAGTAGTAAAAAAAAAAACTATTTTTTTCGGTCGATTTTTTTTAATAATTTTTTATTATCTTTCTTCACGCTCTTTCGTATTAGCACAGCAATGAATATCGATATGATGCCATCGGTTTCATTTGGCTGTACTAACACGATGGAACGTGAATAATGCTAATAAAAAATCTAAAGTATTATTTTTTTATTAAACTAATCGAAAAAATATCGCTTAATTTTTTTTTTCTTTAGTACTATCGCTTGTCTTCGTTTTCGGGAGCATTTTTCTAACACCCCGTATAATAAATCCACTAAACTATTCAAGTATGTTATATTACGATAAATCTATAAAATAAATAATATTAAATTAATGGCTGTTTGTTACTAATTCAAATTTGGATACATTTTTTATGGCTGTTGGTCCTCCAAATAAATAAATAACATAACATCAGTATTGTGGTGTGCGATCTCGTTCGACACACCACGGTTCGATTACCTGGCCATCATGTGTCAGAGTTTAAAAATAAATACATATTTGATTTGAATAGCTTAGGGAAGAAAAAACAATTGCTGCGTGGAGCTGCATTCGGCTGTGCGGCTGACAGCGGGCGACTAGACGCGCCGCCCGGGTCCGCCGGCCGAAGAGAAGATATAAGTGTATTAAATTTAGGCTCAGTCCTTGAGCGGAGTTCGCGATTCCCTAGTTCGCATAAATATAAATATATACGCGTAAAAACCTCCCTAAACCCGATATAGGAAGCTTTGTTGAAATAATAAATGGCCATATAAATATTTATCCTTGTGTTTATCTTATTATCAACACGAGGTATTGTGGCGTCCAACCCCCGGACGCTACAGTATGCTCATTTTGCCAAACACTATACTCTCAAAGTGTATGATGTACACTAACTTTGTAGAACTAACTTTGTAGCTGAACTTTGGGCTAACGTACGTCAACGCGCGCCATGGTATACTTAAAATTTTATTCAAGCGTTGAACTACTGTCATTTGTGTAAGCTCATTGATATTCTGGCGCAAAATATTGGCGCATGTCGGGCTAATGTATACTGCCGGCTTTACGCGCAGAATACAGCAGAGGGCAAGATTTATTAATGCGGGGAATAAAGACATTGCATTGTGGAAAAAAAAATAAGGAGATAACTAATTTTTTACACGTTAGGGATACCATTATAATGAAATTGTGAAAAGTCCCCATCGATCACATGTATGTAATAAATGTTACTCAAGGCTCACACCTTTTTGTTCATTTTTTGCGTATTTTTGAAAAAAAAATTGCTGAAATTTTTGTAAAAAAATAATATATTATTATTGTGTAACTACTAGGACTCATTTACGGCCACCATTGCCATTTTTTAGTTTGCTTATTCATCGAGCTTTATTGGTAACAATAGTTTTCTGTTTCTTTTTCGCCATAATACGTAAGAAATATCAAATATTAAATAAGATATTCAACATAAACAAGGTATTTTATGAGCTGGAGACCATGGTAAGAGCCGTGGTCAACGCCCCGTCGCCGCCTCTTTCTGCAAGCAGGTAATGCACGTGAAAGAGGCGGCGGAAAGGAAGCGGGAGAGAATCTTGCCCCCCAGTTCTGGAGTCTACGGCGAGGACGCCGCAGACTTGTCTACGCCCGAGACTAGCGACCTCCATGAACGGGGCCTAAGGACGGCAGTCCGCCGGCTAGCCGTCCTTACAGAAGCAGGTCAAGACGGAGGCGTGTTGTGTGTGCCTGCACACGCCTACCAACTCACCGACGCGGGATCAAACCCGACCCCACCAGGCGAGGCCAAGGTCCGCCGGTAACCCTGGGGTTATCCTTTCGAGGGCGTATCCGGGGTGCCTGGCAATGGGCGCTTGGGAAGGATACCGTGTGCTTTTAGACGGTTCGATTCCGAAATACACACCTCATCGCTGGCACCGGTGGGGTGAAGCATGTGGGGGTTTTCACACGTAAAAAAAGGTAATTTATGAGCTTTTCAAACTAAACGTGGACCAGAATAACCATTCATTTGCCAAAAAATAATGTTTTGCTAAAGAACTAGCGACCGGTTTACCAATTACCTTCTGTGTCGCGTAGACGAGAACACGATAACATCATTAAGCAAACAAAATTCAGCGCAAACCTCCATGGCTTCTTAGGTCGCTTTATTTGCATTCAAATTGAAAAAGACCCATTAGCATAATATACTATTTGTATTTATGCGGTGACACGCGACGTCGTCGTACTATATAATTGTAGCACCTAGGGTTGCTGCTGCAAGGCACCGCAGTCTCTGCAGAGTGACTCGCGCCGCCGCTTTAGATTGAGAGAACCAGAGAGATGAGCTGATGAGAATTACTTATCTATATATTTACTACTATAGAATTAAAAAAAAAAAGCTTCGGTAGCCTAGTGGTATGGGTAATGGACTGCTGAGACGAGGTCTCGGGTTCGATCCCAGGTTTTACCATGGCACACACCAATGACTTTTCGATGCTTTTCGAAGTTATGTGTGTATTTATCGCAGGTTTATAAGTGCCCGGTTAATGGCAATAGGCTCGCCACCTATTACATTGGGACCTAAACATAAACTGGTGAAATGTGGGTGCTAGCACCTCTGCCTACCCCTTCGGGGATATAGGCGTGAGTTTATGTTATGTTATGTTTATGTTATAAAACTTATAAATTAGTTGTGTCTGTATATTGGAGATATTAAAAAAAATACTTGCGTAATGAACGATTCTGAACACAAACTTTTTTTTTGGCATTCTGGTGTATTTGTTCGAAAATGGACGCAAAAATTACTGGAAGCATTTTGATGTGGTTTTTTGAAAGGTCTTGGTTAGACTTAAAATTTGGCGTATGTTTAATTGCAATTGATTCAGTAGAACTAGAGATATGACCAAAAAACGGTAACCGACCTTCGCGCAGGCGGAGCCGCTGGTATCAGTAGTTACCTATAAAATACTATTAACTTCATATAGGGTTCTTCAAAAAAGGCATTAGAAGGTTTTGACTGGGTCGGCAGCGCGGGTGTGACACCCCTGGCGCCACGGTAACCGCGTCCTATTAGGTGGGCCGTGTGCTTGTCTGCCGCCTAAGTGGTATGAAAAATAACTATAAATTAGTGACGTGTGGCGGTGCGTTTGACTGTTACGTTCTTTTTTTTTATAAATAAATATTCACGATAAACAGCGCTTTCTAGACCTAAAGTAAGCATAGTTTAACTAACTTGTGTTATGGGTTCCAGAATGCGAATCAACATATTTAGATCCTTTTTTTGTAAATACATACGTATTATACATAGAAACATTCAGACTAATGCAAATAGACATATTCATGCACACAAATATTTGTACTAAGCGGGAGTCGAACCCGCGCCCCCTGTCGTAGCAGGATTTACATGGATCTGGATTCTAATATTTCAGCCAGATTGCACTGGCCGTGGTTACGAATGACGTGCAGAAAGAAAGGGTTGCAAGGCGTAAGTACTCTCAAACATTGTATGGAATGTACTGTGACGTCTGGGGTCTGGCGTCACAATTCCTCGTGTTAATGAAATGATTAACACAAGTATTTATATTTATAATGGCATTTATTTTTCACATAAAACTTCTACATCGAGTTTATTAGACTTTAAGCGAACTGAAGAGGGTCGCGGATTCTGCTCAGAGATTGAGCCTACAATCACTTTACTTGGAACTCTCTTCGTACGGCGGGTCGAGGCCGGAGCCCCCGGTCACCCGCTGTCACCAACTTGTCCGCCAAGCCAATTGTTTTCCTATTCTACATTTTATATTTTAAAAACAATTTATTTTTAATCTCTGACACATGATGGCCAGGTAGTGCTACCGTGCTATCTGTAGTGCTCGAACGAGGTCAGACGCTACAGTACTGACGTTGTATGGTACCACTGAAGCTCAAGGTTAGTCTAAGGCTGACCCTGTCCACAGTAAAAATACCACATCAGGTTTTTTCTGTGACCACTTATACCAGTAGAATATTATTATTTGATTTATATTATCATATATTAGATTATTTGAGCTGCGAAGCCAGAGGTCACGAGTTCGATTCCCGCTCAGTGCAAATATGTCTATTTGCATTGGTCTGGGTGTTTTTTTTTTTGGTTTATAAACGAATATTATTAACCGAAATTACTAATATTCCCCCTAACCCCTCCAGCTAAGCTAAAATGCTTGTGTTAGGAGTGGGTTCACGTCGGTAGTGTAATGGCCTGGATTCAAACCCGGGACCTCTCGATCGTAGGTGTGACTCTTTAACCACTGAGCTACCGACGCTTCGAAATAATTTCTATGTATAGTATGTATTTATTTACAAAAAAAAATTTAGTATGTTTATCCGCATTCTAGAACCCATATGACAAGCTCTGTTTAATTTGTTTTGTTTTGTCCAACTATATTTATACTATATTTATTTATAATATAATATATTCTTTACCATTGTATGCCTCTATGTAAGTAGCGACTTATAATATTGCATTCGCTATCATCATCAGCCGAGTGCGAATACTGGTTGTATACAATGCTTGCACTCTAATGCATGGCACTCGCTGTCCTACTCCAAATTTGGTTTATTTTAGCTTTTACGAGTGTTAAGGCCATAGGATAGTAAATAATAAATTCTAATAACTTTAGTAGTGGACTGTAATGATTTAAAAATGCTAGGTTCTATAAAACAATGCACCCGACCGACAACTTAGTGCGCGCGCGTCGACGTGTGTTGCTGCGCCCCCTGTCCGTTGTGTTCTGTCTTGGCGTCCCGGTCGCCGCCGCGCCGAGCCAGCGCCCGCGCTAGAGATGCGACCCTCACTGCTAGTGACGGTCGTTGTGTGTCATAGACATTCTGCCGGGCCACAAATGAGAGGGCATATCCGGTTAAATGCTCTTCTGATGGTGCCTGTGCTTGTCTGGATGTCAGCCACCCTTGTGACTCCGTCAGGGCCTGGATGGAGATGTGTGATTCTTCCAAGGACCCAACGAGCAGGTGGGAGAGCGTCGTCCTTCACGACGACCAAGGTGCCTTCCGTCAGCTGTCCTGATGACTTCTTCCATTTTATCCTGATCTGTAGCTGAGAAATATATTCTTTGTAAAATCGTTTCCAAAAGTGTTGACGCAGGAGCTCTATGCGTTTGTATCTGGGTAAATGCATTGGATTGCAGTCAGCCAGTGGTGGTTGAGGTAGTACAGATGAAGATCGACCAATTAAGAAATGGAATGGAGTGAGGGCAGTAAGATCAGACGGGTCTGAAGAGAGAGGCGTTAGAGGCCTTGAATTTAAAATGCCTTCAATTTGACATAATACTGTGTACATCTCTTCATATGTGAGATGAGCTATGCCTAAGACTCGCCTTAGGTGATGTTTTGTTGATTTGACTGTGCTTTCCCACAGCCCACCAAAATGTGGAGAGTGTGGGGGAATAAAGTGAAAGGTAATGCCTTGTTCTGCTGCACTTTCACAAATTGAGTTTCGATTCTGTGCTAAGAAACCTGTGATAACATTTGACGCTCCTACAAAGTTAGTGCCATTGTCTGAATATACATGGGTAGGTTTCCCTCTACGGCTGATGAATCTATTTAGTGAAGCTAAATACGATTCCTTTGTCAAATCGGTAACCAACTCCAAGTGTACAGCTTTGACCGCGAGGCATACAAATATACATATGTATGATTTTATTAATTGACTACCACGCCCCTTACGGTTACTGATCATGATTGGTCCGGCGTAATCTACCCCGACATTACTGAACGTGAAATCTGAATGCATGCGAGGCTCAGGTAAGTTACCCATGATTGGTGCGACTGTTTTACCCTGAAATCGTCTACATGTGATGCAGGATTGTACTGTTTTTCTGGCCAGGTTGCGACCACTGATGGGCGAGTATGTTTCACGTACATGGGCGAGCAGAAGTTGTGGACCAGCATGGAGAAGGGTTTTGTGGTAAGTAGAGAAAATAAGTTTGCAAATGTGATGATTGGCATGTAAGAGCATTGGAAACTTTTTATCATACTTGAATTGCGAATTAGCGAGCCTGCCGCCCACGCGGATGATTCCGCTGGTGCTATCAAAAAACGGATGTAATGAACTTAATTTGTTTTTTATTTGTAAAGTTCTATTTGTTGAAAGTAATTCATATTCATTGTGAAATGAATTTAATTGTGAAATTTTTACTAAATTTAATTTGGCTTGATTTAGCTCCTTTGTTGTTAATGAAATAAAGTTGTTTGAAGCTGAATTACTTTTCAGTGTTTTATTTCTACAATTGTTTATGAATCTTAATATGTATGCGGTTATGCGTGTTAATTTTGTGAAATTAGAGTAATTAAAGGTGAATGAATTGTTGTCTATCTGTGAGTAACACTGGTTAGTGTTTTTGTGGTTCTGGGGTTTCGTTTCTGGCAGGTCAGAGTAACTGCTGATTTGCCCAGGTGGTGGTGGCCAGTTGCTATCATCATCCCTGAGAAAGTCTGGCCCCGAAAACCACACGTCTGAATGTATGAGGACTGATGCTGAGACACCGCGAGATATGAGGTCTGCAGGGTTCTGTTTTGTAGGTACATATCGCCATGTATGTCGATGTGTAGTGGTTTGTATTTCGTTAATTCTATGACTTACGAATGCATTTAGTTTGTGTGGTGACAACTTTATCCATGATAGAACAATCATTGAGTCACTCCAAAAGTAACAGTCTGAGATAATGTGTGAATTACGGAGAGAGTCAATGACCTTCTTGTAAAGGCGAACAGCTGTGAGTGCTGCACAAAGTTCTAACCGTGGAATTGTTAGTGTTTTTAGTGGGGCTACTCTACATTTGGCTGTTAGTAGTTGTACATAAACCTCACCATTTTTAGTGTGTGTGCGCATATATACACAGGTGCCATAGGCATTCTGAGAAGCGTCACAGAATATGTGTAGTTGTATATGTTTAGGTGAATCATAGAAAACTCGTCTTGGTATGATTAATTGTTTCAAAAGTGATAGTGACTGTACAAACTTTATCCATTGTATTTTTATGTCATTAGGGACACTGTTATCCCACTGCAAGTTTAGTGACCATATTTTTTGCATTATTATTTTTGCTTCTAAGACTAAGGGACTTATGAGGCCTAAAGGGTCAAATATTTGACCAATGATGGACAATATTTTTCTTTTAGTAATATTGTCATTGACTGAGTATTCTATGTGTGTTGAGTATGTGATTGTATCTTGGGTAGGGTTCCAATAAATACCTAATGTTTTTGATGTATCTTTTGTACCTAAATTGATGTTGCTGTGTAGTGAGTCTGGGGATAGGTTTGCTTTCTGTAAAATATCTAGATTGTTAGACTGCCACTTTCTGAGAGGAAATTGTGCTGATTTTAGAGCTGTATTTACTGAAATTGCTATGTCTATCAAACGCGATTTCTTATCAGATCCTGATAATAGATCATCACAGTAGAAGTCGTGTATGATTATCTCTGACACTTCCTTGTCATGTTGGCAGTCCACTCCCACCTGTCTGATGCAACGTGTGGCGAGGTAGGGTGCTGAGGCTGTCCCATATGTTACTGTGTTTAATGTGTATGTATCCAGTGACTTTGACTCATCAAAACGAAATACTATTTGTTGTAATGGTCGTTGTTCTTTTATAATTTCAATTTGCCGGTACATTTTTTCTATATCGGCTGATATTATGTATTTATGCTGTCTGAATCTTATGAGAATTGAAATTAAATCATCTTGTACTACTGGTCCTATTGTTTGTATATCATTGAAGGAAATTTTGTTAGATGTTCGTGCCGATGCATCAAAGACCGCTCTGAATTTTGTAGTAGTGCTGGTGTCACGTAGAATGCCATGATGTGGTATGTAATATGATGGTGTCTGAATGTTTCTGTTTGTGTTTTTTGTCATGTGACCTAGGTCAAGATATTCTTGCATGAAAGTTAAATATTGTTGTTTGTATGAGGGGTCTGATTTGAAACGTTTTTCTATATTTAGAAAACGATTCTTTGCCTGATTGTATGACTGGCCTAAACAGTCTGGTGATTGTTTAAGAGGTATGGTAACCACAAATCTGCCATCATCATTGCGAGTTGTGGTGGATGTAAATATATCTTCACATGACTGTTGAGTAGTCTGAGATATATCTGAAGGAGTAGAAATGTTTTCTATTTCCCAAAATCTGGTTATGTTTTCTGATATCTGATTAACAAAGAATGTTGAGTTCTGATTGCTGTTTTGAGTCTGAGCATCTGAGATGCAGCCTGATATCAACCAGCCTAACTCTGTTTCTTGTAGGACGGGTTGCTGTTTACCTAATGGTACTTTTCCAGTACCCATGACTTGCCAGATTACATCTGCACCCAGCAACAAGTCAACAGGAGCTGGAATGTTAAAGTCTGGGTCTGCTAGTTGTATGCAACTAGGTATTTGAATAGCATCTCTGTGTATGTATGTCTGTGGTATTGAATTGGAGATCTGATTGATTACATGACACAATGTGTTTGTGCTGTAATTATTGTTATGTGCTGATTGAATCTGAATGTTGGTATTTTCTGTAATGTTTATGCACTGATTGTTGATACCCATGACAGTGGTGTCAATAGTGTGGATGGGCAAGTCTAGTTTTGAACACAGGTGCCTAGTAATGTAACTTGAGGTGCTGCCATTATCTAGTAGTGCCCGTGCTGGGTGTGGCTTTCCCTCTTTGTCCATTATGTTGATTTGAGCGGTTGATAGTAAAACTGTTTTGCTCTGCGTGTGACTGGTGTATGTATTTGATGATGATTTTGGTGTCTGTAAGTGTAAAAGTGTGTTATGCTTCTGGTTACAGTACTTACATGCTCCTCCTCGGCATGACTTGGTTTCATGCCCAGGGTGTAAACAGTTAGAACAGACTTTTAATTTTTCAACCTCTTTAATTCTCTGTTCGATGGGCATTTGTCTGAATTTTTCACAAGAAAATAATAGATGATTCTGTTTGCAAATGGGACATGTAGGTTGTTTTGGTGTGTGATGTTTTGTGTGTAACTTTGGGTTTTGTCCACCTTGAATATCTGATTTGCTGGTGTTATTTGTCTTTGTTTCTTCTAAAGTTTCTAATAAATCTGCACGATTTTTCAGAAACTTATTCAGGCACTCAAGTGTGGGCATGTTTGTGAGTGTGTTTTTATGTTCTTCCCAATATCTCAATGTCCTAGAGTCCAATTTACTGGCTACCAAATATATTATTAATGTATCCCAATAGTCTGTTTTTTCACCTAGCGTGGCTAATGCTCTGAGATTTTTCTGTACTGTATCAGATAATTGCCTCAAAGACACCGAAGAATCTTTTTGAATGTGATTTATGTTGAATAATGCATGAATATGATTGCCTATGAGTTGTCGTTTATTGTCATAGCGTTCACACAAAAGCTTCCATGCTACCTCGAAGTTGTCACCAGTCATTTCTATGGACTTGATAACTAATGATGCACTGCCTGATAGCGAGGAACGTAAGTAGTGAAACTTTTGTATGTTGTCTAGTGTTTGGTGTCTGTTGATAAGTGACTGAAATGTTTCCCTGTACTCGAGCCAATCATGATAGTCGCCCGAGAAGTGTGGCAAGTCAATGGTAGGTAACTTAATAAATGATTTGGTCACACCTGAATGATCCTTGTCTGACCCTGGATTGATTACCGGTTTGTCGTTCAACTGAATCAGCTCACATGCTTGTGCCAATAGTAACTGGTAGGTGTTCTCGAACTGTTCGCTTACTGGATCTGGTTCATCAGCGAGTTCTGAAATGTCCATTTTTAATTCTATTAATGTTTGTATGTCATGAAATTTCTCATGAATTTGTTTGAGTTCTGAAATTCTGTTTTTTAATTCTATTAATTGAACATTTGTTAATAATGGATTGGTCTGAATGTGATGAATGTGTTTTTTAAATGAAGTTAATTTTCTCTTTATGATGCCACGTTGTTTCACTAAATCTGCGTCAGCAGCTTTAGCTTCAGTAGCCATGTCTGAGAAGAAATATGAGAGGCACTAAACGTAGGTAATAAGAGAAAAAAATTGCAAGTAGGTGAATGTTATCACAAGTGTTCGAGCAAAGAATTGTGCAATACTCAAATTAGCGTGCAGTGCAGAGATTGGCGAAGCTGGGCCGTGCAAAGCGAGGGGGGCAAGAGAGCGAACACATGGCAGGCGAAGACACGTGCACGCGGCGAGTGACCATGTGGTGACCACACCCCGCGATGACGGCAGCGGTTTGCGCTGCACAGCCACACTGCAAGCGATTGCAATGCTGTGAAATGATATTGGTGGTATTAGTATAATGAAAAGGTTAGACAGTTTTTATGAGCAGGGATGATTAAAAAATTGTGAATGAGGTTATGAGTATTTCTGAATAATTAAGTGATTAAAATGGAATGGGGCCTGATTGTTCTGAGTAGGTAAATTAGTTCGTCTGATTGAATTGCTGATGTAATTTGAGAAAAGTGGAAGTAAAGGTAGTAAAAAGTTAATTGGTCTGTATTATCTGACTGATGCTGAATGGGCTGCGATGCAAGGAGAACGCCATGGCTGTGATGTGATGATCTCGCTGCACGTGGCTTTGTCGAAATTCACGCGACACGTGGCTGTCGATCACGAAGTCCAATCTTCAATCGATCATTGCGTCGCGCTGATGAAGTCTGCTGCAGTCTGCTGTGATGTGATGACCACGTTGCGCTTGCACGTGTTGCACGCCGCTGTTCTGAATTCTGTTGTTTCTGTAATGGCGGCGGCGACCGGGACGCGGCGCGTGTAATACTATTTCGACATTGGGTGCACTATTTCCGGCGATAGGACCATGTTAAGGCCATAGGATAGTAAATAATAAATTCTAATAACTTTAGTAGTGGACTGTAATGATTTAAAAATGCTAGGTTCTATAAAACAATGCACCCGACCGACAACTTAGTGCGCGCGCGTCGACGTGTGTTGCTGCGCCCCCTGTCCGTTGTGTTCTGTCTTGGCGTCCCGGTCGCCGCCGCGCCGAGCCAGCGCCCGCGCTAGAGATGCGACCCTCACTGCTAGTGACGGTCGTTGTGTGTCATAGACAACGAGAGTGACTGTCACTGACCCCGCAACCCCAAGAGAAAGGTCAGGTCAGGTCAGGAAAGGTCAGGTCAACGCCAGAGCCTCGTCCGTGAATTAGCAAGTGCACCTAGTTGTAAGGTTGTACTTTGAAAGTGCCTTTTTTTTCGTGCGGAAATCCCTTCGGATCCCCGCCGAAATTCCCCGCCGAATTGCGGGTCCCCGCCGGCTAGCGGGGGCGGTTATGTCGGGTTTGAACCGACCAAAACCGCACGCCGTCTCGGGTCTTCCGACGCCGGGGTGTAAGGTTGCCAATAGAGCATATTCCTCGCACCTCGACTGACCCTGGGCCATCTCCGGTTTCGAGATGGCCCCCTCGGGTTTGGAAACCACGGTGTCCCCAAACCGGGGCAAGACGGGGGTCTTGCCCCGGTTTGGGGAAGGGGCGCTAGCCGCTGGGGTGACAGGCGGCCTCACCTGCCACCCCCAGGCCTGCGCTCATGGAGGACGGAGGTCGTTAAGCGACCTCCGGCGCCTGAGTCGCCTGCGACGCGCGGCGAGCATGTTGCGGGCTCGAGGGGCCGGGAGAGTTCAGAAGGAGGTGGCGGCGGCCCACGCGCTCGCGCTTCGCACCATTGCCGCAATGATGCTGCCGAGCGAGAGGACTCCGACCCCGATGGCTGCCACGATGTCACGCCTCGGCGCCTCCCACGCTGGGCAGTCTGCCAGCGTGTGCAGCCCTGAGTCCTCGCTCGCGTCGCATTGATGCCTACTACTCAAAGTTTCTCTAAAAAAAGATATCAAAATAACTAGGGAGTTACATTATCTTCTGATAATATTCGAAATTAAATGCTTTATCTTTAAAATATAAGTTTGTCAACCAAATCCCCAACTAGAAACGAACTTCCTAAATATTTGTCCTATTCCTAGTACCAAAGATTCCACTTTGCTTACAGAGCCAAACAATGCAAAAAAAAAAACAAACTAACCACATAAGAAATTCAACAAAAAATTCAGTGAGCGGCAAGAAAAATTACCATTGCTGCAAACTTCTTATAATTATTATTCCACGAATTCCGGAAAATTTTGTAGAGGCCATTCGGAAGGTCGGGGAGGTTCGTTCGATAAAAAATTCAGTAGTTCAATTTATCGTTCTGCGGGAATGGACAAAGTTTGGACGATAGCGAAACAGGCGCGCTGCTTGCTGAGGAGCGTCGATTACAAGTTCCGTAAGCTTCGGCTGAGCCGCGTAATCCTATTTATTAGTTTCTGTGCACGCCTCATGGACTCGGATAATTGAGAGAATTCCAGTAAATTAATTTGTGGTTTAACATTTTTTTATTTCTTCCTATGGTAAGTATGCTGTTCCCACCATGAATAGACCGGCTTGACTAAGGAAGTGCTACCCTTGCACTTAACTTTCACGTTAAGTAGCTGTTTGCATCTATATGGAAGATAAAAAGTTCAGGAGCCAAAGTAACAAGTTTTGAGATTGTCAAATTAGTCTTCTTAGTGAGTAGGTCATAAGAACATCCCGCGTGTTTCAAAACCAAATAAAATGGTCAGGCATTTTTTATCCATTGTCCTTTTGTGATGTAAATATAAACTTTATTTATTTCTACTTACCGTATAACAACAATACGGTTACACTAAGAGTGACGGCCCTGTGGCGTAGCGTTAGTGCATTCGACTGCTACGACAGGAGGCGCGGGTTTGATTCCCGCTCAATGCTAATATTTATATGCATGAATATGTCTATTTGCATAGGTCTGGGTGTTTTTATGTATAATATATACGTATTTACAAAAAAAGTGTATATAAGTATGTTTATCCGTATCCTGGAACCCATAACACAAGCTTTTTTTTGTTTTATTTACGTGCGGAAATCCCTTCGGATACCCCCCCGCCGGTCAGCGGGGGTGGTTATTTCGTGTATCGACTAAAACCGCACGGTGTCCTCCCCAAGTGTCCGTTGCCGGGCACCCCGGGTAAGCCCTCGAAAGGATAACCCCAGGCCACAAGCTAGTTTAAACTATGCTTACTTTGGGTCTAGAAAGCGCTGTGTAGAATGTCGTAGAATATTTATTTATTTTATTTATAATGGTTTATTTATTTATAATAAAACATGGTTTTATTACACTGCATTAGTACACTCAGTAACTACATGACCTTGAATTCTTTTCAGATTGATTACCATATTATTAGCCTCACTCAGTCTACTTCAGTACTTATTACCAAAAGATTTCCCCACGAAAAACATTCGTAGTCTTCCAACATATGTACATCCCTACAAAATTAAAGGACAACATCTTACAATTCGGTTAAAACGTTACGCGTTCGTTCAGTTGGGTGACGTTTAGGAGTTGGGAGGGGATTGGTAAGCCGGGGATGAGAGAAAAGGGCTCAAAGAGGCTCATCAAGTCAAGTCATTGCCTTAATGCTTGGTAATGAAGACACGCATAGGAATGCTGAGCCCAAACTTATTGTGGTACCCTTAAATTAGAAATTGGAAATCAATAAAGGTGTTTGTCATTTTAAATTCGTATTGTAAAGCATTGTGAATTGTTTCCTCAAATATAAATAAGTAAACCAGAACGTCCATAGACTAAGCACGTTTTACATTTTATTCACTCTTTTCAACCACAGATAAAAATTCATGTGACTTTTAGTATGAGTTATAACTAAAATTCACTGTAGCGCTAAAATAAATTGATTATCTAACCCAAAGATCCAAACATGTAGCGCTAGTTGCTTCTAGGGCCTAGTTATCTCTCAACTGACCAATTGTATTTATCGTAGTACAACAATTTGTTTATGTAAATTTCTTATGAGGTCTAACATAAATAGAAACCTTTGTTGCCAAACCTGTAAGACATAAAAACGTTGAAAATACTTGGAAAGTGGATTGAAGTCCCTTGTGTCTTTGTTTTCTTTCCTTTATTTTAGACTAGAAAATAGTTACGTAAAGGAAGAATTATTTTTTCTGGCTACTGAGATTCTCCAAATATAATCACCATTCTCTTTGCGTTAGTTCCAGCCGCGTCCGAAGCTCTCACGTCGATATTCGTGGTCCGCTATCTGACTCTCCAAATATCAAAACTATGTGTTTATTAGTCAAATTAAAAACCTTTTTATGATAATTCTACTCTACCGATCATCATAAATAATAATAATAAATGAATATTTACTACACAGCGCTTTCTAGACCCAAAGTAAACATAGCTTAACTAGCTTGTGTTATGGGTTCCAGAATGCGGATAAACATACTTATATACTTTATTTTTTGTAGAAATATACACATTAATTAATACAAATATTTGCACTGAGCGGGAATCGAACCCGCGCCCCTTGTCGTAGCAGTCGACTGCACTACCGCTACGCCACAGAGGATGTCAAAAAGTTTACGTTACAAAAACGCCAAACGTTATAATACGTGATTCGACATTAATTCTGTTAGCCACAGGCGCGGTATGTCACTATCTCAGTTAACCACAAACGTTATATCAATAACGCAGTTCATCTTAAACGCGTTATGGCGTTATCTCTACTAGAAATTTCATTCGTCACAAACTGCGTTTATATAGGGGCACATTTATCCATTGACAAATACTGTTCCTAAGACTAGAAAAAGTGTTTTACAAATTCTATATTGCGATCAAAATCGCGGGAAAAAACTTGGATGGTGGGAACCCAAATGTGAAGTGCTTCGAGCGTGTTTATGGGTTAATAAGGAGAGTGTAAGAACATTGATTTCATTGCTTCCGTTTCATTGAAGTTACTTTGAAAATAGAAGCTGTTCGTTGAATAATATTTCGTTTTTGATATTGTTAAGTAAACATTTTAGTTTTCAAGATTTTGTATCACTAAGATATAGCTTGTCCAAAGTTATAGCTTATAAAGCTAAAAAACCGGCCAAGTGCGAGTCGGACTCGCCCATGAAGGGTTCCGAAGCAGCAAGTAAAATTTTAAATGTGAGTTGATTGAATGAAAGGTAAATTGCGGTTTACGATTTATGACGTTTAAAAAAAAACTACTTACTTGATCTCGTTCAAACCAATTATCGTTGGAAGTTTACATGGTAATGTACATCATTTTTTTTTTAGTTTTATCATTCTCTTATTTTAGAACACACATTTTACCACTTTGGGAGTGATCCCGCGCAAACTATTCAGTTTAGAAAAAAATGATATTAGAAACCTCAATATCATTTTTGAAGAGCTATCCATAGACCATCCCGCACATATGGCTTCGATGAAAAAAAAATTTTTGAGTGTCAGTTCTAAGTATGCGGACCCCCAAATTTTTTTGTTTTTTTTCTATATCTGTGTGAAAATCTTAATGGGGTTCACAGAATACATCTACTTACCAAGTTTCAACAGCATAGTTCTTATAGTTTCGGAAAAAAGTGGCTGTGACATACGGACGGACAGACAGACAGACATGAGGAATCTATAAGGGTCCCGTTTTTTGCCATTTGGCAACGGAACCCTAAAAAGGTTAAATGTGCAAATATAAAAAATATGCTATTAACCAGCATTTTAAATTTTAAAAACTAAAGGGTAAAAAATATACCGCTAAAGTACTCATAGGTATATCGGGAGTCAAATAGTTAAAACATAATTGTTATGATACTGTCGGAAGTTAACGCGAATGTCACACATTGAAAAAAAAAACTATTTTAACGGAGTCTATCGCGATTTATATGCTGTTATATTATTATTTACCCGAAATTTCAGTTACTTTTCAGCAGTCATAATCACGGGGAGGCTGAAGATGGTGGTTGTCTTATAGTTTGAAGTGTAAGTTATCTTAATGTACCCGTACTGGTACTATTTACGCAGAATGAGGACACAGTGTCATGAAGTCTTGTTGTATTTTGATTTTTCTTGGAATTAATTTAGTGATTGACTGGGTTCCAACAACCTTTTCTATTAAAATTAAGATGTTCTTTAGTTTCAATAGCCTCGCGGAGTATTGTAGGTAGGAATCGATTTTCTTTAGCGAGTATCTGAGGTTTGAATTTTCATTTTTCGTTAACAGCTAACGGTTTAGAACAAATCGCCACAGATTTTGTCTTAACGCTATAAAGCGAACATCTGATCCGAGCAGTTTATCTTCAACTGAAGATTAAGACGGAAAAAAGTAAGAGCACCATTAAAAAATGTTTGTGAGTTGTCACAGCGAAGAAGGCTCACAGCGGCTCCGAGATAAATTATGCTCAGTTTTGAATTTCTTAATAATATTCAGCGCGCCTGATATGCACAAAAGATATAGTATTCGAAGAAACTCGTGATTTGAGTAATAATAATAATATGATAATCGAACAGAGGCTACCCTACTACAAGTACGTACCGGAAGCCGTACTCGAAAACGACCGCACCAAACTCTACTGGGACCGGTCCATCATCACGGATAGGACTATTCTAGCGAATAGGCCTGATATCGTGCTGATGGACCGGGCACAGTCACGGGTATTTCTTGTGAACATCACTATCCCCTATGACGAGAACCTCGTCCGTGCCGAAGCAGATAAAAAGACCAAATATGTGGACCTGGCGCACGAGGTTACCAACATGTGGAGGGTGGGGTCCACAGAAATAGTCCCAGTTGTGATCTCAGCTAATGGTTTGATCCCAAGGAGCCTCTCGGTTCATCTTGAGAGGCTCGGGATCGGTGGGAAGTCGGTGGCAGTCAAGATGCAGAAAGCGGTCTTGCTCGACAATGCCCGAATATTCCGGCGATTCCTCTGCCAATCGGCCTAACGCCCCGGCCGACTGTTGTCCACCTCGCCGGGGTTATCTTGCCACCTCTCTCAAACTAGGGGAGAGGCGTGAAGTACTCTAATGGAAATAATAATAAAATATAATAAATAATTGTATATCCCTCGGAAACTGGGGGGTCGTGGCTTTCTAAATGCTAAGAGCCTTCATAACGGCGAGATATACAACCTTAGAGAATATTTCCTTCAAACAAATACAGATATGCACCGTGATGTGATCGCAGCGGATAATGGCTTAACCCCTCTTGCGTTGGCTAGAGAGAACTGGCGCAAACCTGTGGTACTAAGTATTAATGATCGAATGGATGTATGGAATAGCAATGAGTTGCATGGACGTTTCTATTGGGCTCTCCATGGGCCTCATATAGATTTACCAGCATCTGTGTCTTGGCTACGCTTCGTTGACCTATTTGGGGAAACCGAACACAACATTTGGTTGACATAAACCTGATATTGTGTGGATAGATCGATCAGAGCGCTGCGCAATAATTATCGATATCACCATACCACATGACGACAATCTTGTAAAAGCCGAAAAAGAAAAACAAATGAAATATTTGGATTTGGCTCACAAGGTTGTCGACATGTGGAGTGCGGATTCGGCAATATTGTCCCGATAGTTGTTTCGGTTCACGGACTGATTGCCAACAGCCTCGATCAACATCTTAAGAGGCTCGCGTTAGGTAGTTGGGTCAAGGGCTTGATGCAGAAGGCAGTGCTCCTCGACACGGCACGTATTGTGAGGAGATTCCTCTCTCTGGAGCCCTAACCACCGGTAGCTTGGTCCCTGTACCCGATGCCGGTAGGCCACTATTTTTTATATTTTTAGATATATTTGTTTTCTTTTGTATAGAATGTATTTAAAAATATAGGTAGGTGGTAGAGTCAAGCAACAGTCATTTTGGCCGTTGCGTGAATGGGACGTCTCGACCGGGGAAGCACCACCCTCTCACAGAATATCGACGCCAAGTAACAGTATTTGAACTGTTGCGTTCCGTTTGGTGAGTGAGAGTGCCGGAGCCCAAACTCCTGTCCCATCCCCTCCCAAACTCCTTTCCCATCCCCTCCCAAACTCCTTTCCCATCCCCTCCCAAACTCCTTTCCCATCCCCTTTCCTTTACAGGGTTGGCAGCGCGAGTGTGACGCCATTGGTGTTGCACACGTCCGTAGGCCGCGGTAACCGCTTCCCATCAGGTGGGCCGTGTGCTTGTCTGCCACCTTAGTGGTATAAAAAAAAATATATATAATTTAATATGTATTTAAGTTTAATAAAGGGAATAATAATAATCAGAGGAGTATTATGTATTATTATGTGTATAATTTGAGTAAATTGGCTAGCCGCGATTAGCACACTAAAGTAACAATAATCTTAAGTTTTAAACATCTGTCTCATTAATTTATCCTACTTCCAACTTGGTTTGTGAAGATGTTTGGATGTTTGTTACTCAATCATGCTCTAACGACTGAACGGATCCGGCTGAAATTTGGTGAAGGGATAGATTATAGTCTGGAATAATACATAGGCTTTATCTCGGAAATAGGTTCCCATATACCAGCCTTGGAATATTTCCTTTTCAACAATAAAATAATCATCAAAATCAGTTCATAAACGACGAAGTTATCCGCGAAAGCTCATAGAAAAGGTAAATAAATAGATACCGTCGAATTGAGAAACTTCCTCCTTGTTTGCAGTCGGTTAAAAAACAGATAGACAGAGGAATGTTTGTTATTTAATATTTATATATCAACTATTTTTGCATTTATTACACAACTGCTTACAAAACTTGTAATGGTAGGGTTCATACGTATTTGGGAGTTTCTTTATTCGTTTTTCTGAATAGTTCGTCGATTAGAATCGTCTGAATAGTTTTGGATAATTTATCGTTAGAATCTTTAATTAATTCTTTTTTTTTATGACGTTTGACTTCTATCTGACCTGGTCGTAAGTGACGATGTGGTCCACGATGGATCACGTTTGCCTAGAAAGAACCTATTCACTCGAGACTTAAACGACACTTGCTCTTTTGAAGAAATAAATTTTGGCAGTCAGGGTTTACAATTTTCTTTATTCTCTTTTATAGTGTCAACGCCAAGTATCCTTGCATAACATTCATAAAAAGATCACCAGAACCAGCCTTTCATACGTTTATAACGTAAACACATCGCTATTCGTGCACACAATATATTTAACAAAAGTGTGACTTGATAAAATAGCGGTTTAACAGCCGGCCACGTTAATGGATTCTACAGTTAACTCCCTCACCAACAGAAACGCCCACTACTTAAAGAAAATTGACGTAAATTAGTTGCAGCCGTCGCTACACTAAAAACAAATTTATTTTAAGCCAACCCTCGACTTTGAAAGGCTTTTAAAGGTAAATTTTGTAAAACAAATTGTGTGTACATTCAACAGCAAACTTGTTACTTCAATCACAAACAATATTAAAGCAGTAACTTATAAATACAAAGGTTTTCATTAGTTTTCAACTAACTGTTCGTTTGAAATAGTAAGAATACATTCAGTCAAAAAAGTATCGGTAATGGATGATTTGTTTATGGTTCCAAATTCAAATGTATGTTTTTTTTTGTTGTTGTTAGATTGGCACAACTGTTTTCCATTTTCGCGCGGACTTCAAGTTGCATCTGTTATTTATATTAAGTACAGTGCTGTTTTTAGTCATATCATATCTAGTGTGAATAGCAAATTTCATTATGGACAAAATCATCGAACAAAGACTTTGTCTCAAATTTTGCATCGCTAATAGAATTTCGTATTCAGAGTCACTGAAAATATTACAGAAGGCTTACGGTGAATCGACTTTATCAAAAACACGTGCTTGTGAGTGGTACAAAGCATTCAAAAGCCTTCAAAATGTGATGGAAGATTTGCCTCGCTCTGGTAGGCCATCAACGTCTGCAACTGAGGTTCGCAAAAGTGAAGGAAATAGTGACTGAAAATCCTCATTCAACTTTGAGAGAGTTAGCCGCTGAACTTTCTGTATCTCACGAGTCGATTCTAATCATTTTAACTAATCATTTGGGTATGAAACATGTTACCGCTCGGCTAGTCCCAAAAGACCTGAATTTTCTCCAAAAACTCAATCGCATGAGAGTCGCTGAGAACATGCTAGAACAAGTCAATTTCGACCCAACATTCATGGAACGCATTGTTACTGGTGACGAGATTTGGGTTTACGAGTTGTATATGCAAACTAGTCAAAAAGCTTCGGAGTGGCGCCTTCCAACTGAACCGCAACCGAAAAAACCACGCCAAAATCGATCAAAAGTCAAAGTCATGTTGATTGTTTTCTTTGACTATCGCGATGTTGTGCACTCGGAATTCTTGCCAGAAGTTCAAACGGTGAATAAAGAATATTTTTGAGCGTTATGCGGCATTTAAGAAAGCAAATTCGACGAAAAAGTTCAGATTTCTGGAAAGAAAATTCTTGGATTTTGCACCACGATTTTGCGCCTTCTCACAAGGCCATCATTGTGAACGAATGTTTGATCAAACACTCAACAAATACCATCGAGCATCCACCATATTCACCAGATATGGCTCTAGTCGACTTCTTTGATTTTCCTAAACTCAAATAACCACTTCGTGGCACCCGTTTTGAAACGGTAGAAGACATAAAGGAGAACTCGCGGCGAGAACTGACCTCAATTCCGGGAACAGCGTTTAAAAAATGTTTTGATGATTGGATTATTCGTTATCGTTTCTGAAAGAGCATACTTCATTATGAAAATATATTTTTCCCAAATTTACGGGCCACATAACAGCAAGAAATTGCGACAATACGTTTTCTCGTCCTACTAAAGTTGCGTATCTCTAGGTTTTTATCCTATTCTTTATTATCTAAACAGCATTCAATGTCTTGACCATATAATATTATAAGTCGTATTCTGTCTGCGAATATATTCGCGCCTCTGTTAGACACACGTGATGATTTATTCGTTCTTGTAAATATATTCGTGGATCAATCTTCTCCGCGAGCTGAGCCGGTAACTTTTGTTATGTTTTATTTATCCTTTGCCACAGCTCTGAACGTACGAATTATTTTTTCAACTCTTTTAAGTTTGGCGCTATTGTCTCGACTAGAACGATTTATGTTATTACTTTTCAAGTTTGGTATTGAATTTCAAGGGCTGTTTTCTTGTTCATGAAAGTAGTGATAATGTACGTAGAAGGTAGTATATATTGATAGATGAATGCTTATTTTGCTCATTTTACTTCGTATGAATTAGATAATTAACTGATTCATTATATAGAGTACTAATGGATTAATTATATCGCATCACGCTTCAATGCAACATTCATAAATACACAAATATGATAAATGATAAAAAACATTGACGAATGATGAATATTGACGTCGTAGATCGATCATACAAAAATATACCGAAGCTCATGAAAAGAGGCTTCATCATTATGTGAATGTCGAGGCAATCCAGCTCCTTGGCATCACGAATATACCTTTCTCTTGCTGTGTTGTTTTTCATTAATAGATGTAAATCATCCATATATACTATTATAAAAATGTAAACTATTTGTGACTGTAAATTGTAAATATTTTCTTTTTTAAAGTGGTGTTATGTTAAATGATCGTGTCATCTTGTGTTTGTTTGTGATGGATGCAAAAACTACTGACTGGATTTTGATGCGGCTATTATTAGAAAGGCTTTGGTCAGAGTTAAAATTTGCCTTCCTTTCTTTCTTTCTTTCAGAAATCACCAAAAATTTATAACCGACCTCCGCGCGGGCGGAGCCGTGGGCATCAGCCATTGTAATAATATCTGCTCATAATATATTTGATTATATATATACCTTCTCTCCAGTCAAATTCTGGGCGTGTAAGGGGTACCATTGGTATCTCGAGAGACAACGTCAACTTTTAGCTGGTACACCTGATGATCATCAGATGAGGTTCTGGCGCAGGTTTTCTTCTCGGGGTGCTCACAAGATGAAAAGCGGACCCTGACCTCCGAGCTGAAAGACTTGAATACATCCAAGGATCATCGCTGTGAGGATGTTAATGATCTCACCAGACGAACTCTCTATGAAGAGTTTAACTATAGACATTAAAAGGAACTTATTTATTAACATGATCTTGTTTTTGCCACATCTTATCTATGCTATTATAAAATTAGTCGTCTCTGTACATTGGAGATATTTAAATAAAAATACCTGATTTATGTTAAATGAACGATTCTGATCACAATATTTTTAATTCTTCTGTATTTGTCTGTTTATCTGTTTGTTTGTGATGGACGTAAAGTTTTAGTTCTGTTTTTAGGGTTCCGTTGCCAAATGGCAAAAAGCGGAACCCTTATAGATTCGTCATGTCTGTCTGTCTGTCCGTCCGTATGTCACAGCCACTTTTTCTGAAACTATAAGAACTATGCCGTTGAAACTTGGTAAGTAGATGTATTCTGTGAACCGCATAAAGATTTTCACACAGAAATAGAAAAAAATCCGTTCCCGCAGGGGGAACGCACAGGTAGATTTCGTGAAGCAATTAATATTATTTTATATAGAGAACTACGGACTTTAAACAGTTTAATTTTTTTTTCTCGAAAACGGTAACTTTTAGCGAAAAACTTTTCAGACATTTATTTTAGACTTAAAAATGGCCTATCGATTAAAAATGTTTCCGACGCCAAGAATGTTCACCGGTTAGAAGTTATGATTTATGACCGAAAAAATTTGGTTTTTCCCCCCTCCACTTTTAGTTAAAGTTTTAATCTTATAGGTTTATAATTAAAAGTTGTTGGTATTCATGTATACTATGGGATAAAATTAGAACGGTTCGAATATCTTTCATGGAACGTGAAATTTTGAGGAAAAACTGATTTCACAAAAAGTGAGGTCCTACCGTCCCCTTAGGCCGGATTATACCCGTTCACGAACTTATACTAAGTTTACACCCAAGCAATTTTTGACCGCAGTTTGAAAGCGATCGGGGCAAAAATGCGACCGTGAGAGTACCGCAAATTTTGGGAAGTGGAACCATACATACTTATATATGTATAACCGCGGTAATGGACTGCTGAGACGAGGTCTCGGGTTCGATCTCAGGTTATACCATGGCACACACCAATGACTTTTCGATGCTTTTCGAAGTTATGTGTGTATTTATCGCAGGTTTATAAGTGCCCGGTTAATGGCAATAGGCTCGCCACCTATTACATTGGGACCTAAACATAAACTGGCGAAATGTGGGTGCTAACACCTCTGCCTACCCCTTCGGGGACATAGGCGTGAGTTTATGTTATGTTATGTTATATATATATATATATATATATATATATATATATAAACTTTTTGACCAGTGGTCATTTCGGACTCAGGGGGTCATAACTAGACCTCCTATGAAGATTTTTTTTTTTAATTCGACAGTAGTCAAGAAACCAATAGGTAGATCGATTTCATTGAAATCTATCTAAAAAAAAACAATAAATTTTGGGGGTTCCCATTCTTAGAACTGAAACTCAAAAAATTTTTTTTCATCTATCCCATACGTGTGTGATATCTACGAATAGGTCTTCAATAATGATATTGAGGTTTCTAATATGATTTTTTTCTAAACTGAATAGTTTGCAAGAGAGACACTTCCAAAGTGGTAAAATGAGGTCCCCTCCCTGTAACTTCTAAAATAAGAGAAGGATAAAACTAAAAAAAATATATGATGTACATTACCATCTAAACTTCCACCGCAAATTGGTTTGAACGAGATCTAATACGTAGTTTTGTTTAATACGTCATAAATCGTAAACCGCAATTTACCTTTCATTCAATCAACTCAAATATAAAAATTAAAAAAAAAACATTATTATGTTGCTGCTGCGGAACCCTTAATGGGCGAGCCCGACTCGCACTTGGACGCTTTTTTTTTCTATTAGAAAGGTCTTGATCAGACTTAAACTCTGCCGTATCGAGCCCGACTCGCACTTGGACGCATTTTTTTTTATTAGAAAGGTCTTGGTCAGACTTAAACTCTGCCGTATGTTTGATCGCAATGGTTAAGTAGAACCAGAGATATCACTAAAAAACGATAACCGTCCTCCGCGAGGACATGATCTAGTATGATTTTTATTATAAATTCACTGGAAGCTCTTCCACCTCAGTATAGAATTATCTATAGTCTATCTATCTCAAGATATTCAATAGTTACATGGCCGTAAATCACTAGCTGGAAGCTGTTAATGGCTGTGGACGTAAATCAGAGGGATTTTGGAGCTAATCGAAGCACCAAGAATTAACTGTTGTAGTGCAGGACACGACAAGGAATGAGGTTTTAATCATTTATATTTAAAACCTATTCCTTTGTTTGGCAAATGGAACAGCGTTTAAACCTTATGCAGTGCAGAATTTTTTAATCTTACCTATTTTTACTTATATTTTCAGAGTGGAAACCTCCGAGTGCCACCATGCCTTGATCTACTTTTTTGGAGAAGGATATTTTTATAAAGATCGGCGATAGCCCAGTGGTGTACGTTACGGACTGCCAAGACGAGGTCTCGAGTTCGATCCCCAGTCGCCCCGGGCACACAATTCTCTGAACTTTCGTGGTTATGTGTGTATTAAGAATGTTGATTATCGCTCACTTAGTATTGTGTCCGGTAGATGGCAATAGGCTCGCCCCCTATTACATTGGAACTTAAACATAACTCGCGAATCGTGGGTGTGTAATACACCACTGCCTACTCCATCGGAGATAAAGGGGTGAAGTTATGTTATGATATTTTTTTATTGAAGTTCTCTTCATCGCCGCTGCGAACAACTACAGTTCCTGTCTGTAACTGATCAGAATTACGGTTGGTTGTGCGGAGAACAGCCAATAATGGTAGAACTTATAGCCAAGATTTATTTTTTATTATTGTTGTCATGACGTCATAGTTCAACATTTATCATTTCATATCATTGAGAATAATAGTTTTATGTAAATTATATAAGGATATATTTTTAGGATAGATAGATATTCACAATAAAAATCAAAATCGAAACGCGTTGTTTTATGAAAGAAATCTTTTTTTTTACTGATCAATAATATTCTATATACCTGATGCCCGCGGCTCTGCCCGCGCGGAGGTCGGTTATCGTTTTTGAAGTTATACTTCTTTTGGCGTGTTAGGAAAAAAAACCGGCCAAGTGCGAGTCGGACTCGCCCATGAAGGGTTCTGTAGCAGCAAGTAATTTTTTTATTCCAGTGGTTTAAATGAAAGGTAAATTGCAGTTTACGATTTAAGACGTATTAAAAAAAAACTACTCACTAGATCTGGTTCAAACCAATTATCTATCTAAACCTATTATTTTAGAAGTTACAGGGGGGGGGGGGACACATTTTACCACTTTGGAAGTGTCTCTCGCGCTAACAATTCATTTTAGAAAAAAAATATATTATAAAGCTCAATATCATTTTTGGAGACCTATCCATTGGTACCCCACACGTATAGGTTTGACGAAAATTTTTTTTTTGAGTTTCAGTTCTAAGTATGGCGAACCCCCAAAATTTATTGTTTTTTTTTCTATTTTTGTGTAAATCTTAATGCGGTTCACAGAATACATCTACTTACCAAGTTTCAACAGCATAGTTCTTATAGTTTCGGAGAAAAGTGACTGTGACATACGGACGGACAGACAGACAGACAGACATGACGAATCTATAAGGGTTCCGTTTTTTGCCATTTGGCAACGGAACCCTAAAAATGATGAGAGTAAATTTTTACGATGCGCGCGCACACCATCGTGTAGACTCCCTAAAACCTAACCCACCTCCAGATGACCTAGAAACTTGATATTTGCCATCAAGGTAGATTATGAGGCATATACGAAGGAAAAAAAATCCGTTCCCGCAGGGGGAACGCACAGGTAGATTTCGTGAAGCAATTAATATTATTTTAGGTAGATTTCGATGAAATCGATCTACCTATCGGTTTCTTGACTACTGTCGAATTTTAAAAAAAAGTCTTCATAGTAAGTCTAGTTATGACCCCCTGAGTCCGAAATGACCACTGGTCAAAAAGTTATATATATATATATATATGTATGTATGGTTTAAATTTTTTTCTCGAAAATGGTAACTTATAGCGAAAAACTTTTCAGTCATTTATTTTAGACTTAAAAATGGCCTATCGATTAAAAATGTTTCCGACTGCAAGAATGTTCACCGGTTAGAAGTTATGATTTTTTTCCCGAAAAATTTTGTTTTGTCCCCCCTCCACTTTTAGTTAAAGTTTTAATCTTATAGGTTTATAATTAAAAGTTGTTGGTATTCATGTATACTATGGGATAAAATTAGAACGGTTCGAATATCTTTCATGGAACGTGAAATTTTGAGGAAAAACTGATTTCACAAAAAGTGAGGCCCTACCGTCCCCTTAGGCCGCGCCCGGGAGAGGTTCAGAACTCTCCCGGCCCACCGAGCCCGCAACATGCTCGCCGCGCGTCGCAGGCGACTCAGGCGCCGGAGGTCGCTCAACGACCTCCGTCCTCCATGAGCGCAGGCCTGGGGGTGGCAGGTGAGGCCGCCTGTCACCCCAGCAGAAGCAGGCCGGGACGGTGGGGCGACTAGCGCCCCTCCCCCAAACCGGGGCAAGACGGGGACACCGTGGTTCCCAAACCCGAGGAGGCCATCTCGATACCGGAGATGGCCCAGGGTCAGTCGGGGTGCGAGGAATATGCTCTATGGGCAACCTTATACCCCGGCGTCTGCAGACCCGAGACGGCGTGCGGTTTTAGTCGGTTCAAGCCCGACACAACTGCCCCCGCTGGCCGGCGGGGGGGTATCCGAAGGGATTTCCGAACGAAAAAAAAAGAAAAAAAAAAGGTACATCGATTTCATCTACCTAAAATGCCAGACTGCCTAGACGAGGTCTCGAGTTCGATCCCCAGTCGCCCGGGCATACACCTCTGACTTTTCGTAGTTATATGTGTATTAAAAATGCTAATGAAAAAATCTGAAAACTGAAAATTATTAATAACTAGTTAATCCCACTGATATCATAAATGTGAAAGTTTGGATGGATATATGGATGTATGGATGGATGTTTGTCACTCAACCACGCCAGAACGCCTGAACGAATCTGGCTGAAATTTAATACAGGGATAGATTATAGTCTGGGATAGGACATAGCCGATTTTTATCCCGGGAATAGGTTCCCATGGGAAGTAGAAACGGGATTAAAATTCAACAGCTAGTTATACTTTAAAAATTATACGTAAGACATTAACCAACAATGACAGAAACTGACATTGATGACATTCTGTCATTGATTTTTTTATTGATTTTCTATTCATTCTGTCATTGATTTTTCTCTTATACCCGGCATAGGCGTTTGTTGGTGGCTGAACTCCTCCGTAACCACTCTCGCGATCTTGACCAAATTTACCACGGTGATAGTGTGGACACTGAGGAGTGTTTTGAAGCGAGATGGTTCATGTCCGATGTACCATTGAGTAATAATCACCGAAAACCAATTTCACGAGCGCGCAGACTTAGCTAAGCGCGGGACCGTAGTAAGATGTCTTATTTTCAAATAAGAGTCCTGCTCGCTCAGCTCAATTTATTTCAGTCGCACCCTGCACTGAATTACTAGTTAAAAGCACTATCAGAAGAGTCATACGTATTCACAAAGGAGTATTATAATATATGATATTTAATCCAAAATTTCATAAATATTGGTTTCAAGAAGTATACTTTCTTACGTGTGTACATATTACACACACTTTTTTGATCATATCTCCAGTTTTGTTCGCCAATTGCAATCAAACTGTACACAACCCAAAGCCAATTCCGTCGATGAGACTTTATCTGCTCAGAAACACGACTTCGACGCAATGGGTGTGTACTTTGGGGGTTTGCTGGGATTGTGGATGTCGCTGTGGTGCTGGTCTTAAGCGGAACACTTATTATGGGCAGCCTCGAAGAGTACTTGAATTTTCCAGAATTAAAGAGAGATTTTTTCATGTATCTTCATTTATTCCTTGTGAAGAGGAGAGAGCACTTCTCGCTTGACTTTCTAGTTGCCGACTGAGGTGTCGAGTCAATTTACAGCGGTTTTTTATACTCTTAATCCAATTAATTCGAATTTTCTAATTGGCCGATCGAACTCTCGCGGCTCGTTAGTGACACCGCGGCTTAACGACTTTTCGCGGATATACCCTAATGGTCGATCGGTCAATCTTACAATTATGTGTTTATTTTCTATTTACAATGATTTATATACCGTATTATGTATTCTAATAGGTAGTAGAAATAAGGTGACACGAAATAGGATACAATTTACACTTATAGATCGGTAAACAATGACGATTTCTTCGTCGCAAACTTATAACTATTATACACGATTATTCCTACAGTTTTTTGTTAAATCAGTTTAATTATATACACTATTACTTATGTACTAACAAAATAAGCTTATATACTAGTTGTTCTGCACACAAACATACAGCAGATTTTAAGTCTGACACAGGACTTTCTAACAGAGAAAATCGCATCCAAATCCGTTCAGTAGTGTTTGCATCCATCACGAACAAACAGATAAACAGACAAGAATTCAAAAAATTGTATTTTTGTGTTTTGAATCGTTAAATTAACATAACCCTAGAATTTTTTAAATAATATCTCTAATGGACACCAATAATTTTCAATTTCAAAAATCATATAATAACCGCGGTAGCCTAGTGCAGCACCTATTACATTGAGACCTAAACATAAACTGGCGAAATGTGGGTGCTAGCATCTCTGCCTACCCCTTCGGGGATATAGGCGTGAGTTTATGTCATGTCATAATCATATAAGTAAAATCTTATTAATTATTAAAACAATATAGCAAATTTCGTGTTCCATTTACTTTCAAACAGTTACTCCAAATTGAATATTACTTTTTGTAAATAAGCCTTCAAAGTAGTTCCCCGGAGGTCTGTCATCTCCCTATTTACGGTCAAAGTCGGAGAAAGTTGGGAATAACTTAAATTGATTTTTATCCATCCCGTGGACCCGAAATGTGTAGCTTTGTATTGAATATATAATGTGTATTTGATTTCTATTTATTTGCTTATCATTTAAAGTCAGATACTATGAGAATAATGACATACAAAACATTGATACCCATGGTGTAATGTTAGAAATATTTACAACCAGATACTTAATAAACAATAATATACAAGAATAGCGACGATTGCCCAGTGGCTAACGTAACGGACTGCTGAGACAAGGTCTCGAGTTCGATCCCCAGTCGCCCCGGGCACATACCTGTAACTTTTCGTGGTTATGTGTGCATTAATGAATGTTAATTATCACTCGCTTAATAATATGCCCGGTAGATGGCAATAGGCTCGCCCCCTATTACATTGGGACCTTAACATAACTGTTGAATCGTGGTTGTGTAATACACCGCTGCCTACCCCTTCAGGGATACAGGCGTGAAGTTATGGAGTTATGTACTTAATAAACAACTCTAAGACATCAGATAGAGAATTACAAGGAATAACAGGCAACCTGAATATTATTTATTGATAAATATTCTATAGAAGAATCTGTAATAAAATTCATATCGGGAGTGCGGAACAAATGCCGAAGATGCTTGCAGAACCTTTTATTGGAAACCGTCCATTATACGCAGCTGAACACCTCAATATTTCACAATAGAATCAAAAACATACTTTAGGAACACTCATAGTATGCAGATCCGTTTTGTACTATTGCACATTGTAGGAATTGTTTGGAAACATATATTATAAGGAATCCGGACCCGTTGCACTTCACTTATGATCTCGACGTGGGAACACGGAGACTTTATTGGTCCCGTGCACAGACTGATGATTGGAACAGTCAATAAATGAAGAAAAATATATTATTTGAAATCAATCAATGAATCAATTATGTCTTTATTGCTGTGTCCCATCGGCATAGTCATCCGTGATGCATACAGCTGTTTGAAGAACTTCTCGACCTCTTCGAGAATCTCCAACCTTATGATGATGGTGCTGCCATCCTTAGTTTTAAGTTTCGTCAGATGGGGCCTTCCCAACTGCAGAACGAACACTTTCGACCCCCTATTTCGCTCAATCGCATTGTGGATGATGCGAGTGTTGAAGCGTCAGAGGTCGCGTCGTATCGGCTTTTTTAATTCTTTCGTTTCGTCGGTTTTCTCATAAATGCTGCTAGTGGTTTCCAGCATCGCAAAACCATTTTGAAGTTTCAGTTTACACTTTTCAGACCCTAGAGCTTCTTAGAGCGGCGTAGGTCGGAGAGTAGACCGTATCATTTGAAATCTTTCAGCCTTAAGATTGATATTTAGAGAGCCTCTGACAAATCTGTGATCACTTCCGGTGTTGAACCTGTTAATCACGGAGACATCTCTAATTATATGCTTACTGTCCGTAATGAAAAAGTCTCTCTCGTTCCTTACCATGGAATCCAGGCTTTCCCAAGTCTACTTCCTATGCGGCTTCTTCATAAAGAAAGTATTCATTAAGAAGAGCCCCTGGGATTCGAGAAAGTTGACTAGCAAATGCTAGTAGTAGTAGGGCAAATGCCCTCTGTAATTTCTGCGCCCCAGTCCATAGGGTACGATTCTCGTGTCGCTGCGTTCTTGTACTCCTACTTTGGCATTAAAGTCCCCCATAACAACGCCGTATGTGGCCTTGGCGGTATGATTAATTGCCTTGACAATGTCCTCATACACGGCCTCGGCGGTTTCATCGGGGTGAGTCGAGGTCGGCACATATATCTGTATCACCTTCAGGGAACGCCTGTTAGTGATGTTTAGGACAAGATACTTTCGTATCTCGTTCTTACGTTTATTTATAACCGTTACGAGTACTTTGAAGTTTATTTGTAATACAACGAAAGTAAAATATTTACCTACTGTTTTAGCAAAATAGCACAAAATTAATATTATGTAGAATCGATTATTAGAAATACCGATATACAATTTCAATGTAACTATGTACTGTGCATATGTACTATTAAATTTGTACAGTAGCTTTATGTAGGTTCTTGATTTCTAGACAGGTGATGTATTACAAATAAATCACACACTTCTTTGTGCCTTTAAAAGTATTTTGTTTAAATATGAGGAGTTTCATAGAGTGTTATCAGAAGTCTAAAAGTCTAGATACTAACTAAGTTATAATAGCCCATAGGTCTCTAAAATTTAAAGCCCTAAATCTATTTATCTAATATTTCTAAAACTCTCTCAATTATTAAATAACAAAGAAAAATACTCTCAAGAGTACGTTTTAAATATTTGCTCTATATAATTAGTGTAAGCATTTTAAAACCTAAATGGTTTCAACACAGAAACTTTCAAGGCAATTAAATGAACAACTCTTATCAAAACAAAAACTATCTATGAACGCAAAGTACTTTCTTGTTCTAAAATTTGTGTTGAAATGAACATGAAATGTATGTGTTAATCTGGCACTCCGATATTCAAAAAATGTCCAAAAAACCAAATGTTTCCGTATTAACTAGGTATAAGTCCGATTTGCAAGTATCTTTAATACCCAAGAACTGCTGAAACTTTTCTCAAACTTGCCACTTCCGTCTGGAAGAGAACGAAACACTATGATCCCTTACTACGAGTCCATTTGAAAATGTAGATATAGTTAGTATAAAATTTAATCCATGTAAGTAAAAAGTTCCTCAAGCAAACATAGTAATATGCTGGCAGAACAAAAACATTTTTTTTTAAAACCGGCCTAGTTCGTGATGGGTCATGCGCAATGTAGGGTTCCATATTAATTATCCATCTATCCACACAACAGAACAAGCATAAATATAATGTAATACAATTGTTATTGAAACAAATACTAATTCTACTAGGGTTATCCTTTCGAGGACTTACCCGGGGTGCCCGGCAATGAACACTTGGGGAGGACACCGTGTGGTCTTAGTCGGTCGGATTCCGAAACGCCCACCCCATCGTTGGCACTGATGGGGTGAAGCCCGTGGGGACTTCCATACGTTAAAAAAAAACCGGTATACCTAATGTCCTAAACGATTTAAATTTAAATCAAAATTTTCCATTTAAAAAGTATCATTGCTCACTTTTAATTATCTGACGAACCTATAGTATTAGATTGGAATGTAATGCAACTCAACCGAATACATTACAGAAAGTTTCAACGATAAACGAGCAGAATACTCCACTTCTTAAATCTATTTTATACTGTTTTAAAATATTTCATTTAGTCTTCTGGACTTTTGATGTGAGATTTGGTATTGTATCATAAAACCTTGAAGCTTCTGTAGTTCATACTTGTTTATAAATACTTGAAAGTAGATTCTGAAAGTTTAAAGTCAAATTGTAAAAGTTATTTATTCATTTAAGGTTATGTACACACACAATCAAAAGTAAAAATAAATTAGTGGATATTGGCTTTGCTTATTTCTATAAGAAATCTCTTCCAGCAGACCTGCGAGAGGAGACTATGAAAATAGTGAAAAGTGTGTAGAAATAATGAGAGACAATATCTATAATTATTTGAAAAAAAAAAAAATGTTCTACGACATTCTACACAGCGCTTTCTAGACCCAAAGTAAGCATAGTTTAACTAGCTTGTGTTATGGGTTCCAGAATGCGGATAAACATACTTATATACTTTTTTTTTGTAAATACATGCATATTATACATAGAAACACCCAGACCAATGCAAATAGACATATTCATGCATACAAATATTTGCACTGAGCGGGAATCGAACCCGCGCCCCCTGTCGTAGCAGTCGAATGCACTACCGCTACGCCACCGAGAGCTACGTTAAATACACAAATCGTACTCCTACTAATATTATAAATGTAAAAGTTTTTTAAATCATGCTCAAGCGGCTAAACGGATCTGGCTGTAATAGCCCACAAGATTTCTCTAGAATTTTTGTCTATCTGTCTGTATGTTACCGCATCACGTAAAAACTGCTGAACGAAACTTTATGTTTTAACAAGCCCGACTTCGCACGGGATTTTTATTGACCGCGTCCTCATTATATAACTTTCACACACAAGTTCAATTACTAAATTAAAAAAGTTATATCGCATCCAATGAACGGAACAGTAGCGCATAAATCGTAATCAAACATATCATCCTCGACAACTTATTACTACTAACTAAAACTTAAACCTGAATTCCATTTTTTAATTTCAATTACATTTAAATTCTTCTAGGAGTGCTGTAACATCAAAAGTTCCCATAGATCTTATTATAAAAATTTTACAAGCCATTTGCCCGCACCGACGCCTAGAGTGCATTCAAACACAGTAATTAATCTCGTTTCATCTGATGAATTCCGCCACCGTAGCAGTGAACTACTCCACACGAGACGACCGACATCTTGCTTTAATTACGAAAAGCTCTTCAGACGTACAGAGAGAAAAGTCGGACGAGCGTGGTTTGTGGTTTTAAGAAGATAAGTTCGTCACCTAAATAAATGGAGTTGAGGTATGAAATGTTTAACTACAAGAATGTATTGTATGACTTAATCTTAAGTTAATTGAGACTTTTCCACCACAAGAGACCGGATCAACCGGGGGAGGTACTACTCACGAAATATCTTTGTTAGATGTTACCAACATAAACTTTAGCAGTGAGTTGTATTCCAGAGCCATTTCCATTGTTAAACGTACATAGGTTACGATAATCGCTTACCTTCTTAATGGCGTTTAAAAGATACCCGAATTTCGGCATCTCGTTTTGAATTGAATGATTATCATTAAATAATTACTGTCAAAGTGTAATACTTGAACTATCTTTTTTATTTCGTAGAACAGTGAATTCCGACAAACGTGAATGTAACAATCTTTATATATATATTTCTTGTGTGCGTGTGTATGTCACTGAACTTCTCCTAAACGGCTGGACCGATTTTGATGAAATTTTTTGTGTGAGTTCAAGGGGATTCGAGGATGGTTTAGATTCACAATTAAATCCACGCGGACGAAGTCGCGGGCACAGCTAGTCATAATATAAATAAGTACGTACATCCAATAGTAATTTACTCTAACATGCGAAATTCGAGATGTTGTCTGAAGACCCGAGACAGCGTGTGTTTGTAGTCGGTTCGAATTCGACATAACCACTTACTGGCCGTCCAGGGGATCCCGCACGAAAAAAAGGGTATGAATACTTTGGTGCATAGTTTATTTAATCCATTTCGGTTCTTATTAGATAATTAAAAATGGCAGTAGTATAATTAAATAATTATGATATGAGATATTTCATGCAATTCAAAGCAATCTCAGTAGTTTTAAAATAACATTGTTTAAAGCTACACGAACATAATTTTATATTAGTCCGGAGTTTAATTCTAGAACATATTATAAAATAAAAGTTAGCGGATCTGCGGCGGAGCACGCCATGAATTAGTAGTTTGTGTATACAGTTGTTGTGCATAATATAATTAATATTTATATATGTATAGATTCATCCTGGGTAGATTAGTCAAAGGTTGGATTGTTTCATGAAAATAAATACACCATTTTTAATTGTGCCTTCTTAAAATGCAGTTTTAGTTTCTCTTTCAAACTGATAAAATTCTTATGATATTATTACACTCACAACAATTCACTTATTCATGACATATTCTTGACAAAAAACTTTCAAAAGATGTTTAATTAATAATAATAATGTCTACTGTGCGGCTGTTGCAGCATGCCGTGTAGCTGGTGTTAAATTTACATTGAACACCACCGCTACTCGACCTAAACCTGCTGTACCAGCCTGGCAGTACAGAGTTGAACGTCGTATTGCCGAAGCCAGGGCGCTCATCGGGAAGCTAATCTGCTTCAGATCGGGCAATTCACGCCCGAGAGTGATGCGCTCTGTGAAAAGGGCGTTTTTGGGGACTGATATTAGCCCTCAACAATACTCGATACATGTCACAGAGCGCATTGACTTTCTGAAGCAGAAAGTTTATGCATGGGTTTATGCATGGGCAAACAGGATTCGTCGGTACAAAAAACGAGTAGAACGATATACCCAAAATCGCATGTTCCAAAGAGATGAGAGGTGGGTTTACCGGAAGTGGGAACAACCCGATGAAGTCGTGGGTGACCGTACTCGACCGGATGCCGACGCTACGAATACATTCTGGCACAGCATCTGGTCGACGCCTGTCAGTCACGTCGAAGGTGATTGGATGGAAGATATTGAACGATCATGTGAGACTATAAAGCACATGGAGCCCACTACTATAGTGACTGATGACGTCACTTGTGCAGTTCGTTCGCTGCCGAATTGGAAATCGGCGGGACCGGACGGACTGCATAATTTTTGGTTAAAGTGGTTCCGAAATTCACATGCTCGTTTGGCATCTCTAGATTCGGGTTCACTTCCCACTTTCTTAACAACTGGCATAACCCATTTACTCTACAAGTCTGGTAGTGCCATGGATCCCAGAAATTATAGACCGATAACATGTTTACCAACGGTTTATAAGCTTCTGACATCTATTCTGAGAATCAAAATTACAACACATTTAAATACAAATTCGATATTCTCTATACCTCAGAATGGATGTAGAAGTGGGGCGCGTGGCACTAAGGAGCTCCTTAGTATTGATACGGCCATTTGCCAACAGGTACGTCGTAATCGCAAGAATCTGGCGACATGTTGGATAGATTACAAGAAGGCCTATGACTCGGTGCCTCATACAAGGGTCCGGACACTGCTGACCACATTCCGAATGCACCATCCACGTTCATCGGTAATGAGGTTGTATATCCCGTGGAAATTGGGCGGTCGTGGTTTTTTAAATGCCAAGACCCTTCATAACCGCGAGATATACAACCTTAGAGAATATTTCCTACGGGTAGATTCCGATATGCATCGCGATGTAGTCGCAGTGGACAATGGCCTAACCCCTCTCGCGTTGGCTAAAGAGAACTGGCGCAAACCTGTAGTACTTGGTACTGCTGATCGCAGGGAAGTATGGAAGGGCAAAGAGCTACACGGAGGCTTTTATCGGGCCTTAAATGGGCCCGATATAGATTTAAAAGCGTCTGTATCTTGGCTACGGTTCGGTGATCTTTTTGGAGAAACCGAAGGTTTTATCTTTGCAATTCCGGACGAAGTTGTAATGACGAACAACTACCGGAAGTATATTCTGAAGGACGGTACGGTTGACATCTGTCGGGCATGTCATCGCCCCGGAGAATCACTCAGACACATTATTTCCGGTTGTTCTCGTCTTGCCAACGGCGAGTACTTGCACAGACATAACCAAGTGGCCAGGATTGTACATCAGCAACTTGCACTTAAATACAATTTTGTAACTTCGGAGGAGCCATACTACAAGTATGTGCCCGACCCAGTTCTCGAAAACGGTCGTGTCACATTGTACTGGGATCGATCTATTACCACTGACAGGACTATTGTTGCCAATAAGCCTGATATAGTGATAATGGATCGATTAGAGTGTCGTGCAATGATAGTTGATATCACTGTCCCCCATGACGAGAATCTCATGAAGGCAGAAAAAGAAAAACAAATAAAATATTTGGACCTGGTCAATGAGATTGTCGACATGTGGGATGTGGACTCAGCTATTATTGTACCGATAGTCGTGTCAGCACATGAACTCATCGCTTAGAGCCTCGATCAACACCTTATGAGGCTCTCGTTAGGAAGCTGGCTCAAAGGCCTGATGCAGAAGGCCGATGCTAGGCACGGCACGCATAGTGAGGAAGTTCCTCTCCCTGGAGCAGTAACCACCGGCAGCTTGGTCCCTGTACCCGATGCCGGTGGAGCACTGTTTTTATATTTTTAAATATATTTGTATTTATATATGTATGTTATATTTATTTATATATGTATATATTTAAAAATGTAATTATATGTATTTAAAAGTTAATAAAGAGGAATAATAATAATTTTTTTTCCAAAAAAGCCTGATACATGATTTATACCTTATTATAAATTCTTAACATTCTTACATTCTTAATTCCTATGCATACGTACGCAGAGTATTATATAGCATCTAATTGCAGCCTCTGTCACTGAGCTAGGCTAGTAGCCTGTATTTCAGTGAGCAGTTGCAACCACCCTGAAGACATGTTGAGTCGTTTAGAAAAATACTTGAGCAGAGGTGTTCGAAAATTACATTTTAAATCAAAATAAATATATATTAATCAATAAAAATTAATTCTAACACATTACAATTTACATCGTATAACTCAGGTAACTTAAATTATTATAAAAAGCAAAAGATAAGAATTAAGTGAATGTGTGTGGGTTTGTGTGTACGTGCATTTGTGTGTATGTGTGTGAAGGTGTGTGTTTTGTGTGTGTTTTGCGTGTGTGCGTGTGTTTACGTGATCCACGAGGTATATTATAAACTCTACGATGTGTACTCTGAAGGTTGGTAGCAATTTCAAACACTTTTTAGGGATTGTCAATAGGTCTTCAGCTTCACTGTAAGTCAATTTATTGAGCCAGGGAAATAACGATTTTTTGAGTTGTGTTTTAGTCAAATGATATATTTCATTTATTTTATTATAAACATATGGACCTAGAAATGGTAGGAATCTGCGAATAAATGACGTTTTAGGTTTAAGAGTACGATCACACACACTGTGGAGTCTTCGTCTTTGAGGCAAAATTGGGTTATATTTCAGTAGGGAGTGCTGTCTCAACACGATACTTTGTTGAGACAGCACTCCCTGTTGAAGAGTGATTTAAATTAAAAGGCAGACTGGTCGTAAGTATATTCCGCCGTATCCTTTACTGAAATAAATTTAAACTTTCTGTTCGGAACGTTGCAGTTTTGTTTTGTTCAGTTTTGACATTTGTATATTTTAGTTCACAAACGGCTTCAAAGTATAACGCTGCCATTTTATTTTTGAGTCAAATGCTTAATAATACACGATGGAACTAACTATGCAGAGAAAGTAAATTCCTCATGGAGACATATTTTAATTTTACAATTTCATACAAGTTCATAAGCTCAGTTTTGGTGTTCAATATTCCATAAGGATATCACTTATTATATTTCAAGGGATGTCACTCGACTGTAACCTGCTTTATAGTAAGCTTGGGTCTACTGCTAGGTGCTGAAATACCTCCGTATACCCCCCCCCCCCGCCGGCCAGCGGGGGCGGTTATGTCGGGCTTGAACCGACTAAAACCGCACGCCGTCTCGGGTTTTCAAATGCCCGGATGTAAGGTAGCCCTTAAGGCATTTCCATCACACCCAGGCTGACCCAGGGCCATCTCCGGTTTCGAGATGGCTCCCTCGAGTTTGGGAACCACGGTGTCCCTGTCTTTGGCCCCGGAAAAGGGGGTAGTGCGCAACGCTGCGCCACCCCGTCCTGCTTCTGCTAGGGTGACAGGCGGGTCGATCTGTCATCCCCAGGCCTGCGCTCATGGAGGACGGAGGTCGTTGAGCGACCTCGCGAGTCACCTCCGCGCTTCGCAGGCTCTGCGGATCGGGAGGGACCTGAGTGTCTACCGCACCCGTTCTGCCGCCTCCTTCTCGAGTATTACTTGCTCGCAGAAGGAGGCAGTGGCAGCCCACGCTCCGCACCGATCTAACCCGGAATCCTAATCGATTGCAATTAAAACCGTGAAATTTCTTCATAACCACCCCTGCTCGCTGGGGGGGGGGGGGGTGAGGTATCCGAAGGGGTTTCAGTCCGGTCACAGAAGAAAAACAAGGCTTCCAGGTTAGATCAAGCGGTCATTTGTTCTAAACCGTGATTACCACTAGGAGGAATTCCAAAAGATTTCAGTAGATACCACCTCCCCGAAAAGAAAAAGAAAATCATTGCGGCTTCTTCAGCTCAGCATTTATCTCGAGACTAGGTATTTTCTAACCACACGCCTAACGATACTTATCTCTGTTGTTGTTATTATCACTGAGCTAATAAACTCAAAAGTCAATCTTAATCTGAGATGGAGAGAAAATTGCAGAATCACCACTTGTCCATTTTATATCAATTTTTATATCATAACACAATTATTAACTTGTCAGCTTTTTAGATTTCGTAATAGAAAAAGTGTCCGCTTTTTATCGTAAATATAATAAAAAAATCACGTTGTCAGCGTCACGTACTGTAGGTACGTGACAAGAACATTATCATCGCTGGATCAGTGCCACCAACAGACGAATTTAAACTAATTTACGCCTTACGAACTGAATAAATATATAACCAGAATGAAAAAAAAGTGAAAAATATTATTTCAAAAAGATGTAAAATTTTGATTTCATTATATACTCGTATTGATTCTATTACAGTGGCCAATATGAAGATACCATATTGTAGGAATGTTGAATGTTTTTTTTCTTTTTGGAAGTGTAAATTTCTATCGGCACATGGAGCACTTTCCATATGAACACTTTTTGGGTGAAGAAAAATGATGAAACTCGCGTTTTTTTTAATTGTCACATCGCCTCGAAATTGTCACCGACACGCCTACGTCACGCGAGACGCTTACCATAATGTTTTTATAACAACACAATCTTAGTTGTAACGTAATTACTCAAGTTTTTCCTTCTGTCGGCACTCCCTGAGTGCCAATGCCTTTTGTTTTAATTTGCATATTGTTATATATTGCACGGCGATTTGTTCGGGGATGCACCTTAATGTAATAGGTAGGTAAAGTGCAGCAGTATAGGCCAAAATGTATGACGATAAGACCATACATACACTTTCCCCGTACTTTTTTTTTTGTTTTCGTGCGGAAATCCCTTCGGATACCCCCCCGCCGGCCAGCGGGGCGGTTATGTCAGGCTTGAACCAACTAAAACCGCACGCCGTCTCGGGTCTTCAGACGCCGGGGTGTAAGGTTACCCATAGAGCATATCCCTCGCACTCCGACTGACCCTGGGCCATTCGCAGTGTCCCCTCTCATAACAGCAGAGGGGTACCTGGAGCGACCAGCCCCCCCCGTGGGCCTTGCAGGCCCGCCATACCCCGACCCCCTCGTGCAATGGGGTCAGCTGGCCCTGAAAAGGGCCGGTTGGTCAGACTCTTGGCCGTTGACGTTGACGCCAGCTACTCCAGAGGAGCAATCAATGATGCGTCATCGCCCACGTTGCCCAGGGTGCACCAAACTTGGAGGTGATCCAACCAGTCGCACCCCACATTGCCCGTACCTATAAACTATGTATCTCTGTACAGAGTGGGCCAAAAATTTTTGCACCTTTGAAACATGAATAGAACTAAAACTACAAATCCAATTTTGTTGGTAATTTATTTAACGTATGTAATAATCATTTTAGGCATAACAACAAGGCTGTCCACTATCTGTTTCCAACGGATACTACGATATTTCGGCCACATGGCTCGTGCAAACCCTGATAGCTTGGAAAAGCTGATGGTAGTTCGACAGGTTGACGGGAAAAGACCACGCGGTCGCTCACCTACTCGTTGGTCGGACGCAGTCAAGAAACTCACTGGCCTGCCAATACCAGAAGCTATCAAGACCGCCGCGGATAGAACCAGATGGAGAAATTTAGTGCATCGGGTTGTCGAAGAGACTGCTACTACTGGACACGACCTTCAGCAATGAAGATAGCGACTAAGAAGAAGAAATAATCATTTAATGTTTTTTTTTTATATGACATCGTCCAAATGTGCGCCGTCTCGTTGTTGGCACTCCTGCAATCGACTACGCAAACTTTGGAAAACTCGCTGACACATGCTGCGGGGGATCGCGGCTATCTCCTCGTGGATATGTTGTTTTAATTGGGATATTGTCGTCGGTTTATTAAGGTACACTCGACTTTTCAGGTATTCCCACAAGAAAAAATCGCATGGTGTAAGGTCCGGGCTTCTCGGAGGCCATGGGATAATATATCACCTCTGCGAGAAATCAATTTGTTCGGAAACATTTCTTTGACTACCGATAAACTCACATTTGACGTAGGGCATGCTGTTCCATTTTGTTGCATCCAGGTCCTGCTGTTGTAGCCTTGAAATTCATGCAACTGCGGCGTCAAAAAGTCTTGCAACATCTTGACGTATTCCGTTGAATTCACAGTTACATTATTTCCTTGATTATTTTCAGAGAAATACGGACCAATTATGCCCTTTGCTGATATGGCAGCCCATACTGTCGTTTTAAGTGAATGAAGTGGCTTTTAGTGTTTAAGGGGAGGGTTGTCCCTGTTCCAATAGCGACAATTGTGCTTATTCACGTGCCCATTGATGTGAAAATGGGCCTCGTCCGTAAACAATACATTCTCAAGGCTAGAAAATCGCCCCAGCATAGTGTCAGCCAATAACTTACGTTGAATGTAATCATTTGGTTACATCTCCTGCACAATTTGAAGCTTATATGGGTGCAATTTGAGGTCCAGATGTAAAATCTCTTAGTATTGCCAGAGCCGCCGAACGCTTACGCGTAGATGATTCTGGATCGCTCCGTGCGGATATTTCGACCTCTCGAATGTTCTCATCACTTCTTCTCGAACGTGGCCGCCCTGTTTTTTTAATATTCTTTGTTGATCCCGTTTGCTCGAACTTCTCGACCCAAGCTTTGATCAAATTAACACTTGGACTTATACGGTGTAATCCGTATTCAATTCTAAACAGGCGTCGTACAGTAACGTAGGAATCATGGTTTTCGTTAAATTGTTTTACACAAAAAGCACGCTGTAGTCCCGTGAAGCGCTCCATCGTGACTAAAATTGCATGCAGTGACGCATATTTTCCCGCCACCCGCGCGCCCCTCCCTCGAACGGTTTTCAAAAAAATCTATTGTTGCTATTTGAAAAAAAAATCGCCCCACCCTGTATAGCTATGAATCTATAAACGCTCACAATTCGGCTACGGCCTGGAATTTTGTATATTATATTTATGTTTCGAAATCCACTATAATTATAGTATGTAAATTGTATTATAAATTCTACTAATATATGACTCTGGGTCGTATTACAACTGGGTTGGGATGGAATTAGGAAGTCGTATGCACAAGTTCATTCGTATCTTGAAAACAACTTTGGACTAAAAGCTCCGTTCCCAAGTCTTATGCAAATGGACTGTCAGGTTCAAGTTACAGCCGTTTGTTTTTCTTTACTGATTTCGAAATGAGAGCATGGCTTGAAAAACGTGAATTTACTTACGGACTCGGAGATGCTTTTAGCAAGCAATTTGCATGGTCATTTCTAATGGAATGTACATAAGCGATTTCAAAATCTGTTTGAGTGTAAGTATTTTGATTTTGTAGCCGACATAATTGAAGTGAACAATTCTTTAGGAGCGTTGAGCACTTTCCATATGAGTATTTTTTGGGTGAACAAAAATCATGGAACTGCGTCATCGTCACCGAGATGCTTTCAATAGGTAAAGAAAGAAATTTCTATAGGTATACATAGATATACGCATGGTGATAACGATTCAAAAAATACATACATAATTGTTCAAGTTTCCAATTCTATCAGTACTCGCGGAGTGCCACTATTTTTTTCTATAAACAAACAAGTTGAATAATGGTGGTAGAAATTTGATGACACAAATTTGTCACAAAATTCGGCCGGGTAGGTACCACCGTGCACGATTGCGAAAAACCCTCCATAGTAATCAAATTTCGGTTTGATTGCATTCAGGGGTCAGCAAGTGCATAGCCGGGCAGGGGGATTGTGGTCGCAGCACTAGTGGGACCGGTCGGTGTCACGCGGTGCTGCGACGACAATCCTCTTATGATGAGGCCGTCAAGCTGACTGCCACCATTGTTAACACGGTACGTGTATGTAATGGTGACCCTCTTTCCTGAGACTTTACCTTCAGCTTACGATCAGGCGAGGTGAAGTCAAATTGACGTGTTCTAAATAAAAAAAAAAAAAAAAAAATCCTGAGACGAGCTCAGCCGAATACAAGGGATTTTCGATTTTGCGTTTTTTTTTCTTTATCTTGCAATGGTTCAACCCAGCAAGAATCTATTACCGAAAACAGCAACTCAATAGCTCATCTCCTTCATACCTAAAACCGTGACAGAAAATTGGCAAAGACGACACCGACGACGTCGACGACAACTCGATAGCAATAGGGCTTTTCTAAAGAAAATCCCTAAAAAGAGCAGACGTTTCTCTTCTGTTTTCGCAGAAGTTCGTCTTCTATTCGTTTAAATCTGTTACTGAGAATTCTTTAACTACAACTGTGCCACTGAACCAGAATTATATGTACGACTATGTGTCGGAAAACACAGTATCTAACGAATGTGGAAATTTACGCTTCTAACCTGTAGCGTCGATATAAATGATTATCCCGTCATTGCAGATTGCTGTTCCGTTCTGCACTCATCATAATTGATTATCATTATCATCATTATCTACGCGTTAGTCCCGCTCGCAAGTTGAGCAAAAGTCAAATTCAGGTAAAAAACAGGTACAGTCGGGGTGCGAGGGATATGCTTTATGGGCAACCTTACACTCCGGCGTCTAAATACCCGAGACGGCGTGCAGTTTTAGTCGGTTTAAGCCTCGGGCTTCCGCCCCCGCTGGCCGGCGGGGGGGTATCCGAAGGGACTTCCGAACGAAAAAAAAAGGTACATAGATACTCATGCCGTAATCAACTATCTATTTCTGATGCATGACCATAACTTTATATTTTGACTCTTATCTAATTCACAACCAGTATAAAAACATCTAAATATGTTTGTCATCTGTACAAGGTGGAAACGTTAAGTGTGTTTAGCCGATTATTTAGTCAGATTTAAACATATTGCAAAAATGATATGAAATCTGCATCACTTAATCTATAAAAAGTCAAAATATAAAACTGTTTTTTTATTTTATTTCTTTTAACGTTTCTACTTGTCAGATTAGTGAATAAACCATGCATAAGTAAATTAATTGGAGCCGCAAAAATACAAATTTTTAACACACGACTATTTAATTTTTTTACTTTTTTATGTCATTTTGTAGACTAAACGTTAGAGGTTTCAGGTTAGTTTTATAATAACTTAAAAATTGACGAAATAATTGTCTGGACCCACCTATGGTTAGGTTAGGTTAGGTTTAGTTTTACCGCGGTCGCGTCCTTCTGCGAGGATGTCATCTCGCAGAAGAAGGCGACGGAGAGGATCAGAGAGGCAGACGGCCTCGCGGATCCGATCCGCCGCCCGCGAGCTGGTAGGCGTGCGCGCAGATTCCTGCGCCTCATGCCGCCCTAGTGAGGCCGCGGGTGGATGGGCCGGGGTTTGCCCTCCACCCGCAGTAGAGCCCCCCGCGAAGGGGTGATGTCCCGGTGTGTCTGGACATCGCCTAGAGACGGGCCCGCACCGCACCTTGCGGGCCGGCGCATGAGTGTTCCGTCGATGAGTGCGTAGTATTTCCGACGGTTCACTCACTAAGTCGCGGTGTATGGCACACGGCAGGTTGTTTTAGTGAGGTGAGAGCCCCACATAACCGCGCGGCGTCCCCGCATTTTTTCCTGCCTGAACAAAAAAAAAAAAAAAAAAAGTGGCATATAAGTTAATCAACTATCTATTTCTGATGCATTACCATAACTTTATATTTTGACTCTTATCTAATTCACAACCAATATAAAAAACTCTAAATATGTTTGTCATCTGTACAAGGTAGAAACGTTAAGTGTGTTTAGCCGATTAGTTAGTCAGATTTAAACATATTGCAAAAATGATATGAAATCTGCATCACTTAATCTATAAAAAGTCAAAATATAAAACTTTTTTTTTATTTTATTTCTTTTAACGTTTCTACTTGTCAGATCAGTCAATAAACCATGCATAAGTCAATTAATTGGAGCCGCAAAAATAAAAATTGTTAACACATGACTATTTAATTTTTTTACTTTTTTATGTCATTTTGTAGACTAAACGTTAGAGGTTTCAGGTCAGTTTTACAATAACTTAAAAATTGACGAAATAATTGTCTAGACACACCTATGGTTAGGTTAGGTTAGGTTAGAGGCATATAAGTTACCTCATAAAAAGACATTTAAAAAACAGTATATGTTTTTAGGGTTCCGTTGCCAAATGGCAAAAAACAGAACCCTTATAGATTCGTCATGTCTGTCTGTCTGTCCGTCCGTATGTCACAGCCACTTTTTTCCAAAACTATAAGAACTATGATGTTGAAACTTGGCGAGTAGATGTTTTATGTGAACCGCATTAAGATTCTCACACAAAAATAGAAAAAAGACAATAAATTTTGGGGGTTCCCAATACTTGGAACTCAAATTTTTTTTTTTCATTAAACCCATACGTGTGGGTATATATATCTATGGATAGGTCTTTAAAAATGATATTGAGGTTTCTAATATCATTTTTTTCTAAACTGAATAGTTTGCGCGATAGACACTTCCAAAGTGGTAAAATATGTGTCCCCCCCCCCCATGGTAACTTCTAAAATAAGATATTTATAAAACTAAAAAAAACATGTGATGTACATCACCATGTAAACTCCCAACGAAATTTGGTTTGAACGAGATCTAGTAAGTAGTTTTTTTTTAATACTTCATAAATCGTAAACCGCAATTTACCTTTCATTCAATCAACTCAAATATAAAAACTAAAAAAAACATAATTATGTTACTTGCTGCTATGGAACCCTTAATAAAAATGGAAAATAATGGTCACGTCAATATGGCTTTACCTCACCTGGTAAGCTAAAGGTTAAGTCTCAGCTATGGGGGTCACCATTACAGACACGGATAATGTTACAATGGTGGCTCTCAGCTTGACGGCCTCATCAGATGCTTTTTCACGCCCCGCTTAAAGGACACGGGACTGAAGAAAGAAGGAAACACACGTGCTTCAATTCATTTCACTAATCTATTGTGTGAAAGCAATGGCCGCTGTTTTAGATCCCACCAGTAAGAAAGAGCAACCATAACTCAAAATCACTTTCAAACTAAAACTACATGTTGAAGATTAAACTGTTTTAACTGATTGATCTGATGAACTGATCCCAGGGATATCCGGACAGGAATTGTCATCAGCAGGCTACGTCGAACTGGCGGACATCGCGGGCTCAGCAACCACCGGAATAATGGACACCGTGCGTTCCAAAACGTCTAAGCTCAATAAAGATGAGATTGCAGTCATTGGGCAACACGTCGCCAATGCCGGAGCCCTAATCACATCGCTTATATCCAGATTGGCAGCGGCTGAGCAGCGCGCAATGGTGGCGGAAGAGCGCGCAAGGAATAACACACCAGGGTACAACAATGGTTCCCAACCTACGCTAGAGGCGACTCTCCCGAGAAGGGACTTCGCAACAGCCCTGAGATGTGGCCGCCAGGTGGCGCCTATACCAATCCCCGCACCCACCGGCCCAACCCTCGCCTTTGCCCCTGCAGAGGAGGGATCCCTGAAAACCGCGGAGGAAACCAAAACAGAGCTAAAACGGGCTATCAATCCTTCTATTATAGGCGCTCAGGTCACCAACGTCAGGAAAATTGGAGGAGCACGTGTGGTTGTCCAGACCACAAATGTCCAGGCAGCAAACCGGCTCAAGGAGGCCGCTCCAGCAACATTGAAAGTAACGGAACTCAGCCGTCGCCAGCCCCTGGTTTGCCTTAGCCCGATTGACGGGGACCCGAAGTTCGATGAGATCATCAGCGCGGTTCACGACCAAAACTTCAGGGACAACCCGAAGTGGACCAAAGAGGCCCTTGGGAAAGCCATGCGAGGAGCGTTCAAGAAAACTAGAAGGGGTGGCGCTGCTGTTGCGGCAGTTTTTGAATGCTCCCCTGGGTTGCGACAGGATCTGGTCGAGCGGGGGAAGCTATACATCGGCTGGCAGGTGGTGGAAGCCACCGACCTCGTTTCGGTAACGTGCTGCAACAGATGCCAGCAATATGGGCACCCAGAGCGACACTGCCGAACCACGGAGCCTACATGCTCCAAGTGCGGTGCAACCGGACACCGTGAGCCAGAGTGCACCAGCGAAACCTCCAGGTGTGCCACCTGCCACAAATTTGGACGTGGAGAGGCGTCCAGCCACCGGACTGCTGCCCCCAGCTGCCCTGCGCGGAAATACGCGGAAAACCGAACCATGTCTATGACGAACTATGGATGAAAGCCGATCTATTAAGTGTGGGCAGCTGAATCTCGGTAAGTCTCTGAGAGCCACCAGGGAACTGCCGGCGATTGCGGACGACCACGGCCTCGACGTCATCCTAGTCCAGGAACAACATCCTGGATCACTGGGAATTATCGAAACCGGCCCATCCCCTATGGCGGGCGTATATGTGCACACCCGCTCGCTGCCATGTGTGGTGGTGCACCTCAGCAACGAGCATTGCCTCGTGGTCGCCTTAGGCAAGGACAATGTCACCATGGCCTCAGCCTACTTCCAATACAGCCAAGATGTAGGCCCGCACTTACACCATCTCTACATCACTATAAGTGCCACCAACGGCAAACGATTGATCACATATGCGTAGACAGCAACGCACATTCGCCGCAATGGCACAGCTACCCGCGGCACTACACTGGCCGAGGCAGGGAGGCCGATCTACGCCGCAACCTGGTAGAAGCATTCATCGCAGCCCACGACCTGAAGATCGCTAATGCTGAGGGCCAGTTAGCCACATTTAACGGTCCAGCGGGGGAGTCAAACATTGACATAACGCTCCACACCCGAAGTGCAGTCATTAACAACTGGGCGGTATGGGACTGTCAGAGTGCCAGTGACCACAGGCTGATCACGTTTGACGTAGCCACCACCAACCAACGCCGGTCTCCCAGCGAACGAGCCTCGCTGAGCCCCGAACCGGTGCGCTACCGGGACAGGGGGGTGCATTGGCCCGGCTTCCGATCTGCCATAGCGGTGCGAGCAGGACTACTCCGCCCTATCGCATCTGCTGAGGTTCTAGCTGAGGGCTACACCAACATGATTATCCGGACCGCGGATGAATTTCTGGGCCGACAAAAACCGCGGAAGCCCAACAGTTATGAGTGGTGGAGCCCCCAGCTGGACAGCCTCAGATCCAAGCACAATAGGGCCTGCCGTAGGTGGCAGGATGCTAGGCGTGCAGGAGGTGGTAAGGAAGCTAATTTGCGAATGGAATTTCATAGGGTGAGAGCGGAGTATAGATGGAAAATGGGGGAGGCTGAACTCGCGTTCTTCCGCAAAACAGCGGACCTGGGCAACCAGGATCCCTGGGGCCTGGCCTACAGAGCTGCTAGCGGTAGGCTCAGGCCACCCAGCAACGTCCTCAACGCGATTAAACTTTCATCGGGTTTCACAGGGACGGTAGCTGACGCCATGAATGGAATACTGCGGTCGCTGTGTCCTGATGATGACAACTCTCGGGACACCGCGCACCACCGGCAGATCCGCATCCTGACCTCGGCCACCCCCTCGGGCAGCCACACACCTGCCCCAAACTGTGGGGAGCTGGGGCAGATTATACGACGGCTCCCGAACACTGCTCCCGGGTTGGACGGCATCAGCGCCACCATTGTAAAGCAGGCGTGGAGAGCGGCCCCCATGGAGGCCGCATTCGTCTTTGCCAGGTGCATAACCGATGGGATTTTCCCCTCCATCTGGAAAACTGGCAGACTTTTGGTCCTGCCAAAATGTAACGGCAAGCCCCCCACTGATCCAAAGGCATACCGCCCAATCACGCTCCTGCCTGTGCTCGGCAAAATCCTGGAACGCGCCGTTCTTAATTGCTCTCCCTTCATCAGCAGCCAAATCTCCCCGAGCCAGCACGGATTTTCTCCGGGTAGGTCGACCACCACGGCATTATTGACTATGATGCGTGCAGTGAAGGACAGTCCTTCCAAATATGTCCAGGCTATTTTCCTGGACATAGCTGGCGCCTTCGACTACGCCTGGTGGCCAATGATACTCACAAAGTTAAAAGGGCGCGGATGTCCCCCCAACATATTCAAAGTCATTAGGTCCTACTTTGAAGACCGACGGGTGGGCCTTTTCGTTGGCGACCAGGCGGTGTGGAAGGTCCAAACCATGGGCTGCCCCCAGGGCTCGGTACTGGGCCCCTCACTTTGGAACGTCCTCATGGATGACAGCATGCGCTTGCCGCTGCCATCGGGGGTCAGTATCGTCGCCTACGCCGATGATATCACGGCCCTGATCGAGGCGGACTCGAGAGCCGAAATTGAGCGCAAAAGCGCGGCCACTGTGGACCTGCTGTGCGGGTGGGGCTCTCGAAACTGGTTGTCCTTCTCCCCCGGCAAATCTTCTACGATGACCCTGGGGGGCAGGCTCCAGCGGCCTCCCATCATTAAGATGGATGGCACCTCGATCAGGAGCGTGAGGTCCGCGACGGTTTTGGGGGTAGTCCTGGACTCTGGCCTGTCCTTTGCAGAGCACGCAACGAGCATTGGGGAACGCGCGGCCAAATGCTTTGGCAAAATGAGTAGGGTATCGGCGTCCACCTGGGGCGTCAAATACAGGGGCCTGCTCGCCGTGTATGGGGGTACCTTTGTCCCCACCGTCACATACGCTGCGGCGGTGTGGTACAGGAGGGCCCTCATGCACGTCGTCCGCAGCCCCCTACTTCGAACGCAGCGGCAAAGCCTTATACTCCTCACAAAAGCGTATAGGACCACCAGCACCAATGCGCTTGCAGTACTCGCGGGGGTACTACCGGCAGACCTGGAGGTGATCCGTGCTGGGGAACTGGAGGAGGCTCGAATTAGGATTGCTGCCGAGCACAGGGAATCGTGCGGGCGGCTGCAGGAGGAGCTCAAACAGTGGAGGGCGAGCACGCGCGCGACCGCGTTACGGGCCTGGCAGAGACGCTGGGACACAGAGGAGAAGGGGAGGACAACGTATCTCTTCTTCCCTCTCGTGGAACAGCGGCTTTCATGGCATTGGGTCGAGCCGGACTATGAGCTGTCCCAGCTCCTCACCGGGCATGGATGCTTTCGAAAGAGATTGTATGACCTAGGCCTTGGCAGCGAGAGTGAATGTTTCTGTGGTATGGAAGACGAAGACCTACACCATGTGTTGTGGGTCTGCCCCTTGTACGCTGACATCCGCGCCACCATGTTAAGTGAGGTGGTTAGATCGGAGGTTGGGCCTATGTACTGTAGCGTCCGGGGGTTGGACGCCACAATACCTCGTGTTGGTAATAAGATAAACACAGAGGAAGAAATTTAAATGGGCATTTATTAATTCAACAAAAGCTTCCTATATCGGGTTTAGGGAGGTTTTTACGCGTATATTTTTGTATTAATGCGAACTAGGGAATCGCGAACTCCGCTCAAGGACTGAGCCTAAATTTAATACATTGATATCTTCTCTTCGGCCGGCGGACCCGGGCGGCGCGTCTAGTCGCCCGCTGTCAGCCGCACAGCCGAATGCAGCTCCACGCAGCAATTGTTTTTCTTCCCTACGCTCTATTTAAATCAAAAAGTAATTATTTTTAAACTCTGACACATGATGGCCAGGTAACCGCAACGTGGTGTGAAATGAGGTTCAGACACCACAGTACTATTCGGACCTGGTAGGCACACCCCAAAACTTCGGCCGGCTACGGAGCTTTGCGCATGTTTGGCACGAAAGGCGCAAAGCCCAGGAGGTTCCCTAACGGCGAGCAATTTCCGTTAGTGTGGCGTGCTGCCCCAGAAAGGGGAGAGTGTACAAGTAGGAGGGCACCAAAAAATTTGTAGGGAGTCAAGAAATGCGCGCCCGCAAGGCAGTCGCCAGTAGGGCGCGCATCTCCCAAGATTCGGCCCGTTATAACCAAGATGGTTGGTAGGGCCATGGGAAGGAGGTGGGAAAGAAGGTGTTGTTTTAACTGATTCCAGAGTTTCAAACAAAAAGTGAATTACGGAGTATAAAGCAAAGAGCTTCTACTTTACTAACCTAAGCACCTCATTAGAACAGAGCTTCATGAATGTAGCTGAAATATCCTGATTAACATTCGACTTTGTGTATACTGACATTAAATACTATTTCGAATGACCTCCTTCAATGCTAAGTTAGCGAATAAAAGAAGAAATCGTGTTATCAATATGTTTGTGATATCAAATTTTAGAAAATATTATCTTACTGCTAAGGTACATACGTATTGGGGTGCTTGGTTGGGGACCTCCACGCGGTGCACCCTGGGCAACGGAGACGGCAGCGCCTCTCTCGTAGGGTGGGAGAGACGCTGCCGCCTACGGCCAACTCCGACCGAGGCGAGGACGGCCCTGTTGAGGGCTGTCCGGAAGCTTTCCACGTGTCCCTCTGATTAGCAGATGGCACAGTGGAGAGCAAGTAAGGGGGCCATCTCGAAACCGGAGATGGCCTAGGGTCAGTCGGGGTGCGAGGGATATATGCTCTATGGGTAACCTTACACCCCGGCGTCTTAAGACCCGAGACGGCGTGCGGTTTTAGTCGGTGCAAGTCCGACATAACTGCCCCCGCTGGCCGGCGGGGGGGTATCCGAAGGGATTTCCGCACGAAAAAAAAAAAAAGGTACACGTATTTTGGGGTGCGAGGGAAATGTGTTATGGGCTACACCCCGGCGTCTGAAGAACCGAGACGGCGTGCGGTTTTAGTCGGTTCAAGCCCGACATAACCTTCCCCGCTGGTCGGCGGGGGGGGGAGGGTATCCGAGGGGATTTCCGCTCAAAAAAAAATTGAAAGGTCCATTACGTATTAAAACTAATCTTACTACTATTAGTTACAAATGCAAAAAATTGGATGAAAGTATGCTTTTTGGGCTTATTATTCAATCTCGCCAGAACAGCTGAATGAATTTGAGTTTAGAAAAGCAAATAGATTATTTTTATCCAAAGAACAAGTTCCTGTAGTAATTCACTCACTATTTAGCAAGAATGAAAAATTGACAAAAATGTTCTGCATTCTGCATTAGCTTTCAAACAGCAATTGTACATTATAATTTAAAAGTAGCACAAACACAAACTCTTTCAAAGGATTCTGTGTTAGTTATACGTTTGTCATTAAATTCATCACAAACTTGAAAAGAAAGCAGGCACTTGGCTCTAAAACACGGAGATGAAGAGGATGCATAATGTGAATGACAAACTCGCATATTATATTAATAGGCAGCGCGGCAGAAAGAATGTTTACTGTCAAAACCAGTGCACTTAGTAATAAATGTAGCTTTGTTACTGTATTTTTTTTAAATATTCTTGGACTTAAGACACCAACTAAGCAGAGCTTGTCATGTGGGTTCTAGAATGCTGATACAAAAAGTATTTAAGTATAAATACTTTTTTTGTAAATAAATACATATTATTCATAGAAACACCCAGACCAATGCAAATATACATATTTGCACTGAGCGGGAATTGAACCCGTGACCTCTGAATTAGCAGTCGAACGCACTACCGCTATGCCACAAAGGTCGTCTATATTTTGAATTCGTGCTACCTTTTTTCGCTCTTTTATAACGCTTGTATATCATTTCAACAAGTCAGGGAAGATCAAAAATAGATTTTCGATAACTGTTCAGCAATAAATAAACAAAGAAATGAAAAAGCAGTCTGTTATTCTAATTATATTTATAAACATAACATAAACATAACAAAATGACTATAGTGGGTGAGAGAGGGTGGGGGGAGCAATTACAAAACAGTGTAAATTCAACTTTTTCTGATGTTATTATTGTAAATTTATCATTAGGTATATTGTTTATTAGGTTTATTATTGTTTACTTGCTCGCCGCGCGGCGCAGGCGACTCAGGCGCCGGAGGTCGCTTAACGACCTCCGTCCTCCATGAGCGCAGGCCTGAGGGTGGCGGGTGAGGCCGCCTGTCACCCCAGCAGAAGCAGGCCGGGACGGTGGGGCGACTAGCGCCTCTCCCCGAAACCGGGGCAAGACGGGGACACCGTGGTTCCCAAACCCGAGGGGGCCATCTCGAAACCGGAGATGGCCCAGGGTCAGTCGGGATGCGAGGGATATGCTCTATGGGCAACCTTACACCCCGGCGTCTGTAGACCCGAGACGGCGTGTGGTTTTAGTCGGTTCAAGACCGACATAGCCGCCCCCGCTGGCTGGCGGGGGGGTATCCGAAGGGAGTTCCGCACGAAAAAAAAAAGGTATATTGTTGTCTCTATGGCGTGCGGTTTTAGTCAGTTCAAGCCGACATAACCAGCCGGCGGCGGGGGGATGTCCGAAGGGATTTCCGCACGTAAAAAAAAGGTATATTGTTGTAAGTTCAAACCAACATTAGTATTACAATATTATACTATAGACTTATTATATCAGATTGCAACTACAAAACGTTTCGTGGAAATAATACTGAGCTAATTTCGAGCAGATAATTTGCACGAAATCGTGCAAAAAAAATCATACGATTTGCATAAAACCATGCAAATAAAATCCATTCAATTTGCATAAAACCATGCAAATAAAATCCATACAATTTGCACAAAACCGTGCAAAAAAATCTATACGATCGGCACGAAGTTATGCTGAAACCGGTGGACTGGTATGATAGGTTTAGTGACCGTAGAGGAAGCTATGAAGTTAGTGAGGATGGAAGCAGATGGCAAGTGGTTTACCCCTGAGAAATAAAGACTTGAGTATATGTATGTGTGTATGGATTTTTATACAGGCCCTAAATTAAACAGCCCGGAAGCAGTATATTCTACAGGCCCCAAATGATTTTTATTTACGTCCAAACAAAACTTTATTTAAGTAAAATGAATTATAAAATGACTAAGTTTTTCACTGTTTTGTGGGTTTTAAATGTTTTTACAATAGATTCAATAGCTCTTTAGTTTATTCTTTAAGAGTTTGAAAGAATGTATTTTTTTATACCACTCAGGTGGTATAAATTTCTGTAGAAGTTTTAGGTGTGTTAGTTTTATCATTATTTTATTTTAGAAGTTACAGGGGGGGGGGGGCACATTTTACCACTTTGGAAGCGTCTCTCGCGCAAACTATTCAGCTTAGAAAAAAATGATATTAGAAACCTCAATGCTTTATTTCTAAAATTCTCAATGGATGAACTGGTTGTTGCGTAAGTTGGTGGGTGGGTAAGGTAAGGTCGACTGTTAGGTAGACTGTTCAGTGACGCAGTTGTTTAACATTCACTTTAAATGAAGTCTTAGCTTTGCAATACTGATTACATATACGTATATACCTCGGGCGCACACCTCTGACTTTTCGTAGTTATGTGTGTATTAAAAATGTTGATTATCGCTTGCTTAGTATTGTGTCCGGTAGATGGCAATAGGCTCGCCCCCTATTACATTGGGTTCTAAGCATAACTGGCGAATCGTGGGTGTGTAATACACCTCTGCCTACCCCTACGGGGATACAGATGTTAAGTTATGTTTCATGTATGTATGTTTCATGTATATACCTGTTATAGTAAACCGCGTTATAGCAGCGCTTTACTAGCGGCCGTCCCTCCATTCTTTACTTAGAATAAGAGAGTATTCTGTGTATAACACACTGGCGTGCTAGCTATCTCGCTCGCGCTAGTGTCCAAAGTAATCACTATCTCTCACTCTAACCTACTCCCGAGCTACCGTAAGTACGCGGCGCTTCCGCATCCGCAGTCTGAGATAGCGCACGCGCCGCCTGCCGAACCTACAATGTACGAACTATGTCTACGAACTATGTGACTATTATATGAGTGATTCGCTAAGTTTCTCGTGTTTCATTACATATGAAGACCCGTACCTCATATATGGTGCCCAAGTGAGAAACGGCTGCCGCTGCGTTAATATTTCGTAGTGTGTTAGGTAGTGTACCGCGGAGAAAGAAAAACAAGATGGAGACTCGTAGTCGAAGCAAAACACGTCGGGTCGAGTACGCCGCTCAAGAAGCGTCGTTTCCCCCTGCCGACTCGAACGCGTAGGTACACGAACAACGAGCCCACCGCTAAGCTAAGCCCCAAGTTTCGGCAACGCCGAGATGATGACGCCCCAGCACCATGTGCGAGGCGCCGATGCCGGTGCGCCAGTAACGCCAACTCCGATTGCGACGACGTTTTCAGAGGACAGTGTTGGAGCTATCATCTCCGCCATGCAAATGTCGCAGACCCAAGCTGTACAAGACCTAATCAGAACTATGGTAGGTACATCCACCAGCCCCACAGATGCGGCTACAATGGCTCGATGTAGGGCCACCTTCGGAGGCGTAGCGACGGAGCCTGTAAATGAATTCATTGACAGCGTTGACAGTTACGTTGAATGCTGTAAGGTAACAGATCAAAATATTTTAAGAGGTCTTTCCATGCTTATAACCAAGAATGGTGCCACTTGGTGGCTCGGCATCAAATCTAATATCAAGAGCTGGGCTGAGGCGAAAGACAACCTAATCAGCACACGCATTTGGAGATCGTCGCCCACCCCATATATATATATAGAAATATTTAATAAGGAAGAAATTAGTTTATATCGAAAATAAGAGCCAACTTCGCTAAATTACCTAAAGGGAGATTTATCTGAGAATGCTAAGTTGGATATTACCTATGGCCTTTTAAATTCAAAAATAAAAGGAAAACTACGACGAGAAGACTTTCATCTTTTGCCCAACTTCTAGAAAAATCTAGAAATATCAAGGACTGCTACGAGGAACTACGTAAAGCAGCGCGCAATGTACAAGACACTCCCACCGCCCCTCCCGCGGACACGTATAGCAACAGAGCCGCCATCGTGCCCGATGGCCGAGCCGCGCCGCAGCGGAGCCACGTCCCGCGCTCACCGCGCCAGCGCAGCCCCCGACGCAGCCATCAGCTGACTCCACCGCCATCGCCACGAGGAACAGTCGCCCTCAGTGTATCTACAGCCGCCCCGGTATAATCATACACGAGACAACTGTCGTAAGTTGGCAAGTCGAGGTGAGTCAAACTTATCTAACATTACAGCTGAAGTGCACGATGACAATGGTGAAATGGTCAAAGAAAGCTTTCATAGTATCGAGCTTCCGTGCTTGCCTACGGTGAAAGGTCACAATAACAAAATGTTCAGCTTGTCCTAAACGGTATTTACAATCAAACAAAATTAATGCAAATTGTAACACATACAGGGCATGTTTGTGTTACATATGTTATTCATTCATATGTTGGTCTGATTTAAAGTGGCGTAAACCGTTTTACAGGTAGTAACTGAAAGTATGGATTCTCTTGGATCTCATATTTTATCGCCAAGTAAATTTTTATTATCAACCATATACGAGTGTAATAAAACATAGATAGGTACATTCGGTATGCGTATGTAGGTAGGTTCATAAAATGAATTTGTAACAAAACGGTTTCTCATTGGTGTGTTATAACTTTTTATTGCTCTGTTACCAATTACGTCTGTATTTTTATTTTATAGTACGTCTGTAAACACACGCCTGCCAACTTACCGAAGCGGGGTAAAACCCAACCCCACCAGGCGAGGCCGCGGGGGCGGCCAAAGTCCGCCGGCAATCCTGGGGTTATCCTTTCGGGGGCTTACCCGGGGTGCCCGGCAACGGACACTTGGGGAGGACACCGTGCGGTTTTAGTCGATACACGACATCACCACCCCCGCTGGCCGGCGGGGGGGGGGGTATCCGAAGGGATTTAAGCACGTGAAAAAAAACAAGTTGAATTCCTGAGACGAGCTCAGCCGAATACAAGGGATTTTTTTTTTCTTTATCTTGCAATGGTTCACCCCAGCACGAATCTATTACCGAAAACAGCAACTTGATAGCTCATCTCCTTCATACCCAAAACCGTGACAGAAAATTGGCAACGACGACGTCGACGACATCGACGACAACTCGATAGCAATAGGGCTTTTCTAAAGAAAATCCCTGAAAAATAATAAAATCATATTTTTTTCGCCAATGTTACCCATTACATACTTAATAACGCTTTAAATGTTAATGTATACATTGTTAATGTTAATCTAGAAGATAAAGAAAAAAGTTATAACAGGTGTCATGTAAGACAGACTTCAAATAATCGCTGTCCTGTAAAGTACTGATTTTGCAGAAGTATCGTTATTCGATATCCTAGCTATCGAAAAATAAATATTTTGACTTGAAGACGCCTTAATATCATGATTGGAATAGATGATATCATTGTACGGTTTCCTTTTTACCTTAATTTTTTCAAAGATTGTTATGAACGCTATTGATGTAATCGGATAATATTTTAAGATGAAACCGTAAACTGATCTTTGGAAACCCTAAGGGTTAATTTTTAATCATTGTGCAAAAAATTCAATGCATGAATATGTCTATTTGCCTTGGTCTGGGTGGTTCTATATGTATAATATGTATGTATTTACAAAAAAAATGTATATAAGTATGTTTATCCGCATTCTAGAACCCATAACACAAGCTAGTTAAACTATACTTACTTTGGGTATAGATAGCGCTGTGTAGAATGTAGTAGAATATTGTATTATTGTATTGTAATTACATAACGCCATCTAGACCCAAACTAAGTAGAGCTTATAAATCTTAAGGCTTTCACGGCCGGTGTTGCATGTAGAATATACTGCTTCCGGGCTGTTTGGCCGTGCTCCATAGGAAACTTGTGTTCCAAACGTTTCGTCGATCACTGCGGTCGGCATCTGCAGTGGTATAGGTCGGGACGCCGACGAGTGCGGAGAACTCTCCTCGGCTTCGACTGCGACTGATTTAGAGGCTCGAGTCACTGGTGTATTTATAGGCGCAGTTGGAGGGGTGAAACGACGTGATCGATCCTCATTGGTCGAAAGCTGTCGGTTTTAGTTTTATAATCTCTTTTTTTAGAAGTTACAGGGGGGGGGGCACGTTTTACCGCTTTGGAAGTGTCTCTCTTGCAAACTATTCAGTTTAGAAAAAAAATATGTTAGAAACCTCAATATCATTTTTGAAGACCTCCATACATACACGTATCGGTTAGATGAAAAAAAAAATTTGAGTTTCAGTTCTAAGTATGGGTAACCCCCAAATATTAATGTATTTTCTATTTTAGTGTGAAAATCTTAATGCGGTTCAAAGAATACATCTACTTACCAAGTTTCAACAGCAACAAAAAAGTGACTGTGACATACGGACGGACAGACAGACAGACATGACACATCTATAAGGGTTCCGTTTTATGCCATTTGGCGACGGAATCCTAAAAGTTATAAAAAATACATTATTATGTTACTTGCTGCTTACGGAACCCTTAATGGGCGAGTCCGACTAGCACGCTTTTTTATTTCATTATTTTTGTACACACACGATAATCATTATCGTGTGTGTACAGAAATAGATAAAACTACTAAAACTAATAACATAAATAAAATTAAGTAAAGGATGTACAAAGACGATCTTAACTCAATATGAATTCTCTCCCAGCAAACCTTTGAGTAATAGAGGAAGAATAGTTTAAGAAAGGGTGGTCTAAAGGAAAGAAATGCTATTACTCGAAGCGATTATAGTGCGAACGAAAGCTATAAAAATGAAACAGATTTTACTTTTACAATACTGTTTTATACTGTTTCCCGTGGCTTCGCCCATGATATACTTCAATTCCTCGTGACATCTAATTAACCTATACGTATATTTATTTACGACATTTTACACAGCGCTTTAGTAAGCATAGTTTAACTAGCTTGTGTTATGGGTTCCAGAACGCGGATAAACTTACTTATATACTTTTTTTTGTAAATAGATACATATTATACACAGAAACATCCAGACCAATGCAAATAGACATATTCATGCATACAAATATTTGCACTGAGCGGGAATCGAACCCGCGCCCCTTGTCGCAGCAGTTGAATGCACTACCGCTACGCCACAGAGGCTGTCAATTATAACATAACATGTTGTGTGTAAGAGGCTGTCAATTATATTATATAATATGACTGTAATTTATTAGTTTTACAAGAATGTATGGAAATTTGCCCGATTTCTTGACAAATATGATTACTACTCCGCTCCCCTGAATGGTAGCGTGATGATATATAGCCTATAGTCTTACTCGTTAAATAGGCTATCCAACTCTAGTACAATTTTTCAATTCGAACTCGAAGTTCCTGTGATTAGCGCTTTCAACCAAACAAACAAAGTCTACAGCTTTATAATATTTAAGTATATATACATGAAACATGGCGATGAGAGCCAATACTAAGCATTTAACCACATGCAATCAGTAATCTCGCTAAGACATTTTTATTATCCTCCTGCAGCTGCTTAGCAGTTAAGGAGTCGGCCGTAAGATCGAGAGATCCCGGCTCCGACGTGAAACTACTCCTTACCCAAGCAATTTAGCTTAACTGGAAGGTTTAACAGGAATAGTAGAAGGTAGGAAGAATAGTAATTAAAAAAAAAACGAAGTTAATTGAAGAAATAAAAACTGATGTAACTAATTCTACCATTTGCACAATTTAAAATGGTATCGATGATAGGTTACCAAAGTTTAAGTATATATATTAAATCCGCAACAAAATAAGCTAAATAAAGAATAATGACATTCGAAACACGGCTTTAATAAAGTCTTACAGACCCTTTGACGAAAGTTTCGATACTTTGATACTGTAAGGAGCCCATGAGCGGAATAATCTTGTTCAGATAATGCAAAATATCAGAGACACACAGCCATTACGTTACCTTATGTAACGATACAATAATGGTATTCTCAGTACCATGAATCATATTTAGGAAACGATTGTAAGGGAAAATTGTATTATTACATATTACAAAATAAATAGTAGCACCTAGAGTTGCTGCTGCAAGGCACCGCAGTCTCTGCAGAGTGACTCGCGCCGCCGCTTTAGATTGAGAGAACCAGAGAGATGAGCTGATGAGAATTACTTATCTATATATTTAATACTATAAAATTTAAAAAAAAAGCCGCGGTAGCCTAGTGGTATGGTAATGGACTGCTGAGACGAGGTCTCGGGTTCGATCCCAGGTTTTACCATGGCACACACCAATGACTTTACGATGCTTTTCGAAGTTATGTGTTTATTTATCGCAGGTTTATAAGTGCCCGGTTAATGGCAATAGGCTCGCCACCTATTACATTGGGACCTAAACATGAACTGGCGAAATGTGGGTGCTAGCACCTCTGCCTACCCCTTCAGGGATATAGGCGTGAGTTTATGTTATATTATGTTATTAAATATTGTATTGTTGTACGTAATAGTACAAAATAATTTAGAGAACAGTTTCTAAATTGAAATCTCAAATGTTATGTACGAAACTTCTACGTGGAGTAGCTCTGTAGGGTCATATGGGAGGCTGGATACTGTGGACAGATTAAAATCATTTGAAAATTATTATACGAGTTCATTGCGTCTCGTGCCGCAAAAGGTTTCCAGAAGGGAATTTTACAGTCAAGTTATGCAGGACTACATACATGTTTTCAATTTAGTAATTAGGTACCATGAAAATCGCGGCTTGCAAAGACGTTTGGGGACACCGTGGTTCCCAAACCCGAGGGGGCCATCTCGAAACCGGAGATGGCCCAGGGTCATGCGAGGGATATGCTCTATGGGCAACCTTACACCCCGGCGTCTGTTGACCCAAGACGTCGTGCGGTTTTAGTCGGTTCAAGCCCGACATAACCACCCCCGCTGGCCGGCGGGGGGGTATCCGAAGGGATTTCCGTACGAAAAAAAAAAATGTACGTCTATGTGCTTGTTAACAGGCAACAGATATATAAACTTATAATTGAAGAATACAACTTGCTTAAACAAATTATAGACCCAATGTTTACAATGGTACAATGGTTTAAATTAAACTGGTATATCTGAACTATAAATAGAATACAATACTTATATTTGTTGTATCATCTATTAATATCAACACTTGTCATACTTTCTTGTCAGACGTTAGTAATAGTCCTCGTTATCAATTAAAGCTAGTGGTATAAATGTAGTATTTATCAATTTCATAGTGGATTGTATTTTAAAAGTAAATGAAAGTCAAAATGTTGCCTACAATATTTTTATCGGACAGCTCGGAAAAGTATTAATTTTATTTTGACAACAATTAAAGTAGATGTGTTTCCAATATTTACAAAGACTTGCTAGTATTATATTTATTTGTAATCTTAAACCATAATGAGATAAAAACTACAAAAAAAAACGATAATATTTAATATTCGGAAATCGGTCCCAACTTTACCGAAAGAGAAACCGAAAATCAACAATTTCAAAACACCATTCTCTTTAGATTCTAACTTAAATATGCTTCAATAAACCTAGTGAACTAGTGAATCACTGCAGCCAAGTTTCGCAGCTTTTTATTGTCCTAGAATTTAAATAAACTCGTCCAGAATATTCTTTGTAGGCAATTTGAAAAGTTTCTTTGGAAAAGAACCAAGCCCACTATCTGTTGGGACCAGCGATAAAAAAGAATACAGATTTATTATGATCCTAATTATTCAAATTCCCAAGAAAAAAGGCCTGGCATATTTAAAAGTGTGTGCTGTGGGCACCACACAGCACACACTTTTAAATATGCCAGGCCTTTTTTCTTGGTGCCTAGAATAGCACCACTCCAACTCTTCCCGTGGGTGTCGTAAGAGGCGACTAAGGGACATATCCAGGGGCAGCGGGCAGGCTCCACCATACTGCGATCCCAACCCGCCTGCCCAGCGTGGGGATTATGGGCATTACCCCCATGAAGAAAACAGCCAAAAGATGGCCCCCCGTTCCCGTCCGCCTCGCTATCCCTGGTCATGGTAGCGGCCATGGTAACGGAGGGGCAGGGGGTGCTAAGAATCTCCGGGCTATACACTAGGCTACCACACGTTTCACAAACTGTCCCTGGTTACGTATAACGGACACACTCTGAGGCTTGACCATCATCTAGCGCAGTTGGAAGTGGAGTTAGAGAACATTATATGGCATGTTCTCGAGTTATGCGAAGTCTGTAGAGAGGGAGAGGACACAGTAACCCTTGACTCGGGCCATCTTCTCTACTTTCGCGAGGGTGATAATGCATCGGTCTTGGCATGAATTTGGATAAAACCAAAGTCATGATCAATGACCACATTGATCCAGGACCGGTCGTCGCGGATGGCCACCTTCTTGAAATTGTTTCTTAGTACACTTACCTCAGGCAGATTGTGCATTTAGGTAAAAGCAATTTTGAGAAGGAGGTCAAGAGGAGGATCCAGCTAGGCTGGGCAGCGTTTGGGAAACTACGTCGAGTCTTCGTCATCCATACCGCAGTGTTTGAAAACGAAAGTTTTCAATCAGTGCGTTCTACCCGTAATGACCTACGAAGCTGAGACGTGGACACTCACGGTAGGGCTGATCCACCAGTTCAAAGTCGCTCAGCGAGCTATGGAAAGAGCTATGCTCGGAGTTTCTCTTACGGATAGGATTCGTAACCAATATATCCGACAGAGAACCAAAGTTATCGACATAGCTCAAAGAATTAGCAAGCTGAAGTGGCAGTGGGCCGGCCATATCTCGAGTGCCATTCTTGAGTGTTGACCGCGACTCGGCAAACGTAGAGTCAGCTGTTAGACGGATTAGGCAGTTGACAGATGAATCTACCGGTAGGCTGGTATACTTTAGTTACTTCCATAGTCTGATATCCTATGGAATACTACTTTGGGGGAATGCAGCAGATTTAGAAACTATCTTTATATCGTGTCGTGTCTCGAATCAAACCGCACGGTGGCCTCCCCAAGTGTCCGTTGCCGGGCACCCCAGGTAAGCCCTCGAAAGGATAACCCCAGGGTTGCCGGCGGACTTTGGCCGCCACCGCTGCCTTGCCTGGTGGGGTCGGGTTTTATCCCGCTTCGGTGAGTTGGCAGGCGTGTGTAGGGCACACACGACACGCCTCCGCCACGGCCTGCTTCTGTAAGGACGGCAAGTCGGCCAACTGCCGTCCTCAGGCCCCGATCATGGAGGTCGGTAGTCCCGGGCGTAGATGAGTCTGCGGCGTCCTCGCCGCAGACTGCGAAACTCGGGGGGCAGGGCTCCCTCTCCGCCGTCTCTTTCGCGCGCATTACCTGCTCGCAGAAAGAGGCGGCGGCGTGCCACTTGCTCCCGTCGGAGACCACGGCCCTCACCATGGTCTCCAACGAGAGAACGTCCACGCCCAGGTCCGCAACGAGATCCCGGCGGCTGGCACTGCGGCGTTGTCTTCCGGTGAATGCGCCACAGATACTTACCGAAACACCCGTGTCCGGTAACCATCTGGCACATCCGGTAGGAGAGGTCCCCATGGTCCCTCTCCAACCACTCCTTCATGATCGGTCTCACCGCCGCAATGGTAGATTCCCCCCACCTTGGGTGCTCAAGTCGCACCCTCCATGTCTCCATGAGTTCCCGGTGGAGCTGGGACCGCTGAGCCCTGATTTCTCGGGGCTCCGGCCTATGGCCCCACTCCAGCGCCTCCTTGCGCCACTGGTACAGCAGCGCAAGGGCTCTCACTTCCAGGTCCCATGGAGGGGTCCCGGCTAGGAGACATGCCGCCTCGACGGAGATCGTGCGATACCCCCTGATGACTCTGACGGCCATCGCTTTTAACGGGCTGTTTAATACAGCCACATTGCGGGCTGCCAGAGTCTCCGCCCATACGGGGGCCCCGTATAGGGCCATGCTTCGCACGATCCCCAGGTACAGTCTCCTAGTGGGGGCGTTGGGTCCCTTAACTTTGGGCATCAGCCGCGATAGCGCGGCCGCAGCCCCCCTCAGTTTCGGGACCAGACTTCGGAGATGAGGTCCGAAGTCCCATCGGCTATCGAGTACGAGCCCAAGGTACTTCATCGTGGGCTCGATGCCGATGCTCACGCCCCCTACGGTTATGCTGGTTCCCGCAGGTGGCCCCTTCCGACGCCCGTGTCCTTGGTATGCCTGAGAATAAATTTAAAACCTTTGTTAAGACCACCTTCTGTAAAAAAGCATACTATAGGACAGATGATTACCTTAAAGGCAAAAATGTCTGGCTTGAGCATGGTGCAGGCCCCTCTTAATGCTACAACTACAGCATAATATTGTAGTAGGCAACCTTTTTTTTACCATATTTTAACTTTTTTATATTATTTTAACGTTTAACTCAGGTTAAATTTTATTTTAACTTTTTTTTTTATATATACCTTTATTTATTGAAACGAGACAAAAATGTACATTCGTCCATATTTAGTCTTATGAAGTCACTATTTATAATATGACGTCTCGAAAATGCCGCAGTGGAGTTTGTTGCGCCGTTTCTTCTCCACTAGGGCCTAGGAAGCGGTGGTAAACTTAGTTTTAAGCAGATTTTGACGTCAAAAAGATGTAATTACGTTGCACTATTTTGAAAAATAAAGACTTTGACTTTGACTTTGACTTTGACTTTGGCTTTGTAGTGTAGGACGCCCTCCGGCCAGGTGGGGTGACGATCTGCGAAAGACTGCGCGCAGATGCTGGATGCGGCAAGCTGAAGTCAGGGCGCTATGGTGCTCATTAAGTCAGACCTATGTGCAGCAGTGGACTAATATAGGTTAATAATGATGATGATATTTAAAAGTATATAACATCAAATATACATACATATACATACACCTTTTTCCCTCTGGGTTAGACAGAGACAACAACTGGTCATCTGCTTCTGTCTACACACTCTACCTACTGAAATTAAACCTTTCATGCAAGCCCGCCAGTCTCGAGTGCCTTTGCCCTGCTTATTTTTCAAAAAAAAATATAATTAGCCCAATTGACATAATAATAAAGCACTACTATTTAATGAATTCTGGGAACGTTACGAGTTGTCCAGTGATTCAGCAGAATTCTAGGACGGTATTTGGGAATTCGTTTAGTTCGGTTTTGTTCGTTTGTAAATTTTATGATTCATAACAAAGCATTAGCATCATAATTGTCGTCATTGAAATATTATTCGTTCATAGAGTTGCGATAGCCCGGTGGCGAACGTAACGGACTGCTGTGACGTGGTCTCGAGTTCGATCCCCAGTCGCCCCGGGCACACACCTCTGACTTTTCGTAGTTATGTGTGCATTAATAAATGTTAATTATCGCTCGCTTAATAATGTGCCCGGTAGATGGCAATAGGCTCGCCCCCTATTACATTGGGACCTCAACATAACTGGCGAATCGTGGGTGTGTAATACACCTCTGCCTAACCCTTCGGGGATACAGGCGTGAAGTTATGTTAGGTTATGTTATGTTATGTTAGAGTTGCTTTATGATCGCAAATTTTAAAGCCTGCATATAAAGGTATTATATCCACAACAGGTATTTATATAAGCGAAGTTCTGAGAATTTAAACAATTCCTGTTAAAAATATTATCTTCTAAAATATTTTTATCATTTAGTAACTAATTTGATGAAGTGTTGTTTAACTTTTAATTATGAATTATTACAATGACTTAGAATGATTATGTACTTACAACTACTTTAAATAACTCTAAAGAAAATCAAACCTAAAAGAAAGATAAATATTTACATGCATGCGTCATAGGATTCCTCCGCATCATCACTAAATAGTAAACTGGTAAACTTGTTCAGTTTAACATTATTAACATCTAAAGCAAGCGTCTTTATTTTTAAGTTTTATGATGACAAAAGGTCTAAACTTTGGTTTCTATTTAATTTATTGTCTGAATCTTTGACTGTTACTTTACGAATAATTATTAGGAATATAGGAATGATATATGTCTTCATAGCAAGCCCGAAAACCTGAGAAAATTGATGAACTTACCAAGACACAGACTTAAAACTGCCGTATGTTTAATTGCAATTGGTTGAGTAAAATTGAAGATATGATCAAAATAGAATGATCTGGTCGCGATACCCTTTTTTTTCGTGCGGAAATCCCCTCGGATACCCCCCTACCGGCCAGCGGGGGCGGTTATGTCAGGCTTGAACCGACTAAAACTGCACGCCGTCTCGGGTCTACAGACACCGAGGTGTAAGGTTGCCCATAGAGCAAAACCCTCGCACCCCGACTGACCCTGGGCCATCTCCGGTTTCGAGATGACCCCCTCGGGCTGGTCGCGATACCCGACATACACGCGGATGGAGCAGGGAGCTATCATCAGCTAGTTTCTATTAAACCTAAGTAACTAATATTCAAATGGGTAAGGCCAGTGGTGTCGCACTTCAATTCATATTAAGTATGGTCAAAATAAAATTCAATATCAACAAGTTTTACTGGCGAAAAAGAGCACATATTTAAAATATTTTTTATGCATTGTTCCCCAGTTGGATGACGAGTCACCTGGAGTCGGCAGAGTCGATTTGCTTACGGTCAGCACGTTTTTACCATTGATTGACCATTGTTCACAGGATGCCAGTCAGTATGCGCGGCTGAATACAAAAGTAATGGAGGCCTTTTAGCCCTTAGAGATGACGTATGAATAAGTAAGGACGAAAAATGTAGTAGTTATGTGAATTCATAACATATATAAATTTATAAAGTACTGAAATGCTACTGCAATGGTTTTGTTGTAGACTGTTATTATACTCATGATGAAGAAATTGTGGAATAAATATAATATTTTTCAGTATAAAAACCGCTTTCTAGAATATCATCAGATCTATATCAACATTAATATTATAAGAAAAAAGCCGCGATAGCCCAGTGGCGTACGTAACGGACTGCCGAGACGAGGTGTCGAGTTCAATCCCCAGTCGCCCCGGGTACACACCTCTGACTTTTCGTAGTTATGTGTGTATTAAAAATGATAATTATCGCTCGCTTAGTAATGTGTCCGGTAGAGTGCAATAGGCTCGCCGCTTATTACATTGGGACCTAAACATAACTGGCGAATCGTGGGTGTGTAATACACCTCTGCCTACCCCTTCGGGGATACAGGCGTGAAGTTATGTTATGTTATGTTATGTTACGTTACGTTTCGTTACGTTACGTTACGTTACGTTACGTTACGTTACGTTACGTTACGTTACGTTACGTTACGTTACGTTATGTTATGTTATGTTATGTTATGTGTTGACCGCAGTGATCGACGAAACGTCTGGAATTCAAGTTTCCGATGGACCACGGCCAAACAGCCCGGAAGCAGTATATTCTACTACTAGCTATTTTTTAAATATGTGATCCCCACTGTAATTTAGCATCGATAATTAAACCAAAGAACACGGTTGTACATTGGTTACTACCTGTGTAACATTAGGTAAGGTGAATTTAATTTTTTTTTTTTTTCATTAAGGCAAATATGATATATATTAAACCAATGAACCACTTGTGAGATTGCGTTGTTCATTTCGTCATAATTTTCTAATTGTCTTTTAATTTTAAATATTAAGGAAGTATCATCAGCAAACAAAACAATACTATTTTTATCCCTTACGTAGTAAGGGAGGTCATTTATATAAATTAAAAATAAAAATGGACTAAGTATCGAACCCTGTGGAACGCCCATCGAAACCAAACATCCCACCAAACGTGTACCGTTCACATCGACCCTCTGAATTCTATTGTTCAAATAAGATGTCAAAGGGTCGAGAGCCTTGTTCCTTATTCCATAATAATCTAATTTCCTGACCAATGTATCATGGTGGACGCAATCGAAGGCTCTGGATAGATCGCAGAAAACACCTAATGCATCCTGCTTACCCTCCCAGGCCTCGTAAATACATTTCAATAACTCTATACCAGCATCCCTCGTTGATCGTCCTTTAGTAAACCCAAACTGTTTATCATGAAATAATTTATATTTATTAAAATGGGTTAGCATTTGGTCTAGAATTAATTTCTCAAATACTTTACTCAAGGTTGGCAACACAGAGATGGGTCTGAAATTCGAGGGATCTAAGGCGCTGCCTGCCTTGAACAAAGGTATGACTTTACTGTGTTTCATTAAATCAGGAAATATACCGCAACTGACGCAGTCATTAAACACAGTTGCTAGATGGGGAGCAATGACATCAATGATGCTTGAAACAGTTTTGACTGATAATCCCCATAGGTCCGCGGTCTTTTTAATATCAATGAATTTAAACGCTTTTGTGATGTCCTTGCTATCAACAACTGAGAATCTGAAAGTTATTTTGTAATTGATTCCATAAGCAATGACTCAGTGGAAGTGGAAGACGACTGAAGAGTTCGGGTAGTGGCTACAGGTATATTTGAAAAAATGTGTTCAAACTCTGTCGCAACTTCCAGATTCTCTGTGACATGGCGACCGTCTATTTTTAAATGGTAATCTCTTACAACTGCTGGAGATTTACCACAATCGGAATTCATAATGTTCCAGGTAGTCTTAATTTTATTAACAGAATTTGATATTTTATTTTTTATAAAGTTTGATTTAGCAATGGAACAGGCTCGCTTAAATATTTTAGAATAGTTTTTGACATAATTCTTATTCATTCTTCTTACATTCATACAATCTCCTCCTGCTATTATAAATTCTTGGTGTTGCCCAGTCACTGAAAACAGGACGGCTGCCAATCGATAATGTTTTTGGGGTAAAAAAAATCTCCCAAACTCAATATTGATCAGGTTAATTAAGTCTGCATAAGACTTATCTGCACTAGTATATAAGGGCAAATCAGGTAGTTTATTCACTATATTTTCCTTGAAAGCATCTAAACGATATTGGTTTATCGGTACAAATTTAATTTATTTTCTGCTTACTTCATCATAATTTCTGTAGCATTTTATTAATTGGCCACGATGATCCGAGTGTACAGCATCCACAATACATTTGTTAATAGGTTTAATGTCCGTGAAAATATTATCAATACATGTTGCACTTGTGGCAGATATTCGAGTAGGTTCCAAAAATATATTACCAAGATTAAAGGACTCGAACAGATTCAACATTTTATTTTTCTCTACTGGCACTAAAGTGTTATCTAATATATTAACATTAAAGTCTTCACAAACTATTATTGACTTTTTAGAGCAACGGCATTTAAAAAGCGCTTCTTCCATCGTTTCTTCAAATCTTGCATAAGGCGCGTCCGGGGGACTGTACACGCTTAATAAAATGAAGTGCTCAAACTCAATACCAGCATATCTCAATAACTCGCTCAATAGAGAGGCTTACTAGGTCTTTACGCTCTTTAAATTTAATGTTCTTATTAATAATTATTAAGGTGCCTCCGCGTATGCAATTTTTTCTACTGAACGAGCTAGCCACCTGGTGATTTTTGAAGTTGAAGATGACCTGATGGTCTGTCAACCAATGTTCGGTTACACAAAAAATATCAATATCATTCAAGGTCCGTAATTTACTTACTTAATTAATTTAATTAATTGTGTAAGTTACCGTACCAATTTAGTTAAAATTTGGTTTATAAATAATTGATTGTACCTATAAAGAATTAACCTAAATTAGCAGCGAAATGATAATATCATTGTAGTTACAATACGGTTTATACTCGTATATTTCAATAAAAACATGACTATCCTTTACCAACAAAATCTTTTCCACTTAGGACCAAATCCACGTCCAGACGCGAACAGAATATGTGTAGGTACTGTAAGTTCTTGTTTACAGCCAACTTCAAAAAGGAGGAGGTTTTTAGTTCGTATGTTCAAAATATTTTAGGTACCTATGATCAGGGGTGTGTGTTGGGTAACCTCCTCGAGTGTCGCTCCGATTCCGATCACGCTGCAGTCCGGGGGGAACGGAATCGGAGCGGCCGGTACACCCTGGGTGGCGGTCAATGGCTTCCCCTTCACCCCTTCATAGGGTTGGCATTGATCGTCGGCCAATACCCAACGTGGCGGGAACACATCGCTCTTCGTACTCCTCTGCTTTCAGAGGAGACAGGATGAGCGATGCTGTTAGTGGTGAGATGGCCCAGGGTCAGCCGGGGTGCGAGGGATATGATCTATGGGTAACCTTACACCCCTTATTTCTGCTTCAGAATAGTAAACCTATGTTAGCACAGCGTACTATTCCAACATTAGCTGTGGGATCTCGGCAAACATCGGGAGCAGCCCTGGCTCGGCATGTTTCAGATTTGAGACATCAAAGCCAAGTAAAAGATCTTAGATTTTGTGCAAAATACATAGACTTTTCCACGAAAGAAAATGTTTGGAAAAATCTAAAATTATCTAGGTGACTGAGTCGAATTGAACTCGTAAAGGGTAAAAAGTTACAGTACACTTTAGTTGCTCATGTTTTACTGCGCTTTCTAATGCCCCACTAAGATTTATGCTCCATTTGCATTATTTTATAGGCTCCGTCCTACGTACCAAAATACTTCGGAATGCAACCTTAACAGCCTTAATAAATTGCTCCCAAAATATGTTAGAGAGTTGAGTCTAAAATCAGATTATAAGAAAAAAAAAATATGAACAGATCAATATATATAAATGTGATAAACAAAAAAGGTTTGTCCAACAATCAGGCACAATTTTTTTGAATATACTAAACATAAATGCTTAAAGACACAACTCATACATTGCCGATATCCCAAAGTAAAGACATAATTTTCCGAACTGTATCATTATTATCATAAGTGTTTGCGTAATAATAAAATAGGGGGATATTAGGGGGTCTACATATCTTAGTAGGTCATTGATAACGATTTTTGAAATGAAAACATTACGTGCGCAGATCATCTTTTTACTAAAACCCATGTAATTATATTTGTAGCTTTTCTTTGCAAATTTGATGACATCTGATTAAACACCAAAAAGCCTTCATCAAGGTTAAACAGAACATATTAAAGCCCACGCTCCCTTAACGACCTCCACCTACACTTCGCAGTAACATTAAAACTTCACTTTAAATATTTCACCCATTGCCTGACCAGGGAGATATTAAACATGTATATACAGTACAGGTCATCGCAATGAAAGCAGTATTGCCATACAGATCTTACTGCGAGGTGATGTATACTTTCTCTCTACAAATACTTCTTTCTAATATAAGCTTTATTCTGCCAGTAATAATTAATTAGTCCTTTAGTTTATAGGAACCATTATTGAAAAAAGTTTCCCTTGAAAATCTCCCACTGGAAGCTTACGTCTTATCTCTAAGTCGAAATTAGGTGAGACAATGAAACTTTTCGGCCGATATAGACTATTCCAGGCTAGGAAGAACATGCACTTTGGTTCCATATCCATTTTACCCTCACCATTCAAAGTCCTTAACAGTATTGTTCATTATCAACTATAATCTAGTATTACTAAACGAGTTTATAAAATCTATTACGAATTCGTTAAATCCAACCAATTTTCTTCCCATCGCCATCGGGGTGCATCAAGGATCTGTCTATATTCAGCTTCTGTTCAACGTTGTTTTAGACGTTTTGTCGGACAGCATCAAAAACTCATATGCGCAGCCTCCATGGGTGCTCATGTACGCTGATGATATCGCTTCTTGGTTGTGGACAGGGCCAGATTTTTATCATTTATTTATTAGTCTTTACAATGTTTACACATATATGTTGTTACTGTTCCCACAACACTGTTTGCATAGTTTGTCTGCAGGATCTGGTGAGTCTCGTGAGCGACGTTTGAAGACGTGGAAGGATGCGCTTAAAAACAGCGGTCTGATGTTAAATGTGGTGAAGACCGAGTACATGGTGTTAATCTATGCAGATCCCACACTCGTCCGCATAGGCAATAGCCGCGTACCCACCTAGCGCACAGGTTCGCGCGGCAGCCTCGCGAGCCAAATGCCTCGGCTGGTGTGGACGTGCGTCGGGCTGCCTCGGGCGCGCGTTTGCTCGGCTGAGCGCGGCTCAGCCCCGAGCCAGATGTTGTCAGTAAACTTGACGCGCTCAAAGGTGCCTCAGTGAGCGCTGTGCGTTAGGTGGGAACCGTTATGCTTTGGCTCGCGCGCGAAGCCACTTCAAGTTTTGTCCCTTGCCGTGTTTATCTCTATCTATAATATTGATATTATGGGCAGTCAGGAGGAGTCCATTCGTTTAATACAACTGTACAGCACGTACAAAGCGCTTTGGGACCCCAAAGATCCAAAATATTTAAACAAAAATCAGCGGGAAGACAGTTGGCGGCAAATATCTGCTCGATTTAATATGTCTGTCAAGAAGCTGAAAAAAAATGGAGTCCTTGTGTGGTTCTTATCGTCGAGAAAAAAGTAGGGAGAAAGAAAGCCGCATAACAGGTTCAGGTATTTTTTTTTTTTTTATTTAATAAATATTCTACGACATTCTACACGGCACTTTCTAGACCCAAAGTAAGCATAGTTTAACTAGCTTGTGTTATGGGTTCCAGAATGCGGATAAACATACTTATATTTTTTTTTTTTGTAAATACATACATATTATACATAGAAACACCCAGACCAATGCAAATAGACATATTCATGCATACAAATATTTGCACTGAGCGGGAATTGAACCCGCGCCCCCTGTCATGGCAGTCGAATGCACTACCGCTACGCCACAGAGGCCGTATATGCATTTTTATACTTAAAAATATGAACTTAAAAATTATTTGATAAAATAATTACTACTTATTACTACTACTAACTAAATTACATACAAAAGTACGTTTTGAAAATATTTTAAACTATGGAAATATAAATTGTATTTTTGTTCTGTTTCAGGCGTTGTAGATGTTTACAATTCAAAGTGGTTTGGATATCCTTATTTCGATTTTCTTAAAGATAAAAATGAAACTGGTGACTGTAACAATGCACATTGTTCTTTTAAGTATATTGGTGGAATATGTAATAATCTATCCTCCATTCCTCATATAGTTTTAATGAGCAAAGTTTAATTAATACTGTAATTGATATAGGGTTTTCGGTTGGACCCCAGGTGCCAAGTACATAGGTACGTGTACGTATAGCCTTGGACGGGCCTTCTGATAAAGAATTCAAACTTGAAGGTACTCTAACATTTTGTGAAATTTAAGTTCGTTCATATTTTGCCCGATTATTTTTATCATCACTAGTGTTAAAATGCACATTATGCCCCTCACTACATAAGTCAAGTAACAGACATAAATGTACATCACTATAAAAGAAAATAATCGGAGTCAAAACTTTAATATATTAAAATAACGAAATACTGGCACCTTTCTAATGTATTAACTTTTTCATAAAAAGTTGGACACAGTGAATTGATCATATCACTTATCAGGGTGTAAATCATTAGGCGCGCATAAATCTCCACCATGTACTTAGTCCTATGTAAGACATTATTCCTACCAACTTACTCGAAACAGCTAATACTAAAAGAAACAACAAACCTGACCTCTCATGACGCAGTTTTGGTTTTTGCCTTTAAACAAATAGTAACTCAAGACGTTGGCTCATTCCGCTCCACTAGAACATTACCCAATTAACATTAACCACTTTATTTGCCTAGGATATAGACTCGTTGGGTTTCTCTAGTTGATTTAATGGCACTATCAAAGAGAATTCCATTCGAACCACAGAATATAAAAGAAAAGAACTCACAAGAAATTCCAGCCTTATCGTTTATTTGTGGTCCCCCGAAACAAAAGTACTACAAAATATAGGATAAAAGTATTCCATATATCATTTTTGTCGGCAAAATAAAAGTATTCGGAACAATGTATCATTGTGTGAGGGAAACGCCCGGCCCTTTGCAAATTTGGGCCAAGACTGCATTTACATAATAGCTAACAATTTGTCCAACGTAGAACATTACATACAAAGAAATTGACATTTCTTTTTTATAATGCTAAACTTTAACCTAATTTGTGGTTGATTATCTCAAGCTACACTTATAAGTTATCAAGTACCCTATTTTTTTTTTTTTAACGTGCGGAAATCCCTTCGGATACCCCCCGCCGGCCAGCGGGGGTGGTTATGTCGTGTCTCGACTAAAACCGCACGGTGTCCTCCCCAAGTGTCCGTTGCCGGGCACCCCGGGTAAGCCCTCGAAAGGATAACCCCAGGGTTGCCGGCGGACATCAAGTACTCTATAATCTAACGTATTTGAATATGTTTTTGGGATTAGGTACCCAGAGATAAAAGAGTACTTACACTGAAATTGACGATCGTATACAAATTTCCACTCGGTTTATTCAATCTCATTATATATTAATCAAAATCAAATTAGAAATGTGTGTAGAAACTTGTAGAAAAACAGCTGTTGTCTCCGTTTTTTCTTATTTATATATGTATAATGTATAAACTCACGCCTATATCCCCGAAGGGGTAGGCAGAGGTGCCAGCACCCATATTTCGCCAGTTTATGTTTAGGTCCCAATGTAATATAATAATAATAATAATCATTTATTTCAGGCAATATTTACATAACGATCTTAAAGATGTAAACAGAGGCCCATATAATAGATACCTTACAACTAACATACATATTTGTATATTTCAAGCACAATGGCTCATACATAAATACCTTACAGACTAACATACATATAATTATAAAATTCCTATAACTAATTCACACGAAATGACGGCGTCGTGTTGCGCTTCGTGGTGTCTTGTAGCTGCCCTCGAAATCGGCGGTACATGACACCCTTCGGCCAAAACTCTTCTTTGAGGAAGTTCGCGAGGTGATGTGTCGGAACCCGTACCACGAACGACTTGAAATTGGTGCTGTGGCGGGACTCTAGCCTCTCGACCCTCAAAGTCCAGTTGGTCTTCGTCCTGATGTACTGCACCACATCTTCAACTGTCGTGGAGTAGTGTAATCGGGACACGTACAGCTGCGTCGAAGGTGTTGCAGGACGCAGCAACATATTGGGTCCTGCTAACGCAGTACCGCATAGATTACGACAAGGAGGCTTCTTTGTCTTCTTCTTCTCTACCTTTATGTAGCCATCCTTGTCACACGAGCCCTTGTTTGGACCCAGCTGTTTCACATCGTTGTGGTCTGATGCACAGCTTCGCTTTGACCCTATCTCATTACCTGCTTGACGTTTTGTTTGCGTCATAGCAGGCTTGTGTGAGGCAACAATAGCAGCGTAGGCACGAGGTGTCGACGTACGTACGTGAGTCGTTGTTCGGACGGGTGTCGAAACGGCGTCGGCAATTTGCAGGGCACGCATTTTCGGCGACGGGTGACGTAGTGCAACTCGCCGACTCGAAACTGCAGATGGATGCATTTTGTGCCCCGCGACGTTTGTTTACGTTAGAGGCATCGGGCGACCTACTTGTCGAAACAGCATTGCGTAACAACTCTACCTCGGCACGTAGTTCGCCTATGGTGTTGTCTGACGCCTCCATCTTGGACTGCACCTCGACCAGGCTCGCTTTCAGAGTTGTGATGTCCTTAAGCAGCCTGGTGACATCAACGTGATCGAACGTGACGGGGGGTAGCTTATGTAGCTCCTTCGCCACGAAAACAGGCACGTCGTCTGGGTCGGTGTTCTTCAGGATGGTGATGATGTCCTGGACACTCTTTTCGCCTCCATCCCTCCGTCGGGACGGCATCTGGTCTAATTTCCCGAGGGCCTGGAACAGTAAACGCTTGCCACTGCATATCTCCTCTTCCTTGAAGTTGGATCTGCAGATCTGCAGAATGCTGACTTCGTCCATGTAGTCGATGGCATGGTTGATAAACGCCAACAACTCGTTAGGTATGAGGGGTTTCGCACTCATGTCTATGTTACTGCGACGGCCAGAGCCGCGCAATACGCGAATAAAATATTCGTTTCGAGCAGCGCAGACACGTCCGTACTCGACCGACCGCGCGAACCTATTGCCATTAACCGGGCACTTATAAACCTGCGATAAATACACACATAACTTCGAAAAGCATCGAAAAGTCAATGGTGTGTGCCATGGTAAAACCTGGGATCGAACCCAAGACCTCGTCTCAGCAGTCCATTACCAATACCACTAATAGCTCTATTTTGTAGGTTAAGGTTTGATCATGTACCCTGGGGTTATCCTTTCGAGGGCTTACCCGGGGTGCCCGGCAACGGACACTTGGGGAGGACACCGTGCGGTTTTAGTCGATACACGACATAACCACCCCCGCTGGCCGGTGGGGGGTATCCGAAGGGATTTACGCACGTAAAAAAAAAAAGAAGGTTTGATCATGTAGCCATTTCTAGAAAAAGGATAAACCTTTATAAATGGGGTTTAAATCCATTACATATATTCAGGTCATTATCTATTCTAGTTACACGACACCTTAGAGCAATATTTCCTCCATTACTTTCCCGTTTTTAATCCTTAAGTACCTGATTGATGGTAGAGTCACCACCAATAGGTTGAGTTGAAAACAAATGAGAAAAAAAAATAGAAGGCAATTTGTCTCTGTTTGTCCGTTTACAGATAAATAAGCTTGAGTTTATATGGTTATGTTATCTCTGTCTAACTTTATATTCACGAATATACACCCAGTATCAGGAACTTGAAGAAAAGACCATTTTTACCAAAGTTGCCAAATAGCAAAAACGGAACCCGTATAGATTCGTCATGTCTGTCTGTCTGTCCGTATGTATGTATTTCACAGCCACTTTTCTCCGAAACTATATAAGAACTATGCTGTTGAAACTTGATAAGTAGATGTATTCTGTGAACCGCATTAAGATTTTCACAAAAATTGAAAAAAAAACATTACATTTTGGGGGTTCCCCATACTTAGAACTGAAACTCAAAAATATTTTTTATCTATGGATAGGTCTTTAAAAATGATATTGAGGTTTCTAATATATTTTTTTTCTAAACTGAATAGTTTGCGCGAGAGACACTGCCAAAGCGGTAAAATGTGTCCCCCCTCCCTGTAACTTCTAAAATAAGAGAATGATAAAAGTAAAAAAAATATATGATGTACATTACCATATAAACTTCCACCGGAATTTGGTTTGAACGAGATCTAGTAAGTAGTTTTTTTTACTTCATAAATCGTAAACCGCAATTTACCTTTCATTCAATCAACTCAAATATAAAAATTAAAAAAAAAAACATTATTATGTTACTTGCTGCTACGGAACCCTTCATGGGCAAGTCCGATTCGCACTTGGCCGCTTTTTGTTAAATACGTAAGAAAAACACATCATTCAGACAATTTTCAATATGAGCTTCCCTACATTATTCAGTAATCAGTTTGAATCTCACCCCCGGACTAATATTAAGATCATAAATCCCCTTTATGTCCACGAAAAAGGTTAACGAGCCCTTTATAATGCTTTAAGGGCTGTACTTTGTAATGTATTTTGTTTCAGTTTTTATTGGAGTTATGAACTCGCTGAGAAATGTCTTTAATGACAATATTTTCAGCAATACCTTGCGTCAACATAACTGCAATTTCTAGATTTGACTGCAAAAAACCGGCTTTTTAACAATAAATATTTAAATAATTGAACTCAGTTTGTAAATTACTTTCAACCATAAAATTTGGTATATTAAAGTTGATTAGTGAAAAATTCAGAATGTGAAATTTATAATATTTTAGGGTCCCATATATCAATTAAAAAAAAACCGAACCTTTATAGGATCGCTTCGCTGTCAATCTGTCTGTCAAGACCTTTTTCTCAGGAAAATGAATCCTACAAATATTATAAACGAGAAACTTAGTTTTTCTTTTTTCGTTCTTTTAAGTAAATACTCTAGGACAAATTACACAACGCCATCTAGAGCCAAACTAAGCAGTGCTTGTCATATGGATTCTAGAATGCGGATAAACATACTTAGATCCCTTTTCTTAGACTTTTAAGGATGTTTGTTACACTTCCACGCAAATATTACTGTGTAGATCTGACAAAAATTTGGCACAAAGACAGATATAGACTAGAACAACACATTTCATGATTTGTGCAGATAACTCAAATAAAACTTTTTTCTTTCTTTCTTTCTTTCTATCTTTCTTTCTTTCTTTCTTTCTATTTCACTTTATTTTCAGTTTTTATCCCTGGAATAACAGATTCCGATGGAAGCGGAAACGAGAACAGAACTCCCGGGGGTAAAAGCTAGTATCAAATCAAAAATCAAGTCTGCAACTTCTTGCAGCTGTGAAGAAATCAAACTTCTATGTCAACACAATTAATAGTTATTTATGCAACTGTGGTATAATGAGGGGTATTAAAACATGAATGTGGGGTGATAATAGTATCACATGAGTGTTTTAATACCTAATTATACAGTTGCATACAAGACTTTATCTACACCCATGATAAACTAATAATACATCTTCAGAGAATGATGTACTGCCCTTTGATATTTTCCAATTCATGAAATCTTGGTAGGTACGCCTTTTCATACTGTTTTCTAGATTTTTCCGGTAGTAATTTGTTAGAAATGTCCTTTGCTGCATTCGAAATGTCTGGAGGTGTGTTATCAAAACTTGAATCGCTCATTTTCGTAAGTAAACATAACAATTTGCAAAAATAATAGCGAAGAAAAAATAGCGGGAATTCGAATTCCAACGAATAAGCTTTAATTTTTTTTTACGGCGTGCCGCCGCTGTGGTCGTGCAATGCAACGCGCGTGAATGACAGTTCTTTTTTTGAAACTCATACAGATTCCACGCATCGAGCGGTAAGAATTTAGCTGTCTGATGAGTAACCCTTTGCGCGGAAGAGATTGAAAAAGCGAAAGGAGTGTTATTATGAAATTTCATACAACATTATAACACCCGTTCGGATGATATTATGGTTATTAGGACATTGGATGTATTAATGTTGGCAATAAGCTAACTGTTTCAGAATCTTTTATAGAGGATTTAAAGCATGGGTGTAGATAAACATATGTAATGTTTACGCAGCACTTATATTATGTCCCGAGACAATCGCAATTGAATTATAACCGTTGATCTAAAATCATGAAATTTTGCATCAATCTCAAAATTATTGTTCTATAAAACAGCACAAATAGGGTAGGAACTTACATGGGTGCCTTGCCAACTACCACTGTATTACATTACTTCACTGTGCTAGCATGTGTTTTCCAAATATCTGCAAACTTTTAAAAGTTAAAAGCAAAGCCTTTTAAAAAGTTTCTTTTTTAATCGTTGTTGTTAAAGTTTTACGATTTTGTATCAAACCGTCGTCGCGGGTAGGCCCTTAGAAGTAGACGGAAACAATCAAAGTGCCACGATACCCGCCACGTACGACGATGTTCAATTTAGAGCAGTCTTGTAACGGTTAGTAGGAATTTATGAGGGTTCCATTGCGTCAGACGCGGGCACTGGCGCAAAGGACCGGGTCTTGTTTGTTTATGTATAATTTGTTTTATTCGTGACGGTTTCGTTTTAGGTATTTTGTACGTCATGTTATTGTATTGTAACCTATGGTCTTTTATCCCAATTTACAAAAAAAAACATACTCTGATTTCAGGAGGCACTAATAGGTACCAATTATAATATTACAATAGGCTCAATAGATGCGGAGATTAATTCTACTATAATATGTATGTGTACGAAAATATCGCAGGATGAAAGTGCCTGTGGGGACTAGCACGCCGTTATGAACCGCCAGTCGTGCCTTCTGTATGTATGGAAGTGAAAGTTGGGTATGGCAGAAAAATCATGAAAGTAGAGTGAATGCAGTGGAGATACGGTCATTGCGTAGTATGTGTGGAGTAAGGTTGGCTGATAGGAAGAGGAATACACATATACGAGAATGGTGTGGCCTGAAAGAGAATGTTGTTACTAGAATTGAAAAGGGTATGCTAAGGTGGTTTGGGCACTTGTAACGAATGAGTACTGAGCGAATGACACACCAAGTATATAAGGCAGATGTAAGTGGGCAGGCAAGCCGGGGTCGACCTCGCAGGACATACACTGATCAAATTAATGAGATACTGAAAAAAGGGCAGGTCAAAAGCACTCGAAACCGGCGGGTTTGCATGAAAGGTTTAATGACAGTGAAGGAAGCTCGTGAAGTATGTAAGGTCTGTTGTCTCTGCCTACCCCGGAGGGAAAAAGGCGTGAGTATAATGTATGTATGTAAGTATGAAAGTGCCTGGCACAGCAAAAAAAAGTAAAGTAAATCGAGAATTCATGCTGACTTTCTTATGATCCCATGAATAATTCACAAAGTTTAAGTTTCCTCTTCTTGTTACAAAATCATTATGCCAATTCTTAACAGATGATTATGCTCTAAGTTTTAGTTTAACTTAAAGAACGCTTTAGCTCCGAAAGGTTGTGTTTGAACTCATCAGTTTATGCTCAAGATGGCTGCCAAGTTCGTTTTTTGCAAGCAGTTGCAAATAAATGAACTAAAAGTTTGTAATAGTTTAATACAATTTCCATTAATCAGTTTCTTTTCTTGCAACACTACAACTATTTAATAGTTTATTGGTTGGGATGGTTTCAGGCTTTCGTAGAAGTGGTAGAATAAAATTTGCTAAATATTTTTACAGGGAGAAAAAAATCGTAGTAGTCTGCCCTATATTTTGAGTGTAGTGGGATAGACCACGTTTCACTGCTATGTAAAAGGTCATGCGTAAATGTATAATATGATTCATTGTAATTTTACAATCTTCAACGTTCAATTTTTTGCTAAGATCTAAAAAAAAATTAAATGGGCATTCTAGCCTTTTTTTTTACGTGCGGAAACCTCCTCAGGATTCACCCCACTGGAACTAACAGTAAGATGCGTATGTCGGACTTGAACCGACTGAAATCGCATTGTGTCTCTCTTACGTTAGCCATGTGGTACGGGGTATGGGCATTCTAGCCTGGTACTAATCTAGAAACAATATTCGTGGGTTGTAAAAACACAAGTAGTAAGTTTTAAAGTACGCCTGGAATTCCTTTGAGCGTTACTGAACTTGAAGTTAACTTTTTAAAGAACAATGTAATGTAAAAATCTCAATTGGGTCCCGTCTTTTTGTCTTTGGAATTGGAGGCAACATTTAAATCTGAACATATTGTATAAACAATAAAAATCAATGTCAAGAGGATTGGACTGTGAATTGTCTACTATTAAGAAGGGAAGATATGAATGCTATTTTGTAACTGCTTATATTTGTAAATGAGCACAAAATAAAACCCGAAGTTGTGTCAGTTTTATTCAATCAGAAATATTCGGACATAGAGCTTTGAGACACGAGTTTTGAAATAAGACTTAGTGATATTATGTCTTGATTTAATGTAAACAATATTCAAAATAATTACCTACCCAAAGGTCCGTTATTCACTAAAACTTACACGTCCGTTAATTGCTATTAAAGTGAAAATTTCATTACATCGTCTCAAACTTTTTCGTCTGTGTGTTGCATGTCGCGTGACGGTCGGCCGCGGAGTAGGGATAAAGTGAAAGGCGCTCGTCATAGCAGCCAAGGCCAATATGGCAGCGCCTATAGTTCGCAGCAGCTGACCGTGTAGTGCATAGACTATTACTCATTTGTGCCAGTGCTCTACGCTATTTTGTTTGTTTTTGTCAGTGTTTAATGTAAATGTTGTTTGTCAGTGTTTAATGTAAATGTCGTTATTTTTTAACATAACATAAGATAAACTCACGCCTATATCCCCGAAGGGGCAGGCAGAGGTGCTAGCACCCACGTTTCGCCAGTTTATGTTTTAGGTCCCAATGTAATAGGTGGCGAGCCAGTATTGCCATTAATCGGGCACTTATAAACCTGCGATAAATACACACATAACTTCGAAAAGCATCGAAAAGTCATTGGTGTGTGCCATGGTAATACCTGGGATCAAACCCGAGACCTCGTCTCAGCAGTCTTTTACCGCGGTTATTGTTATTTTTTAGTTAAATGTCTATAATGTGAAAAAAAGTTTCACTTTTACCGTGGTTTTATAAAACCCGGAAACCTTATCAGCTGAATTTATTTCGCGAACATCTCATAATTGCACAGTATCCCGACCAGCATCTGCAAGCACAGCTGCACTGCACAAGCTGTACACGGCCCAGGGTCAGCCGGGGAGCGAGAGAATTACCTTATACACCTCGGCATTAGAGACCCGAAACAGCGTGCGGTTCGAGTCCGACATAACTACCCGCATTGGGTAATCGTAGGGGCTTTCGTAAAAAAAAATGCGAAGTAAATGCGTAGATAAATCTAAAAAAAACAAAAGACATGAAAATCCGATCATCCGTTCTTGAGTTTATCCCAGTCATCACTATCACGACTTTGTTTTATATATATAGACTAGCTGTGGCCCGTGGCTTTGCCCGTAGCATAATTGAACCCCGTGGTACCCATTTATCCCATACATATTCATTATTAATTTTTAATTTCGGTTACTAATATTCTTTTTAAAAAAAGAAAAAAAAAGAAGAAAGAAAGAAAGAGAAAGAAAGAATTTATTCGTTCTACAATCATTTAGATATGCAAATTTGCCCGATGTGCTGACATTTATGATTACTGCTCCGCTTTCCTTTGCAGTAGCGTGATGATATATAGCCTATAACCTTCAATTCGAACCATTAGTTTTTGAGATTAGCGTGTTCAACCAAACAAACAATGAAACAAACTTCAGCTTTATAATATTATAAGTATAGATGAGATTTCATAAAAGCGGTTTATATGCTTGCAAAACATGTTTAAAAAAGCGGCCAAGTGCGAGTCGGACTCCCCCATTAAGGGTTCCGTAGCAGCAAGTAACATAATAATGTTTTTTTTTTAATTTTTATATTTGAGTTGATTGAATGAAAGGTAAATTGCGGTTTACGATTTATGACATATTAAAAAAAATTTCGTTGGAAGTTGATAAAATGATATTGAGTTGGAAAAATGATATTAGAAACCTCAATATCATTTTTGACGACCTATCCATAGATACCATACATACACGTATCGGTTTTTTAAAAAAAAATTTGAACCCCTGAAATTTAATGTTTTTTCTATTTTTGTATAAAAATCTTAATGCGGTTCACAGAAAACCAAGTTTCAACAGCATAAGTCTTATAGTTTCGGAAAAAAGTGACTGTGACATACGGACGGACAGACAGACAGACAGGACGAATCTATAAGGGTTCCGTTTTTTGCCATTTGGCAACGGAACCCTAAAACTGTTATCCTATACTCTGTTCATATACCGTGTACCCTATGCCTTACGCAAACTTCAAACGTATATCCCTTCTAAAGTCTGTACTGAATATTACCACTTCATATTGACTACCACGGAACTACATTACTTTTTGCAAAAAGTGTACCTTTTTTTTTTCATTTTTTTTTTTTCGTGCGGAAATCCCCTCGGATACCCCCCCGCCGGCCAGCGGGGGTGGTTATGTCGGGCTTGAACCGACTAAAACCGCACGCCGTCTCGGGTCTGCAGACGCCGGGGTGTAAGGTTGCCCATAGAGCATATCCCTCGCACCCCGACTGACCCTGGGCCATCTCCGGTTTCGAGATGGCCCCCTTACTTGCTCTCCACTGTGCCATCTGCTAATCAGAGGGACACGTGGAAAGCTTTCGAACAACCCTCAACAGGGCCGTCCTCGCCTCGGTCGGAGTTGGCCGTAGGCGGCAGCGTCTCTCCCACCCTAGGAGAGAGGCGCTGCCGTCTCCGTTGCCCAGGGTGCACCGCGAAAAGTGTACCTAAAACCATAAAACTTATCGTGCGATCTAATCACCAGATATTTTAATGAAACTGTTACACTTTCGTTCAAATCCCTAGGAAATCTATTAACGCTCACTATTTACCAGAGTGCACTGTTGGGATTTTCTACTCAATCATTTGAAGAACCGCATAAAATAATACAAAAAGCTCGTTGAAAAAGTTTTCTGTGAGTCATTTTTCACCTGGTTCGTGATTTTATTCCATTTAACAGACCTGACGATATTCTTGCGCAATTTAACGATATTTTTAATAAAGCACTTACTTATTCGACTTGTAATTCAATTCTATCCAGCATACCACTGATGTGAACCTATTTTAACACAAGCAATTTAGACAGCCTTGAAGGGTAACTGAAAATAATAATAAGGTGTGGCATGGTGGTGGTGGAGTTTTCAAAAAAAGTTAAAATTATACCAATTTTTCTTTCTATCAATGACATGCCGCAGTTGAATTTATTAAGGACTTTTAGTATAAAATATGCCTAAAATTAACCATGGATAACACTTACGATCACTGGGTGCCTTAAGAATACCAATATTATTGTTGAAATTGAATTCTATTCCTAGCTTATTTAATTAACATTAGCCGACACGTATACACGAGGGTGTACTTAAATACTTTGAGAACACAATTTACTCACAAAATATCAACAGGAAAAAATATTCTGAAAAATTCCAAAGAGAAAAAAAAACAATAAAGGAATATCTTCACCAAGAGATAACCAAAAAGCAAAAAAAATAATCGCTAAAAAAATAATTACTTTTGCTGTGCCTGTTAGGTTGGAACGAAGTTTTTATTTGCCCTCCGCAAACGGAATTATTTTGGAGGTCGAGAAACTGATGAGATACAGTTAACGCCTACGGTGTTTTTTTTCCATTGTCTGTGTTGGCTTAGTCCAATCGAGCCCGACGTTCTTCTCAACGCCTAATTCGATTCTATATCTATTTTAAGTTCAATTTAAAGATAACCTAATTTTCTTGTATTTTTAGGGTACTGTACCTCAAAAGGAAAAGTCGTAACGCTTATGACTGCTCTTCATGTTGGCCAATATTGGGTTTTAGCACATTAGCCAAGGGTTCGGCCAATATGCGGATGAATTTATTATAATGAATATTGAGGTGTTAACTGGTGCTGCGTTTTATTTATTCACGGCATACCTCAATTACGTGAATGTGTTTAACAAAAATAGTGATAAACAAGTTAAATTCCTGAGACGAGCTCAGCCGAATACAAGGGATTTTCGATTTTGCGTTTTTTTTTGCGAGTCTCAGGAATTCAACTTGTTTGTTACTTTAGTTTGGTGCGAGTTATAATAGTAATTTCAGTTTGCCTTCTCGACCAGTTCGTCCTCTAACATAGTTGTGTATGGAACCCTCAGCGCGCGAGCCCTGCTCGCACTTGAATGGAATTTGCCACTATCATCATCATCATCATCAACCTATTCTAGTCCACTGCTCGACATAGGTCTCCCCTAATGAGCGCCATAGCGCCCTGTCTTCAGCTTGCCGCATCCAGCATCTGCCCGCAGTCTTTCGCAGATCGTCATCCATTATTTGCCACTATAAGCATACATTTCAATTTTCAAACTTGTTTCATGTGCAAGATACCTTAAAATAATTGCAGTATTTGTTGGCACATAAACCAAAAGCACTATATTTATATTAGCAAAGAGTACATCAAAGCTTTTGGCAATTATAATATTTATTATTTCGGTAATTGACATTTTCAAGCAACAAACCTTAAAACTTGTTCACGTAAAGCCTCGACTTGTTTATCTTAAAACAACTGTTTTTGAATAAGTACACTCAAAGACGCAAAGTAAATCATGAGAATACATAAAAATCTGTTTTTTTTTTCCTTTCATAAATCTTGGTCCATTTTTTCGAAAGCATTATGAATATTCATGTATTCCAGTGAAGTGGAAAATTGCGCGTCAACATCACATTTTTATTTATTTACTAGCATCGCCATGCGGTTTCACCCGCATAAGTCCGGATGCCGTGAGAATATCGGAAAAAAAAGTAGCCTTTGCGACTCGGGGATAATGTAGCATTCTAATGGTGAAAGAATTTTTGAAATCGGTCCAGTAGTTTTGGAACCTATTCAATACAAACAATCAAATCTTTCCGCTTCATAATAACTAATAGACTACATTTTTAGACCTACTTCGAAAGATTTCTATCAGAACTCGTTTTCTATCTTATTTATTTATCTAAACAAGTCTATTAATTCACTGTGTCCTAACTAAAAGCCATATAAAACATTATTGCAATCGGACTGTTTTATATTAGCAAACATATACACATAATCAGTTTACACAATACATGAAAATAAACGTTAGTGTTGATAATTTTCCCTCACGGATCATGGAGCGAGCACGAAGCTGTACGTACCGAAATGTTAAGCAGGCCAAAGCTATGATTGAGTTAGTTCTTATCATACATACATACATGTAGCCACGCCTCTTTCCCATTGGGCTAGGCAGAGACAACATATTTCCACTTGCTATGATATTGGCATACGCCTTTCGCTTCTTCCACTTTCATAATTGTTTTCATACATGCACGCCGGTTACGGATACTTCTGACCTGGCCTTTCTTCAAATCTGATTGGCATACGTACGCCTAGGTCGACCTTTGCTGGATTGCCCAGTAGCCCTCGCCTCATAAATCTGTTTCGTTAATCTTCTTTCATCCATCCTCTTTACATGACCGAACCATCAAAGCATTCCTTCCTCTATCTTGGTCACTGCATCTTCTACCATACCACAACGCTCCCTTATCACGTTCACTGTTCCTCACTCGGTCCATCAGGGTCACTCAAGCTATACTTCTCAGATTTCTCATTTTCACTGCATTTAGTTTACTTTTATGTTCCTTCTGTCACACCCAACATTCACTACCCGTAACGGACTGCTGAGACAAGGTCTCGAGTTCGATCCCCAGTCTCCCCGGGCACACACATCTGACTTTTCTTATTTATGTGTGCATTAATAAATGATAATTATCGCTCGCTTAATTATGTGCCCGGCAGAGAACAATAGCCTCGCCCCCTATTACATTGGAACCTTACATAACTGGCGAATCGTGGGTGTGTAATACACTTCTGCCCTTATTTAATACCCTTACCTTACCTTATTTAGAAATGGTTGTAACATCATCCGTTGTTTCCGTAGTTCTTGCGAACAACGAGACAACGGATGATGCGCCTCAAGACGTATAATATATCGGAGAATTTCAAATATCTAGGACGTGTCCAGGTAGTGAGTTGGTCAAAGTATTCCCCTGTAAGGGGCTGGTTACGAGTTCAAGTCCCGTTCCGGATGTTCACTTTTCCGAACTTAATCTATAGCAAACGTTAGCATACTGATTATTTCAAAATTCATAAAATAATGTTTTTATTTTAATTATTATAGGTATGTAATTGTATCATGTAAGATGGTGTATTGTATCGAACTTAATAATAATAATAATTTCTTTATTGACACTAAAATACAGTCGACAGTAAATATGAATTCCCGAACTAGTGTGAACAGTATTTCAGAGACCAGTGCCTTCACCTATTTAGTAGTTACAATTTGATGCTAATAGACAAGCGGAAAAAAAATTAGTGAATACAGAAAACAATTACTAAATTAACAGTATTATCTTAGTTTAGCTTATAGATACTAGCGAAAATCCCGAACAAACGTGAGAAAGCTTGCGCATACGCATTGCGCAACTACAGTACATTGTCGAGATTGTTACCCATGATTGCAGTACATACAATATTGCAATTTAAGTTTATGCTTACTTGTGCGAGTACATTGTGTGTATGTGTGTGAGGGAGTGTGTGTTTGTGTGTGTGTGTGTGTGTGTATTTGTACACACAAATACACACACACACACAAAAAAGTCAAAAGTCAAAAAGTCAAAAACCATTTATTCTGCATAGACCATTAATACGGTACTTACAAAACGTCATAAAAAAAAAAATCCAATGTTTGGCAAATGGACCACCGGTTCGAAACGCGGCCCTGTCCTGAGAAGACTCCGGCAAGAAACTCAGCGGGCTGTTTTTTTTTTGGTCTATTTACAAACATATTTACTTAACCTAAGTACAATATTTCATTTGAGTAGCATAGAGAGAGAGCAAACAGTTCATATCCAAGCTTGTTTGTCGTCTAAATAGTCTTGAATTTTATAGTAGCGTCTTTGGCAGAGTTTACTTTTAATTTGGCTTTTAAATTTATGAAGAGGTAGATTCTTCATTTCACTAGGAAGCTTGTTGTAGAAGCGTATACAGTTACCCTGAAAGGAATTACTAATCTGGTGGAGTCGACTATTACAAACCACAAGATTGTTTTTATGTCTAGTATTTACGTTATGTATATCACAAAGCCTTAAAAATTGGAAATGTTTCTTCTAACATACAAAAGATTTTCAAAAATATATTGGGAAACTACAGTTAGAATGTTTATTTCTTTGAACTTTTCTCGGAGGGAGACTCTTGGGCCCAACTTATAAATTGCCCGCACCGCCCGCTTTTGCAGTACAAAGATTGTATTTAAATCTGCGGCATTACCCCAAAGGAGAATGCCGTAGCTCATAATACTATGGAAATAACTGAAATAAACTATTCTAGCGCACAAGTGTGTGTGTAAAGGGTGAGAGTGTTTGTATATGTGTGTGCGTGGGTTACCTATTTGTGATCAGGTTTTCAATTTCACCGTAATTATGTTGCCATAACCACTCCAGTAGTATTTTTTTAAATTGATGGAGCAAGAATATCAAAGTGACGTTGGGCAAAAGTTGTTCGTAGTCGAGGTACTGTAGTTCGGACCACCCGTTTAGTTCTTTCAGATGGGCTAAGTAAGGTCTGTTTGTGGTACTTTCTTAGTATTTCGAATATAAAAATTTTCCTAACTGAGAGAACATGTGCTCGTTCGTATACGTCTGCTGTTGGATAACGGTAGGGTAGATGAAGCAAAACCTTTAACACAGCACGCTGTGCTCTTTCAATTTCTATAAAGGATATTTCACATGCTCCCCCCATGCACAGATGCAGTATCTGGCCAAGCACTCGCATAGCGCTCGGTATGTATTTATTAGGGTATTTTTGTTAGCAACATTTCGTAAGTTTTTGAAAATATGCATCATTTTCCTAATCCTGGAGGTCATTGTCGCTATCTGAGCGCTCCAATCGAGGCTTTCGTCTATTATTGTGCCTAAATATTTAATTGACGGGGTGCGAGATAATGAGTCGCAAGCACAGTTACGTCGGTTTGTAATGCGATTGCATGGAAACATATGGATTTTAATTTCAAAATTGTGCCCTGGGTTTGTTATGTAGGATTTATGGAAGCATACAAAGTTAGTTTTGGAAGTTTTGTGTGAAAGTAGACTGTTTTCCAACCAGTGAGTTACTTTAGCTAGTCCACTATCAGCCACTCGGGTGATCTTATCCCATGAATTACCGTGGAATAGAATGACGGTATCGTCGGCAAACATCAAAAGTTCCGCGCTTTCTAGAGGAACGTTAAATAGGCCGTTTATGTAAACTAAGAATAGGGTTGGAGAGAGTGCACTGCCCTGAGGCACACCGAAACTACAGACGGCACTGTCACTCTCCTGATCGCCCACCCAAACAGTCTGCACTCGATTTGTCAGGTAGTCTCTAAACCATTCCAAAGCAATGCCCCGTATTCCCACATTCTCTAATCTCGCCAATAGGATCTTTATAGAGACCGTATCGAAAGCTTTCTGAAGGTCAAGGAAGACTCCTGCACTTCTCTCTCTTTTATCCAAGTAGGTAGTTATGGAGGTAGTGAGACTTAGAACAGCACCTTCAGTGGATTTTCCCTCTCTGAATCCTAATTGGTGATTGCTGATACGTTTATTAGTCTCTAGGAACGATACCAGTCTTTTGTTGACAATTTTCTCTAAAAGTTTAGCTAGTGTTGAGAGTAGGGAGATTGGTCTATAATTAGCGGGACTTTATTTATTCCCTGCTTTGTAAATTGGGCATACAATGGCTCTTTTAAATATGCAAGGGAAAGTTCCTGATTCAAGACTGAGGTTACAGATATGAGAGAGCGGAGAGGCTAGAGTAGTGATATTTTGCTTAAGGATATCGGTTGTAATTTTATCTACACCCGGTGAACTGTGAGAACGCATCCCATGCACAATATTTATAATGCTTGGTTATTAATTTGGCCTGAGTATTTTCTGCAATAGTCGTAGTTAGTGTATTTGTGAATATTTCCGCAGCTATGTTGGCATCTCTGGTTTCGTAGATACCATGCCATGATTCCTTCAAAGTGCACATTTGATGAATTCGGTGTATCACTCTTCTGTGGGTGTGAGATTTTTTATTAATCGAAGACTTGCTGATATATAGCAAAATAGGTCTATGGTCAGTAAGCTGCTGCTCAAACACAATCGTTTTCCAGGGGTTACATGTGTTGACCATAAAGTGGTCTAGACATGTTTCCAGCCTGGTAGGTTTTGTGATTCCTAGCTTAAGCCCGTGCATGGCCATAAGATTTAGGTAATCCGATGACTCCCCTGTATCCATTAGGGTGTTTATGTTAACTGTTACTGTTTATGTTAACTGTTAACTTATACTAAATTTTATCTTATGTTACCTGAACTAAATCGCAACAGGTTCTTCTTTGTCCGAGATCGAACAAAACCGATGCTGAAGGTATAAGAGAAACAATAAACAAGAATACGTCTACTCATTGCAGGTAGGAACATAACACGCAAACTTTCGAACGCGGAACAAAGCGGAGTGAAACAATGAGCGCGGAACAAACGCTTGCTGCCGTGTTCTCGCAGGATACGTTAGTTTGCCTTTAACTAGCCTTGTGAAGGAGGACTTAAAATATAGACTTAAGCGATTTGTATCATGTACAATTTACTATTATTATCATGACCGGCATATAAATAAATAATTATTCCACAACATTCTACACAGCGGTTTCCTGATCCCAAAATAAGCATAGTTTAACTAGCTTGTGTTATGGGTTCCAGAATGCGGATAAACATACTTATATACTTTTTTTTGTAAAGACATACATATTATACATAGTAACACCCAGTCCAATGCAAATAGACATATTCGTGCATAAAAATATTTGCACTGACCGGGAATCGAACCCGTACCCCTCCGTATAGTGAACATGTGCGAACTTTTCGATTTTGTCCAAGATGTTTTTCGGTACTTATGCTGCAGTAAATAATTTATTTATTATTAGTGAATCCAAAACTATTTAATATTTTTTTGAAAATTACTAAAGCACTTCAAAAATGTTTGTAAAGTGGAGTTATGAAATTCTTTTTTCGACCCTAGACAAACCACGACGCTCAATTATTTTAAATGTTCTAAGTTACACGTAGAAACAAAAGAAAACAAAGTTTATAGGTAGATATCCTTTAGAAGTATTTATTTAGAAAAAAACAATAAGGATTTCAGGTTATATTCAACTTTTTATTTTACCTATTTGTGACTTGATAGGCTTAAGGCTTAATCTCTTTGCCAAAATTAGTTAGTGCCAATGAAATGAACATGAAAAAAGAAATATATTTATTTAAAAGTAAGTAAAATTAAATAGTTTTATTACCTAAAAACCCATTGTAACAGTCATAGAAAACAAAATCATTTCTGTGTGTTAACGAACTGTGAACGATAAATCTCTGGTTATCCCGGTCCCATGTAGGCAGCGCTATCAATCGGCGTGAAGTGGTAGACTCAAATATTCGGGAGTGCAAAGAAGAGTGACGTGTAGATCCTTAACTATTCAGTATCATAAATTTACAATATTAACCTCAATTTCCAGTCTAACAGAGTTCAGAGGCAATTCTGGAAAAAATAAATAAAACAAGTTTTTCAAAATTAAGCTGTTATTCAAAAAATCAGTTGTATTAAAACGAATATGATAATTTTATGTAACGGTTGTGCTGATTCTAAAAGCTTGTAGCGCGCAAGTTCCTTCTGTATTCAATTTGCGCTACAAGTTTTTTACAAAATCAGAGAGTTTGTTAAGACAAAACAAACGAACCTTCTATCGAAGTCGGGCTCATTTAGGTTTAGCTTAGGAGTTCCTATGGCCACCTTACTACTCCATCATCGGACCCTGAATACCATATCACATCAGAGAGATTGTTAACACAAAATAAATGAGCCCAAACTCGATAAGTTTATCTTGTTTAACTTAGGAGTTACTATGGCCACCTTCCAACTAAATCACCAGACCCTGTATGCTATGTCACACCAGAAAAAGATCATCAAGATATAAACAAATGAGGTCAAACTCAAAACGTTTATCTTGTTTAGTTTAGGAGTTTCGATGGCCAGTCCATCATTAGACCAGCTCCATGGTACCATATTAATGCATTGTCATCCAATTTGATGACACAAATTTGTCACAAAATTCGGCCGGGTGGTTACCACCGTGCACGATTGTGAAAAACCCTCCATAGTAATCCAATTTCGGTTGGATTGCGTTCAGGGGTCAGCAAGTGCATAGCTGGGCAGGGGGATTGTCGTCGCAGCTCTAGTGGGACCTGTTGGTGTCACGCGGTGCTGCGACGAAAATCCTCTTCTAATGAGGCCGTCAAGCTGAGTGCCACCGTTGTTAACATGGTACGTGTATGTAATGGTGACCCTCTATCCTTCAGCGACTTTACCTTCAGCTTACCATCAGGCGAGGTGAAGTCAAATTGACATGTCCTAAAATATAAAAAAAATATAAAAATTACACGTGTCTAAACGTGTGTAAAATTTCATCTCAATCCACTGAGGATAAATGCTTCAAACTTCAGTTGTAATTGACCCGCACTACCATTCATACATACAGAACAAGTTAAATAAAACCTTGTAAAAATAGTTCTCGCTCCATCCACTCCCTTATAACACCATTCCAGTGTATAGAATCGAGTTTGGTGCCGCGGTGATTCCGGTGCTTTGCAGAGCCGTCTGCGACAAACAACAACGTGTGCTTATTGAATGCTGGCCAGCCAGCCAGGACCGTTTGTTTCTAACTTTAATATTTTCACATAATAAAGCTCATATTCACTGCATGCTAACTTCAGTTCTAACTAACAGTGCCAGTATATAACTTGCATTGTCACGATTGCTTTTATGTTAAAGAAACTTACCCGCATAAACTGAAGTTTTGTATGTAGGTAATATACTCACACGTGTGTTTGTTTGTGTATTATATTACTAACTAATCACTATAAATCGCTGGCTATATTTTATCCTCACTAATTTATGGCTCACAACCAAAAAATCTATTGTGCTTTCGTAGATTTGGAAAAGTCTGGAAGAGTGGTGAGAATTGAATTGTGGTCAACTTATATAAATCTTAAGGCTTTCACGGCCGGCGTTGCATGTAGAATATACTGCTTCCGGGCTGTTTGGCCGTGGTCCATCGGAAACTTGTATTCCAGACGTTTCGTCGATCACTGCGGTCGACATCTTCAGTGGTACACGTCGCCGCCGAGGAAGGTTCTCCGCACTCGACGGTGTCCCGTAGCAGTATATTCTACATGCAACGCCGGCCGTGAAAGCCTTAAGCTTTATATTCGACACCTCTACGGGGAGGAAGTTCACCAGTCGCACCGAGTTCGCCGCCGAGGAAGGTTCTTCGCACTCGACGGCGTCCCGACGTGAACCACTGAAGATGTCGACCGCAGTGATCGACGAAACGTCTGGAATACAAGTTTCCGATGGAGCACGGCCAAACAGCCCTGAAGCAGTATATTCTACATGTGGTCAACTTGTTTATGAATAGGATGAGTGGTAGCTTCATACGAGCACTGCGATCTCTTTATAAGGGTTTCAGTGCTTGTGTCAGGAAAAACGGAGCTTGCACAGACTGGTTCAATGTCGAAAGAGGTGTTAGACAGGGATGTGTAGCGTCGCTGAGACTGCTCGACTCATTTATAGACGATTGCTTGAAAGAACTAAAAAAGAGTGCATATGGATTAAGAATGAATGCCTTGACCGACAGATGTCTCCTGTACGCTGATGATCAAGTAATATTGGTATCATCGAAACAGGAGTTGCAAGCGATGGTTAATATTGTGCATGGTGCAAAGTAATGAAAGTAAATGCAAGTAAGACGAAAGTGATGGTTTTTGAAAGAGAAGAAAGCATGACAAATTGTACAGTTCTGATTGATGGATTTCTACTTCACAGTTGAACAAGTGTAAGAGTAAACTTTGAACCCAAGTATACAAAATTGATGTATATGTAACGACGTATGCATACATAGCCGCGTGCCGGCGGCGGCTGCGCTTAGCGCGCACCAAAACTATGTTCTTTGGCCAGTAATAAACTAGCGTTAAACGTGTGAACTTGTTTCATTGCTCCGCATACATATCATTTGGCGACGAGGTGTGAGTACCTACCCACTATAAAAGAAAAAAAAAAAAAACAATGAGTGCGTATTTGGGACATTTACCTATTTTTGATCACAAAACTAGTGATTGGAAAATTCAAAAAGGTAAATTGACACAGTTTTTGAAAATCAATGCGGTAGACGATGATAAAAAGAGTGGAATACTACTATGCCATCTCACAGAAGAAACGTACCGTTTACTGCTTAACCTCGCATTTCCGAAGGAGCTGGAACAGCTGAGTTTTGCAGAACTAGTTACATTACTCGATAGCCATTTCAAGGAAAAACAGTGCACATTCGCGGACAAAGCGAATTTTTTTAGTGCCACCAGGAAGTCAGGTGAGACCTTAGGAGAATGGGTGGCGCGATTAAGAGGTCTTGCGACATATTGCGACTTCGGCACCGCCTTGGAAACGAATTTGAGAGATCGTTTCGTCCTAGGCCTGAGCCCAGGCCCAGAACGCGACAAGCTGTTCGAGAAGCATCCGTCAAAGCTTACACTGTTGGAGGCTATTGAACTGGCAGAACAGGTGGCATGTGCTAAAGAGGCGAAGGCTATGGTAGACACCAGTTCGGAGGCTGTTTCGGTTAAGGACGAACCAGTATACCAAGCGAGATTCCAAGGACGAGCTAACCGGGGACGTGGCTCCGGTAGTACAAACACGGCGGCGGCTCGCCGCGATAATGATCGGTGCTCGGTTTGCGGACTAAAAAATCATTGTAGTGACAAATGTCGTTATAAGAACTATAAGTGTCAAAAGTGCGGTGAAAAAGGTCACTTAAAAAAAATTTGCGGTACTTCAAAGGTTAGCCATATGGACTGTAAAAATAGTCGGAATGTTCACCTGCCACAGGATGCGGATTGCGATGAGTGCCAAAATTATAACATAAGGTACGTGGCTGAGAAGCCTATTCTAATACAATTAGTTTTAGGAGATCAATTAGTAGAAATGGAACTAGATTCAGGGTCTGGCAGTAGTGTTATTTCACAGAATTTATACACTAAAACGTTTTCGCATTACCAATTACAAAACTGTCATATAAAAATGTGCTTGTACGACGGGCATAAAATTTCGCCGTTAGGGTTTTTTTTTATAACCGCAAAATTTAATAAAATGCAAAAGCCTATTAAAATATTCGTAGTTAAGAATGGAGGCCCCCCCCTTTTAGGCAGAGATTTTATGCACGCCTTTAATTTAATTATTACAACCGACATCAAATCTTTAGAGTGCAGCGATGATGATGTGTTAAATTTGTTGGGAAAATTCCCAGAGTTGTGGCGGGATGAGCTGGGTGCATTTAATAAATTTAAAGTTACCCTACAACTAAAAGACAACGCTGTTCCCAAGTTTCATAAGCCACGTACTGTGCCTTTTGCATTAAGAGATAAGGTCGAACAAGAATTAGATCGCTTAGTAAAGTTAGGTATTCTGGTTTCGATAAACCGTGCAGAATATGCCACCCCGATAGTGCCGGTGTTAAAGGAGAACGGTAAGGTGAGAATCGCGGGTGATTTCTCGGTTACCCTAAATAAGGACCTCGTAATCGAAAAATACCCTTTACCTAGGATTGAAGAGGTTTTTGCTAAAATCGGAGGTGGGGAACTATATAGTAAAATTGACCTGAAAAATGCATACAACCAGTTTATTTTAGATGGGCCATCACAGGAACTTACGGTGATAAATACACATAAGGGTCTATATAAATATACACGCTTAGTATATGGCCTAGCAAATGCACCTGCCATATTTCAAAAATCCATGGAGAGACTTTTAACGGGTATAGACGGTATCAGTATCTGGCTCGATGACATATGTATCACGGGTCCCAACAGAAATACACACATCAAAAGACTAACCGAAGTACTTAGTAGACTAAACGATGCTGGGTTACGTCTTCAAAAAGAAAAGTGCGAATTTTTCAAAGAAAAAGTTCTTTATTTAGGGTATGTGATAAGCAAAGCGGGACTGGTACCCAGTCCTGATAAAGTCAAGGCAATACTGAACGCCCCCGAGCCGACCACTGTTACTGAAGTTAAGAGGTTTTTAGGCGTTGTTAATTATTATAGGAATTTTATTCCTAATGCTTCGTCAATACTGAACCCCCTTCACGAGCTATTACGAAGCGATGTACCTTGGAAGTGGGGCGGAAGGCAACGGCAGGCTATGGTGGCAGTTCGCCGCGAATTGGCGTCAGAGAACGTTCTGGCGCATTTTGAGCCAACAGCACAACTCGTGCTGACCGTGGACGCGGGCCCGACCGGGCTCGGCGCGGTGTTATCGCAGCGCGGGCAAGACGACGCGCACGAGCGCCCCCTCGCGTATGCGTCTCGATCGCTCACATCAAGTGAGCGTAACTATAGCCAGATACAGAAGGAAGCAACTGCAATTATATTCGGAGTAAAAAAATTCCATCAGTATCTGTACGGTCGTAGCGAGCCATTCATATTAAAAACCGACCATAGGCCATTGATTTCTATTTTCAGCAATAAGTCTGGTATACCTATAACAACAGCTCTAAGACTCCAGAGATATGCTTTAATATTGTCGGCTTATAATTATGAGGTGCATTACGTATCGGGTCATAATAATATAGTAGCAGATTACTTTTCGCGAGCGCCTTTAAAATGTACAAACAAGTCGGAAGAAATAGATAACAATATAGATAGTTATTATACGCTTAAGTTTTTAGATGAATCATCGCCCGCTACTACAATACGTGACGTAACTCAAGCGACGGAACGCGATACGGTGATTCAAACAGTTATAAGGTACATGCTAAAGGGCTGGCCGCGTAAAATTATTTGTAAAAATGTTTCACCTTATTTCCAGTGCAAGTCTGACTTGCAGTACGAAAATGGCTGTCTCTTGAGGGGACACAGAATAGTTATTCCATCGACTCTCAGAGATAGTATGCTACGCGAATTGCACGATACACATTTAGGTGTAACTAAAACTAAATGTAACGCACGAAGTAGAATGTGGTGGCCCGGCATCGACGCGGACATCGAGCGCTGGATAGGCTCGTGCGCCACCTGCGCCAGCGCGCGCCCCGCCCCCCCGCGGGCCGCGCCTGCGCCATGGCCGGCCGCCGCGGCGGCCTGGGAGCGCGTGCATTTAGATTATATGACCATAGGTCAGAGGGTGTATCTCGTAGTTATAGATTCTTTTAGTAAATGGCTGGAATGCCTACATATGCATAGTGGACTCTCAACAAAGGCTTTAATAGCGAAATTAAAAGAAATATTTTCAACCTTTGGAATACCGAATGTGGTGGTATCCGATAATGACCCTAAAATCAATTCGGCCGAGTTCAAGTCATTCTGTATTGCTAATGGTATTAAATATATGACGTCTCCCATTTACCACCCATGTAGCAATGGCTTAGCCGAAAATTCGGTTAGGACATGTAAAAAAATGTTAAAGTGTATTTTACATGATAACTTACCACTGTACCAAATCAATGAACTACTGTTAGGCTACTTGTTTAATTATCGAAACACTGTGCACTGTACCACAGGGCAAACGCCAGCCGAATTGATGTTCGGTAGAAAGCTGCGATCACGTCTCGGTTTAATTATACCTTCCAAGACAGTGACACATGTTGTGACGTCGGCAGTACACGGTGAAAGACAGTTTGCAACCGGTGATGTCGTTTGGACCCGCTGGTACGGCGCACGGAAAGAAACTTGGCAATTAGGTGTAGTAAAGAATAAAATAGGGAACAGGATGTACCACATTTTTATTAGAGAATTGAATATTTTATGTATTAGACATGTCGATCAAATATTTAAATATACTGGTAAGATGCAGCAGTCCGGCACGGGAGTGTCTCAACAAGGTCAACCGCCCGATACTTCCCCCGAGGTGAGCACTGATAATCAAGGAGTCATGAATACCCCTGTGGTCACTGATAATAGTGAGATGCCGGCGGACGACAATGATGAGAGGGAAGTATGGGGCGATTGTGAGACAACGGAGAGTGAGGGTGTGGTCGCGGATGCTGTAGCAACGCCGCCTACACCAGCGCCGGCAGCAGAGCAGTCCAGAATTCCGGTGCCTACGGGTAACGAACCCTTAAGGACCGTTGAGCCGAACGTAGGCGTAACAGTAGTGCCATCGTCCACACCCTCACGCTCAAGGCGTCTTAGGACAGCGGTGGACTATAAAAAGTATTTTTAAGTTTACATTATTCTATGTTATAATTTTGTTTTTAACAAGTTGTGATTTATAAAGTATTATTACCTTTTGTACTTATCGAATAAATTATTATTGTCACCAGGTTTGAAAATCTAAGTGTGAAGGAATGATGTATATGTAACGACGTATGCATACATAGCCGCGTGCCGGCGGCGGCTGCGCTTAGCGCGCACCAAAACTATGTTCTTTGGCCAGTAATAAACTAGCGTTAAACGTGTGAACTTGTTTCATTGCTCCGCATACATATCAAAAATACTTGGGTTCAAAGTTTACTAGAGATGGAAAGTATGACAGTGATAGTGAGTGAAGAGTTTTGCCTGGAAATCAAGAGAATGGGCGCTGCATAATTTTACTAGCAGCCAAAAAGTATCTAAAGAGGCACGACTGGCTGTACATAAAGGAGTGCTCATCCCTACCCTTAATATTTATTGGAGTATTAGTATTTTTTTAGTTTATTAGTATCTTAACTTTATAGAAACCTTTGTTTTTGTATAATATATTAATTTAATTTCTTTAGTTAATAACTGTTGATCTCATCTTAATTTTTTTATTATAAAGCTTATTGATCTTTGTGATGCCAAGTTCATAATAAAAAAGATATTTAGAGTGAACTCAGTTGTGTTGTTTTATCCTTTAATATGTTATTAAATTGTTTTTATACACTGTGATAAGCAGCTATACTTAATTTCGATTCTTTAGATCAGACACTGCAGCTTTGACTACCTCATTAATACCGGTATAAGTACGTCATTACTATTTTATATTCTATATTTTGGGGTATATATGCCTTAGTTTTGGGCCCGGGTTGGACGAAGTGTTATTGAGTTTTTCTGTTAGGAAATTCGCAGTAGTAGCTTATTATTTGAAAGCAATAGTCTCTGCTTCTATAGGTATAATAAATATAGCTGAAGAATATATACAAGACACATAGGTTCACGTCCCAAGGCATAAACAGCCGGGAGTATTCATAAAAAAACCGGCCAAGTTCGAGTCGGACTCGACCATTAAGGGTTCCGTAGCAATAAGTAATTTTTTTTTATTAGAGTTGACTGAATGAAAGGTAAATTGCGGTTTACGATTTATGACGTAGTGAAATAAACGACTTACTAGATAGCGTTCAAACTAATTTTCGATGGAAGGTACATTACGTACAATTATTTTTTTTTTAGTTTTATCATTCTCTTATTTTAGAAGTTACCGGGGGGACAAGAATTTTACCACTTTGGATGCGTTTCTCGTGCAAAACTATTCAGTTTAGAAAAAAAAAGATATTAGAAACCTCAATATCACTTTTGAAGAACTATCCATAGATATATATATATATATATACACGTAGAGGTTTGATGAAAATATTTTTTTTAAGTTTCAGTTCTAAGTATCCCTTCAAAAAAAATTTTTTTTTTCATTTTTGTGTGAAAATCTAAATGCGGTTCACATAATACATCTACTTATCAACTTTCAACAGCATAGTTTTTATATTTTCGGAAAAAAGTGGCTGTGACATAGGGACTGACAGACAGGCAGACATGACGAATCTATAAGTGTTCCGTTTTTTGCCATTCGGCAACGGAACCCTAAAAAGTGGTATGAAAGAAGGAACAATAAAACATCGTTTTATTGGAAACAATGAAATCCCACCCATGAATCGGAAACGACGATATTCTAGTTTTATTTTTGTTCTCACCTATTTGATTTTCCTTTTATGACATAAGTACGTAAGCAAACGGCTGAGCGCCACCCTCGCGCGTCGTGCGTACAATTGACCATTTCACGGCTATATAACCGCTGTTAACACGCGAATGCGCCACTACTAGCAGCTACCGAGTATTCTTAAATAAAATTCTACTAAATCGTATATTGGATAGTAAATCGGAGGTAAATTGCGATTGGTTGGGTACTTCGATAACCTGGATATGCATGTTCTTCTAGCGGAAACATATTTTGATTGTTTGTTAATTATATTTGAGAGAACTTATGTTTAAAATCTTCAATACTAAACTGGCTGGGCATAATTTGGCATGACAAAACTGTAAAACTTTATGAAATACCTTTTTTTTTTTTTTATCGTGCGGAAATTCCTTCGGATACCCCCCCGCGTGCCAGTGGGGGCGGTTATGTCGGGCTTGAACCGAATAAAACCGCACGCCGTCTCGGGTCTACAGACGCCGGGGTGTAAGGTTGCCCATAGAGCATATCCCTCGCACCCCGAAATACCTAATTTTCATAAAGTCCTACTGTCATGATGTATCTACAAAATATTTTCCACATCATTTGTGTAACCTGCTAGTGTTATAATATATATAATAATATGGAAAGCAATCTGAAAGATAGTAGTGCTGTTAATTGATATTTGTGGCTATTCAAACCTGAGCATCATTTATGGTAGGGACTTCTCTCCCTCATGACAGTTAGCTCGTGCCGTCAGTAATTACGAAGATAAAAAAACTTGCGAATATCTCACAAATCAGCCTCCAGAAAATAACGGAAAAATATCACAACATAGTATTTTTGAACGCGGTTGTGTGAGGGTATTGAAAATACAAGTAACCCTGGAAAATATGCCATAGTAAAATCGCGTTGACACAATTAGGAAATATTGTTGTGACGACGTTGGAATAGCAGCCACTATATTACTCGGTGATGGAATGGCTTTATATATATATATATATTTAAAATTATGTATTTATTAAAATTATATATGTATGTGTATTATATATATATATATATATATATATGTGTGTATTATATATATGTATGTATTTAAATTATGTATTTAAAAAATACTAGTACTTAAGAATACTAGTAACCGAAATTACTAATATTCCCCCTAACCCCTCCAGCTAGGCTTAATTGTGTGTCTTAGCGTGCCTTGCGTGCTTAGGTACAGTGGCAAAACCGGTTTTAACTATTATTTATTTGTTAAATAAGACGAGTTCAACACGATCAACCGAAGAATAAATGCAGTTATTAGAACGCGCAGAGATTTAGACAAAATAATCAACTGACCGTGCTAGAATATTTTTTAACCATTACCTAATAATTATCGAAGTTATCTATTTTAGAAGAATACTTCGTATTCCTGAAGGTATTGTTGTATAGTGTTACTTTCATTTTTTGCGAAATAAAACATCTGCGATTTCTTGATTTTGGTTGATTTTTTCATACCGCCGCCGTATCACTAAAACTAAAAGAATTTTTTGGCCAAAATAAATTTGAATACCTTTTTTATGCCAATTCATAAAGTTTATGGGCTAAAATCCTGAATTTTATTTACGTTCTTTATGTTTAAGAAAATGTTAATTGTTTTTTAAATTTATTATTTTCCCTTAAAACAGATTAAATTTCACCAAAAATCCCAACGATTCGGGTACGCACTGGTTAATGGACATCCACATTCCATCATTATAACCTCCAACATAAGAAGCCTATTGACGTCAACCAAGACTTTGTGCTGCTGCTAAAGACTACTTAAATAATGCCGGGATCTCATGCACCGGAATCACGCATGCCTTAAAACAAGGAAAATACTAATATTAAAAAAAAATTGGCTCAATAATTTTTACACAAAGAAGAAATATTATAAAACACAGCTAGGAGGAAGTCAAAAATATTTTCCTATTGGAAATTTCAAGTACGAAACCTTTTTTTTTTTTTTTTTTTCGTGCGGAAATCCCTTCGGATACCGCCCCCGCTGGAGAGGGGGGGGTCTCCAGCGGGGGCGGTTATGTCGGGCTTGAACCGACTAAAACCGCACGCCGTCTCGGGTCTTAAGACGCCGGGGTGTAAGGTTACCCATAGAGCATATCCCTCGCACCCCGACTGACCCTGGGCCATCTCCGGTTTCGAGATGGCCCCCTTACTTGCTCTCCACTGTGCCATCTGCTAATCAGAGGGACACGTGGAAAGCTTCCGAACAGCCCTCAACAGGGCCGTCCTCGACTCGGTCGGAGTTGGCCTTAGGCGGCAGCGTTTCTCCCGCCCTAGGAGAGAGGCGCTGCCGCCTCCGTTGCCCAGGGTGCACCGCGTGGAGGTCCCCAACCAAGCACCCCTCAAGTACGAAACCTCAAGTTAAACGTATTTTAACCGCATTCTTCACTATTCTTACAGTTCGCAACTTTCGCTGCAGGATTAAAAACGAAGTTATTAGTTAGGCAAGGGGCTAGCAAGTGCTTAATATAATTCGAAATAGTCTATTGGCACTCAAATAAGCTTTAGTGACAATTAATGTACGAAATTTATTTATTTGTAGACGCGCTATATTATTTGCATTTAGAGCTTCAACCTGTTTGAAGACTTGTATATTTCTTCTGACAAAAAGGTTTTAAACTATCGTTGATATAACTTACAATTGGTGTGCTACATAACGTGAAAAATATCATTAATTATATTATCATTGGCGTCTTACAATGTTGCTTATTCACTTTACTACAATAAGTAATAGTTGAAAATGCCTTGAGGCGAAACCAGTCAGGTTTAGTAAAAAAAAAATTGTACAAGTGACCACAAGTGGCCATCAGTCAAAAGTATAAATAATCGCCAGTACCCTTTTTTTTCGTTCGGTAATCCCCCCCGCCGGCTAGCGGAGGCGGTTATGTCGGGTTTGAACCGTCTAAAACCGCACGCCGTCTCGGGTCTTCAGACCGTGGGTGTAAGGTTGCCATTTGACAGCCTCTGTGGCGTAGCGGTAGTGCATTCGACTGCTACGCCAGGGGTCGCGCGTTCGATTCCCGCTCAGTGCAAATATTTGTATGCATGAATATGTCTATTTGCATTGGTCTGGGTGCTTCTATGTATAATATGTATATATTTACAAAAAAAAGTATATAAGTATGTTTATCCGCACAGCTTGTGGTATGGGTTCCACAAGGGATCCATAACACAAGCTAGTTCAACTATGCTTACTTTGGGTCTAGAAAGCGCTGTGTAGAATGTCGTAGAACATTTATTATTTATTATTATTATTTACAAAGCATATCCCTCGCACCCCGAAATCGCAAGTATAGGTATACTGAATAACGGTAAGCTTGAATAAAAGATGAGTGTGTTTCAAATTCATAATATTCAATTCAAAACTATCACTTTCATTTCAAAAGTGAAACTTAAATTGATACGGTAACCTTAAACCTACATCAGTTACGTATAAATAACGAAATGTTGTTTGCGGATGTCGGATCACTTTAAAAGTAGGGGTTTTCATAGTGTAACCATGCTTAATGGATACTCTGGAAAATGGTTTTTTTATTAAATAATGAATCAGGTAAGCAGAATATATAACCTGTCTGCGTTACCAACCATGGTAAATCCATTTTATGTCCATTCGTTAAAGAAGTAGATTTATACCACTACCACATGGTAAGCATTCCTTTCTCAAGTTGTGCCCTACCTTCAAACATGGCTATCACCAAAATAAAATAAAAATTAGGTAATAAAGAAACAATTTAATAATAAGTTTTATTAAAAAATCAGTTGTACTAAAATGAAAATAATATTGTCGGAAGTTTACGTGAATGTCACACATTGAAATAAAACTATTTTAACGGATTCTATCGCGATTTGTTTGATATTATTTTATATTATATTATACTAGCTGACCCGGCAGACTTCGTACTGCCTCAATCGTTAACAACTTCCATATGTATTCACCTTTTAAACCTTCTCTGGACCTCCACAAATAATTCAAGACCAAAATTAGCCAAATCGGTCCTGCCGTTCTCGAGTTTTAGCGAGACATTCATTTTTATATATAAAGAAGATGTAAAATATAAAATAATATCAAACAAATTGCGATAGAATCCGTTAAAAATAGTTTTATTTCAATGAAAATAATACCATGTAAACCAGGGAGTTTGTCAAGACACAACGAATGAACCTAAACTCGATAAAATCTTCTTTGCCATATCTTGTTACTCCATAATCAGACCAGCTCCATGGTTACACATTAATGTATTGTCATTCAAACTAAACGTGCATGCAAAATTTCATCTTAATTGGTTTAGAATAACTGCATCAAAATTCAGTTGCAAGATTTGACCTGAACTAAACTACGAGTACATACATACATGCATACAAACAAGTTAAATTGTAGCTTTTAAAACATAAGATCAGAAATTAATAGCTTTTATTTTTAAATGTTTCAAGACAAACATTGCATTAATCAGATTATTATTCCGTCAGTTAAGAGCCAACTCTTAAACAAAGATAGAGATGCAAATAAAAACAAAGGAGTGTTTTAATTCGTGCTTGGGCCATTTTTCGTCCTAGCAACAACCGTTTGCTACAGACTACAGACCATTGAACACAAAAAATATATCCAGTGTTAAGCAAAACGACGTTGTCACAGGCATCTCACTAATTGTAACTGTGCTCCCGCGCGGGACTCAAACTTTTAATTAATATTGGATCCTCTTTCGTGCAGTCCTCCAGCGTCCAAGCTTGGCCATTTGCTGGGCTATTTGTCAATGAAAGGATTTATTTGCTTCCCATTTGCTTCTGACATTTTTAGTGTTTTGCTTTGTGATAATTTGGAAAACAATTGATCCCACCGGAAGATCAGCAGATGTTTCACTAGTATTAGAGGTTTATTTGTATGTTTATACGGGTATAATTTATGGAATTGTAATACCTACTGATGCTAAAAATTCTCAATTCTCAACGAAATATTTTTAATTTCCCCTTCATTCAATCAACTCAAATATAAAAAATTTACTTGATGCTACAGAACTCTTCATATGCGAGTCCGACTCGCACTTGGCCGGTTTTTTTAATTTTGATAATGTAAATGTTCATGTTGAGATCAAAATATTTGTAAATCAGGTTCGAAGAACGGCTTAGTTTCATGAGCCTACGCTAAGTCATCAGCATCATCTGCTTCTATTCCTAATTCTTTAAGTTCTTCACAAATTATCATTCTTAGTTATACTTTATTTTTGCTTACGTTTATTAAAAATACATAAGACACGTGATTAATCGTTCGACACGTAAAAGTTACCGCAACCGAATTCTACTAAAATCCTTCCATGGTCATATGATATGAACGTGGTGTGGATGTGTTTATGCCCACATTATGTTGTACTAAACCTACAGAATGGCTTTATTCCTAGCAAAGTACCGCACAGCCAGTTTTATCGAAAGCCATAAATAATACAACCCTTATCTTAGCTCCCTATTTCATATCGCCTTGAAGAAAATCTGAGATCTGTTTTTTCTTTGTTCTTCGATAGATTTAATTTCAACAATATTGTCATAATTTATTATTGCTTGAACGTTTATTAATTATTTGGAAATTCAAGTAATTTATTTTGTGTCAAGCGATGGCGGAATTCTTGTTATTCAGTTAGCTTAGGTATTTTAATCTTTCATTGAAATTATGCCGACGTATTTAATATTAATTTAATTTATTGTCAGGCTAGTTGGTATAAATGAAAATATTATCTGAATTCCAGTTTTATAATTAATTATAATATCTTTAAACATTGTGGTATCTTCAACATCGCAGTATGTTTATATTGTGTACCTAAAATACTACCTATTTGCTTTCTTGTGTGAACTATTGTCTATGTAGAAACCTGCTAGTAGCAGTTCCCTGATATTTTATAACAGCCACATTGATTAATGGGGCTATTATATCGAAGTCAAGCCCACTAAATCCAGGTGGTTTTAGATATGAGGTGTCTCCCATTTGTTTTTGCTAGGAAATACAGTATGTCTCGGCAGCCATTGCTCAAGGCCATGAAAAAGGTTAATATATGGTTATTTTTAATAAAAACCCAACTCTACTTCTTATTGAGGAGCTTGCACTTACTTCTTCAGATATTTTTTCGTCTTAGTGGCAATTTTTCATCAGTGCAAATTGAGTGCAACTGTCTGTTGTAGATCAGGTTTATAAGTAAAATGATGATGGTCGGTATCATATGAAATTTGTTGACTTAAAGGAGAATGCCCATTCGTGGTTGCGCTTTTAGACGTTCGCGTCAATATTTCAAATGTTAAAAAATAATATTGATTATAGTATGAGTTTTCAACACTAAATCGCTTCTACAGAACTTGGGGTTTGAATTTAAATTATAAAGATATAAAACTTGAATGAATAATCGTTTCCATTTTAATTTAATTGTGACCATGATATAAAATAAACCATTGGTGATAGAATGCAAATATACCAATCTTTTTAAAATAAAATGGTTAAATAATAATACGTGATACTAATTCGCGATGTGACATCCAAATATATTCAATATATAAATCCAAATATATCCAAATATATAACTTACCAAGAGATGGCGCTAGCTGTCACGTTCACATCGAGTCCGTATTATAAAATTATTTAATAATAGAAAACAACAACATTTAAAAGTTAGAACTACAAAAAATCATTTAAATACATATAATTTCCTAGTGACATTGTTATCAATGGAATATTAAACCATACAACTACCAAAAAGTGCAAAAAGTAACAGTGATAATATTGTGTGTGTAGTGCAATGAACTTGTGATTACATATATTAATCATGAGTCTCAACCCTAAACAATGGATATACATTCAAGATTATTGTGAATATTGAAAAGGAATAGTGTTTTACTTAAAAGATCAATTCTGTCGGTATTTGGTTAGTGATAAACAAGTTGGAAAAATTCCGTTTGAATGAGTCATCGGAACGACATCAAATTGATTTAAATAATTACCGCTACAAATGTAAGCGGTAAATTGAAAACTATTGGTACTGTCACGATGGCATGATGGTCCTGTGATCGGACTAGTGCGCAAATTAGTTCGAGTTCTGAACCTGCATAGATTTATATTCTTTTGAACTTTTTATACCTGTTTTTTGAGTGAGAAATGGATGATTCTCAATTTAATATTACTCTTAGAAAAAAACAAAATAGATCCGAATCACTAAATCACTCATTATCACCAATTGACTCTCCGAATCACTACTTAGGAAAAAGTTTAGATCTATCGACAGGAAATGCAATACTGTTCCAGGAAGAAATTCGAGAATACAAAGTACAAATACAGAAACTACAAGAACAACTAGATATTGCACATACAGAAATTGATAATTTAACCCTAGAAAATATTTCTTTAAAAAAGTACGCCAAAAAACAGGATTCAACCATTGCAAGCTTAAAAATTATCTGTAAAACGCCCGATGTCACAAGAAGTGTTACAAGAACATCAGGCCAACTACGTCATAGACGTTTGGTAGAAATACGAAATGAAGACTCTAAACTTAACTCAAGCAGCCAGGAGCTTGGACTACAATCAGATGAAGAGTACGAAGATGCAATCACAGATGGCGCTGATACAAAAAGCATAACATCGATTAGCTCATTACTAAGGGACTCAAACGATTGTGGAATTACTTGTAAGTCAATAGATGGCACTCAACCGCATATTATCAACAATAGAACAACAAATAATAACCAAACGCCTGAAATATTGATAGTGGGAGGACGACAAATATCTGGTTTGGCATCGGCACTGATTAGTTCAAGAAGTAATAGTAAATATGGTAAATATCGAATATCTTCTTTTGTAAAATACAATGCTGCGTCTGGGGAGATGTTTAAGTCTTGCCACAGCCTACAAGACTCCTCTGAAAATTATATAGTCATTTGTCCAGGAGAATATGAATACAATCCTAGTAAATATATGGTTAATTTAATAACAATGCTACAATACGTGCAAAAATGTAACATAATAGTGTTAAATGTAACCAGAAATAAATACCTAAATGAATCACTATTGAATAGTTATACAAAACTTATTTGTCAGTACTTTAAAAACTGTACTTTTTTAGATGTTGATAATAATTATGTTGCCAAAAGTGGCTATTTGTTGAATTTATGTAATCTTCTAAATCTTACCATTGACAGTCATTATTATCAAAAACATTTCTTAACTTTCCATAGTGTTGACAGGTCCGCCCCAATAAATCAAAAAATACCCTCCAATCGAAAAAATATAAAAAAATTAAATATGCCTACTCCGCTTCAGGGCTCTTCAAAAACTAATGAGGGTCGAAAGTTTTTTCGCTCTCACTAAACTTAAGTTACCTCATGGTGCGCAATCTACCACTGCTACCTTATTCCATCAAAACATTGCGGGGCTTTTAAATAAGTTACATGAGATTGAAATATGCATCAGGGAATTCAGCGACAGTAAAATACCCTTACGCATATTGTGCTTTACTGAAACGTTTGTACAAGAAGGCGATGAACAAAATATTTATTTACCAAATTATAAATTAGTTAGTTCATTTTCACGTCGTACAAAGGAGCGCGGAGGTGCCTGTATTTTGGTAAGTAGAGAGTATGAATGCAGTGATATTCAAATATGTCATGCCATCGCTGCAGAAAAAACTTTTGAATGTTGTGGTGTCGACATACCATGCTTACAGACCATAGTTATATGTGTTTATAGAATACCTAACGCTGATATATCTATATTTTTCACAAAACTAGAACTGTTACTTCATAAATTAAAATTAAAACCCAACAAACGCATAATAATTACAGGCGATATAAATGTTAACATCCTTATAAAAGACGCTATAACTGACAGACTACAAAACTTTCTGTATAATCATAATTTACAGTTTCACATAACTGAGCCTACCAGAAAGAAGTCATGCATAGATCATATACTTAGTAATATACAACATGCAATAGGAAGGGTTCACGAATTAAATTTGTCTGATCATAATACGGCCCAGACGTTGACTTTTCCAGTTATGTCAAAAAACCCTTCACCCCTTCACTTTTACACTATGAGGCGAGATTATAACACTGAGAACATTAAAAAATTCAAAGACTGTCTTTCTAGCCTCTCATGGTCCGATGTAGTAACCGAGTCGGACTGTAACTCCGCCTTTGAGGTATTCCAGGAAAACTTTTTATTGTTTTATGACTTATGTTTCCCCATTAACAAAGTCAAAATTAGCTCTCTAAACGCTGCCCCTAAATGGATGACGAAAGGTATTAGAAAATCCACAATTACTAAACGAAAATTAAGATATCTGTATTACAGAGGGAAAAGCGATGAAAAAAAAACACACCTGTTACAGTATTCAAATCTCCTTAAGAAATGTATCATCGATTCAAAAAGGCAAATAAACAAAAAAATTATTCTTAATGCTAAAAATAAATGCAAAGCATCTTGGGGTATAATTGGCAATAAAATGGACAACTTAGAGACTTCTGCAACTAACATTAAATGTATTACTTGTGAAAATCAAACCATAAGTAATGCTACTGATATTGCAAGTAAGTTTAACGATTTTTTTATCCCAACAACCAAGAAAATTGATTGTAATCCTGATTATTCACATTTAAATATTAACAGTTCTACCATCTTTCTAATGCCTTGTACCGAAATGGATATTGTTATGGCCATAAAGTCATTAAATAACACTAATGCCGTTGGGTATGACTCTATATCTACAAAAATAATAAAATGTTGCTCCGCAGAACTAGCGCCAGTATTATGTCACTTGGTGAATCTTTCGATAAGTGAAGGCACTTTTCCAACGCAGCTAAAAATGTCCATAGTTAAACCACTGCATAAGAAGGGTAGCAAAGAAGACCTAAGCAATTATCGCCCCATTACACTTATACCTGTACTTTCCAAAATTTTTGAAAAGATAATGTACATTAGAATTAATGGCTTTTTAACAAAGCATAATATTATAGCGCCGGAACAGAATGGTTTTCAAAAAAATAAATCAACCACTCTAGCTGCCTTTTCATTAATTAAAAATGTAACTAGACATATTGATGATCGTAAGAGCGTGTCCGCCATATTTTTTGATATGTCCCGTGCGTTCGATTTTGTCAGTCACGAAATTTTGTTGCGCAAATGTGACAGTTATGGCATACGAGGAAAAGCTTTGCAGTGGCTAGAGAGTTACCTAAGTGACCGTCAGCAATGTGTTGAAATTACTGGGCTGAATGAAGATCTGTTATTAACATCCTCTAGATCCTCATTAAAACATAATAGATTTGGAGTTCCGCAGGGCAGTGTACTCGGTCCTTTACTGTTCTTAATTTATATTAATGACATTCCTCAAGTGATTAGCCACAAATGTACTCTCTTTGCGGATGATATCTGTGTCATCGTACCAGATGAAAACACCATATCCATTAATGAGAATAAAAATACCATCTACGAAAGATCCTTAAATGCAGCTGTTGCAAATGTAACAGACTGGCTGAACAGAAACAATTTAGAAGCTAATATTAACAAAACCAAATATGTACAGTTTCGGCATTACAATGCTAACAAACCTGACCTGTTGATAGAACACCAGGGTCTTGAAATACAAGAAACTGATGCAACCAAGTTCCTTGGCATTACCGTTGATGAACATTGCAACTGGAAAAGCCACATTAAAACTCTAAAAACTCGTCTTAATAGATTTGCATTTGCCCTCAGAAAACTAACCAAAGTCACAAATCAAAGAACGGCACTCCTTTTTTTTTTTTTTTTTTTTTTAACGTGCGGAAATCCCTTCGGATACCCCCCCGCCGGCCAGCGGGGGTGGTTATGTCGTGTCTCGACTAAAACCGCACGGTGTCCTCCCCAAGTGGCCGTTGCCGGGCACCCCGGGTAAGCCCTCGAAAGGATAACCCCAGGGTTGCCGGCGGGCTTTGGCCGCCACCGCGGCCTCGCCTGGTGGGGTCGGGTTTTATCCCGCTTCGGTGAGTTGGCAGGCGTGTGTAGGGCACACACGACACGCCTCCGCCACGGCCTGCTTCTGTAAGGACGGCGAGTCGGCCAACTGCCGTCCTCAGGCCCCGATCATGGAGGTCGGTAGTCCCGGGCGTAGATGAGTCTGCGGCGTCCTCGCCGCAGACTGCGAAACTCGGGGGGCAGGGTTCTCTCCCGCTCCCTCTCCGCCGTCTCTTTCGCGCGCATTACCTGCTCGCAGAAAGAGGCGGCGGCGTGCCACTTGCTCCCGTCGGAGACCACGGCCCTCACCATGGTCTCCAACGAGAGAACGTCCACGCCCAGGACCGCAACGAGATCCCGGCGTTGACTCGCCCACGCAGGGCACTCCACTAACGTGTGGAGCGCCGTGTCTTCGCCAGGATCCTCGCAGTGCTGGCACTGCGGCGTTGTCTCCCGGTGGATGCGCCACAGATACTTACCGAAGCACCCGTGTCCGGTAACCATCTGGCACATCCGGTAGGAGAGGTCCCCATGGTCCCTCTCCAACCACTCCTTCATGATCGGTCTCACCGCCGCAATGGTGGATTCCCCCCACCTTGGATGCTCAAGTCGCACCCTCCATGTCTCCATGAGTTCCTGGCGGAGCAGGGACCGCTGAGCCCTGATTTCTCGGGGCTCCGGCCTATGGCCCCGCTCCAGCGCCTCCTTGCGCCACTGGTACAGCAGCGCAAGGGCTCTCGCTTCCAGGTCCCATGGAGGGGTCCCGGCTAGGAGACATGCCGCCTCGACGGAGATCGTGCGATACCCCCTGAAGAACGGCACTCCTTGCGTATCATGGCTATGTTGCGTCCATACTACGATACGGTCTCTTGCTGTGGGGAAACTCTGTAGATATACAGCAAGTATTTATTGTACAAAAAAAGTGTATACGCGCCATTTGTGGCGCTGGACCTATGCAGTCATGTAGGCCTATGTTCAAGGAACTTAAATTGTTAACCTTAACATCCATGTATATTCTCGAGGTTGGCATATTTGTGAAAACCATCCGGCACTATTTAAAAAATGCGCGGATGAAAAAAAATATATTTCAAGAGACCCAACAAAATTGGTTGTTCCAAACGTGAGAACTACGTTATTTCAAAAAAACTGTGGATACATGGTTGTTAAGGTCTATAACAACATCCCTAAAGATATAAGAGAGCTACCTTACCGAAAATTTAAGAATAGATTAAGGCAATATTTAATTGAAAAATCATTTTACTCAGTCGAGGAATTTATGGGGTATTGTAATAATAATAAATGAAACAATTTCCTTTAATCAGAATCATTCATAGTGCATAATTTATTATTAATATTGACATTAATTTTAACTACTTCAAAATTATTTTTTCTTTCTTTTCTTTCATATTGACATAAGATTCCACTTATTATTATTATTATTATTATCATTGATCAATTTACTGACATAGGTACCAATATTATTCTGAACGCTGACATTATTGTAATAATTTTCAATATTATTTTAGTTTAATAGTAATAATTATATAAATGACATCGTATCATATATAAAAGACATCGTTGTATCAGTCTATATCTTAACTGTCTACTTAATATTGTGTAAAATAATTGCATGTATTCTGTTTTATTTAATTGTTATATTTGTATTTAATTTTACATTTGCATGCTGGTAAAACGGCGAAACGTGCTGGACAATAATTTAAATGTATCTAACATCTATGTACTTAACCATGTTTCTGCAATAAATCAATAAATCAATAAATCAATGAAATCTTAATATTTCGTGTATGTTTTCGTAGTTTATTAGCGATAATCAGTTACAAGTTGTCAAATAATGTATGCTTCAGTGGTAGTTTTATCTTAATTTATACATGGTATCCCTGTCTTACTCAAACGTCAGTTCAACAGTCTGTGTCACAATATTTTCTAGTTGTTGTTGTTTTTCTCGGTGTGATCATTTAATTTCTCAATAACCCCAAGTTCTGTTACAATATGCGTTTATATTTCAGATAATACTTAATGCAGGCTTTTAATGTAGTTTATACTTATGTGACATAGCAAAAATTATATTTAAGTTTTCGTCCTCGAGATTGGCATAAGACTATGTAGTACCGCATAGGATTCGCCACTTGTGCACTGTTTGAGAGGATATTTAAATAAGGCAACACATTTTTTTTTTTGTATGTAGGTAAACCAATATACTTCACCGGCCAACTACCGCCGATCATTCGCGTTTCAGTGTTTCGCCGCTTGGTTAGTACTTTGTCTTTTAATTAGTTTTGTTGGATATTTTACTAATTTATTTTAACTAAAGTTGTGCAGTGTATTGTTTTAACAATGCCGAAACGTAAAAATACTGAAATGGAGGATTATAAGTATCTATCGAAAAAATTACGCAAAATCGAAAGAAAACTGAGGAAGGCTCGACGTAAGGAACGACATTCGACTTCATCGAATTCCTCTAACAGTAATTACGAGCCTGAAAATTCAAATAGCGAAGGTATGTGATAATTAAGGACATTTTGACCTTTATATTCATGACTTCGGAGATGCGGGCAGTTGTGGAAGGACTGTCACTCTGTCGATGTTCATGTGACCTACTTTTTAACAAAGTAGCGTTTTTCTATGGACGTAAGGCCATAAACGATAAAGCGGGATTATTCTAAAGGTCAATTATATTATCAATATACTCCCGATATAATTCTATCAAGCGCATTGTATGTAATCAACATACGCAGTCTGTTTCCCAATTAAGGGTAGGCAGTACTTATAAATGTGCATTTTAGTTATCCGTTTAACATAATACAATACAATGTTTACGATATACAAATCACATATTATATGATTTCATTATTTACAGAATTTCCAATAGGATCGGTAATTACTACCGACAATGAATTACATTCACATTCAATAATGAAGTCGAGTGTTATAGTACCGGAATCGAGGACTGAAAGAATGATTATTCCTACAGAAGTACTCGAACCGTCTGTCGAACCGTCTTTCGAACCGGAGCGAGACTCGGCGCCGGAGCCGGCGCTTGAGCCGGAACCCGAACCCTTGCCCGGCCCGTCTACTGCTCCGCAAGAGACAGAGGTTACGGCTCCATTACAACTTGATAGCGATATATTAAGTATACTTGGTGAGGATCCGACTGCACCAAAAATACCAGTAAAAGAAATTTTACCCGCATTAGCTGTCAGATTAACGCATATTGCAACTTCTGGTTTGAATACAGAGATACGCAAAGAGCTTCATAATAAATTTGCTCTTCCATCAAACTGTAACCTTATTGGCGCACCAGCACTGAATCCCGAGGTAAAAGCCGCCATTACTGACTCTGTTTTGAAAAGAGATCAAAGTATCGAAGGTAAACAGAAGCAATTAGCGGTAGCTATATCTTACGTAACGGAAGCCATAACACCTTTATTAATTAAGGATAAGAAAGACACAGAAATGTGTCAGCTTTTGATGGATGCTGTGCGTATGCTTTGTGATATTCAGTATAAACATACATCTATAAGAAGAGGGTTGCTAAATAAAGATCAAATACAAGGTACTAAAGTAGATAGCTTCTTGTTTGGACAAAACTTCGCTGATAATTTAAAAACCGCGAAAGCGATTACTAAATCAGGAGCTGAGCTGAAGCCACAACAACCTAAGCCACCAGTGCCTAAAAAGCATGCACCTGCCGGACCGTCAGGGCAGTCAAAGAAGCCGTTTCCATCGAGCCAGCCTTTAAACTGGAAGGGTCCTCCTTCGCCACGCAGGTTGACGGGGACTCCGAGGACGAGAGGACCTGCCGCCCCCCGAGGTCAGTCAGCCAGATCATCACGGACGTTGTCACAGCAAGTCCACACTCGCAGTTGGCGCTAGAGGAGGTAAAGTATGCAGGTAGAATTGCATCATTCTATTGTCAGTGGCAGAAAATTACACGTGATAAACAAGTGTTGTCATGGGTACAAGGTTATAATATTGTATTTTCAAAGACCGTTATTCAACATTATCCTCCCACATATATGACTTTTACACAAAATGAAAATTTTAAGATTATTGAAGCTATAAATCAATTAGTATCAATCGGTGCAATTTCAAAATGTAGTCCATATAAAGATCAATTTATATCTACCTTTTTCTTAGTACCTAAAGATAACGGTAGGTCCCGTTTCGTTTTAAATTTAAAGAATTCAAACAAATTTATAGACACCACACACTTTAAAATTGAGGATCTTAGAACTGCATTGAAAATAACATCAAGGAATTGCTTTATGAGCACTCTTGATCTCAAGGACGCATATTTTTTAATTAAAGTACATCCTGATTCAAATAGATATTTACGGTTTAATTACAATAAAGAGACATACGAATTTAACGTATTACCTTTTGGGTTATGTACAGCTCCTTATATTTTTACAAAAATTATGAAACCGGTCATAAAACTACTTAGAGGTAAAGGTCATGTATCGACTGTGTATCTCGATGACTACTATTTAGTTGGTTCTGACTATGATACTTGTATGAATAATATTCATGACACGAGCCGTTTACTTCAAGCTTTAGGTTTTATAGTTAATTTCGAAAAAAGTAACCTTACACCATCAAACATCTGTAAATTTTTAGGGTTTATGATCGATTCAAAAAAGCTTTTAGTTACTATGCCAAAAGAGAAGGTTTTAAAAATTACTAACGAATTGTTAAAATTTTGAAAGTTTAGATTATTGCAGAATTCGAGAATTTGCACACCTAGTGGGGCTATTAAATTCAGCTTGTAATGCTATTGAATATGGTCGTTTGTATACAAAGCAGCTTGAGCGGGTAAAGTATTTGAACTTATTATCTGATGATAATTACAATAGGATTATGATATTACCTAATTCTATAAGACATGATCTTAAGTGGTGGCATCGTGCTGTTGTCACTAATGCTGGGAGTAAAATTAAGTCTGATTTGTATTGTTTGGAAATTTATTCTGATGCCTCAACGACTGGTTGGGGTGCAGCGTGTAATAAGGATAGTGTAAGCGGTTTGTGGAGTATTACAGAACGGAAAAATCACATAAATTATTTGGAAACATTAGCGGCCTTCTTAGGCCTGAAAGAATTTGCAAGTAATAGATACGATTGTAATATTCTTCTGCGAATAGATAATACAACTGCCATTTCGTATATCAATTGTATGGGTGGTGTTCAATTTCCACACTTAACTAGAGTTACTAGAGATCTATGGCAGTGGTGTGAATCTCGCAGCATTCACGTGGTCGCTTCTTATATTTGCTCGGTTGACAACTGTGTAGCGGACGCCGAGTCGCGCCGCGTGCACCCGGACATTGAGTGGGAATTAGCGGATTATGCTTTTCGAGAAATCGTCATCAAGCTTGGGTTACCTGAAATAGATCTATTTGCAAACCGTGTTAACAAAAAATGTAAGAAATACGTTTCTTGGTTTAGAGATCCTGATGCATTTGCAGTTAATGCGTTCACAAGGTCTTGGTCTAACTATTTTTTCTATGCGTTTCCACCTTTTTCCATTATATTAAAAACATTAAGAAAAATTATGTTAGATAATGCGACTGGAATTGTTGTTGTTCCGTTATGGCCAACACAACCTTGGTACCCGTTGTTTAATAAATTAAAAGTTGGACAAGAGATTGTGTTTACACCTAATGAGAAACTAATTTTGTCTCATTCCAGCAATCAACTTGTCCATCAGCAGACTACCCTGGTAGCCGCTTTATTATCCGCACGGCACTGCTAAGGAGAGATATTCCGCTCTCATCACTGAATATTATGAAGGCTTCACTGTCACAAAGCTCCTTCAGCCAATACGACTGCAATCTTAAAAAATGGTATTTGTTTTGTAATAGAAATCACGTTAGCCTATATGACACTTCGGTCCCTAATGTAATTTTATTTCTCACTGAACTGTACGATAATGGTGCCAATTTCGGTACACTAAACAGTTGTAGATCTGCCCTGTCTTTGATTTCTGGAAATAAGATTGGTGATGATGATCGTATTAAGCGCTTTTTCAGGGGTGTATATAGGTTACGCCCGGCGATGCCAAAGTATAATGTAACGTGGGACACCTATGTTGTCCTTGACCTTTTATGTAACTAGTATCCAAATACTGAATTAACCTTAGAAAACCTTTCTAAAAAACTTATATCCTTGTTAGCCTTAGTTACAGCGCACAGAATGCAAACGTACTCGAAAATTAATATTATTAATATTGAACAATACTCTGATAAAATTATTATTAAAATACTAGATTTCATAAAAACGTCACGGAATGGATCATTACAACCAAGTCTTATTTTACCATTTTTTCATCAAAACCCGGCGATATGTCCTTGTAAAACATTAATTGATTATTTAGAACAATCTAAAATCTTACGTGGTAATCAGAATTTACTGTTTATTAGTTTTAGAAAACCGCATAATGTAGTCGGTTCACAAACTCTAAGCCGATGGACAAAGTCAGTATTAGAGAAATGCGGGATAGACGTCTCCACGTTTACCGCTCATAGCACGCGGCATGCTGCCACCTCTAAAGCCAATACACTTGGAGTCAATTTGGACTTGATAATGAAAACTGCTGGGTGGTCAGGCAGCTCCCAAATATTTGGTCGATTTTATAATAGGGTTATAGATGTTAGTAATAACAATAATGCTGATGCTGCTTTTGGTTCAATCATATTGTCAAATTGATGTAGGTACAAATAAATAATAAGTATCCAATTGTTATCATAACTAATTGTTCATAAATCAAACTGTGTACCAAAATTTGGTACCCTCTGCGGCGTTGATGTGAGTGGACGTGCTACAAATCTTTATTGATATTTTTATTCATATACAGTGCAAAAAGTGGTGTTACAGTGAATAAAAGTATATACACCTAAACCTAAGTGCACAAGTGAAAAAACAGTACAAGTTTACAGTGGAAAAAACGTGTAAAACTCGTAAAATAGCATAAATAAAATTAAAACGGTCGAACAAAAATCAAAAAATTTATCCGAATTGGACTTTAAACCCATTACACGAACAAAAGAAACAGTCGAGCTCAAAATAAATCTCTATTATATACCTAACTACATAAGCTCATAAAAATACTATTCACGTATTTCAACAAATAATTCGACTGTCTTGGTGGCGTAGTGCCGATCAGCACTACCTCCGCTTGTTTGGTGAGGTCATAAGATCGATCCTGGGTTACTTGAAGAAATCTCTTTTTGAGTTTGTCTCAATTTATTAAAACAAACATTGATAGGTGATATCGAGAATCTTTACCTCTAAACTTAAAAATGGCTATATGCGCAGGATGCAAACAACATCTACAAGGCAAAGGATGCTTAGTCTGCGCATTCTGTAAGAGCGCGTACGACTTGGAGTGTGCGAATGTCACCAAAGAGCGCTTCACTACAATGACAATTGAGCTCAAAAAGGCATGGAAATGCCAAGCCTGCCGCTGTAAAATGCCTAAGGTAAATAATGCAAATACACCTATACGACAACAAGAACCTGAGACGTCTCTAATACTAAACACACCCACAGAGGAAAGAAATAATATCACTTTAAGGAAAAGAGTCACGAACACAAAATGCATTAGTATGGACTCTGACGACCTAAGTATATTGGGAGACACATTACAGACTGAAGAAAGAGACATGACTTCGGAAACAAATGCACAACCAACACTCATGCTTCAAAATTTGAATAAGATCATTGTACAACGCCTGAAGGAAAACAATAATATAATAATAACAGAACTTCAATATACAATACAAACTGAGATCAAAAAGGCCGTCAGTCAATTAAGAGAAGACGTAGAAAAAAAAATTAAGTATTTATCTGGACAAAACGAGCAAAGAATAAAAGATATGGAGTTATTAAAAGACGAAATAAACAAATTAAAGACTGAGAACGAATCTTTAAAAAGAGAAATAGAAGACTTACCATCACAGAAAGCGACGTCATCCGCAACACCATATACAGATAATAATACCAAGAAGATTGTGATATACGGCTTTGCGGAATACAATAGAGAGCCGGAATACGATCTGCACGAACGACTCATACACCTCTTTAATGAAACAATGCAACTAGACCTAACTGGCTATATAGAAGAAATGTATAGAGTAGGTAGACAAACCAAATATAACCGACCGCTGGTTTTAGAATTTTTAAGTAAAAGATTGACCAGATATATAATAAAAAATAGTCACTGTTTCCAAGGAACAAACATTTATGTGTCAGAATTTTTGAGCGAAAACGACCGTAAAGAGCGATACATACTACGACAAGAAATGATGAAAGCCCGAAAGGAGGGCAAACATGCGATAATACGTAACAACAAACTTTTTATAGAGGGAAAGCAAATTAATGATATACAAAAAAAACAAATTAATCAAACCTTCCAAACAGAATCCAATCTCGAGGTTACAAATCATTCCTTTCGTAAAAACAGACCTACAATTTAAAATACTTTTTCAAAATATGCAAAGTATCTGCAACAAACAACATACTTTAGAAGCCTTTATAACAGACCACCCGATCTATGCGGCTATATGCATATCAGAATCCTGGTTAACGCATGAAAAGATAGAAACTATCCAAATCACCGATTACAAGATGGCATCCTCATATACCCGGACCAACCACAATGGCGGAGGAGTGTGCATTCTACTTCGCGAACACATACAGTATGAAAATATCCAATCTATTACTAATATGTCTGTAGAGTATGTTATAGAGGTGTGTGCATGCGAGTTACCACTAGAAAATTTATTGTTGTTGTCTTTGTATTGGAATGGACGAGAGGAAGAAACGTTTACAAGTAAACTAAAAGAAATATTAAAATATATAAACAATAAATACTCGACATCAAATGTAATTATAGGTGGAGATTTCAATATTAATTATTTAGAAAAAACGACAAAAATTAATATCTTTTTCGACCTCATGCTAGAATATAATTTCACACAACACATAAACCACCCCACACGCATCACGCAAACTACTTCAAAATGTATAGACCTAATTTTCACAAATTTTAACAGCATTAAATTTTATACAACTGTAGAAAAATTAGGCTTTTCTGACCACAATGGAACTAGCATTAATCTTGAACTACCACAGCAAACAAAACAAATTAGATGGTATACAAAAATGAGAATATTTAGTGAGGCAAATATGGAAAAATTCAAAAATAAACTTAATGAGCAAAACTGGCACAGCATTTTGTCAAATAACAGAGATATTAATGAGAACTATAATGCATTCAAAGACACGCTAACAAGTATACTTAACATATGTATGCCAGTACAAAAAATGAAGCTAAAAAAACGATTTAGAAAATATTGGCTAACAGTGGGTATTAGGCTTTCTTGTAGAAATAAACGACTCCTCAAATTGCTCACACAACAAACAAATAATCCAATACTAAAATCTTATTATAAAAACTATGAAAAAATATTAAAAAAAGTAGTCATAACATCGAAAAAACTTCACTATAAAAATAAAATAATAAAATCTAATAATAAAACTAAAGCAATGTGGAGTATGATAAATGAGCGAACCAACAAAAAAACAAAAAAACAAAATCAGAATATACAATTAAAAATTCACAATAGCCTTACATGTGAGCCCAAACAGATAGCTGAGTACTTTAATTATTTTTTTGCGTCAATTGGGAATACAGCCACCCTTAGATCAGGTAGAGAGTCAAATAGAACATCAGTACTTTACTCCACTGAAAACACTATGTTTCTCAGTCCTGTAGAGCCTTACGAAATCATTACAATTCTGAGAAACTTAAGTAATAAGATGAGCCATGGCTTCGACGAGTTTCCACCCAGCCTCTATAGATTCTGTGCTAAAGAGCTAACATTGCCATTCTACATATTGGTGAACCAGTCGTTTGAAGAGGGCACTGTTCCTGACCAACTAAAACTCGCTGTCATAAAACCGGTTCACAAAAAAGACTCGAAAACCCAGCCTAGCAATTATCGACCGATTGCTCTACTGCCAACTGCCTCGAAGATCTTCGAAAAGGCGATGTGTAATAGGATATATTCCTTCTGTGAGAAATTCCAGATATTCGACGAAAGCCAAAACGGCTTCCGTAAAAATAGATCAACAACCTTAGCTGTCTATAAGTACATACAGGAGGCTCTAAATATTATAAATAACAAAAAATATGCAGTAGGAGTACTACTTGATATGACTAAGGCCTACGACAAAGTACAGTTTAATATTCTACTGGGTAAACTATACGGAATAGGTATAAGGGGACAAGCTCACAAGTGGCTCACATCATATCTAACAGACAGGAAACAACTGGTAGAGATTGAATCCTTTAACGAGAATACTAACCAAATAGAAAAAAATTGTTCCAGCGAACTAGAAGTAAAGGCCTCAATACCGCAGGGTAGCGTGATAGGGTGCTTACTATTCCTCATCTACATCAACGATTTGCCTAAAGCTATTGAGGGACCATGTGTACTGTTTGCGGATGACATTTCTTTGCTTATCACATGTGAAAGTAACTTAAACCTAAAAGAGAAATTAAATGCTATTTTGAAGAAAACATCATCTTGGATGGCTGAGCATAATTTAGAGATTAACTATACAAAGACAAAAATAATAACCTTCCACCCTCACCAAAAGCCACCAATAGATATAAATTTCAATTATGAGAACATAAAATTAGAAGCTGTTAGGGAATTCAACTTGCTTGGTTTAACCATAGATACTCATATAACTTGGAAGCCGCATGTCAAAAAGGTGAGAGCCAAAATAGCAAGGTTTTCTTATGCCCTACGGGAAGTCAAAAAGACAACTGACTTGGCGACTGCTTTGGTTACCTACTATGCCTATGCATACTCTTGGCTGACCTATGGTATCATTTTGTGGGGAAACAGTAAAGATGCGCCTACTATATTTACTCAACAAAAAAAACTCATAAGAATATTAGTAAATATAGAACAAACAGACACTTGCAAACCCCATTTCCAGAAACTAAAAATATTAACATTGCCATGCATTTATATTTTGGAAGTATGTAAATTTGTCCGTAAATACCCAGAACACTACACTACACGCGAAAACATACAAACTAGGTATACACTGAGACACAAAAATAGACTAAACCTACCTACCTCCAAACTCGAAATGCATTCTTCTGGTCCTTTGGTCATGTCAATAAAAATTTATAATAAGTTACCCGAGCCCATAAAAAATGAAGAAAAGTTTTGCAGTTTTGTTAACAAATTAAAAAACTTTCTACTAATTAAAAGCTATTACAGTATACAAGAATACTTTGATGATAAAAGTTGAAATTAATTTACATAAAATTATATAAAATTATTGAATGTTTAATAAGACATCTGAAATAATATCTACACAAAATACACCTAATAAATAAAATGAATAATATAATCAATTCATAATGACATTAAATAACTTACATGGACGCCAATTTATTATTACTAGGACATAGAATTATTAATGATTGATAAACCATTGACATTGGATGGAGACAATTCATGTCTATATACCTACTAAAAACGGAGTATGTAATGGATTAAACGTTCACATCTAATAATGACATTTTAGTGTTTTGTATTTGACATCTAATGTTGAGATTTTTGTTTTCGTATTGACATCTAATATTGACATTTTTGTATTCTGTATCGACATCTATAATAGTATTGACATTTTGTATATTTTTTGTCTTTGTTAAAAATATTAATAAAAAATGGGAACTAAAATGTAATAAAAAACTATGTATTCGTTAATGACTATGTATAACAAATATGTATCTGCATGAATGATATAAATGGACATAGAACAATAATTTGTTATTAATATTTCGTTTATTTGAATACTATTGTCAAATAATATTTTATAAAACACTAAATCATCTACTCACATCATCACATCATACAGGATATAATATATAGGAATAAAATTAAGATTGTTACAATTAATTAATGAAAACAAATAGATAAATAATAATAATATCCAAAATTAAATTATGGATGCGAAACTGTGTACAACAGAAAATTCTCCCTCTCTCCAAACATTGTGCTGTGCCCGACAGGGTCCATAATTGTAACTAATTAATAATAACATGACATCTGTATCACATTATGGAACGCAATAAATGTATTGAGTATTGAGTATTGAGTATTGAAAATAGTTTCTTTTCTATTAATTGATTTTTCGTCATGTAATGTTTCTAGTTTTACCTAATATACTTACCAACCTATTCATATTATGATTATGAATTAGATTAAAATAGTAATGTAACAAAATTGCCTTGATGTTATTATTATGAACTCCAATATCTACATAGTCTTATGCCAATCTCGAGGACGAAAACTTAAATATAATTAATGATTAAACGAACTTACCTGTACGTGAAGTTCTATCATAATTATATGATAGTTTTCGTCCGAAGAGATTGGCATCCCTCCCAACCTCCCGCAATTTATTACAGGTGTATATGTATTTTAAAAAGTAGATAGGTATTTATCTCGGAACGCAATAATCGGCGGTAGTTGGCCGGTGAAGTATATCGGTTTACCTACATACAAAAAAAAAATGTGTTGCCTTATTTAAATATCTTCTCAAACAGTGCACAAGTGGCGAATCCTATGCGGTACTACATAGTCTTATGCCAATCTCTTCGGACGAAAACTATCATATAATTATGATAGAACTTCACGTACAGGTAAGTTCGTTTAATCATTAAAAAGTGTGCAACCGATTTCCATACTGACATGGGCATTGTCCTTTGGATGACATGATTGGACATATCTAAAATAATATTTCCATGGTGATTCTTCGTCCGCCGGTAACCCTGGGGTTATCCTTTCGAGGGCTTACCCGGGGTGCCCGGCAACGGACACGCCGGCGGTGGGGGGGGGGGGTATCCGAAGGGATTTCCGCACGTAAAAAAAATGGTGATTCTTCAAACGGATGCTTCAAAAAATTTCTAAAAAAATGTATTTTTAATATGTGTACAGCATATTTTGAAAATTTGGTTATAAAAGGTATTTTATAATCATACATCGGATCGTATAAAACTTTATCTGGGTTCTCATTCCATAACTCACCGTAGAAAATAGTTCAAAGTTGATTCAGTTGATCAAACATGGTATTTTCTTTCACTTACCATATTTCTAAAAGCACACTACGGTGGTTGGAATATCAAGCTTTCTATTTCCAAAATACACAAACGTTGGTTCCTATATTTACATTCTACTACATAAATCATGGAACGGAAAGTTCTCTTGAAAGCTGGGAAGCGCAGTAAGCCGTCAAATAGTTGCATCTAGTCGTAGATTTTAAATCACATTTGGCACTAGCTGCGTTCACAGTCACTGGCCGGAATGCTTCCCGCGTCGGTGCTCGACACGGTGTTTAAGTTCATGCGAAAATTATTTCAAGCTTTCAATGTAACATTTTTACACCAACTGATGGTGTATATATATATTTTTCGTTTTTACTTGCATTTTGTGACCATTTAATTCATTACCTACCAGCCGATGGCCCCGGTTCTGCCAGCGCGGAGGTCAGTTCTCGTTTTTTGGTCATAACTCCGATTTTACTTAACCAATTGCAATCAAACATACGGCAGATTTTAAGTCTGACCAAGACGTTTATAATAAAAAAACCCGCATCAAAATACGTTTAGGAGGTTTTGGCGTGCATCGTGAACAAACGGACAAGAATATCAATAAAAATATTTTTGTGTTCAGAATCGTTCATTTAACATAACTTAAGTTTTTTTTATATCTCCAATGTACAATCACAACTAATATACAATTTTATTATAGTATAGATCACCGATCACCGAAGGTCGATCTATAAACAGAAATTAGATAAATAAATGGATGATTTACGAACAAGTTGAATTCCTGAGACGAGCTCAGCCGAATACAAGGGATTTTCTTTTATTTTATCTTTTTTTTGTTTTTTTTTTGTTTTTTTTTTATCTTGCAATGGTTCACCCCAGCACGAATCTATTACCGAAAACAGCAACTCGATAGCTCATCTCCCTCATATCCAAAACCGTGACAGAAAATTGGCAACGACGACGTCGACGACAACTCGATAGCAATAGGGCTTTTCTAAAGAAAATCCCTAAAAATTATAACCACGTCGATTCAGCACTTATTTACTGAATAAGTTTAATTGAATTGAAAAATATTTTGTTACCAATAAAGTTATACAGCATCAGAGTCGTCATTTTAAAAATAAGTTTTGCTAACCTAATGATGTCGCAAATACAAACAATCTTTGATTACAAACGCAAGCATAGTACGATTTTCGTCTGATAAACTGCGCAGTTTCCTGCAGAACGTCATTAGGCATTACTTGGCTCCTCTCCGTACTCGTACTTGTGGCCTCGCCTTTACTCGGTGAGCATACGAGCATCTGTAATGTTATATTAATGGGTGATAAGAAGCTACGAATGCTTTGGATTCGAAAAGAAACGATTCTATCCGCATACCTAGACAAGTATATTTCCGAATTTTGTATTTTTGTAGATTTTATTTTATTTATTTCACAATACAACTATCATTGCAGGGTTTAGCTTTTTTTTTCGTGAACCCTAATGCGATAGTGTAGGCATCTTATTTAACTATTTTACATATACTGAACATGTTACAGAACTCAAGTAAGTACATATTTTTTTATTTATTTTTTTTCGTGCGGAAATCCCTTCGGATACCCTCCCGCCGGTCAGCGGGGGCGGTTATGTCGGGCTTGAACCGACTAAAACCTGGGGGTGGCAGGTGAGTAAGTACATACCTTTTTTTTTTTTTTTTTTTTTTTATCGTGCGGAAATCCCTTCGGATACCCCCCCGCCGGCCAGCGGGGGCGGTTATGTCGGGCTTGCACCGACTAAAACCGCACGCCGTCTCGGGTCTTCAGACGCCGGGGTGTAAGGTTACCCATAGAGCACATCCCTCGCACCTCGACTGACCCCGGGCCATCTCACCACTAACAGCATCGCTCATCCTGTCTCCTCTGAAAGCAGAGGAGTACGGAGAGCGATGTGTTCCCGCCACGTTTGGTATTGGCCGACGATCAATGCCAACCCTATGAAGGGGTGAAGGGGAAGCCATTGACCGCCGCCCAGGGTGTACCGGCCGCTCCGATTCCGTTCCCCCCGGACTGCAGCGGGATCGGAATCGGAGCGACACTCGAGGAGGTTACCCAACACACACCCCTGCACGGTGGTACCTATCCGGCCGAATTTTGTGACAAATTTGTGTCATCAAATTTCTACCACCAGTTAGTTATATTCTGCTGTGGCGATACCACATATACCCAGCGCCATCTAGTGACAACAAATTGAACTACTTCGATACTACCCCATTACTACCGACCCTGAATCGCGAAATATTAGCTCGCGCGCTGGTATAACATATATACAACATTCCAACGGCAACCGTTGGGCTGCGGCCCTCCAGGCGTAATCACCTTGCCGAGGATGATCACACCCCCTTCCTCCACACTGTAATATACTTAAATGTAATCTAGCCACCGCGGTAGCCTAGTGGTATGGTAATGGACTGCTGAGACGAGGTCTCGGGTTCGATCCCAGGTTTTACCATGGCACACACCAATGACTTTTCGGAGTTATGTATGTATTTATCGCAGGTTTATAAGTGCCCGGTTAATGGCAATAGACTCGCCACCTATTACATTGGGACCTAAACATAACCTGGCGAAATGTGGGTGCTAGCACCTCTGCCTACCCCTTCGGGGATATAGGCGTGAGTTTATGTTATGTTTTATGTTATGTTTTTTAATCTAGCCACTACCTTGATCTGAGTCAGTACTAAGCCTTTGCAGCAGTTCTTCTCAAATTTCCGAAGAGGTCGTGAAGGTGGACCACCATTTGAGGACCGATAGTATCTGGAATGGTTGCACATATCTCCTGGATTTCACTCTAGCTTCTTACCATCCAACGAGGTGACGTGAATTGACATGCAAAATATAACTAGGAATTCAGTGCAGGGTACGACGTAAATAAATTGAGCTGAGCGAGCAGGACTCTTACTTGAAAATAAGACATCTTACTACGGTCGCGCTTAGCTAAGGCCGTGCTAGTGAAACTGTTTTTCGGTGATTATTCCTCAATGGTACATCGGACATGAAACATCTCGCTTCAAAACACTCCTCAGTGTCCACACTATCACCGTGGTAATATTGGGCAAGATATCGCGAGTGGTTACGAAGGAGTTAAGCCACCAACATACGGCTAAGCCGCGTATAAGAGCTTCACTCGCTCAACTCATAACAAGTTGAATTCCTGAGACGAGCTAAGCCGAATACAAGGGTTTTTTTTTTCACTTTATCTTGCAATGGTTCACCCCAGCACGAATCTATTACCGAAAACAGCAACTCGATAGCTCATATCCCTCATACCCAAAACCGTGACAGAAAATTGGCAACGACGACGTCGACGACAACTCGATAGCAATAGGGCTTTTCTAAAGAAAATCCCTAAAAAGTTTATTCGAAGTGAATGAATTTTCAAATGTGGGATTTTCTTGCTTATTTCACATTTAGAATTCATAACATAACATAAACTCACGCCTATATCCCCGAAGGGGTAGGCAGAGGTGCTAGCACCCACATTTCGCCAGTTTATGTTTAGGTCCCAATGTAATAGGTGGCGAGCCTATTGCCATTAACCGGGCACTTATAAACCTGCGATAAATACACACATAACTTCGAAAAGCATCGAAAAGTCATTGGTGTGTGCCATGGTAAAACCTGAGATCGAACCCGAGACCTCGTCTCAGCAGTCCATTACCCATACCACTAGGCTACCGCGGTTGTTTTTATTATTTCAATAATTTCAATGGTGAATCCGAAAAATTTCGGTCGTGTCGAGGTTCCTTGGTTCAATATTTCCTAAGAAAAGAATAAGAAATTAGGTTCTTAGTTTGTCAAAATAAGTAACTGAAATGAACATTTTCCTCTTACGGTAATAAGAGGGAAAATCGCTAAGTAGCGTCGCATTTTCTCCTTATCGGAGGCAAATTTGGCCTTGAAATTTTAAGTACGCAGATTCTTTAGTCGCTGAAAAAAAGTTATTACGAATAATTTTAAACATGACACAATTTGAACAGTTTAACATACTTTCCTCCTTTTCCTTTTTTTTGCTATGAAACCGTCTATTAGGATATAGTGTTTGCTCGAAGTGTTCGGACCTCTATATATACTGCCAGTGGGGACGCCGTTTGACCAGACGGGTGATCAGCCCTTCTATGTGGGGCCATTTCACCCATTTCCCCTATAACGACTGTCATACATATTCGTATGGCAACCGGGACCGACATCTTAACGTGCTCCCCGAGGCACGACCAGACCAATGCAAATACTCATATTCATGCATACACTGTTTTATGAAACTGATTAATAAGAAACCCATTTATAAATGTAACAGACACGAAAGTGTACCATATTCAAAGTGGTACGTTTCATATGTGTTAGTAAGTATAACAGAACTAACGCCCTAAAGTACTTGAGGGTATACAAAATACCTGTTCAATTCCGGGCCAGGAGGTATATTGCGCAGTGGAAGTTCGCCCTCCTGGCTACAATGGGGAAGTGAGCAGTCTGCGATTCACAGAGCAATTGTTAATAAAATAGGTTTCACTTACCAACTTAGAAGGCGCCCGAAACACAACGCCTTTACCTGTCTGTGTCTGTATTTACGTGTTTCTGAAGTGTAGGGGTGTGTGATGGTTTGTGTGGACAGATCAGCAGAGCGCGTGGTCAAGTGGAACCCTTCAAGACAAATATATGATGCGGTCGAACAACTCCCAACCGATCACGTTAATTAGTCCAAAATATAACCAATCCAACACTGGCCAAATAGGATATTCACGGATTATACTTATTCGAACAAACTTATTTCAACAAACGTTTTCTCAAGACAATTCTTTCAACAAGTTGACAACAAGTGACAGTCGTAGATCTGTCAATGCAAATTATGTTATTTTTTTTTTACTTCGTTTAGGAACGCAACATCTACCCCCTCCGGACGGGCCTTCCCGTCCGCTAATCAATTGGCAATCTTGATAAGGTTGCGACCGCTCTCCTCATCACCGATCCGTCAACCAAAACCTCAGCAAATCGAGGAACCCCATCGGTGCCAGCCACTAGATTGAGAATGCGCCCCCGGCGCCAATACAACGGCATTAGGTTGGCATCCTTAATCAGGACGAGGTCTCCAACCTTGGGAGGATGAGTTTTATCCGTCCACTTGACACGCTGCTGGAGGATGTGCAAGTACTCCAAGCTCCAACGCTTCCAAAAGCTCTGAGCGAGCTGTTGCACTAACTGGAACCGCGATAGCCGATTACGGCTGACATCGACAAGGGGGTGCTCCGGCAGGGCGACAAGTGGTTGTCCAATCAAAAAATGGCCCGGGGTTAGGGCCTCCAAATCATTAGGGTCCGAAGAGAGCGGGCACAATGGACGCGAGTTTAGTACGGCCTCAATGCGGCAAAATACCGTAGCTAATTCCTCAAAGGTGAGAACTGTGTCTCCCAATAATCTCCGCCAGAGTCCCTTGGCCGCTTTCACCGCGGCTTCAAAAATACCCCCCCAATGGGGGCAGGCTGGCGGGTCAAACAGCCAAGTGACCCCCTTGCGGGCTAATTTGTTGCCTATGTCAACCTGGTTCTCCGTAAGGAAGGCGTAAACTTCCTTCAAATAGTTACTTGTACCTCTGTAATTGGTACCGCAATCAGATCTAATTAAAGAAGGCAACCCACGGCGAGACACGAATCTATCCAAAGTTGCCACAAAGGCCTCCGTCGAGAGCGAGGTTACTAGCTCCAAGTGTACTGCCTTCGTTGACAGGCAGACAAACACACACAAATAAGCCTTAAGGATTTTACTGTTACGAAGAGTAGACGTCTTCACCAAAAAGGGACCGGCAAAGTCCGTTCCGACGCCTGCAAAAGGCCTTGCCTCATTGACACGATCAGCCGGCAAGTCTCCCATCATGGGCTGCATAGTGGGGGCCTTAGTCCGGTAGCATGGCATGCAACGAAAGACAATGCTGCGGATAGTACGACGGGCCGACAAAATCCAAAAGTCTCGCTGCAGAATGGCCAACAGCGCATTACAACCGGCATGCGAGTTCTTAATGTGACGATCAGTCACCAATAATTTGACCAAATGGCCTTCCTTGGGCAACAAAAGGGGGTGACGAGCTCCGTAGGGGAGGCTAGAGTGCCTCAAACGTCCTCCAACACGCAAGAATTAGATGCGCACAATGGACCTATATTAGAATTTAAGGTTAGATTGTAAGTCATTAAGTTTAAGTTTAATTGTGCGTATTGTAAATAAAATATTTTTCTTTCTTTCTTTCTTTCTTTCAAGAAACCCGCATCATCCAAAAAGTGGCTCAGCTTACTGATAGCTCCCGACAACTTAGCCATACCGGACTTCAAGATTTCAATCTCCTTCTCAAAGTGTGCAGCCTGCACAGAGCGGACCCAAAGGAGGAGAGACTCCTGGAGCTCTTGAGGAGAAAGGACCGGCGACAGGCGTTTGTCCCCACGGTTCCTACAATTGTGACGAAAGCGCCTGATCCAAGATGTGACATTCAACAGTTTATCGAGGGAGCTGTACCGATTCAACAAAAGGTCGGGATCAAACGGCGGGTCCTTCGTCTCAACAGCAAGCACCCTTAGCCCGGGCAAAGGATCCGTCATCAAGACTGGTATTCGAGGCCAAGCATCCTCGGACCGAGTCAGCGATTCTGGCCCCCACCAGAGGGGGTGATCAATCAAGTGAGGGGCCGTGCACCCACGTGAGGCCACGTCGCCGGGGTTCAGGTCCCCAGGGACATGCCTCCAAGTTAAAGGTGTTGCAGAATTTTGTATCTGTGACACTTGGTTCGCCAAAAGACCTCCAAAGTGTGGACGGACGTCTTCAACCAACACAAAACAATTTGACTGTCCGTCCAGGCGTAAGAGGATCGAATGTCCACAGTTTCACCCAAGGTATTAACAACGTGATTCAATAGACGCACAAGAAGAGCTGCCCCTGACAACTCCAATTTGGGAATGGTCAATGCTGTTCGAAGAGGGGCTACCTTGCTCTTGGCCATGACCAGCGAGAGCTTCCCCTGGCCTGTCGCGCTGACAGTGCGCAGATAAACAACGGCTGCGTAACCGTGCGACGACGCGTCACAAAACCCGTGGAGGGTAGCAGTGTAACTCCCAGGGGGGAGGATGGCGCGGGGCAACACGACCTCATTGACCGCAGGGAGTGTGGACACAAAGTGGATCCAATCCTTCAACAGGGTTTCCCGAAGCGGCTCGTCCCAACCAAGTCCCGCGGTCCAGAGGCGCTGGAGAAAGCATTTCGCCCAAAACAGTACCGGACAAATCCAACCATTAGGATCAAAAGTCCTTGCGACAGTAGACAACACAAGTCGTTTAGTCCAAGTGTGGGGCGACTCTAGGTCGACATCGTATGTAAAGATGTCTTGGACAGGTCTGTACTGAACATCGAGGACGGCCATCATGGCGGGGTTGTCAACGTCTTCAAACAAATGCGGGTCCTGTCTATGATCCTCCGGCAAACCTTCCAATAGAGCTGGAGAGTTGGACACCCATTTACGCAACTCGTATCCAGCGGAAGCCAGGATCCCAATCAACTCGTCACGCAATAAAATGGCTTCCCCAACCGTGGAAGCCCCAGTACAGACGTCATCGACGTACAGGTCCGTTTTCAAGATGGCGGACGCCCGAGGGAACTTCAAACGCTCTCGGTCCGCGAGCTCCCAAAGCGAACGAATGGCAACAAAGGGGCTAGAACGAAGGCCGTATGTATTCGTATTGAGCTCGTACACAATCATGGGGTCCTGGGGGTTCTCGCGCCACAGGATTAACTGATAACGTCTGTCATCATCTTGATGTCGGCCACAAAGACAACCTGATGTCGACGGAAAGACGTGATGACGTCACAAAGGTCCTTTAACAATTTGGGGCCTGAATGTAATCAATCATTCAATGAGACACCCGAAGAAGTTCGCGCAGACCCATCAAACACCGTGCGCAGCTTGCCAGTGGACGGCTTGAGGACCGCATGATGGGGCAGGAAGTAATGTTCAACTGAGCGCCAATCCAACCTTGACACCGACATGTGTCCCAAATCCGCGTACTCCTGCATGAAATCCAAGTACTTCTGCCTCAACACAGGGTCCCTGCCCATGCGGCGCTCCATTGCCAACAATCTCTTCTCGGCCGTAGGTCTAGATTCACCGAGAGGTGGTCGCACTGCGACAAAGGGCAACCTGGTAACAATCCGACCGGAACGGAGTCGACCCGTGTTGTTCTGATAGAACAATTCGCAATCCTGGTGTTCCGGGTTCAAACGGGCCACCTGAGGGGGCTCCTCAACCTCCCAAAACCTCTGAACGGCGTCAGAGAGAGCGGAGCCGGACACCAATGCACAATCAAGCTCAGGTGGAGGGGGTTCCTTAAATACCGGTCCCATCAATGCAAAGCCAAAGATGGTTGAGACAGCCACCAACCCGGTTGGCTGCAAGACCCTTATACCACCCAAAAATATTCTCCCTAGTACATCGGCACCCAACAACAAATGCGCTGTACTAGGAGAATCAAACCGGGGGTCAGCCAACTTCATACCCAACGTCAACCGAACAATATCTGAAGACAACTGTGTCCGGGGATGTCTTCCCAGAATGTTCTTCATAACAATGGCCGAGGTACCAATTTTAGGGCCCAACGAATGCAAAGGAGTGAGCCCAAACCGAGCCTGTCCCTCAACAGTGGTGACAGCTGCGTTGCCCACTCCTCTAATCGTGTCTGAATAGCCACGTACATCAAGGCCTACCTGTCCCACTAACCAAGACGACAAAATGCAGCCCTGGGAACCCGTGTCCAAAATGGCACGGACCACAACAGAGGCCCCCGCTGGTCCCCAGACCCTGACCGATGCCGTAGGCAACAAAACCGTGTCAATCTGGGGGGCTGCAGTAGTGGGGCAGGCGCCGACTTCCTAATGTCTGGGCGGTGACCGATCGCCGCACCCAGACTGTGGTCTTTCGCGATGAGGATAGGGTTCAAACCCCTCGTCCGTGCGATGTCCCGAGCCGCGTGCCATCGCTGGAGGGGCGTATCCCACCGGATGCTTGAATGGCGGGGGGCGCGACTCCAATCGGGGACGCTCCGCCAACGGAGGGGAGGGCAGTCGGTGCTGGTCCGGCCACTGCCGGCAAGCGGCCGTTGCGTACTCGTCTCCATGTGAGGGAGCCCTACGGCGCTCATGCGGCTCTCGTGACCCGGGGGGTGGCGAGCGGCGTTCGAACCTGCGGATCTCGCCTCGGTTCTGCACTGGCGAGCGGACCCCGTGACCGTCTCCATCGTACCCCCCCCGTACGCGAACCCCCCACAGAGGCTGGACTGCCAACGCGGTTCGCGTTCACGCATAAAATGTCCAGATGTGGTCCCCCACAAACTCTGCAAGGACGGGGGTTGGGGCATTCCCGTTGGAAATGTGCCCCCAAACATGAGTAGCACAGTCGGCGTGCACTGGCAATGCGGCAGCGGGCACTCACGTGCTCTCCCAAAAAGGCCGTGCAAGTTGCTATGCCATGCCCCGTAGCCTTACAATAAGAGCAGTCAGGACGAATCTGGGTGCCAGCGAAACGGGGGGCGGGGCGACTCTCAACAGGCCCACGAACCCTAGGCAGTCCCTGGCCTCTGGGTCGAGGAGACGGTGGGCGAGACCCCATGGCAATACTGGAGTTGTCTAGAAACCGGCATTCGTCCTCCAGGAACTTGACGAGGTCCTCAAAAAGGGGGAGATGGGTGGCACTATCCCCACCATATTTTTGCTCAAAACGGGACTTTAAGTCCACGGGCAGACGTTGCAGCACTATATGCACCAAGATGTACGACCAATGGTCGACTGGCAACTCCAGTCGCCTCAAAGCATTGGTCGCTGCCAACAACGGGCTCAAAAGGTCAGTACGCAAGGCTGACACTCTGGTAATGAAGGGCAAACCCAAAATATGGCTAATGTGAGCGTCAGCCAAACACCGTTTATTGTGGTACCGCCGGGAGAGCAGCTCCAGAGCAGTAGGGTAAGCCGCATCCGTTACCGGTAAGTGCTGCACCAAGGCTCGGGCCTCTCCCTTGAGGACGGACATCAAGTAGGCCAACTTTTGGGCGGGTCCAAGGTCCGAGCGCGAGTCGACCAGACTCACAAATAAATTTTGAAAGCCCAGCCAGTGGTCCATCCGACCATCAAAATGTGGCAGTTCAAGCTTGCTCAAAAGTCCCGGGCCAGCGACAGGGGTCTCCGGCTTGACCTGGACAGACTCCCGGCTCTTCAATATTTCCCTAGCACGTAGGGAAATCGTGTCTGCCAACGCCAGGATCTGGTCGTAGTCACCAACAACCTTGTCCCGCGTTGCCTGACTCAGCTGATCCAACCCGAGGTCCTCAGCCAGGTGGCTAAAGCGGGTGAACAGGGCATCTACAGCCCCAAGCCTGTTCTCCATACCGCCGAACCTGGTAAGAGTGGTCTCTGCCAGCTCTGGTCGAGTAGTAGTGGCCGCCGCCGAAGTGAACCACCTCAATTGTGTGGTTATACCGGCTATGGCCTCCTTTGCTGCACTTAAATGAGACATTCCAATGACCAAACTTCAACAAATTAGATAAAGAGATTACCCAAACAAAGAAATTATTTAAACAATGTTAGTTCAATTTATTTTATCCAACAATGATGCAAAACACCAATACAAATATAATTCAATATAGCTTAAAGATTAAATCAAATGCCTTAACAAGAGATTGCCAATTAATTAGTCATAATGGTTCCCCAGCAATGACTCCAAATCAGCACACCAAACTGATATTAACTTGTTTACAACTAATAAACTATTGAAATATTGTCAATTTAAGGTTATGAGACCCGAGACTGCGGTTTTAGTCGGTTCGAATCCGACACAACCACGCTTCGCTACCAAAATGTTCAATTCCGGGCCAGGAGGTATATTGCGCAGTGGAAGTTCGCCCTCCTGGCTACAATGGGGAAGTGAGCAGTCTGCGATTCACAGAGCAATTGTTAATAAAATAGGTTTCACTTACCAACTTAGAAGGCGCCCGAAACACAACGCCTTTACCTGTCTGTGTCTGTATTTACGTGTTTCTGAAGTGTAGGGGTGTGTGATGGTTTGTGTGGACAGATCAGCAGAGCGCGTGGTCAAGTGGAACCCTTCAAGACAAATATATGATGCGGTCGAACAACTCCCAACCGATCACGTTAATTAGTCCAAAATATAACCAATCCAACACTGGCCAAATAGGATATTCACAGATTATACTTATTAGAACAAACTTATTTCAACAAACGTTTTCTCAAGACAATTCTTTCAACAAGTTGACAACAAGTGACAGTCGTAGATCTGTCAACGCAAATTATGGTTTTTTTTTTTTTACTTCGTTTAGGAACGCAACAATACCTTTATTTAAAAATTAGATTATAAATAAGATAGGATAGTAAATTTGGCAACGTAGCATTTCGGTTAACACTTATCAACACTGTTAACAGATTAATATCTGTTACATATATATAACTGTTACACAGTTGAATGTGGTAACGATTAACAATTCTCCCCGTGACCATGGCTGCTGAAAAGCAACCGAAACGTCTTGATCAATGTAAAATATAAAATAACATCAAATAAATCGCGATAGAATCCTTTAAAAATAGTTGTATTTCAACGATTAACAGATTCGGTACCACATTTATAAGTGTTACACTTTCATTCTGTTACCTTTTCATAGTGTAACGGTTACACTATGAAAAGGTAACAGACAGGGGTTACACTGTAACCCATATAATTATGTAACCTTCATGAATGTGTTTTTCAAGTCCCTGACTACCGGTATTTATATTCAAACCCCAAAAAAAATCCTTTGATTTTAGTCTTTGTCTACTGAATACATTTAAGAGCAGTATTTTCCTACATCAAATAATTTTCACGGGACTTAAGTTAGGAATTGACGTATATATTTAGACAGAACACAGAATATGACCCTTGAGAGTATATTGTTTACCAACCGCCGCGCCGTTGACCCGGAAAGGGTTGTGTAGGGCTTACATGTAACGTGAAACTTAGGGTTGAGCTCGCTTATTTCATACGATACATATCAATTACGTTCGAAGTTGATGATACCATTTACTTTTCATTGGACTGGGTGGAACAAAGTGCTTGATGTCACACTATTACTAATAATTTGTTCCCCTAAATATTAGGATATTTCTCATATTTTTAGTTAATATGAATGGTGGTGCGGTGGCGGTTATTTTGTGTGGACCTGCATAAATGTATTGAATACGGCACGTGTGTTTTGCTTTTTTTTTTATACCACTAAGGTGGCAGACAATCACACGGCCCACCTGATGGGAAGCGGTTATCGCGGCCTATGGACGTGTGCAACACCAATGGCGTCACACTCGTGCTGCCGACCCTGTAAAGGAAAGGGGATGGGAAAGGAGTTTGTGAAGGGATGGGAATGGATTTTGGGAGGGGATGGGAATCGAATTTGGGCTCCGGCACTCTCACTCACCAAACGGAACGCAACAGTTCAAATACTGTTACTTGGCGTCGATATTCTGTGAGAGGGTGGTGCTTCCCCGGTCGAGTCGGCCCATTCATGCAACGGCCAAAATGACTGTTGCTTGACTCTACCACTCTATAAGTATGAGTGTTATAAGTATGCAATGATGATGTAGACAAAAATGTGTGATAGCATTGATGCTATCACACATTCTCATGACATCTCCTCGCCTTTCTCCAAAACAATTTGGATGTGATCTCTCTTTGGAGCAAATATGTACCTTTTTTTTTTTTTTTTTTTTTTTTTCGTGCGGAAATCCCCTCGGATACCCCCCCGCCGGCCAGCGGGGGCGGTTATGTCGGGCTCGAACCGACTAAAACCCCAGTTACAAAGAAAACGAGATACTGCAAGCCAAGAAGGTGTTCAGTTCATCTTTCGGGTGTTCAAAGAAACCGAGAGACAGAAATTGGAATGTTCAGAAAAAAGACACAGAAGAATTTCAGAAAGAAATAGAAATATTGCAAAGTATAAACACCGCGTTATCGTCTAAGACTGCGCCGTCATCATTTCGCAACGTGAACACGTGCCGAATTGCTGCCGCGGCTCAGTTTTCACCGGTCACGCAGCAGTGAACGACCAGCTAAGGGCAATGACCCCGTGTTGTCATCTGCGTGTGACGAACTTACGTCACAGGATGAAACGTTGCAAAAACCATCTTTACCGCAGAATATGAGTTACGTTAAGGTATCCAGTATAAGTAACCAACAGCGGTTAACTACCGCCAACACCTACACGCAATAGTGGTAAACACTCGTGGGAATAAAGCACCGACCTCAGCGCAATCAGAGAAACCGCAGAACAGGCCCCACAAGTGATAAAATTTATTCCGTAGCACCCTCCACTCTCATGTACCTCTCTCGACTTGACAAGCAGACAGTTATGAAAAGGAGCCAAAGTACAGTCGGTGGTGATGGAGCTGAGTCTACGGCGCCTGGAATCGACCGCGACAGCAAACTTCAAGTCCTATACCTGCAGATTCCTGCAACGCACAAGAGCGTTTACTTCAGCTTCAATTTTTCGCAAGCGGAGGGTGTCCGGGAGAGTCTCAGATCTCTCCTGATCTGCCCCGCTTCCGAGACCCAGACGTCGAAGGTTGCTCAACGACTTTCGTCCTCCATAAGCGCAGGCCGGGGGTGACAGGTGGGTCGTGTCACCCTAGCAGAAGCATGTCGGGCCGCGCTGTTTTGCACACCCCCTTCCCCCTTTTTTCGGGGGCAAGACGGGGAAACTGTGGTTCCTGAATCAGGGGCGGGTATCTTGAAACCGGAGAAGGCTTTGGGTCAGTCAGGGTGCAAGGGAAATGCTTTATGGGCCACCTTACGCCCTGAAGATCCGAGACTACGTGCAGTTTCAGTCGGTGACAAAACCTCCCACGCTGGCTGGGATTTTCGCACGGAAAAAATAGGGTTGGTTTTTTAGTCTGACTTTCTGAACACAATATACTTTGTATTTCAGTAGTATTTTCAAAACGAACCCACTATATTTTACTATTTACAAGATGAAGCATTTAATTTAGGGGTGTGCGTTGTTTTATAGACAATTGTTTTAAATAATTTCGTTTTACAGAAAATGTTTCGCATAATTTCGTTTCATAGAATAATCAATATACAGAATACTTACTTTAAAGATTTTTAAATCATTGATTTTTGTTTCACATAAAGTTTAACATTAGAATAATCATATCATAGAATAACAAATCAAATATTCTTTATCATTGTATTGTTTATTTAATATAAAACTTATTACCAAGAATAACATTATAATCAAAGTGACAGTTTCTAAACGTTTCAATTCATACCGTTCATTTCAGTCAAATAATTTACAGGTGAAGCTATACTTTTTTTTAATATAACGATAAGTTAATACAATATACGATTCTTGGTGGTCTTATTTCTGGGTGATTTAAAAAAAATAACCACGAAGGCTAAGGCGGGAGCTCCGCTCCGCTTCGCTCCCGCCTCAGCCTTCTAACCTAACCTATCCGAGTCGGGGTAATCTGAGTCGGGGTGTTAACTATAATGACGTTTTATTAACAATTTAATAACAATTTGATTTTATTTTATTTTACAGAAGAATCCAAGCAAACAAATTTGCAACAAAATATGCGACAGATAAAAAATTCTATATTGATATGAAATTATTCAGAAATTAAATTACTACAAGCAATCGGAAAAAAATTAAAATTGTAAATGTTACAGTTAAAAATAAATGTGATTCGGAAAATTATAAAGTTGGTTTAATATTCTTTTAAAAATAATTCTACAGTTTGATAAGTTTGTTAAACAAAAAAATGTGATTAAAAATTCATTCAATTGTGTTTCTGTGAAATATGTTTCATTGTAGTAAATTGTTTTTGAAACAATAATATTCGAAATAAAAATATAAGGACCAAATATTATATGAAACATTTTCTGTGAAACGAAATTCTATGAAATTTCTTTCTGCGAAATAAGGGGCTCCCTTTAATTTAGTGATGCTATATTAAATTTCCATTAAACCACAATCACATTATTCGTAAATTGAAAAACATTTTATTAATTCTGATAATTGTGAATAAAGTAATTTTCCTTAACCGTGCCATTTGAAAGAACCTTTGAATCCTACTAATATTCTACTTCGTACTTATATTATAAATGTGAAAGTCTGTGAAGATGTTTGTACGTTTGGATATTTGGATGTTTGTTACTCAATCACGCTCTAAAACGGATCTGGCGAAATTCGGAACAGGGATAGCTTATAGTCTGAAATAAAACATGGGATACTTTTTATGTCGGAATTAGGTTCCTATGGAAAGCGGGAACGGGAGCCGAATCCCACGCGGAAGAAGCCGCAGGCAACAACTAGTAATGAAATAAAATTGATATTAATTACTCCTCGGACCTTTGGTGCAAGTTAGACCGAGTATGGTTCAGCTACTGTACGAGACTAGTTAGGTAATACAAATAGGAGAAAAAAACACAAAAGCAGATGATAAATTGTTGTTCAAAGTCTTACGGCCTCTGTGGCGTAGCGGTAGTGCATTCGACTGCTACGACTGGGGGCGCGGGTTCGATTCCCGCTCAGTGCAAATATTTGTATGCACGAATATGTCTATTTGCATTGGTCTGGGTGTTCCTATGTATAATATGTATGTATTTACAAAATAAATGTATATAAGTATGTTTATCCGCATTCTGGAACCCATAACACAAGCTAGTTAAACTATGCTTACTTTGGGTCTAGAAGCGCTGTGTAAAATGTAGTAGAATATTTTTAATAAAAAATAAAATAAAATAAAATAGTCTTTTTTGTACATTTTATGCTAATTCAACTTGAAACCGCTCCAAAATCAATCATAAGTCGTGAGCACATACAACATTAACATTTTAATACAATAAAGTATGTCTACTGATAAGATTAGCTGTCTAACACATATTATTGCAAAAGATCGGCTCTCAATAAATTGTTTCAAGAATTTTTTTTTTTTTTTAAAGAATATTAGTAACCGAAATTACTAATATCCCCCCTAACCCCTCCAGCTAAGTTAAATTGCTTGTGTTAGGAGTGGGTTCACGTCGGTAGTGTAATGGCCAGGATTCGAACCCGGGACCTCTCGATCGTAAGGTTGACTCCTTAACCACTAAGCTACCGACGTGAACATTACATTATATATATATATTTTACATTTAAGCATCACGAATTTCACAGCGTGGCCACTTTTTTACCTCGAAATATTCACCATGTTTCGGCATTTTCAGACGAAAATAAAAATAGGACAAATAAAACTGAAATCATAAGGTTAATTACGCACGTGTAACTTTGTAATATCTTGTAAATATAGCCAGCCCACGAATAAACTTGACAGAAACCTCCAACGGCGAAGTAATAAAGTCCCTTTCTCAGAACGGTGGGTATGCAAGGGCCACCCTCCCGAAGGAAACAAACCTTCATTAATTTTATTTTGACGTTATCAGAAGAAACAATAACCGTGATTGGACCCCTGGCATGCTAAAATTAAATGACGGAAGGGCGACGAAAACGCACAAATTTGATATTATTTTGTATGTAGGACGAGAATTTGGGTGTTTTTGTTGGCTTCATTATTTATTTTTTATTAGGTATGTCTTTACTGGGGTGTGTGTTGGATAACCTCCTCGAGTGTCGCTCCGATTCCGATCCCGCTGCAGTCCGGGGGGAACGGAATCGGAGCGGCCGGTACACCCTGGGCGGCGGTCAATGGCTTCCCCTTCACCCCTTCATAGGGTTGGCATTGATCGTCGGCCAATACCCAACGTGGCGGGAACACATCGCTCTCCGTACTCCTCTGCTTTCAGAGGAGACAGGATGAGCGATGCTGTTAGTGGTGAGATGGCCCAGGGTCAGCCGGGGTGCGAGGGATATGCTCTATGGGTAACCTTACACCCCGGCGTCTGAAGACCCGAGACGGCGTGCGGTTTTAGTCGGTGCAAGCCCGACATAACCGCCCCCGCTGGCCGGCGGGGGGGTATCCGAAGGGATTTCCGCACGATAAAAAAAAAAAAAAGGTATGTCTTTACTGGCCTGGGGTTGGCAGGTGAGGGCACCTGTCACCCCAGCATAAGCAGGCTGAGACGGCGGGGCGACTAGCGATAAACCGGGGCAAGACGGGGACACCGTGGCTTCTAAACCGGAGGAGGCCACTTCGAAACCGGAGATTGCCCAGGGTCAGCCGGGGTGCGAGGGAAATACCTTATGGGGGCAACCTTAAAGTCTGAAGACCCGAGACGGCGTCCGAGGGGTTCGAGGGTATTCTAGGGGATTGCCACACAAAAAAGCTATGTCTTTCCTATAAACTATTGGTTTAATGCTTGGTTTACCCCTGTCCCACGGTACCTGGGTCATTAAGTAGTTTTCGTTATAGATATGAGCCTTGTCCACCATGCTGAGGCTACTGATGTCAACTACAAAAGTTTTAGTCTTTACCAAAAAATTAAACTTTTTGAAACAAATTCAATATTAGCGGGGGGGTATCCGAAGGGATTTCCGCACGAAAAAAAAAAAAAAAAAAAAAAGGTATATTATATCTGGGTGCGACTGGTTGGATCACCTCCAAGTTTGGTGCACCCTGAGCAACGTGGGCGATGACGCATCATTGATTACTCCTCTGGAGTAGCTGGCATCAACGTCAACGGCCAAGAGTCTGACCAACCGGCACTTTTCAGGGCCAGCTGACCCCATTGCACGAGGGGGTCGGGGCATGACGAGCCTGCAAGTCCCGCGGGGGTGGGGGCCGCTCCAGGTACCTCTCTGCTGTTATCAGAGGGGACACTGCGAATGGCCCAGGGTCAGTCGGAGTACGAGGGATATGCTCTATGGGTAACCTTACACCCCGGCGTCTGTAGACCCGAGATGGCGTGCGGGTTAACCGCCCCCGCTAGCCGGCGAGGGGGTATCCGAAGGGATTTTCGCACGCAAAAAAAAAAGGTATATTATATGTAACGTTTTTCTAATCAAACATGTCTGTTACCGGAAAGTTATAGGGAATAATCTTCGGCATGGTTAAGATTCGAACTGGCGGCTCAAATGATAGCCTGCGAATTGAGCGTTACACTGTGCAGTACCGACCTAGTGAATTTTTACGGTTAAAGATGAAAAAACAAATGCAGTTCTGTATAATTAAACTTAGAGATATGTGAAAAAGGTATTACTGCACTGCAATGAACGCTCCGAAGAAAATCCTTGGGTATAATAAATGTTTTCAAGTGACCATTAAATTCTAACGCTACATAAATAGGCAGTAAGCGTGACAAAGGCCCGTAAGAAGCCTGAACGAGCTTCAGATTAAAACCTTAGTACATTACTTAATGGAGCTGATAGCTGAAGTTACAAGCAATTCATTTATTAACAAGATTCACATCTACAAGAAAGCGAACACAAAGTTTATTTCATGCCGTAGTTTTTATATCACGCAGCGCTAAATTCTTGTAGTAAAGCGGCGATAGCTGAGCGTACGTAACGGACTGCTAAGACGAGGTCTCGAGTTCGATCCCCAGTCGCCCTGGGCACACAGTTTCGTAGTTATGTGTGCAGTAATAAATGTTATTTATCGCTCGCTTAATAATGTGCCCGGTTGATGATAAGAGGCTCGCCCTTTTTACATTGGGACCTTAACATAACTGGCGAGTCGTGGGTGTGTAATACACCTCTGCCTACCTCTTCAGGGATACAGGCGTGAAGTTATGTTATATTAGAATTCTTGTAGGCTAGTAGCTACCTAATGATTACTAAGAGGAAATTTTTGTTAAGTTTCTTAATTATTTGACCAACGCGGCAACCTCACTGGTATCGAGTGCTATACAGCTATAATTCAAGCTCCCAGGATCGCACATTACTTATTTTCTCAGAAATAAAATGTATGGGATCATCATCATCATCATATCAGCCGTAGGAAGTCCACTGCTGAACATAGGCTTCCCCCATCGACTTTCATTTCGACCAGTCTGTGGCGGCCTGCATCCACCGAGTCCCTGCGCTCTTTACCAGGTCGCTGTCCACCTTGCGGGAGGCCTTCCTACGCTGCGCTTGCCGTCACGTGGTCTCCACTCAAGAACCTTTCTGCCCCACCGGCCATCGGTTTTCCGAGCTATGTGCCCTGCCCACTGCCACTTCAACTTGCTGACTCGCTCTGCTATGTTGGTAACTTTGGTTCGTCTACGGATCTCCTCATTTCTTATTCGATCTCGTAGAGAAACCCCAAGCATAGCCCGTTCCATAGCTAGCTGTGTGACCCCGAGCTTCCTTATGAGGCCCATAGTGATGGGATATAATAGTGTTATGTGTAGTGTTAGAATTCCAATATTATTACTGGCAATTAGAGAAGACCGGCCGTGACTTTTTACTGTCATGTTCTTGTCTCACAGGCTTCCCCTATTGCCTTGCGAATCTGGTAATATATGTGAATGTAGAAGCAATAATCTTGACGTTCATAAATGTTACTTTGTGACCTATATGACCAAATATATTCTGATTCTAATTTTTGAGATTAGAACACGTATTACCCTACAAGAGGCCTGGCAGCACACCTCTATATCGACAAACTTGAACAAATTAAGTTTTGGGCAAAATTGGAGTAAAGTGAGAGACGGGGAAAGAATAAACTAGGCTTTTTCCGCCGGTAACCCTGGGGTTATCCTTTCGAGGGCTTACCCGGCAATGGACACTTGGGCAGGACACCGTGCGTTTTTTTTTATACCACTAAGGTGGCAGACAAGCACACGGCCCACCTGATGGGTAGCGGTTACCGCGGCCTATGGACGTGTGCAACATCAATGGCGTCACACTCGCGCTGCTGACCCTGTAAAGGAAAGGGCATGGGAAAGGAATTTGGGAGGGGATGGGAAAGGAGTTTGGGCTCCGGCACTCTCACTCACCAAACGGTACGCAACAGTTCAAATTCTGTTACTTGGCGTCGATATTCTGTGAGAGGGTGCTTCCCCGGTCGAGTCGGCCCATTCATGCAACGGCCAAAATGACTGTAATTGCTTGACTCTACCACTCACTCGGGTTTTAGTCGATACACGACATAACCACTGGCCGGCGGGGGGTATCCGAAGGGATTTCCGCACGTTAAAAAAAAAGAAAAAGCTTTTTTGATTAGTAATGTTAAATTCTTATTATTTTTATTGAATTATTGCAAATAGTATGGGACTTAATTGCCAGCAGTCAACAGTTTTTTAATGTTGATGTAGATCCACTAACCATTCATTTTTAGGGTTCCATAACTTCTAAAATAAGAGAATGATAAAACTAATAAAAATATATTATATGACGTACATTATATGTAAACTTCCACCGAAAATTGGTTTGAACGAGATCTAGTAAATAGTGTTTTTTTAATACGTCATAAATCGTAAACTGCAAGTTACCTTTCAATCAACTCAAATAGAAAAATTAAAAAAGCATTATTATGTTACTTGCTACTACTTGGCTGCTTTTTTCACATTTTCACTTATTCATGAAACATTAAATAAATAAATCACACTGTAACAATTAGTTTAGGTGGACAAAACAAGATAAAAAGCCTTTACTTATGGTATAAGCATTTTAACATACAGTGAACGCTAGCATTATGCATAAAAATCAGCTGGCGTGTGCCATCCTCACATGTCATAACCCTTTTCACAAGAGTAAATGGAAGTTTTTTTTATAAACTTTTTAAAAAACTTTCTCCCAAGGTGAATCCCAATCTCCCAATGAATTCACACCCCAACAAATTCAAGAGCACCGTTAAAAACACTTTACACGGAGAAGCCCTATACAATGTATGATTACATGAATGACAAGAAAACATGGAATTAATGGCTTGCTCCTTGCAGGAACAGTAATTTTATTCTCATTTACGGTACAAAGACATTGTACTTAAGACCCACGTTACATGTGAATAAACTTGTTAGATAGCATAACATAACATAACACATAACATAACTTCACGCCTGTATCCCCGAAGGGGTAGGCAGAGGTGTATTACTCACCCACGATTCGTCAGTTATGTTAAGGTCCCAATGTAATAGGGGGCGAGCCTATTGCCATCTACCGGGCACATTATTAAGCGAGCGATAATTAACACTTATTAATGCACACATAACTACGAAAAATCAGAGGTGTGTGCCCGGGGCGACTGGAGATCGAACTCGAGACTTCGTCTCAGTAGCCCGTTAAGTACGCCAATATATATACACAGTCAGGTCATAAATTCTGTCACATGTTTAATATAAAATAATTGAAACAAGTTTATTCATTATGTAACCATTTATATACCAAAATGAACTTAACAAAACATAGATTCTTATGACAATAAAGTTTATTCAAAATGACCTCCGTGATTTTGAATACAGGCCTTCAATCTGCGCGGCCAGTCGTCTATCGCAGCACGAACGAGGTCCATGTCAATATCGGCGGCTGCCTTAATCAAGGATGTTTAAGTGACTCCAAATTGGGATGAGGCTTTGAGCACGCCTTTTCCTCCAAGTGTTGCCATATCTTGTAATCTAACGGACTCAAATCTGGACTGGAGGAGGGCCAGTCTTCGTGTCGGATGAAGTCGATTTCACGCGCCGCCAGCCAGTCTTGTGTGCTCTTCGCTCTATGAGCTGGTGCCGAATCTTGTTGGAATACCCAGTGCCTGTTATTGAACATGGTATGAGAAACAGGTTCCACAAGGTTCGTCAGGACTGTATTTTGATCCACAACTGCATTCGTTTTTACACCTTTCTCACAAAAATGTACCTCTGTTAAGCCCCAATAAGAAACTCCCAACCGTACCATGAGCGAGGATGGAAAATGACCTCGTTGGACACGCGGAATACGGTTGCTCGCTTCTTCACTACTGTGTGCGTACACCTTATCATTTTGTTTGTTGTAGCTCTCTTCTACGGTAAAAAATTTTTCATCCGAAAAAAGAATTTCCCGATATTTTTCTCCCGCGTACCGCTTCAACAAAGCGCGGCATCTCTTCAGTCTCAGGTCCATTAGACGAGCATTTAAATGATGTCCTGTTTTTCTTCGATATGCCCGAAGCCCTAAGTCTTCATTTAACACCCTTTTCACCGTGGTTCTGCTTAACCCCATCTGAAGGGCCAACAGTTTCTGTTTACGTTTGGGATTTCTTTGAATTCGCGCCTTCAAAGCTTTTATCACTGCTGGAGTCCTAACAGACCGAGGGCGACCACTTCTTGACCTTTCATCTACACTATAGTCTTCATTGTATCGTTTGATGGTACGATAAACGAATCTTTTGGTTATATTCAATATGTCAAAAATTTGACTTGGCGCGTAACCGCAACGATGCAACGCAATAACTGCAACACGGTCTTCTTTAAGCGTCCACTCCATATTTAAAAATGAGTCAAATTCTAAAAAGTATACATTTTTATTTTCATGAACAATTCGAAATTCGAATTCAATAAACTTTTTTGTGGCCAGCATTCTAAAAGAAAAGTTTTTACTGTGTGACAATACTTATGACCTGACTAGGTATATATATATAGATACTGATGTAAAATATATTATATTAGGTTATATTTTACTATAGGTAGAAGAAGCATATGGCTCATCTGATAGGAAGAGCTTAAAACAGTGACAGAATTTGAGAACGTAAGTCTGTACCAGATCGCATTGCGAACCTGGTTGCGGATTCTCAAAGAAAAAAAGAAAAGAAAGAACAAATCTTCAATTATTTTTACACATTACATTATTATTATATTACATATGTCCATCCATCAAGCATTATTTTATAAATAATAAATATTCTACGAAATTCTACACAGCGCTTTCTAGACCCAAAGTAAGCATAGTTCAACTAGCTTTTGTTATAGGTTTCTAGAATGCAGATAAACATACTTATATACTTTTTTTTATAAATACATACATATTATACATAGAAACACCCAGACCAATGCAAATAGACATATTCATGCATACAAATATTTGCACTGAGTGGGAATCTAACCCGCTCCCCATGTCGTAGCAGTCGAATGCACTACCGTTACGCCACAGAGGCCCTTTCTATATTTTGCATGTATTTACATGTTTATCTGACTTTGAATCAACAATCGATATATAACTCGTTATAAAGAGAATCAAAGTTCCATCACTATCGCACGTCACTCTATAGGGTTGCGTGCTCATTCTTACTTTCTTTCCCCAAATCATATTTTTATTTAAGTACCATAAGAAAATTGGCTCCGTGACTTTGTAATATAAAAAGAACACTTTCTGAATAAGAATAACACAAAAGTTTGACAACTTTCAGCAGGTGTACATGAAGCGTGGTGGAACAAGCCTCCAAGTCATTAAGGAGTTAATGAGCGAACAAGCCGCTTAGGGCTGTCACTCTTATGAAACTATCTTGTTCAAATTTTAATATTAATTTCGGATGCTCCCACTAATATCTTTGAGCCCAAGCTAACCTCTTATGCAAGCCGGTACACCTGCATGCCGGTACATCTGCAAGCCGGTACATTTACAAGCCGGTACATTGCAAGCCGGTACATTTATAAGCTGGTAAACTTGCAAGCCGGTATACTTACAAGCCGGTACACCTACTGACAAACGGAAAAGGCTATATTGTAGGCTTTCCTCTTGGGGTTAGGGATCAGCCGGTAGTCGTTCCGCTAGGAGGAGTAAGTGTGGACACCGGGAACCAAAGTGCAAACTTTCGATGGTAACTTTCATGGTTCACTTGCATAGTTTATCAAAACTGTCAAAATATTATTTTGTATTCCTCTTATCACAGGTCATTATTATATGTATGTATATGGGCGATAGCCCAGTGGCGTATGTAACGGACTGCTGAGACGAGGTCACAAGTTCGATGCCCAGTCACCCCGGGCACACACCTCTGACTTTTCGTAGTTATGTGTGCATTAATAAATGTTAATTATCGCTCGCTTAAGAATGTGCTCGGTAGATGGCAATAGGCTCGCCCCCTATTACATTGGGACCTGAACATAACTGGCGAATCGTGGGTGTGTAATACACCTCTGCCTACCCCATCGGGGATACAGGCGTGAAGTTATGTTATGTTATTATATTTTGTGTGTACAAGGCCCTACCTATATTCTTCAGCCCCAAGTCAATCTGACCTGCAAGTTCGTGGACCTGCTAAACAACATACCAGAATCAGGCGCAGGCTTTCCCCCATAGGATTGGGAGATTAAGCGGCAGTTGCTTCCGAAAAAATTGACATGACAATAAAAAAACAAAAGGCTCCAAAGTGTTTACTTTGGACGAAACTAGGAAATCACTATGAGTGGGATGATGACTGCTTTATTTTGATCAAAGAATGAAATAATTCAATTAAATTTTTGAGCAATGTGTATGCTCACTTTTCCTATATATTTAGATCGGAAAAAGAGAACATTTAGGACGGGACTTGAACCCGCGAACGCCCCTTACAGGGGGAACACTCTGACCAACTTAGCCACCTAGACACGTCCCAGATATTCGAAATTCTCCGATATATTATATACGTCTCAAGGCGACGCTGGAGCCATCTAACGTAATTCTTGCGAACAATGAATGACTTTACAGTCCTTTTTAAACATTTCCCCAGTAAGGGACTGGTCGCGGGTTCGAGTCCCGTCCTAGATGTTCTCTTTTTCCGATCTAAATCTATACCTAATGAAATATTGTTAAAGAATTTCGTAAATTTAAATACGGTTTCAACCCATGTGTACTGCGTAAACTTGATTAATACACAAAGTAGGTTTTGCTATTATTATTTGCTAAGGGTACTTTGGTTAACAATTTGGAAGTTATTCCGGGTTACCAATAAATATTATTGAGCCAAAACTTTGGCTAGTCTACGTTTTAAATACAGTCAACGACAAAAGTAGCTTAACTAATTCTAATTTATTGATCATCTTAGCTCTTAAACGTTTCACGAAATATTGGAACAAACATGAAATTATATTAATTATGTCCTCTACAGATTATAAAACTAATAATGCGTCAATTATTGGTCCATTTATACCAATGTAAGAAATGTTTGTAAATATTTTAGTGTACATCAACTTTGTCGTTGACTGTACAAGACGCTGGAATGTTAAGATTTGATAAAGCTTCAAAACTTGGAACTTGGAATCTTCTGAATTATATTTAACCACTAAATAAAGCTTTAGTATGACCCCAACAAAGGTCGATATTAAAATTTCTTAAGAGATTAATAATAAAAACATTCAATCCCAAGGTATGTTGGGCGCTACCAACACCTTTGGAGCTCAATCAACTCATCTGCTAGTTGGGACACCTGTTAAGCAACTCCCGGGATTGGGAGGTTAGATGTAGTCGGTCCCGGAAAAGCCGACATACCTATTTATTGAGCGAAACTCGTCAGAGCTTAGCTCTCTTTTAGGTGACTCATATATTTCGCTAGACCAAATCTCTCTCCTCCCAGACAGCTGAACTGATTCTAAATTTCACACAAGTAAATATGTTACTGATGTGAAGGACATAGGCTATGTAATTAAAAACTCATGTGTACCACGGAGGAATAATCACCGGACAAAATTACCAAAATCTGATTTCTCAATGAACAAAAAGCCTCATTCACGTGATTGGTATTAAATTAAGTAATTTATTCATATGTGTACACAAGACAAAAAAAAATAAAAATGAAAGTCGGACTAGCCATTGAGGAATTCTCATCGTTAGAAAAAGTGCAAAACAGCAGAATGAATTGCAGACCTAGTAACAATAAGCGGACGCAACTCGCTATGAGGATTATTATGATCCAATTTCAAGGTTATGTGAAAAGGTAAGGTGTTTTCTAACTAACAAAGGATCATAAATAAACATTTACAAGGGAACCCTGGAATATCACTAAATTCCATTTAAGATTCACAAGCGAAGCGACCCCTTTGCACCAGAGCGCCATCATTGAATAACTATAATCATTAACATATTGAAATAAAACTACTTTTAACGGATTCTATCGCGTTTTTATTTGACGTTATTTAATTATTTACATTGAACCTCTCGTCGTGACCATGGCTGCTGAAAAGCAACTGAAACATCGGGTTCAATGTAAATAATATAATATAATTTTACTGGTGGTAGAAATTTGATGACACAAACTTGTCACAAAATTCGGCCGGGTAGGTACCACCGTGTACGATTGCGAAAAACCCTCCATAGTAATCCAATTTCGATTTGATTGCGTTCAGGGGTCAGCAAGTGCATAGCCGGGCAGGGGGATTGTGGTCGCAGCACTAGTGGGACCGGTGGGTGTCACACGGTGCTGCGAGGATAATCCTCTTCTGATGAGGCCGTCAAGCTGAGTGCCACCATTGTTAACATGGTACGTGTATGTAATGGTGACCCTCTTTCCTGAGACTTCACCTTCAGCTTACCATCAGGCGAGGTGAAGTCAAATTGACGTGTCCTAAATATAAAAAAATAATAATAATAAAATAACGTCAAATAAATCGCGATAGTATCCATTAAAAATAGTTTTATTTCTACGTTTGACATTCGCGTAAACTTCCGACAGTATCGGAATTATTAACATTCTAAATGCAGCTGTTGCTTTATTGTGTGTATTGTCACGTGGGATCAATTTGTCGGTTGATTACTAATCATACGTTCATTAGCTTGCATTCAGTCGTGAATGAAGCTACCTGCGTGCTGCATATCAAATAGTATCAGTAGGTGCCAATGTCCTGAAATGACTAATTGATTGCATCGTAGAATTCACTGTGACGGATAGAAGTGACGGCCTCTTTGGCGTAGCGGTAGTGCATTCTACTGCTACACAAGAGGGCGCGGGTTCGATTCTCGCTCAGTGCAAATATTTATATCTATGAATATGTCTGTTTGCATTGGTCTGGGTATTTCTATGTTGTATAATATGTATGTATTTACAAAATAAAGTATACAAGTATGTTTATCCGCATTCTGGAACCCATAACACAAGCTAGCTAAACTATGCTTACTTTGGATCTAGAAAGCGCTGTAGGAATGTCGTAGAATATTTATATTTATTAAAATATTTTTTCCTTAACTAATCGTATGTGCCACTTTTTAATAATGAATTTTAATATCTGGTTGAAAGACTCAGTTTCTCGTTAACCACAGAGCAAACCATAGAGACCAAAATATGTTAATTGAGTACACAAAATATGTAACCATAACACTCATAATAAATGACATTGATTGATTGACTCATTATTTCTAAACATAATAGAATAATAGTTAGTCTGAATATTCCCCCTATTAGGGACAGGTACCAAGTACCGTCCTGGATGTTCATCTTTTCCAAAACAAAATCTATAGATAAAAAATAGCATACTAGTTACTTCAAAATTTCATTGAATTGAAGAAGCCAATTCTATTACTGGAAACATTTTATTTTTGTACCAATACTAATAAATAAGCTGTCTCGTCATGTCTGAATTCCAATAACGAGAATTCGCTGGACGTATAATAACGGTCAATTTGAACCAAAATATTTGGGAATGTATATAAGACCATTTACGTTAGCAAGTTCCACGAACAAAACACTAAAAGGAGTATATTCTCGTGGAGTCAGCAATAAATTCTTCGTCTAATACATTCCTACATCGGCCTATTTTTTGTGAAGGAAACGGAACAAACTGATGTAGGGCACGCGATATTGTGTTCAAGACTCCTGTAATATACTTTAGATTAATCACTAACATATCAAATGGTGATCGCCTACGGTGCGAGGTTTGGAGAAAAGCGAACAAGCTCTGAAGTAATGACTAGACCTTTCGGGATAGTTCATTTTGATTTCTACGTCAAACTATGCAGGATAGATACGTAATTTCATGTACCGAACAGACTATAGATTTTTATTTGCAATGAAATATGTTTATAGTGAGAATGTAATGACGCATTGGATCCCCACCAAGACCATTGGGGTTAAGCCATCCTCACCTGTATGCCGGTTCACCTGCTGAGCGACGGATGAGGCATCGGGTACAGGGTGGTACCTGTACCCGATGCCTCGTCCATCGATCGCGAGCTACGGATGGTTAGGCTTAGAGAAACCTTTATAAATATTCTACGACATTCTACATAGCGCTTTCAAGTCCCCAAGGTGTAAGCATAATTTAACTAGCTTGTGTTATGGGTTCTAGCATGCTAGCCTAGTGGCGTACGTAACGGACAGCTGAGACAAGGTCTCGAGTTCGATCCCCAGTCACCCCGGGCACACCCCTCTGACTTTTCGTTGTTATTTGTGCATTAATAAATGTTAATTATTGCTCGCTTCATAATGTGCCCGGTAGATGGCAATAGGCTCGCCCCCTCTATTACATTGGGACCTTAACATAACTGGTGAATCCTGGTTATGTAATACACCTCTGCCTACCCTTTCGAGGATACAGGCGTGAAGTTATGTTCTAGAATGCGGACAAGCATACTTATTTTTTATTGTAAATACATACATAATATATTATACATAGAAACAGCCAGACCAATGCAAATAGACATATTCATGCATACAAATATTTGCACTGAGCGGGCATCAAACCTGCGCCTCATTTCGTAGCAGTCGAATGCACTACCGCTACTCCTCAGAGGCCGTCACCTCCAGAGGCCAAAGTACTGCCTTCTGCATTAAAATTTATTACAGTGTCTTACAACTGCCCTCGGAGAGCACGTTAAACCGTCGGTTCCGGTTGCCATACAAACATCTATCACAGTCGTTACGGGTAGTTGGAGCCCTAAAAAGTCCGACTAATAGTCTAACTTCGGTTTTTTTTAATATTTAGGACACGTCAATTTGACTTCACCTCGCCTGATGGTAAGCTGAAGGTAAAGTCTCAGGAAAGAAGGTCACCATTACATACACGTACCATGTTAACAATGGTGGCACTCAGCTGACGGCCTCATCAGAAGAGGATTGTCGTCGCACACCCACCGGTCCCACTAGTGCTGCGACCACAATCCCCCTGCCCGGATATGCACTTGCTGACCCCTGAACGCAATCAAACCGAAATTGGATTACTATGGAGGGTTTTTCGCAATCGTGCACGGTGGTACCCACCCGGCCGAATTTTGTGACAAATTTGTGTCATCTAATTTCTACCACCAGATATCGCCAATGGGTTGTGGAGGTCAGATGGCAATCGCTTCGTGAAACATATCTAAGTTCAGCCACTTCGTAGTAAGACCACCTGAGTGGTATAAAAAAAAAAAAAAAAAAACACAAAAAAAAACTGACCCCGAGTTGCGGAAATGGCTCGTAAGATGAGTGTCCTACAACTGGCTTACAAATTAGATATTAAAGCTTAGAAGTTCGCATTTCAGATGCGTAAGTAATAATTTAAAATTGATTACATAAGCTAGGAAGCTAGCTACAAGGGTAGGAAAATCAAGTTGTACTTTACATGAAATCCATATTAAGTGTATATAGTATAAAATATTACAAACTTTGTATTAAAAAAAAAGTTTTTAAATATCTTCAAAGCCTAAATTATTGACTAACGTTCTAGTTATAAGATGATATCAAAAATGTATTGTAGAATATACTGCTTCCGGGCTGTTTGGCCGTGGTCCATAGGAAACTTGTGTCACAAACGTTTCGTCGATCACTGCGGTCGACATCTTCAGTAGTCCAGGCGCCGATGAGTGGGGAGATCTTTCCTCAGCGGCGACTTTACTGCGACTGATGGACCACGGCCAAACAGCCCAGAAGCAGTATATTCTACATGCAACGCCGGCCGTGAAAGCCTTAAAAAATTTATTGTTCATTGTGCCTTTCGTTTCAGCTTTTCACTGTCATATTAAGAGGTTCTACCGTATTCATTTTAAGTTCCAAGGCCAAGATAAGTTTGAAGACAGGAAGAGCTTTTTTCATATAATTTCTTTTTAAAACTTCCTTTTTTGATTTACATTAATAAAGTATCTAACTTGGGCCTCTAGAATTCAATTTAGAATTTTCGTGAATATTTTAGCAATAAACTGCGGCAATTGAAAAAGTGAGGCACATTTTTATTTACCTTTTATTGTTTTCAATTCAAATTTCGCTGAAACTGGCTCGTTATTATTTTGTAGCATAAATTTCCTGTCTAATCTTGAAATAAGAAATTTGAGGATACATACGTGCGTGTAGTTTTATAGAACCTTGTAGCACATAATATATATAGTAGAATTTTTCTATTCATCAGCTTATAGTACGATGATTGATAAAATGTTGAAATCAAATAGCCTTGTAGACTTTCATAGCATCACACGCTGTTTCGTATTTCAATAGGATCATCATCATATCAGCCGTAGTAAGTCCACTGCTGAACATAGGCCTCCCCCATCGACTTCCATTTCGACCGGTCTGTAGCGGCCTGAATCCACCGAGTCCCTGCGCTCTTTGCTAGGTCGTCTGTCCACAGTTCCCCGCCTTCCTACGCTGCGCTTGCCGTCACGTGGTCTCCACTCAAGAACCTTTCTGCCCCACCGGCCATCGATTCTCCGAGCTATGTGCCCTGCCCACTACCACTTCAGCTTGCTGACTCACTCTGCTATGTTGGTAACTTTAGTTCGCCTACGGATCTCCCCATTTCTGATTCGATCTCGTAGAGAAACCCCAAGCATAGCCCGTTCCATAGCTTGCTGTATGACCCCGAGCTTCCTTACAAAGCCCATGGTGAGAGACCACGTCTCGGCACCGTAGTCCATGGAGGATATGGAGTTCAAAATGATGATCATCACTCATCAATTATTAATTATTGGCAGCATAATTTGGCTGTCATAATTATCATCATCATCTTAACAGCGTTGTGTCCCGATTGCACCCGAAGCCTTCACCTCGGAGCCCTGGTTCACCTTCCTTCACCCTTTTTCTCTTCCACTTCGCACGGTCTTGGACGTCCCTGACAATAAGATCTTCTACGACGTCACGTCAGCACTTCTTGGCTCTACCCCTGCTAACGGGACCCGTCAGGGGTGACGTTGTCAAACATATTTTATTCACGTAGTTTGGTGGCTGTAAGTTATGTTAGTAAATATTCTGTTCGGAATCTTATAGTGATTGGCTGATCACGAATCTTGAGTCATTTCGTTCAATGATAAAGAACCGAGATAAACAGTGTATTAGTGCAATCTGTGGTTTAATAATAATAATCGAAATTCAACATCTTATTGATGTGTAGAACTATCAAATTTTGATTATTATATTAATTTCATAAATTTATCCCTAATGAATTTGTCGTTATTGTTTTTCCGGGTTGCTTGAAAAAGAGTTGTAAGTACCTGATCTTTATCAACTTTAAAATTTCGCTATAAATGTCTAAAAGCCATAAATCTTGATACTTTACGTTAATTCAATTAAATTTTTAAGCATTTTGTATGCTTCCTTTTTTCTAAAGATTTAGATCGGAAAAAGAGAACATCTAGGACGGGACTAGAACCCGCGACTAGTCCCTTACAGGGGGAATGCTCCAACGTCGCCTTAAGACGTATTAATGTATCGGAGAATTTCGAATATCTGGGACGTGTCTAGGTGGCTCAGTTGGTCAGAGCACTTTACGTTAAATTTGAGTTACCAGCTTGTCTGTCTATTTCAAATGTTATAGTTGAAATGTTCTAAAGTAAAAGTCAAAGTCAAAAACCATTTATTCTGTATAGACCATTAAAACGGAACTTACAAAACGTCAAAAAAATCTAATGTTTGGCAAATGGACCACCAGTTCGAAACACGGCCCTGTCCTGAGAAGACTCCGGCAAAAAACTCAGCGGGCTGTTTTTTTTTTGGTCTATTTACAAACATATTTACTTAACCTAAGTACAATATTTCGTTGGAGTAGCATAGAGAGAGAGAGCAAACAGTTCATATCCAAGCTTGTTTGTCGTCTAAATAACCATCTTCTCGTCGTTCTTTTAGCCATTTTCAATTATTTCTATAGTCCCTCAGTAAAAGTAATCCGTCAAGCGTTAGCGTCAAAAACAACGTCTGTCAAGTTATTTAAATTTAACCTAAACAATTTTAAATTACCTTCCATTACGCGACGGCACAAAAATAACCACAAAATACAGATAAAACAAAAAAATCTTGCTGTTTTATCGTCACAGAAATTTTATTTGATGATAAGCTTCTATTGTCACAGAAATTTTATTTGAACTTTCCTATAAGACCTGAGGGTAAAGGATGTTGCGTACAGAACAAATATTTGTTTCGAGTACTGCGTTTTTGGTGGCATTTATTCTAGGTGTTTTGCGACTGCAGATACCAAACCAGTGAGACTTGGGACGTCTTAAAATAATGTGTCTTGTTTTTGTGTATACTTTGTTTAACTTATAAGTATACCCAGTGAACATACATAGTAACAATACCATATAAAAGAGAGTCAAGCCGTGACCACGGGTGCTGCAAGGCATCCGAAACGTCGGTAAAAGTAAGTTCCATATTTATCGCGGTAAGTCCCGAGACGTTATAAAAATATGAGTTTTCACCGCGATAGTTTAAAAATAACAATACCATATATTCTGATTTCGAATATTAAAAAAGAATATCTGTTTTGACAAGTATCCCAGTACAAGGTGTCTGATTGAAAACAATGATATTTGGAGGCATGGGAATAACCCATCATAACACATATTATAATAATTGCAAAATGTTCGTAATGTTTTATTCTTCCTTATTTTTTTTTGGGTTCATCAACCAAATGGCAAAAAACGGAACCCTTATGGATTCGTAATGTCTGTCTGTCTGTCTGTCCGTATGTCACATCCATTGTTTTCCGAAACTATAAGAACTATGCTGTTGAAATTTGGTAAATAGATGTATTCTGTGAACTGTATTAAGATTTTCACAAAAAAATAAGAAAAAAAAACGATAAATTTTGGGGGTTCCCCATACTTAGAACTAAAACTCAAAAAAGTTTTTCATCAAACCCGTTCCATGGATAGGTCTTCAAAAAAGATATTAAGTTTTTTTTTTCTAAACTGAATATTTTGCGCGAGAGATACTTCCAAAGTGGTAAAATGAGTCCTTGTACCTTAGGACCTTGTAACTTCTAAAATAAGATATTGATAAAACAAAAAAAAATATGATGTACATTACCTTGTAAACTTCCACGGATTATTGGTTTGAACAAGATCTAGAAGTAGTTTTTTTTGTTACAACGCACTACAAGAACTTTTATATTATGTTACTTGATGCCACGGAACCTTTCATGGGCGAGTCCGACTCGCACTTGGCCGGATTTTTTTAATACAAATATAGTTTAATGTTACATATTTATGTATTTGAGTAGCGTTTTAGTTATTTAAGCGTGGCAAACAGTTGTATTTTGCATGTGTAATGTGTCTTTGTGTGTGTTTTGTGTATTTTATATTTGGATTTTTTGTCTAGATTTAATAAGCAACTGTTTCCAAATGTTTCCTGTAATGCAATAGCAGTAATCTATGAACGTACCATCCAAAAATAAATCAATAAATTTTAAGACTAGAATATTTAAATTAACGAATATATTTTCAACTTATTCCTGAAATACTGTGGTAGGCATAATTAAGGCTATAATTTATCCAACGTAATTTAAACCTAAATGATTGTATTAAAAATATTCGCACATCAAATTCGAGAGCCACTCTGACACCGAATTCACCTACTTTTTTTTCAACTTTACACAAGTATAATCCTGCAAATTTGCATGCCTAAAAAACCTTTATCGCTCAAAGAATAACAGTTCTACAAGTGCGAATGTAAGTTTGGCGAGCACCGACCCGTCATAAATCGGTGCAGATGGCCCATACGTTCAGTGATAACCTACGTAACTCTCGTCCAGGACGAATGACTGCGTGAGCTTTGATCGACCCAAAAATATTGTTACCGAGTTTAGTTTGTATGTGTATCGGTTAGGACAAGTCAAGTATAAAATCTTCTTAGACATATATAGGTATATATAAAAAGGTAAGGATTTCAAGCTTGACCTTTTGATTTGGTTACCGAGTACTCAACATTTTGAGTTGTATTTTGTCCACATTCGCAACTTACTCAACAACTCAATGGCCATTGAGTTTTTAGATCTTCTCACAAAATTGGAAAAGTTTTCGAGTCAGTAGTCACGAGCGTAGTTCTATATATTTGGTTTATGGTATCGATTTTGATAGGCATAATATTCCCCGTGACGCGAATTCACAATTTTGATTAAGTTTTTTAAATTAAGTACTTGAGTTTTTTTTTTATTTATTTTTTATTTTTGATTCGAATTGATAATTCACTGCAAGACTTGAATTGGGACTTAGAGTTCATGTAGTGTATGTATGTGCTGAAAAAAGAAGTCCAGAAATGTTATTAATTTAAAATCTTTAGACATTACTAGCTGATGCCCGCGGCTCCGCCCGCACGGACGTTGGTTGTCGTTTTTTGATCATATTTCTGGTTCAACTTAACGAATTGCAATCAAACATACGACAGATATTAAGTCTGACCAAGACCTTAGCAATAGAAAAAAGCGGCCAAGTGCGAGTCGGACTCGCCCATAAAGGGTTCCGTAGCTGCAAGTACTTAAAATTTTTATATTTGAGGTGATTGAATGAAGGGAAAATGTGGTTTACGATTTATGACGTATTAAAAAAAACTACTTACTAGATCTCGTTCAAACCAAATTTCGGTGGCGGTTTATATGGTAATGTACATCATATATTTTTTTAGTTTTATCATTCTCTTATTTTAGAAGTTACAGGGACACACATTTTACCACTTTGGAAGTGTCTCTCACGCAAAATAATTAGTTTAGAAAAAAATGATATTAGTGATCAAATTAACGTGTCCTAAATATAAAAAAATATATATCATTTTTGAAGACCTATCCATAGATATGAAAAAAGTGTTTTTGAGTATCAGTTCTAAGTTTGAGGAACCCCCAAAACTTATTATTTTTTTTTCTATTTTTGTTTGAAAATCTTAATGCGGTTCACAGAATACATCTTCTTACCAAGTTTCAACAGCATAGTTCTTATAGTTTCGGAAAAAAGTGGCCGTGATATACGGACGGACAGACAGACAGACAGACATGACGAATCTATAAGGGTTCTGTTATTGGACATTTGGCAACGGAACCCTAAAAACGGCATCAACATCTGTTCGGCAGGTTTTGCGTCCTCCGCAAATAAACAAATAAACAGACAACCGGACATGAATTCCAAAAAAAAAATTTGTGTTCAGAATCATTAATTTAACATAAATAGTATACATAGAAAGATTAAAATTGAGAACAGATAGTTCGGCTATATAATGTTAATACATACATATGTTTAATATGTATGTATTTAAATTAAAAAAAAAAATGTAGATATATATATATATATATAAGTATGTTTATCCGCATTCTGAAACCCATAACACAAGCTAGTTAAACTATGCTTACTTTGGGTCTAGAAAGCGCTGTGTAGAATGTCGTCGAATATTTATTTATATGTCGTGATGTACACAAAATCAGTAATAGGACAAGTCCATCAACTCAATATATTTCCTTAATATTATTACTGTGTACTAATGCAATTTAGCTAGCTGCGGTAGCCTAGTGGTGTGGGTAATGGACTGCTGAGACGAGGTCTCGGGTTCGATCCCAGGTTTTACCATGGCACACACTAATGACTTTTCGATGCTTTTCGAAGTTATGTGTGTATTTATCGCAGGCTTATAAGTGCCCGGTTAATGGCAATAGGCTCGCCACCTATTACATTGGGACCTAAACATAAACTGGCGAAATGTGGGTGCTAGCACCTCTGCCTACTCCTTCGGGGATATAGGCGTGAGTTTATGTTAATGTTATGTTATAATGTAATTTAGAATATATTTCATAACATTGTTTCACGGTTAGCTTCACATCTATAGGGGCGATTACTGAAATCTCTCCTTCAGCCAAGAATTAGTGACACCGTAACAATTGGACAAGGTACCAGTGGAGTGGCACTCAGCCAGCTTGTTGTAAAGTTGCTGATAAATCGCGAAGCAGGTGGCCTGTTGGGCCAGTTCGTGTTAGGAGACCCTTGCCAAAATTGTGTAACCCCAGGTATGGCCTAAAATTAATTCGAAATGTTGGATGCCGGAAATGATAGCGTGTGGTCACAATGTATTCTGACTTTATAAAATATGACTTTTCATCTATACTATTATAAAATTATAAATTAGTTACGTCTGTATATTGAACGTATTTAAAAAATAATTTAAAAAAATAAAACAGAACTTAAAGATTTTTTTTTTCGAATTCTTGTCTGTTTGTCTGCGATGGCGATGGACACAAAAAGTTCTGAACGGACTTTAAAACGGTTTTTACCCGACTGCGCCAGAAGGTTTATGTTTTTCGAGAGTATGTATGTATGTATAATTGTCTGGCACGCTCCGCAGTACGGCTTGATGGATTTTAGTTTGTTAGATTCAGTTTGTTAGAATCAGATTTACTGTGAGAGTGCTACTGGGTATATCAAAATAAAAAACAACAAAATGGCGGAGATGAATCATTTGTTGTTAAAAAAAAATCACTCAAACTTATCGAGTAGGGTATGGTATGGTATGGTATGGTTTCGCGAGCTGGTATCCGCAACTCCACGACAAGGCGCGGTTTTTGCGTGAGGGTGGGCATTTCACTCGATCCACCCCAACTCATTGAAAAACGCCAGCAGGCTATTTACGCTGCTGGCGATCTCCCGGAGCGTACCTGTATTTCCGAAGTACTTAACCCTGTATGTGGCGGTTGCAGGGCAGTGTAGGAGCACGTGTGCCGCTGTTTCTTCCTCTCTCATGCAGGCTCTGCAGAGAGGGCTGTCGGTGATTCCTAAAATAAAAAGGTGTTTATTGAAGGAGCCGTGCCCCGTGATGGCAGCTGTGGCCGTGCGCAGTTGCCGTTTGGTCAGTTGTCGAAGACGCCTGGTCAGTCTATTTTCAAGCACGGGGAGTGCTTCCCTTGCCTGTCTGCAAACTTCCAGATTTATCCAATAATAATAATAATAATAAACCATCAAGGGAAAAAAGTATTATAAAATTGATCCATACAACAAATATGTAAGCAAGAATATTATATCTCACAACAATTATTGACATGACAGTTTCTGTCTGTCAAAAACAAATTCTGAAAATGCACAAAAATAAGTATCGATTATGATAACAAGAGCCAAGGCACGAGCAGCAGCACGCCCAACAACCCCGGACTCGTCGCTCAGCTCCGTCCCGCAGCCACCAGCCAGTTCTCTGGGTGTGACAGCGACGTCGAGCTCAAGTTCCAGCGACGAGTTTTTCTCCCCGCCGACGTCGCCAACACCTGTGCGTCGGCAGGGGAGAGGCCGGCCACCGACTGGCTTGGTGCCCCGACGCCCACCGGCTTCGAATAGGGCCCCCGCTACCGGTGGTGATGTGCACCGCATGCGATGGACTACTTCTCTGAACGAAAACGTCATGCGGGCATATTTTGTGGCTACAGAGGGAGGAGTCAACCTCACTGCGTACCGTGTTCGTATGTTGCCTTTGTTTCAGGTACTTGAACCAACTGTCAACGTATCCGCACAACGGCTATCGGATCAAGTGCGGGCCATCCAACGTTGTCATTTGTTGGATGACTCTGTACTTGAGAGGCTACGCTCTAACATACGAAGTAGCCCGGGTACCACACCCTCTCCGCAAACAGTGAGACAACCAGCCACGGAGACCATCTCACAGCACATCTGTAGCGAAGAAGTGATTGATACCAGGGCTATAGACGTAAGTACCGAGTACGACGAGCAATTAAGGAGTGCTTTGGAATGTGCTATGCGGGAATATCGTTCCATGCCTTTTGTTAATAGACCTCGCCTACCACGTTTGCCAACGCATAAAAAAAATGTAGCGCTAGTGTGTGCCCTGGATTCGTTATTATCAGATTATTTTGATAATAGCGAAGATCTCGGTGATACACATTCAATTCTTTATTGCGCGGCCGTCGCAGTATGTCGAGTAGCTAATGTTCAATTTCCAAAGTGCGACTTAGCTACTCGACCGAAATCTGCTGTGCCGGCTTGGCAATTTAGAATTGAGCAACGTATCACCGAGACTAGGGCACTCATTGGAAAGCTCATTTGTTTCAGGTCGGGCAATACCCGCCCAAGAGTGATGCGCTTTGTGAGTCGAGCGTTCTCGGGGTCTGATATTAGGCCTCAAAAATTTTTGGCACGAGTCACAGAGCGTATCGACTACCTAAAACAAAAAGTTTATGCGTGGGCAAACCGGATTCGGCGGTATAAAAAAAGAGTGGAGCGATATTCTCAGAATCGCACGTTCCAAAGGGACCAAAGGTGGGTCTACAGAGATTGGGAGCGCCCTGATTCGACTGGGGCTGACGTGTGTCGACCAGATGATGATATTACTAATACATTCTGGCGTAATATCTGGTCGATGCCCGTCAGTCATACGGAGGGTGATTGGATGCAGGATGTTGAGCGATCGTGTGAGCCTATTAAGATCATGGATCCAGTTACTATACTGCAAGAGGATGTAACCGATGCAGTCCGTCTGTTGCCTAACTGGAAGTCAGCGGGACCAGACGGACTGCAAAATTTTTGGTTAAAATGGCTGAAAAGCTCACACGGTCGTTTGGCATCTCAATTCCAATCATGTATTGAATCAGGATTGATTCCCAATTTCATGACCACTGGTGTAACCCACCTTCTTTACAAGTCCGGTAGTGCTACGGACCCTAAAAATTATAGACCGATCACATGTCTTCCTACGGTCTATAAGCTTCTTACATCCATCCTGAGAGTAAAAATATCTTCACACTTAACCGACAATTCTATCATGTCTATCTCTCAGAATGGATGTAGAAGTGGGGCTCGTGGCACTAAAGAGCTCCTTATAATTGATATGGCCATTAGCCAACAGGCACGCCGTAATCGTAAGGACCTGGCGACATGTTGGATAGACTATAAAAAGGCCTATGACTCCGTGCCACATACGTGGCTCTTGAGGGTGCTTGAGTTGTATAAAATTGATACAACTCTATGTACCTTCTTGAAGTCATGTATGGGGCAATGGAGTGCGGTCCTTTGCTATCCAGGGTGTCGACGGACCTGCGAGAATGGCGGGCTGATAAGGATAGAGCGGGGCATATTCCAGGGTGATAGTCTTAGTCCATTATGGTTTTGCCTGGCACTGAACCCTCTTAGTTATATGCTGGAGAGTTCAGGGTTAGGCTGTCGATTGCGGAGAGATGGTCAGGTTATTTCCCACCTCCTTTACATGGATGATCTTAAATTATTTGCCCCCAACAATTCCCAACTGATAGCGTTACTAAAGATGACCGAAACCTTTAGTAAATCTATCAGGATGGAATTTGGTGTGGACAAATGTGCGGTCATGCATGTAAAAAGAGGGGAGATTGTGGAATCTGATGGGGTTGAGCTCTCAGATTCCACAAAACTCAGGTCTCTCTCTGCAATCGACACCTATAAATACCTGGGTATGTCGCAGGCGTTAGGCATTACAGAAGCTAGCATGAAGCAATCGTTACGGGAACGTTTCTTTGGCCGCTTGAAAAAAGTCCTCAAAAGTCTTTTGTCAGGCGGTAATAAGGTGCGCGCCTATAACGGTTGGGTCATGCCGGTTTTAATGTACTCCTTCGGCATACTCAGGTGGACTCAGACGGAATTAGACACCCTGGATAGGAGAGTCCGTACGCTTCTTACTGCATACCGAATGCATCATCCGCGTTCGTCTGTGATGAGGTTGTACATACCACGGAAATGCGGGGGACGTGGCTTTTTAAATGCCAAGTCCCTCCATAACCGTGAGGTGTGCAACCTCAGGGAATACTTCCTACACAATGAAGCTGATATGCATCGTGATGTAGTAAGGGTGGATAACGGATTTACCCCGCTAGCTTTGGCTAAAGAGAACTGGCGCAAACCTGTGGTATTAAGTATTAATGACCGCATGGATGTATGGAAGAGCAAGGAGTTGCATGGACGTTTCTATCGGGCTCTTCATGGGTCTGATATAGACTTACCAGCATCTGTGTCTTGGCTACGCTTCGGTGACCTATTTGGGGAAACCGAAGGTTTTGTGTTTGCAATCATGGACGAAGTTGTGATGACGAATAACTATCGGAAGTATATTCTAAGGGATGGTACGGTTGACATATGTCGGGCGTGCCACCGTCCCGGAGAATCCCTTAGACATATAATCTCTGGTTGTTCTCGTCTTGCCAACGGCGAGTATTTGCATAGACATAACCAAGTAGCCAGGATTGTTCATCAACAGCTTGCTCTAAAGTACAACCTTGTGGAATCAGAGGTACCGTACTATAGGTATGTGCCCGACGCAGTTCTCGAAAATGGGCGTATCACGTTGTACTGGGATCGATCTATCATCACTGACAGGACTATTGTAGCCAATAAACCTGATATAGTGTTGATAGATCGATCAGAGCGCCGCGCAATAATTATCGATATCACCATTCCACATGACGAGAATCTTGTGAAAGCCGAAAAAGAAAAACAAATAAAATATTTGGATTTGGCTCACGAGGTTGTCGACATGTGGAGTGTGGATTCGGCGATTATTGTTCCGATAGTTGTATCGGTGCACGGACTGATTGCCAAGAGCCTCGAACAACATCTCCAGAGGCTCGCGTTAGGCAGTTGGGTCAAGGGCTTGATGCAGAAGGCAGTGCTCCTCGACACGGCACGTATTGTGAGGAGATTCCTCTCTCTGGAGCCCTAACCACCGGTAGCTTGGTCCCTGTTCCCGATGCCGGTGGGCCACTATTTTTTATATTTTTAAATATATTTGTTTTTTTTTTATATATATATAGAATGTATTTAAAAATATAATTGATATGTATTTAAACTTAAATAAAGGAAATAATAATAATAATAACTGGCAACACTCATATCAAACGGTCAACAGTTTTTGTGCTTGAGATAAAATTGGCTAAATATAAAAATCTGTTACACAATTAACTACAATAGTGCAATATACAATTAAAGGAAATAATATGTTACAATAGATTATTTATACAACAACAAATATGTAACCAAAAATATATATCTGGAAATACACGATTATTGACATGACAGTATCTGTCTGTCAAACACAAATATTCAAAATGCACAAAAATAAGTACCAAAGATGATCACAAGAGCCAAAGCACGACTAGCACGCCTAACAACCCCGGACTCGTCGCTCAGCTCCGTCCCGCAGCCACCAGCAACTTCTCTGGGTGTGGCAGTGACGACGTCGAGCTCAAGTTCCAGCGACGTGTTTTTCTCCCCGCCGACGTCGCCAACACCTGTACGTCGGCAGGGGAGAGGCCGGCCCCCGGCCTGCTTTGGGTCCCGAGGCCCACCGGCCTCGAATAGGGCCCCCGCTGCCGGTGGTGTAGTGCGTCGCATGCGATGGACTCATATTATGAATGAGAATTGCATGCGCGCCTACTATGGGGCTACAGAGGGAGAAACCATTCGAACGGCGTATCGTGACAGGATGCTTGCTCTGTTTCAGGTCCTCGATCCAACCATCACAGTGTCCGCCCAACGATTGTCGGATCAAGTGCGAGCTATCCAGCGGTGTAACCTGTTGAATCAATCTGTGCTTGATCGGCTCCGCCTGGAAGCACAACCTACTCGCGCGACTCCTTCCTTGATCCGGGACTCACCCACCGCGTCGTCAGCTCCGCTGTCAGGAGTGACACCAGCGACATCGGTGGAGCCCGTGGTCGATGATGGAGATTGTGTGAGTACGACTGTTAGCACCCAGGTAAGTGAGCAATTGGGGATGGCTTTGGAGGACGCTATTCGCCAGTATAGGTCCGCGCCTGAATCTAGGCCGCGTCTACCACGTCTGCCCACTCATAGGCGAAATCTGGCACTGATGGGAGCCCTGAATGATTTACTATTCCCGTACATGCGGGCTAGTAAAGATTTGTCTGATACCCACTCGATCATGTACTGTGGAGCAATCGCGGTGTGCCGCGTCGCTCGTGTCAAGTTTCCAGATACTGACCGGGCGCCGCGGCCCGCCGGGGTTGTACCCGCTTGGCAGGTACGGATCGAGCGGCGTATCAGCACATTCAGGACTCTCATTGCGAAGCTGGTCTGCTTCAGTCGGGGGAATAACCGCCCCCGTGTCATGCGTTTTGTGACTCAAGCATTCGCCGGGACCGGTATTCGGCGCCCGGATTTTGAGGCTAACGTCACGGAGCGCATTGACTACCTGAAGCAGAAAGTCTATGCATGGGCGGGCCCGTATTCGCCGGTACAGAGAGCGCGTGGATCGGTACTGGCAGAATCGCCTTTTCCAGAGTGACCAAACGAAGGTGTACTGGAAGTGGGATGGAACCGCCCAATGTGTGGTCGATGAGGGGCTGCCAGGAGCCAGTGCCATGATTAATTTCTGGCGTGGTATCTGGTCAGCGCCCGTCGAACACACAGAGGGCGATTGGATATGCGTTGTTGAGCGTGAATGTGGGAGCATCGAACCCATGGCGTCTATAACTATAGACCCCGAAGACGTACGTTGTGCGATCCGTACGGCCCCGAACTGGAAAAGTCCTGTACCGGACGGGTTGCACAACTTCTGGATAAAGTGGATCCGGTGCTCCCATGGCCGCTTAGCGACGCAGTTCCAACAAGCCCTCGAAGTTGGCTCCCTTCCCCGGGAAGGCTTATGACCACCGGGATCACCTTCTTGCTTCATAAGACCGGTAGTACCGTTGAACCCAAAAACTATAGACCCATCACGTGCTTGCCCACTATGTACAAGCTCCTTACATCCATTCTGACCATCAAAATTAACACACACATTGTTGTGAACAATATTTTGGCCCCCGCTCAGAATGGGTATAGGGTTGGGTCCCGCGGTACTAAGGAGCTCCTCCTCATAGACATGACTATTAGCCAGCAAGTCCGGCGGAGCCGGGGGGCTCTGTCCGCGGCCTGGATTGACTACAAGAAGGCCTAAGATTCGGTGCCTAACTCATGGCTGAGGAGGATCTTAGAGTTGTATAAAATCGATGCAACTCTGAGATCCTTCCTCAGTGCGTGTATGGGGGCAGTGGACCACAGTCCTTCGTCAACCGGGCGGCGGAGAGATCTCCTCTGACCCCCAGGACTTCATGAGGATTGAGCGGGGCATCTTCCAGGGCGACTGTCTGAGCCCGCTTTGGTTTTGCCTAGCACTGAATCTTCTCAGCACTTTGTTGAGAGTTTCAGGTCTAGGCTACCGACTTCAGAGAGAGGGTGAGGTTATTAGTCATCTGCTGTACATGGATGACCTCAAAATTTTCACACCGAAACTTCCTGACCTGGTGGAGCTGCTGAAAATCACGCAGGTTTTCAGCAACGCCATTGGGATGGAATTCGGTGTGGATAAGTGTGCGGTCTTACATGTGCAGCGGGGAAAGTTGTGAATTCTACGAATTTGCAACTATCTGAGACTATGACTCTCAGATCTCTTTCTGAAACCGAAACCTATAAGTATCTCGGTATGGCAGAGTCTTTGGGTATCTCAGTAGTGGATATCAAGAAATCGGTGAAGGAACGCTTCTTCTGCCGCTTCACAAAAGTACTCAACAGTCTTTTGTCGGGTGGCAACAAGGTGCGAGCCTTCAACGGTTGGGTGATGCCTCTACTGACTTACTCCTTTGGCATACTGAGATGGACTCAGACTGAGCTGGACGCCCTGGATAGAAAGGTCCGTCAACTGCTCACCACTAATCGCATGCTACACCCGCGCTCGTCTGTTATGAGACTGTACATACCACGGAGGTGGGGGGGCCGAGGCTTTTTAAATGCCAAGAACCTCCACAACCGTGAGGTGTGCAGACTTAGGGATTATTTCCAGAGCAGCGAATGCGGGATGCATCGTGATGTGGTGGCAGTAGACAAGAGTCTCACTCCGCTCTCCTTGGCGAACGAGAACTGGCGCAGACCGACGGTATTGAGCGTCGCGGACCGCAAGACCGTATGGGAGGGCAAGAAGCTGCACGGGAGGTTCTATCGAGCCTTAACAGGGCCCGATGTGGACCTTCTGGCCTCGGTGAACTGGCTACGCTTCGGGGACCTCTTTGGGGAAACTGAAGGGTTTGCTTGTGCAATTGCTGACGAGGTCATGATGACGAACAACTATCGGAAATATACCCTGAAGGACGGTACGGTCGACATCTGTCGGGCATGCCGTCGTCCCGGAGAGTCACTCAGGCATATTATTTCGGGTTGTTCTCATCTGGCCAACGGCGAATACTTGCACAGGCATAACCTAGTGGCCAGGATCATCCACCAGCAACTTGCTCTTCGATATGGCCATGTTGAGTCTGAGGTGCCGTACTATCGGTACACACCGGTGTCGGTTCTTGAAAATAGTCATGCATTGCTCTACTGGGACCGCTCTATTATCACGGACAGGACTATTGCTTGCAATAAGCCTGATATCGTGGTAGTCGACCGGCCCCAGCGCCGGGCAATGATCGTTGACATCACCATCCCGCATGACGAGAACCTCGTGAAGGCTGAGAAGGACAAAATCAGCAAGTACCTTGACTTGGCTCACGAGGTTACCGCCATGTGGGATGTCGATTCAACGATCATTGTCCCGATAGTCATTTCGGCGAACGGGCTGATAGCGAAGAGCCTCGACCAACACCTCAAGAGACTCTCGCTAGATGGTTGGGTCAAGGGTCAGATGCAGAAGGCGGTCATCCTCGACACGGCACGCATTGTCCGGAGGTTTCTCTCTCTGTGACCCCGACCGCCGGTAGCTTGGGCCCTGCCACGCTGCCGGTGGAGCACTATTTTTTATATTTTTAAATAGATGTTTTTTTATTTTTTAATATGTATTTAAAAATGTAATTTATAAGTAATTTTAAAATGAATAAAGAGATAATAATAATAATAATAGCTGTTGTGTTTATCTCTCGTTCGTTTGTTTACTATGGTTCGTAGGTATGCAAAGGGGATCGGTATTATGGGCTCAGGTCCCATTACCACCATGTCAGATCCTCTCCTGGCAAGCTCATCTGCTGCATCATTGCCGCGCGAGCCGCTGTGGCCCTTAATCCATTGCAAGGTTATGTTGTTGAAATGGCCTATTTGGTTCAGTTTACGAAGGCCGAAGAATGTTTCCGACGGCAAGAATGTTCATCGGTTAGAAGTTATGATTTTTTTTTTTTAATTTTGGTTTCCCCCCCCCCCCCCCTCCACTTTTAGTTAAAGTTTTAATCTTATAGGTTTATAATTAAAAGTTGTTGGTATTCATGTATACTATGGGATAAAATTAGAACGGTTCGAATATCTTTCATGGAACGTGAAATTGTGAGGAAAAACTGATTTCACAAAAAGTGAGGCCCTACCGTCCCCTTAGGCCGGATTCCACCCGTTCACGAACTTAAACTAAGTTAATATTGTCGGAAGTTTACGCGAATGTTACACATTGAAATAAAACTATTTTTAACGGATTCTATCGCGGTTTATTTGATGTTATTTTATATTTTACATTGAACCCGACGTTGGTCTGGAGCCATGGTCTCCCCGTGACCATGGCTGCTGAAAAGAAACCGAAACGTCGGGTTCAATGTAAAATATAAAATAACATCAAATAAACCGCGATAGAATCCGTTAAAAATAGTTTTATTTCAATTAAACTAAGTTTATACACCCAAGCAATTTTTGACCGCAGTTTGAAAGCGATCGGGGTAAAAATGCGACCGTGAGAGTGCCGCAAATTTTATGAACCATACATACATATATTATATATATAAACTTTTTGACCAGTAGTGATTTCGGACTCAGGGGGTCATAACTAGACCTCCTATGAAGATTTTTTTTTTTAATTCGACAGTAGTCAAGAAAATTGTGTTTATTAATTACGTTATTATTGTTTTTTTTTCTGTTACAAAATTCCTTGTCAGATTTAAAATCTGCCGTATATCTGATAGTAAGCAGTCACTATTATTAGTAGTGCATTCGACTTCTACGACAGGGGGTGCGAGTTGTTCCCGCTCAGTGCAAATATTTGTATGCATGAATATCTCTATTTGCATTGGTCTGGGTGTTTCTATGTAAAATATGTATGTATTTACAAAAAAAAAAGTATGTTATCTGCATTCTGAAACCCATAACAAGCTAGTTAAACTATGCTTACTTTGGGTCTAGAATGTCGTAGAATATTTATTTATTTATAAATAGAACCGGAGATATGACTAAAAACGACAACCCACCCCCGCGCGGGCGGAGCCGCGGCCATCAGTTAGTTATTATGTTATTAGCAAGTCTGTCGGTTCTACTTAAAAAACTTGTACCGACCAAATTGGTGATTCTCTGATAAAATGGCCGGTTAGAACCATCCAAAAGTGACAGGGCTGTGTAGAAGGATTAATGAGGGTAGACGTATATACGGACAACAAAAAAATGCTAAGGTATTATCTCTGCCTACCCTGGAGAAACAAATATACAGTATGTATGCATGTTTTTTATTGGTATAATAACTAGGTGTGCGCGCGACAACATCCGCATCTGGGTTTTTTTTTTGCGCGGAACCTTAATTCTTTCCTAAAATTAAAATATGTTATGCCTATAGCCTATGTTATGCCTTGTAACATTACCAGCATTCCAGAGATTACCTAAGTCAAACAGACAGAAAGACAGGCAGACAAAGTATCTATAGCTGTAGGTATCGTGTATACATCCATATGCAATAATTAAAAATATGTTATTTAAATATTACAAACAGACACTTCAATTTTTAGGGTTCCGTTGCCAAATGGCAAAAAACGGAACCTTTATAGATTCGTCATGTCTGTCTGTCTGTCCGTCCGAATGTCACAGCCACTTTTTTCCGAAACTATAAGATCTATGCCGTTGAAACTTGGTAAGCAGATGTATTCTGCGAACCGCATTAAGATTTTCCACAAAAATAGAAAAATACATTCAATTTTGGGACTCCCCATACTTAGAACTGAAACTCAAAAAAATTTTTTTCATCAAAGCCATACGTGTGTGGTATCTATGGATAGGTCTACAAAAATGATATTGAGGTTACTAATATAATTTTTTTCTAATCTGAATAGCTTGCAAGAGAGACACTTCCAAAGTGGTAAAATGTGTCCCCCCCAGGGGGGGGGGGGACACATTAACATAACATATTTTAATTTTAGGAAAGAATTAAGGTTCCGCGCAAAAAAAAAACCCAGATGCGGATGTTGTCGCGCGCACACCTAGTTATTATACCAATAAAAAACATGCATACATACTGTATATTTGTTTCTCCAGGGTAGGCAGAGATAATACCTTAGCATTTTTTTGTTGTCCGTATATACGTCTACCCTCATTAATCCTTCTACACAGCCCTGTCACTTTTGGATGGTTCTAACCGGCCATTTTATCAGAGAATCACCAATTTGGTCGGTACAAGTTTTTTAAGTAGAACCGACAGACTTGCTAATAACATAATAACTAACTGATGGCCGCGGCTCCGCCCGCGCGGGGGTGGGTTGTCGTTTTTAGTCATATCTCCGGTTCTATTTATAAATAAATAAATATTCTACGACATTCTAGACCCAAAGTAAGCATAGTTTAACTAGCTTGTTATGGGTTTCAGAATGCAGATAACATACTTTTTTTTTTGTAAATACATACATATTTTACATAGAAACACCCAGACCAATGCAAATAGAGATATTCATGCATACAAATATTTGCACTGAGCGGGAACAACTCGCACCCCCTGTCGTAGAAGTCGAATGCACTACTAATAATAGTGACTGCTTACTATCAGATATACGGCAGATTTTAAATCTGACAAGGAATTTTGTAACAGAAAAAAAAACAATAATAACGTAATTAATAAACACAATTTTCTTGACTACTGTCGAATTAAAAAAAAAAATCTTCATAGGAGGTCTAGTTATGACCCCCTGAGTCCGAAATCACTACTGGTCAAAAAGTTTATATATATAATATATGTATGTATGGTTCATAAAATTTGCGGCACTCTCACGGTCGCATTTTTGCCCCGATCGCTTTCAAACTGCGGTCAAAAATTGCTTGGGTGTATAAACTTAGTTTAATTGAAATAAAACTATTTTTAACGGATTCTATCGCGGTTTATTTGATGTTATTTTATATTTTACATTGAACCCGACGTTTCGGTTTCTTTTCAGCAGCCATGGTCACGGGGAGACCATGGCTCCAGACCAACGTCGGGTTCAATGTAAAATATAAAATAACATCAAATAAACCGCGATAGAATCCGTTAACTTCTAAAATAAGAGAATGATAAGACTAAAAAAAATATTTCATGTACATTACCATGTAAACTTCCACCGATAATTGGTTTGAACCAGATCTAGTGAGTAGTTTTTTTAATACATCATAAATCGTAAACCGCAATTTACCTTTCATTCCATCAACTCAAATATAAAAATAAAAAAAAACATGTTACTGGCTGCTACGGAACCCTTCATGGGCGAGTCCGACTCACACATGGCCGCTTTTATTTATTTTCATAGAGTATAGATATTCATATTATTATAAATAAATAAATAATAAATAAATATTCTACAACATTCTACACAGCGCTTTCTAGACCCAAAGTAAGCATAGTTTAACTAGCTTGTGTTATGGGTTCCAGAATGCATTTATTTATTTCATATTGGGACACAAAACAGTTATTCATTGTATCATACAGTAAAAAGGTTTTTCTACGACCTTTTGGTAATTTGCTTAATACATAACCACATAAAAAAATATGTATTTTTGTTTTATAAGTATTGTGTATACATTCATGTGCATTCATTAAAAATCTGTTATTTTAAAATAACAAACAGACACTGTCTTCAATTTTATTTATTTGTATATACAAAAGTTGATTAGAGAAACTCTGATAGATACAATACACGAGGAAGCTGAATTACGGATGAACGAAAACCGCATCATTAATTGTTAAATTCTAATTGGAAAAAGCATAGTTTAGCATTCACGCATACTGTTCTAGTCCATTAAAATGTTACATTTTTTAAGCCTTACTATGCGTTTTTTAGAGGACGCAATTTTATTTTTTTGATGTGTAGGGGGGGTCATTGTAAAGTTAAAACCAAGTTTGTGGGGTCGCCACCCTTGTCCCACGTTCGCCATCTTGAAAATAGGGGTTGAAATGGTTTTTAATATATATCTCTTAAACTATTTATCTGATAAAAAAATAACATTTTATGTTGCAAATGAAATTCTCTACAACTTTGGTCCAGTAACTTTTGTTTTTTTTTATTTTGTTATTATAATTTATTTAATTAATAATTTTGCAATATTAATAGTAATTAATTATTGACTCTTTTCCCCACCACCCACGAGGTATCCTCAATAGGCATAATCCACGGTGATTTTCTAAATTTGAACTACTCCGTCCTCAGTCTTTTCGATGGACCAGGTTGCGGCTCAGCATCTGATCGGCTTTCTGAATTAAATATCAGTGGGAGAACTGGAGAAGGATGGGGTGTTAATGTCGGCGGTTCATCATTAAAGTCATTTTCATTTATGAATTCTGAGAGCCCCATTACGTTGCTGCAAGTCTTTCCAGAACAATGGAAGCACACTGCAGAACATTTCAGCCCTGCTTTTCGACATCCACACATCGCTTCACAGTTTCCTTTGCATTTGCAAAAGACCAATTTTAAAAGCTCAGGGGTTGCTGGAGGCTTAGAGCTCTACACTGGCGTCAATAATTTTCTACATTTTTTACAGCCCAAGTCTTCAGGATCATTATTATTACCATGCCACGACTGGACCTGATGGTAGACTCAGAAAGTATGAAAGCGAGCTGTGTCTTGTGTTGGAGGAAGTGAAGATAAGATAAATGTACTTTTTGCCACTGCCTTGGCGAATTGTTTGTATCTTAGGCTGTCAAGAGAATTATCATCTTTATTACCACCGTATAAAGAGAAAAAAAACGTTTCTGAACATTTTCGCTTATAACTTTTTTATTTATAGTTCTACGACAAAAAGTTACTGGACCAAAGTTGTAGAGAATTTAATTTGCAACAAAAAATATTCAGATTTTTTTTTATCAGTTAAATAGTTTAAGAGATATATCGTAAAAACCATTTCAACCCCTATTTTCAAGATGGCGGCCGTGGGACAAGGGTGGCGACCCCACAAACTTGGTTTGAGCTTTACACTGACCCCCCCTACACATCAAAAAAATAAAATTGCGTCCTCTAAAAAACGCAACCCCAAATGTAACTTTTCAATGGACTATTCGTACTTTCACCAACCAACGCCTAGCCGTTGCCAAACACAGGCAACCAAAGAAACACACTTTGCCAAGAATTACGGTCAGAAGTTGCGGATAAATGGCAGCTGCAATAAAGTCGCGTGAAACAAAATGCTCCGGGCTTGTTTGTTTGCAAACTTTGCTTATTTAAGCCAGTTTAGGGGTGAATAAAGTTATGCAAGTTAGGTAAAAGTTGAAAACAAATTGTCGGGTAAACGTGGCTTTATGCGTTTTTGGCTCGGTAAGGCCTTGCAGCGGCTTCAAGTGACATTTAATGTGATTAATTTGTTGCTTAAAAGCTTTGAGAGAAAGCTAATTGAGACAAAGGACGTTCCATTTGACATTACCATCTTTACGGGACGACATGTAGGAATATTTTTTGCGTATTTTAAAATATTCTACTTAATAGATATTCTACGACATTCTACATAGCGCTTTTTAGACCCAAAGTTAGCATAGTATAACTATATCTTGTGTTATGGGTTCCAGAATGCGGATAAACATACTTTTATACTATTTTTTTTTAAATACGTACATATTATACATAGAAACACCAAGACCAATGCAAATAGACATATCCATGCATACAAATATTTGCACTGAGCGGGAATCGAACCCGCGCCTCCTGTCGTAGCAGTCGAATGTACTACCGCTACGCCACAGAGGCCGCCAAATAAAATAAAAAAATATTTTAAATAAGCAATAATTTGTACCTTTGAATAATGCCCAAGTGCCAATCTTCATAGTAGATTCAATCAATGTATTATTTTTATATTTGGCCGTTCACGTTATGCTTGATCAAAAAAAAATTTCCTACATAATCAAAAAACCATTACAAAATATCGATTGAACCAATAACTCTCTATTTGCTATTGCAAACTTGTAAGCACTGAATGATTCAAATACAAGAAACATTTGAAACCAACGATATTCAAAATACATATTCATTTTCTTCGTTTACACGATTGAGAGGCATTGAACACCGTTTAAATCCGGAACGAGGGGACGGCCGACCTGTTGCAGGTTTTGGGGGCAAACGAGTCGACATGTCAATAGAACTGTATTACCCCAACTTTATAGTTTGAGAAACATTGGATGACTCATGTCACCGCAAGTTTGATTATCAATACTTTAAGTATTAATATTGAAATAACCAGAAGCATGGTTGTTTATTAAATAAGTTGTCATGGAAATTTCTTTGCTAAGCAATACTTTTGAACCATTATAGACAACAGAAGTCATGCAGTAAAGTAGGTAGGTACTGGGGTGTGTGTTGGGTAACCTCCTCGAGTGTCGCTCCGATTCCGATCCCGCTGCAGTCCGGGGGGAACGGAATCGGAGCGGCCGGTACACCCTGGGCGGCGGTCAATGGCTTCCCCTTCACCCCTTCATAGGGTTGGCATTGATCGTCGGCCAATACCCAACGTGGCGGGAACACATCGCTCTCCGTACTCCTCTGCTTTCAGAGGAGACAGGATGAGCGATGCTGTTAGTGGTGAGATGGCCCAGGGTCAGCCGGGGTGCGAGGGATATGCTCTATGGGTAACCTTACACACCGGCGTCTGAAGACCCGAGACGGCGTGCGGTTTTAGTCGGTGCAAGCCCGCTGGCCGGCGGGGGGGTATCCGAAGGGATTTCCGCACGATAAAAAAAAAAAAAAAAAAGGTACTTAAGTGGTTGTAGAAGACTCAGACGCTGGAGGTCGCTCAAGGACCTGCGTCCTCCATGAGCGCAGGCCTGAGGGTGGCAGGTGAGGCCGCCTGTCACCCCGACCGAAGCAGGCCGGGACAGCGGATTAGCAAGCACCCCCCCTTTCCGGGGCAAGATAGGGACACCGTGGTTTCCAAACCCGAGGGGGCCATCTCGGAACTGGAGTTGGCTCAGGGTCAACCGGGTTGCGAAGGAAATGCCTTATGGGAAGGGCCACCTTACACCCCGGCGTCTGAAGACCCGAGAGGGCGTGCGGTTTTAGTAGGTTCGAATTCGACAAAACCACCCGCGCCGGCCGGTTTCCGCACAATAAAAAAGGTTTAGCTTGTAGGCCAAAACTTCTTTCGTTTTACCCTATTCTCCTCTTTCGTCTTTCCCTTACGCAAGTGCCTAACTAAAGTAAAGATGGCATTACGGAGGTCTCCGGCTCCATCACAAATCGAATGCAATGCTAAAAGAAGATATTACTACCCGGTCTACTCGATTTATATGTGACTGGAGTATGACTAAACGACCGGTTAAAGCTTACTGGCTTATTGTAAAACTAACTAAACTAACTAACTAAACTAACTAACTAAAAAACTGCATCTAAGTATTTTTTTTTTTATATTTAGGACACGTCAACTTGACTTCACCTCGCCTGATGATAAGCTGAAGGTAAAGTCTCAGGAAAGAGGGTCACCATTACATACACGTATCATGTTAACAATGGTGGCACTCAGCTTGACGGCCTCATCAGAAGAGGATTGTCGTCGCAGCACCGCGTGACACCCACCGGTCCCACTAGTGCTGCAACCACAATCCCCCTGCCCGGCTATGCACTTGCTGACCCCTGAACGCAATTAAACCGAAATTGGATTACTACGGAGGATTTTTCGCAATCGTGCACGGTGGTACCTACCCGGCCGAATTTTGTGACAAGTTTGTGTCATCAAATTTCTACCACCAGTATTATAAAGGCATCAAAAGATAACTTGGATGACCCATCACTATGACTGTAAAGTCCATAACTATAATATCGAAACGGTTCAGATTAATAGGAACTGGATCTATCAAAGACATTACACATGTAAAACACTAATATTCAATATGTAGAAAGATAAAATAATCCCTCCTTTGAAACCGGTGGCCGCAAAGCTACGGTTATTCTCACGTGTATTTTCTATGTATCTGACCTTCGAGGTCAAATACATAGGGACGTAGATTTAATCCAATTCGAATACACAAGCTTTATATGCGATAGGCATTTCAGGTGAACGGGCTTTCGTAGATTAGAATTGTTTTAGTTTTGGTAATAAAACTAGATATAAAGGTTTTATTACAAGCGTTATGTAAATTATGTTATGTATATGCAAAAATAATTAAATTTTATTATATTTTGCAATTCGGTGGAATGATATTCATTTGTTGAAGCTATTTGAAAAAAAATGTTTTGTATATTATCGATAAAGTTTCATCACCCTTCATCTTTCTATTTCATCATCGACTTTATTATTAATAATTATTACTTGTTATATTATTAATAATCAAGTCAAAATAATTGTAAGCGGCGATAGCCCAGTGGCGTACGTAACGGACTGCTGAGACGAAGTCTCGAGTTCGATCCCCAGTCGCCCCGGGCACACACCTCTGACTTTTCGTAGTTATGTGTGTATTAATAAATGTTAATTATCGCTCGCTTAATAATGTGCCCGGTAGATGGCAATAGGCTCGCCCCCTATTACATTGGGACCTTCACATAACTGGCGAATCGTGGGTGTGCATACACCTCTGCCTACCCCTTCGGGGATACTGGCGTGAAGTTATGTTATGTTATTGTAGTTCTAGTGAAACATTAAATTAGCTATTTGGGATGAATTATAATCAAAATATAATAATAAATTCAGACAATCATACTTAGAATTTACGAAGCATGATCTTATTATTTTCTCTCTCATTATCCAAAATCGGGTATCAAATACCGGACTTTGGATTAGATTGGTAACATAATTGATTAAGAGTGTAAGGATATTGAGGTCATTGTTCATTATATTTTCTGCAATTGAATTTTATGAGACGGTCATAAGGAAAACAGTCTAGTCGGTTTCCTTTAACAATAATACTAAAGTTACAATCAAAAACTGAGGTTAACCTTAAATAACTTAAAAAAAAAAAATACCATAATCACACCCACGTGGTAGAAAAAGAGATATAATACTTACTTTTTTTAGAAATTCACTGGAATTAGAATTAAAATAAACCCTTTGATTTTGCTGATCACTATCAGTCGAATAAATCAACTTTTTTTACAACGCCGCGCGCCGATAAAAAAGTATCATCAAATAAAATTATAATATAAAATAATCCAAAAACACGGTGAAAATTATACTAAAATCGTTACCAATAAATAACTGGCGAGTTAATAATGTGTTTTTCTAAGAAATATAGTATTATTGTTAAAGGAAACCGACTAGACTGTTTTCCTTATGACCGTCTCATAGAGACCGTAATCTTAGCAATCCATGGATTCTCCGTGCGGGTGCCGGGTCCATCGCGTTGCTGAGTTGGGAACTCGGGACAGTGCCTGGGACTTGCGACCCAAGTGTAGGTTTAGAAGGGGCCCCTTTTGTTGATGTACATCAACACTCACCTTCACTACCCAAGTTCCCCTCCCTGTCTAACCAAATTTGATACGAACCTACTAGTGCCGCTTTAGACATTCGTCCTAGTAATGAGCTTATTGTAGCTCTCGATAGGCCTAGATCTTTAAGTAGGTTATAGAGAGATTTTGCTGGTATACCTCTCGCTCCCACTTCCACTGCATACAAATTAACCACGTAACCGTTTTTGATTAATTCGTTTGTGAGATCATAGTATTTATTTTTCTTTATTGTGTGGTCCTTCGGTATATTTGTTTCCCACGGTACAGTAAGTTCCACAAGAACCACATGTTTTAATCTCTTAGAATATAGGAATATGTCAGGTCTAGATGACGAAACCCCAACATCCTCCGGAATTTTGTAGTGCTTTTCATACGTGTCGATTAGGAGAGTCCAATCTGGGGCAGTATCTAAGATTGAATAAGGTTTGTTCCTGGGTGTTATGGATGAACCTTCAGACACAAAGTTGATATGACGTCTGTTAGTAGTCAATCCTTTTTGGGCTCTAGCTACTGCCAGACTCATTGCTTCACGTATGATGATAAGCACCTTATCGTGGCGGCGTGAGTAATGGCCTCTATCGAGAAGCACCCTACATCCTACTAATATGTGTCTAGCCGTCCCTATTGCCTCACCACAAGTATAACATTGTTTTTCTGTGGCCTTCCCCCACCTTACCAGATTACTCTGGTCTGGGAGGGTCATCTGAAAGGCGTTAAGATAAAATTTTAACAGGGCCGGCGACCAGTCATAGATCAAGGTGCGCCACTTTAAGGCCATCGGTATGCAGAACTCTCCCATTGTCAACCATTCATTTTGGATTTCCAAATTCATCGCGTGCACTCGATATTTATCATTTTCGTCTTGTTTTAGAAAGGACTTAAGTATATCCTGGTCCCTTTCTGGCTCTCGTACTCCCAACCCCACTCTGTTTGACTGGGCCCCTATCATAAATCGTTTATGGAATAGAAGTCTAGATTCAAGCTCGGACGCGTTATTATCTTTCGGGAGTGCCCTGATTGTGACATCTTGGGATTTTCCTAAGATGTGGGCTTTGGTAACTCTAAGATGTTTATAGAGCTCCGATGGTTTCTTAAGTTTCATCCCAAAATTATTTTGATCCCTAAATAGAGCAGAGGAATCAGCAGAGTGCGCTAGTCCAAGCCACGATTTTAGCGATTTTATGACAGTTGCATCTATTTTCGCCAGTAAGGTTTTACCGAATTCATACACCAGAAAAGGCCAAGTCAGACGTGATGTTAAGTAGTTGTCATATATCCAAGCTTTTTTGATATTGTTTAGTGGTATCTGATCTATCTTATTTAGGTCATTTATAAACGTATCGACAACTTCATCTAAGGATGGTGTGCGTCCTTTATAGTCTATCTTTCTCCCAAAAAATTTAAATGGCACCGATTCAGCGACTATGGAAACTGGTTTACCCCCAATGAAGAGTCCCGGGTCGTAAGAGGTAAATTTGGTGTCCCGTCTACCCAGACATAGACAGTGACACTTACTGGGCTTCGTCCTCAGTCCATTTGTCCACGAACAGAACTCATCGACTTCCTTTAATAGTTCCTGACATTGTTTTGGATTGCGCGTCAGTATTGCGAGATCGTCAGCAAAAGCTAAGATGGACTCTGAGTATATGTTATTTACTTTAAACCGATAGCCCCATTTCTTTTCGTGACGTATTAACTTGGTAATTAAGATATTAATTACTATGTTAAATGCTATTGGTGACAAGCAGCATCCCTGAAACAGTCCCACATTATACCGTAATGGTCCTGTGTGTACTTCTTGGAAGCTTATAGCAAATTTTAGCTGGGAGTAATACGACTCGATTATCTCTATGACCACGGGCGGAAAGTTATACCATTGCAACGCGTATACCATAAGGTAATGTGGAATTGAGCCAAATGCATTTTCTAGGTCTATCCAACATACCGTTATCTGTCTTTCGTATTTTCTGGCATCTTTTAAGCTTTCCGCTAACAGACTCAGATCTATTTCTAAAATATGATTGATATGATGAAAAGAACAGGTAGCACAAATCAACTGCACCTTTGTTTTTCGTGCCGAAAACCCCTCGGAGTACCTATTGTATTCTACAAGTACATCTATAAAGTTGTTATCCAAATGAAAATCTCAATTTAAAACTAAATAAGACATCGTGGAAGTAGAGAGCACGGAGTGTAATGAGAAACAGTAATCTGTTGCAAAAGTAATTTAACTTCAAATCAACTTTACAGCTTAGTTGAGACCTGACGCTACCGGTTTATTTGTTGCCTTAATTAGTACAGATAGAGGAATAGAGTAATCACTAGTTAATACTTTCAAGTCAGTTTTTGTTGTTGTTTTTGGGTTTTAGATATCTTTCAATAAAAAGATTTTAAGTTTTTACAGACCAAAGTTGTCTTTTATTATGAGAAGAGTTTACCACAGATAACACAAACTTAGGGTAGTCAAAAATCAGTATTACAAAGATTAGAAAACACAATAAGCTGAATGTAGATTATTTTATCTAACATTCTCCCTTAATCTACATTTAATTTTAAATTAAAGTTATTAAAAGAAAAATATTAAAGTAATTTTAACTTATTATTGCCAGTAATCATCATTTAGCAAGACAAACAGATTTTAATTTTAATAATGTAATAATTGTGAACTAAAATAATTAAACTTTATCTTTTTCAACGGTTTTGTAAAAATGTCGGCTAATTGATGATCAGTTTGACAATAGTTTATCTTAATATCACCACAAGACACTTTTTCACTTATAAACTTGAACCGAACGTCTATGTGTTTAGATCTTCTGTTAAAAGTCCCATTTTCAATAAGTTTTATAGCACTCTGATTGTCTATATTCAAATTTGAACACACTTTCACATTCAACAAATCTTCAATAAGTCCTTTTAGGTATAGTAGTTCTTTAGTACATTCAGCAGCAGAAATGTACTCCGCTTCACAGCTTGACAGAGCCACAATTGGCTGTTTTCTTGTGCTCCAATGTACGGGGCCTCCACAGTACATCAACACAAATCCACTTGTGCTTTTTCTACTCTCTTTATCATTCGCAAAATCTGCATCACAGTAAGCTTCAATTTTAGTGCAGTCAGATCCTTTCTTGTAAATTATTTTAGCATTTGTTCTTCCTCTCAAATATTTTAATGTCTTCTTTACATTGTTTACATTTTGTTCTGTAGGATTTTCCATGTATCTGCTTTCTATGTTTACAGCGTAGGTCAAGTCTGGTCTGGTCTTGTTACTGATGTATAATAGTTGTCCTATAGCTTGTCGATAGGGATAGTTTACATTTTCTTTGGATTTTTCTTCAATATTCTTTTCTGTTATTTCTATTGGTATCGGGCTTGGTTTTGAATCACTCATGTTTAAATTTTCTAGAACTTTTTCTGTATACTTGTTTTGGTTTAATTCAATTCCATTTTCTGTTTGTTTTATGTTTATTCCAAGAAAATTATCTGGTTTTTTTGTGTAAGTCATCTCAAAATCTTGTTTTAGGCATTTTATTAGTTTTGTCATTTTTTCTTCATTTTTACCAATTAGTAAGCCATCATCGACATAAACCCCCAATATCATTGTACTGTCCTTATTTTTAAATATGCATCTGTCAGATTTTAGTGGTGTTAAGCCATATTTTTGTAGTGTAGAAGTAAATTTATTTTTCCAATTTAGTGGCGATTGTTTCAGTCCGTATAAGCTTTTCTTCAGTTTACATACTTTCATTGTTGGATCATAGTCATAGCCTTCCGGTATACTCATATATATGTCTTCTTTTAACGAGCCATATAAAAAGGCTGTTTTTATGTCTAGTGTCATCAGGTAAAAATCTTCAGCAGCAGCGATTGCTAGGATTGTTCTCAATGAAATATTGTTCATTACTGGGCTAAATGTTTCTTCATAGTCTATACCGTATATTTGTTGACATCCTTTTGCCACCAGTCGAGCTTTATACATTCCACTATCATTTTTAACTTTTAATATCCACATATTTGATATTATCTTTCTTCCTTCTGCTTCTTTTTTATCTACTATGTCCCAAACTTCATTCTTTTCTAGTGACTCTTTTTCTGAATTTATAGCTTTTATCCATTCATCTTTCTCTGGGCCTTTTATTGCTTCTTGGTATGTTAGCATAACATAGTCATTATATCTTTCTGGTTTCTTTATAGTTCTCTTTGGTCTCTGTCTTTGTATATTTTCTGTTTCATTATTCTCTGTTTCTTCACAAATTATTTCTTCTTCTTCTTTTTCTTCTTCGTTGCTTATGTTTTCATTCTTTATAATTATTTTTACTGTGTTATTATCATCTTCTTCGTTTTCTTCTTGGTTTGGTTTTTTATTCAGAAATATAACATCTCTTCTTTCTAGAATTTTCTTTTCTTCTTTATCCCACAGTTTATAACCAGTAGGTGTATAGCCAATCATTATATATTTCTTGCTTCTTTGATCTAATTTTCTTAGATGTTCTAGGTTTTTACTGTATACCTCACTACCAAAAATCTGCATGTATTTTAGATTAGGTTTGCGTCCTGTCCACTTTTCAGTAGGGGTTATTTCTTGTCCTTCCACAGGTATACGGTTAAGTAAGTAAGCAGCGGTCTTTGCAGCTTCTCCCCATAGTTCTTCATCAACTTTTCTTTCATTCATCATTGCTCTTACTTTTTCCATCAAAGTACGGTTGTATCTTTCAGATTTGCCATTTAGTTGAGGGCTGTATGGTGTAGTATAATCTATTATAATTCCTTTTTCTTTACAGAATTCTTTCATTGCTTTACTTGTATACTCACCGCCACAATCACATCTTATACTTTTTACTTTTAGCGTTTGCTGTGTTTCGGCTTCTTGTATATAGTTTTTCAATTTTTCGAATGCTTCTCCCTTATTGGTAAGTAGATATATTTTAGAATAGTTAGTGTAGTCATCAATGCACGTGAGAATGTATCTTTTGTTATCCCAAGTATTGGGTGTTATCGGACCACAAATATCTGTATGTATAATATCTAGTGGCTCCGTAGCTTTATGACGCTTAGTATTGAATGGTAGTCTTGTTTGTTTAGATTGAATGCAAATCTCACAATCAGGCATGTCATCTATTTCTTGTTTAGTTATTTTCATATCTTCTACCAAATCAATCAATTTTTTCATCTTGTCTTTTCCGGCGTGTCCTAACTTTTTATGCCACTCTATGGCGTTATTTTTCTTCACTGTTATGTATGAAGCCTCTTCATTTTCTGTTTTAATTTGTATGGTATACAAACCATTTCCATTTTTCATTCCGGATAATATTTCTTCATTGTTTTTCTTTACTATTACTTTATTCTTTGTAAATAGTACTTCAGCGTTTTTTTCAGTAATTGCACTCACTGATAATAAATTCTTTTTAAGTTGTGGAACATACAGAACATTTTCTATGTAGTGATTTTCAGTTTCAATTTTTCCCTTTTTTAATGCTGTTAGAGTTTCATTTTTCTTAGCTGTATGTATCCCAGTGTTGCTTTTTGTTGTTTCTTTTAGTATATTTTCTTCTTTTGTCATATGTATTGTGCATCCCGAATCTATTATAAACTCTGTTTCATCTGTTGTAGCGTTTGTCACTATTTCATAGTTATTATTATTTTCGGTAGTTAACAATGCCGTCTTCTTATTATCTTTTCTGAAATAACACTCTTTTTTCGTATGGTTGTTCTTCTTGCATATTTCACACTGTTTTTTAAAATAACAGTCTTTTTCCTCATGATTGTTTTTCTTACAAATTTTACAATATTTTTCTTTTCGTTGAAAGTTTTTATTTTTGTTATTGTATTTATTGTTATTTGTATTCATTTGCTTGTTGTAGTAGGCTTCTTTTGTCTCATATGTACTATTTATTCTTTTTTCTTCTGTTAGTAGTCGGGCAGTTAGGTTACTTAACGTTTTTTCAGATAAAGGTGTTGAGTCCCATGAGGTTATGAAGGTGTTGTAGGAATCAGGTAAAGTTGACAGTATTTTAGAAATCAGCATTTTGTCACTTACGGTTTCACCAATATTTTTAAGTCGGAATACCAGGTTTTCTAGGGAACTTATGTGGTGAGTTATATCCTTATTGGAGTTGTATGTATATTGGAATAGTTCTTGCATCAGGTCACATTTATGTTGCTCTGTTGACTTTTCAAATATGTGACACAGTTTCAAAAACATATCTTTTGCATTTTCACAACTCATGATGAGAGGTATGTATTTTTTGTTGATAGTTGTCATAATAATGCGTTGAGCCTGTGCATCTTTTTGTTCCTCACTTTTCTTGTCTCCACTGAGCGGCTTCTCTGTATTGGTATGAACGACTTCACTCAAGCCTTGACTTTTCAGCAAAATATTTATCTGGAATTTCCACATGGCGAAGTTTTCTTCGGAATCCAGCCTTTGTATTTCAGCAACATCGTTTATTTTATCCATTTTGTTAGTTTTTAAGGGGTTTTACGATTTTTTTTATTGTGGTATGTTTTTAGGTTATGAATTTTCACTTTGGTTTTTGTTTTTAGTTTTATTTGCGATCTATTTATAATGGATGTTTTTAAGCACGCTCTGCTACCATGTTGTTGTTTTTGGGTTTTAGATATCTTTCAATAAAAAGATTTTAAGTTTTTACAGACCAAAGTTGTCTTTTATTATGAGAAGAGTTTACCACAGATAACACAAACTTAGGGTAGTCAAAAATCAGTATTACAAAGATTAGAAAACACAATAAGCTGAATGTAGATTATTTTATCTAACAGTTTTCACTATAAAATTAACCATTTTACCTAACAGAAAGTGTGTTAACTTCATTCGTTACCTCTTTAGAAATGTATCATCTGATTCAAGGTAATTTGAATGCTTTCCGAAGCGTCGGTAGCTTAGTGGTTAAGGAGTCCACCCTACGATCGAGAGGTCCCAGGTTCGAATCCTGGCCATTAAACAACCGACGTGAACCCACTCCTAACACAAGCCATTTAGCTTAGCTGGAGGGGTTACGGGGAATATCAGTTATTTCGGTTACTAATATACTTTTAAAAGAAAAAAAATATTTTTGACAATCTAAAGGTATGTATTTACCTATAGCATGATCACATTAATTCCCGTTAACATTATTGTGTAATTTTATTTTTTCATTGAAGTTAAGAAAAGAATCCGAATAGTAATAACAGCACTCAAATATTTTGATTCTTAAATATATATTGTACGACAAAGTACACAACGCCATCTAGACGAGAAACTAATTCGAGAATTGCATCTAGAATTTGTAGTTGACCAACTTCTTCAGCTAGAAATTCTAATAAGTAGTGGTTTTAATAGAAAAAAGCGGCCAAGTGGGAGTCGGACTCGCCCATGAAGGGTTCCGTAGCAGTAAGTAACATAATAATGCTTTTTTAGAGAAAAATGATATTAGAAACCTCAATATCATTTTTGAAGACCTATCCTATAAAAAATTTATGAGTTTCAGTTCTAAGTATGGGGAGCCCCCTAAATTTAATGTTTTTTTTTTCTATTTTTGTGTGAAAATCTTAATGCGGTTCACAGAATCTACTACCAAGTTTCAACAGCATAGTTCTTATAGTTTCGGAAAAAAGTGGCTGTGACATACGGACGGACAGACAGACAGACAGACATGACGAATCTATAAGGGATCCGTTTTTTGCCATTTGGCTACGGAACCCTAAAAAAGAACAACTTAGTTTCTTTAGTGTGGTATATAAAAATATTATTATAAAGGGGACCCTGGACTCCGAGGTCAGAACCTCAGATGCCACCAAGACTGACGCAAAGATGATGATTATAAAATGAATATCATATTTATGATCGCGGTACCAAATTATTTATTCTTTTTTCTTTGTTTTTTTTTTTTTTTTTTTCATGTCAAGAGTCAAGCCGTGACCACGGGTGCTGCAACGCATCCGAAACGTCGGTAAAAGTAAGTTCCATATTTATCGCGATAAGTCCCGAAACGTTATAAAAATATTATTTATTCTCGTCAATAATTACGAAAACTTTCCATAAAGATTGTAAGAAAGAGCATATTGCTATTCGAATTTCAAATGTTCCAACTTCTGGTCCAAGTTAGAACTTAATAAAACTTGCTTTCACAATAATACGGACATTGACTAAACTCCTAAGTTCTAGACTACAAAGTTCTCTTGGACCAGAATTATTCGTTTTTGTAAATTGAGTTGAATATTTCCAAGTTAATTTTATTTTCTATCGTAAGTTTAGGTTCCTCTTTTAGAAAGTTTTTTCAAAATAAACGATAACCTAGTAACTCTTATTTTATTTATTTCAGGTGAGATTTTTTTATTGAATTTATAAATTCACGCCTGTATCCGCGAAGGGGTAGGCAGAGGCTTATTACACACCCACGATTCGCCAGTTATGTTTTAGGTCCCAAAAAGAGACTCGTTTATTTAAAATTTCTTTAAACTTAATTAATTACTTAATTAACTTACAATAAAAAGGATAGGAAGGAATAAAAAAATAATCTCGTGAAATATCCTCCATTGTGTATTATTAAACACACGATTACAACAAAAAGATCTGTGTACTGCTACTATTATTCTTCTATTACGAGTGATATTTCGCACATAAATTACATAATTGAAGGAAGAAAGTAGGGAAAAAATATATTTAGCCTTTAGTTTACCTGTAAAACATACACCAAACTGTGTTTTCATCATACAAAACCAATTCTTATTACAGCAAGTCTTCTCTTTTCGAATTTAATTTACTTCAATGTCTTTACATTCGTACACTTAAATAAAAAAACAGGAATCTTCACAAAGAAGTGCAGAACCAACTTCTCTTTTAATCCTCTGAGTGCCTCGTCTTGATTATAGTTTTATTTGAATTGAGCTCCTAGGCTCTCTCAGCGCCTTCAGTTCACTATCAACTTGTTAACAATTCTCTACCATTAATGGTATTACATTCTTAGTGTTTTCTCATTTGTAGTTTATAATATAACTGTTTTATAAGTGGTATTCGAATTAAACTATCTATCCTTATTTTTATACAACTGGTGAAGAAGCATAAATGTTAATTATAGGCATTTCGGTTCTGAACTATATTTTGTCACCATCTCCTTCCATTTCATATTCTAAAAACAGTATTTAGTGGTATGAAGCTGTTTTATCAATCATTTTCTAGATTGTGAAGTTATTCTTTTTCTTTTATATAAAATTAGTAACCGAAATTACTAATATTCCACCTAACCTCACCAGCTAAGCTTAATTGCTTGTTGCTTTCCATTTTTAGAGCAGTTTTAATCTTGAAATATTACTTTACTTTACTTACTTACACTCTTAAATTATCTGTTCTCCGGATTGTTTTTTTTTTGTAAATTTGAATTAGGAACAGCGGCAATCCCACTACAGGGATTACTAATTAAGCTAGCTATACAATGCTGTTAATGGGTATTACGACTTAGTTAAATACATAGTGTTATTACGATTGACGTATTAAGTGTTTCAAAAATTATTTCGTTTAGCATTTCTTTTAACCGATAACTGTGCCTTGCCTATATTTTAAAGTACTCTGGTCTTGTACTCACATATCTTTTTAGGGTTCCGTTGAAAAATAGCAAAAAACGGAACCCTTATAGATTCGTCATGTCTGTCTGTCTGTCCGTCCGTATGTCACAGCCACTTTTCTCCGAAACTATAAGAACTATGCTGTTGAAACTTGGTAAGTAGATGTATTCTGTGAAGCGCATTAAGATTTTCACACAAAAATAGAAACATAATAATAAATTTTGGGGATTCCCCCATACTTAGAACTGAAATTCAAACATGTTTCTTTCATCAAACCCATACGTGTATATCTATGGATAGGTCTTTAAAAATAATTTTGAGGTTTCTAATATAATTTTTTTCTAAACTGAATAGTTTGCGCGAGAGACACTTCCAAAGTGGTAAAATGTCCCCCCCTCCCCCCTGTAACTTCTAAAATAAGAGAATGATAAAACTAAAAAAAATATATGATGTACAATTACCATGTAAACTTCCACCGAAATTTGGTTTGAACGAAATCTAGTTAGTGGTTTTTAGGGATTTTCTTTAGAAAAGCCCTATTGCTAAGGAGTTGTCGTTGACGTCGTCGTCGTTGCCAATTTTCTGTCACGGTTTTGGGTATGAAGGAGATGAGCTATCGAGTTGCTGTTTTCGGTAATAGATTCGTGCTGGGGTGAACCATTGCAAGATAAAAAAAATCGCAAAAAATCGCAAAAAATTTCAAAAAAAATAATCGCAAAAATCGAAAATCCCTTGTATTCGGCTGAGCTCGTCTCAGGAATTCTACTTGTTTTTGTTATGTCATAAATCGTAAAATAAAAACATTATTATGTTACTGACTGCTACGGAACCTTTCATAGGCGAGTCCGACTCGCACTTGGCCGCTTTTTTATATTTGATCCGTCAATTGACTGCACTCTAAATGATGGTGAACTAAGGTGAAGTCCAAAGAGTAGTGGACACCATTCCAGATGCTGTCCCTAGAATGGTGGTCCCTACTTTGATGGCCTTGACAGATGCTTTTTTACATCATTTCCACATTTAGATGAAAATTATTTATTGTTTGTTTTTGACACCAGAGGGTTCACGCGTGTGTTATCAACTGCAGAGAAGATAAAGCAGAAGGAAAGAGAAGAATAGAACAAGGAGAACTAGTTAAGGTCTCCACGGTGACATTCTACTAGTGGAATCGTTCGGAGTGAACCTTAAAAAGTCCAAAATGCGAGTGACATTATTTGCTGCACGCGACATGTCGACAAATAATGTCTCTCCTATACATTTTGGGCTTCTAAAGGTTCGCTTCGAAGCGATTCCACTATTAGAATGTCACTTTGTCTAGGCCCCAGCACTCTCACAGATTGTATGAAATGATAGGAAAGCTGATGTGAGCTGTGTCGGAGGTTTTTCAAATTTCGACTTTAATTTTTGTCTTTAGTTCCATACGCTAATACAGCTAAATACCTTGGTATGATACTTGACGCTAAGCTGCGCCGGAAAGCACACGCCAAGAAAAAAAGATCAGAACTGAAAAACTAACTACCAGAAAATGTACTGGCTGCTTGGAAGACACTCTCCCCTATCAGTACACAATAAAGTCCTACTCAAACAGGTATTGATGCCAGTATGGACTTATGGTATGCAGCCCCGGGCCTGTACCAGTAAGAGCAATGTAACGGTTAACGGTTTTATGGTAGATTTTAATGGAGTTACAAAAATTTAAGGTTATTTACTGTAAGATTTAATAAAGTAATTGATGCTAACTACCGACTAGGGCGAGCAGAGAGAAATAAAAAGTCGATTACAATATATTAGGATTATAATCGGTAAGAGAGCGTTACATATATTTATATTAGGTATTGAGTAAAAGAACCTCAGGGGATGGATTCGTAATAAATATTCTGCCGTGGCGTAGTTCGGTCCGTTGTGCAAAGATGGTAGTATGCACTTAACTAGTGGACACGTGGCTTGTGGTGTTGCCGGCGTGCCAGGGTCTCCGCTGGTGTGCCTCGCTACCGCCATGATGGTGCGAAGCCCGGTGCGAAGACCCTGGAAATAGAAAAAGTGCGGGTCAGTTTGTCACTAGGTAATTACATCCAAGTGACCCGCTAAAATAGCAGGTGAAGAGAATCTCCCAGCGGCAATGCAGCGTAGCTAGAAGCTATAATAAAAAGAATATAAATAGGCAGCACAAGCTGGTGCCGCGACCTCTGACCGTAGGGGTCATCGGCCTCGTGGCACTAATTAGGTAGGCTGAAATAGCACACATAATAAAATAAAATATATTAACCATGCATTTTAGCAGGCAATAAGCTGCACCGCTGGAAAGTCTTCACCTGTAGAAAGAAGTAGGAAATGTTGATCTCAAAACTTACCCGGAGCCGACAGCAGTTGGCCACGGGCTCAAAGTGACCTTCCTCGGCGAAGGTTGCCAAGGAAAGGAACGATTTAAGAGCCATCAGTTGATAACTGGGCTAGTGTTGTCCAATCTCGCTCGCACAACCATAGATATTTAGTAATAAGTTATAGAACATACTAAAATATCGATTAATTTTATTGATATAATTTTAATTGATTTATAAAAAATCCACAACGTTACAGCAATCGTCAGATCATCCAACGATTTCAAAACAAAGTGCTCAGGGATATAGTCAATGCGCCCTGGTACATTCGGAACTGCGATCTACACCGAGACCTAAACATGGACGACGAAGATCGTGTTATACAAAAATATGCAGAAGCTCACGAAAACAGACTTCATCACCATGTGAATGTTGAGGCAATCCAGCTTCTTGACATTACTAATATAGTAAGAAGACTGAAACGGACGAAACCATTTGAGTTGGTGTAGTGTTTTAGAGACAAATAAACTAGGTCTGCAAGGCGAATCGCTGCTTGCAATGCTGAGCTGAGTGAGACATCGCGATTTGTTTTGGCGCCAAAACTTGTCCAATAGATTTGACCGCTATTGCGGAATCAGATTTTGAAAATTTTGAACAGTGATCATTCCTCCGTGGCAAGTCCGATTTTGAAAATTCTTTTTGAAAGTCATAACTCTGGACATGCATTCTGAGCGTGTAAAGTTTGGTCACAGTGTCTCGAGCGGTTATTATGTAATTCCATCTGGAATTTTTTTAACGGTGATCATTCCGCTGTGGTAGCATTATTTTTTTCAAAATATATCCATAAACCTTCCTCTGATTGACCTCTTTAATCATGCCAAATTTGGTTCTGATTGGATTAGTAGTTTAGGAGGAGACCTGTGACAAAGAAAATCCTGAAGTCTGGTATGAGGAGCTTTCGCTCGACTTCGTCTCACTCAGCTCAATCACCAACAAAGTATATTCGCCTTGATAAAAACAAAGTAAGTGTTAATGGACGCATTCTTAGAATTATGTTTACGTAGTAATTTAGGTGAAATTTATTTACTTATTGGTCAACAAGGCTAGATTGTATTATAAATAAAGTATTGTTTACAGTACTTTAATAGGGAAAAAAATATATTTCTTATTTTATTGGTAAACGTTTCGTTTGATGTTAAAAAGAACTGATATGATATCTTCAAACATTTCACTGTTATCGTCGCCATTTTATTTTGCTGTATAATTTTTATAACTTGGTTAGTATTGTTTTCCTGGAAAAAAATAAAGTTTATTTGCGAGCGTTCCTTAGAGAGCTGAGGACTGATAAGTTATTGTGCGATACTGTCAAATGTCTTTGAAGCTTGTACATAAAATAAATATATTTTTGACTGAAAAAATTCTCAGAATAAGTGTTGTTGTCTTAGAAAAATATATTAATTTCTTGAAGTCTATTTTAGTTATTTATTCAATCATAGTCAATTATTGACAGCTTACCATTTTCTTATTATTATTAAATGATTATTATTTATTTAGTTTTACGGTCTGCCAATTTTTAATATGAATCACCTACTGAACTACTTTTTTGACCTCTGAAAATGTTTTTTAGAGTTCTTGGTAGGGCATAATAAATATGTTACTTTACTAGTATTAAAAGTTACCCTCCGGGACGGTGTGGCGACTAGCGCCCCTCCCCCAAACCGTGGCAAGACGGGGACACCGTGGTTCCCAAACCCAAGGGTGCCATCTCGAAACCGAAGATGGCTCAGGGTCAGTCGGAGTGCGAGGGATATGCTCTATGGGCAACCTTATATACACCCTGGCGTCTGTAGACCCGAGACGGCGTGCGGTTTAAATCGGTTCAAGCCTGACATAACCGCCCCTGCTGGCCGGCTGGGGGGTAACCGAAGGGATTTCCGCACGAAAAAAAACGGTACTCATTTGCCTCAGATATTTTTATTTTTAGGACACGTCAATTTGACTTCACCTCGCCTGATGGTAAGCTGAAGGTAAAGTCTCAGGAAAGAGGTGTGATGGTACCACCTCTAGCCAAAGCTGAGTAAAATTAATTTTTATCTATTCGACGCGCCAACCGTGCCAGAGTTCCAGCCCCCTACCCAGATAGGGGGACGTAGCGCCCCTCCACTGCGCTACGCTGTGGGACTCGTCTCCAGATTTGGACATCCCTCCACTGGTCTTGGCTGTTTCGAGGGATAATGAAAATGAACGCGAAGAGAGGGTAGTCAAAATATATACAACAAACAGTTAAATACGTTACTTTTGGTTACTTGTCTCACATTTAATCAATCGCACGCCTGGGTACAGTTTACAAAATAACGTTCCTCAATAACTCGTGTTCGTACCGTGAAGACTTTAACTTCAATCTTCCGTCTGCCATAACTGGCGCACCACCTCTGTGCTTTAGCCGCTCTTTGCAGACTACATCGGGAATTGAACCACGAGCCCTCCAAATGACAAGACGGTTGTAATAACTTATACGACAGTAGATAAGAGTCTCGGCACGTCAGTTTGCTCTGCACTCATTCATACGATATTCGTATTCCGCTAATCATCAAATAACGCCGCTTCGCTTGAAGATTACAGGGCAGATGTCATCAACGGCCCGTGGCTACTCCATAGAGTAACCAGGAGCCTCCGTTTATACAAGAGCCTGGTCTACCGTCTAGCTCGTTACATGTGACTCTCAACCATACATCTCCAACACAGGTACCGTAAACCAATATCAACGCAGTGTCGATTCAAACAACTCTTAGATTTTACAGTTAATTAATACACAAGTACTCTGGGTATTCTATTACTCAACCGTGGATGGCAATACATAATACATATATAAAACATTAATTATGATAATAGTAGAAAACAAGGAATTGACTCACCAAGTCTCACACACCACAATTTACTTGCCTAGCCTAGCCGGGGTTCTAGCCCGTCGTCACCCCAGAGCGCCCATCTGGTCCGTCCAGCTCGCGAACTCAAAACTAACTGCCCTTCATTCCCCAACCTTCCTTCATCCGACGCCGTTTTAACCTATACCTCGTATTTGTGCTTGTGATTTACAGACACTTAACCAAAACTGGACTCCAATAGTTTGCACGTGTTTGGGTCGTACCTACATTTGTATAGAATCGGTGCCAGTATCGCTAAACAATGGCCTTCACAAGACATCAAGATGCAACGTCCTGTTGTTTATCTGATTTATGGCCGTTAACGATAGCAACGATTTAAACCAGATGTGTATACATGAGAATAATTATAAAATATTAAATTAATAAGATATTTCAAATGCGCCTATTGGAGTTTATTAATTTATATATTGTTACGTGATTAGTGTACTATCACAGAGGGTCACCATTACAATACATACACGTACCATGTTACCAATGGTGGCACTCAGCTTGACGGCCTCATCAGAAGAGGATTGTCGTCGCAGCACCGCGTGATACCCACCGGTCCCACTAGTGCTGCGACCAGAACCCCCCTGCCCGGCTATGCACTTGCTGACCCCTGAACGCAATCAAACCGAAATTGGATTACAATGGAGAGTTTTTCGCAATCGTGCACGGTGGTACCCACCCGGCCGAATTTTGTGACAAATTTGTGTCATCAAATTTCTACCACCAGTAAGACTAAATGCTTATTTTATAGTTTCGGCAATGACATCATAAGCGTTTGTTGCCTTTACGCTTGGCACCGTTGCCAAAGACAACGGATGCTGCTAGCGCGATATTTGTGAGCATCGATATCAAAAATTAACGAAAACGTCCATCTCTACGGACGGCCGATACTTTCACACAAGCCGATGTGTCGAAACACTGTCCGGTTTTAGTCGGTACTAGTAAGATTTATACCCACCTCGTTGTTAGCTTTAGTGAGGTGAAACCCGAGGGGTTAATTATGATTGTTAATATTTAGACAAAGCAATAAAAGCCAATTGAGATTGCAAATATATTTTCTCCCTCTAATCCGTCACGTTTTTAGGGATTTTCTTTAGAAAAGCCCTATTGCTATCGAGTTGTCGTCGACGTCGTCGTTTCCAATTTTCTGTCACGGTTTTGGGTATGAAGGAGATGAGCTATCGAGTTGCTGTTTTCGGTAATAGATTCGTGCTGGGGTGAACCATTGCAAGATAAAGAAAAAATCGCAAAAAATTGCAAAAAAAAAAACGCAAAATCGAAAATCCCTTGTATCCGGCTGAGCTCGTCTCAGGAATTCAACTTGTTTTATTATTGCTGAATGTTGAGAATCTGGGGTGAAGACCAGAAGATACGGGTCACCACCCCAGACGCTGACGATCCTGGAATGGTGGTCCCTACCTTGACGGCTTCAACAGATGCTTTTTACTATTTTTTTTAAGAATATTAGCAACCGAAATTACTAATGTTCCAACTAAAGACTCCAGTTAGGCTAAATTGCTTGAATACGGAGTGGATTCAGTTCAACAGTGTAATTTGGTCAGTATTCTCAGGATATCCTTTCGAAGACTTTCCCGGGTAGCCCGGAAATGGACACTTGGGGAGGACACCGTGTGGTTTTAGTCGGTTGGATTCCGACACACCCACCCCATCGTTGGCACCTATGGGGTGAAGCCCGTGGGGGTTTCCACACGTAAAAAAAGTATTCTCAGGATCTGTCTATCGTAAGGCCGACTCCCTAACTACGAATTATTTTATTTTTACTTTTTTTCGTTATTTTCGTAACCTTTGACTAGTCTCTTTCACAGTTTTTATTCTAGTAGAATGCGTGTAAGTGTTAAATGAAAGTTACATGAGGTATACTTTCTATTTTCGGGGACACCGTGGTTCCCAAACCCAAGGGGGCCATCTCGAAACCGGAGATGGCCCAGGGTCAGTCGGGGTGCGAGGGATATGCTCTATGGGCAACCTTACACCCCGGCGTCTGTAGATCCAAGACGGCATGCGGTTTTAGTCGGTTCAAGCCCGACATAACCGCCCCCGCTGGCCGGCGGGGGGGTATTCGAAGGGATTTCCGCACGATAAAAAAAAAAAAAAGGTATACTATCTATTTTGTTAGTTTAGTCTAACAGATCGTTTTTTTTTCCGGATTAGTTTGTTTATTTGTTGGTTTCCGTTCTGTTCGATCAATTTAACAAAACGGAATATTTGTTTCCATATTGTTAGATGAATCTGACAGGACAAAATATTTTTTTCCGGAGTGTTAGATCAATTTAACAAAACGGATTATTTTTTTCCGTACTGGTCGATTAATCGTTCTAACAAAACGGAATAGCTGCCCACATCTAACCACGCACATACCCACGCAGGGCTTACCCGGGGTGCCCGGCAATGGACACTTGGGCAGGACACCGTTCGGTTTTCGTCGATGCATGACATAACCGCCCCCGTTGGCCGGCGGGGGGGTATCCGAAGGGATTTCCGCACGAAAAAAATGAGAAAAAGGAAGTACGATGCTGCGGTCTATAGTGAATATTACATTTTTACTATCTTTTGTTTGTGTATTTATCTGTGGTTGACCATAAAAGGTTCTATAATTTTACTTAAATAGACTGTACTCGTCATATGAATAGTTTTATACTCGCGACAATTTTAAAAAGATTTGTGTTACAAGTGATAGAATAAAATAGTAATATCTGCTCTAAAATATATAATCAGAGCGGCAAAGAGGTTTTTATGAACAAGTTTCGCAAAACCAATATTTGCTAACAAATTTCCAAAGTTTAACTAAACTGGAACTGTGGTTAAAACTTAGATTTATTGTGTTCAATTGTGCTTACAAACATCTTACTATAGGAGAAATTAAATGCTCACAATAGAGCAATCTCTTGCCTATAATAGCTTTCAAAGACCCTCGTTTTAACGTGAATCTACCTCACCATTATAAATTCGGTGTGAGTACAGACTGCTCGTGGACTATATATCATACGCGAATCTCTTCTTTAGCACTACAGTTGAGAGTCTATTATTTTTACAGCACCTTTTATTGCCCTTGTAAATCAAGACTGAAGAAAGCTGATTCATTCGATCCTAAGTTATGCTGTTTTAATCTTAAGATATGTGATGCTCCCGTTTGCGTGTTTTATTAGGTACAGGACAAATCTTATGTGTAAAGTAATATCACTTATATTTCTGGAAAAAAATCAGTGACTGTATATTTTCTATTATATACGATATTCTAATCCAATTACACAGTTCTACAATGATGTAATGGGTTATAGGAAATAACAAAATCGAATTCGAAGCTAAAGTGTGAAAGGTTTAATGACGTAGTTAGTGGAAGCTCGTGAAGTGTGTAAGGACGGACGCAGAGGGTGGGCTCTTGTCTCTGCCTACCCTGGAGGGAAAAAGGTGTGATGTATGTAAAATATATACAGTATTTTTTTACGTGTGGAAACCCACACGGGCTCCACCCCATGGGTGTATCGGAATCGGACTGACTAAAACCACACAGTGTCCTCCCCAAGTGTCCACCGCCATAACCCCAGGGTAACCGGCAGACTTTGGTCGCCAGCGCGACCTCGCCTGTGGGGTCGGATTTGATGTCACATCGGTGAGTTGGCAGAGATACGCCTCCATCTTGGCCTGCTTCTGTAAGGACGGCAATGTAGCCGACTACCGTCCTCAGGCCCTGATCCTGGAGGATGGTTGTCCCGAGCGTAGTTGCGGAACTCGGGCGCAGGGTTCTCTCCCGCTGCCTATTTCGTGCATATTACCTGCTCGCAGAAAGCGGCGGCGGCGTGCCACTTGCTCCCGATGGAGACCACCGCTCTCACTATGGCCTCGAGCGAGAGAACGTCCAATAGTAAAAATGAAGAAATAACAGAATATTGGTGACAGGAGATTTTGGTGGTCAGTTTCTTCTAACAATTATTTTTAACACAAATGACACATACATTTGATTACATTTGCTATTTACATAAATTAATGGTATTAAAACTGTTAGCTAACATAGCAATTCAAGTAGTGAAGTACTGTGACCAGTCGAACATACCTGGTACTTCCTTACTTAAGTAGGTACTAGTAAATTTCTTCTAATTCCAAAAATGATAATTTTCATTGTGATTGATAAATAGTTCAATAGTTTTTAATTTGATCAATTTCAAATGTTAATTCATTCACTTTATTTTACTTAATTCATTATTATTAAAGTTCTATGTAGTTTCAAATACCAAATACCAGCCATTTTTTTGGATAGATATAAATAAAAATGTAGTAATTTAAACGAATGTCAGCTTGTCTGCCACCTGAGTGGTATAAAAAAAGAGAAAAAAACAGCTTAACTGGCTAGTGTTATGGGTTCTACAATGCGGATAAGCATACTCAGATACTTTTTTTTTGTAAATATATACATACTACATATAGGAACACCCAGATCAAAGCAAATAAGCGTCGGTAGCTAAGTGGTTAAGGAGTCGACCCTACGATCGAGAGTTCCCGGGTTTGAATCCTGGCCATTACACTACCGACGTGAACCCACTCCTAACCCAAACAATTAAGCTTAGCTGGAGGGGTTAGGTGTAATATTAGTAATTTCGGCTACTAATACTCTTCTTTATAAAAAAATAATGACATATTCATGCATACAAATATTTACACTGAGCGGGAATCGAACCCGCGACCTCCGACGTAGCAGTTGAACGCTCTACCGCTACGCCACGGAGGTCGTCATAATAAAATAATTATGTGACCGGTTTCTTATTATTTTTGACGTGATTTCATAGAGTTTTGACCCACCGATATGGTAATTAATCAACAATACAAGTATTAACAGTGTTATGAGATGGCGTTATCAATCAATCTATTAGCCTAGACATAGGCCTCTCCCAATGAACATAATAATTGGCATATATATACTTACTCATATGTTTTGTATACAGGGTTACAGGAAAAGTCGTGCTGGATCCGTTAAGGGCGTGGAGTACCCATCAGTTCTGACTTATTTCTCTATGAAACACCCTACCCTAAATTTAACCCTTTTCTTGATTTTCGACTTTTAATTTTATTTATTGAAAATTGCCGATTTATAGGCTACTAAATTTAATTTTGTTTATTTTGTGTGCCTTATTATTATTATTATTGCATTTTTACATGTGTAATAAGATGCTTTAGGACGTCAATCATTAAAATAGTGCATAAGTTAATTGAATAGGCCGTAGTAGACAAGTGAAAGTTAAGAAATTACAAAAAATAATTAGCAGGTTTAGTTTTCTCTAAGGGATATAAGGGATGTTGCTCGACGAGGTGTGCAAGCTCTTTGAGCGGATTATTGCAGAGCGCCTCGTCGAGCATCTCACGAACGTGGGGCCAGATCTGGCGGACAACCAGTTCGGTTTCCGCCGGGGGCGCTCCACCGTGGAAGCGATCATGCGCGTTAGGCGCCTGGCGGAGGAAGTAGTCTCGCGGGGTGGGGTGGTGGTGGCGGTGTCTCTTGACATCGCCAACGCCTTCAACACCCTACCCTGGAGCTGCGTTAGGGAGGCGCTCGCGTATCACGGAGTGCCTCCTTACCTCCGCCGCATTGTCGAGGCATACCTATCCGAGAGGGCCATAGTTTACCCGAGCTGGCTAGGGCCAGGGTGGCGAGAAGTGTCGTGCGGTGTTCCGCAGGGGTCGGTCCTAGGGCCACTCCTGTGGAACATCGGATACGACTGGGTGCTGCGCGGTACGTTGCTCGAGGGTGTCAGCATAGTGTGCTATGCTGACGACACTCTCGTTATGGCGCGGGGAGCAACGTACCGAAGGGCGGCACTGAAGGCCACGGCAGGGGTTGCTCAAGTCGTGGGTCGAATACGGCGGCTGGGACTTGAGGTGGCTCTCCATAAATCCGAGGCTATGTGTTTTCACGGCCCTCGGAGGGGGCCACCTGCGGGAACCAGCATAACCGTAGGGGGCGTAAGCAGTGGGCTCGTACTCGATAGCCGATGGGACTTCGGACCTCATCTCCGAAGTCTGGTCCCGAAACTGAGGGGGGCTGCGGCCGCGCTATCGCGGCTGATGCCCAACGTTAAGGGACCCAACGCCCCCACTAGGAGACTGTACCTGGGGATCGTGCGAAGCATGGCCCTATACGGGGCCCCCGTATGGGCGGAGACTCTGGCGGCCCGCAACGTGGCTGTTCTTAACAGCCCGTTAAAGGCGATGGCCGTCAGAATCATCAGGGGGTATCGCACGATCTCCGTCGAGGCGGCATGTCTCCTAGCTGGGACCCCTCCATGGGACCTGGAAGCGAGAGCCCTTGCGCTGCTGTACCAGTGGCGCAAGGAGGCGCTGGAGCGGGGCCATAGGCCGGAGCCCCGAGAAATCAGGGCTCAGCGGTCCCTGCTCCGCCAGGAACTCATAGAGACATGGAGGGTGCGACTTGAGCACCCAAGGTGGGGGGAATCCACCATTGCGGCGGTGAGACCGATCATGAAGGAATGGCTGGAGAGGGACCATGGGGACCTCTCCTACCGGATGTGCCAGATGGTTACCGGACACGGGTGTTTCGGTAAGTATCTGTGGCGCATCCACCGGGAGACAACGCCGCAGTGCCAGCACTGCGAGGATCCTGGCGAAGACACGGCGCTCCACACGTTGGTGGAGTGCCCTGCGTGGGCGAGTCAACGCCGGGATCTCGTTGCGGTCCTGGGCGTGGACGTTCTCTCGTTGGAGACCATGGTGAGGGCCGTGGACTCCGACGGGAGCAAGTGGCACGCCGCCGCCTCTTTCTGCGAGCAGATAATGCGCGCGAAAGAGACGGCGGAGAGGGAGCGGGAAAGAACCCTGCCCCCCGAGTTTCGCAGTCTGCGGCGAGGACGCCGCAGACTCATCTACGCCCGGGACTACCGACCTCCATGATCGGGGCCTGAGGACGGCAGTTGGCCGACTCGCCGTCCTTACAGAAGCAGGCCGTGGCGGAGGCGTGTCGTGTGTGCTCTACACACGCCTGCCAACTCACCGAAGCGGGATAAAACCCGACCCCACCAGGCGAGGCCGCGGTGGCGGCCAAAGTCCGCCGGCAACCCTGGGGTTATCCTTTCGAGGGCTTACCCGGGGTGCCCGGCAACGGACACTTGGGGAGGACACCGTGCGGTTTTAGTCGATACACGACATAACCACCCCCGCTGGCCAGCGGGGGGGTATCCGAAGGGATTTCCGCACGTAAAAAAAAAAAAGGGATATAAGGGATATATAATAGCGAGAACGATGTGCCCGAAGTCAGGGAGAGTGAACTGGGGGTAGCAGTGCTCCGGCTTAAAGCCCGGAAATGCACTGCCCCCGGACCCGACGGCAGTCCAGGTCGAGCATGAGTCCTGGCTCTGGAGGAACTAGGGGCTCGACTGGTGGCGCTCTTTAGCGCATGCCTCGAAAGGGGCCAGTTTCCAAAGGCTTGGAAGACGGGGAAACTGGTCCTTATCCGGAAGGCGGGGCGGCCGGCGGACCAGCCATCCGGTTACCGGCCGATCGTGTTGCTCGACGAGGTGTGCAAGCTCTTTGAGCGGATTATTGCAGAGCGCCTCGTCGAGCATCTCACGAACGTGGGGCCAGATCTGGCGGACAACCAGTTCGGTTTCTGCCGGGGGCGCTCCACCGTGGAAGCGATCATGCGCGTTAGGCGCCTGGCGGAGGAAGTAGTCTCGCGGGGTGGGGTGGTGGTGGCGGTGTCTCTCGACATCGCCAACGCCTTCAACACCCTACCCTGGAGCTGCGTTAGGGAGGCACTCGCGTATCACGGAGTGCCTCCTTACCTCCGCCGCATTGTCGAGGCATACCTATCCGAGAGGGCTATAGTTTACCCGAGCTGGCTAGGGCCAGGGCGGCGAGAAGTGTCGTGCGGTGTTCCGCAGGGGTCGGTCCTAGGGCCACTCCTGTGGAACATCGGATACGACTGGGTGCTGCGCGGTTCGTTGCTCGAGGGTGTCAGCATAACATGTTATGCTGACGACACCCTCGTTATGGCGCGGGGAGCAACGCACCGAAGCGCGGCACTAAAGGCCACGGCAGGGGTTGCTCAAGTCGTGGGTCGAATACGGCGGCTGGGACTCGAGGTGGCTCTCCACAAATCCGAGGCTATGTGTTTTCACGGGCCTCGGAGGGGGCCACCTGCGGGAACCAGCATAACCGTAGGGGGCGTAAGCATCGGCATCGAGCCCACGATGAAGTACCTTGGGCTCGTACTCGATAGCCGATGGGACTTCGGACCTCATCTCCGAAGTCTGGTCCCGAAACTGAGGGGGGCTGCGGCCGCGCTATCACGGCTGATGCCTAATGTTAAGGGACCCAACGCCCCCACTAGGAGACTGTACCTGGGGATCGTGCGAAGCATGGCCCTGTACGGGGCCCCAGTATGGGCAGAGACTGGCGGCCCGCAACGTGGCTGTACTAAACAGCCCGTTAAAAGCGATGGCCGTCAGAGTCATCAGGGGGTATCGCACGATCTCCGTCGAGGTGGCATGTCTCCTAGCCGGGACCCCTCCATGGGACCTGGAAGCGAGTGCCCTTGCGCTGCTGTACCAGTGGCGCAAGGAGGCGCTGGAGCAGGGCCATAGGCCAGAGCCCCGAGAAATCAGGGCTCAGCGGTCCCTGCTCCGCCAGGAACTCATGGAGACATGGAGGGTGCGACTTGAGCACCCCAGGTGGGGGGAATCCACCATTGCGGCGGTGAGACCGATCATGAAGGAGTGGTTGGAGAGGGACCATGGGGACCTCTCCTACCGGATGTGCCAGATGGTTACCGGACACAGGTGTTTCGGTAAGTATCTGTGGCGCATCCACCGGGAGACGACGCCGCAGTGCCAGCACTGCGAGGATCCTGGCGAAGACACGGCGCTCCACACGTTGGTGGAGTGCCCTGCGTGGGCGAGTCAACGCCGGGATCTCGTTGCGGTCCTGGGCGTGGACGTTCTCTCGTTGGAGACCATGGTGAGGGCCGTGGTCTCCGACGGGAGCAAGTGGCACGCCGCCGCCTCTTTCTGCGAGCAGGTAATGCGCGCGAAAGAGACGGCGGAGAGGGAGCGCGAGAGAATCCTGCCCCCCGAGTTTCGCAGTCTGCGGCGAGGACGCCGCAGACTCATCTACGCCCGGGACTACCGACCTCCATGATCGGGGCCTGAGGACGGCAGTTGGCCGACTCGCCATCCTTACAGAAGCAGGCCGTGGCGGAGGCGTGTCGTGTGTGCCCTACACACGCCTGCCAACTCACCGAAGCGGGATAAAACCCGACCTCACCAGGCGAGGCCGCGGTGGCGGCCAAAATCCGCCGGCAACCCTGGGGTTATCCTTTCGAGGGCTTACCCGGGGTGCCCGGCAACGGTCACTTGGGGAGGACACCGTGCGGTTTTAGTCGAGACACGACATAACCACCCCCGCAGGCCGGCGGGGGGTATCCGAAGGGATTTCCGCACGTTAAAAAAAAAAAAAAGGGATATCTAAAAAAATAAAATACTAGCGAAAGATTAAAGTTCTTAGATCAAAATATGGTTTCTGTAAAATAAAAATTGCAGTGCAAGACAAATACACTTCTGTACCGGTTATAAAATGTATAGTAGACTTAAAGTGACTATGCATGACCTAATCTTATTTCCATTCCGTTAGAATGTTTTAGTGGGTTCTGGCAGATAAAAGTTTGAATACTTAAGTTGGCTATTCGAGAACGAGTTTGCACGGCACCTGGGGTTGCAACAGCGCCATATAAAGGCTTGCATAAAACATTTTTAGGTTATCGTTCTTAAACTGAAATGTTACATGATGTTTTATTTCTTAAAGATTCGCCTGATTTAATAAAAGTCCAGAAGGACTTCAACGAATATGGCCTGACAGTGGACGACGCTAAACAGCGGAATAGTTGCGCGTTACGGAACAAGGCGATGAAAAGAAAAATATGCCTGCTTATACGTCCTAGAAGGAGCAGGCTGCATTAAGCGTTCGTCTATGTTTATCAGTCCAATTTCATAGAGAACAAGCCTATTGTTTCCTCAGCATGGTGAGGGCCGTGGTCTCCGACGGGAGCAAGTGACACGCCGCCGCCTCTTTCTGCGAGCAGGTTATGCGCTCGAAAGAGACGGCGCAGAGGGAGCGGGAGAGAACCCTGCCCCCCGAGTTCCGCAGTCGTCGTCTCCGCTCGGGACTACCGACCTCCATGATCGGGGCCTGAGGACGGCAGTTGGCCGACTCGCCGACCTTACAGAAGCAGGCCGTGGCGGAGGCGTGTCGTGTGTGTCCTACATACACCTGCCTACTCACCGACGCGGGATAAAACCCTATCCCACCAGGCGAGGCCGCGCTGGCAGCCAAGGTCCGCCGGTAACCTTGGGGTTATCCTTCCGAGGGCTTACCCGGGGTGCCCGGCAATGGATACTTGGGCAGGCCGCCGTGCGGTTTTAGTCGATGCACGACATAACCGCCCCTGCTGGCCGGCGGGGGATATCCGAAGGGATTTCAGCAAGTAAAAAAAGGGTATATTTCCAGGGCACGTCGTAGTAGTGATGGTAAGACCGTAGGAGGACTGGCTAGAGAGGCGACACGGGAGCCTCTCATACCGGGTGACGCAGGTGATGTCTGGGAAGGGGTGCTTCGAGGACCACCTGTGTCGGATTCGGAAGGAGCCAGCATCTAAGTGCCATCACTATGATGCAAGCGGTGCAGGGCTGCACATGCTGGCGGAGTGCCCGGCTCGGGAGGTGCCGAAGCGGGCCCTCTTGGCAGCTCTCGGAGTGGGAGTCGTCTCGCTCGGCGTCTGGCTTACAGCGATTGTACGGAGCGCGAGTGCGTGGGCCGCCGCCGCCTCTTTCTGCGAGCAATAATTCTCGAGAAGGAGGCGGCGGAGCGGGTACGGGAGATACCCAGGTCTCTCGCGATATGTAGAGCCCGCAGGGCGTCCTCCATGAGCGCAGGTCTGGGGGTGACATGTGGAGCCACCTCCCTGCTGCTCCCCTTTTTCCTCGGGCAAGACGGGGACATCGTGGTTCCTGGATACATCTGAAGACCCGAGACGGCGTACAGTTTTAGTCAGTTCAAGATCGGTATAGCCCCCTCCCCGCGGGCCAGTGAAGGGTATGTTTCTAGACTATAAGCTCCTACTGAGACTTTTCTTAACGATAACCTTATGAGACTATCGGACAAAGAACTCGAAGTTAGACCCTCCTAAATAAGCGCCGTACTTTACCGCTATGCCACCGAAGCAATAATGAAATATTTGTACGTTTGTACTTATTATTTTGATATATAAATAGTAGTAGCGTACGTAACGGACTGCTGAGACGAGGTCTCGAGTTCGATCCCCAGCCGCCCCGGGCACACACCTCTGACTTTTCGTAGTTGTGTGTATTAAAAATGTTAATTACCGGTCGCTTAGAAATGTGCCCGGTAGATGACAATAGGCTCGCCCCCTATTATATTGGGACCTAAACATAAACAATACCCCTTCGGGAATACAGGCGTGAAGTTATGTTATGTTATAAATAGTAGTAGAAAATAGTATTAAAATATACTATTTAAAACGCTAAATAGTTCGAAATTTAAACTGAAAAGCAGTTAAACTTTCAGTTCAATTTTCGAAACAATTTATACGCTGTTCAGGGGCATCGATCTAATTGGTGGCTTCAAGTGATCATATCGGCGTTTCACAAATTCCATCGTCCGCCCGGAAACATCCGTTTCAATGCTATCGGATATACAATAGCAGCTCAGTTGTCACGGATATAGGCTGAGATTACCTGTATCGATGTCAAACACAGGTATTGTGTATATCGGAGGGGGCCATCTCGAAACCGGAGATGGCCCAGGGTCAGTTGCGGTGCGAGGGATATGCTTTATGGGCAACCTTACACCCTGGCGTGTGAAGACCGAGACGGGGGCGTGCGGTAGTAGTCGGTTCAAGACTGACATACCTCAGCCGCTGGTCGGCGGGGGGTATGCGAGGGGAATTTTGCATGAAAAACGAAACGAGATATTGTATATAAACACGGGATAAATACATATTTATTCGAGATTCATCATTCATCATCAACCTATTCTAGTCCACTGCTGGACATAGGTCTCCCCTGATGAGATGCCATAGAGATTCATATATCAGTCTATTTACGATTTATTATCTTTTATTACTTCGGGCCACCAACCAGGTGGACACCGAAGTCTTAAAATCACGCAAAAAAAATCAAAATCTTACACCCACTTTTTATCACTTTTCTCGACGTTTCACATGATTCTAATTAAGCAAAAAAAAATTTTGTGTCGGTCTGTCTGTTGGTCTGGATGTCTGGATGTCTGTTTACGCAATAACTCAAGAACCACTTATCCGATTTAAAAAATTATTTCGCCAATCATCTTGTTGGGTTAATGGGAAGAACTGATTAGATTTTGGGGTTTATACGTTCAAGGTTTCGGGTACCTACCATACAAATTGTCCCTAAAAATAAGTTTGGCCCGAAATTTGACAATCACTGTGTGATTTCCGCCCCACTAGATTCTCGTATATATTATCACGTAGTTCCTGTTGCAATAGAATACAAGGATTACCCATCTTGTCTCGTAGGTGTCTTATAAAGGCACCAAGGAATAGGATTAAATCATAAATAAATATTCTAGGACATTCTATACAGCGCTATTTAGACCCAAAGTAAGCTTAGCTTAAGCAGCTTACGTTCTGGGTTCATGGTTACGGATTAATATACTTAGAAACTTTTTTGTATAGTTATATATATTATATATAGAAACACCCAGACTAATACAAATATATATATTCATGAATAAAAATATTTGCACTGAGCGGGAATCGAACCCGCGACGTCCGACGTAGCAGTCGCACGCTCTACCTCTGTGCCACGGAGGTCGTCTAGACTAAAATGAATACAATAGGTATTCACTCAACATTTATGAGACCTTTGAGCACTGACTCGCTCTCTTTTATTGTAAGAGAGATTTCGACATTTATCACTATCAGTACATATTATAAAATAAAAATCCTCCGCCACGTCTGTCTGTCTGTTTGTGATAAATTCAAAAACTACTGCACCGATTTTTTTATTGTTTTCACCATGGATAGAGTGGTATTCAAGGAAGGTTTTAGTATGTAATTTGTACATACATATACTCACACCTTTTTCCCTCCGGGGTAGGCAGAGACAACAGCCCGCCATCTGCTTCTGTCCTTACATACTTCACGAGCTTCCTTCACTGTCATTAAACCTTTCATGCAAGCCCGTCGGTTTCGAGTGCTTTTGACCTGCACTTTTTTCAATATCTCATTAATTTCATCAGTGATAAGATGATCTGACTTTTCGTAGTTATGTGTGCATTAATAAATGTTAATTATCGCTCGCTTAATAATGTGCCCGGTAGATGGCAATAGGCTCGCCCCCTATTACATTGGGACCTTAACACAACTGGCGAATCGTGGGTGTGTGTTATGGGTTTATGTTAAAATGATATGTGGTAGAAATGTGTATGTTATATAGGTTTTGGTGGTGGAATTAATTCCCATTAGTAGCAGGAACGGAATCAGAATTCAAAGCGCGTGACGCCGCACGCAACAGCTAGTAAAATAATAAATTTGTCACAAATCTTTTGTTACTGCTAACGATGGCCGATATCAATGGATAATAATAACAATACCGGTTACACCCACCCACTGTGTAAAGTGGCCATTACTTCAACATAACAGTCAATAAGAAAACCAAACAGCCATAACCGTCCACTAACATTTGGTATAACACATTCGTGCAGTAGGCACTATTTATAGTTCGAAATGGCGCGAATAGACGTATTTATGAATTCTCTACAGGATATTATGGTACTTATGATTCTTAATGTGGTTCCTGAACTCGTTTCTTGCAAACAGGATGTGTAAACAAACTTGATTCTACTGCAGTTTTTAATAGGCACGTGATTTATGACTGAATTTTAAAAGCTGTATAGTTACGTTTCTTTCTGGTTGGATATGTGGGTCTGTGATGTAAGATGAGGCAAAATATAATTAAATAAAAAGAAAAAAAACAGTGTTTTTGAGCGGTTGTCTCTACTTATATTATAAAATTCTTTGTTAACGATATTCCTTCAAGTACGAGGATGGTTCTTACGGAGAAAAAAAATTAAAAAATTGCCCAAAAAAAAAAAAAGTTTACAGGTATGTTTGGGATAAATAGGTGCCACGGGCGAAGCCGCCGGGGACATCTAGTATATAATAAAATAAAAAGAAAAGAAACAGAGTTTTTGAGCGGTTGTCTCTACTAATATTATAAAAAGATTTTATGTTTGGGTTCAATCGATAAACTCTGAAACTACTGAACCGATTTCAAAAAATATTCCTCCATTAGAATGCTACATTAGCCCTGAATAACATAGGCCACCTTTTATCCCGACATTCCCATAGAATCAGAATTCTTCACGAACGAATCTGTGGGCAATTTATACGTTTTTAATATGGCAGGATCGTAGATTCTAGTGGAAAAATGTATTGTTGATGTTCTTAGTAGGTCTAGACTGTGTAGGGGTGTATGGGTCTCCACTAGGATCCTCGGGGCCAAGTCAATCTACCTGCAAGCCTTAAGCCACCTGCTTAGTGGCAGACGATGTTCCGGCGCAGGATTGCCCATCATAGATTCCAGGCTCTGAGGTGAAATTTTTCCAATAAGCGCAGTGGATCCGAAGATTACTCCAAACAAAACGAACTTACAAAATTCTCTATCCTATTAGTGATCACATCACTATGACGTGATATCCAGAATCCAGAATTTCAGTGATATCCGACAGACGGGGTGCGGTCTCGGTAGAGTAGCAAAGATGTATTAAACTCACGCTCATCAAGCTCAGGCAAAAGTGTTTTTTTTAAATATATTGTCCGTCTATTTGACTGCACCCCGCTTGATGGTGAACTGAGTTGAAGTCCAAAAAGTAGTGGCCACCATTCCAAATGCTGTGCCTAGAATGATGGTCCCGTGGTGCCTTTGACAGATGCTTTTGCACGTCTCGCTTATAGAACCCGGAATTGTAGTAAGAAGGGAATCGTACGACGAAGAATAGAATCAGAGACAGGAGGGAGAAGATCAAATCAATTGGAACAGGTCGTCAGAACACGCACCATGGTATAGGCGATAGAATACTGCCAAGGAGGATTTGTCTCTATGCAGCTGCAGAGGCTCCAGAGTATTAATCATTGGGCCTACATACATAACATAAACTCACGCCTATATCCCCGAAGAGGTAGGCAGAGGTGCTAGCACCCACATTTCGCCAGTTTATGTTTAGGTCCCAATGTAATAGGTGGCGAGCCTATTGCCATTAACCGGGCACTTATAAACCTGCGATAAATACACACATAACTTCGAAAAGCATCGAAAAGTCATTGGTGTGTGCCATGGTAAAACCTGGGATCGAACCCGAGACCTCGTCTCAGCAGTCCATGACCCATACCACTAGGCTACCGCGGCTACATACAATAAACACAAATACTTCCACCTTTGTATTTACTACTATATATACTTGCTGTTTACCGCGGTTTCAACCGCGTGGAATTATGATCCCGTTCCCGCTACCCTTCTACCCACAATCTATATAAGATATACAGTTCTAGCATGCATCATTTTGTTATCTCAAAGGGTTTTCGTTGAAAGCACCCAGGAGTCTAATTTTTTTCCGACGTCTCCAACAATTATCATTACTTGTAATCCAATGTACACCAAAACTGGACAAATTATATACTAAAATCTTTCTCGAGAACCACTCTATCCATTGGTGGAAACAGCATGAAAATTGACAAAGAGACAGACGCGGCGGAGGACTTTGTTTTATAATATATTATGTGTATCCGTAAATTCAACACCTAATTTAATGAATATAGGCAAGCAAGTGAGGTAATCGCTACGGAGTGCAATTAAATCACAGTCAAGATACTGCTCCTGTTCGCAATCAATAGATCGCTTTAAATTTTTAAAAATATAAAATAATAATTCCACAGAAGCAAGCAAATCAAGACATTCTCAGCTAACGACGAGGCTTCGCGATCAGTGAGACGGCGATCGTCCAAATTGCATTAATAAACGTGATCAAAGATTGTCGGATCGTTGCAGTCGACAGGTGAGCTCAAGTCGAGCCTCCTGCACCAGAGGTAAGATGCTGATAGCACAGTGAACATTATTTGCTGATATTTATATTATAGCTTAATATTATAATTGGCAGTTTATCAGACATTGAATTAAAATATTTATTTAACGGATTCTATGACTTCTTTTGTTTTTTTTTTCGTCTCGTCTCGTCTCGTCTCGTCTCGATCAGCCGACCCGTGCACCACCTAGAACCTCTGTTAAAGGTGCCCTGGGATTAGGAAACTCTGTTGCTCACCTGGACTAGCCGGTGAATAACACTAGTGAGAAAAAGTGTTATACATCTTGTACAAATCAAGTAATTACGGGAGTTATGCGTTAGTTAAGTTTGGTTCTTATGGTGAACAAAAAAGAATACTTTAAACTATAAAAAAAATCGCTTGTCTGTAAACCGACTATAGTTGAACGCGATAACGTCATAAGAACGCGAGGTAACGCCGCATACGTCATGTGGTAACGCCGCATACGTCATGTTTTTCGTGCATGCAGCCGGCTCCATCGATTTATAAGACGTTGTCACGTCAATAAAGGTACTTTTGTCATCACTTTTTGGTAATTTTTAGCAGCCTGTCAGCTTTCATAGCGAAATACATGTTACAATTGATTGTTAGTAATCTGTTTTACGTATAATAAGCTCAACGTATTGAAGTCTTGCAATAAGCCCACGAAATGTCGACTAATGTTTAAGTAAATACAAAAATACCAAACAATACTTTGCGATATAACCCTATAGAAGCAGGTCATTAACGATAAAATTGGTGCTGTTAGAAGTATAAATATTTTGTTTTTCATCACTATGTCCACAACGGTAAACCAGAAAATAAACTGTCATTTTGCATACGAATTAATAAATCTGACACATAATAAGCGAGGACAAAACTTCATAAAATAGTGTTGAGAACAGTTTTCACACAATAAAGTGGCTGCAGCGCTAATCGCTTTCAGTGTAGAGAGTGCTGAAAATTCTTACAACGCTTGTAGGAGTTTGTGCTAAATCAAGTTAGCGATGCAGCTCTGCAAGAATTATTCATTTCCCGCCCTCGTTCCTTTGTGAACTTTAAAAATGCTTTATACTTAACAATAATTTAATCTTTGAAAAGCATGTTTTAATATAGTATGTTCTGTTCTTCGACGTCCTTCTACGTGACTGCGTTCTCTAGTATTTGAAATATTTTTTAATAAGTAGAGTGAGTGGTAATATTTTTTATCAACCTTCATTGTATTTGCAAATGTCTTCATTGCAATTTTAAATAAAACTTTAAAAATACAATAGGAGATGTAATTGTTAATGCATGTTAACAAGAAGCATGCATGTATTACCTAGTAGTTTATTAATATTGTGCCTATCTTTTATGATTTAGTAAATAGATTTATAAAAACTTTAAATATACTTTTGTAACAATCCTAAAAGAGAAATCCTAAATATTAGTGCTTATAAGTGCTCGATTTTACTTTTTTTGTATTAATCAGCTGATCCTTGAACTCAAAGTGTATTTTAATAATATTATTTACACAGTTATACAATAAAATACATAGTGTCGCTGAGTCACGCAATGTGTGCTACAATTTTATTTTTGAAGTTGTGGGAAAGAATTCAAGCAATGTAACAAAAAGAGTAAGTTATTCGTATTTAATAACATATACATCAATGGTTTAAAGCACGTGGCGTGTTACTGCAACTGTCAATGATATACTTATCAAAATAGTCATACACTTTAAATATCTCCGTCGCTGGGTCACTGAAAATTTCAGAATATTAAGAAAGAACGTAGTGTACTGACTGATCGATCCGAAGACATACACAATGTAGATTTATCATCTTTCATCATTCTAAACGTAGTCTGTGGTTAACCATCAAGTTGATGGCGAGGCTGTCAAGTGTCTGTAGCGCGTAACGATGACATAAGATTCAAACTATAGAACTAATTAAATTTATCATATCCTTGGCACCTTTCCGGTTCGAGATAAACGTGCGTATTCTACGATAACAGACATCACACGGGCCGTATGCTTATTTACAATAACCAGACTGCATGTAATGTTTTAAATCAGATAACAAAACAAACAAAGGTTTAAGATACAATAAAATTGTTACCGAGTATAATAAAGTACTTACTTCTTCTCTGAAAGGAGGGCCGCTACATATTTTATACCATTTCTCCCAATGCGAGCTCCGTACGCATTCCCATATTTACGATGTTCTTACTAAGTAGTTTTTAAGGCTGCGATTTAAGTGGCCCTGAAAAAGAATGGCCAATTGCTTATGACTTTATTCGGGAGAGGGAGATCGAGGATTGTAAGAGGGTTTATATGTATATTTATTTACCAATACTAAACTAGCGGCACGCTATAATGGCCGTTTGTCCGCTAATAAAGTTTCGTAAAAATAAATACTAAGTTTGAAGGAGTAAATTTCTGTTCTTTATTGTAAATAGTGAGGTGCAGTTACTAGTTTACGACACAACTTGGAATTTATGTTTTTCGAGATTCAAAATTTAAAAAGCGGCCAAGTGCGAGTCGGACTCGCCCATGAAGGATTCCGTAGCAGCAAGTAACATAATAATAGAGTGATAAGACGGTGACCAGGACGTCATCGCCGCATTCTAATGCAAACCAGAATAATACTAAGAATGAAGCCGAGTCGACTGATACTGTAAATAACGTAAAAACAAAATCCAAGCGTAACTTTCATGATGATAACAGTCATAACGACTGGCAGGTAGTGAATTATCATAAGAAACCTATGAGATATCGTTATATTGGTTCGGCGGGAATATGTCGAGACAATGAGGGAAAATTTAGAGCAGCGGATAGAAATACACCGATTTTCATTACGAGAATACATAAAGATACCACAGAAAAGGATATAACAGATTACGTGTACAATAAAACGAAGGAAATTATCTCGTTAGAAAAGATATCTTTTAAGTATGAAAGGGAATATAAGGCCTATAAATTCTTTATATCGGAAAGCAAGTCGTCACTATTCCTCGATAGCGGTTTATGGCCTCAAGGAGTCATATTCAGGCGATTTGTAAATTTCAAGCACAAAATAACGAACGCCGAGACGTCGCCGCGTCGGATCCGGTCTAAGAATGTTCTTGATGGATAAAGATAACCTGTACACATTGGTTAGCTTCAATTGTAAAAATGTTAAGCGATCTGTAGACTATGTCAAGCAATTATGTCATACCTCTGATATAATAGCTTTGCAAGAAACATGGCTACTACCTAGTGATATACATTTTCTAAGTGAAATTGATAATGACTATGGCTATGTGGGGACTTCAGCTGTGGATACGACGGCGGGTATGCTTGTAGGCCGGCCGTATGGTGGAGTGGCGATATTGTGGAAGAAGAGCGTCCTACAGAACGTGTCTATAGTGCAGTGTGACAACGCTCGCGTCTGTGCCATTAAAGTAGAATTAGGACAAAGGTCGTTTTTAGTATTCAGTATTTATATGCCTACTGATTGTCACGTGAATCTACCGGAATTTACGGATTGTCTAAGCTTGGTAAGTGCTATTATCAATAATGAGCATACTGAGACGGTTTATTTACTCGGGGATTTTAACGCACATCCGGGTCAGTTATTTTTTAACGAGTTGGAAGTCTTTTGTGCAGAGGCTGAGTGGATATGTACTGATGTTGAATTACTTGGACTCTCGTCTTGTACGTATAGCTTTATAAGTGACGCGAACGGGTCTAGACGTTGGCTAGACCACTGTCTAGCTTCGGAGTCGGCTATGCAAACTGTTGTTAATGTAGAAATTAAGTACGATGTCATATGGTCGGATCACTTTCCTTTGTTTATACGTTGTAATTTAAATAGTATTAAACCGAAAATAGCATGTAATAATATCGAACCGTGTAATAAAATACGCTGGGGTCAGAGAACATCTGAACAAATCGCACTATATAATGTGTTATGTAATGAACGATTGAAATTAATAGATTTCCCGAGCGATCTAAGAAACTGCTGTGATTACACTTGCGATAGTGTGGAACATAAGTATATTATTGACAAAATGTATAACGATATTGTACAAATCTTACGCCGAGCAGCTAATGACAGTTACTCTGGTAGTAGTAGGATACCTAAGAAGAAACCTGTGGTAGGTTGGAACAGACATGTCAGTGCTGCTCACCGGGACGCCAGGTCTAAGTTCCAGTCATGGATATGGTATGGCAGACCAGGGTCGGGTCGTATTTGGAGTGAGATGCAAGAAAGCCGGAAAATCTTTAAAAGCCGGTTAAAGTGGTGTCAAAATAACAGTGATCAACTTAAAATGGACATTCTAGCAACGCATCACGCCAAACATGATTTTCATAGTTTTTGGAAGTCTACTAATAAAGTAAACAAAAGGCCGGGCTTGCCGGTGAGTGTTGGTGGCATGACTGATTCAAAAAAGATCGCTGAAATGTTTAAAAGACATTTCATGGTAAATTCACCTTTGGGGCCATCACGGTCGGGACCTGTGGGTGTGACTAGCGGGCAGAAGCTTAGGGTAAGGTTTACAGCCAAAGATGTTGGAAAGGTTATCTCTGGCATGATGCGAGGCAAGTCTCCTGGCCACGATGACTTGAGTATCGAGCATCTTAAATATGCTGGCATCCATCTTCCGAGGGTTCTGGCTATGTTCTATTCCCTATGTCTAGGACATTCATATCTACCTCCAGCTATGATGCGGACCGTGGTGGTACCGATCGTGAAAAATAAAACTGGTGATATAAGCGACAATAACAACTATAGACCCATCTCTCTGGCTACAATTATGTCTAAGGTTCTTGACAGTCTGCTTAACACTCTGATGAGTGGCTGTCTCGAGATACATGACAATCAATTCGGTTTCAAATCGGGACTCTCTACTGAAACAGCCATTCTGTGTTTGAAGCAGACTGTTAAGTACTATACTGATCGTAAAACACCTGTCTATGCTTGCTTCCTCGACCTTTCGAAGGCGTTTGACCTGGTTTCCTATGATATCCTCTGGGATAAACTTAGCGACACATCCCTGCCAAGCGAATGTATTCGTATTCTCCAATATTGGTACGGGAACCAGATCAACGTAGTTCGGTGGTCGGGCACGCTGTCTGAACCATACACGTTGGAGTGCGGGGTGAGGCAAGGGGGGCTGACCTCGCCAATGCTCTTCAACATTTATGTAAACGCACTCATCGAGAGGCTGAGCAGCATCCATGTCGGATGTCACGTTGGTGGAGTTTGTGTGAACAACATTAGCTATGCGGACGACATGGTGCTGCTGAGCGCCTCGGTTTGTGGTCTGACTAAGCTGCTCGGTATTTGTGAGGATTATGCTCTCAGTCATGGCCTGGTCTATAACACTAAGAAAAGTGAGTGTATGGTTTTTCGGGCCAGAGGTAAGTGTCCAGATAGTATCCCTAGCATAAAATTAGACAATATACCGCTAAAAAGGGTTGACACCTTCAAATACCTTGGTCATCTGGTAACCTCTGACCTGAAAGATGATACAGACATGGAGCGGGAACGTAGGGCGTTGTCTGTTAGAGCGAACATGATAGCGCGCAGGTTCGCACGATGCTCGGCGGAGGTTAAGAACACTCTTTTCAGAGCGTATTGCACCTCATTCTATTCGAGCGCACTGTGGGCTAACTATACTCAAAGGCAGTACAGCGCCCTACGAATTCAATACAACAATGCCTACAGGGTGTTGTTGGGGCTGCCGCGGTACTGCAGTGCGTCGGGGATGTTCGCTGAATCACGCATTGATTGCTTCTATGCGACGATGCGGAAACGGTGCACATCCTTGGTGCGCAGGGTCCGCGCCAGCTCCAACACCATCCTGAGGATGATGGCTGAGAGGTTCGACTGTCATTACATTAACCATTGCTGTATGATTAATGTAGTGACTATAAAATAAATAGTCACAACACCAACATATCATCGATCTTATTATTTACAAATCTTATTATTTATTTCAATGCAAATTTTAACCATTAATTATTTTATTTTAATCTTATTTGAATATTATCATAATTACATTTATTCAACTATGCTGACATTGATTTATCATTTAATTTTTTATTTTTATTTTTCTGACATATGTTATTAATTGAGATTGTGTGTTGTGTTGTATTATTATTCATTATGTATTATATTTTTAATTTATTTTTAATGTAATGATAGTGTATGATCCAAATGTTGATCGAAATAAATTGATTGATTGATTGATTGATTGAATAATGCTTTTTTTCTAATTTTATATTTAAGTCGATTGAATGAAAGGTAAATTGCGTTTTACGATTTATGACGTATTAAAAAAAAACTACTTACTAGATCTCGTTCAAACCAATTTTCGGTGGAAGTTTACATGGTAATGTACATCATATATTTTTTTTTAGTTTTATCATTCTCTTATTTTAGAAGTTACAGGGGGGGACACACACATTTTACCACTTTGGAAGTGTATCTCGCGCAAACCATTCAGTTTATAGAAAAATGATAATAGAAACCTCAATATCATTTTTGAAGACCTATCCATAGATATTCCACATGTATGGGTTTGATGAAAAAAAAAAAAAAATTAAGTTTCAGTTCTATAAGTATGGGGAGCCACCAAAATTTATGGTTTTTTTTCTATTTTTGTTTGAAAATCTAAATGCGGTTCCCAGAATACATCTACCTACCAAGTTTCAACAGCATAGTTCTTATAGCTCCGGAAAAAAATGGCTGTGACATACGGACGGACAGACAGACAGACATGACGAATCTATAAGGGTTCCGTTTTTTGCCATTTGGCAACGGAACCCTAAAAAATGAATCAAATATCCAAAAACTATAGATGTGACTCGCATTTGATTTGATTTTTTTTCTATTTTTATTGACATTTCACATCAATATTTTAACTTGTCAAAACGGCCATCATAGTGTGCCGCTAGTATCGTAAAGAATATAGTAGAAACTAACTAACTATAGTAGAAACTATAGTAGAAACGTTTACTGTAACGTACGTAAGTACGTTTAATGTAAAAAAAAATAATCTGCTGGTTTGCTGATATCCGTGTTGGTATATCATATTTGTAGATATACAAAACAGAACTGCTACATAGGAAGCAGTTGCCTGTGCGTAAAAATACTTGTAGTATAAAAGACAACACTCACACAGTGCCGACAATCTCCTCACTCCTCTAAAATGCTCTGGTGACCTTCACCAACAAACACAACACTATGTAAGTACTATTCTAAGAGTTATCCCAGTCTATGGATACGACAAGATATTATAGGAACCATAAAATAAAAAGAAAAGTTTTCAAAATGAAATCGACTCCCCGAAATGGAAATGTAGTATTAATCTTAATCCTTTTAAGTTAATATGTATATGTGTTAAAACGCAACGCTAAAACGGCGAAGCAGTCTTGCTCGAGATTTGGCATACATAAACGGTGACGCGGAGTAACGGAGTAACGATAATACAAACATAGTGTTTATAGGTGTAAAGTAGTTTATGATTAAGTCACGAAAAGGTTCAGTCGTTCGATGAATTAGAATTTAACAAATCTCTAATCTTATCAATGTTTTCTATCTACGCTTTCTTTAAAACTGTAAATATAATAGTTCCTAAGTATACATCCCAACCCAAAAAAAATATGGCCGTCCTTCTTAATACAAATTGACGTATTGATGATTGATAAGCAAACGGTGGCATGTGAAGGCTTTTAGTTCTCTAATTTACAGTTTATCTGGAGTTTCGAGATTATTCATAGCCCGTTGATTTAATTTACTTATGAACGAATTGTAGAAGAAAGAAAATGGGTGGGGAACCAATTTTCTATAACTATAAAAACTATAGATTTAGATCAGAAAAAGAGAACATTAAGACAGGACTTGAACCCACGACAAGTCCCTTGCAGGGGGAATGCTCTGACCAACTGACCTACCTAGATAGGTCCCAGGAAAAGTAAGCATATTAATTGCTTAAAAATTTCATTGTATAAATACTATGTTCGACTTTGTAGTCTAGTGAGTGTTAGATCTCCCTCTCACTTAATATATTATAGGTAAGTAGCAATATGCTGTAGTATGGTTTATAAGAGATTTAAAGACTTTCCCTTCCTTCATTGTCTTCCTATTCTCTTCTTTTCTCTACCTCTCCCTCTGTACAATTTGCAATCTCAGGTAGCTCTCGTGTACTAACTAAATAAGCTGGTTAGCTGGGTACTTGTTTGCTACTTAGTACTATAGAATCACTTCAATTTTCGTAATTGTTTCCATAAATGCTTGCTGGTTTTGAGTACTCTAGACCTGGCTTTTCCTTAAAACGTCCTCGATCTGATTAACATACGTACGCTTAGGTTGACCTTCACAGAGCTTCCCATTCACCCATATCTCATGAGTCTGTTCAATTTTCTTTCGTCCATCCTCTCTACACGTCCGAACCATCCAAGCATCCTTTTATATATAAGGTCACTATACATTCAACCATAACACAACATTTACTTATCACGCTGTTCTTCACTCGGTCCATGAACGTCACTCCCAGCTATTATATACTTCTCAGATTTTTCGTGAAGAGAAACAATAATTGTTAGGACTACTTTTCCAACTTCAGTACAAACAATGTACATAGACGTCATTAACTTTTAACAATACCCTCTGTTATCTAAATTGTTGCTGAAACAGGTATGTTCAAAAACTTTGCTCATTCCTCGAATTGCGAGTAAACTTTTCGACTATTCTTCACAAGAGCTTTTAAAACCACCTTTAAGCTGAAGAAAAGTGCATAGTGGCTCTAATTGAATTTGGTCGTAACTGTTCTGATACAATTATCCAATACCCGTGTTGCGGCATCCTCCACTGGCCACTTATTTAGACGCTCCCGTTAAAATAGATCAAGTTTTCATTTACGCCCGTTTTAATTAAAAGCCTCTGTTTAGTCGATATGGGTTATTGTGGTGCCTCGGTTCAACTGTTTTAGTTGCGCTTAACATTTTGGTTGACAGTAGAATGTGGTTGCGCATTTAATATACGGTAGGGAATTTTAGACATTCGTCGTAAAATTAACCCTATTGTGGCTTAATTTACGTTCTCGTGTAATTTTACTATGCCAGGGGTTATATAAAATTTGGTAAAGCAATAACTATTATTAAATTTTGATACAAAGAAAGTTCAACCAACTGACATCAATTCCACAAAAGATATTTGTTTTCTCGAGTAAGGTTAAAAAGGTATAGCGCTTTTATGAAAGAATTTGTGAGTATTACAACTATAAATCGAACAGTCAGGGTCACGTGCCTGTAACCCGACGTTGAATAGTCCCAGGTATAGATCATTCCGGAGTCACATTTCAGCACCTGACAGCATTAGCTGTGCATGGATGTCTTTGTTCTGGGTTCTAACTGCACTGTTTGGGCGTGCGGAACCTGTGATGGGATGAATGGCGGGCTGAGTTGTGAATGTTATAATATGTCTAAATGTATACCTTAAGGTTATGTTGTTAAATATTCTCAAAATTATTGTTTTATTGTTGGAATGTTGTGAAATTACTTAATCTTTTAGCGTGCGGTATTCTTCTTGGTACTTAGGTTTATTTGTAGGAATTATGTTTGTTTTTGAAATATATAGGGAGCGATATTGCCTGACGACGTCAGGTGGCATACATGGGGTAACGCTGAAAATCAGTACTTAGGGAGTTGATACTCACCTCAGTGTATGCTGAGTGTCCACCCTTATTGCGGACATGGCTTACATAATGTTTATATTGTTTCCATTGTGATTTTGAGAGATTTAATATCCATTTAACACGTGTTATAAATTGCCAAGTGTTATATTTCATTAATTAGCATAAACATATATCAACCAGTACTACCTAATTGTATTAGGTAGTAAATACTGTATTTAATATTAAACAGTAATTCATTTGACTAAACGTGCCGAACCAATGGGTTCGGCCAATTGAGTTCTACCTAATTTTATTATGTTGTAAACACTGTATTAAATATTAATGAGTAATTCATTTGACTATACGTGCCGAACCAATGGGGTCGGCCAATTAAGTAATTTCATCATGTTGCATTCAATGTTAAAGAGTAAGGTTTTGACTAAAGGCGCAAAACCAATGTAGGCAGTAATTTTAAGGACAAGAGTACTTTTTCCTGAGGGCTGGCCGAGAGCAGACGTTTGCAAATTGTATTAGTGTGTAATGTTTGAATTAATAAACTACAGTATATGAAGCAAGTTCTTTCCTTTATAATCCCAACACAAGTAACATGACACGTTGTCGAACTGTCAAGACGTATTAGGCGGTTGACAGATAAATCTACTGCTAGGCTGGTATACTTTAGTTACTTCCATAGTCTGATGTCCTATGGAATACTGCTTTGGGGGAATGCAGCAGATTTAGAAACTATCTTTATAAAGATTTAGATCGGAAAAAGAGAACATCTAGGACGGGACTTGAACCCGCGACCAGTCCCTTACAGGGGGAATGCTCTGACCAACTGAGCCACCTAGACACGTCCCAGATATTCGAAATTCTCCAATACATTAATACGTCTTAAGGCGACTATCTTTATATTACAAAAAGGGGCAATTCGTGCCATTAATTGTTTAGGTAAAAGAGATTCTCTTAGGGAACGATTCAAAAATATTAAGATTTTAACTGTAGCTTCCCAATATATATTCGAGAACATCCTGTATGTCAGGAAAAATATATCCAATTTTACAAAAGTAAGTGACATTACAGACAGAAATCTGCGCAATAAAAATAAACTGATCCTTCTATGTTATCGGCTCAGCAAAGTTAGTGATTCTTTTAGGGGGGAAGGTATACGCTTTTATAATCAATTACCTGAATCGGTCCTTGGTATGCCTGACAATAAATTTAAAATCTTTGTTAAGACCACCTTATGTAAAAAAGCATACTATAGTACAGATGATTACCTTTTTTTTTTTTATCGTTCGGAAATCCTTTCGGATACCCCCCCCCCCCGTGTGCCATCGGGGGCAGTTATGTCGGGCTTGAACCGACTAAAACCGCACGCCGTCACGGGTCTACAGACGCCGGGGTGTAAGGTTGCCCATAGAGCATATCCCTCGCACCCCGACTGACCCTGGGCCATCTCCGGTTTCGAGATGGCCCCCTCGGGTTCGAGATGGCCCCCTCGGGGTCAAAGACAAAAATGTCTGGCTTGAGCATGGTGCAGGCCCCTCTTAATGCTACAACTACAGCATAATATTGTAGTAGGCAACCTTTTTTTATCATATTTTAACTTTATTAAATTATAAGCCGACCGAGCTAAGAGCATCTGTGAGCCCCAACACCTTAAAAACGAGTTACGCCACCTGGACTCGGCCTTCCAAGCCAATGGATTCTCTGCCCGGGAGATACAAAGAGCTCTTCATCCGAGGAAATCTTCTCTTACGAACCAGGATGAGGAGAAACCTGCCCCTCTAGGGAAGGCCTTTTTGCCATACATTTATGGTACAACGGATCGTATCGGGAGACTGCTAGAAGCTTACAACATTAAGCCTATTTTCAAGCCCACGACGCAGTTACGTAATCTTCACCGTTCAGTCAAGGACCCTCGTGACCCACTATCTTCGGCTGGAGTTTACCGAATCCCCTGCTCGTGTGGCTCGGTATACGTGGGCACTACTCAAAGAAGCGTCAAGACCCGCCTTTCAGAACATGAACGAAATTGCCGCCTCGGCCACTTCGACAAGTCAGCGGTTGCGGAACACACCCAGGAGGATGGTAATCATACCATCAAATTTCAGAACACGAAGGTTCTAGCCACGACTTCACAATTCTTCCCACGGCTATGTCGAGAAGCCATCGAAATATTCAAGCATCCCAATAATTTTAATAGAAAAAACGAAGGTTTTCATCTCCAAAAAGATTGGTATCCAGCACTGAGAGCCGCGCGTCATCACAATTCAAACATGAAGAAGCCGCCACCATCCCCGGTATCCCCTTGCTTAGCCTCGACCAAGCAGTATCGAGCGCATCGGCTGCGCAGCTCTCAACCAATCAGGAGCGATCACGTTGTTTAGCCCCTCCGATTGCACCTATAAATACGCCAGTGACTCGGGCCTTTACATCAGTCGCACCGAGTTCGCCGCCGAGGAAGGTTCTCCGCACTCGACGGCGTCCCGACGTGTACCACTGAAGATGTCGACCGCAGTGATCGACGAAACGTCTGGAACACAAGTTTCCGATGGACCACGGCCAAACAGCCCGGAAGCAGTATATTCTACATTTATTAAATCATTTTAACGTTTAACTTAGGTAAATTTTTTATTTTGACTTTTTTTTTATATACCTTTATTTATCTTGACACGAGACAAAAATTTGCATTCGTCCATATTTAGTCTTAAGAAATCACAATTTATAATATGACGTCTCGAAAATGCCGCAGTGGAGTTTCGTTTCTTCTCCACTAGGGCCTAGGAAGCGGTGGTAAACTTAGTTTTAAGCAGATTTTGACGTCAAAAAGATGTAATTACGTTGCACTATTTAGAAAAATAAAGACTTTGACTTTGACAATGTTGCCATACTTGACAATTTTGTTATACGTAAAAATGTCATACGTATGCTCAGGTGGCGGCGACCACAGATACATAATATATTTGTCGCGCCTCTCGGTCAAGGTTGTTACGAGCCTTCGCCGCCAGAGTAGCTTTGTTTTTATTTTTATGTTGTTAATTTTATTGTATTTGTACCTAATCCATAATGAAAACACTTTTCTTTCTTTTTTCTTAAAAGTACCAGTGCAAAGTAGCAGTCAAAGTTCCTCTAGCTTACAAATTCTGTATAAGAAAAACTTCGAGTTTGGAGAATACAAAAAAGTATGAAAAGTAAGAAAAAAATAGGTAGTAACGTGACGTTTTGAAATATCATACCAAGTGTAGAGGTAGATTTAATTTATTAATTGAGCCTTTTTGAGGCCCTTGGTGTATCTGGATTAACCCAAAACGCTTTTAGAATGATGTCACTACATAATAATCCAATTAAGCATTTCATCTATACTATTACAAAATTGTAAATTACCTACTTGTCTGTACATTGGACATATTAAAAAAAACTTGGGTTATGTTAAATTAACGATTCTGAACACACAAAAATTTTTTTTGAAATTTTTGTCGGTTTGTCTGTTTGATTGCGATGGACACAAAAAATTCTGAACGGATTATATTGTGATATTTTCTATTAGAACGGTCTTGGGCAGACCTAAAATTTGCCGTATTTTTGATTGCAATGGGTTAGTAGAACCGGAGATAGGACTCAAAAAAAAACCGACCTCAGCGTGGGCGGGGCCGCGAGTATCAGCTTGTATTTTATAAAACTCCATTAAGAGGTATTCTAACTAACCATATAAAATAGAGCTTTTTAAGCCCTTGTGTAAGTGTACCTTAGCGTACTATATTTAGAGTTTGTATTTCATGTTTCATCCAACTGTCGAAACTCGACTCGACATGTTCTAATCTTCGTGTGAAGGCAGCCGTGAAATGGGTCACTATTTACTAAATTGAAATGGTTGGTTTTACTTATGTTTCTCTGCTGAAGAAAGGTAAAGGAAAGGAAATGTATTTGGGAATATATCATTAAACATTATAAAAGAAACTCGTTGGTACGGTAGAGGGTAATGCTCTGGCCCCAAATTATATGGGACGAGCAATTCATTTGGGGAAATATGAATGTATAATATCGTCGATCTTTTTAGGGTTCCGTTGCCAAATGACAAAAAACGGAATCCTTATAGATTCGTCATGTCTGTCTGTCCGTCCGTATGTCACAGCCACTTTTTTCCGAAACTATAAGTGCTATGCTGTTGAAACTTGGTAAGTAGATGTATTCTGTGAACCGCATTAGGATTTTCACACAAAAATAAAAAAAAAAAACAAAAAATTTGGGGGGTTCCCCATACTTAGAACTGAAACTCAAAAATATTTTTTTCATCAAACCTATGGATCGTCTATGGATAGTCCTCAAAAATGATATTGAGGTTTCTAATATCATTTTTTTCTAAACTGAGCAGTTTGTGCGAGAGACACTTCCAAAGTGGTAAAATGTGTGCCCCCCCCCCTCCCCCTGGAACTTCTAAAATAAGAGAATGATAAAACTAAAAAAATATATGATGTTGATTACCATGTAAACTTCCACCGAAAATTGGTTTGAACGAGATCTAATAAGTAGTTTTTTTTACGTCATAAATCGTACACCGCAATTTAACTTTCATTCAATCAAATCAAATATAAGAATTAAGTCAATATAAAAAATAAGTCCGACTCGCACTTGACCGCTTTTTTCTCTTAAAACATAAATTATGTTTTAGTATTACCCATGGAGTACCTATATAACCAAACTAGTATTACCTAATGGTATTGTTTTTGCAGTTATAATTTTAGTACTTTTAATTACTAATCCTGTGATGTTAATGAATAATTTTAATTAATGAAATTCATTCTCTCAACAGAACTGACAATTACAAAGTTACCAATTATAACTAATTATTAATTACGAAAACATTTACACAGGAAACTGACTTGTGTAGCGGAACTTTGAATTGTTATCAGTAACGCGCGGGCTCGAATACTTTCTCGCTCGCACACTACCTGTCCCGCTCGACGGTCGGCACGACGGAACGGACCGAGCATCAATGATCGCCGCGCGCGCAGGCCTTATAAGCGGCGCGCGGCCGTTAAAATAATCACTTCTTAGCTAGTGGTCTAGCTTGAGAGACGGCCTCTGCTATCCTCAAGTGACACCGAAGTGGGTACGGGGTGAGACAGCCGCTGCGTCCACCCTTAAGCTCATCCTATTGTATGTTTATGGTAACTAGGGTAACGCATAAGTATCATATTGTTTGTAAGTTTACTGAATATACCATTTGTGGTTCCATCTGGCGTCTCATTCAACCCTTCATCTGGCGCCCAACGTAAATGAGTAAACAAAAATCAACTTCTAAGGAAGAAAAACACGAAGAAGAAGAGCGCCAAACACAAATGGCTGTACAGTTTACGTTCGAACAATTCCTTGAAGATTTGAGAGAAATATTTACAAAATTAAGATACTATAAACTAAGAGCAAACAGAAGCAAATGCAAATTTGCATGTGAATCCATTAAATATCTGGGACATGTGATTACACCAGAGGGAATAAAAACAGACCCCGATAAAATCAAAGCAATAAGTGAGCTGGCAACACCTAAGACTTTGAAACAGTTAATTTCATTCTTGCAAACAGCATCTTGGTATCGCCGGTTCATTCGTAATTTTGCAGAAGTGGCCAGACCGTTGACCAATTTAACAAAGAAGAATGTGATTTGGCAATGGGAAGAACCTCAGATAAATGCATTCAATAGTCTGAAGGAAGCCTTAACTACAGCGCCTGTACTAAGACAAATGGATATCAATTTACCATACATCATTAAAACTGATGCCAGTAACTACGCTATTGGAGCAGCTTTAGTGCAGGGGGAGGGCGACAAAGAGCACCCAGTCGAATACGCTAGTAGACTTCTTTCACCAGCCGAACGCAACTACACAGTTACGGAAAAAGAGGCCTTAGCAATTGTGTGGGCCGTAACTAAATTTAGAGGCTATATAGAAGGCACTAAGTTTCTAACGATAACTGATCATCAGCCATTGAAATGGTTATTGAATTTGAAATCTCCTACTGGTCGCCTTGCCAGATGGGCATTGCAATTACAACCTTACGAGTTTGATATTAAATACACTCCAGGAAGAACAAATGTGTTGGCTGACAGTCTTTCACGGCCGCCATGCGATGATCACACTGAAAAATGCGAAATTTGTCTGGTTGAAGTTGACTTTCCAAGGCGGGAAGAAAAGAATATCCGAGATGAACAGTTAAAAGATGAAGCACTAAAATCTATTATTCAAATCCTTGAGAATAAAAAAGACTCAGAAGAGTATAATCAATCGTCGAAACGAGGTTACCTTCTTCATAAGGGAGTATTATATCCATTTACTCCAGATCAAGAAGACGACAACGCTAAATTAGTTGTACCATGCCACGAAGTACTTAATATATTAAAACAGTTTCACGATTCACCAACAAGTGGTCATTATGGAGTAGATAGAACTATAAAACGTATCGAAAAGAACTTTTATTGGAAGAGTTTAAGAAAAGATGTAAAGAAGTATGTGAAATGTTGTTTGGAATGTCAAAGATACAAACCATCAATCCAGAAACCAGCAGGGTTATTTCAATCAACCGCAATTTATCAACGCTTTGAAGTTTTATCCATAGACCTGTTCGGACCACTACCTAAAGGCCCAAAAGGCGAAAAATGGATATTGATTGTTGAAGATACTACATCACGCTGGGTAGAAATATTTGCACTCAATGAAGCAACAGCTCAACAATGTGCAATAGTACTCTTGAATGAAATATTTTTACGTTATGGGCTTCCACGAAAAATAACTAGTGATAACGGAACAAAGTTCATATCGGCAGTGTTGCAACAACTTACCTTTTGCTTAGATATTCAGCAGATACTTAGTCCTGTTTATCACCCAGAACCTAATGTAGTTGAAAGGAAAAACAGAGATTTAAAAATTCAAATCGGCATTATGGTCCGGGAAAATCATAGCAACTGGCCCGAGACCTTACCTGCAATTCGTTTTGCTATGAATTCAGCTTTCAACCAAAGTACAGGATTCACACCAGCCTACTTAACTTTTGGAAGAAAATTGAGAACGCCATTTGAAATAACACATAATTTGAGTGAAATTGTTCAGTCGGAAAATTTTATACCAGAAATCACGCCTTACTTAAAGAACCTGGTAATAACCCTTGACACTGCAAAAGAAAACATAGAAGCTATGCAAGATAACAATAGAGCCAATTCTAACAGTAAACGAAGACCTGATCCAGGCTATGTTGTGGGAGATTTAGTTTTGGTTGAGACTCACCCAATAAGTCGGCAAGACAGTGGATTTTCTGCCAAACTGGCACCCCGTAGAGATGGCCCTTACATAATCAATAAAAAGATTGGAAGTTCAATTTACGAGATTGCTAATGTCAACGAACCAGACAAACCTATGGGCAAATATCATACTTCTGCCATAACTCGATTTGAAAAACGAGATAACGAAAGTCCAGAACCAGTATTACCGATAAGACGAAGAGGACGACCAAAGAAAAATTAATCCAGTCTAGTTCCTGGTACTCTCACGGGACGTCATCGAGTACCAGAGGGGGAGATTGTAGCGGAACTTTGAATTGTTATCAGTAACGCGCGGGCTCCAATACTTTCTCGCTCGCACACTACCTGTCCCGCTCGACGGTCGGCACGACGGAACGGACCGAGCATCAACGATCGCCGCGCGCGCAGGCCTTATAAGCGGCGCGCGGCCGTTAAAATAATCACTTCTTAGCTAGTGGTCTAGCTTGAGAGACGGCCTCTGCTATCCTCAAGTGACACCGAAGTGGGTACGGGGTGAGACAGCCGCTGCGTCCACCCTTAAGCTCATCCTATTGTATGTTTATGGTAACTAGGGTAACGCATAAGTATCATATTGTTTTGTAAGTTTACTGAATATACCATTTGTGGTTCCATCTGGCGTCTCATTCAACCCTTCACTTGTAATTAAACCATTTTTTACTTTATCAAGATACAAAATACGATAAGATATTCTTCTAAGTGGTCATCATGATCTAAGAACTCTTGCTTAGTAAGCTTACTGATTCAGAACTAAGGGGTGTGGGCAATATTCATGTTTGTTCCCGATCGACGCAGAAACTACTGAACGAATTTAATGCGGTTGACAAAAACGCATCTCATTATTTTCTTATATTTGTGTTGCCTCTGTGGCGTAGCGGTAGTACATTCGACTGCTACGACAGGGGGCGCGGGTTCGATTCCCGCTCAGTGCAAATATTTGTATGCATGAATATGTATATTTGCATTGGTCTGGGTGTTTCTATGTATAATATGTATGTATTTACAAAAAAAAAGTATATAAGTATGTTTATCCGCATTCTGGAAACCATAACACAAGCTAGTTAAACTATGCTTACTTTGGGTCTAAAAAGTGCTGTGTAAAATGTCGTAGAATATTTATTTATTTATTTATACCTATTAAATTTTATATTAGCGAAGACAACTATATTTAAAAAAAAATTGGTTCAGATTTTTGTACGCTTCTGTACACAACTTTGGCGCCACTCTTTGCTGATTTCATAGCAACAGAGTATATTAAATTAATGTTATACTAGCTGTCCCCCGCGGCTTCGCCCGTGGCATACTTCGCCCCGTGACATCTATTTATCTCAAACATTAACTTAAACTTTTTTTTTCAGGCCATTTTTAAAAAAATTCTCTCCGTTGGAACCATCCTCGTACTTCAAGGCATATTATAAAAAAAGAATTAGCGAAATCGGTTCAGCTGCTCTCGAGATTTGCGCTTAGCAACACATTCAGCGATTCATTTTTATATTATAAAGAAGATGAGATCATCAGCTGTCATCTGTAAAGTAGTAGACTGATGCCAACATTAAAATCAACGAATTTTATAAAAATTCTTGGAAATTTACTCATTAATTGTTTAAAATAGAGTGATAAGTGTGTTGGAGGTTGATTCAGGTAAGTAACTAGATTTATTTTACATATTATACCGTTTATTGAGTTTTTTTTTATATACCACTCAGGTGGCAGACAAGCTCACGCTGGGATGGGAAGCGGTTACGAGCCTATTGCCATCTACCGTTCACATTACTAAGCGAGCGAGCTAATAAGTGCGTTGCCCTCAGATCACTGTGGTAAACACAAATAGTATCCTTTTCCAAGGGAAAGAATAATCAAACTAAAGAGAAAATTATGTGCAGGCCCATAACCTCTTACAAAATTAGAGAATTCAAAAACGTGTTAGAGAACAGGCTGAATTGTGTAATTTACCTAGGTAATAATCCTGAGGTTCATTACTATAGTTTATTTAGTACATTAACTGATGCTTTTTCACATACATTCAAACAAAAATGTAAAAAGCACAGTAATAAATCTAAATTCTGTGAATGGGCTACTGTAGGCATATATAAAAGTAGACGAACACTTTTCGATTTATACGCCCAAAAACAGTACAGACTTGACCGTCGTTTCATTGAGTATGTCAAAAATTACTCTAAGGTATTCAAAAAAGTATGTAGACAAGCGAAGGCCATTCATATTAAAAGGAAAATAATTGAGGCTCCCAATAAAATGAAAGAAACTTGGAAAGTAATTAACAAAGAGTCTGGTAAATGTAAAATGAAGGATACTGTTACTAAAATTAAATTAGAAAACAAGAATATAACCTCTCCGAAGGATATTGTAAATGCTTTTGAAGATTATTTTACCAATATTCCATTGCAACTCACTTCCTCTATTAACTCTAGTGCTAACAGTGCTGTGGCCCTTGTTGAGAGTAATATTAGTTCTTCTAAATTTAACTTCAAACATATTGATCCCAATGACATTTTAAAAGCATTTAAAAATCTAAAAATAAAAATGTCTGAGGATTATTGGGGCATATCAGTTAGTTTAATTAGTCATATAATTAATATCATTGCACCTGATCTAGCACTCATATTTAATGAATGTATAGATGGAGGCACATTTCCTAATTTAATGAAACACAGTAAACTAATACCATTATTTAAGAAAGTATCTAAGTCGGAACTTGGAAACTACCGCCCCATCTCTATTTTGCCAGCCCTGAGTAAGGTGCTTGAGAGAGTGATGTTCAATCAGATGCAACTGTACTTCAAGACCAACAATCTTTTGAATAGCCAACAATATGGCTTTACTGGCGGGAAATCTACCACCGATGCGGGAGTGGCTCTAGTCAGAATAATTTATGGCACTTGGGAGGGATCGCAGGATGCTATTGGGGTATTCTGTGATCTTTCTAAAGCGTTTGATTGTGTTGACCATCAAACACTCTTGCTCAAGCTACGTCGATATGGTTTTGAGGAGAAATCAATAGAACTATTAAAGTCATACTTAACAGATAGGCTTCAGACTGTTGTTGTGAATAACGTCAAGTCAAACGGATCAAACATCAAAATAGGCGTACCACAGGGATCAGTCCTAGGACCTTTTCTCTTTTGGTGTATATTAATGACCTGCCTTATACGATCGAGGCTCAAGCTGGAATAGTATTGTTTGCAGATGATACATCGCTGATATTCAAAGTAGATCGGCGTAGTACAGATGCGAGTAATATTAATAATATTTTGAACGCCATTTCAAATTGGTTTTATGCAAACAACCTATTGTTGAATGCAGAAAATACCAAATGCCTTAAGTTTACACTGCCTAATGTGAGGCAAGCACACGTTAATGTCGTGCTGGAGAGGCAAAGGTTGGAATTTGTAAATAGCACTACTTTTCTAGGCATAACACTAGATTCGAAATTGCAATGGGGTGACCATATCACTATTTTGGCCAATAAACTCAGTTCTGCTGCTTAAGCTGTCAGACGGATTAGGCAGTTGACAGATGAACCTACTGCTAGGCCGGTATATTTTAGTTACTTTCATAGTCTGATGACTTATGGAATACTACTTTGGGGGAATGCAGCAGATTTAGAAACTATATTTATTCATTTAAATTTTTAAGCATTTTGTATGCTTACTTTTTATTGTAAGGGACTGGTCGCGGGTTCCAGTCCCGTCCTAGATGTTCTCTTTTTCCGATCTAAATCTTTAGATCGGAAAAAGTTATACTACATTTTTACTATATTTATACTACAAAAGAGTAGCCGTTCGTGCCATTTATTGTTTAGGCAAGAGAGATTCTCTTAGGGAACGATTTAAAAAGACTAATATTTTAACTGTAGCTTCCCAATATATATTCGAGAACATACTGTATGTCAGGAAAAATATATCCAATTTTACAAAAGTAAGTGACATTACAGACAGAAATCTGCGTAATAAAAATAAACTGATCCTTCCATGTTATCGGCTTAGCAAAGTTAGTGACTCTTTTAGGGGGGAAGGTATACGCTTTTATAAGAAATTGCCTGAATCGGTCCTTGGTATGCCTGACAATAAATTTAAAACCTTTGTTAAGACCACCTTATGTAAAAAAGCATACTATAGGACAGATGATTACCTTAAAGACAAAAATGTCTGGTTTGAGCATGGTGCAGGCTCCTCCTGAAATGCTAAAATGTTACAACTACAGCATAATATTGTAGTAGGCACGCGACCTTTTTTACCAATTTTTAACTTTATTTGAACGTTTAACTTGGGTTAAATTTTATTATAACTTTTTTTTATATACCTTTATTTATCTTGACACGAGACAAAAATGTACATTCGTCCATATTTAGTCTTAAGAAATCACTATTATAAGCTGACGTCTCGAAAATGCCGCAGTGGAGTTTGTTGCACCGTTTCTTCTCCACTAGCGCCTAGGAAGCGGTGGTAAACTTAGTATTAAGCAGTTTTTGACGTCAAAAAGATGTAATTAGAAAGAAAGAAAGAAGAAAGAAAGAAAAATGCGTTTATTTTGGCTTACTGCAGCACACAAAACAGTTCAACTTATAATATAACTATTCCATGACAACATTTTAAATGTTACATATATTTATATTTTGCATTTTTAAGACCATCTTTATATTATATTAATTCCATTTTGTAATTGGCAACACTGACCATCATTCACTCTGCAGCCATTACGTAATCTATGATATAGAATTATGATATCATACCTAATCCATGACTCAACAATTGCACTATTTTGAAAAATAAAGACTTTGACTTTGACTTTGAGCGATAATCAACATTTTTTAATAAACACATAACTACGAAAAGTCAGAGGTGTGTGTTTGGGGCGACTGGGGATCGAACTCGAGACCTCGTATCGGCAGTCTTACTTATGTTGATAATAATTGAGAGGGTAGTTCAACCAAGGACGAGCTTACCCATTCGTCCTAATAAGTATAAAAAAATTAAAACATGGATTTAACTCCTTTTTGTAAACTAAAAGTAAAGTAAGTGTTGAAAATCCTAACCATGTTTCATGACGTTCAAATTTAGAAGTGTGGTTTCAACAAGTTAATTTAAAAGTGTTAGCTGTCATTCTTACCTAATGTCCAGTTTTCTAACATATGCTAAGTTGCTAGAGTTTGGAGTGGGTTATAGCATAATAACCAGGGTTTACTCGTTACAGAGCGTTATAAAGCGGCGATAGCCCAGGGGTGTACGCAACGAACTGCCGAGACGAGGTCTCAAGTTCGATCCCCCGTCGCCCCGGGCATACACGTCTGACTTTTCGTAGTTTTGTGTGTATTAAAAATGTTGATTATCGCTCGCTTAGTAATGTGCCCAGTAGATGGCAATAGGTTCGCCTCCTATTACATTGGGACCTAAACATTACTGGCGAATCGTGGGTGTGTATTACCTCTACCTACCCTTTCAGGGATACAGGCGTGAAGTTATGTTATGTTACTCGTTATTTCTCGGTCTCAAGTCAATCGCATTAGAAACTAAGCCACCGCCCTTTTAGACTTTTTGAAGTCTATTATTCAATTTTATATTCTATAATTCTAGGATTATGCGCTGTAACCATCTAACGGCAAAAATTAATTACCAAGGGCGACTGCACAGTTTTGAACCTATTAAGCTTGTTTTCAAAGTAAAGCGGCGCGGTGTGAAACCAAAATGAAAATCGTTTATTCCGCGATGAAAAATAGATTGCGCAGAGTAATATTACTTTGTATGCAGTAAATAGGACGGGCAAAGAAGGTAAATAGAATATTGAAATAGTTGGTAACGGGATGCCAGCATGAAAAAAGTTATTAGTGTGGGAGATTTTTCGGCTTGTCTATATCCATCCGAGATACAGAAATTGATCAAATAATCAATGGTTTTTGGAATCAAATACTTATCGGTGAGTTAGAAAATGTTAACACGTAAAAGAATATTATTTCCAGCTAGGGACTTTTGTTAATTTGACATGGCCACTCTCAACGTTAACTAATTTATCGGCGCCAGGAAGATTATTGACGTAGACTCGTTTGACGACGTCTATAGCTACATTGTGTCATTCTGTAGTCGTTAAATCAAAGAGTTTCTCGTCGTCATCTATACTTTTACATAATTGAAAATTAGTCGTCTCTGTACATTGGAGATATTTAAAGAAAATACTTGGGTAAACGATTCTGAACATAAAAATATTTAATTAATTTTTAAACTTTCGCGTTCCATAATATACAATAATTCAATTTAACGGGAATTAACGATCATTTATAGGTATGTACATACCTTTGGATTGCCTGACGTTTCGACCAGGTTACACTGGCCGTGGTCACAGGCTGACTGTGAAAAAGTTTGGTTTTGAAATTCTGGTCTCTTTGTTCCCGATGGACGCTAAAATTTCTGAACGGATTTGATGCGGTTTATCGTCGTATACCTATGCTATGCGGATCGTATACCTATTTAATTCAATAGAAGCCAAGATAAGTTGGCGGAAATATGATTTGTGCACTAAAAGGAAAACATTAACAAGTCTGACTCGTTAATCGAAGCCGAAACTTCTTGCACGGCAGTCGCACTTGGTACCGCTGTACCACCAAGGCAGGCTATAAAATACCCTGTCTATTACCCATGGTCCACCTTCGTAGTCCACCTGGAGGGACTACTGTGTCTCTGTAATACAATATTGTATTCTTGACTGTATCTTATTCGATACTGTAAGCGGCGATAGCTCAGTGGCGTACATAACTGACTGCTGAGACGAGGTCTCGAGTTCGATCCCCAGTCGCCCCGGGCACATATCTCTAACTTTTCGTAGTTATGTGTGCATTAATAAATGTTAATTGTCGCTCGCTTAATAATGTACCCGGTGGATGGCAATAGGCTCACCCTCTATTATATTGGGACCTTAACATAACTGGCTCATCGTGGATGTGTATTACACTTCTGCCTACCCCTTCGGGGATACAGGGGTCAAGTTATGTTATGTTATGTTACTGTATTTTTGTAATACAATATTGTATTTGTTTATTGAAAAAATCAAAGGGAACCACGAAATTAATTCAATTCATGATAGCTATTACAAAATACAACAAGATACATTTAACTAATGCACCTTTCATAAAGCTGGTTTTGTTTTATACCACTAAGGTGGCAGACAAGCACACGGCCCACCTGATGGGAAGCGGTTACCGCGGCCTATGGACGTGTGCAACACCAGTGGCGTCACACTCGCGCTGCCGACCCTGTAAAGGAAAGGGGATGGGAAAGGAGTTTGGGAGGGGATGGGAAATGGTTTTGGGAGGGGATGGGAAAGGAGTTTGTTCTCCAGCACTCTCACTCACAAATCGGAACGCAACAGTTCAAATACTGTTACTTGGCGTCGATATTCTGTGAGAGGGTGGTGCTTCCCCGGTCGAGTCGGCCCATTCATGCAACGGCCAAAATGACTGTTGCTTGACTCTACCACTCTTAAAATGAGTACTTCAAATACCTAGTTTAAACGGGCTTCTCAAATTTCCTATAGAGAAACCAGTACATCAAAGACAGGAAATTGAATACCAGCTGCTTTACGGTATTACAACCATTGAATTTGCGTGGTATTCGCTTCGCTTCACTTCAAGGGAACTGGACAGGTATTTCAGATGGAATTTCAACCCACATAGTTTTAGAAAATTAAGTGGAATAAATCAGCAGTAGGTTTATTGTTCAATAAGTTCAAAATTATTACAAGTCTTCAGTAAATTTTCAGAAAACCATGCATACGAAAAGAATGGTTTTAATTTTTCTTGTTTTGGTTTTGTGCAGTAGTGAATCTTGGTGTGTGCGCAAACTAGTTGACCCTCCCCGGCTTGGCTTGTGGCGTATTCCGACCACCCGTTGCACCTCTTTAACCTATACATACCCGTAGTTTATTAGTTTTCTGATTATAATGCATGTTAATCCACCTGATTTGTTGGCATTTATGATTACTGCTCCACTTCCTTGGGTATTGGCGTGATGATATATAGCCTATACCACTTATAAATGATGTGGCTTACTGAAGAATTTTCAAAATCGGTTCAGTAGATCCGGAGATTAGCCCCTACAAGCTCACAAACTGGTGAAATTGAAGAGTTTGTGAGGTTGTAGGGGTAATTATCCTTGAAATATTAATATAGCCCATATAGGTGGACTGCAATAGGCTAATTGATTGATTGATTGATTGATATTATTATAGATGCATATTAATAGAGTTTGTTACCCGTCTTAAATAGTTAAACCTTTCCTATTAGGTAGGCAGAGATCAGGGGACCACCTGTGTCGAATCAGGAAGGAGCCAACGTCTGAGTGCCATCACTGTGATGCAAGCGAGGACTTAGGGCTGCACACGCTGGCAAAGTACCCAGCGTAGGAGGTCTTGCTCATAGCGATGATGCGGAGCACGAGTACGTGGGCTGCCGCTGCCTCCTTCTGCGAGCAAGTAATACTCGAGAAGGAGAAGGCGTAGAGGGTCCGGGAGAAACTCAGGTCTCTTCTGATCCGCATAGCCCGCGAAGTGCAGAGGCGACTCGGTTGTCGGAGGTCGCTCAACGACCTCCGTCCTCCATGATCGCTGGCCTGGAGGTGATAAGTGGAGCCGCCTATCACCCTAGCAGAAGCAGACCGGGGAGGCGGCGCGTTGCGCACCCTCCCCCCTCCCTTTTTTCCGGGGTCAAGACGGGGACACCGTGTTTCCCAACCCGAGGGGGCTATCTCGAAACTGGAGATAGCCCTGGGTCAACCGGGGTTTGAGGGAAATGCCATTTGGGGCCAACTTAAACCCTCTCTGAAGATCCAAGATGGAGTGCGGTTTATTTTACTATTTCCATTAAGTACTATTATTCCTTAAAACAACATCATCTATGAACATAAAGAAGAAGATAGACATCAAAATAAAATTAGGCTCTCTTTCTACGGTTAGTAAAAAATCGTTCAAACAGAAACGGTGGCTCTTCAAAGCTGCGCCTCGGAGGACATGTTGGAGGAAGCTTGCCTGCCCATCACTGCTCAAGACTAAAGGACAATTTACTCTCCTTCAAATGCATGGATCTCTCTATTTGAAGGAAAGTAATTTTTGTCTCGTCAGTCATGGCGACTAAGATCTGGTGAGAGAATTTGCTCGCGAAGCGCGGCAATAATGAATGTCAAAACATCACAGCGCGGTGGACCAGAGCGTTACCACAAGCATTAAACACATTGATTTAAAAATTTTAAAAAAAACTGACACAAATTTATTTCTAATAAATAAAAAAATCTAAGAACCATCTCGATAATATCAATCCTCGAATAAAAAAAATACGCATAAAAATCGGTTCTACCGTTCGGGAGCTACGATGCCATACATACTGATACGTCAAACTTATAAAACTTCGTCATTTTTGCGCTGGGGTTAAAAAGACCCATAAAAAAATAATGAAATTCTACACAGAATGGCTTTCTAAACCCAAAGTAAGCATAGTTTGACTAGCTTTAGTTATGGGTTCCAGAAAAAAAAGGGTGGACATTTTCATAATTTGACATAGTCACTTTAAACGCTAACGCATTTTGCCGGCGCCAAGAAGATTATTTACGCGAAGTAGACTCGTTTGACGACGTCGATAGCTACATTGTGTCATTCTATAGTCGTTAAATTAAAGAGTTTCTCGTCGTCGTTACATTTATAGAGCTTTGCTAAGAGACATACCATCTATTTATATACATATATTATAATAAAATTGTAAATTATTTGTATATAATATGACATTGAAGATATTTAAAAACGAAAATATTTATTTTAGAATTCTAGCCTATTTGTTCGCGATGGACGCCAAAGCTACTAAACGGATTTTAGTTAAAAAAAGTTCTATTAGAAATGGTCAGACTTATAATGCCGTATGTTTGATTGCAGTTGGTCAAGTAGAACTGGAGTTATAACCAAAAAACGATATCCGACTTCTGCGCTTCAGGGTTAATGACCGTGAAGGAAGCTCGTGACGTATATAAGGACAGAAGCAGATGGTGAACTGTTGTCTCTGCCTACCCCAGAGGCGTGAGTATATGTATGTAGAGTATCATCAGTCTTTGAGGCATACTCAGACACAAAATATGCCGTTTTTTTTTTTTTCTCCCAGTAGTTCCATGGAACTAGAATACCTTTTCAATCTAATCCCATTAGTTCCATTTACTGTTTCGTGCGCGGGGTACAATTAAATGCCGTTTATACAACGTCGAGGTTTATTTGCTCACCACAAACTAGACAACTAAATAACTAGCACACACAGTACTCTTCAGTTCAAGTGGCTCAGCAGTTCACAGTAGTCCGCAGTCATTGCCTACCTCGCACGTATAAACCTCTTGAATCGCTTCGGTATGGTGTGTTCGTTTTCGCTTCTGAAAATTAACTGACTGTGTGTCGATATCTGGGCGCCTTTTATAGTTCTTAATTAGGAAGGTAGAATGTTCCAGAATCATCTAGAGATAAGGCACGTTAGGTACCTAAGTAGAGCGATCGAGAATTACCTACAACAGTAGTAGGTATAGACGCGCCAACATTCAAGGTGAATAACCTTGTATTCAAGATTGTAGGTAAATACCTACAATCTTGCATTAAAAAGTAGGTATAGGTATTCGAGTTAGGTGCGACTTGTGTTGGCGATTCTAGATTGTTCTACACTAATCGGTAGAGTACTTCGACAGTGGCAATGCGTTTTAATTTCCTGAAGATTCGATGAGTAGTAACAATACTATCTTCTGTCTCCTGTGTCGGCAGAAGACTCCTACACCGTATTATATGGTACTTGACTCGTCGGTATTTTAGGAAGCAATTAGTTGGTTCTGCGTGCTGCGGATTTGGTGCTGTTCGAGACTACAGCACGCTAGTACACTGACCCCGTAATCGCGTGCCCGCCTGCACACCGAGTACAGTCTGCTAGTAATATTCATGAAGACACGACCTTCGATTTTTTTCTTTTATCGTTTTGGTATTTTTGGTAGTAACAAAGTATTAATAAATTCCTAATTACTTCAAAACTGAAGAAATTTACATTCTATGTCCGTAGTTTAAGCTTAAATATAATGAAGTAGGTAACTAAAATGTTATTGGTTTAATTTAGGCCTCGGGTACAACGGTACTTAACATTGTTTATAATTATGTGATAGGCTGACATATGGCCATATTATAGAACCAAACAGTCGCTGCGATTGCTGCAGTCTACAATGAAACTTCATTGCCTATAGCAGATTTCAGCCAAATCCGTTCAGCCGTTAGAGCGTGATTAAGTAACAAACGTTTGTGAAAATGTTTGTATGTATGGATACAAACATGTTCACAAACCTTCACATTTATAATATTCAAATAAGTTGGAATATTACCAAGTTAACATACATTATACTAAGACCTAAGTTATTTAATTAATATAGGGTGTACGTGGACGCAACGCCAATCCTGTTCACTTCCCTAATCAATCTTACGATGTCGTAACGTTCGATCGATTGGCAGTCAAAGGTTATGGTAACAGTAACGCACGGAGATCAATCTAATCATTTTATTTGAGTACACCATTTGCTACATAACATTGAGAAGAAAAATTCACGATTTAGTGGATTCACGTGCAAACACGGGCGCTGAGGATACTTACAGGTAGAAACTCTTAATCTTAGGAGAGATTTCGCCTCTCTGTGCGTTTTCTACCGCCTTTATAATGGGGTGTATTCAGAAGAATTGTTTGATATGATGCCCACGGCTACATTCTATCATCGCACCGCTCGCCACAGACAGCGAATTCATCCTCACCGGAAGAGACCGGAAGACCGGACCACACAAGACCGGAAACGGTGCTGGTGTTGCACACGCCCATAGGCCGCGGTAACCACTTCCCATCAGGTGGGCCGTGAGCTTATCTGCCACCTGAGTGGTATAAAAAAAGAGCCTTGCTTCTGATAAGGCCGTCTCATTTAAAATTGACTTTAGAGTAGTAGTAAGCTGTATTTAAAAACCAGTACAAACTCAATATGTATTGTGGGAGAGGGAACTGCGGATTCAAAGTTCGAAGCACAAGTTAGAAGAAATACTATGCCACTATAACCAGATCGAAACGACAGATAGTTTACAAGTTTGTATATAGCTATACCATAAACAAGTTATTTTCCAAAATTTAATTGTATACGGATGATAGATGAAGACAAATTTTCAAATGACACATCTTTCACGTTACACGGCCTCTGTGGCGTAGCGGTAGTGCATTCGACTGCTACGACAGGGGCGCGGGTGCGATCCCCGCTCAGTGGAAATATTTGTATGCATGAATATGTCTATTTGCATTAGTCTAGGTGTTTCTATCTATAATATGTATGTATTTACAAAAAAAAGTAGGTATATGTAGTATGTAGTAGTTTGATCTATGGCCGATCTATGGTCTGATGTCGCGGTTGTCAGGGTGTCTGTCAATAAATGAGCTCTCAAACTGGTTATATAGTTTATTCTATCCCATCCTCGTCGCCAACTGTTATTTCTGCTGATGAGAGGAAGGATAGAATAAACTATTTAACCAGTTTGAGAGCTCATTTATTGACAGACACCCTGACAACCGCGACATCAGACCATAGATCGGCCATAGAGGGATTACAAAGAGTAAAGGGGGAGGAATGTAGTATGTAGTAGTTTGATCTATGGCCGATCTATGGTCTGATGTCGCGGTTGTCAGGGTGTCTGTCAATAAATGAGCTCTCAAACTGGTTATATAGTTTATTCTATCCTTCCTCTCATCAGCAGAAATAACAGTATATAAGTATGTTTATCCGCATTCTGGAACCTATAACACAAGCTAGTTAAACTATGCTTACTTTGGGACTAGAAAGCGCTGTGTAAAATGTCATAGAATATTTATTTATATTTATTTACACGTGGCATCTGTTTATTGCCCGTAGGCGGTGAAGGTTCCCAACCGTATTTACCAAAACAAAATGTAATACTGAATTCGCTAATTGTAATGTTTAGTATTAACTGTAAGTAAATTGAATTAATTAACATCTGTTAACTCTCTAAAAGCTTGATTAACCAAAATTTAAGTTCTATTAGCAATTTTTATTACCCGAGAGGCTTGTGGCTCAGTAGTAACTTCAGGCGTCGGTAGCTTAGTGGTTAAGGAGTTGACCCTACGATCGAGAGGTCCCGGGTTTGAATCCTGGCCATTACACTACCGAGGTGAACTCACTCCTAACACAATTAATTAAGCTTAGCTAGAGAGGTTTTTACAGTATAACATATTAATCACATTAAAAATAAATAAATAATTAAATTAACCCGTCCCTCACCGTACCCAGTGCAAAGGTGCCCATTACGCTGGCTGCATTTCCCCGTTGCATAGCGATGGCTAACCGTTGCACCAGATACGAGCCGAATATTCTTTAAAACAAAAACTGAATAGTTTAGCAAATTGCAATGTTAAGCAACACTAGCCAAATCAATCTTAGGATGGGTGACCATTCTAAATACAGTGAGAACCCTACGCACCTCGGAGAGCACGTTAAGCTGTAGGTCCCGACTGGAAAGACTTAAGGCAGTTGTAGCCCTTTTTTTTTCGTGCGGAAATCCCTTCGGATACCCCCCGCCGCCCAGCGGGGGCGGTTATGTCGGGCTTGAACCGACTAAAACCGCATGCCGTCTCGGGTCTACAGACGCCGGGGTGTAAGGTTGCCCATAGAGCATATCCCTCGCACCCCGACTGACCCTGGGCCATCTCCGGTTTCAAGATGGCCCCCTCGGGTTTGGGAACCACGGTGGGGACACCGTTGTTCCCAAACCCGAGGTCTTGCCCCGGTTTGGGGGAGGGGCGCTAGCCGACCCACCGTCCCGGGATGCTTCTGCTGGGGTGAACGGCGGGGGTAGTTGGAGCCCTAATAAGTTCGACAACTGGTCTGACTACAGAACTTCCATATCGCCAGTGGGTTGTGGAGAGTAGGTGGTAGTCGTTTCATGGAAATATTGAAGTTCAGTCGATTCGTAGTTAGACTGATAGTTGACCTTAACTGATTTGGAAAAGACTCGGAGAAGAGCGAGCAATGGTTTTTTTTTACGTGCGGAAATCCCTTCGGATACCTCCCCGCGAGCAATGGTGAGTGGAGAATAAGTCTTGCATACCAAAAACATTGCCTCCCAGGTTATAGCTTTTCCGAAACACAGACTCAGGCCGGGACTTCTATTATAATATAATTTTATATTATAAAAGAATTCCGGCTATAGCGGAATATAACGGCGATAGCCCGGTGGCGTACGTAACGGACTACTGAGCCGAGGTCTCGAGTTCGATCCCCAGTTACCCCGGGCACACACCTCTGACTTTTCGTAGTTATGTGTGCATTAATAAATGTTAATTATCGCTCGCTTAATAATGTGCCCGGTAGATGCAATAGGCTCGCCCCCTATTACATTGGGACCTGAACATAACTGGCGAATCGTGGGTGTGCAATACACCTCTGCCTACCCCTTCGGGGATACAGGCGTGAAGTTATGTTATGTTATGTTTGTTATAATTTTATATTTTTTTAGCAAACACATTATAAAATTACTGTTTTAACTCGATACATTTTCGCGGCTAACTGTACCTTAAACTATAATGAACCTCCGTGGTAAAATGTAGGTGCGCTAGCTGAATTATCGACAAGTTGCCTGCGACTGCTACTAGCAGAAGGCTTGTTTAACACAATTAATTTTTTATAAGTAAAATAAGCGTCTGTAGCTTAGTGGTTCAGGACTCGGCCTTACGGTTGAGAGGTCCCGGCTTCGAATCCTGAACCGAAGTATACCCACTCCTAACACAAGAAATTTAGCTTAGCTGGAGAGTTTAACGCAAATACTAGTAATTTCAGTTACTAGAAGGTACTTTTTATGTATTACTTGTGAACACCCAAGGGGTTTACGTCACCGGTGCCAGCGATGAGATGGGTAAGTAGTAATCGAACCGACTAAAACCACACGGTGTCCTTCCCAAGCGCCCATTGCCAGGCACCCCGGGTACGCCCTCGAAAGGATAACCCCATGGTCCCCAGCAGACTTTAGCCATCGCGACCTCGCCTTTGGGGGAACGGTTTGATACTAGAAGCTAGTTTAAAAAAAATACACCGTGAATTATACCTACAATCATACATACAACCTACTATCATAGAATTAATGAAACGTGGAGACTGCCAAAACTTCAATTAATCATTTCAATTTTTTTAAATAAGGATACCCTAGAAACTAGCTTCGCTTTTTTTTTTATACCACTAAGGTGGCAGACAAGCACACGGCCCACCTGATGGGAAGCGGTTACTGCGGCCTATGGACGTGTGCAACACCAGTGGTGTCACACTCGCGCTGCCGATCCTGTAAAGTAAAGGGGATGGGAAAGGAGTTTGGGAGGGGATGGGAAAGGAGTTTGGGAGGGGATGGGAAAGAAGTTTGGGCTCCGGCACTCTCACTCACCAAACGGAACGCAACAGTTCAAATACTGTTACTTGGCGTCGATATTCTGTGAGAGCCGGTGCTTCCCCGGTCAGTCGACAAAATCATGCAACGGCCAAAATGACTGTTGCTTGACTCTACCACTTGATAATTTTTACCGCTTTAGATTATGAGATTTTTTTTAATTCATGCCATTGTAACTTGCACACAATAGCTTATGTACATCGGGGATAATGCACCTTTCAAGTGGTGAAAGATTTTTTCCAATAAGTGCAGTGGTTCTGAAGATTACCCAAACATTTAAACAAACTCACAAAGCGGGACTGATTCCCTTGTTGCATACAAAGTTTGCACTTTGGAACCTTGGATCCGCTTATTGTTTTTGATTAGTATGTCGACTTTTCCAGGAGCGACTCTCTGTCCTCCCAACCCCGATAGGAGAGCCTGCGCCAGAACCTCATTCGTTTTTTAGCAGATGCACCGACTATTCCGACTGTAGTAAGAAGACCGAAACAAGTTTGATAGCAGGCGGGACCCATTTGCAAATCATAAACCGAAAGGAATTTAATGGGTCCCGCCTGCTATCAAACTTGTTATATGGTCTTTTTAGGGCACTCGGGTTTTTGAATTTTTAATTAATTTTAATTTTTCTTCATCAATCTTAAATCAACAAGCAATTTAGCTTAGCTGGTGGCGTTAAATTAAATACCAAGAATTTCAGTTACTCGAATTAAAATTGTTTATTTCTTCCAGTCGTTGAAATGTTTAAAAATTACAATGGAATTTAAAGAAGAAGAAAGAAGAAAGAAAAGTGTGCAAATATTTGTATGAATGAATATGTCTATTTGCATTGGTCTGGGTGTTCTCATGTATATTAAGTATGTATTTACAACAAAAAAAAGTATATAAGTATGTTTATCCGCATTCTGGAACCCATAATACAAGCTAGTTAAACTATGCTTACTTTGGGTCTAGGAAGCACTGTGTAGAATGTCGTAGAATATGTATTATTTATTAATTAACCTGCAGACAAATAGGCAAACGAACAAAAATTTAAAAAAAAGCATATTTACGCCCTTGGTATCATAATAGTTCGTAGCCGTAATAATTCTGTGTACAATAAAGAATTATCTATCTATCGATATACCTAAAATACTAAAAACATACATCGTTACGGAAAATGAAATATGGTTCAAGAAAGAACGCTACCTTATTCGAAACCACCTTTAGCGGCACAATAGCTTAGCCGCGCTTAGCGCCAATATACAGGGTGGTGAAAGTGTCAAACTATAAATTTTCTTCGGATAATAATGTCACGTGATATTTACGACGCGTTCGTAATGAAAAATATTATTTTGAGGGTATTCTAACATTTATTATGGCCGCCCTTCGAATAGTTTGGATGAAGTTTTTTATCCACATGATTTATTGAACCCTTCTCGTGTAATAAGGTCGGCGGTATTATGAGTTTTGTATGTTTTTGTTTGAGACTTGGTTGAACATAGGCATAACCTATTTTCAAACTTTCACGCATATGTTTTTCCGAAATGGTAGGGATAAGTTTATTGCACCCATATTTCCGAGTATTCCGAACCTGACCCGAAAACCTGACCCGGTCGCGGGTTAGGTTAGAAACTTGAAAAAAAAATGTAATATTTATTCCGAACGTAACCCTCTTCCTAACCTGACCCGACGTCTCGTTCCTATCATAACCCGAATTGCGCAGACACGTTTAATTACTTGCCTAGCTATTTAATCAAACAGCTTATAAAATGACTTATTTCTGCATGGTTATAAAACAAGTTGAATTCCTGAGACGAGCTCAGCCGAATACAAGGGATTTTCGATTTAGCGATTTTTTTTTCTTTGCGATTTTTGCGATTTTTTCTTTATCTTGCAATGGTTCACCCCAGCACGAATCTATTACCGAAAACAGCAACTCGATAGCTCATCTCCTTCATACCCAAAACCGTGACAGAAAATTGGCAACGACGACGACGTCGACGACAACTCGATAGCAATAGGGCTTTTCTAAAGAAAATCCCTAAAAAATAACCACGAAGGCTTAATGCGGGAGTGGAGCGGAGCGTAGCTCCCGCATTAAGCCTTCGTGGCCTCCTTCGTTAGCCTTCTAACCTAACCTATCCAAGTCGGACACTAAATATTAAATACTGATTTGACACATATGTACTTTTTATTTTGAGAAAGATTAGAGAGAATGAGCAATCTGCGCAATTCGGGTTATGATAGGAACGAGACGTCGGGTCAGGTTAGGAAGAGGGTTACGTTCGGAACAAATATTACTTTTTTTTTCAAGTTTCTAACCTAACCCGCGACCGGGTCAGGTTTTCGGGTCAGGTTCGGAATAATCACTTATTTCGCCAGCTGTATTTAATTTCAAATTTTCGTTCTCCACCCAAATGCTAATCCCGGTTGTATCTAATTTTGAGTCCGGGGTGCACACTCCTACTTCATCCATTTTTAGGGTTCCGTTACCAAATGGCAGAAAAAAGGAAACCTTATAGATTCGTCATGTCTGTCTGTCTGTCCGTCCGTAGGTCACAGCCACTTTTCTCCGAAACTATAAGAACTATGCTGTTGGAATTTTCCATTCTTAATGAACCGCATTAAGAATTTCACACAAAAATAGAAAAAAAACATTACATTACGGTTCCCTTTACTTAGAAGTGACACTCAAAAATGTTTTTCATTAAACCTATACGTGTGTGGTATCTATGGATAGGTCTTGAAAAATGATATTGAGGTTTCTAATATCATTTTTTTCTAAACTGAATAGCTTGCAAGAGAGACACTTCCAAAGTGGTAAAATGTGCCCCTCCCCCCCCTGTAACTTCTAAAATAAGAGAATGATAAAACTAAAAAAATATATGATGTACATTATCATGTAAACTTCCACCGAAAATTGGTTTGAACGAGATCTAGTAAGTAGTAAAAACATTATTATGTTACTTGCTGCTACGGAACCCTTCATGGGCGAGTACGTCTCGCACTTGGCCGCATTTTGGTTTATCTTTATACGAGCAACTCCCGTCTGATCGCACCAATCCCGGAAGCGAAACTTGCCCCAGAGCCTGTCTAACAAATAGTACTTATAGGCTTGCTGATAAGGTTGACTTGGGTCTCATAGATCTTTCTGGGGCCCCATCAACCTAGACTAATAGGTACAGGTTGTATGGGGCCCAAATAATGGGAATTATAAATGGCGTTTTCTGGATAGCAACTAATACTGTATTTGTCTTTGCTGATTTGTGTGATTTAAAATCTAGTAGGGCGGAAATCACACAGTGATTGTCAAACTTCGGGCCAAACTTATTTTTAGGGACAATTTGTATGGTAGGTACCCGAAACCTTGAACGTATAAACCCCAAAATCTAATCAGTTCTTCCCATTAACCAAACAAGATGATTGGCGAAATAATTTTTTAAATCGGATAAGTGGTTCTTGAGTTATTGCGTAAACAGACCTGGATGTCTCCAGACCAACAGACAGACCGACACAAAAATTTTTTTTGCTTAATTAGACTTAGAATCATGTGAAACGTCGAGAAAAGTGATAAAAAGTGGGTGTAAGATTTTGATTTTTTTTGCGTGATTTTAAGACTTCGGTGTCCACCTGGTTGGTGGCCCCAAGTAGAACTGTTATGAAATTATAGAGCAAAACAATCTTATGTTAAAGTACAAACAGACCAGACCATAGCAGCATCATAACATGCATGCCTTATTGTTTTTGAACAGTGTGAATAATTAATTAACGTGCGCCTTACGAAGCTGGAAAACCATTTACATCATATTATGTGTAGTGTACTTAAAACAAGGGTTCAGATGCAACTGACAGTCCCACTCTGCCGCTGTTACAACAAACAACTTTAATAATGTCTCGCTTATACGAGCTTATATTGCAGATATTTAAATGAAAGCTTTGTTGAACACAGTTCACGGGAAGATTAAATGTTTGACTGAGTCTCATTAGATATGGGTTGCGGTGCGACTGTCACTGCGAGTGTGCATAGCGGGCTCGGTTGCAAACAGATAGCATTGTGAACTAATTATATCATTTAAAAAAATAGTGGCACTCTGGTAGTACCGACAGTAGTGAAAAACTCAAAACTATGCCACTTGTTGCGCCATGACTTTCGCGCGAAATGGTCCAACGTTCACACTGTAAGAGGTGTCGGTAACGGTAACAGTGTCACAAATTCGATTGTTATTTCTCATAAACTCAAAAATGTCCAACGCGCCCAAAGAACTTCTCACTTCAATTTAAAATACACGAATACTCTGTCAAAAATAATATTTTTCAGAAAAAAAATAAAGCTATAATTTAAGGATTCCAACACTATAATATCAAATCGAATTAAAAAACTCAGCTAGACATTTTGAAAGGTTTATTTCTATTAAAAAAATGGGAAAGATCCGGTACCTGCGATGACCATGGTATTGAGACTTCATTAAAAGCCTAGTATACATTCAAGTTATTTAAAGAGTTTTGAGGTTTGAAGTATTTAAAGAGGGCTGACGCAGGTGATCTCTGGGAAGGGAAGCTTCGGGGACCACCTGCTTCGGATCAGGAAGGAGCCAACGTCTGAGTGCCATAACTGCGACGCGACCGAGGACGTTGCACACGCTAGTGGACTGCCCGGCGTGCGAGGCGCCGAGGCGTGACCTCGTGGCAGCCATCGGGGTGGGAGTCCTCTCGCTCGACAGCATGATTGCGGCAATGGTGCGGAGCGCGAGCGAGTGGGCCGCTGCCACCTCCTTCTGCGAGCATGTAATGCTCGCGAAGGAGATGGCGGAGCGCCCGGGAGAGATTTAGAACTCTACCGGCCCGCCGAGCCCGCAACATGCTTGCCGCGCGTCGCAGGCGACTCAGGCGCCGGAGGTCGCTTAACGACCTCCGTCCTCCATGAGCGCAGGCCTGGGGGTGGCAGGTGAGGCCGCCTGTCACCACAGCAGAAGCAGGCCGGGACGGTGGGGCGACTAGCGCCCCTCCCCCAAACCGGGGCAAGACGGGGACACCATGGTTCCCAAACCCGAGGGGGCCATCTCAAAACCGGAGATGGCCCAGGGTCAGTCGGGGTGCGAGGGATATGCTCTATGGGCAACCTTATACCCTGGCGTCTAAAGACCCGAGACGGCGTGCGGTTATAGTCGATTCAAGCCCAACATAACCGCCCCCGCTAGCCGGCGGGGGGTATCCGAGGGGATATCCGCAAGATAAAAAAAAAGATACGTTTCCCTACAAGTTACAACACAGAATAACGAAATCTATAGGAATATAGCTATTATCGTCATCAGCTTAAAACCATCTAATACCTTCTACCCAACAACAAAAATTTTTTTTTTCAAATTATTTGCCTTAACGTGACATAATAATACACAATAACTTTACTACTCTTGTAGTGCAAAAAAATCAGCACCACTTCTTAGACAAACTTAAATCTGAAAATAAAACAAAGAAGAGATCATTCCTAAGTGTACCAAGTACGTAATTGCGATCCAAGTTCAAGGAAAATGGATATTCCTTTGCTGACCATACAGAGCCCCTCGGGTGCTTTACACCCGGTACTAAGCAGAAAACACAACTACGACTAAATCCTCGAAGAGCTGTACAAACGATAGTGCATTTTATGAAACATTTTATAAGGGTGTGTTTTATGAAACGTTTTTAGGGTTCCGTAGGCAAATAGCTAAAAACGGAACCCTTATAGATTCGTCATGTCTGTCCGTCCGTATGTCACAGCCACTTTTTTCCGAAGCTATAAGAACTATACTGTCGAAACTTGGTAAGTAGATTTATTCTGTGAACCGCATTAAGATTTTCACAAAAAATTAAAAAAAAAACAATACTTTTTTTTTTTCGTCGTTCCCATACGTGCATCTATAGATAGGTCTTGAAAAATGATATTGAGGTTTTTAAATATTTTTTTTTAAACTGAATAGTTTGCGCGAGATAAACTTCTAAAGTGGTAAAATGTGTCCCCCCCTGTAACTTCTTAAATAAGAGAATGATAAAACTAAAAAAAAATTACACATAACATAACTTCACGCCTGTATCCCCGAAGGTGTAGGCAGAGGTGTATTACACACCCACGATTCGCCAGTTATGTTAAGTTCCCAATGTAATAGGGGGCGAGCCTATTGCCATCTACCGGGCACATTATTAAGCGAGCTATAATCAACATTCATTAATACACACATAAATACGAAAAGTCAGAGGCGTGTGCCCGGGGCGACTGGGGATCGCACTCGAGACCTCGTCTCAGCAGTCCGTTACGAACGTCACTGGGCTATCGCCGCCTATTAAAAAATAAAAATGTATGATGTCCATTACCATGTAAACTTCCACCGAAAATTGGTTTGAACGAGATGTAGTACCTAAGTAGTTGTTTTGAATACGTCATTAATCGTAAACCGCAATTTACCTTTCATTCAATCAACTCACATATAAAAATTTACTTGCTACTACGGAACCCTTCATGGGCGAGTCCGACTCGCACTTGGCCGGTTTTTTTTATGTTTCATGAGACAATAGTGCGTTTTTTGACTATGGTACAGGAATGGGTTAAATCAAGACCCCTTAATACATCTTAGTTACTTGCAAAATGCAAATTGTAATATGACACTGCTTAATTACAATGACCCTAAAATGTCAGCATAAGTTATACAAACCGTACCTACTATCTCTGTTAGGGTAATGAAATAGCCGTTTTGCTCTACAGCTTAATACTTTGGAATTATATGAGAGCCTTGTTGCAATAGGAACTATTTGACGGCCTCTGTGGAGTAGCGGTAGTGCTTTCGACTGCTACGACAGGGGGCGCGGGTTCGATTCCCGCTCAGTGTAAATACTTGTATGCATGAATGGTGTAATCCTTTCGAGAGCGAGGACACAGTGTGGTTGTAGTCAGTTCGTTTCCAACATACCCACCTCAACACTGCTACCGGTGCGGTGAAGTCCGTGGGGGATTTCACACGTAAAAAATAAGGTAACATAACATAACATATCATAACTTCACGCCTGTATCCCCGAAGGGGCAGGCAGAGGTAAATTGCACTCCCACGATTCGCCAGTTATGTTAAGGTCCCAATGTAATAGGGGGCGAGCCTATTGCCATCTACCGGGCACATGATTAAGCGAGCGATAATTAACATTTAGTAATGCACACATAACTACGAAAAGTTAGATGTGTGTGCCCGGGGCGACTGGGGATCGAACTCGAGACCTCGTCTCAGCAGTCCATTACGTACGCCACTGGGCTATCGTCGCTTAGGTAGGTATAAAATTAAAAGGTAAAAAATAGTTATAAAAGTAATCTATTTTATTTCAAAGTGTAATCCTTCCCTGTGCCAAATTTCAGCCCGATCATTTCAGCCGTTAGAGCGTGAATGAGTAACAAACATTCAAACATCTTCACAAACTTTTACAATTGTATTATATTAGTAGAATAACAGTGGTAGAGTCAAGCAACCGTAGAATGGCAGAGTCAAGCAACAGTAGAGTGGTAGAGTTAAGCAACAGTAGAGTGGTAGAGTCAAGCAACAGTAGAGTGGTAGAGTCAAGCAACAGTCATTTTGGCCGTTGCATGAATGGGCCGACTCGACCGGGGAAGCACCACCCTCTCACAGAATATCGACGCCAATTAACAGTATTTGAACTGTTGCGTTCCGTTTGGTGAGTGAGAGTGCCGGAGCCCAAACTCCTTTCCCATCCTTTCCTTTACAGGGTCGGCAACGCGAGTGTGACGCCACTGGTGTTGTATACGTCCATAGGCCGCGGTAACCGCTTCCCATCAGGTGGGCCGTGTGCTTGTCTGCCACCTTAGTGGTATAAAAAATAAAAAAATAAAATAATGTTAAACATCTTTGATAGTGAGGCCACGTCCTTACCATGCAACACGCTGTTTCATCCCACTTCGCTCAACGTGACGCATCCGTCCCCTTTAATTAGAACGCTTTGAAGAAGTTGGTTTAATTAGATTTTTGTTTTATATTCCTTGTTGGATAAGTTATTTTTTTAACTTCTGCAACTTGCTTGCCTTTTTAACTTTAAAGAATTTTGTATTTCAAAATGTTAAAGCATTTTGGACTGTTTGTAGGTTCAAATAAGTGTATTTATTAAAAAGACTTATTACGTTTGTAATATTAATTTTTAAACTTTCGCGTTCCATAATATACAACAATTTAATTTAACGGGAATTAACGCGATCATTTATAGGTATATACATACCTTTGGCTGACTCAGCCTGTGACCACGGCCAGTGTAACCTGGTCGAAACGTCAGGCAATCCAAAGGTATGTATATACCTATAAATGATCGCGTTAATTCCCGTTAAATTAAATTGTTGTATACGTTTGTAATATTATGAAAAAATAGTTTCGAGGGACTTTTGTAGTGGACGCAGACAGCATCTAGACTTTTCTACGTATGCCGAATTTATGAGAAATATTGCACGCCATTGGCATAATTAATTCCTATGTACCAAATGCGTAACTTCATTACAAATATTAAATCTTTAAGGTTTTGCGCGGTAACCTAATTCTTTTTCAGAAATAAAAGTAGCCTATGTTAAATCTTATAATATTACCTGTCATTATCTGTCAGTGAATGCCCGTCAAAATCGGTTCAGCCGTTCCAGAGATTACCTCTTTGAAACAGACAGACTGACAGTGTAAAAACTGTTTGTTTGTTATTAGTTCCGTGTATATATTCATAGGTACGTATTCATTGAAGATACGTATTCAAGAAAAGCGGCGATAGCAATTCATTGAAAAACTGTTAGTTTAACGTTACAAACAGACACTTCAGTTGTATTTATTGGTATAGATACTAATAGTTAAGGAATAAAAATGTCTCCTTTATGCGTAAGCAGTACTCGTGGTGGGAGAAGAAACGAGGAAACATCGATTTACATAAATGTGCAAACCATTAAAGTCAGTTTTGCTTAAAGCAACTGCATAATAGACGACCTCTGTGGCGTAGCGGTAGTGCATTCGACTGCTAAGCCATAGGTCGCGGGTTCGATTCCCGCTCGGTGCAAATATGTATATTTGCATCGGTCTGGGTGTTTCTATGTATACTATGTATTTATTTACAAAAAAAAAGTATTTGAGTATGTTTATCCGCATTCTAGAACCCATATGACAAGCTCTGCTTAGTTTGGGTCTAGATGGCGTTGTGTACTTTGTCCTAAAATATTTATTATTATTTTATTATATAATAAACTCTAAGCATTTTATATGCTTACTCTTCCTAAAGATTTAGATTTGAAAAAGAGAACATCTAGAACGTAAGACGTATATAATATATCGGAGAATTTCGAATATCTGGGACGTGTCTAGATAGCTCAGCTGGTCAGAGCATTCCCCCTGTAAGGGACTGGTCGCGGGTTCAAGTCCCGTTCTAGATGTTCTCTTTTTCCGATCTAAATCTCTAAAAATGATAATCAAAATTTATATACGATTTGAAAGGACTAAAAGTCAAGTCGGGTTATCCTTTCGAGGGCTTACCCCGGGTGCCCGGCAATGGACATTTGGGAAGGACACCGTGTGGTTTTAGTCGGTCCGATTCCGACACGCCCACCCCATCGTCGGCGCCGAAGCGGTGCGGTGAAGCCCGTGGGGTTTCCACATGCTAAAAAAAAATTTCGTCGATTATATTATTCAAAAATTAAAGGACGTTATGACGGCCAGGGTGGGATGACGATCTGCGAAAGACTGCGGACAGACGCTGGATGCGGCACGCTGAAGACAGGGCGCTATGGCGCTCATTAGGGGAGACCTATGTCCAGCAGTGGACTAGAATAGGTTGATGATGATGATGATGATGATGATGATTTCAGTGACCCGCTACTCATAACATATATTATATCCTAGCTATTTCACTCACGTTGTTAGGGTTCCGTTGACAAATGGCAAAAAACGGAACCCTTATAGATTCGTCATGTCTATCTGTCTGTCCGTCCATATGTCACAGCCACTTTTTTCCGAAACTATAAGAACTATGCTGTTGAAACTTGGTAAGTAGATGTATTCTGTGAACCGCATTAAGATTTGCATACAAAAATAGAAAAAATAGAATTAATTTTGCGGGTTCCCCATCATACTTAGAACTGAAACACAAATTTTTTTTTTTCATCAAACCTTGTTATTTCACATACTACGTGTGTGGTTATTTATGGATAGCTCTTCAAAAATGATATTGAGGTTTCTAATATATTTTTTTCTAAACTGAATAGTTTACGCGAGAGACACTTCCAAAGTGGTAAAGTGTGTCCCCCCCCCCTGTAACTTATAAAATAAGAGAATGATAAAGCTAAAAAAAAATATAATGTACATTACCATGTAAGCTGCCAACGAAAATTGGTTTGAGCGAGATCTAGTAAGTAGTTTTTTTGTAATACGTCATAAATCGTAAACCGCAATTTACCTTTCATTCAATCAACACAAATATAAAAATTAAAAAAAACATTATCGTGTTACTTGCTGCTACGGAACCCTTAATGGGCGAGTCGCACTTGGCCGCTTTTTATAAATTATGGAATCTAAATCTGAATAACAAGAATGTCACCATTATGAAACTACTCAGAAGTTTTTAGAACATTTCATTCTTGTTGAAATAAAATTATTTTTAACGGATTCGATCGCGATTTATTTGATATTATTTTATATTTTACATTGATCCCGACGTTTCGATTGCTTTTCAGCAGCCATGGTCACGGGGAGACATTTCATTCTGTCAAACAGGGTAACAACAATACTAGGAAATTAAAAATAACAAAGATAATTATCATCCAAGATATAAATTTATTTGTTCTGGATTCAATTCCGGCCTCACTAATGGCATACCATTGAAGTGCATAAATCACTGCGACCAGAGACTGATTGACGGTCGTTTGATTATGGATTACCCACATTATCCCTATTGATATTGGTGATTTGTCACTTGTAGAGACTCTGGGAAGACTCAGTGATTTATACAATGAGATATTTGTAACACTCACTTGTATATCCAGATTTCTGTCTTACCTAAACGAATTAGGTCAAAAAGTAACACTTTCAAAGTCAAGAATTATTGTTTTTATTGAGTCTGGAGAGATGGACGCCTGGTGAGACCTGGTGGTTGGCATTGTGCTTGTCTGCCACCTAAGTGTCTAAATCTGTTATTAGGAGTTAGCGAACAACCGAAATAAGCGAGTCGTCTAAGAGAGAGATTCACTGTTTCAGAGCTTCGCTCAATAAGATACTAAATAAATCCTACTAATATTCTAAACGCGAAAGTTTGTAAGTATGGATGGATGAATGTTTGTTAAGCGTAGCGAGCCGAAGGCTTTGGTTTCAAAGTTGCATTTCAAACAAATGATACTCCTCCGAGACCGTTTGACCGATCTCGACCAAATTTGCCACGGGGATCAAGTAGACATTACTCAGTGTCGTAAGGGGTCGAATGTCCAGATCGGTCTTACCATCGAGGAATAATCACCGGAAAACAAAATCAATGGAAAAAGTCGACCGGTCACGTTGACCTATTGTTGGATAGGCAAATCTCGCTACGCTTAAGTTTGGGTTAATTACGAAGCTGGTAACCGTCCTAGTTACTAATTAAGTAGGTTTATCCGCATTCTAGAACCCATAACACAAGCTAGTTAAGCTATGCTTACTTTGGCTCTAGATAGCGTTGTGTAGAATGTCGTAAAATATTTATTATTTATTTATTATTATTAATAAAATGGCGGCGATAGCCCAGTGGCGTACGTAACGGACTGCTGAGACGAGGTCTCGAGGTCGATCCCCGGTCGCCCCGGGCACACACCTCTGACTTTTCGTAGTTATGTGTGCATTAATATATGTTAATTATCGCTCGCTTAATAATGTGCCCGGTAGATGGCAATAGGATCGCCCCCTATTACATTGGGACCTTAACATAACTGGCGAATCATGGGTGTGTAATACACCTCTGCCTACCCCTTCGGAGATACAGGCGTGAAGTTATGTTATGTTATGTGTTATTATTATTTATCAAAACAATAAGCGAACCTCGGGCTGCGAAGTGCAAACTTCAATTGAAAATCGCTACGCGGATGGGGAAGATAACCAAACAAGCGTCGGTAGCTTAGTGGTTAAGGAGTCGACCCTACGATCGAAAGGTCCCAGGTTCGAATCCTGGCCATTACACTACCGACGTGAACCCATTCCTAACACAAGCAATTAAACTTAGCTGGAGGGGTTAGGGGGAATATTACTAATTTCGGTTTCAAATATTCTTTTCATTACTCATACTCTAAAAGTAGATCTGAAGTTGCCTGAGGAGCGGGATGAAAGTAATACTTTTCATCCCTAGGTAGAATCGCTTTCAACTGACAGCTGTCAAATTATTTAAAAAAAAAACTAATTCTCTTTTCACATTTTTAATGTACCATCTTTCTATACAGCCACTCAATTACAGCGCGATGTAAAATTGAAATAAAATAGATTTGGGCAAAATATTTACCATTTTTTCAATGATGAAAATGAAAAATAATGGCTGAATAGCTGGCCGGAAAAGAAACTATTCGATCTATTTATTTACTGCATTTATGATTTATTTAAACAAGTAAATGTACAAATGTGGTTACAAATTTTATATCTAACTAAACTAAATAACGCTAAAATAAAATAAATAATTAATAGAAACTTGAACCTAAAATGCATCGTGAAATTCCTCCGCATCGCATGCCTCCTGTGCTAACGTGCCCAGAAGACTGGCAGCATTGCCACGTTGTATGGCAATACTTATTCTCTGTGCTAAAAAGAAGCCAGCCTCCTGGTCACGAGAAGCGTCGATCATACGTGTTGCAATCTCCCTGAAGAGACTGCGAGCACTCGGACCCCATGCCCCTAGCGTTTCGACTCCAAACGGCACAAATTCATAATCTCCAATTAAGTTTGAGTATTTGCGCCGTTTGAGAGTCTCCGCCGAAGCAGCAGCAGCACCGGCACAGCCAGCCGTGCTGGCTATATGAGTAGGAGCAATGGTGTCGACGCATGTTGCGTTCCAAACCAGAGGCCTACCCATTTTCCATGGCATTAATGACATACCGTCCGGTCTCTTGCCATCGTCGCGTGCCAAACCATTTGGTTTAAGTACAGCTGGCACACCGGCAGTGACAAGAGCACGTCGAATTATGTGATTAAGGCTGGCGTGCCGTGGTATTCGCCCAGCGCTCCTGCAGCACGATAAGCCATGGTGTCCGAACCTGTCGACCGCTTCTCCACAGCGACATCGATGCGGAGAAACACACGGTGCACCGATCTTCATTTGTTTTTCGATTTGAAGGTTTTACTAATTTTTACTCATTTTTTCTTTAGCTAATTCATGTTTTTATTTTTACTTTCCTTGTATTCGTAATGAAAAGCACAGTATTTACCTCGGGTTAAAGACTTATTTAGTCCTTCGAACTATTGGCGCCCTCACTTCGTTCGGGCGGCAAACCTCGTTTCGGGACTAAATAAGTTACTTTCACCACTTTTTTTTTTTTACGTGCGGAAATCAAGATATAAATTTATTTGTTCTGGATTCAATTCCGGCCTCACTAATGGCATACCATTGAAGTGCATAAATCACTGCGACCAGAGACTGATTGACGGTCGTTTGATTATGGATTACCCACATTATCCCTATTGATATTGGTGATTTGTCACTTGTAGAGACTCTGGGAAGACTCAGTGATTTATACAATGAGATATTTGTAACACTCACTTGTATATCCAGATTTCTGTCTTACCTAAACGAATTAGGTCAAAAAGTAATACTTTCAAAGTCAAGAATTATTGTTTTTATTGAGTCTGGAGAGATGGACGTCAAGTGAGACCTGGTGGTTGGCATTGTGCTTGTCTGCCACCTAAGTGTCTAAATCTGTTATTAGGAGTTAGCGAACAACCGAAATAAGCGAGTCGTCTAAGAGAGAGATTCACTGTTTCAGAGCTTCGCTCAATAAGATACTAAATAAATCCTACTAATATTCTAAACGCGAAAGTTTGTAAGTATGGATGAATGAATGTTTGTTAAGCGTAGCGAGCCGAAGGCTTTGGTTTCAAAGTTGCATTTCAAACAAATGATACTCCTCCGAGACCGTTTGACCGATCTCGACCAAATTTGCCACGGGGATCAAGTAGACATTACTCAGTGTCGTAAGGGGTCGAATGTCCAGATCGGTCTTACCATCGAGGAATAATCACCGGAAAACAAAATCAATGGAAAAAGTCGACCGGTCACGTTGACCTATTGTTGGATAGGCAAATCTCGCTACGCTTAAGTTTGGGTTAATTACGAAGCTGGTAACCGTCCTAGTTACTAATTAAGTAGGTTTATCCGCATTCTAGAACCCATAACACAAGCTAGTTAAGCTATGCTTACTTTGGCTCTAGATAGCGTTGTGTAGAATGTCGTAGAATATTTATTATTTATTTATTATTATTAATAAAATGGCGGCGATAGCCCAGTGGCGTACGTAACGGACTGCTGAGACGAGGTCTCGAGGTCGATCCCCGGTCGCCCCGGGCACACACCTCTGACTTTTCGTAGTTATGTGTGCATTAATATATGTTAATTATCGCTCGCTTAATAATGTGCCCGGTAGATGGCAATAGGATCGCCCCCTATTACATTGGGACCTTAACATAACTGGCGAATCATGGGTGTGTAATACACCATTTCTCACATGGACTATGAACAGCAACGGATCTCATTTAATTCCAACTTTACCGAACAGTAATGGTGATAACAGAAACCGCAGAATGATGTTGTCCCTTTCGGACTTCGTAGCTCTAAGCGATTTGCAGCAGCAATCCCTGATTGCAAATATTGATGGAACAATACTGGACTTAGTTTTAACCAACGTGAATTGTACCATAGGCGAATCGGATATCAAATTAAGTAAAGTTGATAAACTCCACCCTCCACTAAACATTGTAATAGATCTCAAACCGTGTCCCGTGTCAGTTAATCAATCTAGACAAGATTACAATTTTTATAAGGCTGACTTCGATAAAATTGTTCCTCTCCTTGAATGCTTAGAATGGTCTGCTAGTTTCTCTGCATGTAGCGGCGTAGACGAAATGGTTTCAATTTTTTATCATAATTTGAATAGCATCATAAGTGAATGTGTCCCAAGGAGAAAGCCGCGCAAAATATCTCATCCCATTTGGTTTACCGGAGAGCTAATCGGTCTTCTAAAAGAAAAAGACAAATTTAGGCACAAATCACGCAAATATAAAAATCCCAGAGATAGGCTAGAATTTGAGCTGATTAGAAAACGGTGTGCCAAACTTATTCGTGACTGTCACACTAATTACATTAATTCCCTCGAAAGAAACTTAAAAAGCGATCCAAAGGCCTTCTGGAACTACATTAAACACAAAAGATCTGGCTCTAATACCTTGCCATCTACAATGCACAATGACAGTCAGTCAACCAGTAGTGGCAATCATGACATTGCTAACCTATTTGGCTCTCACTTCAGTTCAGTTTACACACCACAGTTTACACACACCGGGAGCGATCGATCGATCGATCGATCATCACACACCGACTATGATTCTGATACTGTTTCGGACTATCTAGGCATGGTACACTTTTCTGAAAAAGAAATTCTCCTGAGCCTGAAGCGCCCAAACACTAACAAGGGCCCCGGCCCTGATGGAATACCACCACTTTTTATTAAGCGATGTGCAAAATTGTTGGCGTATCCACTAAAAATCATAATTGATGAGTCTCTTGCCACTAGTGTTTTTCCCACTGTATGGAAAAGCGCCAAAATAGTCCCGGTTTTCAAAAAAGGAGACAAGAGTGATGTAAGGAACTATCGACCAATAGCTATCCTTTCTTGCTTTTCCAAAATTTTCGAGTCACTGGTTTCCTCCAAACTTACTACGCACACTAGATCACTAATCTGTGACGAACAACATGGTTTCCTACATAAAAGATCTGTGCTTACTAACTTGGTCTCATACATCACTCCCATTATAAAAGGCGTGGATAATAATGGGCAAATCGACTCAGTTTATACAGACTTCGCTAATGCCTTCGACAAAGTGGACCATAAGATCCTTATAAGGAAGCTTCACAGGCAGTTTGGAATTTGTAATGAACTTCTTGAGTGGTTAGAGTCTTATTTGAAAAACCGGGAATACACCGTGGTAGTTAATAACGTCGAATCTACAAAATACATCGCCGATTCTGGGGTTCCACAGGGCTCTCATCTTGGACCGATTCTATTTCTACTATTCATAAATGACATAGTTTGTCAGGTCAAACATAGCAGCTGTTCTCTTTATGCCGACGATATGAAAATATCTCGCCAGATTAAATCGGAAGCTGATGCAGAGCTATTGCAACAAGATCTAGACCAAATAAATACCTGGTGTTGTGATAACAGAATGTTGTTAAACGCTGCCAAATGCCTACACATCCGATTCTCAAGGAAGCGCAATTTAACAGAAACCCATTTCTTTATTGGAAACGATGAAATAGCCACTACACGCCAGGTAAGGGATTTAGGAGTCATCCTTGATTCCAAGTTATCATTCATTCCACAATACGGCAACGTAGTTAACAGGGCTGCTAAAATGCTGGGTTTCATTAAACGTAACTCCAAGGACTTACAAGTCCCTTCAAAAATAATACTGTACAATAGCCTGGTGAGAAGTGTTATGGAGTTTGGTAGCGTTGTCTGGAACCCGCGGTATGCTGTCCACTCGCAACGAATAGAATCGGTCCAAAGAGCCTTCACTAGACACCTGGCGTTCGTTACTCCTGGGTTCCATTCTGGGTGTCCATACCAGGAACGTCTGGCCTATTTTAAAATGCAATCCCTTAAAGATAGAAGGAGAGCTATGGACCTGTTGTTTCTGCAGAATTTGGTTGGGGGCTCATCGCATGAACTGGGGCTTTTTAGCAACACAAATATAAGCGTACCAAGACCTAATAGCAGATTCAGGAACAACTTTCCTTTTTTCCATGTGCCACAACACAAAACGAACTTGGGTGCGCAGGCTCCTCTGGTTAGGTTGACCATGACCTATAATAGTACTTGGCGACAGCTGGATCTCGACATCTTCCACGACCATCCCAAGCAATTCAAATCTAAATTGACTCAGCTTTGAATTGAATTTTTCAAATATGTAATTATATTGTGAATTTATGTTTTTATGTGCCTGTTGACTTTGACATTGTTTATCAGTTATCATATCACTAATACTATTTATCTTGTAATCTTAACTTTGACGTCATTTTTATACAATTTTATTATGTAATTGACTACTAAAGTGATTAATTTTTTTTTTTTTTTTTAAATCATTATGGTATTTTTTTAAATTTCCTAATTTTTTTCGTGTGGCACTGTTTTGCGAATTTTTATCTCTATTGATTATGTTATTGACCAATTTTTTGTTTTAATTCTCTTTATCTTTAATTTTTGAAACCTGACTGACATTTTATTTTTGACAATGTTCGATTTTATTGTATATATTTTATTTAACTGACCAATTTGTTGACATGCTTTAAATATTTTGTAAGTATAATTTGACATTTAACGCCATTATATTATAATTTTTGTAAGACAATCAGCCAATGCTGTGCATATCTGTAATTTGTGTAGCACATGCCTAACAATATCTTGCCACTGTCACTCATCAATGTTGGTGTTTACACTGTTGATATGCCCAATTAATAAATAAATAAATAAATAACCTCTGCCTACCCCTTCGGAGATACAGGCGTGAAGTTATGTTATGTTATGTGTTATTATTATTTATCAAAACAATAAGCGAACCTCGGGCTGCGAAGTGCAAACTTCAATTGAAAATCGCTACGCGGATGGGGAAGATAACCAAACAAGCGTCGGTAGCTTAGTGGTTAAGGAGTCGACCCTACGATCGAAAGGTCCCAGGTTCGAATCCTGGCCATTACACTACCGACGTGAACCCATTCCTAACACAAGCAATTAAACTTAGCTGGAGGGGTTAGGGGGAATATTACTAATTTCGGTTTCAAATATTCTTTTCATTACTCATACTCTAAAAGTAGATCTGAAGTTGCCTGAGGAGCGGGATGAAAGTAATACTTTTCATCCCTAGGTAGAATCGCTTTCAACTGACAGCTGTCAAATTATTTAAAAAAAAAACTAATTCTCTTTTCACATTTTTAATGTACCATCTTTCTATACAGCCACTCAATTACAGCGCGATGTAAAATTGAAATAAAATAGATTTGGGCAAAATATTTACCATTTTTTCAATGATGAAAATGAAAAATAATGGCTGAATAGCTGGCCGGAAAAGAAACTATTCGATCTATTTATTTACTGCATTTATGATTTATTTAAACAAGTAAATGTACAAATGTGGTTACAAATTTTATATCTAACTAAACTAAATAAAGCTAAAATAAAATAAATAATTAATAGAAACTTGAACCTAAAATGCATCGTGAAATTCCTCCGCATCGCATGCCTCCTGTGCTAACGTGCCCAGAAGACTGGCAGCATTGCCACGTTGTATGGCAATACTTATTCTCTGTGCTAAAAAGAAGCCAGCCTCCTGGTCACGAGAAGCGTCGATCATACGTGTTGCAATCTCCCTGAAGAGACTGCGAGCACTCGGACCCCATGCCCCTAGCGTTTCGACTCCAAACGGCACAAATTCATAATCTCCAATTAAGTTTGAGTATTTGCGCCGTTTGAGAGTCTCCGCCGAAGCAGCAGCAGCACCGGCACAGCCAGCCGTGCTGGCTATATGAGTAGGAGCAATGGTGTCGACGCATGTTGCGTTCCAAACCAGAGGCCTACCCATTTTCCATGGCATTAATGACATACCGTCCGGTCTCTTGCCATCGTCGCGTGCCAAACCATTTGGTTTAAGTACAGCTGGCACACCGGCAGTGACAAGAGCACGTCGAATTATGTGATTAAGGCTGGCGTGCCGTGGTATTCGCCCAGCGCTCCTGCAGCACGATAAGCCATGGTGTCCGAACCTGTCGACCGCTTCTCCACAGCGACATCGATGCGGAGAAACACACGGTGCACCGATCTTCATTTGTTTTTCGATTTGAAGGTTTTACTAATTTTTACTCATTTTTTCTTTAGCTAATTCATGTTTTTATTTTTACTTTCCTTGTATTCGTAATGAAAAGCACAGTGTTTACCTCGGGTTAAAGACTTATTTAGTCCTTCGAACTATTGGCGCCCTCACTTCGTTCGGGCGGCAAACCTCGTTTCGGGACTAAATAAGATACTTTCACCACTTTTTTTTTTTACGTGCGGAAATCCCTTCGGATACCCCCCCGCTAGCCAGCGGGGGTGGTTATGTCGTGTCTGGACTAAAACCGCACGGTGTCCTCCCCAAGTGTCCGTTGCCGGGCAACCCCGGGGAAGCCCTCGAAAGGATTACCCCAGGGTTGCCGGCGGAAAAAGCCTAGTTTATTCTTTCCCCGTCTCTCATTTTCTTTCACATCTTTACTTTCCCCATTACTTTCACCCCTAGGGTAAAAATGTACTACTAAAAAGCTAAGCATTAAATATTTATAGAATTATCCTTTATATAATGACCGTACTGTACCCTCTCAGACTCATGTCTACAAGATATAAATGATTCAAATATACTCACAATATATCCCAAAATAAAAAGCTGCATAGAATTGCACTTGAACGGCTTTTCCATATTCATAGATGCTTTAAAAGGACTCATTTACCGACCATTAGACGCTGGCATTCAATGCATCTATAACAAAAGGCAAATTCTCATTCAAATCAAACTGAATAACGTTTAATCCCCATAGAATATTCCGACGCTAACGAGATCAGGAGAGATTTCCAATGTCCGCCCTGTGCCCTTATTGTGTTGAAATACGGAGACGTACTTCTAATATCATCTATAAATTTGTTGTATCTGTACATTGGAGATATTTAAACTAGGAATTTAGTGCAGATTGCGACTGAAATAAATTGAGCTGAGCGAGCAGGACTCTTACTTGAAAAATAAGGCATCTTACTACGGTCGCGCGCATAGCTAAGGCCGCGTGCTCGTGAAACTGTTTTTCGATGATTATTCCTCAATGGTACATTGTATTTGAACAGTTGACCCCTCTAAACACTCAGCGGTGTCTGCACTATCACCATGGCAAATTTAGTCAAGATCGGTATTGTGGTTCCGGAGGAGTACAGTCTCGACCAAACGGCTTAGCCACGTATAAAATAACTTGGGTTATTTCCATTAAATTTTTAAGCAATTAATATGCTTAATTTTCCTATAGATTTTAGATCGGAAAAAGAGAACATCAACGACGGGACTCGAATCCGCGACCAGTCCCTTACATGGGGAATGATCTGACCAACTGAGCCACCTAGGTTATGTTAAATAACAGATTCTGAACAGATTTTTTTTTTTTCGTATTCTGGTCTGTTTATCTATTTTTTTTTATATACGAGGGTCAAACTGAAAGTTCTTAGAAAATCAAAAACTGATTACATTAGCCAGTTATTAGTTTTATTATATCTTTTCAAAATATTGTCCATTCACGTCAATACACCGCTGCATGCGATGGAACCACTGGGAAAAGCACTTTGCCCACTCGTCCTTAGGGGTCTCTTCAATGGCATCGCGATACGCAGCCACCGCTTCTTCAGCATTCATAAACCGCTTTCCTTTAACTTTTTTCTTTAATTTTTGGAAATAAATAAAAATCACTAGGCGCGAGGTCGGGGCTATACGGCGGGTGACCCAGTAATTCAACGTTTGATGTCGCCAAATAGTCGATCGTTCGCTTGGCGGTGTGCTACGAGGCGTTGTCGTGGTGAAGGAGGATCCTACTGCGAGGTCGTTTCTCTCGAACTTTTTCCAAGACAAGGCTAACAATTGGTAGTGTACCATTCTGCAGAAACTGTTTTTTGATCCTCTAACACAATTGTTACCGAAATGACCTATCCCTCCAAAGAACGAGGCCACCATTTTTTTTCCCGCACTTCGATCTCTCTTCACTTTAGTTGGCAACTCCTCGAAAGGAAACACCCACTGAGCAGATTGTCTTTTGGTTTCAGGATCATAACAGTAAATCCAGCTTTCGTCACCTGTTAGTATGTCGAACACAGTATTAGAGTCACCTCCGTTAAATCTTTCAATCATTTTACGGCACCAATCCACACGATGGAGTTTTTGAGCCTCAGTCAAATTATGAGGTATCCACCGGGCGCAAAGCTTCCTGACCGCTAAATGTTCGTGGAGGATTTTGTGCACTTGACTCATACCGATGCCTAAGCTTGTCCGAATCTGCTGATAGGTCACTCTTTTGTCAGTCTCTATCATACGCCGCACAACACAGATGTTATTTTCAGTCGTCGCCGTAGAAGGCCGTCCCTCACGTAAATCATCAGTGAGATTAGTGCGACCACGTTTAAACTCATTAAACCAGTTGTAAACAGTCGCACGAGATGGGGCTTCATCGTGAAAGGCCAATCGTAGTCTATCATAACTTTCTTGTTGACTTAAATGACATCGAAAGTCATAAAAAATCATTGCACGAAAATTTTCTCGTGTTAAATTCATGTTAACGTGACACAGACAATTTTCAATTTGCCGCCAAATCGTAAAACAAATGATAAATGAATGAAATATATACTCAGTAATATTGGCAAAGAGTTCTATTTTCAAATTTTAGAGTAATTTTTTTATTATATTGTTTATAAGTGGCCAGTTCTAAGAACTTTCAGTTTGACCCTCGTATTTAGGACACGTCAATTTGACTTCACCTCGATGGTATACCATGTTAACAATGGTGGCACTCTGCTTGACGGCCTCATCAGAAGAGGATTGTCGTCGCAGCACCGCGTGACACCCACCGGTCCCACTAGTGCTGCGACCACAATGCCCCTGCCCGGCTATGCACTTGCTGACCCCTTAACGCAATCAAACCGGAATTAGATTACTATGGAGGGTTTTTCACAATCGTGCACGGTGGTACCAACCCGGCCGAATTTTGTGACAAATTTGTGTCATCAAATTTCTACCACCAGTAGATTTGGCTGTATGTTCCTGATGGACGCAAAAACTACTGAACAGATTTTGATGCATTTTTTTATTAGAAAGGTCTTCGTCAGACTTAAAATCTGCCGTATGTTTGATTGCAATTAGTTACGAAGAGCCGGAGATATAACTAAAGAACGATACCCGACTTTCACGCGGGCGGAGCCGCGGGCATCAGCGAGTTTGAAATATAAATGCTTCCCTAAATAACACGAATATCAAAGAATAAACAAATTAATAAACATGGCAAAGCAAAATGATATTCAGCCGCAATTCTTTTGAAGTTACACAATAAAGCTCAGTATCTCTCACGAGAGCTCCAAATGAACTAATTCCATTATGAAAATCTTTTTCTCCCTCAAATTGAAATAATCCAGCTTTATGTTCGGATTAAAAGCGATGTATCAAAGAATTGTTTGTTGTAAATAAAATTGAATTGAAATAGGATGAACGGTGTATTGTGCAGATGGTACAAGAGAAATTGTCTTGGGATAGCGATTTGGGACAGTTTCCCCTCCATGCCCGCTATTTCAACGTGTACTGTTTACATTTTTATTGAACGTTACATTGCTTCAAAGTCTGAATTTAGTCACAAAATCATCTGAATCGTTCTGGCAATATGTCGAATGTGCCTGTATAGAAAACCTGCTACCAATTCTGCTTTTTTGTTACTAGCCCTGATACTACCAATTCAAAACCCTTACCCGTAAAGCTTAAGGAAGGCAACTCAACCTCGCTGAGGTTGGTGACTTTAATAAAAACACCCTGTTTAGGGTTCGTTGCCAAATGGCAAAAAAACGGAACCACATGTCTGTCTGTCTGTCCGTCCGTATGTCACAGCCACTTTTCTCCGAAACTATAAGAACTATGCTGTTGAAACTTGGTAAGTAGATGTGTTCTGTGAACCGCATTAAGAATTTCACACAAAAAAAAAAACCGCGATGTCTCACGAATGGTAAGTCGTAAGAGAACAAAAGACTGACCATTTTTGTAGAGAGTTGTATGATCTATAACTTTGTCTGACCTATTTTCATGATAAAACTTACCGTTTTCGACAAAAATGGAAAAAAAAATATTTTGTACGTTTGACCTTAAATAATTATTTTTTCAGAAGTAGGATCGATGGGGATTTCTGACATTTTATTTATAATGATGTATTTAACGTCTCTGCCAATTTTCAGCTCTATGAGAATTATTCCTTAGTCAAATATCTATTTTGACTGGACTAATATGCTATTTTTTTTATATACAGGGTGACAGAAAAGTTACCCCACGAAACGAAAAGTCCTACCTAAAAACATGTTTTGAGAAACCTGTCATGCGTACTAAACATGCAAAATGGAACCTCAGAGGCGTGAGACCTTATGCAAATAAAGAGTGACAGAACACAATTTGAATAAGATGCTGCGGGTGCTGCCGATAGACGCTTGATGTAATGTAATGGTGGCAAAATTTCTAATTTAACAAGAAAGCGTCAATGCTATTATGTAGTTGAGAGGTGACTACTACGTGTTGGAAACTAATCATATTAACTTCACACACGTAGTAATGGAATGTGAAAATGATGAGAAGACCTACTCTATTTTCTCAAACATGCATGGATGCATCTTTTTTCGAAAATAATAACAATATTATGATTTTCGAAGAAAGAACGCGCGAAATATCGAATTTAAGGACAAAGAAAATCAAATCTGTTTTTGATTTTTGAATTTGGAACATTATAACCCTCCAGCAATGTTGTATGAAACGATGTGCTGGGGTTATTAAATACTCTTTTCATCTCTCCTGTTCGGAAAGTTTAATTTTCAAGGGTAGATAGATAGCCGGGTGGAAAGTAGCTTATTTCATCCCTAGGGTGGAAAGTAATTTTTTTTTATTTTAAGTCTTGCCATGGAGTCCATGATAATTTCATTACGTCATAATGCCTTGATATCATGACGCTTTTTATTACATGGCCGCCTAAATGCTCATCTCGTGACCAACTCGATTACAATGTAACCAATAGATTCGATTTTCAAAACCTTTCTAATGTTGGCAGTATGCATGTGAATTATAACCTTTTTTAAGTATTAAAAAATAACAATTTAAGTTGCTAAAGAATTAGCGGGAAAACTAGATTCAATATAAATAAATACCTTGTGTTAATTGTGGTTAAAAATGGTTTCGGAAAGTGATTCCAGTGACATGGATATTAATTTAACTCCCGAAGAGATTTAAGAACACGCAAATCTGTTGGTAATAATCTATTTTCAAATTGTTCTTATTTTACTTTAAATTTTAACTGATAATCAATATAACTGTTTCATTAAATGTGTGTGTAGTATTTTAATTTCCTCACATAGTCGAAATGAAAAGTAGAGTGTTTACCTCGGGTGAATGTCACCATTTCACCTTCGAACAATTGGCGCTCTCACTTCGTTCGAGCGCCAGAAATATCTCGAGTGAAATGGCTGACTTACAACCCTTGTGTAACAATCTACTATTACCTATTTAGTTGCAATTTTTATTATTATGATCAAAACCATAAGTAAGTAAAGAATACTACCTTCATTCAACTTTTATTTCCAAATGATTCTTCTAAATACAAGTTTACCAACGTTTTTAATCACTCTTTCGTGACATGAAAGCGAATTGCACCACAGAAATGGTTTTATGTTACAAATTTACGATGCGGGCACATGTTTGAAATGTAGGTAGATAGTTAGATAGAAATAAACTTTATTGTACACCAATCAGAATATGCATATATGGAAAACTCAATTAATACATGTACAAATGGCGGCATTATCGCTAAAAGCACAATATCTTACAGGCCTTTGGATGGACATGAATCCTAAATAAGCTAAATCGTATTTTATTTTTATAAATAAAAATATTCTACGACACTCTACACAGCACTTTCTAGACCTGCTATGGGTTTCAGAATGCTTATATACTTTTTTTTGTAAATACATACATATTATACATAGAAACACCCAGACTAATGCAAATAGACATATTCATGCACAAATATTTGCACCGAGCGGGAATCGAGCCCGCGGCGCCTGTTGTAGCAGTCGAATGTACTACCGCTATGCCACAGAGGCCGTCACATATTGGGTAGTTATTGGTGTTATAGATAAGAAAAGAGGACTAACGTAGTCGCATAATATAACAGATTAGATTACAAACACATACTATTGCATTATAATAGGTCTTTACCTATGAAATTGCTGAAATTTTCTTACAAATTTATGAGTTCGTTATTCCTATAATAAAAATAGCTATTTCCATTATTTCTATTTTTTTTTGGAAGTTGATTTCAAGATTTTACAACTCTAAATTTTTTTTATTTTATTGGCCGCTTGATAAATTAATTCGATCTTCATAAACAGTACTTCCTAAATGCTATCCATTTTGATGATAAATTTCGTATTACTTAACAGCTGTCACTTTTCAAAAATGTAGTAAAAGTTGCTGTTGGTTAGCTTAATGTTGTCTCATTCATACACAAAAAAAAACATAAAATTTGGATTTGTCATTCCTAAAAAAAATGCAAAAATGTTAGTTCTGAAAATTGGGTTTCCTCCAATTTCTTCAAGAAAAACAGCAATTTCATATTTAACGACCTAATAGTAGGCACATAAAATAAGCATACAACGTAATGTCTCAAGTCCAAATTCACAGTGGTCTAACTAGATATTAATTTGGTTAGTCATTAGAGACGGTAGCATGGGATCATTTTGAATTTGAATCTAGCAAGCCTGTTCCATATTCATTAATCAAAGGCCTACGTTCACATGCTGCTTATTGATGGCTGTTATTTAAGGCTCTGCCTTGTAACGTACCGTAACATGTTCATTGTAAGCTCAACGAAATTAATTTCTATTGAAATAGGTTCAGTGATTATAAGACCATAAAAGTAATATTAATATTATGTCACCATTAAAAGACAAAGGGAACACATACGAGTACGACCTCTCTGGTGTAGCGGTAGAGCTTTCAACTGCTAATTCAAAGGTCGCAGGTTCGATTCCCTCTCAGTGCATCAACATGAATATTTGCATTGGTCTGGGTGTTTTCATGTATGTATTTACAAAAAAAAGTATTTAAGTATGTTTATTCGCATTCTATAAACCATAACACAAGCTAGTTCAGCTATGCTTACTTTGGTTCTAGATGGCGCTGTGTAGAATGTCGTCTTATACTACGGATTCTACGTAAAGCGAAATGAGATATGATATCTATCACGTGGCAGCAGAAGGTTCGACTGCTACATCGGAGGTCTTGGGTTTGATTCCCGGAATTGAGGCCACGTCAATAGACGTGGTAGTGGAACGCTCTACGGCCACGCCAGACAATCATCATCTGAGTTACGTCTATGCATTACAGTAACTCTTTATGAACACAGACTCCTAGTTTTAACACAAATACATACATTAAATGATGAGTCCAAATTTAAATTCGAAGCGTCGCCGTCGGTAGCGTAGTGGTTAAGGATTCGACCCTACGATCGAGTGGTCCCGGATTCAAATCCTGGTCATTACACTACCGACGTGAACACGCTCCTAACACAAGCAATTAAGCTTAGCTGGAGGGGTTAGGGGGAATATTAGTAATTTCGGTTACTAAAGTTCTTCAAAAAAAAAAAGAAAAGAAGCCACAATTACTATTTTATTCCGACCATACTGCATGATAAAATAGAGTCATTTACATCACCTCTTATATTAATCTTAATCCGCATAATCCGCAGCTCTCGACCAATCAGGATCGATCACGTCGTTTCCCCCATCCGACTGCGCTTATAAATACGCCAGTGTCTCGGGCCTCAGTGGCAGTGAAGTCGCTGCCGAGGAGAGTTCTCCGCACTCCTCGGCGCCCGGACCTGAACACTGAAGATGTCGACCGCAGTGATCAACGAAACGTTTGAGATACAAGTTTCCTATGGACCACGGGCAAACAGCCCGGAAGCAGTATATTCTACATACATCACCTCTGTTTTCTGTCATTTAAGACTGCCCTCGGCTGAATACTAATTCTAACTGAAAAATCTGGGACAGATATAATCCGAACTCGTTATTCGTTTCGACACCGGTTTAGCATTTCAATAGTAACAAATTGTACGCGATATAAAGTCCCCTTAGGCTGGCTACAGGTCGGCGATTTTGCAACGTTGTTGCACGTACTATGAAATTGCTGAGTAATGGATAGGGAAAAACCCAGGAACGTGATAAATATATTTTCACAATACATAGGACCGTCGATTTAGATTTTATCTGTAGTCGAGTTCGTACGTGTCGTACTCAGGTATTTCATGCAACAGAGGCAAAGCTAGTTGTGATTTTAGAAGTCTACGTGAGCTAATGGTACGTACTTTTTCTTTTACGTGTGGAAACTCCCACGGGCTTCACGGCTGAAAGGATCAGGCTGACAGTTGATACAGAGATGGATTATGTCTAACTAGTCTGAAATAACATAGATTAATTTTATAACTTTTTTTACGCGATGAGGTGGGTATATCGGAATCGAACCGACTAAAACCACACGGTGTCCTTCCCAAGCGTCTATTGCCGGGCACCCCGGGTACGCCCTCGAAAGGATAACCCCAGGGTTCCCAGCGGACTTGGGGCTGCCATCGCGGCCTCACCTTCGGGGTCGCGTTTCATTCATCGGTGAGTTGGCAGGCGTATGTAGGACACACACGACACGCTTCCGTCTTGGCCTGCTTCTGTAAGGACCGTGAGTCGGCCGACTGCCGCCCTCAGGCCCCAATAGCTAGATCCTGGGCGTAGATTGCTGAACTCCGGGAGCAAAGTTCTCTCCCGCTGCCTCTCCGCCGCCTCTTTCGTGCTTATTACCTGCTCGCAGAAAGAGGCGGCGGCGTGCCACTTGCTCCCGTCGGAGCCCACGACTCTCACCATGGTCCCCAGCGACAGAAAGTCCACGCCCAGGACCGGACCAGGATGGTATCGTACTTATGTAGTTTTGTACTATAATCCTGCTTCTTATTATTAGACTTCTTACTAATCCTGTCCTACTAATATTATGAATGTATCTATTTTAAAGAAAGTTTGTGTAGATATTAGAATGTTTGGAATCACGTACTACCGGCTTACCGAATCTGGCTGAAATTTGGTATAGGTATGGATTAAATCTAAAATAACACATGGCCTTTTTATTATTGGAATAGGCCTCCTCTTCTGCCTATCTGTTTATAATTTGGTACAGACTACTCAAATTGTCTATGTGTGATTTCAATAAATTAATCATTACGAATGAAAAAACGATGACTGTGAGCTTCTATAAGTATTTTTGAACAAAACAATTGGTGTAGATTTTTGGACACTACTGTACACAACATTGGCGCCACTTTTTGTTACTGTCATAACCACAGAGTATATTAAATTTATTTTATACCATTTTATATGCGATCATCAGCTGACATGTAAACTAGTGTAAGGGCACCACAATTATAAATCTATGGTGAGGCGCACCGTACCCCTCCTCCGTTACCGCCTCACCCCCGAAGTGTGACACACTTTTTGTAGCGAACTGCTTGTCTGGTATACAAAAGTCATTGGTAACTTAGAATATATATGTACCTTTTTTTTTTTTTTTTTGTATCGTGCGGAAATCCCTTCGGATACCCCCCCGCGTGCCAGCGGGGGCGGTTATGTCGGGCTTGAACCGACTAAAACCGCACGCCGTCTCGGGTCTACAGACGCCGGGGTGTAAGGTTGCCCATAGAGCATTTCCCTCGCACCCCGACTGACCCTGGGCCATCTCCGGTTTCGAGATGGCCCCCTCGGGTTTGGGAACCACGGTGTCCCCGTCTTGCCCCGGTTTGGGGGAGGGGCGCTAGTCGCCCCACCGTCCCGGCCTGCTTCTGCTGGGGTGACAGGTGGCCTCACCCGCCACCCCCAGGCCTGCGCTCATGGAGGACGGAGGTCGTTAAGCTACCTCCGGCGCCTGAGTTGCCTGCGACGCGCAGCGAGCAAGTTGCGGGCTCGGCGGACCGGGAGAGTTCTAAGTCTCTCCCGGGCGCGCTCCGCCACCTCCTTCGCGAGCATTACATGCTCGCAGAAGGAGGCGGCGGCGGCCCACGGGCTCGCGCTCCGCACCATTGCCGCAATCATGCTGCCGAGCGAGAGGAATCCCACCCCGATGGCTGCCACGAGGTCACGCCTCGGCGCCTCCCACGCCGGGCAGTCCGCCAGCGTGTGCAGCCCTGAGTCCTCGCTCGCGTCGCAGTGATGACACTCAGGCGTAGGCTCCTTCCTGATCCGATGCAGGTGGTCCCCGAAGCACCCCTTCCCGGAGATCACCTGCGTCAGTCGGTACGAGAGGCTTCCGTGTCGCCTCTCCAGCCAGTCCTCCATGATGGAATATATATGTACCTAATAATGATTACCTAATAAGACCTTTACCAGAAATACAGGAAATACTCATACATTACCAAGAGCCTTTATCGATATGTTGTTAAGGAGTGCTACACTTAGTAAGTAATAACCTACCCTGTGGTTGGCGTAACTTAACGAGTGCTTTGGAGAGGGTAATATATGTGTACCAATACATTTGATCGAACACAATGGTACTAGCATTCCGCAGTATTGTTTTCGACGCGGTTAATTGGCTCAAGCTGGAAATATTGAGTACATCTATTGTAGTGGGATCGTAGCTCCGAATGAATTGCAAATACATGTGCAGTATGTGAAATTAATAGGAAGGGTATACTTTTGAATTAACGCGGAACTAAAAAACAAGTTATGGGATTATTTTTCAGATCGGGTATTCTAACAGATATATTGTGAAAGTATTTCTTCCTATAGAGGATTCTGTTGTGTAGCCGATGCACCACATAATAACTTCATGCCTGTATTCCCGAAAGGGTAGGCAGAGGTGTATTACACACCCACGATTCGCCAGTTATGTTTAGGTCCAAATGTAATAGGAGGCGAGCCTATTGCCATCTTACGGGGTTCATTACTAAGCGAGGTGCGTGCCCGGGGCGACAGGGGATCAAACTCGAGATAGTCCGTTATGTACGCCACTGGGCTATAGCCGCTTTGTTTATGATATTATCTTATTATATTTTCTTCAAATAATACATTCTGAAGCAATTATTATTTAAGATATCAACTCAACATTTTAACACAGATTATATAAAAGTTACATGAATTTATACCACCTCTTTATATATATATATATATATATATATATATATAGTCAAGCTCGTGAACTAGTGGTGGAATTGTACGAGTATTTCGAACGAGAATGTGTTAACGGTGGGCCTCTTTTGCCTACTACATTACCTGCAAGTGAGAGACCGCGTTGCCGAAGCATTAGGTATAGGGAAGAAGACTGTATCCCAAATTCTGAAAGAAAAATACGGACCATCAGGCGAAGACTTAGAAGAGAATACTTTACGAATTTCAAAAAAAAGAAAGAGAGACAAGAAAGTTGTTGGAGTTGATAATTTTGATGCTGTGCAATCCGCAACCATATTTATGGATATTACCCGCGAAAAGAATATCCTACAGGGGAAAAGCTTTTGGGATCGCTAAATGAAGCAGGTTTATTTTCTGGCGGTAAAACGTCTCTGTCAAAGGTTTTGAAATCGATCGGCTTTAGAATCATCCCCTCGTATACCCCCCGCCGGTTAGCGGGGGCGGTTATGTCAGGCTTGAACCGACTAAAACCGCACTCCGTCTCGGGTCATCAGACGCGGGGGTGTCAGGTTGCCCATAAAGCATATCCCTCGCGCCCCGACTGACCCTGGGCCATATCCGGTTTCGAGATAGCCCCGTCGGGTTATGGAACCACGGTGTCCCCGTCTTGCTCCGGTTTGGGGGAGGGGCGCTAGTCGCCCCACCGTCCCGGCCTGCTTCTGCTGGGATGACAGGCGACCTCAGGCCTGCACTCATGGAGGACGGAGGTCGTTAAGCGAATATTAATGTACCTATAATATCTGGGGAGTTACCTCACAAAAATATTATTTAATTCAAAATTCTTATAAAAATAAAGATTAGGTGACAAGTTACTCGGCCTTATTATGACTAGCGTTGTTGTTACTTGATCATATTTAAAAAATCTAAATAATTCCGAACATCAAACCGGTTAAGGTTTTTATCTGGACCTATTCCGTTGTCCAGTACTAGTAATTTAAGTACCTAGGTACTCTAGAACCTATACAAGTTTTATGAGCGTTCATACTTTATTTTTACTACCCTTTTCTTCGCATTATAAAGGTCTTCTAGAAATAAATAGATATCAGAAAAATGATTGAAGCCGTTGTCCCACTAACAGCGAGTAACAGAATCTTCTTGTATGGTGTTGTGAATAACGTACGGATACAGTCAGGCGAGCCGCGGTAGCCTAGTGGTATGGGTAATGGACTGCTGAGACGAGGTCTCGGGTTCGATCCCAGGTTTCACCATGGCACACACCAATGACTTTTCGATGCTTTTCGAAGTTATGTGTGTATTTATCGCAGGTTTATAAGTGCCCGGTTAATGACAATAGGCTCGCCACCTATTACATTGAGACCTAGACATAAACTGGCGAAATGTGGGTGCTAGCACCTCTGCCTACCCCTTCGGGGATATAGGCGTGAGTTTATGTTATGTTATGTTACAGTCAGCGTTTTGGTGCCTTTTATACTATTACTAGCTGACCCGGCAGACTTCGTACTGCCTCAATCGATGACAAACCTTTCAAACCTTCCCTGGACCTCCACAAATAAATCAAGACCAAAATTAGCCAAATCGGTCCAGCCGTTCTCGAGTTTTAGCGAGACTAACGAACAGCAATTCATTTTTATATATAAGAGAAAGAAGATTAACTTTGGAAGCTGACTGTACGTGATAGTTTAGATCAATAGTATAATAACGTGTCTGTTTTAGGTATTGCTATAATCTGGGAACTAATGGTAATATCACAATATGTATAATTGTAGAAGATGTACTGAATATTACGGCATACAAATGATAAAGAGTCAAATTTGTACAGTGAAATCGTTTCAAAAATGATAATACAGGGTGTTGAAACCATTCATTTTGTACTTAATATTTGAGGTTCGAAACCATCTATACTTACCATATATAAAATTTTAAATTAGCTGTAATTTTTATAATTTTCATAAGCACTGAATTTCACTTTTGTAATAATTCAATTGAATTTTTGTATGTGTAATTATTGTTCAATAAAATTCGGTTATTTTTTATTAAAACAACTAGTTGATACCTGCGGCTTCACTCGCACGAAGGTCAGTTATCATATATTATCATCACATAGCTCATCGTAATTAAATATACGGCAGATTTTAAGTCTGAACTAAATCTTTTTAACAGAAAACACCGCATTAAAACCCGTTCAGTACTTTTTGAGTCCATCACGAACAAACAGATAGACAGACAAACAGAGAAGATTAAAAAAAATATTGTGTTCTAATTCATTCATTTAATATAGCCAATTTTTTTTTTTAATAATTTTAATGTCTAGACACAGCTTATTTACAATTTTATAATTAAAACAATATTCCATAGACCGACTCGTTGGAATTGGTTCGATGCTCTCAAGATATAAAATCGGTAATCGCCATTCGCTTTTTCGCGTGCGCTTGAACAAAAGCTTTAGACAGAAGTTTCAATCTGCAAGCGCTATAAAGACGAGCGGTAATCTTTCCTTGGATACTGTTATATTAAACTATTAGTTCGGTTCGGGTATTACGCACAGACCCAAGGGTCGGCGCTGTGAAAGCCTATTAGCCAGCCCGCTCTGTAGAATTTCAGTAATAAACCAATATCCACAGGCATTACGTCATATTTCACGGTAAAATATTCAGTTCTGGCAGCATTCAGAAATAAAACAATTTAGATATATGACTTTAGGTGAATATCGATAAAATTTAAGCAGTAATAACACATAACATAACATAACTTCACGCCTGTATCCCCGAAGGGGTAGGCAGAGGTGTATTACACACCCACGATTCGCCAGTTATGTTAAGGTCCCAATGTAATAGGGGGCGAGCCTATTGCCATCTACCGGGCACAATATTAAGCGAGTGATAATTACAATTTATTAATGCACACATAACTACGAAAAGTCAGAGGTGTGTGCCCGGGGCGACTGGGGATCGAACTCGAGACCTGGTCTCAGCAGTCCGTTACGTATGCCACTGGGCTATCGCCGCTTTTTTTTAAGTAGTAATAAGTAAGTATTAAAAATAGAAGGCCATTTTATGTTGGTTTGGTTTTATATATCCCTGGGGTTATCCTTTCGAGGGCTTACCCGGGGTGCCCGGCAATGGGCACTTGGGGAGGACACCGTGTGGTTTTAGTCGGTCCGATACGACACGCCCATCTCATTGTTGGCACCGATGGGGTGAAGCCTGTGGGGGTTTCCACAAGTAAAAAAAGGCCATTTTATGTGTGGAAGGAGAAGGAAAAAACACCTTTCAACTTTTTGAACAGTAAGTTTGCTAGGTAGATAGGTAAAAATCTATTCATACAGAATCTTTGAAACTATAGTGCGACTGTTGCCACTGTAGGTACCACTCTCTAGAAATGCGCGGCGTGGTGGGGCTCGGGGAACGAAAAAGTAGAAGTCGATGAGATCGATTTTGTCAGACAGATCTTACGATATCATTTAACAGATTTATGGCCTGATATTATAAAAATTCCCTATTTAGGGTTCCGTAGCCAAAAGGCTAAAAACGGAACCCTTATAGATTCGTAATGTCTGTCTGTCTGTCCGTCCGTCTGTATGTCGCAGCCACTTTTTCCGAAACTATTAGAACGATGCTGTTGAAACTTGGTGAGTAGATGTATTCTGTAAACCGCATTAAGAATTTCACACAGAAATAAAAATAAAACAATAAATTTTGGGGATCCCCATACTTTGAACTGAAACTCAAACATTTGCGGTATCTGTGGATAGGTCTTCAAAAATGATATTCAGGTTTCTGATGTCATTTTTTTTTCTAAACTGAAATAGTTTGCACGAGAGACACTTCCAAAGTAGTAAAATATGTGCACCCCCCCCCCCCCTGGAACTTATAAATAAGAGAATGATAAAACTAAAAAAAAAAAATGATGTACATTACCATGTAAACTTCCACCGAAAATTGGTTTGACTCGTTCTAGTAAGTAGTTTTTTTTAATACGTCATTTACTTTTCATTCCATCAACTCAGATATAAAAAAATTTACTTGCTGCTACGAAACCCTTCATGGGCGAGTCCGACTCGCACTTGGCCGGTTTTTAATAGGTATTGTTTTTACGCCAGCCGGCACCGTTGCGAAAACAACGGTGTCGACAACCGATGCTGTTAGCCCGATATCGGTGAGCATTGATGACGAAAATTTATAAAAACACTCATCTCCACTGACGGCCGACACCCGTCGGTCTATTGGTTCAATATAGTTTCAACAAACAGGCCAGTCATTAAATATAAATAAATATAAATAAATATTCTACGACATTCTACACAGCGCTTTTTAGTCCCAAAGTAAGCATAGTTTAACTAGCTTGTGTTATGGGATCCAGAATGCGGATAAATATACTTATATACTTTTTTTTTGTAAATACATACATATTAGGTATACATAGAAACACAGTCATTACCCACATTGATACTAGTGCTCGGCATTAAATGAGTGCTTTAACTGTGCAGTAAAAGATGCAGGATTTCACCATTATCAAGTACGAGTCGCCCTTTTCTCTCAAGTTTTACGAGTTCTCAGCCCATTAGTTATCAATATTAGAGCTAGAACCCGTCTTCTTGATTTGATACAAACGCAATAAATAATTGATATCTTTTTTTTTTCTTCTTTTTGGGTTCCGCAGTCAACACGGTATCCTTAGATCCACAACGCATTTGCGGCTCTGGCTGACCGCACATCAATTTTTATACACTGTGGCCGCGTGCGGCGTGGTTTTATATAAAAATAATAGACATGCGGCCAGCCGCTTACGGCTCGCCTCCCGCTGGTATTCTAGATTACGATTATGACCTTTATGTTGATTCATGTTACCGATGAAACTGTCAAATAAGCTTTATATATTAATATTTTCGCAGTTAAACATTGATGTAATTATTCAACTTGAATTGCGTTAAAAATTTATATAAAATTAAAAAAATATGAATATTTCATCAGCCTGTAAATAAGTGTCAAAATTACATTAGTCCATCTTTACCTCCGCAGTGCCAGCACTGCGACGATCCTGGCGAAGACACGGCGCTCCACACGTTAGTGGAGTGCTCTGCGTGGGCGAGTCAACGCCGGGATCTCGTGCAGGTAATGCGCGCGAATGAGACGGCGGAGAGGGAGCGGGAGAGAACCCTGCCCCTCGAGTTTCGCCGTCTGCGGCGAGGACGCCGCAGACTCATCTACACCCGGGACTACCGACCTGATGATCGGGGCCTGAGGACGGCAGTTGGCTTACTCGCCGTCCTTACAGAAGCAGGCCGTGGTGGAGGCGTGTCGTATGTGCACACGCCTGCCAACTCACCGAAGCGGGATAAAACCTGACCCCACCAGGCGAGGCCGCGGTGGCGGCCAAGGTCCGCCGGCAACCCTGTTGTTATCCTTTCGAGGGCTTACTCGGGGTACCCGGCAACGGACACTTGGGGAGGACACCGTGCGGTTTTAGTCGATACACGACATAACCACAACCATAAAAAAAACAAGTCCATCTTTACCTTTTTTTCTATCTGGAGAGGTTATGTCGGGCTTGAACCGACTAAAACCGCACAGTGACTAAGGTTCAAATGTGAGATAGCCGGGTGTAAGGTGGCCTTTCCCTCGTACCCTGTGCCATCTTCCGTTTCGAGATGGCCCCCTCGGATTTGGGAACCACGGTGTCCCCGTCTTGCCCCCGGAAAAGAGGGGAAGGGAGCAATGCGAGGCCGCCGCAGCCTGCTTCTGCTTGGGTGACAGGCGGCTCCACCTGTCCCAGGCCTGCGCTCATGGAGGAGAGATGTCATTGACCTCCGACATCTAAGTCATCTCCACGCCTCGTGGGCTCTGCGGATCGGGCGAGACCCGATTTTCTCCCGGACCCGCTCCGCCGCCTCCTTCTTGAGAATAACCTGCTCGCAGAAGGAGGTGGCGACAGCCCACGCGCTCACGCTTCGCACCATTGCCGTGAGCAAGACGCTGAGAGAGAGTCCCTGTATATACTAGGACTGCAAGGCGAATCGCTGCTTGCAATGTTGAGCTGATTGAGACATCGTGATTCTTGTGCAATAGATTTGACCGCTATTGCGGAATCAGATTTTGAAAATTTTGAACAGTGATCATTCCTCCGTGGCAAGTCCGATTTTGAAAATTCTTTTTGAAAGTCACAACTCTGGACATGCTTTCTGAGCGTGTAAAGTTTGGTCACAGTGTCTCGAGCGGTTATTATGTAATTCCATCTGGAATTTTTTTAACGGTGATCATTCCTCTATGGTAGCATTAATTTTTTCAAGATATATCCATAAACCTTCCTCTGATTGACCTCTTTAATCATGCCATGTTCTGATTGGATTAGTAGTTTAGGAGGAGACCTGTGACAAAGAAAATCCTGAAGTCTAGTATGAGGAGCTTTCGCTCGACTTCGTCTCACTCAGCTCAAAAACTGTGCATATCATACGATTCAGAACACCGGCGCAACTCATCTTTTTGTTCAATAGGCTTAAACTCTTCCAGCAGAGTTTGTGAAAAATACACAATACTTGAATTGAGCTGAATCACCCCATTCAGGGTGAAATTTCGTTCAAATAACGCTTTATATTACAGAAACATGACATTCATGTTTAATTTTAAACTTTTATTAAAATAAGCTTAATACTTGTTTCAATTGTGCCTAAATAAAATTACGAATACAATATGAATTAATTCTATATTATCTATTCACAATAGATGTTTCTGTTTGTTTGTTGGCCAGGGGCGTACTAATAACTGTTAGTAAGTAATTGGTTGGTTAATATACATTTAGCACGGGCATGTAGTATGCCATATAGTATGTCATTTAGTAATATTATGAAATTCGAATGATTATCGTATGAAATTTCTATACTATTATAAAATTATAAATTAGTAAGTTGTTAATTGAAATTGTAAACTTAGGTTATGTTAAATGAACAATTAAGAACAAATAATTTTTTTTCAGTCTTGTCTGTTTGTTCGCGATGGATGCAAAAACTACTAAACGGATTTTTATGAACCACAATACCGATTTTGACCAAATTTGCCATGGTGATAGTGTAGACACCGCTGAGTGTTTAGAGGTACAACTGTTCAAATACAATGTACCATTGAGGAATAATCATCGAAAAACAGATTCGCGAGCGTGCGGCCTTAGCTATGCGCGCGACCGTAGTAAGATTCCTTATTTTTCAAGTAAGAGTCCTGCTCGCTCAGCTCAATTTATTTCAGTCGCACCCTGCACTGAATTCCTAGTAATAATATAACAGTTGCCCGTGGCTTCACCTACGTAGAGTTCTGATCCCGAGAAAATATCAAAATGAAAAAAAAAGATTTTTTTGAAATCGGTTTTGTCGTTTCAGAGTTTAACGATTACAAACAATAAAATCTTTCCCCTTTCCTGTGGCATATTTCAAACGTCCGTTGCACCCCTGTAACCCACTTATACCCATAATTGATTAGTTTTCAGAATAATGTATAGGAACCTGCTAGATTTGTTGACATTTATGATTACTGTTGACAGTATAATAAAATAATGTTGTTTGTAATTGGTAAAAAAATTCTAAAACAGTTCTGTAGATCCAGAGAAAATGCAATCTCACAAAGTCACAAACTTTACCTCTTTATAATATAATATAGACTAGCTGTACCCGCAGCTTTGTCCGCATGGATTTTGATTTTTAGGGTTTTAGTTAAAAAAAAAAAATCAGAATAATATATAGTAGTGATTTTTTATGAAGGATGGACTACCGTAACCGACGTATTTGGTATTAACGTTAATTGGTCGTGTTATAAGTGGTTCACGTTGGTAATGTACAGTCAACGGTAGAAGTCGCTTAACAAATTCTAATCTACTGATCACTTTAGCTCTTAACCCGTTCATAAAACAATAACAATAGGTTATTTATGAAATTGCCGGAATTTTCTTACAAATTCATGAGTTCGTTATTCCTGTAATTCAATAGCTATTTCCATTATTTATATTTTGTTAGAAAGTTGATTTCAAGATTTTACAACTCTGTATTAAATTTTGTTTTTATTGGCCGCTTGATAAATTAATTCGATCTTCAAAAACAGTATTTCCTAAATGGATAAATTTCGTATTACTTAACAGCTGTCAATTTTCAAAAATGTAATAAAAGTTGCTGTTTGTTAGCTTAATGTTTCTCATTCATACACAAAGAAAATCATAATATTTGGATTTCTCATTCCTAAAAAAAAATGCTAAAATGTTAGTACTGAAAATTGGGTTTCCTGCAATTTCTTCAAGAAAAAAAGCGGCCAAGTGAAAGTCAAAGTCAAAAACCATTTATTCTGTATAGACCATTAATACGGCACTTACAAAACGTCATAAAAAAATAAATAATCTAATGTTTGGCAAATGGACCACCGGTTCGAAACGCGGCCCTGTCCTGAGAAGACTCCGGCAAGAAACTCAGTGGGCTGTTTTTTTTTTTGGTCTATATACAAACATATTTACTTAACCTAAGTACAATATTTTATTTGCGTAGCATAGAGAGAGAGCAAACAGTTCATATCCAAGCTTGTTTGTCGTCTAAATAGTCTTGAATTTTATAGTAGCCTTTTTGGCAGAGTTTACTTTTAATTTGGCTTTTAAATTTATGAAGAGGTAGATTCTTCATTTCACTGGGAAGCTTGTTGTAGAAGCGTATACAGTTACCCTGAAAGGAATTACTAATCTTGTGGAGTCGACTATTACAAACCCCAAGATTGTTTTTATGTCTAGTATTTACGTTATGTATATCACAAAGCCTTAAAAAATTGGAAATGTTTCTTCTAACATACAAAAGATTTTCAAAAATATATTGGGAAACTACAGTTAGAATGTTTATTTCTTTGAACTTTTCTCGGAGGGAGACTCTTGGGCCCAACTTATAAATTGCCCGCACCGCCCGCTTTTGCAGTACAAAGATTGTATTTAAATCTGCGGCATTACCCCAAAGGAGAATGCCGTAGCTCATAATACTATGGAAATAACTGAAATAAACTATTCTAGCGGTATCTATGTCTGTTAAAGTCCTAATCTTTTTCACAGCGTAGGAAGCAGAACTTAACCTACTAGCTATTTTTTCAATATGTGATCCCCACTGTAATTTAGCATCGATACTTAAACCTAAGAACACGGTTGATTCCACAAGGCTCAACAACTGTCCATTAAGTTGTACATTGGTTTCCACCTGTGTAACATTAGGTAATGTGAATTTAATACATGGTAAGGTGAATTTAATACAGTCGGACTCGCCCATTAAGGGTTCCGTAGCAGCAAGTAACATAGTAATGTTTTTTTTATTTTTATATTCGAGTTGATTGAATGAAAGGTAAATTGCGGTTTACGATTTATGACGTATTAAAAAAAACGACTTACTAGATCTCGTTTAAACCAATTATCGTTGGAAGTTTACATGGTAATGTACATCATATATTTTTTTTTACTTTTATCATTCTCTTATTTTAGAAGTTCCAGGGGGGGAGACACACATTTTACCACTTTGGGAGTGTCTCCCGCGCAAACTATTCAGTTTAGAAAAAAATGATATTAGAAACCTCAATATCATTTTTGAAGAGCTATCCATAGATACCTCACACATATGGCTTCGATGAAAAAAAAAAATTTGAGTTTCAGTTCTAAGTACGGAGACCCCCAAAATTTATTGTTTTTTTTTCTATTTATGTATAAAAATCTTAATGCGGTTCACAGAATACATCTACTTACCAAGTTTCAACAGCATAGTTCTTATAGTTTCGGAAAAAAGTTGCTGTGACATACGGACGGACAAACAGACAGACATGACGAATCTATATATGGTTCCGATTTTTGCCATTTGGCAACGGAACCCTAAAAAGGCAATTTCAAATGTAATGACCTAATATTAACTTCGTCCTCTTTAAATTATAAAACTACTTAAACATCCACTATTGGTTCATGTATGCCTATGTAAAAAAGGTTTGTAAATATTTTAGTGTTAATCAACTTTTACCGTTGACTGTACCTGTCGAAGTAAGCCAGCATATTTAAAATGTATGTAGTAACTGGTATCGCCGCGCGGGTACACCCGCGTAAGACCTGATCCCGTGGAAATATCAGGATAAAAAGTTGCCTATGTTACTCAAGGGTAAGCATTCTAATGGTGACAGAATTTTTGAATTTTTATTTCCCTGTTTTTTTTATAAAATCAATATTAGTAACCAAAATTACTAATATTCCCCCTAACCTATCCAGCTAAATTTAATTGCTTGTGTTAGGAGTGGGTTCACCTCGGTAGTGTAATGGCCAGGATTCGAACCAGGGACCTCTCGATCGTTAGGTCAAGTCCTTAACCACTAGGCCACCGACGCTTAGTTACACCAAAGTTATAAATGAATACGAAAAATAATTAATCTTTTCTGGTATTCTATTACACACTAATGAGATATGTAAAAACGCTTTGTTACCGTTGAATAACACCAGTTTGTGTCATACTGTTACTCAATTGGACAAAAAATCCCGAAAAGTAACACTGTATATCATTGCAACAGTTATTTTTCTCAATAATTAACACTATAAACTTTGTATGTAACAGGGTTGCATATCTGGACGAAATATCCCAAAAAGTTCCAGAACTTTATTACCCTAAATTGCGCAGATTTGTCATTGCACTTCTTTCGCACTTCTTGCCTCGCTCGGCTTATATTCCAAAAACAAGTAAGTGGGTTAGGTTTGGTTATAACTGTGATCCCAACAAAACCACGCGCCAAAACCATTTGAATGTGTAAGGAATATTATATATAATTAATATTATATTAATGAATATTTACATTTTGTTGAAGGCGTATTTCAACAATGATTGTATTACAATTGTAGTTTATGCAACTGTCATATAAGAAGGCGTATTAAAACACGAGAGTCTGTTTATCTGTGATAATAGGTTGACTCGAGTGTTTTAATACCTAAGTTATATGCAGTTTCATACACTACTTTATCTTCACTCGTGGGAAAAAATTGAAATTAAACAAAGTAGGTAGGTTACAAGGACGCCAATTTTTTCACAGTTCGAACTGCGCATGCGTGTGCCTTTTTTTTCATATTCAGCCTAAAACCTTAGACGAGTTTAATGAATAAAAAAAAGATAGCGATACTATAATGAGTTTTATTTTTAATTTTATGTATATGCGTTTATAAAGTGCGTATGTATAGAATCGTCTTCGAATTCGTAATTCGAATTTTTCGATTTGAGTGTAGATAAAGAGGTGTTACTTAACGAGAATACAAGATTCTCTTATGTTATAGTGTTACCTATAGGGAAAAAAAAGGTTTCAATAAATTACAGTGTTACTTATCGTGATTTTTTTTCCAATTGAGTAACAGTGTGACACAAACTAGTGTTACTCAACGGGACCAAACCGAAAAAACTGTTTGTTTTCGAAATAAAGAAAAATGAAAGCTCTTGGTATTACCTCATACACCTCAAATTATTAAGATTTCTAATATATGAAAATCTATGTTAGTTCACAATAACAGATGGGTTTAAGGTAAACCACAGATAAGCCGAATATCTTGAACACACGCCCTAAACTTTGCATATTTGCGGCGGTTGATTGGTCGTTGTGGTTTTGATCTCCAATTAACTTAGAGTAGGTATCGACGTTGGAACCCTTAACTACATTAGTTACATACCGTCTTGGGGCCATGTATTTGTTGTTACCAGAGCCGCAAATTGTACTAATCCTACTAATAATAGGTCTTTACCTATGAAATTGCCGAAATTTTCTTACAAATTCATGAGTTCGTTATTCCTGTAATTTAATAGCTATTTCCATTATTTATATTTTGTTTGAAAGTTGATTTCAAGATTTTAGAACTCTGTATTAAATTTTGTTTTTATTGGCCGCTTGATAAATTAATTCGATCTTCAAAAACAGTACTTCCTAAATGCTATCCATTTTGATGATAAATTTCGTATTACTTAACAGTTGTCACTTTTCAAAAATGTAATAAAAGTTGCTGTTTGTTAGCTTAATGTTGTCTCATTCATATACAAAAAAAAAACATAAAATTTGGATATGTTCATAAAAAAAATGCAAAAATGATAGTACTGAAAATTGGGTTTCCTCCAATTTCTTAAAGAAAAACGGCAATTTCATATGTAACGACCTAATATTATAAACTAGCTGATACCTCCGGCTCCGCCCGCGTGGAGGTCGGTTATCGGTTTTTGGTCATATCTCTAGTTCTACTTAATAAGGAGGTTTCTACCTCTGGAGATCTTACCACTGGTAGCTTGGTCCCTGTACCCGATACCGGTGGACCACTATTTTAATATTTTTAATTGTATTTTTTTGTCGGTCCGATTCCGACACGCCCACCCCATCGTTGGCCCGATGGGGTGAAGCCCGTGGGGGCTTCCCTACGTAAAAAAAAATGTATTCAATATTTTTCCTTAAGCTATTGAACGTTACTATGGTTAGTTGGGCAACTTACCAGTTGCAATGAAACATATGGCAGATCTTAATTATGACCAATAAAAGACATTTTTTATATATATCTCCAATGTACAGACACAACTAATTTACAATTTTATAATAGTATAGATGGGCAAAGAAAGAGAATAAATAGTAAATAAATATAAAATAAATATTCTATGACATTCTACACAGCGCTATCTAGACCCAAAGTAAGCATAGTTAATTAGTTTTAGTATACGATAATCCGTTATCCCTGCCTAACCCCGTGATACGTCCATCCATCCATCCATCCAGCTACAAAAATATAGGATATATAGAAAGCGTCTCGCGTGACATAGACGTCTCGGTGACGATATCGAGGTGACGATGACGTGACGATAAAAAAATGCGAGTTTCATGATGTTCCTTCACCCAAAAGTGCTTATATGGATAGTGCTCAACGTGCTTAAAGAAGTTTTCACTTTAATAATGAATGCTATTCTTTACTACATAGATATTCTAAAAGAGTATAAAATATTTTACCTCACAAAAAATCTTTAACTAGGACCCTCTTTACCTGGCGAGATTACGTTCAATCCACTCTAGCGGGCACCTTGTTACATTTCAAGATAAGATTCGAGCCCGAAAATTATCTTTTAACGGTAAATAAGAGGCGTTGGAAAAGGTGTATGAGCCTACGATATATAATGAAAATGTTTTATAAATACAATAACGCCATCATTAGACAAAAAGCGGCCAAGTGCGAGTCGGACTCGCCCATGACGGGTTCCGTAGCAGCAACTAACATACTAATGTTTTTTTTTAATTATTGTATTTGAGTAGGTTGAATGAAAGGTAAATTGCGGTGTACGAATTATGACGTATTAAAAAAACTACTTTTTTTTTAAAGAATATTAGTAACCGAAATTACTAATAATAATAATAATGCGATGGACTAACTCCATAAATGAAAATGTCATGCGGGCATATTTTGTGGCTACAGAGGGAGGAATTAACCTCACTGCGTACCGTGTTCGTATGTTGCCTCTGTTTCAGGAACTTGAACCATCTATCAACGTTTCGGCACAACGCCTGTCGGATCAGGTGCGGGCCATACAACGCTGTCGCTTGTTGGATGACGCCGTACTTGAGAGACTTCGCTCAGACGTGCAGTGTAGCCTCGTCACCCCTTCTTCGTCACGACCTGTGGGTCATACTAATACTAGTGAAACACCACAGGCTACCCCTGATGATGAAGTAACGGATGACGGATCTATAACCGTAAGTACTCAGTACAATGATAAATTAAGGAGCACTTTGGAGCTTGCGATTCATGAATTTCGATCCACTTGTAGCAGTAACAGACCGCGGCTACCGCGTTTGCCTACGCATAGAAAAAACATAGCACTAGTGTGTGCCCTAGACTCGATGTTACCAAAATATTTCGAGTCCAGTGTCGATCTTACTGATACACATTCAATTCTGTATTGTGCGGCGGTCACGGTATGTCGAGTAGCTGGCGTGAAATTCTCAGGTACTGAGACAGCTACTCGACCTAAATCCACCGTGCCTGGCTGGCAATGCAGAATTGAGCGTCGTATCGCCGAGACTAGGGCACTCATTGGCAAGCTGTGCTGCTTCAGGTCTGGCAATACACGCCCGAGAGTAATGCGCTTTGTAACTCGAGCATTTTCAGGGACTAATGTTAGTCCTCGTGAATATTTGCTACGAGTCACAGAGCGCATTGACTTCCTGAAGCAGAAAGTTTATGCGTGGGCAAACCGTATACGACGTTACAAGAAGAGAGTGGATAGATACACCTTGAATCGTTCGTTCCAAAAAGATGAGAGGTGGGTTTATAGAAGATGGGAGCAACCTAATTCAGATGTGGCTAATATGTGCCGACCCAATGCTAAAGACACCAGTTCATTCTGGCGTAGCATTTGGTCGGTGCCTGTTAGTCATACAGAGGGTGAATGGATACGGGATGTCAGGCAGTCATGTGAGTCAATACAAGCAATGGAGCCAATAGTTATCAGTGAAAATGATGTCGCCAGTGCAGTCCGTTCGTTATCAAACTGGAAATCAGCGGGACCGGACGGACTGCACAATTTCTGGCTAAAATGGCTCCACAGCTCACATGCCTGTTTGGCATCACAGTTCCAGTCATCACTCGAATCAGGATCGCTCCCAGCTTTTATGACTACAGGCATAACCCACCTACTCTACAAATCAGGTAGTACCACGGACCCCAAAAATTATAGACCAATTACCTGTTTACCAACAATATATAAACTTCTTACATCCATTCTGACAGCTAAATTGTCAGCTCACATAGAGAGTAACTCTATAATATCTATCTCTCAGAATGGATGTAGAAGTGGGGCACGTGGTACGAAGGAGCTCCTTATTTTTGATATGGCCATTAGCCAACAGGTCCGCCGTAACCGAAAGAATCTGACGACATGCTGGATTGACTACAAGAAAGCCTACGATTCCGTGCCACATACATGGCTGTTGAGGGTGCTGGAGTTGTATAAAATTGATACAACTCTATGCACCTTCTTAAAGGAATGTATGAGGCAATGGAGGACGGTTCTTCTTTCTCCAGGGTGTGGTCAGGTCCTGGGGGATGGTGTACCGATAAAGATCGAGAGGGGTATATTCCAGGGTGATAGCCTGAGTCCGTTATGGTTTTGCCTAGCACTGAATCCTCTCAGTACAATACTGGAGAATTCAGGACTAGGCTATCAGTTGCGGAGAGGAGGTCAAGTTATATCCCATCTTCTTTACATGGATGACTTGAAATTATTTGCCCCCACCGACTCCCAGCTGGTAGAATTACTTAAGGTAACTGAAGCCTTTAGTAATTCTATCAGAATGGAGTTTGGTGTAGACAAATGTGCAGTCATGCATGTTAAGAAGGGTGGGGTTGTGGAATCTGAAAGAATTGAACTTTCAGATTCTACACAACTGAAATCTCTCTCGGCAACTGAAACCTATAAATATCTTGGTATGTCACAAGCGCTAGGTATTACTGAGACTGCCATGAAACAGACGTTGCGGGATCGTTTCTTTGGGCGCCTGAAAAAAGTACTTCAGAGTCTTTTATCGGGCGGTAACAAAGTGCGAGCCTACAACGGCTGGGTCATGCCAGCCTTAGTATACTCCTTTGGCATACTAAGATGGACTCAGACCGAATTAGATGCCCTGGATAGGAAAGTCCGTACGTTGCTAACTGCAAATCGTATGCACCACCCACGCTCGTCAGTAATGAGGTTGTATATCCCACGGAAATGTGGGGGTCGTGGTTTTTTAAACGCCAAGACTCTCCACAACCGTGAGATATGCAACCTTAGGGAATATTTCCTACACGTTGACGTGGGTGTGCACCGAGATGTAGTGGCAATAGACAACGGACTAACCCCTCTCGCTCTGGCAAAAGAGAACTGGCACAAACCGGTAATACTTAGCATCGCTGATCGCAAGGAAATATGGAAGAGCAAAGAGCTGCATGGACGTTTTTATCGGGCCTTAAATGGGCCCGACGTAGATATAAAAGCATCAGTGTTCTGGCTACGCTTCGGTGATCTCTTTGGAGAAACCGAAGGTTTTGTCTGTGCAATTACAGATGAAGTTGTCATGACGAATAATTATCGGAGGTATATCCTTAAGGACGGCACGATTGACATATGTCGGGCGTGTCACCGTCCCGGAGAATCCCTAAGACATATTATCTCTGGTTGTTCTCGTCTTGCCAACGGAGAATATTTGCATAGACACAACCAAGTGGCCAGAATCGTTCATCAACAACTTGCTCTAAAGTATGATCTTGTAGATTCGGAGGTACCGTATTACAGGTATGTGCCCGACCCAGTTCTTGAAAATGGTCGTGTCACGTTGTACTGGGATCGATCAATCATCACTGACAGGACTATTGTAGCCAATAAGCCTGATATAGTGGTGATTGATCGATCAGAGCGTCTCGCAATAATTGTTGACATCACCATCCCCCATGATGACAATCTCGTGAAAGCCGAAAAAGACAAACAAATAAAATATTTGGACTTGGCTCACGAGATTGTCGACATGTGGGATGTGGATTCAGCAATTATTGTTCCGATAGTCGTATCGGTTCACGGACTGATTGCCAAGAGCCTCGATAAACATCTCCAGAGGCTCGCGTTAGGCAGTTGGGTCAAGGGCTTGATGCAGAAGGCAGTGCTCCTCGATACGGCACGTATTGTGAGGAGGTTCCTCTCCCTGGAGCCCTAACCACCGGTAGCTTGGTCCCTGTACCCGATGCCGGTGGGCCACTATTTTTTATATTTTTAAATATATTTGTTTTTTATTTATATAGAATGTATTTAAAAATATAATTTATATGTATTTTAATTGTAATAAAGAGAATAATAATAATAATCGAGCTCCGACAATAGCGACGAGTATTTCTCCCCGCCGACATCGCCAACACCTGTGCGTCGGCCGGGGAGAGGCCGGCCACCGACGTGCCTAGGACCCCGAAGACAACCGTCCTCGAACAGGGCCCCCGCTGCCGGTGGTAATGTGCGCCGCATGAAATGGTCTTCTTCAATAAATGAAAGCGTCATGCGGGCATATTATATGGCTACAGAGCTGGGAACCAACCTCACTGCGTATCGTACTCGTTTACTGTCTCTGTTTCAGGAACTTGAGCCCGCTGTCAACGTTTCAGCGCAACGACTATCGGACCAGGTACGGGCTATTCAACGTTGCAACATGTTGGATGGTACCGTACTTGAGAGGCTATACTCTGACGTGCAGAATAGTCTTACTATCCCCACTTCACTGCATGCTGTGCCTTCGGTGGTGTCTGGCGGAACCGCGACCGTAAACCCGCCATAGCTCAGTCACACCGATGAGGATGTGGAAAGTGAGACTATATCCGTAAGTACCCAGTATAATGAACGATTAAGGAGCACTTTGGAGGATGCGATGCTGGAGTATCGATCTATGATACCAAGTAAAAGACCTCGCTTACCCCGTTTGCCCATGCATAAAAGAAATATAGCACTGGTCTGTGCCCTGGATACGCTATTATCTGAGTATTTAGAAAATAGCGTAGACCTCAGTGATACACATTCGATTTTGTACTGTGCGGCCGTCGCAGCATGTCGAGTAGCTGGAGTAAAATTTATTGTAAATGAAACTGCCACTCGACCCAAGCCTGCTGTGCCTGCCTGGCAGTACAGGATTGAACGTCGTATTGCTGAGGCTAGGGCACTCACCGGTAAGCTAATCTGCTTCAGATCAGGCAATACCCGCCCGAGAGTGATGCGCTTTGTGACACGGGCATTTTTGGGGACCAACGTTAGTCCTCAACAATACGCTTCATGTGTCACAGAGCGCATTGACATTCTGAAGCAGAAAATTTATGCATGGGCAAATCGGATACGACGCTACAAAAAGCGCGTAGATAGGTATAACCAGAATCGCATCTTCCAAAAGGATGAGCGGTGGGTTTATCGAAAATGGGAACAACCCGAGTCAGGTGTAAATGACGGTACTCGGCCAGATGCTGACGCTACGAATACATTCTGGGGTAGCATCTGGTCGACGCCAGTCATACATACAGAAGGTGGTTGGATGAGAGAGGTTGAACGAGCTTGTGCGAAGATACAGATTATGGAGCCAATAATCATTTCACCTGAAGATGTTGCAAGTGCAGTCCGTTCGTTATCGAACTGGAAGTCAGCAGGACCGGAAGGACTGCACAACTTTTGGCTGAAGTGGCTCCGTAACTCACATGCTCGTTTAGCAACTCAGTTCCAATCATGCCTAAACTCGGGTTCCCTTCCTAATTTCTTAACAACTGGAATAACCCACTTACTCTATAAGTCTGGTAATGCTACGGACCCCAGAAATTATAGGCCTATTACATGCTTACCGACGGTCTATAAACTCCTAACTTCCATTCTGAGAGTCAAAATCACTGCAAATTTAGAAAAAAATTCGATCATCTCTATCTCTCAGAATGGATGTAGGAGCGGCGCCCGTGGCACTAAAGAGCTCCTTCTAGTTGACATGGCCATCAGCCAACAGGTGCGTCGTAACCGTAAAAATCTGGCGACATGTTGGATAGATTATAAGAAGGCTTATGATTCTGTTCCACATACATGACTTCTGAGGGTGCTAGAGTTGTATAAAGTTGATACAACTCTAACTACTTTCTTGAGGTCATGTATGGGGCAATGGAACACGGTTCTCCGCTATCCAGGATGTTGCCAGACAAACGATGCACCGATAAGAATCGAGAGGGGTATATTTCAGGGCGACAGTCTGAGTCCCCTGTGGTTCTGTCTAGCACTGAATCCTCTAAGTACAATACTGGAGAATTCAGGGCTAGGCTATCGGTTGCGGAGAGAGGGTCGGGTTATATCCCACCTCCTATACATGGATGACCTCAAACTATTTGCTACTAATAACCTACAATTGATGGAGCTACTAAAGATGACTGAAAACTTTAGTAGCTCTATCAAGATGGAATTTGGTTTAGACAAGTGTGCGGTCATGCATGTAGAAAGAGGTGGTATAGTGGAATCCGAAGGGATGATACTTTCAGATTCCATTAAACTTAAATCTCTATCTACAACCGAAACATACAAATATCTGGGTATGTCACAGGCATTAGGAATCTCCGAATCTGGTATGAAGCAGGCATTGCAGGAGCGCTTCTTTGGCCGCCTGAAAAAAGTTCTGAAAAGCCTTCTATCGGGCGGTAATAAGGTTCGTGCCTGCAATGGTTGGGTCATGCCAGTCCTAATGTACTCCTTCGGCATACTCAGATGGACTCAGACTGAACTGGATGCTCTAGATAGGAGGGTCCGGACACTGCTGACCACATTCCGAATGCACCATCCACGTTCATCGGTAATGAGGTTGTATATCCCGCGGAAATTGGGCGGTCGTGGTTTTTTAAATGCCAAGACCCTTCATTACCGCGAGATATACAACCATAGAGACTATTTCCTACGTGTAGATTCCGATATGCATCGTGATGTGGTCGCAGTGGACAATGGCCTAACCCCTCTCACGTTGGCTAAAGAGAACTGGCGCAAACCTGTAGTACTTGGTACTGCTGATCGCAGGGATGTATGGATGGGTAAAGAGCTACACGGACGCTTTTATCGGGCCTTAAATGGGCCCGATATAGATTTAAAAGCGTCTGTATCATGGCTACGGTTCGGTGATCTTTTTGGAGAAACCGAAGGTTTTATCTTTGCAATTACGGACGAAGTTGTAATGACGAACAACTACCGGAAGTATATTCTGAAGGACGGTACGGTTGACATCTGTCGGGCATGTCATCGTCCCGGAGAATCACTCAGACACATTATTTCCGGTTGTTCTCGTCTCGCCAACGGTGAGTACTTGCACAGACATAACCAAGTGGCCAGGATTGTACATCAGCAACTTGCCCTTAAATACAATCTTGTGACTTCGGAGGTGCCATACTACAAGTATGTGCCCGACCCAGTTCTCGAAAACGGTCGTGTCACATTGTACTGGGATCGATCTATTATCACTGACAGGACTATTGTTGCCAATAAGCCTGATATAGTGATAATGGATCGATTAGAGCGTCGTGCAATGATAGTTGATATCACTGTCCCCCATGACGAGAATATTTGGACCTGGCCAATGAGATTGTCGACATGTGGGATGTGGACTCAGCTATTATTGTACCGATAGTCGTGTCAGCACATGGACTTATCGCCAAGAGCCTCGATCAACATCTTATGAGGCTCTCGTTAGGCAGCTGGCTCAAAGGCCTGATGCAGAAGGCCGTTCTGCTAGGCACGGCACGCATAGTGAGGAAGTTCCTCACCCTGGAACCGTAACCACCGGCAGCTTGGTCCCTGTACCCGATGCCGGTGGAACACTATTTTTATATTTTTAAATATATTTGTATTTTTTTTTATATATATATTTAAAAATGTAATTATATGTATAGAAATTAAATAAAGGAGATAATAATAATTTATTTATTTCAGATAACAGAATCCATTTTGTTAGTAACATTTTTCACTTAATAGCTATGTTAGTACTTATATTCTACATTCGATTAAGGATTTATTGTATTATAATGTGTAATAATAAAAATGCCTAGGAAAAACAAGCACACCAATGCTACACAATTGAATTCAAATAATTATAATGAATTAACAAATTGAATTGAAAATTTTAATAAAATTAAATGAATTAAAAACAAAACATTAAAATAAAGAAAACAAAATAATTAAAATCGTATAAAATGATTCCCTTTAGTACTTTCTTTTTTTCATCGGGACAGCAACATGTCTGTCGGAACAATGTCGCATATAAGGACATGACAGCCGATCAGCCACCATTGCCAGTATGGCGTTAGAGCTGGCCCGCACTCTGCGCACCAGTGACGCGCACCGTTTGCGTATAGTAGCATGAAAGCAGTCTACCCGTGCATCCACAAACATGCCAGAAGCGCTGCAGAATCGGGGCAGCCCCAAAACCATTCTAAATGCGTTATTGTACAGGACGCGGAGATCGCTGTAGCACCTCTTCGAGTAGTCAGCCCATAGGCTGCACGTGTAGAGAGACGTACAGTACGCTCTAAATAACGTTAACTTGACTTCAGTCGAGCAACGTGCAAACCTGCGAGCTATCATGTTCGCTCGTATCGACAGCGCTCTCCGCTCCCGCTCAATGTCAGCATCGTCTCTAAGGTCAGCCGTGACCACATGACCCAGGTATTTAAACTGTTCTACAGTATCTAAGATTGCACCATAGAGCCGAACCGGTGGTACATCCTGGGGTGATTTGGGGCCGGTCCTAAAGACCATGCACTGACTCTTCTGTACATTGTATTTTAGTCCGAGACCACTGGCGTGCTCCTCACAGGTCTTTAGCAGTTGCCTCAGACCACAGATTGACGCGCTCAGCAGCACCATGTCGTCAGCGTAACTCAAATTGTTGACACAGACTCCATCAACATAACAGCCGACATGTTGACTACTGAGCGCGACTATCAGCTCGTTTATATATAAGTTGAACAGGGTTGGAGATGTTAATCCGCCCTGTCTAACACCACATTCAAGTTTATATGAATCCGACATTGCTCCCGCCCACCGTACGTTGTTGCTCTGATTCGTGTACCAATATTGGAACATACAATCTGTTCACGTGGCAAGTTTATACCTCGCAGTTTTTCCCATAGTATGTCATACGACACTAGGTCAAAGGCCCTGGACAAGTCGAGGAAGCAAGCATATACGGGCGTCTTGCGATCCGTATAGTATTTAACGGTATGCTTAAGGCACAGAATTGCACTTTCAGTAGACAGTCGAGGACGGAACCCAAACTGATTGTCGTGAAGTGTCACATATTTGTTCAGCTGTGTGTTAAGCACACCGTCAAACACTTTTGCTAAAATGGTAGCAAGGGAAATAGGCCTGTAGTTTCCTTTATCTGCTAGATTGCCAGTTTTATTTTTCACTACAGGCACTACCACTGTTCTCATAAAGTCCCCGGGTAAGTAGGAGTGACCCACGCACAGTGAGTAGAACAGAGCTAACACTCTACAGATATGAGGACCCGCATGAAGAAGGTGTTCAACACTGAGTCCGTCATGACCAGGTGACTTGCCGCTGGATATAAGTTTAATAGCCTTCCTTACATCCTTCGCAGTAAAAGAAGTCCCCACAATCTGACCGCTACTCTCAGTGCCCAACACCTCCGTCGCCGGTCCCAGCGGAGACTTCACCGAAAAATGACTTTTGAACACGTCAGCAATTCCCTTCGGATCGCTAACGCCATCGATGCTCACCGGAAGTCCAGGTCGAACGTTCATTTTATTAGTTGCCTTCCAAAAACCACTAAAGTTACCCTTTGAGTGCTTCTCCACAAGAGCGTCCATTTTTAATTGGTTCTGATGGCTTTGACACCATTTTAAACGAGACTTGAACACTCTTCTGGTCTCACACATCTCCAGGTAAGCGGCACCGGAACATGGCCTCCCACACAGGACCCACTCTCTGAACCTGTACCTAGCCCTCCGGTGCGCCTCGCCGACGTGCCTATTCCACCCGACTACGCGCGGGCCACTCCCCCTCACTCGCAAGCTTCCCCGACTCACCACTGCCGCCTCCCGTAAGGCAGCTACAATGTCGGCATACAATCCATCCAGAATACGCCTGTGGTCACGGCTATCACAAAAACTACCAGCACATTGTACACATTCGGAAGGAAAATCAATCAATTTTAACCTACGATGACACTCGCTAGCATAAATCGCTGCCTGCTCATCATCTCGTACACCCCATATTACATCCTTATTTATGTTTATACTTTTAGGAGCTACCTTAGGGGGCAGCAATTGTAGATTGCACTCAACTACAAGGGGACAGTGATCAGACCAGCGAGCGTCATACGTCACCCTAACATTGGTGACCACCTCCCTAGCCGAGTGAGTCGTGACACAATGATCCAGCCAACTTGTCGTTCCGTACACGTCACTAATAAAAGTAAAGGTGCCGGAGTCCAGACCTAGTATTTCTGTATCAATACATGACCATTGTTGATCTTTACACATATTCATAAGTTCATTGTAAAACAACTCACCCGGGTCCGCATTGAAATCACCCAGGATAAACACAGACTCGATTCCTTGTTCGTCAATAATCGTGCTCACTGCGCTCAAACAGTCTATAAAGTCTGCCAGGTTATCGGCTGAGTTTGTTGGGAGATAAACACTAATTACGATCATAGGTCTGTCGCACATCTCAATTCTTATAGCACAAATCCGATCATTGTTGCATTGTATCACTGATACCCGCTGGAAAGCATTATACCGCCACAATAACGCTACGCCCCCATAGGGTCGACCCCGTCGGATTCCCTCACTCGTATTCATGGCACTAGTGGCAGTATACCCGAAACCGCTATCGATTGTGCCGACGTACGGTATATCATGCGGCAGTAGCCAGGTCTCCTGGAGGCACACCACGTCACACGTACGGCATAGGCCTCGGACCTCTTCCACGGAGCGTTTTATATTTTTACAATTGTAAGTTGCAAATTGATAACTACTCATTGTTTATATGTGGGTATGAGCCGTTACGTTATTGGCAATAGCCATATGTCGATTTTTAAAATGCACAAATCTTCTAAATATGACACCCGAGGGCCATAATGTTTCATTTATATATTTATCTACGTTGCTTGCAGACACAAGGAATTTATACGCCTTGTGCCCTCTGTCTAATTTCATTTTTATTTGCTCTAAGGTTACTGTTTCTTGCGTCTTATTATAAATATATTTAGTTATGTCACTCTCGGTCGTCGACACATGAATATTTGTAATAAACATTGGAATTTTCCGGTCGGCGGCCCGAAAACTACATTCCAAATCACGTGCCACACCTGATTTCCCAATAAATCTATATTTACTTTGCTTTCTACGGTTTACAGTCTGCCATTGTTCATTATTGGTATTCTTACTTTGTTTAGATAGCGCTACGTTATAAGCGGCCGTCAGCTGTTCCGTAATCTGTGGTATCGTCGTAGTAGGCAATGTAGGTGTATCTATATCTATCGTCGTCGACGCGTTCTCCGTAGAACCGGTCGGTACTGCCACCTCCTGACTCACCGGTAGGCACGTACCTCCCACCCCGCCACCGATACCTGCGCTGCTCTGATCCCGTTCAACAGACTGTGGCTCAACGCTTGATCTTGATCCGTTATGCTTATTTTCCGCTACCCGCATTTGCCTATATTGTGACAACGGTAACCCAAACTTCAATGAGTCACTATTGCTATCTACATATGATTCTTTTATTGTTGAATCATGCGATAGACCCATTGGACCACTATCCATCCACGCACCACGTTTTAAATTTATTTTGAATGCAGAGGGCGGTGGCAAAGAATCATGCCTCACTCGCATCAAATCGTTTTTCAACACTGTAAGCTCGTCTAGAGTAGCATATGTAGACTTAATGTCCGTGATCTCATTTTTCAAAAGTAAAATATCCTTTAGCAACTTCGAGCAGTCTAAGTGGTCGAAAAGAATAGGCGGTAATTTTTCCAGCTGTCTTGCTACAAAAATTGGTATGATATCTGGCTCAGCTGATTTAAAAATATTTATGATATCTGCCAAATCTCGTTCTTCTTTCCCTTTGTTTTTACGTAAGATCTTTCGTTTATCCGTTGGGATTGATTCGAAAAGAAGCGACTTTGCGTTCTTTATTTCTTCAGCCGTAAAAGAGGACACACAAATTCGTACTAATGTTTCTTCACCCACTACAGACACTTTATTTTGTACATATGAGAGAAGTTCACTTATCACAATATTACACACGTTACATTTTAAAACGTTCGCCATTATTTATTTTTGTTACTCGCGTATCAGCGCTGCGAATAAAATACACACCCGTATCGCGAGGGTATGCGCGCGCGACTGATATTCCCCCTAACCCCTCCAGCTAAGCTAAATTGCTTGTATTAGGAGTGGGTTCACGTTTACATGGTACATGTTAATGTAATGTTAACATGGTAATGTACATCATATATTTTTTTTAGTTTTATCATTCTCTTATTTTAGAAGTTACATGGGGGGACACACACATTACTTTGGAAGTGTCTCTCGCGCAAATTATTCAGTTTAGAAAAAAATGATATTAGAAACCTCAATATCATTTTGAAGACCTATCCATAGATACTACAAACGTATGGGTATGATGAATTTTTTTGTTTTTTTTTTCAGTTCTAAGTATGGGGAACCCCCAAAATTTATTGCTTTTTTTTCTATTTTTGTGTGAAAATCGTAATGCGGTTCACAGAATACATATACTTACCAAGTTTCAACAGCATAGTTCTTAGAGTTTCGGAAAAAAGTGGCTGTGACATACGGACGGACAGACAGACAGACATGACGAATCTATAAGGGTTCCGTTTTTTGCCATTTGGCAACGGAACCCTAAAAACTCAGTGCTGGATTCAACGGACCTCGAAATTCGACATAACTTTCCTTTTTATTTCAGTAAATTATATTCTGTTCATTTGGAAGGCTGTTCAGCGTGTCTCTTGGCCAAAAATAGTGGTTTTGTTCCTCCTGCGGCAGGCAGCATCCCTTCTCACAATTGTCAGATGTAATTGGCTACCAGCCGGCTTTAGGAAATGGCTTTTTATTGTACGAAAATAATGAACTATATTAACTGTGTTGGCGTCAGACTACTTATGTGAGTGTATAATATAACACGCTGTTTTCTACTCGTAAGTTATTTTCTAATACATACTTATACTCACGACTTTGTCTTCCCAGGGAAGGCAAAATCAAAATCAATAACAACTCGCCATCTCCTACTGTCCTTACACACGAGCTTTCTCTACTGTCATTAAACATTTTGTATAAAATACTATATATACTATACTTGATAAGGCCACCGGTTTAGAGCACTTACGACCTGCTTTCTTCAATAAATCATCAATTATGTTCTGCGAGGTCGATCTTGGTTTGCCTACCTGTTTACATGTGCTTAACATATTAAAAGTGTCATTCGCTAAGTGCTCATTCGTTCTACGTTTCAAAAAAAAGTAAAATTTAAAAAAAAATGAGAATCGAAATTGTAGAATTTACATTTTTCATGAAAAAATATAAATAAACGAGTTATTAAATAAACAAAATTCACCCTCTCTTTTCGGTCTAAAAAATTAAAACCTAGGTAAGAATTGATGAGGATCAAAATGGTAGAAAATTTAAATATAAACGACTTTCGTAGTAAACATTAATTATGATGATTATGGCAACCAAAATAAGAGAATATTTCCTCTCTCAATATTAAAGTATGTACCTATGTATTAAGTATATTATATATTTTATTATCTGTAGTTAATAGTATATAATGTGTGTGATACGAGTATAGTGGCATATGTGTGTTATGTCATTTATGTACACAGATATATTATTTTGTCCTATCATTTTTGTTTTATTCATTATTTGTAGGTATGAATAACATACTATTGGAACTCGGAGAGCACATCCGAAGTCTGGCCCCCAAAAGGGCACAGCTCTCGCTCTGGCGCGGCTTTTGCCCAACATGAGGGGGCCCGATGACTCCTGCAGGAGACTCTACGCGGGGATCGTGCGGTCCATGGCCCTGTATGGGTGCCCAATATGGGCGGAGGCCCTGAAGGCCAGAAGTGTGCGGATGCTGCGCGCTCCGCAGCGAGTGATGGCCATCAGGGTCATCCGCGGGTACCGCACGATCTCCTTCGAGGCGGCGAGTCTCCTTGCCGGAACTCCGCCATGGGACCTGGAGGCGAGAGCCTCTTCGCAACTGTACCAGTGGCGAAAGGAGGCGCGGGAGCAGGGACGGAACCCCGAGCCTCGAGTAATCGAGGCCGTGCAGTCCCAGTTCATAAGTAAGGCCCATCATGGAGGATTGGCTAGAGAGGCAACACGGAAGCCTCTCGTACCGACTGACGCAGGTGATCTCCGGTAAGGGGTGCTTCGGGGACCACCTGCATCGGATCAGGAAAGAGCCAACGCCTGAGTGTCATCACTGCGACGCGAGCGAGGACTCAGGGCTGCACACGCTGGCGGACTGCCCGGCGTGGGAGGCGCCGAGGCGTGACCTCGTGGCAGCAATCGGGGTAGGAGTCCTCTCGCTCGGCAGCATGATTGCGGCTATGGTGCGGAGCGCGAGCGCGTGGGCTCGCAGAAGGAGGTGGCGGCGCCTCCTTCTGCGAGCATGTAATGCTCGCGAAGGAGATCGCGGAGCGCGCCCGGGAGAGATTTAGAACTCTCCCGGCCCGCCGAGCCCGCAACTTGCTCGCCGCGCGTCGCAGGCGACTCAGGCGCCGGAGGTCGCTTAACGACCTCCGTCCTCCATGAGCGCAGGCCTGAGGGTGGCAGGTAAGGCCTCCTGTCACCCCAGCAGAAGCAGACCGGGACGGTGGGGCGTGTAGCACCCCTCCCCCAAACCGGGGCAAGACGGGGACACCGTGGTTCCCAAACACGAGGGGGCCATCTCGAAACCGGAGATGACTCAGGGTCAGTCGGGGTGCGAGGGATATGCTCTATGGGCAAGACCCGAGACGGCGGTGCGGTTTTAGTCGGTTAAAGCCCGACATAACCACCCCCGCTTACCGGCGGGGGGGTATCCGAAGGGATATCCGCACGAAAAAAAAAGGTATGAATAACATACCAAAGTATATTTTTATTTTTATTTAAATGAAAATTGACGAGTCCTGTATAGTAAAGGTACACTTCAGGTACTCCCTTTTGTCCCAAGGGGGCCATCTCGAAACCGGAGATGGCCCTGGGTCAGTCGGGGTGCGAGGGAAATGCCTTATAGGCCCCTTACACCCCAGCGTTTGAAGACATGCCGTCTCGCATGCGGTTTTAGTCGGTTCAAACCCGACACAACCACCCCCGCTGGCCGGCGGGGGGGTATCCGAAGGGATTTCCGCACGATAAAAAAAAAAAGGTACTGCCTTTTGTCCCAAGGGGGCCATCTTGAAACCGGAGATGGCCCTGGGTCAGTCAGGGTGCGAGGGAAATGCCTTATAGGCCCCTTACACCCCAGCGTTTGAAGACATGCCGTCTCGCATGCGGTTTTAGTCGGTTCAAACCCGACACAACCACCCCCGCTGTCCAACGAGGGTATCCGAGGAGATGTCCGCACGAAACAAAAAATAAATTTACTCTCCTTTGTTACTATTTTGCTCCATAACTCAAAGTATTCCTGTTAGAAAACTCATATTGAGTTAAGCTCGCCTTTTTAAATAATAAAATAATAATAATGTGGTGTTATTTGTACAATACAGAATTTAAAAACAGGTGTATAATTGAAAATAAATATGTCATCCAAGTTCAAAAATTACCCATGAATTCAAGAGGGCCGGATGACTCAAGAGGGTGCGAATCCCGAAAATTTCAAATTTCTGAAGGAAAATTGCTACTTATAACTTTTTCGATGTCAACCTCTTTTTTTATTTAATTCATCTGTGTTACCACAAATTCGAATAGAGGCCAGTACAAAGCCCATGTAGTCCTGACATTAAATTTCTCTTTTCATACTAAAACAGATGATACGAAAATTACTTCAAATCACACTATGTTTAATCTATACAGGTAAAAACAATAGGCCTTTTTTTAAGGCATAAATTATAAATATTTTAAGTAAATGTCTGTATTATATTAGTGTAGAGCGATTCCTTCCAATCAAAAAGTAATTACTTCAACAGAAGCCCTGAAGCCGGCGGCCATTATTTTAATTTGAATAAACAAGTCTAAATGATAAACTAGTAATACTAAACTTGGTCCACACTATTAGAACGTAATTTCTTCTCCCATATCTCGGTGCACCATTAATTTATTTGAACAATTTTATAATTCTTACACAAGATTACTAACTATTTATCTCCCATTAGGTAGCTATAAAATCTATGTCAATATATTATATCGAATATGTACTAATATTATGAGGAGCAAGGTAAAACTTTATGAGTTTGTTCATATGTTTGTATCTTCGGAACTAAATTTCACCATTTTGAATTTACATTATCCCCGATGTACTTCGACACCCTCGTTATGGCGCGGGGAGCAACGTACCGAAGCGCGGCACTAAAGGCCACAGCAGGGGTTGCTCAAGTCGTGGGTCGAATACGGCGGCTGGGACTCGAGGTGGCTCTCCACAAATCCGAGGCTATGTGTTTTCACGGGCCTCGGAGGGGGCCTCCTGCGGGAACCAGCATAACCGTTGGGCGTAAGCATCGGCATCGAGCCCACGATGAAGTACCTTGGGCTCGTACTCGATAGCCGATGGGACTTCGGACCACATCTCCGAAGTTTGGTCCCGAAACTGAGGGGGGCTGCGGCCGCGCTATCGCGGCTGATGCCCAATGTTAAGGGACCCAACGCCCCCACTAGGAGACTGTACCTGGGGATCGTGCGAAGCATGGCCCTTTACGGGGCCCCAGTATGGGCGGAGACTCTGGCGGCCCGCAACGTGGCTGCTCTAAACAGCCCGTTAAAGGCAATGGCCGTCAGAGTCATCAGGGGGTATCGCACGATCTCCGTCGAGGCGGCATGTCTCCTAGCCGGGATCCCTCCATGGGACCTGGAAGCGAGAGCCCTTGCGCTGCTGTACCAGTGGCGCAAAGAGGCGCTGGAGCGGGGCCATAGGCCGGAGCCCCGAGAAATCAAGGCTCAGCGGTCCCTGCTCCACCAGGAACTCATGGAGACATGGAGGGTGCGACTTGAGCATCCAAGGTGGGGGGAATCCACCATTGCGACGGTGAGACCGATCATGAAGGAGTGGTTGGAGAGAGACCATGGGGACCTCTCCTACCGGATGTGCCAGATATTTACCGGACACGGGTGTTTCTCTTCTTTGGTGAGTGAGAGTGCCGGAGCCCAAACTCCTTTCCCATTCCCTCCCAAACTCCTTTCCCATCCCCTCCCAAACTCCTTTCCCATCCCCTCCCAAACTCCTTTCCCATCCCCTCCCAAACTCCTTTCCCATCCCCTTTCCTTTACAGGGTCGGCAGCGCGAGTGTGACGCCACTGGTGTTGCACACGTCCATAGGCCGCGGTAACCGCTTCCCATCAGGTGGGCCGTGTGCTTGTCTGCCATCTTAGTGGTATAAAAAAAAAAAAACCGTGGACATGACGCCATGAAAATTTCATAATAATTATTATTCACTTTTTAATTATGGATTCATAATATTAAGTTCAGTATGTATACAGTATGATTAGGGTAGCTTGGGTGAGCTTCTGACATTCAAAAGAACTCGACTACTCAAACAGATAATATTAGCTAACTTCCTTCATAGAACAGTTTTCCTATACGATTATTTTACGACAGCTCATTCAATTTTGTACAAGAATTTTATGTCATTTAAACATTTTATCCGGACAAAGGCGACACTTATAGTCCATAGCATACTGTCACAATTACCTCGAACCATGAAGCCACTTTCATTCAATACCTACATCTTTTCACTAAAACTAATAACCCGTAGTAATATGTAAGCTCGTAGCAGTTTGAAATGGCTTTTGCTACATAACGTCTACGGCGTAGCTCGTCTACGAGGTGCGGCGTCGCGTCCGTCGCAGGAAGTCCGAGCGAAATGAATTCCCGATGAGACAGTTATGAGAATAGAAAACTTGTGAAAGGCCGGGAGCTACTTGTTCCTTTCATTTTGCTTTTCAATGGACTCCATCTTTTTAATATAAGACGGTACGCTGTTACCTGCATTTGATGTTAAGAATGTTCTTTGCAAAAACAACAACGAATTAAAATTATGTATAATTTTTCATTGCTTCTTAATTATTCAGTATCTAGTCTACTTTCATGTACCAGTAAAAAAAAAAGTTATTTATATACTTACAACTATATTTCCCCAATAGAGTTAGATCTTGGGCTCCCTAGACCTCACTCATTTTACAAGGATAAAATTTACGGGACAATGTAGTGTAGGTATACTGTTGCTGGGGTGCTTGGTTGGGGACCTCCACGCGGTGCACCCTGGGCAACGGAGACAGCAGCGCCTCTCTCCTAGGGCGAGAGAGACGCTGCCGCCTACGGCCAACTCCGACCGAGGCGAGAACGGCCCTGTTCGGAAGCTTTCCACGTGTCCCTCTGATTAGCAGATGGCACAGTGGAGAGCAAGTAAGGGGGCCATCTCGAAACCGGAGATGGCCCAGGGTCAGTCGGGGTGCGAGGGATATGCTCTATGGGTAACCTTACACCCCGGCGTCTTAAGAACCGAGACGGCGTGCGGTTTTAGTCGGTTCAAGCCCGACATAACCGCCCCCGCTATCCGGCGGGGGGGTATCTGAAGGGATTTCCGCACGAAAAAAAAAATGTATGCTGTTGCTAGCTTTTTCCGGTGGCCATTTGTCAGTAACCAGGAGCTAAACGTAGAACAAGTTGAATTCCTGAGACGAGCTCAGCCGAATACAAGGGATTTTCGATTTTGCGATTTTTTTTTTTTGTGATTTTTTCTTTATCTTGCAATGGTTCACCCCAGCACGAATCTATTACCGAAAACAGCAACTCGATAGCTCATCTCCTTCATACCCAAAACAGTGACAGAAAATTGGCAACGACGACGTCGACGACAACTCGATAGCAATAGGGCTTTTCTAAAGAAAATCCCTAAAAAAGGAAGCTCCAAAAAAAGTATTTTGTTGAAAATTTTATATTTCCTTAAGTTTGCCGTATATTATTGCTTCCCCGAATTTGTTCTTAAGCAGCGGCACTATCGAATAGTTTAATAATACTGGGTGTGTTTTATTTTGGCCCAATTTTGGTGAAAACTAAAACTACATCATTTGGATTTTGGAAAATCAATATTCCTACCCAGGAATCAAACCTGTTAATTATGGAGAAAAAAATACATCCTGTATTATTACACTATTCGATAGTGCCGCTAACAAGGAACGAATTCTGGGAAGTAATAACACACAGCAAACTTAAGGTAAGATCTCATTTTAAACAAAATACCTATTCGACCTTTAGTATAGCTATTGTTTAAGATCTTAAATATCATAGAGGTAAGTTAAACTCGTTTTAAAGGTCCGTGCTGCTTCTGATAATTTTTCGAAACTAAGAATCGAGACTTGAAACTGTCGCACGTCAGCAATATCCACCTCCGAGACCCAATTTATCTTAAACTAGCTGACCCAGCAAACTTCGTTCCGCCTTAGGATCAAGTTATGTTGGTTACCTTATCAGCGGAATTTATTTCGGGAATGTCTCCTTGCCTCCCGGCATTAGAGACCTGAGACGGCGTGCAGTTTTGATCGGTTCGAGTACGACATAACTACCCTCACTCTAGTGGGGTAACCGAAGGGAATAGAGCAAAAAAATCATAAAAAGATACATCACCGTTTTCGAGTTCATCTCGGTCACTAACACGATTTTGTTTTATACATAGTTTTTAAAAAGCATTCATCTGATTGAGATGATTTTTTTTTGGTTTCTTATTAAGTAAGTATGGCCCAGGGTCAGTCGGGGTGCGAGGGATATGCTCTATGGGCAACCTTACACCCCGGCGACTGTAGACCCGAGACGACGTGCGGTTTCAGTCGGTTCAAGCCCGACATAACCGCCCCCGCTGGCCGGCGGGGGTTATCCGAAGGGATTTCCGCACGAAAAAAAAAAGATACTAAGACAAACCCGAGAGGGTATCTTGAAACCGGAGATGGCCCAGAGTCAGTCGTGGTGCGAGGGATATGCTCTATGGGCAACCTTACACCCCGGAGTCTGTAGACCCGTGACGGCGTGCGGTTTTAGTCAGTTCAAGCCCAACATAACCGCCCCCGCTGGTCGGCGGGGGGGGGGGTATCCGAAGCAGACAAATTACAACAAAATATATTTTGTTGTAATTTCTCTGTAAGTTTTTTTTAATCATATACTATTAATTAATGGTATACTATTGAATGTTTGGTATACCAAAAATTCACAAGTATACCATTAATAGTAGAGCAAGTTTCATTATTATTAGTGTACCTGCGCGTAAGTTAAATTTAGCTACGGCACTTTGTCTAGAACTGTGGTAGCGTATTCAGCCAAGTTCAAAGAAAAAGGAACTGGTGACGCGGCAGTCGTGTTTAATTTCTATTCGAATCGATCGCAACTCTACTAATTGAGCGATCGTAAGTCACTCCGAAGAGACAAATACAATTAAAAGATAAAGATGTCTATATATCTCACCGCTTCAAACATATATTTCGTTTCAAACGGCTGTTTAAAGCAAGAATTCGTACTTATTACAGAAGGGCGCGGCCGTCGGAGCACTTAGCGCAAGCCGACGAGCCATAAAAGTCGCATCGCTGGGAATGGTGCAATAGATACCACCTTACCACTCCTGTTATTGTGCTAAGGTCAATTCAGTTTTAATTTTATGGGTTACCTTGCTATTATTAGAAGAAACGCAAAAATAAACTTTAAAACAATATGAATAGAATATAAATTTACTTGATGTGTGTTCTAGACTTGTCCCATTTAGATGTGTAGGTATTTCTGTTGTGTAGGTAGGAATGGGTACATTAGTGTTATAGAAAATATCACTTTATTTTAATTGTGTACCTTACGTAGTAATTATTTTTGTAAGCAGTTTTAAATTTACTTGTAGTTACGGGGCCATTACTGTTCTTTAAGACATATACAGCATCGTAATTTAGATTCTGGATAGACCTAATATTTTCACGAAAAACCTTACTATATCGATAGGTTTCGTGAGGACTTTTTAATGAATATTAGTAACTGGTATTACTAATATTCCCTTTAATCCCTCTGAAGCTGAATTGTAACCGTGCAGTGGCCGGGATTCGAACCCGGTACCTCTGGATCATAAGACCACTAAGCTACCGTTGCATGTTGTGAATTTTCGTGGACAGTTACAATAGAAGCGAAAGATCTAAGAGGACCTGGATGGAGTGAATATTGAGACTACTGCAAACAGAAATGAATGAAAAAAGTACCTAAAGAAAATGTTTCGCCGCCCCCAAATTAATATGGGATAAGGGCAGGCAATCAAGATGAGTTTTCGAAAGGATTTCCTCTCTTGATAGAACTTGGTACAGAAGTGCGTGGTGATGGTGATGGTAAGTCCAGCCACCTAGTAACGAACCCTGGCAAAGTAAAAATGAATTCGCGGACGACACGATGTCCACTCGTTGACCAGGTGACGACGTCCACTCGTTGACGCCGTGGCGTCCATCCGTGGACCACCTGATGTTCACAACCTTAAACCATGAACCTTATGTCGTCATAAATTGGGCACAGAGCGACGAGATGGTGCTGGTCGGGTGACAGGTGGCTCTAATGAGAGATATCTTAAGTCTTCTCAAAGACTTTCCCTACCTTTTTTTTTTTTTTTTTTTTTTTATCGTGCGGAAATCCCTTCGGATACCCCCCCGCGTGCCAGCGGGGGCGGTTATGTCGGGCTTGAACCGACTAAAACCGCACGCCGTCTCGGGTCTACAGACGCCGGGGTGTAAGGTTGCCCATAGAGCATATCTACCTCAGTTGGATAAGTAGCGCTCTCTCGCTTAGTACTGATTTTAAATAGCAGTATGGTGCAGTAGTGTTAGTGCTAGAGTTCTTATGTTATCTCTTACTTTCCTTCTGTGCTATGGTTACTGATCATCAGGTGGGCCGTGTGCCTGTTGACTATCTTTTTTTGGGCCCTAGTAATAGCTTTCCAGTTGTGGGCAAAGTTTACACTTTGAAACCCGCGGTCCACTTATTGTTTTTTATTGATTGATTGATATGTCAGGTTTTTCCGGGAGCAACTACTCCCATGACCTCCCAACCCCGAGAGCAAAGCCTGCGCCAGAGCCTAGTATGTTGATAAGCAGGTGCACGACTTGCTGGTGAGCTTGGTTTGGGCTCCAAATCTTTAGCTGATAATGACGATTAATGGTGCGTAATTAAGTTATAAAATAAATCAGGGACTAACGGACTAATTATCATAAATACTTATTTCAACGCTGGAAGTAATTTATTCTAACAAAAGACATTGTGACTTAATAAAGGACGGACTTTATAGCCCGCCATCTTTTATCGCCGATGGTTGAAAGTAATGACATATACAATGTAACATTTCGATTTTGTTACCGCTTTGTTACATTGGCATTAAAGGATTAACGATCGTTTTGGTGTTATTAACTTCCGAAGCTGCGATTCATGCTTTATTTTATAATGACTATTCTGTTTATATTCCGGGACAAAATACACTATAAGCTTAACTAATATGGGTTCTACAATGTGAATATAACATGCTTAGTTACTTTTTTTTTTTTTTTTTTTATATTTAGGACACGTCAATTTGACTTCACCTCGCCTGATGGTAAACTGAAGGTAAAGTCTCAGGAAAGAGGGTCACCATTACATAGACGTAATAGGTTAACAATGGAGGCACTCTGCTTGACGGCCTCATCAGAAGAGGATTGTCGTCGCAGCACCGCGTGACACCTACCGATCCCACTAGTGCTGCGACCACAACCCCCCTGCCCGGTTATGCACTTGCTGACCCCTGAACCGAAATTGGATTACTATGGAGGGCTTTTCGCAATTGGTACCCACCCGGCCGAATTTTGTGACAAATTTGTGTCATCAAATTTCTACCACCAGTAACCAGTTAGTCAAATAAATACATAATACACATAGTGGCCAGCGCGCTTAAGAATGAGTTCCTTATATATGAAGTATGGTGAAGTGTAAGGTTGAAGAGCCACTTTTTGATGCCCTTGTACGTCATTTTGATATTAAGTCAATCTGATAACAAGGCATATGGATATATGGTCGTATAGCTATCTAGTCCAAATGCGATGTAGTCATATTGAGATTTAGTCCTAAAGCGAACTAGTCATATTGATACCTTGTCTTATCGAGAAGTAGTCCTAAAGCTTCTAACCCATAGAAACAATCAAACCTATATAATATAATAACTGTACACGTGAATTAGCGAATTAGTGAAGAAGCGGCGATAGCCCGGTGGCGTACGTAATGGACTGCTGAGATGAGATCTCAAGTTCGATCCCCGGTCGCCCCAGGCACATACCTCTGACTTTTCGTAGTTATATGTGCATTAATAAATGTTATTTATCGCTCGCTTTATAATCTGCCCGGTAGGTGGCAATAGGCTCGCCCCCTATTACATTGGGACCTCAACATAACTGGCGAATCGTGGGTGATACACCTCTACCTACCCCTTCGGGTATACAGGCGTGAAGTTATGTTATGTTATGTTACAAGTGAATTGAAGTTCCACCTCTTCAAGTAAGCTATATCTCAGGGCTGTTATGTGTCTAATTAAAAAAAAAACACAAAGCGCTTTCATTCCGATCCACAACCAACTCCACAAAGTCATCAACTCAATATAGTTGTATGTTTGAAGTTGTTCTCGAACTAGGTCACTCTGCGGACTCCGCTGTCCATTTTGGCTGAATGTTATATCATTTGCCACTGTATGCTTAAAGTTTAATGATAGAAATAAAAAGCGGCTAAGTGCGAGTCGGACTCGCCCATGAAGGGTTCCGTAGCAGTAAGTAACATAATAGTGATTTTTTTTTAAATTTATATTTGAGTTGATTGAATGAAAGGTAAATTCCGTTTTACGATTTATGACGTATTAAAAAAAACTACTTACTAGATCTTGTTCAAACCAATTTTCGGTGGAAGTTTACATGGTTAATGTACATCATATATTCTTTATAATTTTATCATTCTCTTATTTTAGAAGTTACAGGGGGGTGACACATATTTTACTACTTTGGAAGTATCTCTCCCGCAAACTATACAGTTTATAGAAAAATTATATTAGAAACTTCAATATCATTTTTGAAGACCTATCTATAGATACCTTTTTTTTTTTTTTTTTTTTATCGTGCGGAAATCCCTTCGGATACCCCCCGCCGGCCAGCGGGGGCGGTTATGTCGGGCCTGCACCGACTAAAACCGCACGCCGTCTCGGGTCTTCAGACGCCGGGGTGTAAGGTTACCCATAGAGCATATCCCTCGCACCCCGGCTGACCCTGGGCCATCTCACCACTAACAGCATCGCTCATCCTGTCTCCTCTGAATGCAGAGGAGTACGGAGAGCGATGTGTTCCCGCCACGTTGGGTATTGGCCGACGATCAATGCCAACCCTATGAAGGGGTGAAGGGGAAGCCATTGACCGCCGCCGGGTGTACCGGCCGCTCCGATTCCGTTCCCCCCGGACTGCAGCGGGATCGGAATCGGAGCGACACTCGAGGAGGTTACCCAACACACACCCCTATCTATAGATACCTTTTTTTTTTTTTTTTTTTTTTTCGTTCGGAAATCCCCTCGGATACCCCCCCGCCGGCCAGCGGGGGCGGTTATGTCGGGCTTGAACCGACTAAAACCGCACGCCGTCTCGGGTCTGCAGACGCCGGAGTGTAAGGTTGCCCATAGAGCATATCCCTCGCACCCCGACTGACCCTGGGCCATCTCCGGTTTCGAGATGGCCCCCTCGGGTTTGGGAACCACGGTGTCCCCGTCTTGCCCTGGTTTGGGGGAGGGGCGCTAGTCGCCCCACAGTCCCGGCCTGCTTCTGCTGGGGTGACAGGCGGCCTCACCTGCCACCCCCAGGCCTGCGCTCATGGAGGACGGAGGTCGTTAAGCGACCTCCGGCGCCTGAGTCGCCTGCGACGCGAGGCGCGCATGTTGCGGGCTCTGCGGGCCGGGAGGGTTCTGAACTACTCCCGGGCGCGCTCCGCCATCTCCTTCGCGAGCATCACATGCTCGCAGAAGGAGGTGGCGGCGGCCCACGCGCTCGCGCTCCGCACCATTGCCGCAATCATGCTGCCGAGCGAGAGGACTCCCACCCCGATGGCTGCCACGAGGTCACGCCTCGGCACCTCCCACGCCGGGCAGTCCGCCAGCGTGTGCAGCCCTGAGTCCTCGCTCGCGTATCTATAGATACCTCACACGTAAGGGTTAGATGAAAAAATTTTTTGAGTTTCAGCACTAAGTATGGGGAGCCCCAAAATTTATTGTTTTTTTTTTTTCTATTTTTGTGTGAAAATCTTAATGCGGTTCACAGAATACATGAGGAGGCGCTGGAGCGGGGCCATAGGCCGGAGCCCCGAGAAATCAGGGTTCAGCGGTCCCAGCTCCACCGGGAACTCATGGAGACATGGAGGATGCGACTTGAGCACCCAAGGTGGGGGGAATCCACCATTGCGGCGGTGAGACCGATCATGAAGGAGTGGTTGGAGAGGGACCATGGAGACCTCTCCTACCGGATGTGCCAGATGGTTACCGGACACGGGTGTTCCGGTAAGTATCTGTGGCGCATCCACCGGGAGACAAAGCCGCAGTGCCAGCACTGCGAGGATCCTGGCGAAGACACGGCGCTCCACACGTTGGTGGAGTGCCCTGCGTGGGCGAGTCAACGCCGGGATCTCGTTGCGGTCCTGGGCGTGGACGTTCTCTCGTTGGAGACCATGGTGAGGGCCGTGGTCTCCGACATGAGCAAGTGGCACGCCGCCGCCTCTTTCTGCGAGCAGGTAATGCGCGCGAAAGAGACGGCGGAGAGGGAGCGGGAGAGAACCCTGCCCCCCGAGTTTCGCAGTCTGCGGCGAGGACGCCGCAGACTCATCTACGCACGGGACTACCGACCTCCATGATCGGGGCCTGAGGACGGCAGTTGGCCGACTCGCCGTCCTTATAGAAGCAGGCCGTGGCGGAGGCGTGTCGTGTGTGCCCTACACATGCCTGCCAACTCACCGAAGCGGGATAAAACCCGACCCCACCAGGCGAGGCCGCAGTGGCGGCCAAAGTCCGCCGGCAACCCTGGGGTTATCCTTTCGAGGGCTTACCCGGGGTGCCCGGCAACGGACACTTGGGGAGGACACCGTGCGGTTTTAGTCGAGACACGACATAACCACCCCCGCTGGCCAGCGGGGGGTATCCGAAGGGATTTCCGCACGTAAAAAAAAAAAAAAAAAAAAGTATAATAAATGTATTAGTAATTTTATATAGATGATGATGAATGAAAAATAAATAAATTTAATATGTACACCGCAAACTGCCGTAGTTCTGTTAAGTGATTCTCTCCGTCAAATGGTTGCCTGTAAGAGATTGCCCTGTGCGATAAGGCCGCCAATTGTATTTGCCGCAAAACTGTACCAACTTCATGTTTCTGTAATCTTGTTCCTGTGTACATACAATAAGGAAATACGTTATTATTATTCTCATTAAAGTACTTCACACCTCCCCCCTAGTTTAGGAGAGGCTGCAGGCTAACCCCGGCGAGGTCGGTAACAGTCGGCCGGGGCGTTAGGGCGATTGGCAGAGGGACCGGTAGACTATTCGGGCATTGTCGAGCATGACCGCTTTCTGCATCTTGGCCGCCACCGAATTCCTACCGATGCCAAGCCTCTCAAGATGGACTGAGAGGCTCCTTGGGATCAAACCATTCCCTGAGATTATTATTATTTATTAAAGCGGACCCCGGAAAGCGGACCCGGGGCTCCGAAGTAAAAATCTTAGATGTGACCGGAACTTATGCAAGGATGATGATGATTCGAAAAAAAACATTGTATAGAGATAGGTAAAAGTGTATTAATACCCGCTTCTCGCCAACTATTTTCGGTTTCACGAAATAAGGGGTGAACAAAGCTTCTACTGAGAAATAATTACGGAGAAACCCAATTAGACCCGATGATTAATTAAACTCGGTTCAGTTTCAAGTCAGCAGTCACGGCTGTAGCACTGCGTACTATATCACAATACTCACATATAATATATCATAATCAGATAGTTTGTGTATTCACGTAAATACCCAAATACTGGTGGTAGAAATTTGATGACACAAATTTGTTACAAAATTCGGCCGTGCACGATTGCGAAAAACCCTCCATAGTAATCCAATTTCGGTTTGATTGCGTTCAGGGGTCAGCAAGTGCATAGCCGGGCAGGGGGATTGTGGTCGCAGCACTCGTGGGACCGGTGGGTGTCACGCGGTGCTGCGACGACAATCCTCTTCTGATGAGGCAGTCAAGCTGAGTGCCACCATTGTTAACATGGTACGTGTATGTAATGGTGACCCTCTTTCCTGAGACTTTATCTTCAGCTTACCATCAGGCGAGGTGAAGTCAAATTGAAGTGTCCTAAATATTAAAAAAAAAGTTGCGTTTATTGAAATATTTTCAATTTACAAGTCACCAAATAACCTCCGATTGTACTTACGTTTTTATTTCAGGCAAATCTGAACAATCCTTTTCCCAGGTATCATTGTAATAAACACTAAATTTCATTTGTCAGCTTTGTAATGTCGAATTAATAAAAGTTGACCTTAGCATTAAGCCAACACTCAACTATTAGTAAAACAGTTGAACGAAATACATTTTTTATACTTTCTAACGATTATATCTACTTATAACGTTGAAAAGTTTAATAATAATACATTGTTAATTTTTTTGAACGCGCTTAGCTATCATCGAGCCACCTGAGCGATTTGAAAAAATATTTCCATTCGATAACTCGGGTTACGGCCAGTCTCAACAATCTACCTACAGTTAAAGGTAGAAGCTATCCTAGATAAACATGTCAATATTAATCTATCTGTAACTGCGGTTTCAATATTATCAAAGTCATTTTCTGCTTATCTTTGTTTATTGAAACAGAAAAAATCCCCGATAGATACTAATGGTAGCTATTTCAACTGCTGGTAAAGGATAGATGGATTATTGAAACCGGCCGTTAATGGTCTTATCTCATTAATTTGTCTGCAGACTTTGTGGTAAACGATCCTTTTTAAAATAGTTTTTTAGTGGTCTATTCGCATAATCTAAATTTATTAGTATGCAAATCGAAGAGGTCTTCGAGAAGGGCAAAATTCTAAGGAATTGAGTAATGAGAAAAAAAATGTCAGGAAGACGTAGGTGGCCGGTCATCCGATTTGGCCAGAGTACAGTGAGTGAAATTACGGAGCACAGCTAGTTAAAGTTAAATGGAACCAGTGATGACCTACGGTTCCGAGACGTGATATCTCACTATGGGCCTCATAAGGAAGCTTGGGGTCACACAGCGAGCTATGGAACGGGCTATGCTTCGGGTTTCCCTGACGACCTGGTAAAGAGCGCAGGGACTCGATGGATGCAGGCCACTACAGACCGGTCAAAATGGAAGTCAATGGGGGAGGCCTATGTTCAGCAGTGGACTTCCTACGGCTGATATGATGATGATGATGATGGTGACTATCGCTGTATGTCTCCTAAATACTAGTTCCACTGTTAGTACAATAGCGACTAATTTGCATGTGTATTTACAGCAGAACAGATTCAATTGGCGATAGTAATAGTTGTCGCTATCAATTCTGCGGGCGAACATAGTACGAGTTGCTGTTACTGAGAGTTTTGTAATGAAGGGCTCTTTGTTAACAGTGTTACTGGTGGTAATTCTGTTTTTTTTTATACCCAAAGTAAGCATAGTTTAACTAGCTTGTGTTATATTTTCCAGAATGCGGATAAACATACTTATATACTTTTTTTTGTAAATACATACATATTATACATAGAAACACCCAGACCAATGCAAATAGACATATAGACAAATATTTGCACGGATCAGGAATCGAACCCGCGCCCCCTGTCGTAGCAGTCGAATGTACTACCGCTACACCACAGAGGCCGTCAAATCTGTTGTACATTTCCACTAAACTAAACCCAAATCTTTAATTGAAATAAAACTATTTTTAACGTATTCTATTGAATGTTTGACATTCGCATAAACTTCCGACAATATCACGAAATCTTTAAATTTTCTGTTGACTTTAAAGCCGATTCAGTTGTTCAAACTATCAGGTGAAACCGTAATAATATTAAATACTTTAAAATGTTTTATGAGACAAGCAAAAAGATTAATCGAAATTTAAATTTACAGTTTTTAGTTTAGTGGAAATGTACAACAGATTCTCCACCATTCTGTAGATTGTCAGATATCTATATATATAAAAGAAAGTCGTGTTAGTTACACTATTTATAACTCAAGAACGGCTGAACCGATTTAGCTGAAAATTCGTGGGGAGGTAGCTTAGAACCAGGAGAAGGACATAGGATACTTTTTATAAAAATAAAAAAAAATCGTAAACATTGTCTGGGAAGCAGCAATTGAACAATTTCTATCCATTTTGGATTACAGGCAAAAGTAATAAAAAGATCCGGCTGACCGTAATGACGTACATGTCATTACATCTTGCGCATATTCATCCATATGTCGCGGACTACCTTTGTACGTCGCAGCAGCCACATTGTTAGAAGGATGCCGTACGGCTCATTCAGCATTAAAATTGGGTTAAACCGTTAACTCTTCAAACTATTGAAGAACCAACATGTAATATTGCAAAACACTCCGCAATGGCCAAAGTTTTATCAGCATCTAAAATCATCATCTGGGACATGCACAATGGCGCTGATCTGCGCAATAACTTGAGATGTTTTGGAGGTGCAATGATTTTACTGTCTGGAGGTTTCCGCTAAACACTACCAGTAACTCCAACATCAACTGCTGCAGACGAAATAAATGCTTGCCTCAAATCATCGAATCTATGGCACTATGTAAAGAAACTTCAGCTGACAACAAACATGAGAGTTGCATTACTGACTATCGGTAATGGTCGAGTACCTTTTTTTTTTTTTTTTTTTTCGTGCGGAAATCCCTTCGGATACCACCCTCGCTGGAGAGCGGGGGCGGTTATGTCGGGCTTGAACCGACTAAAACTGCACGCCGTCTCGGGTCTTAAGACGCCGGGGTGTAAGGTTACCCATAGAGCATATCCCTCGCACCCCGACTGACCCTGGGCCATCTCCGGTTTCGAGATGGCCCCCTTACTTGCTCTCCACTGTGCCATCTGCTAATCAGAGGGACACTTGGAAAGCTTCCGAACAGCCCTCAACAGGGCCGTCCTCGCCTCGGTCGGAGTTGGCCGTAGGCGGCAGCGTCTCTCCCGCCCTAGGAGAGAGGCGCTGCTGTCTCCGTTGCCCAGGCACCGCGTGGAGGTCCCCAACCAAGCACCCCAATGGTCGAGTACCTGTCGACGAATCGAGCGAATTGATTTCATTTCCTCAGAATTTCTGTAACTTTGTCTCATCAAAAGACGAACTCATCAACAAAGTATTCCCAAACATCATTACTAACCACAAAAATAATGACTGGTTGAGTGAGCGAGCAATTTTGGCGGCTAAGAATGATGATGTAAATGACTTAAACTTCATAATTCAGAATGAGATAATTGGTATACTGCATACTTTCAAATCAATTGACTGTGTAACAAATGAAAATGAGGCCACCAACTATCCAATATTTAAACTACTTAGATGTACCGGGCTTACCACCCCACAATTTACGATTAAAAAGGTTGGCTCCGTAGTAATCATGCTTCGAAACATAAACCAACCAAAACTGTGCAACGGAACGCGTTTGGTGGTAAGGAAATTGATGAACAATGTGATTTACGCGACGATACTCAAAGGAAAATTCGAAGGTGAGGAATTTCTCATCCAAGGATCCCGATGATCCCAACCGACATGCCGTTTGAGTTTAAACGATTTCAATTTCCAATCCGTCTTGCATTCGCCATGACCATCAAAAAATCACAAGGCCAATCCTTAAAAGTTTGTGGCCTGAATCTAGAAAATCCATGTTATTCCCATGGTCAATTATATGTGGTAAGTTCACGGGTCGGAAGACCATCTGTGTCATTTGTTCTTGCACCTGATAATAAAACGAAAAATGTCGTGTATCACAAGGTGCTTCACTAAAGAGTGGAACCCATGCACTAAAATACATGGCCAATAAAAAGTCATTAAAATACTTCCTTTTTTAATTTACATTAATTATCCAAATAAAAAATTGACCTTGATAAATTCAAAAGTCTGCTCATTTATTGCCTCTAAGGCGGAACAAAGTTCGCTGGGTCAGCTAGTTAGTGATAAACTCATGTCTGATATTTGTAAACATTCACGTATGTATTGTAGATGTAGCGCCAGGTTTCAAAGATACGATCCCGATATGGTAATTACTTTTTACGTCGAATCAAATTATTCGTAATACGAGAAATAAAAGACGGAAGTACAAATAAAATTCTGAATACAATGTGAAATTGAAATAAAAGGGCAAGAAAATTACTCCCTTCAGAGTAATAAGAAATACATTTACTCACGCCTGTTTATCCCTAAAGGGATAGGCAAGGATATAATGGAATGGCAATTATATTTTTCAGTACAAATTAATCGAGGGCGAGTTTATTGCTGTCAATTGGGCACTTTTTATACTGAATGTTTATGCCACATTCAGTACTTCCTTAGGCCTTCTTGTATTCAATATACTTCGCTGGAAACCAATTAATGAGAGTTAGGAAGCTTACAAAATCTTCAAACCTACAAACTTTCAAATTTAAATTATTAATAGGATTAACATATATACTAAACTAGCCGTAGCCCGCGACTTCGTCCGCGTTAAATTCAGAATAGAACAAGGTATGTTTACTTCCGCAGTTTCGGACCCAGCATGTATTTATTTGCTCGTTATCAATCAATCAATCAATCAATTAGCCTATTGCAGTCCACTGCTGGACATAGGCCTCTCCCATTTTACGCCATAGCACCCGATCCTTCGTTATATATGCAGTAATTTATCATGAAGAAATAGATGTTTACATAACATCGCAATAAATTCTACCCGGTTCCCTAGTATAATAGCGTGATGATATTTATTATCAAGGGTTGAGTTTCTATTCAACTATCTTTTACACGCAGGTAACTCTGTAGTTTCGAGATTTCATATTTTCTGCTCATCATCTTTTAGCTATAGCGTGATTATTTATTGTCCGAACGTTGACCATGAGGAGTTCTATCAAACTGCAGAATATCGTGATGATTTGCTTTGTAATAATAAAGGAATGATCAATAATAGATTTGGTCGATTTTACTCTGCTGCTCCTATTACACTTATAATAGCGTAATGAGATATAGCGCAGATTATGACCATACCGTAGAAGAATGTTCATGTTAAATTTCAGCTGAATTTGTTCAATGGTTTTGAAGTGGTGCTCGGAAATCGATAATAAGAGCAGACAAACTGACAAAAATTTCAAAAATCACATTTTTGGCATCGGTATCGTTCCTAGAACACATAACAATTATTTTTTCAAAAAAATATTCAATGTACTGTTTTCACCTCGTTACGATTTTATTATATATATAGAGTACGTAGGCTTATCTCCTACCAAATTTAATATAACCTAATCAAATTTGAATGTAATACATCACTCCGTGAAACACAGCGCGCCGAGTTAGGTAGATACTAGTAAAATTAATCAAAGATATGCTCTAACGAGTCAATCTTGCCACTTTGGTATCTAATTTGTACTTGTATACTGAGAACTTCTTAAGTAGTTTCAAAAACCGATAAATTATAGGCAATTTCGAACTTATTTATATGTGAACTAAAACATTAGATACATCACATCAAACGAGCTGCGCCCTAAATATAAAATAACTCCGTAACTTTCAAAACAGCCGATATTGTAAATTGCTCTTTTCCTGACCCAAACCTGCACAGACCCACCCATGAAAGGTTGTACGATATTAAGGTTTTATGCTATATGCGTGTATCTTTTACACATTCCTAAGTAATCATCGAACTTATAAGGACGTTATAGGTATTTAAACTATCGGGGTGCGACTGGTTTGATCACCTCCAAGTTTGGTGCACCCTGGGCAACGTGGGCGATGACGCATCATTGATTGCTCCTCTGGAGTAGCTGGCGTCAACGTCAACGGCCGAGAGTCTCACCAACCGGCCCTTTTCAGGGCCAGCTGAACCCATTGCACGAGGGGGTCGGGGTATGGCGGGCCTCCAAGGCCCGCGGGGGTGGTCTGCTGTTATCAGAGGGGCCACTGCGAATGGCACAGGGTCAGTCGGAATGCGAGGGGTATGCTCTATGGGTAACCTTACACCCCAGCGTCTTAAGACCCGAGACGGCGGGCGGTTTTAGTCGGTTCAAGCCCGACATAACCGCCCCCGCTGAACGGCGGGGGGGTATCTGAAGGGATATCCGCACGAAAAAAAAAAGGTATTTAAACTATCATGGTCACTTACATAAGTATTAGAGTTAACGGGATCTTTACCATGTGTTTTGATATTGTTTATATAGGACAAACCAAAAGAACGGTCACGTGCCGAATCAAAGAACACATCAGGGCAGTCAAAAACAATGAACCGCAAAAATCTACAATCGCTGAACACCTATTGGAGTCCGGTACCGGCCACTGGATCGAGTTACATAACCCTCAGATGCTCTCGACAGAACGCCACTACATACCAAGATTGGTTAGAGAAGCGATAGAAATTAAAAAGCACAGAAATTTCAATCGTGAGGATGGGTTTCAATTGCCAAACGTCTGGCATCTAGTGGTCCGTCGGTGCAAAAATAACCGGGAACAAGCCAAAATAAATTCGCGAGTAGATACGATAAGCGTCCGAGGGGGCCATCTCGAAACCGGAGATGGCCCAGGGTCAGTCGGGGTGCGAGGGATATGCTCTATGGGCAACCTTACACCCCGGCGTCTGTAGACCCGAGACGGCGTGCGGTTTTATTAAGCGTCGTGTGTCGCGTTCGTGATCGAGTTCGAGTGCGTAGTGGTAGTGGTGTTGCGCGTCAGAGACGAGTACGACAGAGGGTAGATCGATATATTTACTCTCAAACTCGTTCACCGTTAACCGCCATCTTCAGTTCCTCCGTGATCATGGCGCTTGCAACAGTGCCGAAATATCGGACACTCTTAAAAACACATGGTAAATATCCCGTTAACTCTAATACTTATTATAAGGACGTAAACTAAGACCAAGATTATACGCGTGTATGTGTGTATAATTATGTTTGTATGATCATACTTAGAACCAGAATTCATACTCAGACTGGGGATCGAACTCAAGACCTCGTCTCAGCAGTCCGTTACGTATGCCACTGGGCTATCATCGCCTATACCGCATATTGACGGCCTCTGTGGCGTAGCGGTAGTGCATTCGACTGCTACGACAGGGGGCGCCGGTTCGATTCCCGCTCGGTGCAAATATTTGTATGCATGAATATGTCTATTTGCATTGGTCTGGGTGTTTCTATGTATAATATATATGTATTTACAAAAAAAAAGGTATATAAGTATGTTTATCCGCATTCTGGAACCCATAACACAAGCTAGTTAAACTATGCTTACTTTGGGTCTAGATAGCGCTGTGTAGAATGTCGTAGAATATTTATTTATTATTATTTATTTATTTATTCAGGAATACAGTGCTTTTCTAAACCAATTTATCATCATCATCATCCTCCCATGTTCCACTTGTGTCTAAACTTGGCGAGGGTCACCATTACATACACGTACCATGTTAAGAATGGTGGCACTCAGCTTGACCTCCTCATCAGACACTAGTGCTGTGAACACAATCCCCCTGCCCGGCTACGCACTTGCTGACCCCTGAACGCAATCAAACCGAAATTGGATTACTATGGAGGGTTTTTCGCAATCGTGCACGTTGGTACCCACCCGGCCGAATTTTGTGACAAATTTGTGTCATCAAATTTCTACCACCAGTGCAAGTTCTAGATACTAGATTAAATATAATATAGAAGATCAAACAAAGCAGTAGATTAAAATATTATTATAAAGTATATGAAATATAATATAGTAGATCAAAAACTAATATCGCAGAGTAAATATTATATAGTATATTAAATATAATGCAGTAGATAAAGTATAGTAAAATATAAGAAATAACGAGGAATAACCCTCAGCGGGTTCTAGAAAAAAGTTAACAAGAAAAGTGAAAAACTTTACTGCACAAGAATAGACTCTGGCTTAAGCCGAGAGGTGTAAGAATTTAAAAAGAAAAAAGAAAAAAAAGCCCTCAAAGGTGTTCCTAGTCCTCGTACACCAAATTCTAAATGAATTTATAGCAATCAATAATCTTCAATATTCTGTTCTGATCACGCACACATTTCTGGTCACTGAGTATGTAACTCACATGATAAAGTGGATCTTGAAGTTCGAAAGTAAACCTCTTGGACCTCACTGGTGTATAATTAATGTTTAACCGGAATCAGGGCGTGCCTCAGGGACCAAACGGCTTTAAGCTTCCTTAGATACTTTAGCTCTGCCATTGTCCCTTAGGATAGACAGTTTAGTCTTACATTTCCTTGAAGAGAGTAATATACTGGAATATTTTCAAAACTCCGTACTCTTTTGGAGGGAAGACTATCATCTCATTGCGCCATGGGAGTGACGGATCCAGTTCAGAAAAAAATATTTTGTTTTATATATTTACTACATTTTTAGAGTTTTTTTTTTATAAAGCATATTAGTGGGGAAAATGATTAATATTCTTATTTACGACTTTAGCTACGATTAATTGCTGGAGTTAGGCGTGGATTGACAACATTTCGACCACAATTCTGACGCATGAGCAACATGGCCTACTCAAAGAACAAAAGTATTAAATCATACATTAAATCACAATTATGAAATCAAGCTTCTGCAAGCAAGCGTCGGTAGCTTAGTGGTTAAGGAGTCGACCTTACGATCGAGAGGTCCCGGGTTCGAATCCTGGCCATTACACTACCGACGTGAACCCACTCCTAACACAAGCAATTTAGCTTAGCTGGAATATTAGTAATTTCGGTTACTAATATTCCTTTAAAAAAAAAAAGAAAAAAAAAAAATTCTTAAAAATTGTGAGCTGTAGAAATTCAACAAAAAGGACCCCCATCACTGAGTGGTCTTACATCAAGGGGAAGAGACACTTTTAAAAAAAAACATGCGAAAGGTGTACAGACGTCTTCTTCCAATGCATGCTAAGCTGACAGAATGCGTGGTTACAAACTCATAATAGATAGATGTTATAAGAGCATCTCCTAAAGATTATTTTTTTGAAATATCACTCTGTTCCGTGCGGAAATCCCTTCGAGGTTGCGAGGAGAATTAAATTCCCCCCCTAAGGTTTGTATGGCAACGCAAGTTTCAAAGTGAGTTTCCTGCTTCTTGTTAGAAATATAAATAACATAAATCAGCATTTTAAGATTTTCCCCTAGAGGAATTAATTAGAAGTCAAAAAGCTTATAGCAGTATTGGTTGTCTTTGAAAAACAGGCTGACAGGAGTCATGATGTTTTGACAAATAGGCAGGCCAGAAGCACTCAAAACTGGCTGATGGGAAATGGTAGAAATCTGGACAGTGATGAATTGTTCTGTCTGTCTGAAGGCAAATAAATATTCTAAGATATACTACACAGCGTCATTCAGACCCAAACTAAGCAGAGCTTGACCTGAAGACAAACTCACATTCTACAGGAATCGCTTCGATGCAAATCTTCTAGTCTGAAATTTATAGGAGTGACATTATGTTACAGTTATGTTCATACACAAAGTGATTAACTTGTTCTACGATAGATGGCGCTGTGCCTTTTTCTAGATCACGGTATGGTTTCGTTCACATGCAAACTATATAAGCTTACGAAAACTTAAAATAAATGTCGATTGTAGATCAGATTACAGTTGTAGTTTTATTCCTAATAAACACTTCTAGTAATTCACACTTACGGGAACAATCGTCCACGTTATCGCGCGTGTGTTTGTGTACCGCGTTAACATATGGTCCAATTACGAGCGGATCTTTCTGAGCTCGAATTTTTGAAGCAACTGAGCTACTCGCAGTGGATCGCTGCAGTGGAAAGAGTAGTTCCATCTTCGGTAAGGAGCGAGCGGCCCGCGGGTGTGAGAAAACACTTCAACACAGTGGCGCCCCCTACCGGGAGATGGTCGCAACTTCAAGCAACAGCGTCCTGTACTGCGAGTGGTGATACAATTTCAGAAAGTCGATCCAGAGAGCGTCACCAGTCACTTCGAGAGTAATAACTTCACAAGGAATTTATTGATGAGTGAGTGAAACACGGAACAATTATTGTGAGTACATTTTGATAATATTTCAACCAGTGCAGTGCAGTTAAAACAAGCAATTTTGAACTTAATTCCTTCTAATATAATCTCGGAAGAAATTTCTTTTCATGGACTTAGAAAATTATTTAACTATTTCATACTGTCTTAATAAGTTGTGTGCATGTTTAATTTAGTTCTTAGACTCAGAATAGTTTTATAAAAAACGGGGGAACGGGGAGTCTATGCCCGATTACCACCGATAGTAAACATTTTGCCAAACACTTGTAAAATTTTAGATTTCATTCATCAATCCACAATGGAAGGATTAATTAAGTTATTAGAAAATAGTCAAAAAGTTATACAAAGGGGTTTAACTAACTTTAAAAAGTCCCCTAAAGAAAGACTAACGGTCGAGTATATAGAAATAAGGCTCGAGTTGTTAGAAAAAGAGTGGACATCGTTCACTGAAAATAATGCAAAACTCACTAAAAATCATTTTGAGGAAGTTGATGAAAAAGTAGCTTACATTTATGAGACTACGGAGGATACATACGTAATTTACAAGTGTTTGATAAAAACTTTGTTGAATAAATCGAAGTCAGAATCCCAAATTTCTAAGCCTAAAGATACCTCTAATTTCAAAGGGTCAATAGCCAAGTTGCCAAAGATTGTCATTCCGACCTTCAGTGGTAACTATGATGAATGGACGACGTTCCGAGATTTGTTTCTGTCCTTTATACATAAAAATGAGACTTTGGATAATGTCCAAAAGATGCATTATTTGAAAATACACCTTAAGGGCGAGGCGGAACAGTTCGTGAGGCACAAGGAAATTTCTGATTTAAACTATACGCAATGTTGGCATAATTTAGAAAAACGCTATAATAATAAAAAATATGTATCAAATTGTATTTTAAAGAGACTTTTTGCTGAAAAACGGATGTCAATTGAATCCGCAACTATTAAAGAGTTGCTCGATACAACTAATGACTGTCTTAGTGCGCTCACTAATTTAGATGTTGACGTATCGACGTGGGACATTATTATCATCCACATTGTTTCATTTAAATTAGATGCCGAAACGCGAAAACAATGGGAGTTAAGTGCAAATAGCCAGGATTGTAATGAATTGCCCACTTATAAGCAATTTGCCACTTTTCTAGAGAATCGTTTTCGCGCATTAGAACGTATCGAACCAAAAAGGTTTCACCAGGTTACCAATTCACATGCTCCCAAAGCCATGGTATCGACGAGTGCAAGTGGCAAACCCTGCGAGTACTGTAGCGAACCACATAAGCTTTGCTTTTGCAAGAATTTTACAAAGCAGCCAGTTGATACCAGACGAGAATTTGCTGCAAATAAGAAATTATGTTTTAATTGCTTGGGTAGTAACCATAGTGTGGCCAATTGTAAAAAGCAAACCAATTGTAAAATATGTCAGAAAAGACATCATTCATTACTACATCTAGAAGGGGCTTCTGGAAACAAAGTACTTGAGGCTTCAGCGAATGCAGCTATTGTGGATACTAACGCAGTCAATGAGCCTGATCAAGTGGTTTCTTGCCTATCTACCGATAAGGTACCAGTTTCTAGACAGGTTTTGTTAGCCACTGCGCTCATTAGCGCTGAGTCCAAAACAGGTCAGTGTCAGTTAGTGAGAGCTTTGCTCGATCAAGGCTCTCAAGCATGTTTCATTACCGAGACAACAGTACAGTACCTAAGACTAACCAAAATTCCTATTCAAGGACTTGTATCGGGATTAGGTAATAGATCAACCATGGCTAGGCACATGGTACAATTTACAAAACAGTCACGGACAGATCCAAAGTTCAAATTGAACGTAACAGCTTACGTGTTGAGTAAAATTACGTCGTATTTACCCGAACAGAGTATAAATAGAAACGGAATTTTGAAATTTGGAATGGGTTGATATTACAACCTTAGATTTAGCGGATCCCCAGTTCAACAAACCGAACAAGATTGATATATTGTTAGGTGCAGATGTCTATAGCTGCATATTAAAGGAAGGCATAATTAGGAGCCCAGCTGGTACTTTAATAGCTCAAAGTACACATTTGGGATGGGTGTTATCAGGCGCTATACATAAGCAAGATAATAATTCAATATATACGCATAATAATATTACTGTTATGCACGCACAAGTCAAAGAGATTGAGGAACAAATGAGTAGTAAAAAAATACTTACCCCAGACGAACAATAATGTGAAGAATTGTATCGCTCCTCTACTTCTAGACAAAGGGATGGAAGATATATTGTCAGACTACCATTTAGAATTAGGGATCCTCAGTTTCCAGATTCTCGCTCCACAGCTGAAATCAGGTTCAAATCGTTAGAAAAACGTTTAGAAAAAAATAAGATATTAAAAGAGCAGTACACTAGCGTTATTAACGAATACTTACAGTTAAACCACATGAGACCTGTAAAAGAGAATGATAATCAAAGGCATATAGCTGCTTACTTACCCCACCACGTGGTGATACGAAGCGACAAAACCACCACTAAGGTACGAGTCGTATTCAATGCATCGGAAAGGTACCGAAAGGGCGTCTCGTTAAATGATACCTTAATGGTTGGTCCATCACTACAAGCCGACTTGCGACACACAGTGCTAAGATGGAGAGTGTATCCTATTGGTCTGGTAGCGGATATCATAAAGATGTACCGTCAGATAAGGATAGCAGAAGACGATACCAGGTTTCAACGTATACTCTGGCGAGACAGTCCTGAAAAAGAAATTTAAGATTATGAGTTACTCACAGTCACGTTTGGAACTGCTTCAGCACCTTACCAGGCAATAAGAACACTGCATCAAATCGCGTATGATGAAGGTGAAAGGTTAAAGTGTAAAGTGTTGAACGCTTTCTACATGGATGACTTAATGACTGGATGTCACAGCGTGGAGGAAGGCATAGCTATTTACAAAGAGATTACAGAATTATTAGGCAAGGGAGGGTTGGTATTGCAAAAATGGAACAGCAACAATCAGCAAATGTTAAATAGTATTAATTCCATACAGATAAAGGCGGATGAAAAGGTCCAGTTTGATTAGCAATAATGCAGACAGTACCTACAAGCAGGGTAAGGAAATAAATAATATTACTGAAAAGGTCATACAAGATAAAGAACACAACATAGATAGTGTTATTAAAATATTAGGGCTTACCTGGGACCGTAGTAAGGATGTCTTCCAGTACAAGGTGAGTCTCCCTACATTAACAAGTGTACCTGTAACTAAAAGAGCGGTCATTTCAGATATAGCACGGTTATTTGATCCTTTGGGATGGCTTGCTCCAAGTATTGTGTTAGCCAAGATATTTATTCAAAAGCTGTGGCTCGCAGGCCTTCATTGGGATGATAAGTTGAATACAGAACTAGCACAAGAATGGGACACTTACCGTCAAGAATTATCACTACTTACCCGAGTCACAATACCTCGTTGGCTTGGCTTGAACCCGAACGATGATATAGAACTGCATGGATTTTGTGATGCTTCCAAGGCAGCCTACGCAGCAGTAATATATGCGAGAATGGTCGATGTCGCAGGAAAGGTCAAGGTAGCTTTGCTAGCCGCAAAAACCAGAGTCGCCCCAATCAAACAGATCAGTATACCTCGCTTGGAGCTCTGTGGAGCCGTTCTTCTTGCAAGGCTGTTGGTAGAAACGGCAGAGGTATTGAAGATCCCTAAAGATAGGATAAAGGCTTGGACAGATTCGACGATAGTTTTGGCTTGGTTGAACAGTCACCCAAGTAAGTGGAAGACCTTTGTGGCAAACCGAACAGCCGAAATCTTAACAACAATGCAGCCGTCACAGTGGTTTCATGTGTCCACTAAGGATAACCCAGCAGATTTTGCGTCCAGAGGAGTGACACCAAGTTTGTTCTTACAAACGAAGTTGTGGTTCTCAGGTCCACAATTTTTAAAACATAATACTGTTACATATACTCAAAACTCAAGGGATTTACAAATAGATCTAGAACGATCAATCAAAAGCCACGTAACCACTATACCCGAAAATGATGCCATATTTGAAAAATTCTCATCTTTGAGAAAACTGCTTCGAGTGATAGCATATTGTCGTCGCTTTTTAAAGCAAAAAATAAGTAAAGAGATATATTTACAAGGAAAGGAAATAGAGGAAGCCTTAGAATCATGTATAAAAATAACACAAAGACAAATATTTGCGTTAGAAGTACAACAACTGCCGGACAAAGGCTATCTTACAGCAAAGACCAGTAAATTAAAATCATTATGCCCTTACTTGGATGAAAAAGGCATAATGAGAGTTCAAGGTAGACTGCAGAATGCTGAGTTGGAGGAAGGTATGAAACACCCTATTGTTTTAACGGATACTACACATATCACTCACCTGCTCGTCGCGGATGCTCATCTAAGCACACTGCATGGAGGTCCTCAATTAATCCTATGTTACTTAAGAAAGGTATATTGGATAATCGGAATCAAATCCTTAGTCAAACAACACGTACGGAAGTGTGTAACTTGCGCTCGGCAGAGAGCCGAGAGTAAATCTCCGTTTATGGGTTCTTTACCTTCAGTACGGTGTACACCTGCACGACCGTTTCTGAACAGTGGTCTAGATTATGCGGGGCCTATCAACATCAGGACGACGAGGGGACGTGGTCACCGTGCCTATAAAGGCTACATATGTCTCTTCATTTGTATGGCCACTCGAGCTGTACATTTAGAAGTTGTTAGTGACATGACCACTCAGGCGTTCTTAGCGGCTTACCGACGTTATGTGTCCAGACGGGGTCACTGTGCTAACGTGTATAGTGATAACGGTACAACATTTCTGGGCGCTTCCAAAGAATTGTAGCAATTGGAGAATTGTCAGGCCTCTATAGCCACCCAGTTGGAAGCAAATAGAACAAGGTGGCATTTCATCCCCCCTCATGCTCCCAATTTCGGTGGATTATGGGAAGCAGCAGTGAAATTCACAAAATTTCATTTAAAAGAGTCATTGGTGAAGCATCGCTCACCTACGAGGAGCTAGCAACGCTTCTCATCCAAATAGACGCTTGCTTAAATTCAAGACCGATGAGCGTCATGAACTTGAATGATCCTGGAGATCCGATGCCATTGACTCCGGGACATTTTTTAATTGGTGAACCTTTAGTGACAATACCGGATTACGATAATTACGAAAACTCAAATGTTCATTCTCTAGCTAGGTGACAATTTGTTCAGAGAATGGTACAATCATTTTGGAGACGCTGGTGTCAGAAATATTTAAGCCAATTAATGCACAGGTACAAGTGGTCTTCTAAAGCACCAGAACCAAAGGTTTGTGACATAGTCCTCATAAAGGAGGACAACTTACTAGTCGTTGGGCTATGGGTCGTATTGAAGAGAAGCATCCGGGTGATGATAATGTCACTCGTGTGGTTACATTGCGCACTAAGTCGTCACGGATAAAGAGACCCACCAGCAAATTGTGTGTGTTACCAATAGCAGATAAATAAGATTTTCATGTAATTTTATATAAATTTTTTTGTTTTTTTGTGTGGTACTCACATAAGTGGGAACTTGTTTTAACGCTGTGTATAAAGCCCGTTCTGTCAATAACGTCCTTTGCTGGGCGGTATGTTTAAGCTCAAAAGTTATGTTCATACACAAAGTGATTAGCTTGTTCTACGATAGATGGCGCTGTGCCTTTTTCTAGATCACGGTATGGTTTCGTTCACATGCAAACTATATAAGCTTACGAAAACTTAATATAAATGTCGATTGTAGATCAGATTACAGTTGTAGTTTTATTCCTAATAAACGCTTCTAGTAATTCACACTTACGGGAACAATCGTCCAGGTTATCGCGCGTGTGTTTGTGTACCGCGTTAACACATGTCACGTGTAACAAATAATGTCACTTTGTCTGTCATTATGGGTTCTAGAATGCGAATTAAAATATATAGAGACACCCAGATCGAAGCAAATAAACATATTTGCAATGAGCGAGAATTGAACATGCGACCTTTAACTTGGCAGTCGAATGCTCTACCGCTACGCCACAGAAGTATAAACCTAATTACGCATGGTATAACCCAAGATCATGATATTAGTACGTATTCCATAGCGTGGATCAAACGATGCAATTTCGCGGAGATTAACCACGAAAGGTCGCTTTGTAGGGTTCCGTTGCCAAATGGCCAAAAACGGAACCCTTATAGATTCGTCATGTCTGTCTGTCTGTCCGTCCGTATGTCACAGTCACTTTTTTCCGAAACTATATGAACTATGCTGTTGAAACTTGATAAGTAGATGTATTCTACACTTGCACTAATTTTATATCTTGACTTTGATTAATAATTTTGAAGATTTATTTCATTGTTTTTAACTTATGTTTGTTTAATTTTTGATATAAGTAATTTAATTTTTAATTGGATTTTAGTTTAAAAAAATATATTTTAATTTCTTTTTGATTATTTTTATTTGATTGTATCTCTAATTTTATTGAAGTTGTGATTCTATTTAATTATTATTTTATTTTGAATTTATTTAATTGTATCTCTAATTTTATTGAATTTGTGATTCTATTTAATTCATATTTTATTCTCAATTTGATTTAATGACTCTTTAATTTTAATTTACAGATTGTCATTTTTAATGTTTGATACATAAAATTTGTCGTTTTTGAATTATTACTTTTTTACTTTTAATTTGTAATGTAACATGTATTTCTACTCCATAATTCGTATGTAAATCGATGGTTGTAATTTATTTTGTACCTAACTCATTATTGGTAATTGCAATTCCTAAATTGTTATTTGTAATGGTAAACACTGATTGTTGATTTTAGTAACGATTTGAATTTTTTGTTTTTAACTTTATTATTAATATTATTATTCTATTTTTTTTTGTTTAATCTTTATTCTTTTTTTTCTTTCTTTATTATTGATTTTAAATTGCTTAGTTTTAAATTTTAATCCATTATTATTATTATGTTTTGTTGATATTCAATCTATAATTATGATTTTGATTGTATTTTTTTCCTATCAATAATTCAATTGTGATTCTAGTGTATTTATTTAACTGTTGCATAAAAATGTATGGATCTTGGAATAGACACTGACTTCTGAAATACAGGTAATTAATACCTAGCTCTGGAGTCAGGGCCAAACATGTTTGTAACCTAATTTTATGCTAATAAAGGATTATTATTATTATTAAGAATTATTATTATTATTCTGTGAACCGCATTAAGATTTTCACACAAAAATAAAAAAAAAACATCAAATTTTGGAGAACTGAAACTCAATTTTTTTTTATCAAATCTATACGTGTGGGTCTTCAAAAATGATGTTGAGGTTTCTAATATCATTTTTATCTAAACTGAATAGTTTGCAAGAGAGACACTTCCAAAGTGGTAAAACGTGCCCCCCCCCCCCCTGTAACTTCTAAAATAAGAGAATGATAAATCTAAAAACAAATATATGATGTACATTACCATGTAAACTTCACCGAAAATTGGTTTGAACGAGATCTAGTTAGTAGTTTTTTTTAATACGTCATAAATCGTAAAATTATTAATCGTCAATTTACCTTTCATTCAATCAATCCAAATATAAAAAATTAAAAAAAATATTATTATGTTACTTACTTTCTGCTACGGAACCCTTCATGGGCGAGTCCGATCCATAATGCTATCATTAACAATAGCTTAGAAGTAAATTGTTAGTTATTATCTGAGTCGTCTTATCATTAATCTTTTTACTATCGGTCTTTCTCGCTCTAATTGTTACGAAGCACTATAATAAATGTGTATTGCGACGTCTAAGGCCGAATGTTTCAGATACTAATGGCTCTACTATTTTTTTTTTATTCTAGAACTGATATAATTAAGCGTAGCGAGCCGAAGGCGAGCGAAGCGTCTTTGGTTTCAAAGTTGCATGTCAAACAAATGATACTCCTCCGAGACCGTTTGACCGATCTCGACCAAATTTGCCACGGTGATCAAGTAGACATTACTGAGTGTCGTAAGGGGTCGAATGTCCAGATCGGTCTTACCATCTAGGAATAATCACCGAAAAACCAAATCAATGGAAAAAGTCGACCGGTCACGTTGACCTATTGTTGGATAGGCGAATCTCGCTACGCTTAAGTTTGGGTTGATTGCCAAGTTGGCTACCGTCCTAGTAATAATATGTTACAAATGGTTTTGTTGTTATTCAGAGGTAGTTTATTTGTCATATATTTAATATATGTGACAAATATACTACCTCTAATAGTTTCTGATTACCATGCAGTTTTCTGTTTTTTATTTGTTTGTGCGTATGTTCGTCTGTTCGGTGCTAAAGTTAGATGTTTTATGCAGATTCTGTTTGTAGCGCCCGACTGGTAAGTACCACACTTCAAAGAAGCATAGCTGAATGAGATTAGCATAATGTTGGGGTTCTGTTAAAGAAGGCCGTCAGAACTTGTTGAGCAGGTAGGTAGGTCAGTCATAATTGAGTTACGAGTGTTTATGTGCTACGCTAACCATTTACCAGCGGGTGAAACGTATGCTTGCTCGCAAATATAATAAATAATAATCAATCAGGTATTATTGCACTCCCTGGGCAACGGAGACGGCAGCGCCTCTCTCCTAGGGTGGGAGAGACGCTGCCGCCTACGGCCAACTCCGACCGAGGCGAGGACGGCCCTGTTGAGGGCTGTTCGGAAGCTTTCCACGTGTCCCTCTGAAAAGCAGAGGGCACAGTGGAGAGCAAGTAAGGGGGCCATCTCGAAACCGGAGATGGCCCAGGGTCAGTCGGGATGCGAGGGATATGCTCTATGGGTAACCTTACACCCCGGCATCTTAAGACCCGAGACGGCGTGCGGTTTTAGTCGGTGCAAGCCCGACATAACCGCCCCCGCTGGAGACCCCCGCTCTCCAGCGGGGGCGGTATCCGAAGGGATTTCCGCACGAAAAAAAAAAAAAAAAAAAAAAAAAAAGGTATTATTGCACTATGTGTTACGCGAACTGAGGATTATCGCTCACTTAGTAATGTGCCCGGTAGATGGCAATAGGCTCGCCCCCTATTACATTATTACCTTTTTTTTTTTTTATCGTGCGGAAATCCCTTCGGATACCCCCCCCCCCGCCGGCCAGCGGGGGTGGTTATGTCGGGCTTGCACCGACTAAAACCGCACGCCGTCTCGGGTCTTCAGACGCCGGGGTGTAAGGTTACCCATAGAGCATATCCCTCGCACCCCGGCTGACCCTGGGCCATCTCACCACCAACAGCATCGCCCATCCTGTCTCCTCTGAAAGCAGAGGAGTACGGAGAGCGATGTGTTCCCGCCACGTTGGGTATTGGCCGACGATCAATGCCAACCCTATGAAGGGGTGAAGGGGAAGCCATTGACCGCCGCCCAGGGTGTACCGGCCGCTCCGATTCCGTTCCCCCCGGACTGCAGCGGGATCGGAATCGGAGCGACACTCGAGGAGGTTACCCAACACACACCCCTATTACATTATTACCTAAACATAACTAGTGAATCGTGGATATGTAATTGTGCAGAACAACTAGTATATAAGCTTATTTTGTTAGTACATAAGTAATAGTGTATATAATTAAACTGATTTAACAAAAACTATAGGAATAATCGTGTGTAATAGTTATAAGTTTGCGACGAAGAAATCGTCATTGTTTACCGATCTATAAGTGTAAATTGTATCCTATTTCGTGTCACCTTATTTCTACTACCTATTAGAATACATAATACGGTATATAAATCATTGTAAATAGAAAATAAACACATAATTGTAAGATTGACCGATCGACCATTAGGGTATATCCGCGAAAAGTCGTTAAGCCGCGGTGTCACTAACGAGCCGCGAGAGTTCGATCGGCCAATTAGAAAATTCGAATTAATTGGATTAAGAGTATAAAAATCCGCTGTAAATTGACTCGACACCTCAGTCGGCAACTAGAAAGTCAAGCGAGAAGTGCTCTCTCCTCTTCACAAGGAATAAATGAAGATACATGAAAAAATCTCTCTTTAATTCTGGAAAATTCAAGTACTCTTCGAGGCTGCCCATAATAAGTGTTCCGCTTAAGACCATCAACGCGCCGACATCCACATACCAGCTCACCCCCCAAAATACACACCCATTGCGGCGAAGTCGTGCTGAAGAGCAGATTAAAGTCTCATCGACGGAATTGGCTTTGGGTTGTGTACATTTTTGGTCCTATCGGAGCCGGATTTGGAGTCAACATTGAAGAAAACCTTAAGTGGAACACGAGGGTGGTCTCGAAGAGTGCGTGCCTGAATTTTCCACTGTGAAGAATTGAAAAATTGAAGATGCCGACTACGAGGTCAGAAGAAAGAAGCCGTAAAGCCGCCTCCGTTCAGGGTCCATCAGACACCGAGGGGACCGCCGAATTCGGGACAACCACGGAAACGTCTACCTCGGAGAACACCACAACGGAGGGAACTACGAGCACCGAGACGGTGACTACCATCGAGCCACCGTCAGCTACAGCACCAGGTCCGAAAGCAACGGCACCTGGAACAGAGAAGATAGGGAAGAATAGCAAGTCACAGCCGCCTCATCCATAACCATCCAAGAAAGGGCTAAAGGGGGGTTCATCTGTGCATTCGAAAAGCAAAGCCGCGAAGATCGCAAAAGCAAAAGAAGAATTACTTCGTCTTAAAATAGAACTGGCAGCAGCGAAGATCGCCGCCCTGGAAGAAGATGAAGACGAAGATCAAGAAATAGAAGAATTGAATCAAGAAGAAGTGTCGGCGGCAGCTGAGGAGAAGGTCGGCGAGTGGTTCAGCCGTCACGAATCACCACCTCCTCCCATGTTGGCCATCGCCGATACACCACATCAGGGGCCAGGTGAACCAACGCCGACAGCAGCGCCACCAGCCCAGCAGCAGAACTTCAGCGAACTGGCTACCGCCATCACTCAAGCGATCAAGGCAGCCCAGCGACCGAAGTTCATCGAGCTACCAATCTTCAGTGGAAGTCACCAGGAATGGCTGCCGTTCAAGGCAGCTTACTCCGAAACAGAAGATGGCTACACCGCCGTGGAAAACCTCAACAGGCTACGAAGAAACCTCAAGGGGAAGGCGAGGGAGGCAGTCGAGAGTCTCCTCATCACCAACTCGCAGCCTGCTGATATCATCAGAACATTAGAATCAAGATTCGGGAGGCCTGAAGCAATAGCAACTACAGAAATGGAAGTGCTTCGAGGACTACCAAGACTGAGCGAATCACCAAGGGACATATGCATCTTCTCAACGAGGGTCACCAACGCCGTGGCAACACTCAAGGCGCTGAACTGCATCCACTACCTATACAACCCAGAAGTCTCAAGATCAATGGTTGAGAAACTTACACCTGTTCTCAAGTATAGGTACTACGACTTCGCAGCAGCTCAGCCGAGGGAAATAGCGGACCTCTTGAAGTTCGAGAAGTTCATGAGAAGAGAAGCAGATCTATGCGGACCCTACGCTCAACCTGAAAACCTAGCAGTCCAGCACACCACTCATCAACAGAAGCGCCCCCAGAGGATCAACACGGTGATGGAAGCCCAGCAGCAGGTCAAGACGTGCACCATCTGCAACGAGCAACACCCCATCTAGAAGTGTGAGCAGTTCAAAACGGCTGACGTCAACGCAAGATGGGACTTAGCCAAGGAACACAGGCTGTGTTTCCGATGTCTACAGAAGATGGAGAAGAAACACACCTGCAGAGAACGACGCTGCGGCATCGACGGCTGTAAGCTACTGCACAACACCCTGCTGCACTACAGAAGAAAAAGGGACTCCACAGAAGAAGAAAGCACGAACACGGCCGAGACGATCAACTCGGCGTGGACGGGAAAGAAGACCACTTTCCTGAAGATACTGCCGGTCCAACTGACGGGGCCAGCAGCGATGGTCAACACCTTCGCGCTCATAGACGACGGGTCAACAGTCACACTACTCGACGACACCGTAGCAGAAAAGATCGGCGCGACGGGACCTATCGACCCACTGCGGGTCGAGACCATCAACAGTACGAAGACAGCTGATCAACAATCAAGAAGAGTCTCATTGAAAATACGAGGCATTAAGGATCCAGCTGAAGAAGAAGTTCAAGCCAGAACAGTGAAGAACTTCAAAGTATCATCTCAACGGGTCACCTATAGACAGTTACGAGGGTGCAGTTATCTCGAAGATATCACCAACGACCTCACCTATGAAGAAGCAAGACCTAAGATCCTCATCGGTCAAGATAACTGGCACCTGCTGGGGACGTCCGAGACCAGAACGGGCGAACCAGACCAGCCGGTAGCATCCCGAACACCCTTAGGCTGGGTGCGCCACGGCAGTGACACGAGGACCCTAGGACACCGCATCGAGTACGTCTCCCACGCAGTGGAAGACTCGGAAGACAGCCGACTCGAACAGATGGAGGAAAAACACTTCGAGACAGACGACCTGCTCCTCAACGCTCGGAAGCCGAAGACAGATCCAGATAAGCTAGCATCTCGCATCGTGAAAGAAAATACAGTCCACAACGAAGATAGAAGATACGAGACTGGCAAGCTGTGGAAACATGAAGAGACTTCGCTTCCGAATAACAGCGAGAACTCGTTGAAGAGAGTTCTCATCATTGAAAACAAATTAGATCCTGACCCGAGCTTCAAAGAAAAGGACACAATAGAAGACAGCTCAACAGTGAACGAATGGCGATGGGTCCCAACGAAGATGAACGTGGCAGACGACGCCACCCGAGACGTACCTACGGACTTCAGCCAGAAGCATCGCTGGTACAGAGGCCCTGACTTCCTCTACTCATCAGAAGAATCATGGCCACGAGATACATCGCGACAAGACAAGTCCGAAGATATAGAAGAAAGGGTACACACTATAAGTACCAAGAAGAAAGAAAAATTATCTGAAGCCCTGCCGGTAGTCGCCCGATTCTCTAACTGGGACCGACTACGTTACGCTACAGCTCGAGTCTTACAGTTCATTCAATTGTGCAGACGAAAATCGGAACGAGTCAACTACAAACGGACTAAGAAAAACCCCAAGACAGATCCAGACTGGAAGAAGGCACCACAGAAGAATACAGCATCACCTTCCGTACTGAAAAGGACTTCAAGCGCCGATAGGAAGTACATACCTATCACCGCCGAGCTCCTACGGTCAGCCGAAGACCTCCTCATGCGAGCATCACAAGAAGACTCCTTCAGCAGCGAGATTGAAGATCTGCAACGAGGAAGAGTGATCCCGAAAGAAAGTCGCCTTCATCAATTGAGCATCGTATCTGTCAACGGAGTGCTACACTTGAGAAGCCGCATACAAGCCGTTCGAGACGTATCCGACGTATCCTGTGATATTAGACGGAGATCACCCTACGGTCAAGCTGTGGATTCAACACACCCACAAGAAGTTGCATCACTCGGGAGTTGAAGCCACTATCAACGAGTGCAAACAGCAATACTGGGTTGTACGCCTACGCCCGGTAACACGCTCACTACTACGACAGTGTCTACATTGCCGCATCAAGACTCAAGCACCACCGTACCCGAGGACCGGTGATCTACCTGAGTGTCGCCTGGCTCATCACAAGCGACCCTTCACACACACAGGGGTTGACTACTTCGGCCCACTCACAGTGACAGTCGGACGTACCAATCAGAAGAGGTACGTCGCGATATTCACGTGTCTCACAACACGTGCCATACATCTCGAGATAGCAAACTCGTTAAGCACCGACTCCGCTATCTCCGCTCTCCGATGCATGATGGCAAGAAGAGGATGTCCTGAAGAAATCTGGTCTGACAATGGGACCAACCTGAAGGGAGCCGACCGCGAGCTGCGACGAGCCATCGACGAAGCAACTTCGCAAGAAGCAGCCAAGAAGAAGACATCGTGGCGCTTCATTCCACCCGGCGCTCCTTTCATGGGGGGAGCCTGGGAGAGGATGGTGCGCTCAGTAAAGACAGCACTCACCGCCACACTGCACGAGCGACGGCCCTCCGAGGAAGTTCTGTCTACTCTGCTTGCCGAAGTAGAGTACACCGTCAACAGTCGCCCACTGACGCATGTGTCAGTGAACCCGGAGGACCCTGAAGCCCTGACTCCCAACCACTTTCTGCTGGGAGGACCCGGTGGAGTACAGCAGCCGGGCGTCTTCATTGAAAAGGACGCCGCATCGAGATCCAGCTGGAGAGCAGCACAGCGCCTGGCCGACCTCTTCTGGACCAGGTGGCTCCGCGAATACCTGCCGGAGCTCCAACACCGACGCATGCCGCATGGACGAGGACCCCCAGTAAACCTACATGACTTGGTCTTACTGGTGGACCCCAACGCACCCCGCAACCTCTGGATCCGAGGACGAGTCATCGCAACGTACCCCGGGCCTGACAACGTGACACGCACCGTGGACATCCAGACCAAGGGAGGAGTGCTGCACCGGCCGGTGAGGAAGCTGATCGTCCTGCTGACCGAAGACACGAGTTCTGCACGCGAAGAAGTGTGACTGCGTCTCACGGGGGGAGAATGTGCAGAACAACTAGTATATAAGCTTATTTTGTTAGTACATAAGTAATAGTGTATATAATTAAACTGATTTAACAAAAACTATAGGAATAATCGTGTGTAATAGTTATAAGTTTGCGACGAAGAAATCGTCATTGTTTACCGATCTATAAGTGTAAATTGTATCCTATTTCGTGTCACCTTATTTCTACTACCTATTAGAATACATAATACGGTATATAAATCATTGTAAATAGAAAATAAACACATAATTGTAAGATTGACCGATCGACCATTAGGGTATATCCGCGAAAAGTCGTTAAGCCGCGGTGTCACTAACGAGCCGCGAGAGTTCGATCGGCCAATTAGAAAATTCGAATTAATTGGATTAAGAGTATAAAAAACCGCTGTAAATTGACTCGACACCTCAGTCGGCAACTAGAAAGTCAAGCGAGAAGTGCTCTCTCCTCTTCACAAGGAATAAATGAAGATACATGAAAAAATCTGTCTTTAATTCTGGAAAATTCAAGTACTCTTCGAGGCTGCCCATAATAAGTGTTCTGCTTAAGTACAGCACCGCACCGACATCCACAATCCAGCAAACCCCCAAAGTACACACCCATTGCGTCGAAGTCGTGTTTCTGAGCAGATAAAGTCTCATCGACGGAATTGGCTTTGGGTTGTGTACAGTAATACACCTCTGCCTACCCATTCGGGGATATAGGCGTGAAGTTATGTGTATATGTTACGCGAATTCAAGAGAAGATAAGTATCAAATTACATGTAACAGTAGAAATTATTAAATTTATACTTGAGTACTGGCGTGCGTCTCCAACGATTATGGTCAACCTTTTTACTTGCCTAATTTATCAGGAAACTTTCTGTAAAAAAATATGTTGCGAAGCTCAGTCGCCCAGACATACATTCCCTTAAATGATATCATTATATTCATAATGAAAATAAGCATCAGCCATCAAGATCTTAATGTAGAGCCCTAGGATTGGATTATTAATATCGGTCATTATTCAACAACTTTTCAAGTGGACGACAATCCACTATGATCCACTATACAAATTATGATATTTGCTTGTTGTTGTTTTTGGTCACCATGTGATAATTTTATAGATATATAGTAATAGTACTAGTACTTCACTCTGGCTGTGGTAAGCCAAACCACAGACCACATAAAAGAGCCGAACTGTCATCCTCGGCCGTTCCGGGCCACAGACTCCCCAACAAGGCCCTAGACTATTAAAAGTTTTTCTGCCTTGGTTTCTGCCTGCGTAGTTCGGAGTGACGGCGGGGAACGGCTGGGGTTGACATGTTTTTTCAGCGATCGCCGTAAATATGGTTTGTTTTTGTTGTTGGGTTTTTTGTTTTGTTTTTATTTTATTTTGTTTCTATTTATGTTTTTGTGCTTCTTTTCTTTTCTTTCTTGTATTTTTAAAATTTAAGAACTTATATATTTGTCGGATGTCATCCACAGAGGAGTCAGTTGAAAACTAGCGCCAGGTACTTGTGCCTGGCATTATGCTGAACTGGCTCCTTTTTTAGTGCAATGTGAAATAAATGCTTTGTAGCTTAGTTATGTAAATTGTGTTGCACCAAAATAAATTTAACTACAAAGCCAGCAAAAAGCTACTAGCTGGTTCCGGCGCTTCGCCGGCCGTTGCCGCGGCACGCTCGCTCCGCTCGCTCGGCTCGCACTCTGTTGAGGTCACAGTTCTAACCTAACCTAACCCAGAAGCGCCGGAACTCGATAGCAAGCTAGTAGCTTTGTAGTTAAATAGTGAAAAGTATCCAAAGATTCATAAATGGATCGGAGCGGATATAAAAGTATCCAATGATCCACATGTGGATCTAGACTGTGGATCCTAGTGGAGGGAGGTCAAATTTCAAATATGATTTAAAAAAAACATAATGAAGGGCAGTAATTTTTATACGAAATAATAAAAAAAAATTGTACTGTTCGATTTGGACCGTTTTTGAATCGAAATGGTAAATCATAGTGTGATCGAAGTCTGCACGATCGAACACGATTGTCCGAAGCAGAACACTGTGTAGCCATCTATTTTTTCTTTTTTTTTAATATTTAGAACACGACAATTTGACTTCACCTCGCCTGATGGTAAGCTGAAGGTCACCATTACATACACGTACCATGTTAACAATGGTGGCACTCAGCTTGACGGCCTCATCAAAAGAGGATTGTCGTCGCAGCACCGCGTGACACCCACCGGTCCCACTAGTGCTGCGACCACAATCCCCCTGCCCGGCTATGCACTTGCTGACCCCTGAACGCAATCAATACGAAATTGGATTACTATGGAGGGTTTTTCGCAATCGTGCAATCCGCCGCCTCTTTCTGCGAGCAGGTAATGCGCGCGAAAGAGACGGCGGAGAGGGAGCGGGAGAGAACCCTGCCCCCCGAGTTTCGCAGTCTGCGGCGAGGACGCCGCAGACTCATCTACGCCCGGGACTACCGACCTCCATGATCGGGGCCTGAGGACGGCAGTTGGCCGACTCGCCGTCCTTACAGAAGCAGGCCGTGGCGGAGGCGTGTCGTGTGTGCCCTACACACGCCTGCCAACTCACCGAAGCGGGATAAAACCCGACCCCACCAGGCGAGGCCGCGGTGGCGGCCAAAGCCCGCCGGCAACCCTGGGGTTATCCTTTCGAGGGCTTACCCGGGGTGCCCGGCAACGGACACTTGGGGAGGACACCGTGCGGTTTTAGTCGAGACACGACATAACCACCCCCGCTGGCCGGCGGGGGGGTATCCGAAGGGATTTCCGCACGTTAAAAAAAAAAGAAATCGTGCACGGTGGCACCTACCCGGCCGTATTTTGTGACAAATTTGTGTCATCAAATTTCTACCACCAGTATAACCTTTTGGCTGCGATCTTCTGTAGTTTAGATATAACAAGGAAAGAAGAAAGAAAGAAACTTTTATTTGGTGCAAGTAGGTCACATTAATTACATATACTAGTACATTTTCATTTAATATATATTATTGTGTGCCCACGGTTGCTTCAAATGGGTGTCCAGTTCAGCATATGCCAGGATGCAGAATTTGACTGGAACCCAGATGTTTGCGGCGTGTGGACGCTGAAATGAATGTCACTATATCCATTTTGAATATGAGTGAGTGTAATGATATTAACGTAATACATTTCTATTATATATGTTATAATGTAATGTTATCTGTAAAGATATTAATCATTATTGTCATTTTTATTTGAGCTCTTATTAATGGTGTAATTATAATTTATACTTTAGCACAGACAGCCATACACAGAACGCATGTAAAAACAAAATTTAATAAAAGTGATACATATAAGTGATACATTGGCATTCACGCCATCCAGCCTCCGTTGCGCTTCTAATAGTAGTTTATGCAACTGTCATATAAGAAGGGGTATTAAAACACGAGAGTCTGTTTATAAAAGGTTGACTCGGGTGTTTTAATACCTAAGTTATATGCAGTTTCATACACTACTTTATCTTCACTCATAGGAAAAATTGAAATTAAACAAAGTAGGTAGGTTACAAGGGCGCCATTTTTTCACAGTTCGAACTGCGCATGCGTGCGCCTTTTTTTCATATTCAGCCTAAAACCTTAGACTAGTTTAATGAATAAAAAAAGATAGCGATACTATAATGAGTTCTATTATACAGTTGGCGGTACTATAATAAGTTTTATTTTTAATTTTATGTATATGAGTTTATAAAGTGCGTATGTATAGAATTGTCTTTGAATTCGTAATTCGAATTTTTCGATTTGAGTGTATATAAAAGACATTCCCGTAATTGTTTCTTGAAGGTGGTGATCGATCGGTCGACAAGGACATAATGGACCTCCCATTATAGCCTTGTCTTGTATACTATTACTATACTACTTGTTACAGTAATGTTTTCACAAAATCTAAAATTTAATCATAATAAAAATAAGAGGCTCGCGTTAGGCAGTTGGGCAAGGGCTTGATGCGTACGGCAGTGCTCCTCGATACGGCACGTATTGTGAGGAGATTCCTCTCTCTGGAGCCCTAACCACCGGGAGCTTGGTCCCTGTACCTACCCGATGCCGGTAGGTCACCATTTTTCATATTTTTAAATATATTTGTTTTTTTTTTATATTTAATGTATTTAAGAATATAACTTATATGTATTTTAAACTTAATAAAGGAAATAACAATAAAAGAAAATAAAATTTTGAAGCGTCTGTAGCTTAGTGGTTAAGGAGTCGACCCTACGATCGAAAGGTGCCGAGTTCGAATCCTGGATATTACACTACCAACGTAAACCCACTTCTAACCCAAGCAATTTAGCATAGCTGGAGGGGTTAGGGGGAATATTACTAATTTCGGTTACAAATATTCTTTAAAAAAAAGTATCAATGCGAACAGTCTATTCTCATGGATTTTTCCATACATGCTCACTAATTGTGACAGTTTTTTTTTTTTTTTTTCATATCATTTTGTACCATATTTGTCATCAGGTAAGTTTTCTATAACAAACACTTCTTTTGGCTGTACATAAACGTTTTATTATAAAAATGTAGTTTTCTAAACGCTTAAATTATTCACATTATTGAGATCACGCAAATTCTGAAAGTTAAACTCTCTCCAATGTTGGCTAAGACTCGAAACCCCAAATGTATCGAGGTTCATTTTCAATAAACACATCGATGACAGGTCAATGGCGATACATCACAAGGATCCAACATGAACAGTAGCACCTGGCATTATCTAAGCTTGATCCAAAACGTACGGAGATGTGCGGATATGTTGCAAATCCGACGCGGATACGATGCGGATGCCTGACGGATATTACAAGGAAATTGTACCGGCTCGCAAACTGATGAAGCCTTCTAATTAACTATAGTGATTGAAGGGAATGTTAATTGGTTAAAGTTTATTTACAAGTTCGCTGTCAACACCAGGGGTGAACTTTACAACAAATGCTGCCGAAAGATTGAGTATTTTACAAAATGTTAAACGTAAACAATTTATTTTATCTCTACTTTGCTATTGTATTATATATATAGTCTTTTACTTACAGTGCAAAATCAGGTTGAACTTCTAAATCCCTACTGATTCACATTTCACAATGAATGTTCTCAAGCTGATAACTGTATATACTATACAACATCACATCCCAACATTTACGGCCTCTGTGGCGTAGCCGTAGTGCATTCAACTGCTACGACACGGGGCGCGGGTTTGATTCACGCTCAGTGCAAATATTTAACATAACATAACATAACACACGCCTATATCCCCGAAGGGATAGGCAGAGTTGCTAGCACCCACGTTTCGCCAGTTTATGTTTTAGGTCCCAATGTAATAGATGGCGAGCCTATTGCCATTAACCGGGCACTTATAAACCTGCGATAAATACACACATAACTTCGAAAAGCATCGAAAAGTCATTGGTGTGTGCCATGGTAATACCTGGGATCGAACCCGAGACCTCGTCTCAGCAGTCCTTTACCCATACCACTAGGCTACCGCGGTATTTTCATATGTGTATGTGCAAATATTTGTATAAATGAATATGTCTATTTGCATTGGTCTGGGTGTTTCTATGTATAATATGTATGTATTTACTAAAAAAAAGTATATAAGTAAGTTTATCCGCGTTCTGGAACCCATAACACAAGCTAGTTAAACTATGCTTACTTTGGGTCTAGAAAGCGCTGTGTAGAATGTCGTAGAATATTTATTTATTTATTTACGAACAGCTAACGAACAAAATATATTACGAATAACAGAAACATTCGTATTTACGGGTACGATTTCCCACCGCTGTACCGCACAGAATTTATGTTCATTTTCCCATTAAAAACTCAATTCAATTTAAAAGGAATTCAATTGATTCTGCGAGCAGAGTCGAATACAAACACTAATACAATTTACCGAATGTAATGCCGCACAGGCTACAAATTAAGTGAGAATTTTCACATCAGTCATTTGAAAATTGGCTTGGCAGCACAAAAAGATTTACAAGCTCTATTTTTTTTTATTCGATCGAAAAGTATCCTTCTTTGAGTTGATGTTGACGTTAAGTAGCAGTAAACTGTACTTATGTGATTGCGAAGAGAGAACCTTCTTTTTTTTTGTGCGGAAATCCCCGATACCCCTCGCCGGCCAGCGGGGGTGGTTAGTGCGTAGAGAGTGCCTTTTTAGGGTTCCGTAGCCAAATGGCAAAAACGGAACCCTTATAGATTTGTCATGTCTGTGTCTGTCCGTCCGTATGTTACAGCCACTTTTTTCCGAATCTATAACAACTATGCTGTTGAAACTTGGTAAGAAGATGTATTCTGTGAACCGCATTAAGATTTTCAGACAAAAATAGAAAAAAAACAAGAAATAATGGGGGTTCCCCATACTTAGAACTGAAACTCAATTTTTTTTTTCATCAAACCCATACGTGTATCTATACGGGTATCTATGGATAGGTCTACAAAAATGATATTGAGGTTGCTAATATCATTATTTGTGTTATCATTAAATGATCCCCCCCCCCCCCCTGTAACTTCCAAAATAAGAAAATGATAAAACTGAAAAAAATATATGATGTACATTACCATGTAAACTTTCACCGAATTTATTTGCTACTACGGAACCCTTCATGGGCGGCATCCCCTCGTATACCCCCCGCCGGCCAGCGTGGGCGGTTATGTCGGGCTTGAACCGACTAAAACCGCACGCCATCTCGGGTCTTAAGACGCCGAGAATTTTCCTACAATTTCCCATCTACAAGTGGTAAAACGTGAGTATTGAAAATGTTCGTAGACTGCGGTAGCCGCAGGCTTACTATCAATATACCATGACCTTGTTTGTAACTTTGGTAGTATACAAACTTAAAGGTTAGGGTTAATAAACTTATCAAGCAAGGAAACTTTTTTATTATCACTAACCCTATTTCTGTGATCCTATTTAAGTATTTAGAGGCAAAAAAAGTTCATATCATCTGCCCCTAAGCTGTAAATTTATCTAAAACCGATAAAGAAATAAAAAAAAAAAATAAAGGGTCCTGATAATAAATTTATATTTTGGACCTTTAACAGTTAATTTTTCTAAATGAAAAAATATGAAGGTACGGAATGTCGGAAACGTTACGAAACAAAAATGAGAGAGGGCAAAAAGCAAGGTTAGAGGCCGATATTCTTAGCAATCCATGGATTCTCCGCGCGGGTGCCGGATCCATCGCGTTGCTGAGTTGGGAACTCGGGACAGTGCTTGGGACTTGCAACCCAAGTGTAGGTTTAGAAGGGGCCCCTTTTGTTGATGTACATCAACACTCACCTTTACTACCCAAGTTCCCGTCGCTGCCTAACCAAATTTGATGCGAACCTACTAGTGCCGCTTTAGACATTCGTCCTAGTAATGAGCTTATTGTAGCTCTCGATAGGCCTAGATCTTTAAATAGGTTATATACATATAGGAGAGATTTTGCTGGTATACCTCTCGCTCCCACTTTCCAAAAATAAACAATTCGCATGACATACAGGACCTATTACAGCCTGACCTTCGCGTGAAAGTGTTTTTTTTTTCAAATGAGTTACTTAGTATTGGTTAGTAGTTAATTCTTTACTTCATCATCCTCATGGTGATTTCCCAGTGGCGTCCAGAGTAGGCATTATGGAGCCCAGGGTCCGCTTATTGTTTTTGCCTTATTGATACTGTCGTCTGACCTTCTGACCCCAAGAAGAAAGCCTGCGCCCGAGCCTCGTCAGTTGAGGCTGGCGCGGGCCTCAAGGATGTTAGTAGGGTATAAATCTTTAGACTTTCACGGCCGGCGTTGCATCTAGAATATACTGCTTCCGGGTTGTTTGGCCGTGGTCCATATGATGACTGATGATGCATAGAAGTCGCCGCCGTGGAGAATTCAACGCACTCGTCGCCGCCCGGACCTGTACCACTGAAGATGTCGACCGCAGTGATCGATAAAACGTTTGGAACACAAGTTTCATATGGGCCATGGTCAAACAGCCCGGAATTAGTATATTATACATAGATGCTAGTATTGCTCTGTACACCTAATTAATAATTCTTTACTTATAGCTTTGAAATAATAAAATAGAATTATTTTCGAATTTTACATAGAATTTCAGATTTAAAATTCAAGTGAACGTGTCTATCAAAATGTCGATTCAGAAAAATACCAAATATTTGGCAAAAATGTAAATACTCATCGAGGCGGCACTAACTCGCCCGCTGGCGGTGGGGTCATGCAGACCAGAAATGTAATAAAAACAATGCAATAAAAACCTATCATAGAGCCGCAGTGCGCCCCACTGCGCCACACTAAATGCATTTTAATGAAATTCTGCCACCACCCTATGTATTAAACTCCATTCGTATATGCTAAAATGAATCCCAGAATTTTTATTAACTTTTCCTAGAAAGAGTAATGAAATATAAAGTCGAATAATATACTGACAAAAATAATGGCTTTAATACCCTATAAATATTATTTCAAATGGTTTGTTTCATGTTTTTAGTTTACCTTCGAAGGATATTTAAATAATTTGTAACACTTCATGCAAATTGATCTATACAGGTTTGTCAGTTTATTTTCAATTACACAAGCCCTTAGTTTAGTGCGGGAGATACGAGTACTTGATAACACCTACTAATAATTATGAGCAGATTATGTTTAAAAAAAGAGAAGGTACATAGTTGTAGAAAATTAAGTGGCAATTTGATAAAAATATGAAATTCTCAAATAGAATGGAAGCAAAGAGCTAGTATCAAATATAAAACCTAACCGGAATATAACTATCCATATAAATTTTGCTTTTCAAATCTAATGTAAATTATACTCTGACGGCCTATGACGGCCTCTGTGGCGTAGCGGTAGTGCATTCGACTGCTACGACAGGGGACGTGGGTTCAATTCCCGCTCAGTGCTAACATTTGTATGCATGAATATGTCTATTTGCATAAGGCTCTATGTATAATATGTATCTATTTACAAAAAAAAGTATATAAGTATGTTTATCCGCATTCTAGAACCCATAACACAAGCTAGTTAAACTAAATAAATAAACTGGTGGTAGAAATTTGATGACACAAATTTGTCACAAAATTCGGCCGGGTGGGTACCACCATGCACGATTGCGAAAAACCCTCCATAGTAATCCAATTTCGGTTTGATTGCGTTCAGGGGTCAGCAAGTGCATAGCCGGGCAGGGGGACTGTGCTCGCAGCACTAGTGGGACCGGTGGGTGTCACGCGGTGCTGCGACGACAATCCTCTTCTGATGAGGCCGTCAAGCTGAGTGCCACCATTGTTAACATGGTACGTGAATGTAATGGTGACCCTCTTTCCTGAGACTTTACCTTCAGCTTACCATCAGGCGAGGTGAAGTCAAATTGACGTGTACTAAATATTCTACGACATTCTACACAGCGCTTTCTTGACCCAAAGTAAGCATTTACATAGAAACACCCAGACCAATGCAAGTAGACATATTCATGCATACAAATATTTGCACCGAGCGGGAATCGAACCCGCGCCCCCTGTCGTAGCAGTCGAATGCACTACCGCTACGCCACAGAGGCGCAGAAAGCGCTGTGTAGAATGTCGTAGAATATTTATTTAATAATATTATACTACAATAAGTTAAACAAACGAAAACTACGTAAAAAATCCGTTCCCGCAGGGGAACGCACAGGTAGATTTCGTGAAGCAATGAATATTATTTTATTAACATGTTTAATTTTTTTTTCTCGAAAACGGTAACTTTAAGCGAAAAACTTTTCAGACATTTATTTTAGACTTAAAAATGGCCTATCGATTAAAAATGTTTCCGACGGCAAGAATGTTCACCGGTTAGAAGTTATGATTTTTTTCCCGAAAGATTTTGGTTTTTCCCCCTTCCACTTTTAGTTAAAGTTTTAATCTTATAGGTTTATTATTAAAAGTTGTTGGTATTCATGTATACTATGGGATAAAATTAGAACGATTAGAATATCTGTCATGGAACGTGAAATTTTGAGGAAAAACTGATTTCACAAAAAGTGAGGCCCTACCGTCTCCTTAGGCCGGATTCCACCCGTTCACGAATTAAAACTAAGTTTACACCCAAGCAATTTTTGACCGCAGTTTGAAAGCGATTGGGGCAAAAATGCGACCGTGAGAGTGCCGCAAATTTTGGGAAGTGGAACCATACATACATATATATATATATATATATATATATATAAACTTTTTGACCAGTGGTCATTTCGAACTCAGGGGGTCATAACTAGTCCTCCTATGAAGATTTTTTTTTAAAATTCGACAGTAGTCAAGAAACCAATAGGTAGATCGATTTCATCGAAATCTACCTAAAACTGATGTTTTCGAAAGTTTAATAATAAATAATAATTTGTTTTTTTTTTATAGAATGTATTTAAAAATATAATTTATATGTATTTTAAGAGTAATAAAGAGAATAATAATTATATTTAACGGATTTCATAGCAATTTATTTTGCTTTTATTTTGTTTGAGAACAGTATTAACAGTACAATAACCCTGATTCAATCTCCAGGAAATCCATAAAATAGCTTTATTTCAATATGTTAAAACTTCTATTGGCATTTTTACTTCATAAATGCTCACATTATTCATCGGCGGGCTATTCGACATTTGCTTTTTCTTACACACCCGATGAACTTCATTGCTTTATCACAACCTTCAATGAAATTTTCACAGTAGCCATGTAAAGAAATTAAAACTAGGTCTGCAAGGCGAATCGCTGCTTGCAATGTTGAGCTGAGTGAGAAACCAGATTTTGAAAATTTTGAACAGTGATCATTGCTCCGTGGCAAGTCCGATTTTGAAAGTTCTTTTTGTAAGTCACAACTCTGGACATGCTCTCTGAGCGTGTAAAGTTTGGTCACAGTGTCTCGAGCTGTTATTATGTAATTCCATCTGGATTTTTTTTAACGGTGATCATTCCTCTGTGGTAGCATTAATTTTTTCAAAATATATCCATAAACCTTCCTCTGATTGACCTCTTTAATAATGCCAAATTTGGTTCTGATTGGATTAGTAGTTTAGGAGGAGACCTGTGACAAAGAAAATACTTTATAGCTAAGTTAACAATTTATTATCTAAACTTCAAAAATATTTAAATACAAAAGCTTCCTTTGTCTAAAGTTTTGTAATATAAAAAGTGAAACCAACAAAAATTAAGCCTTTCCTTTAAGCTATTAACCTAAATCTAATCACATTTTTTACTTAAGGCCTAAACTCTAAAGTCTCATCTATCTGAAGTAGACTCGTCTATAAAACTTGATCCGTTTTCCAAAACAAGTATTTGTTAAAACATTTGCCACAGCCCACTAGTTAAAAACATCTTCAAGACGTCAACATTTCCGATGGCAGGTCAAATTTACATTTAAATTACGAGCCTTTAGCCGTGACCGAAACTTTTTGCTATGGATCGAAGCACGTCAGATCACGGTTAATACTTTTTCAGGAACAAGTTTTGGGTCGTCGTTCCAAAGTATGTTTTATGACCAAAGTGATTGAGAGTTGCTTGCTTTGGGGTTATTATACTGTAGGTTCGATGTCAAAGATTCGGCTGGGTAAGTATTGATAACTAAATTTAAGATTGAGTTTCTTAGTTGGCAACTTCAACATGTAAGAAAGAGGGAAACCTAAGATTAGTAGGTATGTACTTCAGCTTTTGAGGCAGCTATGTTACTTTTTAGGGTTCCGTAGAGAAATGGCAAAAAACGAAACAATTATAGATTCGTCATAGCTGTCTGTCTGTCCGTCCGTATGTCACAGCCACTTTTTTGAAGACTATAAGAACTATGCTGTTGAAACCTGGTAAGTAGACGTGTTCTGTGAACCGCATTAAGATTTTCACACAAAAATAGAAAAAAAAGGAACAAAATAAATTTTGGGGGTTCCCCATACTTAGAACTAAAACTCAACCTTTTTTTTTTCATCAAACCCATACGTGTGTGGTATCTATAGATAGGTCTTCAAAAATGATATTGAGGTTTCTAATATATTTTTCTTCTCAACTGAATAGTTTGCGCGAGAGACACTTCCAAAGTGGTAAAATGTGTGTATCTGTAACTTCTAAAATAAGAGAATGATAAAGCTAAAAAAAATATATGATGTACATTACCATGTTAACTTCCAACGAAAATTGGTTTGAACGAGATCTAGTAAGTAGTTTTTTTTATTTTAATACGTCATAAGTCGTAAACCGCAATTTACCTTTCATTCAATGGCCATGGGCGAGTCCGACTCGCACTTGGTCAGTTTTTTTTAGAATGATATAATCGAAAGTTCACACGACTGTTATATATTGAAATACAAATATTTTTTACGGCTTTCATCATGATTCATTTTTTAGGCAACTTATACATGTAACAAAAATTGTAAACTAAGATTAGTACTTCAGTTTTTGAGGCAAGTTTATTACTTTTTTAGTATGATATTATCAAAAGTTTACGCGACTATTATATGTACATTGAAATTTAAATATTTTTCACGGCTTTCATGACGATTCATTTTTGCTATTTTGTTTTTTTTTTTATTTTATGCACTTACTCTTCTTCTTAGTCGGTATCTTCATTACCGAAGGTCGTGTCTAGCTTGAAGTGTTGATCACTCGATGCACTATGCTTCTCCACGTCTTTCTGTCTTCAGCAGTCTTCATTGCTTCGGTTATTGGCATTTACTACTTGGATTTTTTTTTGGAATAATTGGTTAACACAAATTTAACCAAACCATGAACAGTTACAATGGTGATAAGAGATAAAAATGGATATTTTTTTACTAAGTGTGTATGTACTCAACATTCTCGAAAGTAGCTATTTACTCATGTAATTAAAAATTTGGTGCTATCTAACACCTGCCAGGGAAACCCATGGCAGGTGTTAGATAGCGTTGAAATAATAGCTCAATGGATCGAAGGACCACAATGCAAGTTGTAATGGGGAACGGGAAAAAATACGATCCAATAGGCTTACCAACTCCTCTATATTTTTATTCAGAAATCTTCTCGAAAGTGCCAAGAGTCAAGTCCACCAAATTTGAAACTAACAGCAAACTTCGATATTGTTGACGCAGTTATTGTAGTTGGAATCGTAAATCTGTAACAGTTTGTCACCAGAACTTGGCACACGTCCGACAATTTCTGGCCTCAACAATAAAGTTTAATTCCTAAAACATATTTCTTAAAACCCATAATGTTTTGCAAGTAAGACATTTATTAATATTAGTTATACAATCGAAGATTCAAGTTACATGTAGTATAGTATATAGTAGACATTTGTTGACTAAGTTTGGTCATGTGGAGTGAGGATGCGTATACGTGATGCGTGCAATATTGAGATCCTGTAATTTATTTCCTAAATCAGGCCCTTTCTGTTAGAAAGTTCTGGAAACTTTTCCAGTACATGGTAATGGGCCATCTCCTATATGTAGAAAACAACGTACTAAATAGGTTGTTGCAAGTTTGCCGCACTTAGCTGGTGCTTTTTAGAAATCGAATTACCGGACGTATAAGCTTCAGAAAGGTTTAAACCCCCTTACCCTAATCCTATACCATTATTGCGTTAATTCACACAAAGATAATTAAATTTTCCAATTAACAACAGCTAATATATCATCACAAAACCTCAACTTACACAGTGATTGTATTATGTACAGTGATAGTATTATGTACAAACTGAATCATAATTTAAGCCATTAATAATGATTGTGGCAATTGAGTAATGTTCAACTTTCTGTTTGTTCTACGTGCCAATAAATTGAAGTCTGGTAGGTACAATTTATAGGACTTTCAGTGAATAGTTATTTTGTACTTAAGAAAACTAAAAATAACATTTTCAGTAGGTTTTACACTTATGTAACTGTTACCACAAAGAGGGTTTTATGTTTACCTGTATGTATATCCGTCGCCAAGTCTCCCCGTAACTACTGTACACAACCCAAAGCCAATTCCTTCGATGAGACTTTATCTGCTCATAAGTACGACTTCGCCGCAATGGGTGTGTACTTGGGGGGTTTGCTGGAGTGTAGATGTCGCCGTAGTGCTGGTCTTCGGTGGAACACTTATTATGGGTAGCCTCGAAGAGTACTTGATTTTTCCAGAATGAAAGAGAGATTTTTTCATGTATCTTCATTTATTCTTTGTGAAGAGGAGAGAGCACTTCTCGCTTGATTTTTTAGTTGCCGACTGAGGTATCGAATCAAAATATACCGGCTTTTTATACTCTCAATTCAATTAAATCGATTTTTCTAATGGTCGATCGGTCAATCTTACAAATATGCGTTTATTTTCTATTTACAATGATTTATATAGCATATTATGTATTCTAATAGGGAGTAGAAATAAGGTGACACGAAATAATATACAATTTACACTCGGTATTACTTTTTTTTTGTGATTTACTATCGGTAAACAATGACGATTTCTTCGTCATAAACTTATAACTATTATACACGATTATTCCTACAGTGTTTAGTAAATCAGTTTAATTATATACATTATCACTTATGTACTAACTAAATTAACCTTATATACTAGTTGTTCTGCACAACTACTAAACGGTTAAATCGTTTTTTTATGAATGATATATAGTTAGAGTCATCTGTATTGTGTGCATCCGTCAATCAGCAGGTGGACAGACTGGCCCCGAAGGTCTTGGTAGTGCTGCATCCCAACAATTACTTTACTATTCTGTTGAAATTGTACCAGAATATTTGTCACTGTCAATCACGATACCCCAAATAACTCTCTCTATACATAAACACGTTACAGTCTTACACTTACATAACATAACATCACGCCTGTATCCCCGAAGGGGTAGGCAGAGGCGTATTATTACACAACCACGATTCGCCAGTTATTTAGGCCCCAATGTAATAGGGGGCGAGCCTATTGCCATCTACCGGGATCATTACTAAGCGAGCAATAATTAACATTTTTAATACACACATAACTACGTCAGAGTCAGAGGTATTTCACAGAGTCAGGAGTCTTATACTTCACAATGTAAAATTATTCACTTGGGCAAGTCAACGCTGGGATGTCGTTGCGGTCCTGGGCGTGGACGTTCTCTCGTTAGAGACCTTGGTGAGAGCCGTATCCTACACACGCCTGCCAACTTACCGACGCGGGATCAAACCCGACCCCAAACGCCAGGCCGCGATGGTGGCCGAAGTCCGCTGGGAACCCTGGGGTAATCCTTTCAAGGGCGTACCCGGGGTACCCGGTAATGAACGCTTGGGAAGGACACCGTGCGGTTTTAGTCGGTTCAATTCTAACATACCCACCTCATCGCTGGCACCAGTAGGGTGAAGCCCGTGGGGGATTCCACACGTAAAAAATAAAATAAATGTAAAACTACTCATCAATCAATTGAATTAATTGCACGGAAGTGAAATCTCTTCAACTATTGTCACATTGAGAATGCTATTACGGCTCCTTACCCAATGAAAAGCCTGAATAGGGCGATGATTAGAGGCCGGAAGTTATTTTAAGGAAAAAGTCTATTGAAGGGAAAAGTTTAGTCAAGTTGGTAAAGCTTATTGCTTTAACTATATGTTTCTTAATGAATTCGAGAACTTTCTGGAACAAAATCAGGATGTTTTCCAATCAATGCTTCGCCGTTAGGTTGCATTCTGGTATGACTTAATGTGTAGTTGATTTTTCTTATCACGCGCATTTTCCTCATATAGAGATGTAGTTTTGACACAAAGAAATCCTTCGAGCTTTAAGCAGTAGCAGCAGCAGTATACTTGTTACTGTTTTTTATCATTAATTTGTTGTATTAGATAATATTCATCTATTTTATGTTTACAATGTAATTTAAGGAAAATAATATAATAAACTAGCTGTCCCCCGCGGCTTCGCCCGTGGCATGCTTCGCCCCGTGGCACCTATTTATCCCAAACATGATTGTAAAGTTTTTCTTTCTTTCAGGCAATTTTTTAAATTTTTCTCTCCATCCTCGTATTTCAAGGAATATTATAAAAAAAGAATTAACGAAAACGGTTCAGCTGCTCTCGAGATTTGCGCTTAGCAACACATTCAGCGATTCATTTTTATATCATCGATTTGTACAGACTTGAATAAAGAAAATCAATAATGTAGCTTAAAAATACGCATCTAAAGATATACTAGGTCTGCAAGGCGAATCGCTGCTTGCAATGTTGAGCTGAGTGAGAAACCAGATTTTGAAAATTTTGAACAGTGATCATTCCTCCGTGGCAAGTCCGATTTTGAAAATTCTCTTTGAAAGTCACAACTCTGGACATGCTTTCTGAGCGTGTAAAGTTTGGTCACAGTGTTTATTATGTAATTCCATCTGGAATTTTTTTAACGGTGATCATTCCTCTGTGGTAGCATTAATTTTTTCTAAATATATCCATAAACCTTCCTCTGATTGACCTCTTTAATCATGCCAAATTGATTCTGATTGGATAAGTAGTTTAGGAGGAGACCTGTGACAAAGAAAATCCTGAAGTCTAGTATGAGGAGCTTTCACTCCACTTCGTCTCACTCAGCTCAATTATCATTATACGCAAAAAACTGTAGTGGGTGTAACACATAAAAATAAAATCTGGAAACTAAACTGACACTCCTATTGAAAGAGAGAACGCAGATACTATGCTCGTATTCACTAATTAAATTAAATTGTTCTTTTTTTATGTATTTTTTTATAATTTTTACGAAAACTTTACTAAAACACAATCCTAAATTAATATCAGTCACAATATCACTGCACTGTCTAAGATGACAGAATTCATCCCTCCCGTTGATGAATCGAAATCAAAAAACCGGCCAGTTGCGAGTCGGACTCGCCCATGAAGGGTTCGGTAGCAGCAAGTAACATAATGTAAAAGTTCTTGTAGTTTTTTTTTTTTTATACCACTAAGGTGGCAGACAAGCACACGGCCCACCTGATGGGAAGCGGTTACCGCGGCCTATGTTATTAAATCAAATGTTTTTATTAAATTTTTATATTTGAGTTGATCGAATGAAAGTTAAATTGAAGTTTACGATTTATGAAGTATTAAAGTCACAGGGGGGGGGGGCACATTTTACCACTTTGGAAGTGTCTCTCGCGCAAACTATTCAGTTTAGAAAAAAATGATATTAATAACCTCAATATAATTTTTGAAGACCTATCTACGTATGAGTTTGATGGAAAAGAAATGTTGAGTTTCAGTTCTAAGTATGGGGATCCCCCAAAATGTATTTTGTTTTTTTTTCTATTTTTGTGTGAAAATCTTAATGCGGTTCACAGAATACATCTACTTACCAAGTTTCAACAACATAGTTCTTATAGTTTTGTAACAATGGGATACTTTTGAAGGTGTAATTGTGGTTAGCGCCATCTGTAGGACACAGTCGCACAGCCGCAACTACTGTGAATGCATCGATGTGGCTGATCTTTGTCAGGTCATTCTCAGAGAAGTTTCGAGTTAGGTATCTTCACGTAAACAATTCTAGCAAGATCTAGAATTAATTTAATATATAAGGATGTTCGCAGTGACCCTAAGATTCATTGTTATTTTGTTGTTTGAGAAGTCACTAAGTCACTTTGATATTTAATTACCTTGACGCTCGAAAAGTGAGGTTGGATTTTGTGTTTGTGCCCAGATGTGATCTGGTAAGTTATTTTATTCCATTACTGTCAGTATATTCGCATCATGGGGATGTGTTATTGATAACAGTTGTATATCTTCATCACAGGGTCGTTAGTTCTTGGAAAGAACCTTTAAAGGCAATTCAGACGGCAGTGACTCTGAGGTTGTCAATCGTGGTGGCTTGGATACCTTGACCTTGGGAAGCAGATCGCAAGGAGAGCTCCGGGATCTGTTCTGCGGGTGCACAACCACTGGGGGCTCCGCGGATGCACGAGATCCATAAGGTCAACCTATTTTTCTCATTGTGGTTGTTCATTGCATTACTGCTGACCGGTGCTAGGCTGGTGTATAATATTATTGAGCTGCGCTACTCCTGACTAGCATCTGATGAGAATCACCCCTGTGTACTGAAGAGATTACATATTTACATATTATAAGTGTACCTGTACCTGTGTTCTGTTGTATCTTGCTGTGTAATTTATTCTATATATCTGTCTGTGTGCTGTGACCTATCACTACTCTCAAGCCTATCTCTTTGTACTTTAACTTATATATATATATTCTGTATCTGTGTGTCTCAGATTCCTATGAATATATATTTGTATTCTTTTTTTAAATAGTATCTTCTAAATATATGTATGCCAACTTGTGAGTGTTTTTTATTGGAGATCAGCTGACCCATGCACCATCTAGAACCTCTCTGACAAGGCGCCCTGGGATTTAGAACTCCGTTGCTCACCTGGTCTAGCCGGTGTGTAACCCTTTTTTTTTTTTTTTTTTTTTTTATCGTGCGGAAATCCCTTCGGATACCCCCCCGCCGGCCAGCGGGGGCGGTTATGTCGGGCTTGCACCGACTAAAACCGCACGCCGTCTCGGGTCTTCAGACGCCGGGGTGTAAGGTTACCCATAGAGCATATCCCTCGCACTCCGACTGACCCTGGGCCATCTCACCACTAACAGCATCGCTCATCCTGTCTCCTCTGAAAGCAGAGGAGTACGGAGAGCGATGTGTTCCCGCCACGTTGGGTATTGGCCGACGATCAATGCCAACCCTATGAAGGGCTGAAGGGGAAGCCATTGACCGCCGCCCAGGGTGTACCGGTCGCTCCGATTCCGTTCCCCCCGGACTGCAGCGGGATCGGAATCGGAGCGACACTCGAGGAGGTTACCCAACACACACCCCAGCCGGTGTGTAACCCTAATAAGAAAAAAGGTTACAGTTTTGGAAAAAAAAGTGGCTGTGACATACGGACGGACAGACAGACAGACAGACTTGACGAATCTATAAGGGTTCCGTTTTTTGCCATTTGGCTACGGAACCCTAAAAAGAGGCATACTTATCAGCTGCCAATTTCTATTTCTCGTTAACTGAAACCTTTCGACTGAATAATTTATCAAGCTTTTAATATTAGATCGATCTTTGTCAAAGGGCGTTCAATCTCATATCCATAATAGCCTGTTCTGTGTAATTATTTCATAACATTTCTCTACATAATTTTCTAATCATAAAACTATAATAAAACCTTGTTCCGTACGGCAGGATATTGGGCAGGATATAATAAAATTAAACGCACCAGCCAGAACTAACCACCCATCACATTTTCTAAGGTCAGGCATCTTTTATTCAAACAGGTTGTAAAAATCCCATTTAATACCATTCTGGTAGTAAGTTTGATTCAGCTGAGGCAATTAATTTGCGGCTCACAGTTAGCCGTTAGTTAGTTAAATTATAATGATTTTAGGCAGATTTTTACCTTGGCATTTTTAGGGATTTTCTTTAGAAAGCCCTATTGCTAAGGAGTTGTCGTCGACGTCGTCGTCGTCGTTGCCAATTTTCTGTCACGGTTTTGGGTATGAAGGAGATGAGCTATCGAGTTGCTGTTTTCGGTAATAGATTCGTGCTGGGGTGAACCATTGCAAGATAAAAAAAAAATCGCAAAATCGAAAATCCCTTGTATTCGGCTGAGCTCGTCTCAGGAATTCAACTTGTTTTACCTTTGTGTTTTTTATTATCATGAAAATTTAGTGTAAGTTTATATTAGTTAGTTAATTAAAAAGATGACAGCCGAGGCCCTCCAAAAATGAATGAATCCAATGAATACGATAATGAATTATTTTTAAAATTGAAATAATCACAATACCCTTTAATACCGCATTCTTCTATAAGGTGAGCACATGCTGAGGAGGAAGTGTTTTCACACTTTCCTTTCTTAAAATAATTGCAAGTTCAAGAAAAGTTCTGTCTCTTCGAGATTACTAAAACACAGAACTTAGGGGTTGAACCTACAGTACCAGTAAATCGAAATTTTATCAAAGCCACCAACCTAGTGCACTGGCGTAATAATGGGTATCTGAAAACTTTCCGATAAGTAAACAGTCTGCAATCAGTTCGGGGCTTCACAGTATTAGTTTGAGATTCGGCAGAGGAATAAATGGTTCGCAAAGCGCGAACTAGTCCTAAACAATGACTTCAGCGGCACTTGATCTATAATAGTAAAAAGTTTAGTGGTACTAAAGCCAAGCCCAAAATAAATTACAGTGTTAGAAGCGATAGCCACATGATTATTGTGGCTGAAATATTGTGTTGTAACGATAAAGTAAATTGACGACCATAGAATTGGGGTAGTAGAACTTCAGAGGGTTGGCAGTTCACAAAATGTAAAGGAATAATATGTTTGTTAATTATTATAGGAATAGGCTTCGGTCTTTCTCTAGTGCTTACTTAACACTGAAAAGTATTTTTTTTATTGAAGAGTACCTTTTTTTTCGTGCGTAAATCCCTTCGGATACCCCCCCGCCAGCCAGCGGGGGTGGTTATGTCGGACTTGAACTCACTAAAACCGCACGCCGTCTCGTGTCTCAAGCCGCCGGGGTGTAAGGTTGCCCATAGAGCATATCCCTCGCACCCCGACTGACCCTGGGCCATCTCCGGTTTCGAGATGGCCCCCTCGGGTTTAGGAACCACGGTATCCCCGTCTTGCCCCGGTTTGGGGGAGGGGCGCTAGTCGCTCCACCGTTCCGGCCTGTTTCTGCTGGGGTGGCAGGTGGCCTCACCTGCCACCCCAAGACCTGCGCTCATGGAGGACGGAGGTCAATTGAAGAGTACATTTTTTTTTTTTTTTTATCGTGCGGAAATCCCTTCGGATACCCCCCCGCGCGGCCAGCGGGGGCGGTTATGTCGGGCTTGAACCGACTAAAACCGCACGCCGTCTCGGGTCTACAGACACCGGGGTGTAAGGTTGCCTATAGAGCATATCCCTCGCACCCCGACTGACCCTGGGCCATCTCCGGTTTCAAGATGGCCCCCTCGGGTATGGGAACCACGGTGTCCCCGTCTTGCCCCGGTTTGGGGGAGAGGCGCTAGTCGCCTCACCGTCCCGGCCTGCTTCTGCTGGGGTGACTGGTGGCCTCACCCGCCACCCCCAACCTGCGCTCATGGAGGACGGAGGTCGTTAAGCGACCTCCAGCGCCTGAGTCGCCTGCGACGCGCGGCGAGCAAGTTGCGGGCTCGGCGGTCCGGGAGAGTTCTAAATCTCTCCCGGGCGCGCTCCGCCATCTCCTTCGCGAGCATTACATGCTCGCAGAAGGAGGTGGCGGCGGCCCACGCGCTCGCGCTCCGCACCATTGCCGCAATCATGCTGCCACGCCTCGGCGCCTACCACGCCGGGCAGTCCGCCAGCGTGTGCAGCCCTGAGTCCTCGCTCGCGTCGCAGTGATGACACTCAGGCGTTGGCTCCTTCCTGATCCGATGCAGGTGGTCCCCGAAGCACCCCTTCCCGGAGATCACCTGCGTCAGTCGGTACGAGAGGCTTACGTGTCGCCTCTCCAGCCAATCCTCCATGATGGGCCTTACCGCCATGGAGGATTGGCTGGAGAGGCGACACGGAAGCCTCTCGTACCGACTGACGCAGGTGATCAGGTGATAATCAGGTGATTGAAGAGTACCTACCTAATATTAACCGAAATTACTATCAATTCAGCTAAGCTAAATTGCTTGTGTTAGAAGTGGGTTCACGTCGGTAGTGTAATGACCAGGATTCGAATCCAGGATCTCTCGATCGTAGGGCTGACTCCATAACCATTAAGGTACCGCGTTCTTTCTCGGAAGTTTTCGCGAATATTACCAGTCTAGTGCCTACTAACTACCTCTAAAAGATGCTGGGTTAAAGATATAGATATATAATTTGACGCGTCCTCAATCCACGGACGCAAATAAAACATTTTCAAACAACACAGTTAAAACAAAGGCCGAGAAAGGAAGGATTATCTAAACGTTCTGGATCTTCTTAATCACGGACTTCAATCTGCTTAAAAGCTCAGGTTGGTGTCATACGAAATAAGTAACGGTTTAGTCCACTTAAGGAGCCCGTGTGCCAACTAAGCTCAGGGGTTTATGATACAATACACACTCCGAATAGTGCGAATCCGCTAAAAACTTTACTTGAACTTTAAAGTCCGTACTAAGGAAAGATGATCATGATGCAAAAGTGGCGTAATGGGTAAAAGAGAAAGACTCAAGAAGTTGCAGGTTCAATCAGCAACCAGTGTACCATCGCCGTGCACAATGATTAACGGGATTATGTTATGAGGCGCCCACTTTTATAAGTCGAAGATTTGTTGATTTGTTTTACAAAAGAAAGTCCACCATAGCGTGCGGTAGTTCTATGTGCGTTTTCGTAATGCGTTTTTCGTGATTTAAAGAAAAATTTGAGGCCGTGCAAAAAGTGCTATGCACCACAATTGGTTTAGTAGTTTTCCGGGACATTAGAAAAGACCGCATTGTTCGCGCGATTTTCTGAAATTCTATAAATTTTGTTATAATTAGCGACTTTTGCTGCTATTGAAGACTAAGTCTAGTGATCTTTACATTGAAAGAAACCACCAAATAAAGAATATAATGTTAAAACATTTTTGAAATCTTTGGACGACGAGTTTAATACTATTTCATGTTTTATTTATATTTTATTTACGACGATTTATTTTTAAGCGGTGATAGCCCAGTGGTGTACGTAACGAATTACCGAAACGAGGTCTCGAGTTCGATGCCCAGTCGCCTCGGGCCTCTGACTTTTCGTAGTTATGTGTGTTTTAAAATTGTTGATTATCACTCGCTTAATAATGTGCCCGGTAGATGGCAATAGGCTCGCCCCTTTTACATTGGGACCTAAACACAACTGGTGAATCGTGGGTGTGTAATAAACCTCTGTCTACCCCTTAGGGGATACAGGCGTGAAGTTATGTTATGTTTATTTATGACAGGATTTAGACCTCAGGTAATCGGTAATAAGTAACATGTTAACCTACTTTAACGAAAAACTACAAAGAACCGAATGCAACTAGAAATAGAAAATAAAATCGTTTATTAAAACCGAACCCATTCTGGATTGAGCCCGCGTTACACTAACTTACAACTGCACCCCGCATAACCCTGAATCTGAAAGATATTCCTTCGAATTCTTGAGTGCATTCAAATATTGTAGAGGAACGAGGCGACTTGGAGTGAAGCCGAAGTGAAGCGGCGTGACGTCAAACGCAGGCCCGTAGTGGAAGCCGTCGTTATCGAGGTCTCACGCCAGACTCGTGCGGCTTATGTAGGCTGCGTGTTACACCGCTATGAACAAAACGTAGCAATGCCATAACTATTATGTCAGTATGTGCGTTGTGGCGTTAGAGTTTTCGGCTGCTACCTCGTCGCGGGTTTCATTCCCATTGAGCGCAAATACTTGACTGCATAGGCATGTCTATTTGCAATGGTCTGGGTGTTTCTATATAAACTATTTACCTAATATGCGGTTTAGTTCATATAGGATTCATGTCCATCCATAGGTTATAGAATATACTGCTTCTGGGCTGCTTGGCCGTACTCCATAGGAAGTTTGTGTTTCAAACGTTTCGTCGATCACTGCGGTCAACATCTTCAGTGGTCGGGCACCGGCGAATGTGGAGAACCCTTCTCGGCAGCGACTTCTCTGCGACTGTCTTATCAGTCGCAGAGAAGTCACCGCCGACGACGAGGACGCCGGCCGTGAAAGCCTTAAGATTTACATCCAAAGGTTGTCTGTAAGACACTAAGACATGTAAGACAATCATGTGGAAATTCATTTTCAAATTTAAAAAAGTTTGTTTTCCATATATTTATGCATATTTTGATAGGCAGGCAAGCCGGAGTCGACCTCGCAGGACATACACTGATCAAATTAATGAGATATTAATAAAAGGGCAGGTCAAAAGCACTCGAAACCGGCGGGCTTGCATGAAAGGTTTAATGACAGTGAAGGAGGCTCGTGAAGTATGTAAGGACAGAAGCAGATGGCGGGCTGTTGTCTCTGCCTACCCCGGAGGGAAAAAGGCGTGAATATATGTATGCATGTATGTATTTTAATAGGCTAACAATAAATAATTATATTTACGTATTAACAAAAAAATGTTTTAAGTACGTTTATCCACAATTGAAACGAGATTACTACAAATTTCGAGTATAAAGATTACGCGTCAGTGTGACACTCACTCCAGTTGCGTGCATAGGAGTTCCTCCTATATACCGTAGGTGCTCCACGAACACATTCGCTGGATAGTAAATTTCTGAATAAAGCTTTTTATGCGGTTGTAAAATAAAAGTTCCCACAATCCTGATGGGGATTCAGCGGAGCCGCTGTAACTCGGAAATGATACAAGTCGACTTACATTCACTGGAATTATTTATTGCCTCTTATATTTCGTGCTAAGTTTGTTTCGCGTTTTGTAGGTGCTTTTTTATATGTAGATCATAAATTATGTGATAGCATGTTACTGTTATGCTTTTAGTGTTACCGGGTATTTTATTTTTCATAAAGTTGTTAGTTCGTAATATTTAATATTAGCAACATGAATAAATTCAACGTGTTATTTTAATATTAGCTGTTGCTCACGGGTCCTCAGATACATATAGGTACTGTTCCCACGACCTACCAAAACCTATTTCCGGCATAAAACATAACATAACTTCACGCCTGTATCCCTGAAGGGGTAGGTAGAAGCGTATTACACACCCACGATTCACCAGTTATGTTTAGGTCCCAATGTAATAGGAGATGAGCCTATTGCCATCTACCGGGCACATTCCTAAGCGAGCGATAATTAACTTTCCAGGTATAAATAAATGCGGGGTGTGTGTTGGGTAACCTCCTCGAGTGTCGCTCCGATTCCGATCTCGCTGCAGTCCGGGGGGAACGGAATCGGAGCGGCCGGTACACCCTGGGCGGCGGTCAATGGCTTCCCCTTCATAGGGTTGGCATTGCTCGTCGGCCAATACCCAACGTGGCGGGAACACATCGCTCTCCGTACTCCTCTGCTTTCAGAGGAGACAGGATGAGCGATGCTGTTAGTGGTGAGATGGCCCAGGGTCAGTCGGGGTGCGAGGGATATGCTCTATGGGTAACCTTACACCCCGGTGTCTGAAGACCCGAGACGGCGTGCGGTTTTAGTCGGTGCAGGCCCGACATAACCGCCCCCGCTGGCCGGCGGGGGGGTATCCGAAGGGATTTCTGCACGAAAAAAAAAAAAAAAAAAAGTATAAATAAATGCTATTCCAGGCTATAATGTATATATCTGTCAAATTTCACACAATACGTTCGCTATTTTAGCATAAAAGAGTAACAAACATCCACAGCCACAAACTTTCACATTTATTTTATAATAATACTAGCTGTTGCCGGCGGTTTCACCCGATTGGAATTCTGATCCCATTTCGCAACCCAAAGGGATAGCTTCCTATGGGTTGCGAAAACAGGATCAGATATAATAGTAAGTTATTCCAGATTATAGTCCTTTTTTTTTACGTGCGGAAATCCCTTCGGATACCCCCCCGCTGGCCAGCGGGGGTGGTTATGTCGTGTCTCGACTAAAACCGCACGGTGTCCTCCCCAAGTGTCCGTTGCCGGGCACCCCGGGTAAGCCCTCGAAAGGATAACCCCAGGGTTGCCGGCGGACTTTGGCCGCCACCGCGGCCTCGCCTGGTGGGGTTGGGTTTTATCCTGCTATCCCTGTACTAAATTTCAGCCAGATCTGTTCAGTCGTTTGAGCGTGATTGAGCACCTAACATCCAAACATCTGCAAAAGCTTTTACATTTATGATAAGAGTAAGAAGTAGGATCGTAGGATCAAATTTATAAATAAGTGTTAATTTTAATTAGAGGCTCGTTAGAACAATCAATCAATCAATTAGCCTTTTGCAGTCTACTGCCGGACATAGGCCTCTCCCATTGTAAGCCACAGAACCCAATCCTCCGCATTGCGCATCCAGTCTATCCCAGCTACCTTTTTCAGGTCGTCCGTCCATCTTGCTGGGGGACGTCCTACCTTCCGTTTACCGATTCGTGTTCCCCACTCTAGGACTCGGTTGCTCAATTGCTCATCGGTCCTTCGGCAGATGTGGCCAGCCCATTGCCACTTCAGCTTGTGATTCTGCGAGCTATGTCGTTGACTTTAGTTCTTTGTCGGATGGCCTCATTTTGAATTTTATCCGTCAAAGAAATCCCAAGCATACCATTCAAATGGTTGGTTTAAAAAGATCACAATAATGGATAGGCAAGTAGGCTTACCAAGTTTATGAGTAATAGTCGACAAAATTATAAAATTTGTGTGAAGATGTAATAATTTCGCACAAATTCCGGGACGACATAATAAAAATCTCTTAACAGTCCGTATCAGTATGAAGGAAAAATACTGGACACTATGTTGCACGTGGCCCGACACGCACTTAGCCGTGATGTTTTTTGTTTGAATAAGTACGTTTAGTCCTTTAGTAAAAAGTAAATAAGTATTAAAGGTAAAAAACTTCACTATTTCAGAGAATCAATTAGAGTCAAAGCAGTGGAAAATGAAATAATCCATCTCAGTAATGGATTTGATTGAAACAAAAAGTGAAAACATATTCATCAATGGATTTATTTCAGCGGATTACAGTGGAAAAGGTCAAAAATCTATCTTGGGTTCCTATCCAATCACATGATTATTGCCAATTTTTACAGGTTGATCACCCAAGTGAGGGGCTTCCACGAGGACAAGACAGTGAATCATACATGTAGGATTACAGGTATACATGATTACTAGTTTTTTACTGGTGAAAACTACGTAAACCGTAAGTGAACCGTGAACTGTGGAACACGATATAGATGCTATTACTCACAATGAAACAACCTGCTGTGTATCACACTCCACATGTCATGTGTGGACTCTCCATGTTACTGACATTTTCGAGGGCCCACTCGGTGTCAGCTTGAACAAATGTCTAGAGTTACATAGATACGAACCCTTAACTCTACTGAAGATGCACAGCGAATCCCATTCCATCCATGCGCAGGACCACATTAAGGGTCAGAGTATTTAGAGTATGTAATGATAATAAATAAATATTCTAGGACAAACTATACAACACTATCTAGCATCTAGACGTTTAGAAGAAAACTGAGCAAAATTTTGGATATGGATTATAGAATGTTTACGTTTATGTCAATACATAGGTACTGTGACGTCTGGGGTCTGGCGTCACAGTTCCTCGTGTTAATGAAATGATAAACACAAGTATTTATATTTATAATGGCATTTATTTTTCACATAAAACTTCTACATCGAGTTTTAGGGGATTTTACGCGAGTTTATTAGACTTTAAGCGAACTGAAGAGGGCCGCGGATTCTGCTCAAGGATTGAGCCTACGATCACTTTGCTTGGAACTCTCTTCGTACGGCGGGTCGAGGCCGGAGCCCCCGGTCATCCGCTGTCACCAATTTGTCCGCCAAGCCAATTGTTTTCTTCCCTATTCTCTTATTTTATATTTCAAAACAAATTTATTTTTAATCTCTGACGCATGATGGCCAGGTAAACAAACTGTAGTGCTCGAACGAGGTCGGACGCTACAGTACATATTATACATAGAATCAGTGCATACAAATATTTACACTGAACAGGACTCAAACTCTCGACCTGTGACTTGGCAATCATTTTGGGGTAGTGGATAGGCCATCAAAGCAACTCTATTCAGTTTTTTTTTTTAAATCCAGATATATAACGTCAAACATGATTCAAGAACAAATTTTAACGTCTTAAATTTCCCATTATAAGATTAAAGTCTGAACCAACTGAATGTTCACTAAGGTGTTGAAGTTTCAAGTACTTAAATGAACATGAAAGTCATTTAAAACGTTGCTCTTATCGCGGAGTGTATTGTGTTCTGTTCACTCGAAGTACGGCTGTCAGCATGTCAGACAAACGCGGTATTTAATTATAAATAAGGCGCACTACACACGGCCGTGCTTCATTGTGATACGGACAATAGTCGCTTGTTATAAGGATGGTGTAAGGTATGTGTCGATATTATGTTCATTCTATTATTTTCTACACTTTAGAGAAAAACATTTAACACTTTCTGATTGCTGTTATTTACGACAAATGGATAGAAGTTATTGAAGCCACATTTAATACTGTTAATTTTTAATAAGCGACCTCAATCAATGCATCTAGATTCATATATCACTGACTTACTTCTATTACATCTCTGAAAGGTAGTTTTGGTTCAGTCCTTGCCAGTTTTTAAAGTATGCCTGTTATTTGAGTTAACCACCAGGTTTACCAGTCAACACTATTTTTTATGATTTAGTCCGTCACATTGACTGGTAAATGGTAAGCTAAGGTGAAGTCTAAAAAGTAGTGGCCACCATTTCCAGAGATTGTAACTAGAATGGTGGCCCCTACCTAGACGGCCTCGACAGATGTTTTTTCACCCCCCGCTTAAAGAGCCCAGGATTGTAGGAAGAAGAGAACACGTGTGTGGGTACTCTCTCTTAAGAACTGTATATTACAATGGGAAGGAAGCTTATGAGCCAATATTATTGATTATTCAAATGTAATAATGCTATTTAGAACAGTTTCTAAGAATAAAGCAGATTCTGTAAAATAAACAATTTCAGTATTTAATATCCTAGAATATTACATACTCCAACTCTTGGTATACTAAACTTATTACAATTTAAGTAGTATGTTTTTTTTTGTGTTGAAACATCTAATGTGTCATGGCAAATGCTCTTGCCGCTAAAAGTTGTCTATTTTTCTGATTTATTTATTCTCGCAGTTGCAAAATACAGGTTACATGGGGTGTTATGTTTTGAATTCAATTTTTGACTGAATACAAATTTTGAAAATATTTGAATAGTTTTGGACTTTGTTTATATCATATTTATTTCGCTTGGTAAAATGAACCATCCTAGCAAGCCATTAATAAACTCATTGAAAAAAGATATGCCTTTTAAATTAGACTAGCGGCCGCCAGCGGCTCCGCCCGCGTGATATTATGCACGTAGCACTAGCTGTTGCCCGCGACTTTGTCCGCGTTAAATTCGGAATAGATCAAGGTACGTTTACTTCTGCAGTTTCGAACCCAACATAACCAGAACAGTGCCACATTGCTGCAGGAAGACTACAAAGATAAATTTCGCACTGTGCATTACAACAGGAAGACCAATAATCAAAAAATATACCAATAAAAAGGTGTTATCAGATGCGGGGAGCCACGATATTTATTTGATAAGCTTGGCTGGGTTACTAGCAGAAGATTGTGTGCCAGAAGGCAGTGCTCCCAGCAACTATCTATACAGCAGCATCGATCTGCGTCATTCAGGGGTAGTTTTCGTTATGCAGCTTCCAAAATATGGAACAATCTTCCACCACCGTTACGTTCCATTACAACGACAACCACGTTTAGAAAACGTCTACGGCTGTTTCTCTTGGAAGCTCAAAGGAGGCTGGATAACGTAAACGCTAATATATCGCTAATTTAAGTTTCTTGATGACACACATTTGATTATATATGTTATGTATTAACCGTATCATTATATTATTTATACACTACACTTCTATCACACTATCTATTTCACAAACACACCACTACACACGTCATTAACACACAGCATCGACGGTGGGGCGTCCGTGTATCACTAACCAGTTGGGGTCCAGGAGAAAACCAGCGCCAGGTTACTATCTGGCACATGCTGAACTGGGCACCCATTTGGTGCATTTGTGTGCCACATAACTATTATGCTCCTGTTATTTTAAAATCATTATCTTTAGATGTCATATTATTTTATGTACTTAATTTGTGGCCTCTTTGCACTAATAAATGTTTCTTTCTTTCTTTCTTTCAATAATACTAAGAAGAAATACAGCAATCATGAACTGGAAGCGTTAGCAATTACTGAAGGAAGATACAAGATAGTGTAGATGTTTTAAATTAAAGAATTATGTAGTTGAAAAAAACCTAGGCTTTTAAATACTCGCATTTTCCTTTTAAAGGGGAACAGAAATTAAGTTTCTCTTTAACCACCCGTTTCTTAACAAGTAGCTTTGATTTACACTAATGGATTAGTTAAGTGTCATTCAAACAATAACACAAAATGTTACAGGGTCTATCTATACTAATTAAAAGACAACTTTATCGATAACAACACTAACTGCTTTATCGATAATTGACACTTGCCTATTACAACAGCGTCACGTTTCAAGAGAGGCCTCGCCAGATAACAGATAGAAAGCACTTCAATGGCCATTGTGTCTTCGCTGAAAGGAATAAATGTTTCATCCGATGAACTACTTATGTTCAAATACTTGAAGGCGGATCCACTTTTAATTAAAATGAAAATTGATTTCTGAAAATTCTTTATGATTCCGCTCACAATGGAATCATTATACATATAAATAACTAACATACAATCACGACAACGACGTCGTCGTTGCCAATTTTCTGTCACGTTTTTGGGTATGAAGGAGATGAGCTATCGAGTTGCTGTTTTCGGTAATATATTCGTGCTGGGGTGAACCATTGCAAGATAAAGAAAAAAAAATCCCTTGTATTCGGCTGAGCTCGTCTCAGGAATTCAACTTGTTAGGAATGTTCTTTAGAAAAGCCCTATTGCTATCGAGTTGTCGTCGTCGACGTCGTCGTTGCCAATTTTCTGTCACGGTTTTGGGTATGAAGGAGATGAGCTATCGAGTTGCTGTTTTCGGTAATAGATTCGTGCTGGGGTGAACCATTGCAAGATAAAGAAAAAATCGCTAAAAAAAAAAAAACGCTAAATCGAAAATCCCTTGTATTCGGCTGAGCTCGTCTCAGGAATTCAACTTGTTTAGTTATTTTTAGACAGCAGATTGGTGTCAAAATAATACTGTTTTAGAATAGTCTCTGACGCTTCAGTCAAGAGGTGCAATTTTTAATAATAAAAAAGCAGCCAAGTGCAAGTCGGACTCGCCTATGAAGGCTTCCGAAGCAGCAAGTAACATAATAATGTTTTTTTTTTTAATTTTTATATTTGGGTTGAGTGATTGAACAGTTTAAGATTTATGACTTATTAAAAAAACTACTTACTAGATCTCGTTCAAATCAATTTTCGTTGGAAGCTTACATGGCAATGTACAACATATTTTTTTTTAGTTTTATCATTCTCTTATTTTAGAAGTTACAGGGGGGGTTACAGGTTTTATCATTCTCTTATTTTAGAAGTTACAGTTACTTACACATTTTAGTTTAGAAAAAATTTGTATTAGAAAACTCAACATCATTTTGAAGAATTATTCATAGAAACCACACACGTATGGGTTTGACCAAAAAAAAATTTTGAGTTTCAGTTCTAAGTATGGGGGGAGCCCCCAAAATTTATAGTTTTTTTTTTTTATTTTCGTGTGAAAATCTTAATGCGGTTTACAGAATACATCTACTAAGTTTCAACAGCATAGTTCTTATAGTTTCGGAAAAAAGTGGCTGTGACATACGGACGTACAGACAGATATGACGAATCTATAAGGGTTCCATTTTTTGCCATTTGGCAACGGAACCCTAAAAAACGAAACAGATAAGATGGTAATGAGTCAGTATTGCATATAGTCTTAAAACAAGCACCTAAATTTGTCATACACGTAGAAACTTCCTATTTATAGCTTGTCACAATTTGATGAAGCTCTCGGCAGCACGGTCGTCATTACCTGTAAAATGTTTTATATGATCATAAATTCTTTACGTTCACCGTTGCGCACAACGAGGTTCTGAAGTTTGATCGAACAATACCAATCTTGTCTTGGAATTATAGTGTACCTTTTTTTTTTTTTTTTTATCGTGCGGAAATCCCTTCGGATACCCCCCCGCGTGCCAGCGGGGGCGGTTATGTCGGGCTTGAACCGACTAAAACCGCACGCCGTCTCGGGTCTACATATAGTGTACCTGAAAACTGTTTACTTATTCTCTGTGAACTTGTTCACTTGATGTCTTCTTTTTTTTTATTGTGCGGAAATCCCTTCGGATACCCCCCCACCGGCCAGCGGGGGCGGTTATGTCGGGCTTGGACCGACTAAAACCGCACGCCGCCTCGGGTCTACAGACGCCGGGGTGTAAGGTTACCCATAGAGCATATCCCTCGCACTTCGACTGACCCTGGGCCATTCGCAGTGTCCCCTCTGATAACAGCAGAGGGGTACCTGGAGCAACCACGCCCCCCCGCAGGCCTTGCAGGCCCGCCATACCCCGACCCCCTCGTGCAATGGGGCAGCTGGCCCTGAAAAGGGCCGGTTGGTCAGACTCTTGGCCGTTGACGTTGACGCCAGCTACTCCAAAGGAGCAATCAATGATGCGTCATCGCCCACGTTGCCCAGGGTGCACCAAACTTGGAGGTGATCCAACCAGTCGCACCCCTCACTTGATGTCTAAGGTGGAAATTTCCAGCTGATATTTTTGCCTATCTATATAAATAGATAGGCAAAAATATCAGCTGGAAATTTATGGATAACCAATTACCAAAAGGCGAGACATTTAGTAACATAAAGAAAAAACTCACCATGAATATTATCATCTGCCTGCCCTTGTCGCAATTATTTCGAGTCGGCAACAACATGTAATAAAATTATCTTTAATACAGGCTACTGCGTATCCTAGTACGGGTGCCCAATATGGGCGGAGGCCCTGAAGGCCGGAAGTGTGCGGATGCTGCGCGCTCCGCAGCGAGTGATGGCCATCAGGGTCATCCGCGGGTACCGCACGATCTCCTACGAGGCGGCGAGTCTCCTTGCCGGAACTCCGCCATGGGACCTGGAGGCGAGAGCCCTTTCGCAACTGTACCAGTGGCGAAAGGAGGCGCGGGAGCAGGGACTGAACCCCGAGCATCGAGAAATCGAGGCCGTACAGTCCCAGCTCCGCCAGGCCATCGTGGTGGAGTGGAAGGAACGACTTGGACGACCAAGCGCAGGGCACGCCGCAATAGCGGCGGTAAGGCCCATCATGGAGGATTGGCTAGAGAGGCGATACGGAAGCCTCTCGTACCGACTGACGCAGGTGATCTCCGGGAAGGGGTGCTTCGGGGACCACCTGCATCGGATCAGGAAGGAGCCAACGCCTGAGTGTCATCACTGTGACGCGAGCGAGGACTCAGGGCTGCACACGCTGGCGGACTGCCCGGCGTAGGAGGTGCCGAGGCGTGACCTCGTGGCAGCCATCAGGGTGAGAGTCCTCTCGCTCGGCAGCATGATTAGGGCAATGGTGCGGAGCGCGAGCGCGTGGGCCGCCGCCACCTCCCTCTGCGAGCATGTGATGCTCGCGAAGGAGATGGCGGAGCGCGCCCGGGAGAGGTTCAGAACCCTCCCGGCCCGCTGAGCCCGCAACATGCTCGCCTCGCGTCGCAGGCGACTCAGGCGCCGGAGGTCGCTTAACGACCTCCGTCCTCCATGAGCGCAGGCCTGGGGGTGGCAGGTGAGGCCGCCTGTCACCCCAGCAGAAGCAGGCCGGGACGGTGGGGCGACTAGCGCCCCTCCCCCAAACCGGGGCAAGACGGGGACACCGTGGTTCCCAAACCCGAGGGGGCCATCTCGAAACCGGAGATGGCCCAGGGTCAGTCGGGGTGCGAGGGATATGCTCTAAGGGCAACCTTACACCCCGGCGTCTGCAGACCCGAGACGGCGTGCGGTTTTAGTCGGTTCAAGCCCGACATATCCGCCCCCGCTGGCCGGCGGGGGGGTATCCGAGGGGATTTCAGCACGAAAAAAAAAAAATAAGGTACCAGTTGTGAACTCAATTGTTATGTAACAAAAACCAATACCTGTACTGCGACACTATCTCATATTATATTGTATGATGTTTTTGTTTGCGTGAATAAAGATTATTATTATTATTAAAAAATTATTTCCAGCGCGGGAACTTAAATTGCGTGGTTCAAGATCGGTAGTTCTATAGTCGTTCAGCTTGCTTTCGCTAGATGGCTCTGGGTACATTTAGTACCACCAAAAGTTCACCCGCGATAGCATGGATCAGTGAAGCTATGTGTCTCTGTAATCTACCTCACCGCCTCCTCCAGAAAGTCGCAACAGCTGTTTATCATCTGTTGCTATGAGCTATAAGACGTTGGCTTGCAACTACGTCGTCTTCACTAAATATACGAAGCAGTAACATTCGGGACTCATGTCTCTCCTGTAGATCAAGAATAGATAGCCGAATTTACGAAGCAACAGTACCCGGAAAATACCTACATCAATCGGATGGTGTGCTATTCAACTATGACCCCTCTTAAATACCACTATGGTGTGATGACCAGTAGACGGAGCCTTTAGTCGTGCAGCTCATTGAGCTTTGGATGCTCACCAACCACGAAACTGCTTTAACCTCCAACCACCTCACTACCCTTCTATCAGTAGACCTTGGTGGGAAACTCCGCTTCCAAGATCCATGGTAGGGGTCATCCAATGCACTGGCCATAACCATTATAGTATACACATATGGCTCTGAACTCACAGAGAATCTCATTAAAAAAATATTTATCATATTTAACTTAAATGACGCGGTAAGTGAGAATTAAAATAGTTTTACAGTTGTTGCAGAAATGTGCTTTTATATCCGCGATGAAAACTTAGATATTATTTACTTCAAAGCTGGAGCAGTAAAATTAGGTAGTTTTACTAGCACTAAAGAAGCAAGAGCACTTAGGAACGAGTATACGATCCGCCTGATAGTAAGCGGTTCTCGAAATCTGCTGAACTTTGCACGACCATGCGCTTTGTTTGCGCGCGATGCTATTTCTACGACTAAAAAGATTAACGAAGTCACAATCCGGGGTACACGGAGACAAACACGTTCCTCAAAACTCATTTGAGGCGTCCCGGGTTCGAATACATTATAATGGGAACACTAGTAATTTTGGTTTCTATACTTTAAAAAAATTAACACGTGATAAACCATATATTAGATAGACTCACCCTATATGTATATTCTCGAGAGTGTATGCAGACATGTTTTCACCAACTATGTTTTCGGTTTCACATATTAGTGGGTGAACCTATTGCCGTCAACCGAGTTCTTTTTTCCCTAATATTAGGTAGAGATAAATTATAGTCTGGGACCATACATAAGCTACTTTTTATCCCTGGAATACGTTCCCGTGGGTTGCAGGAACAGGATCAGAACTCAACGGGTGATGGTGATTATTTGATTGACTTCTTGTTTCCCACTTATTTTCCAATTTGAAAATTGGGACTAACCTATTACGTAATCCATTCGTATTTACTTCAGTAAAATAAAAATATTAGCGCTTTCTGATCACGGTTTGAATTGAGCTTCATAAAATGCGCATAAAAGTCGGCAGAACATACACTTGATGCAGGTACCAATCACTAGATTGAATTTCACCGTATTAAGGCCTCTCCACCGAGCTTCAAGAGTTGTGCGTAAAGAGATTGAAATAAAAAATCATAAATATTTCAACCGAGACGAGGGTTTAACTTACATGAAATCCCATGTTAAAACATGTAGAATATCGCTTATATGCGCAGTCGGGAACAGTTTGGAATTGGAATTTGAATTGTACCATATACTGCCTTACCATGACTATTTATAAACAGTTTGATTTCGGAGCAATACAATACAAGTTTCTAAACTGTCCGTAATCCATACTGTGATATGCTTAACCAGAAATAAGGTATAAATAAATGTACCGTTTTTTGTGCGGAAATCCCCTCGGATACCGCGGTTATGTCTAGCTTGAACCGGTCTTCAGACGCCGCGCCGGGGTGTAAGGTTGCCTGTAAGGTTTTGTCTCTGGTCTGCTTTGGTTCGTTTGTTGACATTTGGAATGTGAAACTGAACGACCTAATACGACGCGCGACGTCATGGTATGAAGACCATTTGGTCTTCATACAAGTATCAGTGTATGTCTGCAAATGAATTGCTATTAAGAGGTCGTGGTTGGCCCTATGTTAAAGTAACTCTTTGGCCCAAGTCAACCTCACCGGCAAACCGGTACTCCTGCTTTTCCTTCAGAGTAGGGAGGGTGAGAACCCTGATATTAGAATTGGTGGCTGTATTATTGAACAAGTGAAAGAAGCGCGAAATCTCGGAGTGGTTTTTGATCAACAATATTCTACAAGCTGTCCGGAACTGTTTTTACAGATTGAAAGTGTTGTACAGAGTGCGCCCATACATTAGTGTAAGCATCAGAACATTATTAAGTGAGTCACTTATACTATCGAGGCTTAACTATGCTGACACTGTGTATGGAAATTGTCTGCTAGGAAGAACAGAGCGACTCATTCAGCGAGTGCAGAATGCCTGCGCAAGGTTTTGTTTCCATATACCACCACGCTCGCATGTGACACCTTTTCTGAATAATGGCAACATGATGAAAATGGCGGAGCGGAGGGAGCTACATTTTGCCACCTTATTGTTTGGTGTAGTGATGAAGCACAGACCCATGACCGGCTGTCTTGGTCGAGAGATTACAACAAGCATAACACAAGGGCAGCAGCATACCTTATGTTGACACCGAGCCATAGAACCGCTGCATTCCGAGGCGGCTTCAAATTTGCCGCAAGCCGCATATGGAACGATCTGCCACCACCAATCCGTGCGCTAAAAACCATTAATTCAATTAGGAAAAAATATCGAATACATCTATTAAATCGACAACAACTCACACTGAAGATGCACGCTTGAATCGGTGGTGATGAGGATGTAACCCGGGCTGGACGTTGTTTTCAGATGGGGCTGCGCATATGGAGCTGCCGTGCTCTGTCTCGCTACCAAATAGCTCATCACATCTCACAACTTATTGCATGTCCATGAGATATATTGAACACATAGGTACGACAACTAAACACTTCAATCCACAAAACGCACATTCTCACAAATGGTCATTGGTCATCGCAGTAGCGTATGCAGAAGTGGCGCTGATATTGATATCATTCAACATCAATTATGTAATTATTGGCATATCTATGAATTCTATGATGTAACGAATGATAGATGATATAATTAATGTTATGTACTGTGTAATCTCGTTGAGTGGAGTGTAGTTTCCGTTTTGACAGTTAGCTGTCAATGTTCGTCATGTCAGTCAGTTAGTCGTTCATCTGTATGCGCGGGAATGGCGCAGGAGCACAGATATTGATGAGTTCCGAGTTGCACCACAGGAAAAACCATAAAGTTTTTTTCTTTTTCTTTTTTAAGTTATCAGCATTTTTGTTTTGAATTTTATTTTTTATTTGTTTTTGTTGTTTAATTGTTTGCGTACGTGACGTCACCGGTTTGGCGCCATCAGAATACCAGCGCTGCGCATGTTGTAATGGCATGTGCAGCAATTATGCTGAGATGGCGACCATATTTAGATGCGCACAATGGACCTATATTAGAATTTAAGGTTAGATTGTAAGTCATTAAGTTTAAGTTTAATTGTGCGTATTGTAAATAAAACATTTTTCTTTCTTTCTTTCTTTCAATTAAGATAAGTCAAATCAAGGGGACGAGTGGGAAAGCGGACTCCGGACCCTATAGTACATACTTAGAATGCTTCCAGGATTAATGCTGTGACAATGATGATCAGCTGGGTATAAATGCGAGGTTAATTCAATGTTGATTTTCCTTCCAGCAAACATCGTCATAACGTCAGGTAGTATCAATTTGACGGCCTCTGTGGCGTAGCGGTAGTGCATTCGACTGCTACATCAGGGGGCGCGGGTTCGATTCCCGCTCAGTGCAAATATTTTGTATGCATGAATATGTCTATTTGCATTGGTCTGGGTGTGTCTATGCATAATATGTATTTATTTACAAAAAAAATAAGAATAAGTATGTTTATCCGCATTCTGGAACCCATAACACAAACTAGTTAAACTATGCTTAGTTTGGGTCTAGAAAGCGCTGTGTAAAATGTCGTAGAATATTAATTTATTTTATGTATCTATATAGGAACTGTGATAGCATTAATACCCGTTAATATAACTGTATATCATGGGACGCAAAAAAACTGGGTGCGCCAAAGTTCACCTAAATTTTCAACTCCGAAAATTGGAACTCCGAAAATGTTCTTCCTAACATTTTTCATCCTAACAATCACAATTCCTAACTACTCTGTCTCTAATGTTTTAATTCCGAATCATTCAACTTCATAATGTCGGTAGCAATAAACATCTATTATACTATTATTTCTTTTCCTATATTTTGTCAACATAACCATCTTATACACTATTATTCAAAATCATATCTTTTTTGTTTAGATTTCTTTTTATTCATAATAATCAGTATTATATACATTAATTTTGCGTAACTTTTCCAGTTATAGTTATTCAGTTATTTTCACATAACATGTATAACATATAAGAATAATAGTACCATGGTACAAGTAGCACTTTACCCACCTTATACCACGGTACTATTTATAGTCATTGGTTTAGGTTAGGTTAGAACTGTGACCACAACGCACGAGCCGAGCGAGCGAAGCGAGCGTGCCGCGGCAGCGGCCGGCGAAGTGCCAATTACTCGGTAAATATTTCTTTACGAGTATTAGTGACAATATTATGGTAATTATGTTTAGGGATAAAAACGTTAGGATAAAAAACAGTAGGAGCTTTAATATTGTATGTTAACGATTTTATTGATAACAATTTTCGGAAACATGAGTGTTATGAACATCGACGGTAGCACTACAAATAATATGAATAAAAACTTTAGGATGAAAAATTTGTGTGATCATTCGGATTACAAATCGTTAGGAAGAACAATTTCGGATAAAGAACTTTAGGTGAGTCAATATGGACCCAAAAAAACTAAACAAAATGTTTACCATAAACCCAACAGGACCTCATGGACACAAATAGAAAAAACTAAATTGCCTACTTATCTCCACAATAATTTTTTGAACCGTAAATCTTTACATGTGAATAAAAATGAAAAGCCATAGGATCAGTGATGTTATTCCTGGAACAACATTACAAAAGAAAACATCGTTCGGTTCTTCCTCGCAGCATCCCTCGTTTCCTGATTGGAAAAATGCTTAATATCCTGTCTTCCTGAGATTTATGTTGTATTCTGTAGCCTTTGTGTGAAATTTTCATTCATACCGAGCAACAATTTTATTGATAGGAGAAAAAAGTTCATCAATGTTTGATACATCTGGTGGTAGAAATTTGATGACACAAATTTGTCACAAAATTCGGCCGGGTGGGTACCACCGTGCACGATTGCGAAAAACCCTCCATAGTAATCCAATTTCGGTTTGATTGCATTCAGGGGTCAGCAAGTACATAGCCGGGCAGGGGGATTGTGGTCGCAGCACTAGTGGAACCGGTGGGTGTCACGCGGTGCTGCGACGACAATCCTCTTCTGATAAGGCCGTCAAGCTGAGTGCCACCATTGTTAACATGGTACGTGTATGTAATGGTGATCTTCTTTTCTGAGACTTTACCTTCAGCTTACCATCAGGCGAGGTGAAGTCAAATTGACGTGTCCTAAATATATGTTATATATAAAAAAACATATCAATAACCTTTGGCTGCACAAATTTGACTTCAAATATTTTGTTATAGATTTTCTTTATGTACTCATGCCTGTGTAAGGGATAGGTAGAGATGAATTACACGAATGTAATCGCGTCCCACAGGAACCTACTCATGGTATAAAAAGCAGCCTATGTCATATTCCAGACTATAATCAACCTCTGTATAATACACCTCTGCGTACCCCTTCGGAGAAACAGGTGTGAAGTTATGTTATGAATCAAATATCCTCTTGAGGCGAGGGTCCCTGATGAAAGGTGTTTTCAGATTAAGATTTTTCAAAAATGAGAAGTCCCTGTATTCTGAAAATCATATATGTTATTCTAGGCTATTCAAACTAGTATTTTCGGATACCCGATACCTACACGATGTTTTTTACTTTCCTCGATAGAATTTGCTCTCAAAGATTGATCTAACCCAAAACGCATTCCAGTTTTATTTGATTTGTGTTCAGGTTAGAAAAATAAAAATGATACCAAAATGAAGGTCATTGATTGAGGAGAATGAAAAACGGTTATCAAAATTTACATAAATTCTGAATTATACCCTGAAAATTCAAAATAACTACGTTTTCTACCTATATGAAGCATTCGGAGAGTCAATCAGTCCCGAGCGGAACGTATTAAAGGCGTTGAGTCTGTACCAAAAGCCGTTGAATACCCTTGCCTTAAGGCATGAAACTACGAATAACTGCACCACATTCACAATATCCATACTGCACAAAACTTTGCTATCACCGAACTATATTCGCAAAACAAATTCATAAATTCAGAGACAATCTGGCAGCACACAACATTTTTCTCCTATAATTTTGCCAAAAAGGTTGTAAATCGTCAAACATAAATAAAACACATTGAAGTGTCCGAACGCGCGAGTACCGTGTACACACTTGTATTATAGTACGCGGTAACAGCACCAATAAATCGCCCGACCGCTTGTTTATCCGTTACCCACCAGTAGATATCTTTGCCCCCCCTCCCTGCAAATATTTGAGAAAGGTAACTCACCAACTTTTCATTTTAGACGGATCTTAATCTTAAAGTTGAGGATTCTTTGTTTGTATTTTGTAAGTGTTTACTTATGTATCTCGAAACGTAGTGGGTTGGTATATTTTATAACAACTACAGGGAATCATAATCATTCTTGAACCTTTGAGGAAAACATGACTAAAGATTGAGAACAGAAAAACTAAATAAACATACATTTTCACGACATGGCTTGAAAGGAGGCATATTTTTTTTTTAAATACATTTAGGATACGTCAATTTTACTTCACCTTGAATGATGGTAAGCTGAAGGTAAATTCTCAGGAAAGAGGGTCACCATTACATACACGTACCATGTTAACAATGGTGGTACTCAGCTTGACGGCCTCATCAGAAGAGGATTGTCGTCGCAGCACCGCGTGACACCCACCGGTCCCACTAGTGCTGCGACCACAATCCCCCTGCCCGGCTATGCACTTGCTGACCCCTGAACGCAATCAAACCGAAATTGGATTACTATGGAGGGTTTACCACCAACCCACCCGGCCGAATTTTGTGACAAATTTGTGTCATCAAATTTCTACCACCAGTGTATTTAAAGGTTATTTTCTGAAAGATGATGGTGCACTCGTAAACTTGCATTGTTATGCCCCAAAACTTGGAGAATATACAATATACATAGGTGAACTGGAAAATCTCCTTCTGGATAAATAAACGTGCTTATAAATAAATATATAAAACAATGTAGAGTAGATCGCAGGATTTTAACATCCAGTGGGTGTAAGTTGCAGGCACTTTAAAGCTCGACTTGACTACTTGTATCTTTTTTCTAGGAGTCTATATAAAGGCTAATGCACCCAAGCGCATATCCAATTTTATTAACCTAGAATGTAAACGTTCAATTTGAATATGTAAAAAAATATATATATAAAATGAACGAGTTGTAGAAATACGTTTTTTTTGTTTCAAACAAGTAGCATGTGATAATTATTTAAAGACATTTTACTTTTCATAAGATTTTTAATACTAATCAACTGATTTTAGAACCTTATGCTAATTAATAAAATAGAATTTACTTATTTTTCTTATTTCAATTTTAGTTTTTTGAAATCTTTGCTTTTAAGATCTTTATTTTTAATTCAATTAAATTTTTAAGCAATTAGTATGCTGATTTTTCCTATAGATTTAGATCGGAAAAAGAGAACATCTAATTTTATTAATTGATTAGTCCAGAATTTTACATAATTAAGCGTAGCGGACCGAAGGCGAGCGAAGCGTCTTTGGTTTCAAAGTTGCATTTCAAACAAATGATACTCCTCTGAGACCGTTTGACCGATCTCGACCAAATTTGCCATGGTGATCAAGTAGACATTACTAAGTGTCTTAAAGGATCGAATGTCCAGATCGGTCTTACCATCGAGGAATAATCACCGAAAAACCAAATCAATGGAAAAAGTCGACCGGTCACGTTGACCTATTGTTGGATAGGCAAATCTCGCTTAAGTTTGGGTTGATTGCGAAGCTGGTAACTGTCCTAGTTTAAACTTGCAATTGCTTAATAACAAATAATGGATCTTTGTTATCTGAATAAATGAACTATTATTATCTAGGACTTTTTCTTTATTGGATCTTTATTGCTTTTATTTTAAGTGACTATTATTATTTATTTATCCATATCCATGGAACATACTGTTATAATAATAGTGTTGATAATCTGGGCCAGATATATACAATACAATATTTTTGCAGGTGGTAGAGTCAAGCAACAGTCATTTTGGCCGTTGCATGAATGGGCCGACTCGACCGGGAAAGCACCATCCTCTCACAGAATATCGACGCCAAGTAACAGTATTTGAACTGTTGCGTTCCGTTTGGTGAGTGAGAGTGCCGGAGCCCAAACTCCTTTCCCATCCCCTACCGAACTATTTTCCCATCCCCTCCCAAACTCCTTTCCCATCCCCTCCCAAACTCCTTTCCCATCCCATCCCCTTTACAGGGTCGGCAGCGCGAGTGTGACGCCACTGGTGTTGCACACGTCCATAGGCCTGCTTGTCTGCCACCTTAGTGGTATAAAAAAAAAAAACTCCACGTACTCTCGTCCTCCTCTCATTTGGTTTGGAGGACTTATTCTAGAGGACTACTAGTGGAATACGGCGAGAACGAGCTTTTGCGACCCTAAGAGTAGCCAGCTTTTAAACTATGTAGTAATTGAGAGATGTTTTTCTTTTCTAACCAGGAAGAGCAAGACGTTATTTTAACGATTAGCAAAAAATAAAAACGAAATGTATCAAATAACCTATTATGGCGGCAAATTAAATAAAACGTAGTTTAGCTTTGTAAACAAACCTTTAGCCTATAGAAGAAAAGTAATTCCATTTACCTGAACCGTGCCGTAGTGTTGCAAGCATTGTGTTTAATGAGAGCTCGACAGCTTTGTTGTTTTGTAAAAGTATTATTCAATTTAAAACAGCACTGTTTTTCAAGGACTGTTTGAAGTCTGTAGTTAGAAGTTGCTTCGAGGACTGGCCTTTAACGCTGAAACTTCCTCTTAGTCGAAAACTTCTTAGCTGTATTTTTGTTTGCTCTGGCGCTTCCAAGATTTGCAGTAGGAATATTTGGATAAAACTTTAAATCTGAAACCTGATTCGTTTTACTCGCTTTTGAATATAAGGTAACAGCAACTGAAATTGAACAGAATATTAGAATTTACAGAGTTTGATCTTGATTTAGGACTTTATCTTTATACTAAAGTACAGGCAGCAAACAAGTACACGACCTTCGAGGTAGTAAGCGGTTACCGTCATCCATGGACGCCTACAACATCCGCGTTATCACTCCTATGTTATCACGTGTAGAAGGGAAGAAGGAGAAAAAAAAGGATTATAGGATGTACTTTTTTTAAGAAAATATTAAGTTGGAGGGTGGTAGTTCCACAGGAGTTAACCTGCTTTATCAAACTAAAACGAGACAGTGAATGTGACTGGCCTATCTTTAGCAGTGGACTGTAATGAGCCTTTGAGTGGAGAATAAAGGTTACAATTATAAATGCTGGCAATGCTCGAGACTAAAATGATTCCTCAGTTTGGTTCTTCGACAAATTCAACTTTACACCCCGTGAAAAAGTCTCTGATCATCTTTTTTAGGGTTCCGTAGCCAATTGGTAAAAAACGGAACCCTAAAATGTTCGTCATGTCTGTCTGTCTGTTCGTCCGTATGTCACAGCCACTTTTATATATATAACTATAAGAACTATGCAGTTGAAACGTGTTAAGTAGATGTATTCTGTGAACCGCATTAAGATTTTCACACAAAAATAGAACAAAAACAATAAATTTAATACATAGAACTGAAACTCAAATTTTTATTTTCTAAACTGAATAGTTTTCGCGAGAGACTCTTCCAAAGTGGTAAAATGGGTGTACATTACCATGTAAACTTCCACCGAAAATTGGTTTGAACGAGATCTAGTAAGTAGTTTTTTTTAATACGTCATAAATCGTAAACCGCTATTTACCTTTCATTCAATCAACTCAAATATAAAATATAAACAAAAGTATTATTGTTACTTGCTGCTACCCTTCATGGGCGAGTCCGCACTCGCACTTGGCCGCTTTTTTTTCAACTAAATTAAGGTCGGCTTTTCAGTGTAACTACGAACCGTTTGAACTTCGTTATTTTCTGTGAAGCCACAGCCAATTGAAGTTCAAAACCCATTGGCGATATCTAAATTCTGTAGTCGGACCAGTTGTCGGACTCTTCAGAGCTCCAAATACCAGTAAAGAGTACCATAGATGTTTGTATGCGACCGGGACTGGCGACGGTTTAACGTGCTCTCTGAGGCACGGAGAAGTCTCAATGTGTCAGAAGAATAGTCACCCATCCTAAGACTGCCCTGGCTAGTGTTACTTAACTTTGCAATGTGTCAACCTACTTGGTTACCACTTAGCTACGAGCTACTCTGAGAGACATATATTATTTTTAAGTAAATAGTACAAGTTTCTGAGTTGTCATTTTGAAATTATTGTATTTAACAGTAAACTCACCCTCTGAATTATCGTGTATTAAAAATGTTGATTATCGATCGCAGTAATGTGCCCGGTAGATGGCAATAGGCTCGCCGCCTATTACATTGGGACCTAAACATAACTGGCGAATCGTGGGTGTGTAATTAATACACCTCTGCCTACCCCTTCGTGGATACAGGCGTTAAGTTATATTATGTTATGATATACCAGACTTATACAAATTAAATTATTTATTAAAATAAGGGTGATCTCTATTTTATATAGAGCGCTCTGTCGATAATATCCTCTTTTAAAAAACTACTTTTCACTTAAATGTTTTTTTAAATTATTGTACCATTGAAAATACGAAGCAAATAACACTGTGAGCTCATTCTGCGTAAATAGTAACACCAATAATTCAACATAGTTCGGGTACTTTGAGATAACTTTCACTTCAAACTACAAGACAACAACCATCTTTAGTCTCCCCGTGACCATGGCTGCTGAAAAGCAACCGAAACGTCGGCATCAATGTAAAATGTAAAATAACATCAAATCAACCGCGATAGAATCCGTTAAAAATAGTTGTATTTCAACGAAGCAAATAAGTAAATGAATATAGAGCAAAAACAGAGGCGAATGCGGAATAAACCGAACCATCAGTTACCGAGTACAGTGAGCGTAATAATTAGGAACTATACATTTAAGCAGATAATCTGTAGCATAATCCCGTGGTACAGGCGAGTACAGCTCAGTGAAGTTGTTAGTCAGTCGGGACTTCTGTTCGGAGCGACTACTAATGAATATGAATTTATATGGTGAGTGCACAGTGACCGTGAAAAGCGTAATGATAAATCGACACTACAAATAAGGATAGTTCAATAAAATTAAAGTAAATTCTTTCATTAGCATCAGCTCAGCGTTATGTCCCAATTGCTGAAGCCCGGGGTCCGCTTTCCAGCTTTCTTCACTTTTCACGATTTTCAGCAACCATGGTAGTGATAGCATTGGCACGCATGTCATTCCTGACAACGTCAAACCAGAACTTCTTAGATCTCCTTCCTAGTGATATAAACAGACAGTCATTCCCCAAGTAATCAGGCAGCGCCCGCAAAACGTGGCTGCACCAGCGAAGGTGACACTCCTGCATTTTATCTGCGATGTTATGGACATGGAGGCTGCTACGAATGCAAGAATTCCTTACGTGATCTTTACGCGTGACTCTACAAATCCACCGCAGCATATTCATCTTGACACGCAGCTGCTGTGAACACGCTACTCTAGCTGGCGTGTGTTGCAAATAACGAATGATTTAGTAATAACATCCCTACTTTATTACTCCGCGTATCTTTAAGTACTATATACTCAGCCTTACGATTCTGTTATCTTTCGAAACTAGAGCTTTACGCTAAGTATTCAAATGTTTATTGCAACGAGATGACTGCACTGCGCGTCTTAGGATGCTTAGCGTAATGGCGGACTATATGGAGTTATGCTAAATTTAATCATGCAGAAAAACCTGCCGAATCTGTAAAGTAGGTTAAAATTTGGAGTGTTATCTTTGCTTTTATTACCTCTATCTTAAATATGAACCATTGCAATTTTATTTATTCAAGATTTTTAAGATTTAAGTAGAATCTGTTAATTCCAATTTTATTCTTAAGAATCTATTCTATTCAGAAGTACTTATTTATTTTACAGTTGATGTTATTGATTAGTGCTAAGCAATAACAGTATAAATAGTGGATATCTTAGAGCCACAATATATCAGAGGTTATAAAAGACTTATTTTGAGTTCGCTAAGAACGCTAAAGACTATTAAACAGAGCGATGATATAAAACTCACATAAAAACTTCACGCCTGTATCCCCGAAGAGGTAGGCAGAGGTGTATTACACACCCACGATTCGCCAGTTATGTTCAGGTCCCAATGTAATAGGGGGCGAGCCTATTGCCATCTACCGGGCACATTACTAACCGAGCGATAATAAGCATTTTTAATACACACAATAACTACGAGTTGTGTGCCGGGGCGACTGGGGATCGAACTGGAGACCTCATCTTGGCAGTCCGTTACGTACATCACTGGGCTATCACCACTTTTTTCAAGTATACTTATTTTATTTATAAAATTCAAAAATATTTAGATGTAAACAAGCTTGGAAATGAAGTGTTGCTGGCTCGCTATGCTACTTAAACAAATCGCTTTGATCAGCTTAAGTAAACATGTCTGTAAATAGACCTAAACAAAATAGCCCTCTGAGTTTCTTGCCGGAGTCTTCTCAGGCGAGACTCTAACGTTTTGTAAGTCCGCTTCAATGGTCTATACAGAATAAATTTTATGTCGGAAGTTTACGCGAATGTCACACATTGAAATAAAACAAATTTTAACGGATTTTATCGCGATTTATTTGATGTTATTTTATATTTTTAAATTCTTTTTAAGCCATGGTAACGGGAAGTCTCCCCGTGACCGTGCTGAAAAGCAACCGAAACGTCGGGATCAATGTAAAAGATTAAATAACATCAAATACATCGCCATAGAATCCGTTAAAAATAGTGTTATTTCCAGAATAAATTATTATTGACTTTGGCACATTACACATCAATCAATCAATCAATTAGCCTATTGCAGTCCACTGCTGGACATAGGCCTCTCCCATTTTACGCCATAGCACCCGATCCTCCGCATAACACAGCAGAAATAATTTATTTAACATTTCGCAAACTAGATTCTTATTTCAATAAGTAGAGTTTCACCCAACTTTCTCTCGTATCATCGTTGGATTCAATTTGTATCGAAATCGCTTAGACGATCGTTTGGCTAAATGACTCTGCACTTTGCACTTTTTAACATTTTGAACACATTGTCGGTAACTCGATGGCTCTTTTTACGTTCTGTGAATTAGAATGAGGTGTTGGAAGCATTTAGGAGTGACTTGAGTATTATCAGAACTAATTTAAGAATATGATATGAGGTTTTAGCTGCAGATAACTAGAATAAATGGCATATAATTCGGTTTGGCTTTTCAGTGGAACTGTTTGGTTTTGTAACTTTTTGATAATGACAAGAAATTCAATTATACAATAAAATTGCACCACTTTTTCAATTCTCTGGTAACAAACACCATAAAATAATAATTAGGTAACATACTATACATTCACCGAAACTAAATAAAAGTAAATATTGTATGCGAAAAAGCTCGGTCCACATTCTGCCCAAACTACTAACACAAATCCAACTTTTACAACATGATTTTATGTTTATCAACCCACATTAACCTCTCGATATCAGTAACGGTACACGTTAGCCTTACTAATGAAACCTACAGTTTTATCCTAAGTACGCTGAGTATTGCGCTATTAATTTTGAGGGAACTCCTAAATATTTAGTGCGGGCTGGCATAAATATTCAAACGGTGCGATCCTTGAAAGAGTCCAGTGGCGTTCGGTCACTAAATTGGTGTTATTGCTAAAATACGTAAAAGGAAATAGCGATGTTAGTTCGACAGTGTGAAGTTCCAGCAAATGCTATACTATTGAATTTCTCCTACGTATATCGGCAATAGGCTCGCCCCCTATTACATTGGGACCTTAACATAACTGGTGAATCGTGGGTGTGTAATACACCTCTGCCTACCCCTTCGGGGATACAGGCGTGAAGATATGTTATGTATCTTGCTCTTGGTGCGTTTGAAAGAATTGTAAATGTAAGTATGATTCTTCCAAGAACATTATACGTCAGAAAAAAGCGATAAACGTTGACCGCCTATGTTTGGTCTAAATTGGAAAATCGCGAAGAGTTCCTATTATTTACAGAGGCCAAAGTCTGTCTGAGATTGAAGACTACTGCGTATACGGATAAAGGTATCTTGTCATCCAGCTATGCGTCTTATGATGGAACACTGTACGCTTCCCAACAATTGAATTCCGGTATGGCAGCATCTACATTTCTATGCTGGAAGAACGCACAACACACAACGCTAAAATCTTTCTTTAGGGATTTCCGCACGTAAAAAAAAAAAAAAAAAACGGCCTACTTTTAATACATATTCATTTTATAATAAGAAAAAAAAACATCTTTACATAGGGGTGCAGAATTAAACCGGTTTTAAAACTCCATTTGAGTTTTGAAATAAAACGTTTCATTCTTCCTACTTTCAAAGTGCTGCGATATGAGAATGGTTTGTTAAGAGAAACTTCAACAAATAACAAGCTAACGAATGCTCCTTCAGACTTGTGGGTAAACTCGACGAAGTACTTTAAATTAAAAGAAACAAAATAAAGGTACGTAGTAAAGATAAATGTTACGCCACTTTATATTTTGTTTCTCCGCCTACCGACCTTCTCACTACAAAGCAAAATAAACTACATTATACTCAACATAATTTTAACAAATTAGTACCACGATGGGATGGAAAATGTTTTACATAATATTGTATGAATTACATGATAACATAACATAACATGTTATCATGTAATTCATTCACAAATTAGTACCATAATGGGACGGAAAATGTGTAACATTAGATTATATAAAAGTGTAATTGTAGTTAGCGCCATCTGTGGACACAGTAGCAACTACTGCGAATGCCTCGATGTGGCTGTCTGTAGTCGTTGATTTGGCTAACCCACGCCAGGTAGCGTGAGATATGTATTATCCTCAGGCATCGGCATTTCCAGTCGTTTTTCAAATGGGGGAGCATTCTAGCAATATCGAGAACGAAATTGGTATTTATGAATGATCGCAGTGGCCCTATGATTCATTTTTTGTTGGCCAGGTCACTAGTAGTGTCCATACTCCATATTTATTGTGATATTTGTTATAAGTGAGAGAACAATAATACCCGATTTGGAGGTTAAGTGATTTTGGTACCCAGCATTGAACTGGTAAGTGATTTTATTCCATCGCTGTCTGTGTACTCTTTTTATGGGGATTTGATATTGATAAAACTTGTGTATCTTGGCTGCAGGGCCGTTTGGTCAAGTTAAGATCTTTGGCATTCAGTTCAAACGGCATTGGCTCTGAGGCTAACAATATCTGAGGTCTGGGCGGATATCTATTGGGACGCAGATCGCAAGGGATGCTCCGGGATCTGTCCTGCCGGAGCACAACCACTGGTATCCCGAGGAGCCTCTGGAGCAAATAGGTCAAGCAATCTTTTATTGTTATTATATTGTATTTCTGCTGACCGGCGCAAGGCTGATTTGCTATCACTGAGCTGGACCATTACTGACTGGCACCTGGTGAGAACCCGCTTCTGTATACTGCCTTAATTGCCTCTCTACATATGAGTGTACCTGTACCTGTGTATTCTATGTTAAATCCTTCGGTGTAACTTATTTCTATATATCTGTCTGTGTGCTGTAACCTGTTACTACTCTCAAGCCTATCTCTTTGTATCTTAACTTATATATTCTGTATCTATGTGTCTCAGTTTCCTCTGAATATATATCTGTATTTTTAGGTAGATTTCGATGAAATCGATCTACCTATTGGTTTCTTGACTACTGTCGAATTTTAAAAAAAAAATTTCATAGGAGGTCTAGTTATGACCCCCTGAGTCCGAAATGACCACTGGTCAAAAAGTTTATATATACATTGTAACAGGGATAGTGATTTTAAAGGTAGATAGTAAGTTACAAGTTAATTAAAGTAAAGGTTGATATAAGGTTATAGTGAATTAAACATGAGAATAGTTTTACCTTTCATATATTAAAAGTGTTATCAATTATAAGTGGTCTCAAGGGTGAGTACGCACAGATTAAATTAAAATAGTTGAAGTTTGAAGAAGGGGGTATAAGAAAGGATGTGAGGACGACCCGCGGCAGCCAGGAATCTGTACTTAGCTTGGTGTCCCCCGCCCGGCGTGTCGCGCTGGCACCAACCGCTGCGTGACTCGCTCGGCGGATCTGAAAAGAGAAGGCAAAGCTTTCAGTATGTGAAGACATACTGTTAGTGCAGGCCGGGCATACCGAAGGCGTAAGAAAGGTGACAAGCTTCCCCAGGCACGTGATGCTTATGATCATTATTGCAAAAGCAGGCAGGTCACAGCCTTTGCAAGCAGCAGGAACAGATGCACAGAAACATAGATAACAAGAAAGGATTGTTCACCATGCGGTCACTGACCGCGTGGCCCGCACAGGTTATTGTCCTTTTGACAAGCGTGAAGAGGGAAAGCATGCCTTGCGTATAAGCTACACAATAAAAAATAAAAAAAATTAAAACAAATAGATACTGCTCACGTAAAAAGCAGCATCCCAATTAGAAAACTTTGCCACGACTACAGAGATGAAGAGGCCACGGGGAATATCCCTGGTGGGCCATTGGTACCACGTCACCCTCCAACACTAATGAGCACTCTGTAATAAAATGATTAGCACACATAATGTATAAATTGTAAAATTCTCACCAACGGCTCAGTACCAGAGCTAGAATGTGCTTGTGGAAGCGATGCAGAAAATTTTCTGCATCGCCCCTAATTAGGGGCTCGCAAAACCGCTGCACTGTCATTTATAACGTTGGCTGAAGGAAGCGACTTGGTGGGAGTTCATAGATAATATGCCACAGCCGATAGAGTTGACCACAGCTAACCCTAGATAGAGTCGATGAAAGAATACAGATAATATTATTGGACTATGAATCGATATCAACTAAGGAATCGACTACATATTCCACCAATATCCTTAAAAGAACAATGTGCATTGTTACAACATATATGTATGTACTATATATGTATGTATGGTTCCACTTCCCAAAATTTGCGGCACGCTCACGGTCGCATTTTTGCCCCGATCGCTTTCAAACTGCGGTCAAAAATTGCTTGGGTGTAAACTTAGTTTAAGTTCGTGAACGGGTGGAATCCGGCCTAAGGGGACGGTAGGGCCTCACTTTTTGTGAAATCAGTTTTTCCTCAAAATTTCACGTTCCATGAAAGATATTCGAACCGTTCTAATTTTATCCCATAGTATACATGAATACCAACAACTTTTAATTATAAACCTATAAGAATAAAACTTTAACTAAAAGTGGAGGGGGGAAAAACCAAAATTTTTCGGGAAAAAAATCATAACTTCTAACCGGTGAACATTCTTGCCGTCGGAAATATTTTTAATCGATATGCCATTTTTAAGTCTAAAATAAATGTCATGAGTTTTTCGCTAAAAGTTACCGTTTTCGAGAAAAAAAAATTAAACATGTTAAAAAACAATATTAATTGCTTCACGAAATCTACCTGTGCGTTCCCCCTGCGGGAACGGATTTTTATATAGTAGCTTCTATATATATGTATGCCAACTTGTGAGTGTTTTTCATTGGAGATCAGCTGACCCATGCACCACCTAGAACCTCTCTGACAAGGCGCCCTAGGATTAAGACCTCATTTGCTCACCTGGTCTAGCCGGTGAGTAACCATTATAAGAAAATTGGTTACAAATGTTATACATAATATTGTATGAATTACATGATGAGTGCATAAGTTACCCGTATAGAAATATTTCTACTATAAATAAGTCTGAAGTTATTAGTTACAAATTGTAATAAGCACGTTTTTTAGATTATTTAATTTAGATTAGTGAGCTAGATCTGGCGTGGTTCATGCTAGAGTCATATAACGTTACTGAAAATTATTAGATACATTACATGCACGATTTACTCTCTTATCCCAATAAGAGTCTTGTTCATAAAACATTTGAAGGGGCACGTATATTTTTGATTTTCTTGAGATAATTCACATATTGGTGTTAAGAGTAGAATTAAATTAATATATTCATTAAGAAAAGCAATCAAGATATGAAAAAAAAAGTTTTTTTTTTATTTGTAACAATTGGTGTAACTGAATGTAAATTTGCCTTGCGGAATAAGCCGGTTAAACTGCAGTAGTACTACGCTGTATTTTGTACAACTTGTGAAAGTGCTCGAGGCATTGCCTTCCTTTTTATTTTATCTTTGTTCTAAATCTAGAGTTGCTCCAATTAAGACTACAACTATTTGTGTGTAATATTTTTTCCTATAATCCTCTATTCCCTTTTTTTTTCCACTCAGGTGGCAGACAAGCTCACGGCCCACCTGATGGGAAGCGGTCACCTTGGCCTATGGACGTGTGCAACACCAGGTGCGTCACACTCGCGCTGTCGACCCTAAAAAAAAAGAAATTGCAAAGCAGGAATAGCCTTTAGTCTTCCGGGAAGACCAAAGGCTACTCCCGCCTCTCCCTTCTTTTTTAGTTTTTGTGCTGTCAGAAGGAAGACTCTTCCCTCTGACAGCACAAAAACTCTCAGTGAGCTCTGGCTACCCTACTCACGGCCGCGAACACAACACGAGGTTATTATGGCCGCGGTATTCTGTAGGGCGGAGGTACTTCCCCAGTCGGACTGCTCAGTTGGACGGGAATACCGTCATGTCCTACCTCTCTTCCCTTATACTGACATGGTCCTCGGTTAGATCGGCTATGTAGTGTTCCACTAACTATTAATATAAGAAAGCAAAGAAAGCGCGCGATAGCCTACATAGTGGCGTACGTAACGGACTGCTGAGACGAGGTCTCGAGTTCTATCCCCAGTCGCCCCGGGCACACACCTATGACTTTTCGTAGTTATGTGTGCATTAATAAATGTTAATTATCGGTCGCTTAATAATGTGCCCGGTAGATGGCAATAGGCTCGCCCCCTATAACATTGGGACCTTAACATAACTTGCGAATCGTGGGTGTGTAATACACCTCTGCCTATCCCTTCGGGGATACAGGCGAGAAGTTATGTTATGTTTATGTTAAAGTTTTGATGTAAAAAATGTTATCTAATCTTTTCTCCTAAAATATCTCACCCTTACAGTAAATTGGTTCAAATATCAAATCGATAGAGGAATCAATACATTAACAGTTAGCAGCCGTTACAGCAGCAATAAAACACGGGACAAAAGCAAGAAGAGTTCAGTCATATAATGAATTCGCAAGCAATTGTACGTTCTCTAGAAACTTTTCACGCCGTTTCTTTTTATTGTGAAGAGGAGTCTGGCGCCGATTCTCTTATTGGCAACATTTATTTTAGACACTTTACTTTTACTACCGATATGATAGAATGAATAAAGATTCAATAATGAATGTGTGTGAAATTTTTATTGATTGTTTATCTATATATATTAAACAAAGTCGTGTTGGTGATGACCGAGATATATACTGAAGAATGCTTTGACTTATTTTGATGATCTTTGTTTTTTAGATTTATCGCCGCCTATATTGTGCGTTTTTGTTTTTTTTTTGGTGAAATCACCACAGTCCCCCCTTCCCCGACGGTCGGCGCTGGTGGTTTCGGTGGTTTCGGACTCGAACCGACCAAAACCTCACCCTGTCTCGGGTCTTTAATTCCGGGGTGCAAAGAAACATTCTCAACCAACATAACTTGATTCTCAGACAGAACGAAGTTTGCCGTGTCAGCTAGTTAGACATGAAGAAGAGTTTTTTTTTTCAAAGGATTAACGTCGAAACTCTCCGTACGTGAGGTCGAGGCACGTACAGACTTTTTGTAGAACTCAGTAAGCGTCTGAAGGAAGAAACTCCCGATCCTCGTGCAGGCAGTTTTTTTTTAAATATAATTTTTAATACTATATGAATTTTATATCCTTATTATTAAAGTAATTTATTTATCTAATTCGATTCAAAGCTGCTTAACAAGTATACATACCTACATCGTCGGTAAAAAGAATTACATACATATACTAGCTGTTACCCGCGACTTCGTCCGCGACCAAATTGTGAATCTAAACCATCCTCGAATCCCCTTGAACTCACACAAAAAATTTCATCAAAATCGGTCCAGCCGTCTTGGAGGAGTTCACAAGAAATATATATATAAAGATTATGCCATTTATTCGTTTTCGGACACTTATTTTAAGTAGAACCTTATGCAGAAATAAATAATTCTTACTAGCTCAACATAACAGACATTTTATACGCAATTTGAGTACTAAATGTTTCATCGTGTCTCCTCACAGTGGTGCACGAGGTTAACTCAGATTGGATGATCCAGTTATGCCGTCCAATTATTTTAAAATCGGCCCAAAAGCAGAGCGCGCGTGGTCCGAGCCCAACCGTATCTAATGGAATAACCTGACCGGACAAGGACTTTTACAGCACACGACGTGTTCAGGAATTAACTGAAATTGTGCAATTTCAAGTGTTCTTATTTCGAGACTGGTGGTATGTTAACTTGTTAATGTGTTGTGTACAAATTATGAACAAATGTAGTTGTTCACAATATAAGTAACTATTGTTTTAAAACAAAATTAACTTCTATGTAGATATTCTTACACACATTAACATAAACTCACGCCTATATCCCCGAAGGGGTAGACAGAGGTGCTAGCACCCACGTTTCGCCAGTTTATGTTTTAGGTCCCAATGTAATAGGTGGCGAGCCTATTGCCATTAACCGGGCACTTATAAACCTGCGATAAATACACACATAACTTCTAAAAGCATCGAAAAGTCATTGGTGTGTGCCATGGTAATACCTGGGACCGAACCCGAGACCTCGTCTCAGCAGTCCATTATTCTAATATTCCAGTATTCTATTATTACTGATTAGTGTTTCAAAGTGTAATTTGAGCTGAGCATTTAAGAAGCTTGATAAGATATATGTAAGGTCATTGATTAAAACATTATTATAGTTATCAAATCTGTACAATAATGAACATGATAGGATGAAGAATACAGATATACGAGAATGGTTTGGCCTGAAAGAGAATGTTGTTACAAGAATTGAAAAGGGTATGCTAAGGTCGTTTGGGCACTTGGAAGTAATGACTACTGAGCGAATGACACACAAAGTATATAAGGCAGATGTAAGTGGGCAGGCAAGCCGGGGTCGACCTCGCAGAACATACACTGATCAAATTAATGAGGTACCTATCGAAAAAATCCGTTCCCGCAGGGGGAACGCACAGGTAGATTTCGTGAAGCAATTAATATTATTTTATATAGAGAACTACGGACTTTAAACAATATTTCGTGAAGTTAACATATTTAATTTTTTTTTCTCGAAAACGGTAACTTTTTGCGAAAAACTTCTCAGACATTTATTTTAGACTTAAAAATGGCCTATCGATTAAAAATGTTTCCGACGCCAAGAATGTTCACCGGTTAGAAGTTATGATTTTTTTCCCGAAAAATTTTGGTTTTTCCCCCCTACACTTTTAGTTAAAGTTTTAATCTTATAGGTTTTTAATTAAAAGTTGTTGGTATTCATGTATACTATGGGATAAAATTAGAACGGTTCGAATATCTTTCATGGAACGTGAAATTTTGAGGAAAAACTGATTTCATAAAAAGTGAGGCCCTACCGTCCCCTTAGGCCGGATTCCATCCGTTCACGAACTTAAACTAAGTTCACACCCAAGCAATTTTTGACCGCAGTTTGAAAGCGATCGGGGCAAAAATGCGACCGTGAGAGTGCCGCAAATTTTGGGAAGTGGAACCATACATACATATATATATATATATAAACTTTTTGACCAGTGGTCATTTCGGACTCAGGGGGTCATAACTAGACCTCCTATGAAGAAATTTTTTTTAAATTCGACAGTAGTCAAGAAACCAATAGGTAGATCGATTTCATCGAAATCTACCTAAAAAGGGCAGGTCAAAAGCACTCGATACCGGCAGGCTTGCATGAAAGGTTTAATGACAGTGAAGGATGCTCGTGAAGTATGTAAGGACAGATGCAGATGGCGGGCTGTTGTCTCTGCCTACCCCGGAGGGAAGAGTTACGACAAGTCATTGCTTCGACAGACAACTACTAGACAATACACACCTTCGAATTGCCACTACTTCGACAGACGATTATTCCACAGACAATACTTAGACAAGACACATCTTCGAATGACACTAGTTTGACAGATTATTTTAACATTATCCCAAAATTTGAGAAAACCGTACGACGTTGCCGTTAATTTGAAATGCTTAGATTAATATAATTTTATAAACATTCACTATATTTTACTTGACATTGGCGAAATTGAGGTGATTCTGCAGAAGCCATTAACTAAAAGAAGAAGAAGAATAATGCTCTAAAATGTATTAAAAAATGTGCCCTACCTAATTAAATATGTACCCAATCAATTGAAACATCAATCTGTTGGGGTCACAGTTCTAACCTAACCTAACCCACTTTACTTATTTGTGGAATATAATTTTAAAAATCTGTCGAAGTAGTGGTCATTCGAAGATGTATCTTGTACCCATGTATTTTTTTTAATATTTCCAATATACATACAGACACAAAAAAATTATAATTTTATGCTAGTAAAGATGTCAAAGTTTGTGAAGATGTTTGTATGTTTGGCTGTTCAAATATTTGGATGTTTGTTACTCAATCACGCGCCAACGGCTAAACGGATCTGGCTGTAATTTGGTACAGGGATAGATTAATCTAGAATAACAAAAAGGCTATTTTTACCCTGGAATAGATTCCCACGGGTTGCGGGACTTGATCAGAATTCCACGCGAGCCAGCCAACAGCTAGTTTGTCTATAAATCTAAACTAGTTGAAAAAGCAACGTTTAGTGAAGTACGAAATAGCCGGTGAAACTAGTTTTAAGTCTTGAAGTGTAAACGTGTATTTTATAGAGACCGCACCGAAGTGCCGTTTTCATGAAATGCGAAATTGATATGGCGGTTGGAGACGCGAAAAGAATTAATTTCGATTCGTAGTCACTTTATGTAGCTTTAAATGCAACGGCGATTCGTAATCTTATGAAGAGAGTCACTTGCGGAAGGAGATTAATGAAGGTATGTTTTTTTTTAAAGAATATTAGTAACCGAAATTACTAATATTCCCCCTAACCCCTCCAGTTAAGCTAAATTGGTTGTGTTAGGAGTGGATTCAATTCAGTAGTGTAATGGCCAGGACTCGAACCCGGGACCTCTCGATCGTAGGGTCGACTCCTTAACCACTAAGCTACCAACGCTTTTAATGTCAATAGATGATGACGAAATGATGGTGGTGATTAGGTATGTTCCACTGCATGCAATTGAAATCCCCCCCCCCCCCGCAGGCCAGCGGGGGTGGTTATGTCGTGTATCGACTAAAACCGTACGGTGTCCTCCCCAAGTGTCCGTTGCCGGGCACCCCGGGTAAGCCCTCGAAAGAATAACCCCAGGGTTGCCGGCGGATTTTGGCCGCCACCGCGGCCTCGCCTGGTGGGGTCGGGTTTTATCCCGCTTCGGTGAGTTGGCAGGCGTGTGTAGGGCCACACGACACGCCTCCGCCACGGCCTGCTTCTGTAAGGACGGCGAGTCGGCCAACTGCCGTCCTCAGGCCCCGATCATGGAAGTCGGTAGTCCCGAGCATAGATGAGTCTGCGGCGTCCTCGCCGCAGACTGCGAAACTCGAGGGGCAGGGTTCTCTCCCGCTCCCTCTCCACCGTCTCTTTCGCGCGCAATACCTGCTCGCAGAAAGACTCGGCGGCGTGCCACTTACTCCCGTTAGAGACCACGGCCCTCACCATGGTCTCCAACGAGAGAACGTCCATGCCAAGGACCGCAACGAGATCCCGGTGTTGACTCGCCCACGCAGGGCACGCCACCAACGTGTGGAGCACCGTGTCTTCGCCAGGATCCTCGCAGTGCTGGCACTGCGTCCTTGTCTCCCGGTGGATGCGCCATAGATATTTACCGAAACACCCGTGTCCTGTAAATATTTGGCACATCCGGTAGGAGAGGTCCCCATGGTCAAGTTTCAGTTTCGTTGGGGGGGTATCCGAAGGGATTTCCGCACGATAAAAAAAAAAAAAAAAAAAAAAAAAAAAAAAAGGTAAATATTGTTTTGTAATGCACATTTTTTCAGAAAAAACTAAGACGTTAAGCAGTATTGTAAGAATTTTTACGATCATGGAAACATCCCTATTCCTAAAAAATATAATCCCATCTCCGTATTCAGTCTAACGAAAATAACAAGGCATTAATCCAGACGTTTAAAGAATGCTACAAATCCGAATTATCCTTAAATGGAACGGTTTATCCTTCATCTTGATTTATATGTTGCTAAAAGCTGTTCCAAAATATATAGCTGTTGCAGAATTTAATTCTTTAGCAACTACTAACTAACTGCTAACATTTTTAATTGAAAAATGTTGGCAACATTATGTTGCTTACTGCTTTTAAACTGTCTTATTACATTTCGCGTAAAGCGTTCTACTGCAACGTCGGATGTCGCCTGTTCGATTGCCACTTAGTGTAAATATTTGTATGCAGAAATATGTCTATTTGCATTAGACTGAGTGTTTTTATATACCCATAAATATGTATGTATTAAAAAAAGTATAAGTATGTTTATCCACATTTTAGAACCCAAATAAAAGCTAGTGATGCTATGCTTACTTTGGAGTCCCGAGAAATCAGGGCTCAGCGGTCCCAGCTCCGCCAGTAACTCATGGAAACATGGAGAGTGCGACTTGAAAAACCAAGGTGGGGAGAATAGACCATCGCGGCGGTGAGGCCGCTCATGGAGGAGTGGTTGGAGAGGCACCATGGTGACCTCACCTACCGGATATCCCAGATAATTACTGGACACGGGTGCTTCGGTAAGTATCTGTGGGGCATCCACCGGGAGACAACGCTGCAGTGCCAGCACTGCGAGGATCCTGGCGAAGACACGGCGCTTCACACGATGGTGGAGTGCCGCCGGAGTCAACGCCGGGATCTCGTTGCGGTCCTGGGCGTGGACGTTCTCTCGCTGGAGACTATGGTAAGAGCCGTGGTCTCCGACGGGAGCAAGTGGCACGTCGACACCTCTTTCTGCGAGAAGGTAATGCGCGCGAAAGAGGCGGCGGCGAGGGAACGGGAAAGAACCCTGCCCCCAGAGTTCCGCAGTCTGCAGCACGGACACCGCAGACTTGTCTATGCCCGGGAATACCGACCTCCATGATCGGGGCCACAGGACGGCAGTTGGCTGTCCTTACAGAAGCAGGCCAAGATGGAGGCGTGTCGTATGTGTCCTACACATATCTGTAAACTCACCGTCGCGGACTAAAACCCGACCCCATAGGAGAGGCCGCGATGGCGGCCAAAGTCCGCCGGTAACCCTGGGGTTATCCTTTCGAGGGCTTATCCGGGGTGCCCGACCTTGGCACCGATGGGGTGAAGCCCGTGGGGGTTACCATAGGTTAAAAAAATACTTACTTTGGATCTAGATAGCGTTGTGTAGAATAAATATCCCAGAATATATGTATACCTACAAGTAATAGAATTACTAGGAACTTTGAAAATTATTTCTGAAAAAAATACGATGGGTAGCACTCCGGGAGTGCCGGCAGAAGTGAAAACTGAATACTGAATATTAACGTTGTGCATTTTTGATATTTTGGAATGGTTAGGGAATAATTTTGCAGGAATTGCTTTAATTATCAGTATAAAATTACTATCATTTATGTGGTAACATACAATATTACACAATAAATATACACAAACAGGACAATTTATATTACATTAAACATTTAACACTTCAGAACTATTACAATTATTTTACATTAAAAAGTTTATCTCTCAGAAAAATCACCATAATTATTACCAGAACTATCATCGCCAATATATTTATAAAGAACTCACTCATTTTCATTCGCTATTTCTTCGTCACTTTTTTAGGGTTCCGTTGCCAAATGGCAAAAAACGGAACCCTTATAGATTCGTCATGTCTGTCTGTCTTTCCGTCCGTATGTCACAGCCACTGCTGTTGAAACTTGGTAAGTAGATGTATTCTGTGAACCGCATTAAGATTTTCACACAAAAATAGAAAAAAAACATTAAATTTTGGGGGCTCCCTACTTAGAACTGAAACTCGACTTTTTTTTTCATCAACCCCATACGTGTTTGGTATCAATAGATAGATAGGTCTTCAAAAATGATGTTGAGGTTTCTAATATCATTTTTTTCTAAACCGAACAGTTTGCGCGGGAGACACTCCCAAAGTGGTAAAATGTGTCCCCCCCACCCCCCCCCTAAAACTTCTAAAATAAGAGAATGATAAATCTAAAAAAAATATATGATGTACATTACCATGTAAACTTCCAACGATAATTGGTTTGAACGAGATCAAGTAAGTAGTTTTTTTTAATACGTCATAAATCGTAAACCGCAATTTACCCTTCATTCAATCAACTCAAATATAAAATTTAAAAAAGCATTATTATGTTACTTGCTGCTACGGAACCTTTCATGGGCGAGTCCGACTCGCACTTGGCCGCATTTTCATTAATAGATGCACTTTGTTTAATTACCATTTTATATAAATAGAGTTATGGCACAAAATAGAATAAATATTACAAAAAGTTATATGATGACAAAAAGTGTTTCTTGGGCCTCGATCGGAATCGCTCTCAGTCTTGACGAAGTCAACGACCACTCATTAGACAAACGCGCCACTAAGGTTGTTAAGTAGTGTGAAATTAACGCTTCTATATTTGTCTGCAAACGTCTTACGAATGCTCGAATCTTTGTTGTCTTACGATCAAGTCACGTGTTTACTGAGTTAACCTTTTTACCCATTACACAAAAGTGCACAACGCCGCTAAAGAAGGTTTCAATTCAAAAATTGTATGAACCAAACTGTCTTAGTTTCGTTTCGTACAAAAAGGTAAAAAAGAAAAAATATAAAACTTACCGAGAAGGAAATCCTTAGAAATATAATTGAACAAGGAGAAAATTTAATGAAAACTTTATACAATGAATTAATTAATATGAATCTTTTTTCAAAATATGAACCGAAGCCATCAAAGTATTCTTCATATTCAAAGTTGGTATTATGGAAGCCGCCTTGAGTTATTTTATTAAAATTTAGCTTAGCCTGGGTCCATAAAAGTGGCACTTCGTAGGCCTCTCGGACCCCAGTACTCTCACGCAAATTTACATTTATATTGCTAAGGTATCTTATGTTTAAGCTTGTTAAAACTTGAGTACGGGTAGGTTCAGATATTTTCTTGGCCATTTTCGGCATATCCTGTTATTTATGGGGAAACATGACCCAGTTTTATTTTGTTACTAGTTAACTATAATATCATCATCATCATCATATCAGCCGTAGGAAGTCCTCTGCTGAACATAGGCCTTCCCCATTGACTTCCATTTTGACCGGTCTGTAGCGGCCTGCATCATATACAGGGTGTACAATCCAAATGGGTCAGTATGGAGAAGTCGGAAACTATGAGAGATAGCGAGATCTGTTCTTAGAAACCATGACGTCGGTTTTAGATTTAATAATAATTACATTCAAACTTTTTTATTAACTCTCATACATAACCGGGAATCGAACCTGGTCAATATTTTTGTAACCGCGTTAAGTAAAAAGGACCCAATTTGGCTATGAAATCTTGTGTAAACACAACTGACAGTAAATTAGACTAAAATGCCCACAGTTTTATTAATTTGCAAAAAGTCGTGAATAATATGAATCGATCATCAATTATCTGAAGAGACCACTTATGCATGTCTTATCTGCATCGGTATTATGCATTACAAATAGCGTTTATTTAAAATTAGAACGCATTTGTTCAGCGGGTGTACCAATTCAATTAAAATTTGAAAATGGAATACTGTTTTTGGACTTAACTTCAAATGAAACACGGCTTTTCATAACCTCCTCGTGTTGATTTTTGATAACTTTCACATTATTATTGTGTTATGTGTTGTGTACTGTTTATAAAATGCGTTTAACGAATGAAGAACAGTTAGATCTATTGGAAGCCTATTTTAAAAGTGGTAAAAATTGCACACGAGCTTTAGATTGGTACCGAAACAGGCATCCGTAACGTGATGTACCCACGCGAAAAATATTTAAAAAGCTTATTTACAATTTGAGGACATGTGGTAGTTTCAGAAGGAAAAAGCAGAAGAAACCACGAAAATGTGATATTAATATTGATATCACTATTTTGACTTACTTCGAGGGAACTCCTGACGCTTCTATTCGTGACGCTGTACGCGATATCCCAGACGTTTCTCACGGTACAATCCAAAACGTTTTGAAAAAATACGTAGTACAAGTGTTACCGTAATGCACATTTGGCTCAGGCCTTGCACCAAGGTGACAACAGCTCGAATATTGTAACTGGTTAAAGGAGAAAATAAATTCAGATCGACACTTTTTAGAGTTTATAATTTTTTCGGACGAAAAGTCAGTTTCCAAATATTGGTATGTACAATCGCAAAAACCATCATTTTTGGTCACGACATAACCCCTTGCGGATCCACGAAAGGCGACGCTAAATAAGATTTTCATTTAACTGTTGGGTTGGGCTTGTACATAACAGAGTCATGATGTTTAAAATTTATGACGGGCGATTAGATAGATTTAAATACATCGAAATTTTAGAAGACGTTGTTGAAATCATACAAGGAATGTCACAGGATTTCATAGAAAATATGTATTTTCAACAAGATGGAGCCCCCACAATAGTCTAATTGCCACAGACTTTCTCAATGATCATTTTCAACATAACTGGATTGGTACAAACGGCCCTGTGAAATGGCCCGCAAGATCGCTGGACATCACGCCACTTGACTATTTCTTATTAGGTTATGTCAAAGATGAAATCTACAAATCAAATTACGACACTGTAGAAGATTTAACTACAGCCTTAGAAAACATTTTAACACATATGCACCCCATAAAAATACGAAATGCAATCTTGCGATCGTTACCCAAAAGAATTAATCTTTGCATTCAACAGAATGGCTACCATTTTGAACATTTACTGAAATAAAATAATTATCTTATTGGTGGGTTTTTCTTTCAATTATTTAAACAAGATTCCATTAGTGTTGTGCTTCTTGCGACTTGCAGAATTTATACACATTGATTTTGACCAGGTTCCATTCCCGGTTATGTATGAGAGTTAATAAAAAAGTTTGAATGTAATTATTATTAAATCTAAAATCGACGTCATGGTTCCTAAGAACAGATCTCGCTATCTCTCATAGTTTCCGACTTCTCCATACTGACCTATTGGGATTGGACACCCTGTATAAATTAAAAAATTAAAAAACTCCCGACTCATATTGCAGATATTGGGTATTTTCCCCACTTTTACACTCAGAGTTTTTTCACGGCTCAACCGATTTTCATTAAACATATTATTATTTTGTAATGTGCACGTGATGCACTTTCATTTGATACCCCACTCGATTATATTTGCAGACATTCGGTTATTCTTCCCCAATTTCACCCCCCATAACTTTTAAATGACTTTACCGATTTTCATCAAACATATCTAAAAACACTCGCTCGTAACTCACCTTTCACACAAAAAAGACTAAATTGAAATCGCTTCATCCGTTCGCCAGCTACCGAGCCACAGACAGACAGACACGTCAAACTTATAACACCCCTCGTCTTGCGTCGAGGGTTAAAAAAAACCGGCCAAGTGCGAGTCGGACTCGCCCATTAAGGGTTCCGTAGCACAAGTAACACAATAATGTTTTATTTTTAATTTTTATATTTGAGTTGATTGAATGAAAGGTAAATTGCGGTTTACGATTTATGACGTATTAAAAAAAACTACTTAGGTACTAGATCCCGCTCAAATCAATTTTCGTTGCCGGTTTACATGGTAATGCACATCATATATATTTTTTACCTTTATCATTCTCTTATTTTAGAAGTTACAGGGGGGGGGGGGGACACATTTTACCACTTTGGAAGTGTCTCTCGCGCAACCTATTCAGTTTAGAAAAAAATGACATTAGAAATCTCAATATCATTTTTGAAGACCTATCCATAGATACCACACACGTATGGGTTGGATGAAAAATAAATTTTTGAATTTCAGTTCTAAGTATGGGGACCCCCAAAATTAATTGTTTTTTTTTCTATTTTTGTATTAAAATCTGAATGCGGTTCACAGAATACATCTATTCACCAAGTTTTACCCACATAATTCTTATAGTTTCGGAAAAAAGTGGCTGTGACATACGGACGGACTGACAGACAGACATGACGAATCTATAAGGGTTCCGTTTTTGCCATTTGTCAACGGAACCCTAAAAATGATATGTAAATATTTCACTGTTCATCAACTTTTATCGTTGACTGTACATAATAGGTGGTTAAGTAAAAAAAACATTAGCATCGCACTTACTCCACGAAATATAAATGAACGCTGCTGAATTATTCATGATTACAAATGAAACAAAAACCTAAGATACAGTCCCCTAGCTACGATGCGCGCACAAAAATTCAATCCGATTGTAACATCCTTGATGGCATATAAACACGAAGGCTCATGCATGTCAATATTTTCTATTTTTGTATGGTAATAAGGGAAACAATCTACTCATACCATCACCTAGAACGAACGAACCTTTTAATTCTATCAGACCGAGCCTTACAGTAATGTCATCCCAAATACGTTTTTTTTTATTTTATTTTTTATTGTGCGGAAATCCCTTCTGATGCCCCCCCGCCGGCCAGCGGGGGCGGTTATGTCGGGCTTGTACCGACTAAAACCGCACGCCGTCCTGGGTCTACAGACGCCGGGGAGTAAGGTTACTCATAGAGCATATCCCTCGCACCCCGACTGACCCTGGGCCACTCGCAGTGTCCCCTCTGATAACAGCAGAGGGGTACCTGGAGCGACCACCCCTCCCCCGCGGGCCTTGCAGTCCCGCCATGCCCCGACCCCCTCGTGCAATGGGGTCAGCTGGCCCTGAAAAGGGCCGGTTGTTCAGACTCTTGGCCGTTGACGTTGACGCCAGCTACTCCAGAGGAGCAATCAATGATGCGTCATTGCCCACGTTGCCCAGGGTGCACCAAACTTGGAGGTGATCCAACCACACGCACCCCTGTCATCCCAAATACCTAATACTGAAAACAATATACCTACTTATGCTAATAAAATACTTTTAACAAATTCTATCACGATTCAACTCCAACAATTTAACAATGTTCAGGATACGACTTACTTTACCTGTTTTTTAAAGTTCGCGTCCCTAAGGCAAAGCGTAAAATTCTTATGCAGCGAAATTTTGGTAGCATGAACGTTGAGAGCCTTCGTCAGGATGCTGGCAACATTGATTGGACTTCACTTGTCACTTCTGAGTCAGTTGACGAACAAGTTCAAATATTTACGTCAAACATTATTTCATAGCCGCGGTAGCCTAGTGGTATGGGTAATGGACTGCTGAGACGAGGTCTCGGGTTCGATCCCAGGTTTTACCATGGCACACACCAATGACTTTTCGATGCTTTTCGAAGTTATGTGTGTATTTATCGCAGGTTTATAAGTGCCCGGTTAATGGCAATAGGCTCGCCACCTATTACATTGGGACCTAAACATAAACTGGCGAAATGTGGGTGCTAGCACCTCTGCCTACCCCTTCGGGGATATTGGCGTGAGTTTATGTTGTGAGTTTATGTTATTATTTCATTGTATGCCAGGCATGCGCCCATACGGATAGTTAGAATTAAACATCCACCATCGCCATGGCTTACGGCGGATATCAAACGTCTTATAGCAAAAAAAGCTTCTGCTAAATTTAAATATAAAATCAAGCCTAATGAAGCTAACTACCTGAAATATGTGACAATACGAAACCATTGCAACAAGGTGTGTAGGAACGTACAACGCCAGCACATTCATAGTACCATTCAGGATGGAGATCCAGCAAAGGTCTGGAAATTTCTAAAAACATTGCATGGGCGTTGGTAAATCACGTGAAGACACCATTCCAAGAAATTTTAATATTGATTTACTAAATCAACATTTCGGTGCCTCGTCCGACTTTAATGGGACCATGAAAGCACAGACTTTGGCTTTTCTTTCATCTCTTCCAACGCCCAGCTACTCACCTTGCATCTTTAATCTTTGCACTGCTTGTGATGTTAAGAAGAGCATAATGGCGATCACTTCAAATGCAATTGGAGATGACAATATCAGCCGTAAGATGATCCTTCCCATCCTTGATGAAGTCCTTCCGTAATAAATAAATACTTTGAGATAACTTACACTAGACTTAATAACTATAAAACATCTACCATTTTTATTCTCCTCGTGACCATGGCGGCTAAAAAGCAAGCGAAACGTCGATCACCAAATAAATCGCGATAGAATCCATTAAGAAATAGTTTTGTTTCAATGTGTGACATTTACGTAAACTTTGGACAATAACCAAGAAGGTTAAAGATTATGTAAGATTCTTGACCAAGACGGTTTTTTTTTGACGTGCGAAAATCCCTTCGGATACCCCCCCCCCCCGCGACGGCCAGCGGGGGTGGTTATGTCGTGTATCGACTAAAACCGCATGGTGTCCTCCCCAAGTGTCCGTTGCCGGGCACCCCGGGTAAGGAAAACACCAGGGTGACCAAGACGGTTAATGTAAGCTTCTTACTTTTGACAAAAATAATGAGGAGCGTTGAATTAATATATTACAAACTCTTTGGTGTCTCATCTCTAAAATGCTAGTACTTGTGTTCCTAATTTGAAAAGTAGATACCTACTGGCCATTCTTTGAAGACAAATTTAAATAAGATTTGGCACTACTTAAGCTTCTTGAGATTAGATATTTTTTAATGGAGTACTTAGTATTAAGTATATGTGAGCCCAGAAGAATAGCTGGCAAAATGTGAATTCAATACACCTCTGCCTTACCACTTTGGAGATATTCAGGCGAGAGTACTTACATGAACGGTCAAAATAACCCTAGCTATAAGCAATTTAAAATTTCAACAAATTCCGGCAGCTTCAGTTAAAAGTTTCACGTCATCATTAGTAGGTCCGCGGTGACCAACCGCTGTAACTAAGAAGGAAAACTTAAAAAATGGAACAAAGATGGACTTCGGCCACTCCGAAACTTGCGAATCATTTTTACTAACCCAAAAGGAAGTCTTACTAATGAGACTGTGGATTGGTTTAGACGGCCATGAGTCGGTCGAATTTTGTTTCTTACCTTTCCTGCTATATATTTTATCATTAGTTACATAATTTGCCAGGAATGGACATTTGAAGAACAGGCCAAAAGGATTTAGAAAACATATTACCCGTCTTAGCCCGCTTTTGTTCAGCATCCTATTAAACGTTTTGTCTGACAGCATGAGAAACAATAATATGATCAGCCTCTATATTGCTCACGTGTACCATGGTCTCACTACCATGAACGGTCAAGACCGTGTGAAGTCACCTGACATCGACATATACAACGATTCCAATAATAGATTTATAAATAAAATATTTAGTACCTTTCGAGCCTCCATTAATAACAATATAGTCACCACCAAATTAAAGTAGATAGTATACCTACTCAGTAAAATAAATAAATAGTGGTAGGTATGTAATTCATTTTACTTATTTCTGCTAAACTCAGTCTGTATGAAATGTAATTTTGTCTAGTTAATTCACTGTGCTAATATAGGTTTTATTTTCTTCAATGTTATAATATTACGCATGCTGTTTATCCGTAATTGGCAAATGTATCAGCCACATTACTCGCTAAACATAACTATCTTATATATCAATTTGTAATGCATTTGCTGTGGATAAACCTATTAAATAAATAAATATAGGAGGAAAAGCCGGAAGGCGGACCCCGGACTTCGTGGTGCGAGGCCCGGATGCGACCGGGATTAGTGTTAAAAAAATGATGCTGACAAATAACATCATGTAATGTAATTGCATAACCTTTTGTAGGTTGGTATAATTTTTATTTTTAGGGTACCGTACCTTTTTTTTTTTTTCGTGCGGAAATCCCTTCGGATACCGTTTTTCTCAGGAACGCGTGGAGGTATCAAACTAAAATTTATATCTAATACTCTGGTCTACTGTCCCTTGGAGCTGTGAAAAAATCAAACTTCTAAGCCAAAGCAATCAAAAGATACAGCCGTTTATGCCGCAAATTTTCTAAACTCGCACGGGAATCAAAACCTACAGGGTACTTACTTCCCGTGAACTTAGAATCTTGAAATTTGGTACGAAGTAACGTCTTAAAGTACACATAAAGGAAAAATTGCGAAAACCGTAAATTTTTAGTTACATCATATAATACAAAATATTTTTGAAAATTTAAAAGTTACTAGGTACTACCATAACTATGACTCGATTGTCGTGATAGGTGAACTTTTACTTATATACCTTAAGGTTTGTTTGGAACCCTCGGTGAGCGAGTCCGACTCGCACTTGGCCGGTTTTTTCTAAATCAACCATAACTTGAATAAAACTATAGGATAATTTTCTTTGGTTCGGCCAGTAGAACTCCTTGATCGGACCACGGGCAATAAGCTCAATAATACTTTTTATTTTCACCACACAGATTGGTCTTTTAGAATTTATTCCATCTAATGAAATAAAAATTACCCTCTATCGAACCTCCGTTTGGGCGGAACGTCTGGCCGCCCGCAACGTTGCTGTTCTACACAGCCCGTTGAAAATGATGAGGCATGTCTCCTAGCCGGCACCCCTCCATGGTACCTGGAAGCGAGGGCCCTTGCATCGTTGTACCAATGGCGCAAGGAGATGCTGGGGCGGAGCCCCTGGAGCCCTCAGCAATCAGGGCTCGGCGGTCCCAGCTCCGCCAGGAACTCATGGAGACATCGAAGGTGCGACTTGAGCAACCAAGATGGTGAGAATCGGTGTGTTTGGGTAGTTGGCTTGGTTTTGAGTGGTTGGAGAGGCACCACAGTGACCTTTAATACCGGATGTCCCGGATGGTTACCGGACACGGGTCGAAGCACCCGTAAGTATCTGTGGCGCATCCACCGGGAGACAACGCCAGTGCCAGCACTGCCAGGATCCCGGCGAAGACACGGCACTCCACACATTGGTGGAGTGCCCAACGTGGGCGAGTCAACGCCGGGATCTCGTTGCGGTCCTTGGCGTGGACGTTCTCTCGCTGGAGACAATTGTGAGAGCCGTGGTCTCCGATGGGAACAAGTGGCACTCCACCGCCCTTTTCTGCGAGCAGGTAATGAGCTCGAAAGAGGTGGCGGAGAGGGAGCTGGAAGAATCTCTATCGAACACCAGAAACTACTAAGTTAAATACTATATAGCTATAGTAGGTACTAAAACTGTTTTTTAGAAACACAGCTAAAACACCATTTGTCGGATATCCTCACCCTAATTCAAGCTGTACGTACGTTTTCTGTTCAGGCTAATCGGTTCCGCACGCTAGCTACCCGCATCGCAGCGGATTGCTAGCGGATTTCCGTACTCGGTGTATTTTTCTAATGTTAATTTATAGAACAGGGTGCTTTTATAAATCCAATTCAATTATTTATTCGTTTGAAACATTTATACCTTCCAAACAGCAAAGCCTAGGACTGTACATTTTAAGTGTTGCGGTTAGCCCTCTTGACCATACAGGGGATACACCGAGAGTAGTGCACTAGTAAACTATTATTTTGGTAAATAGGTATTATCTATCTAAAAAAAAAAAAAGTATTATCTATACTTTTATAAAATTGTAAATTAGTTCTGTCTGTAGGTACTTACATTGGAGATATTTAAAATAACTCGGGTTATGTTAAATGAACGAAGCTGAACACAACAATATTTTTTTGAAATTCTTTTCTGTTTGTTACGCAAAACTTCTGAACGGACTTTGATGCGGTTTTTTCTATTAGAAAGGTCTTGGTCAGACTTAAAACCTTGGTTAAATACGAGCTGAGATATGCAAAAAAGCGATCACCGACCTCCTAGCGGGCGGAGCCGCAGGCATCAGCTAGTTGTAGTATGGTGCTATTAGTGTACCCACTTATTTTATTAATTAGACGATATTTGCAATAATTTAGACTGTGCAAGCTTGTAATTATGTATCAAGAACGTAGAAGTAACAAGTAAATTAAAATTCGCAGGGACAATTTTCAAAATTTAAATCGGTATATACAAGCGTTATGTAGGAAAAAGTTTAGTAGGTATAATAATTCTTTGCACGAATAAATGTACGGAAACATACCGTTGATGATAAGTTTATAATAGCGTCATCTCTGATTATTACTGTGAACTCGGAAACATACCGTTGATGATAAGTTTATAATAGCGTCATCTCTGATTATTACTGTGAACTCGGAAACATACCGTTGATGATAAGTTTATAATAGCGTCATCTATGATTATTACTGTGAACTGCGACACATGCATTGACAGATAACAAAAAAAATTGGTACATATGATTTTGTCTTTTTCGTATTTAGAAAATTATTATCATTCTTATGCCAAAAATGATTGTATAAGGTTTTTTTAACTACTTTATAAACCATTATGTCATTTATATTATTTCTGTGAATTACTGAACGTTCTTATTACTTAAGTGTGGAATGGAATACGAATTTTCACAATGACATCACTGTATGTTTATCACAATGTGTTAAACACAGATGATTTCACTGATGAATATAAACGCGTTTAATTCAACGTAAATTACGCTAGGACATTTTTCTTTTAATGGATTTCATTGAATAAGATGTGTAAACTCAATTTAATTTTAGTAACATAAATTTTGCATTTCCTAAATAGCATTAATAGTCATTAGAAGAATGTTTATTTATTTTTATTAGAATTGATGACAAACCATATAATTATCGATTGTTAATGTGGTATCCTTCTGTAGCATTGATAAGCAATGGCTATAATAAACTTTTTTTTACAAAATATTGATAAGCTTTATGTGACATCACATCCACATTTTACACATTGTTATTCTAAGTATAGCTTTTAGTCTTCACTTAGCCTAAGGTGTTTAGACCTATACTTACTTATGACTATCATCATCATATGAGCACCAATCCTGGTTGCATCCGAAGCTTACCTTGTAGAACCTGACATCCATTCTCCTACTCTTTGAAATTGGTTTATGGGTGCTACTGCCATCTGACCCTAAGAAAGCTTGTGCTGTTAATCAGGAGGTGTTGGCTTGCAGGACCTCATGCTTCACATTCATAGTCCCTGTATGACTCAGTCTATGTATGTACTTTATGACACCATGCTATTTTAAAGACAATTAAGAATTGTCTGACATTTAACCATGTGAAAATTACTTTGTATTTCAGTTTTTGTTTTGACTATATTTTACTGGACTTAAGATTCTGTTTTATCACACTGATATAGTTATATGCAAGTTATCAGTGACTTTGTATATTTAAAATAGTACAGTTTGTTGAAATAATTTTCACCTTATCTTCACTTATAATTTTGATAAGCACTAAGTTAATGTGATAAGAGAACACAAATACTTCATAATGAAAGTGTTATGAATCATACAACATTGAAGAAATACATATATTTATTATATCTTAAAGAATACAAAACAATTAAAAATATGATATTACATACATTTGCATATAACATACACTATTTTGCTTAAGACCAAATGAACAACCAGTTAAGATGCATACAAAAGCGAGATGTTGGTCCCAACTGCTATAAAATTAGTAAACTTTGAAAATGCATAAGACATACTGATACCATAATATACACTAAATATTATTTAGTATCCACTATTTCATAAGTGCAAACTAACATTAAGTATTACAAACTAATTAATTTGTGCTAAGTTATATATTCTGCGGTTTAATGTGAAATAATTTCTTAAAGTTATACTTATTTAGAGTGCTTGCAGAAACTGGTATCAGGTTATATAACTTATAATATATTATAGATTAATTTTGTAACATTGATTAAACAGCAAATTCTTCTTTAATAGGCAACGAGTTGGTCAATTTAGATAACCAGTTAAATATCAGTTCTTTCTATTGATACAGCTATTATATAGGCTTTTGCAAAATTACAATATTCTTTATTAATACTAATTATCACATAGTGATTTCTGTACAATTAGTTGGTCACTTTATAAATACAATTATCAATTATACAAAGTTACAAAAATTTTGCAAAAGCAACCTTCAATACCTCTAAAATTTCCATTATTCCTTTGAGAAGAACAATATGTAGATAAGTCTTATGGGTGAATTTAATTCACTTCTTAGAAGTAAAATTTTATTAGTTACACTTCTTTATAATATTTGTAGAAAAATATTCAATGTTTACCATGGTTATACCCTATAGAAGTTGTGTGCTAGGTAAATAGTTTCAAATCTACGAATTTAATGATTCGGTTGTAATATGGTGTATAAAAACTTGACAGTATGGTATAAATAAGTAGGAATCCATATAAAAAAGGTTTTAGTGTTAATGTTTTATGCGTAAGATAATTATCCACCAGAGTTAGATGCAGGAGCTTCAGTTTGTGGTGGAGGTAATGGTGGATTGGCAGTATCTCCAGAGCCACTAGTTGCCCACACAATAATTATAATAAGAAGGGTTGCCCCAATAGCACCAATAATCAACATCATCTTTAAATTTTGCCACCAATACTTTCTTTTCAGTTTTCCAGCCTGCTGCTCAAACTGTGCAGCCCCATAATGCAATGCATCAGCACGATTGTCTAGCTCTGACAATTTTTGGTCCCTCTCTAAAACTTTCTCGACATTAACGCGCATAATCCCAACAACTTCATCAACTTTGGCTTGTGTTTGTGCCAAACGCATGTCGCTTACTCTGGGGGCAGATCTTCCGCCTTGATCTTCCATTATGATTCACGATTTTTTGTATTTATTCACAATTAAATAGTTTTCAATCAAATCCGGTGAAATATTGTAGAATATACACTGTTTCACGTAAAAAATATGGAGTGGAGTGTTCTAGCGATCAAGCGCACGCTAGAACACTCCACGGAGGCGCGAGATTGACTTTGACGTTTATATGACAACATTATTGGATCATTATTGGATAGTCAGGGGCAACCATAGATATAGGAAGAATAGAAGATAGGCCCTAAGTTCATAGATATAGGTATTATATATCTATGGTGGCAACAGAATAGTAAAAACGCGACTACATCAAAACAAAAACATCAAACAGGGTGACGTTGTATTAGTCGTAGACAACAACCTGCCACCAGGACGCTGGGTACTGGGACATGTCCTAGAGGTTCACAGTGTGTCTGACGGCCTCGTACGAGTTACAACCCTAAAGACACAATCTGGAACTATCAAACGTCCCATAGTGAAACTCTCACCTCTTCCAATTATGGAACCTGGAACGACAGCTATCAAGCCCGAAACAACAAGCCCTCAACGAGATCAGCATGCGAGAAACCAGAAAACTAGCAAAAAATGCTTCTGGTCATCATAGGTTCTCCCCCTCCAGGAAGTGTGACCATTTCACCACCTGGTAGCAGCACACCGATCGTAGATATAATATATATATATATATATATATATATAGCTATAAAGTTTATAGCTTCTCCTAATATGTAACAAGGGATTCTGTTAATTTAAGGTGGGGGATTGTTATATATGTTTAATATGTAGGTATCGCGGTTGCGCCCCGGTCTACCTGTTTCTTTTGAAATAAATCAGTGTCATTAACTAGCGTGTTTGACTGTCGTCCCTATCCCGCGTATCTAACAGATACCTAACGATATAAAATAAAAAATACAAAATTAAATAATTCTAACTTAGTCGTATTTACTATTCTATTTTGTGCACTGTAAAATTTTATCGTTGTCAAGAGAGTATGTTTAACCCGGCGTCATTGCAGCAGAGTTAAAATTACCCTGCAGATTTTGCAATTCAAAATATTACTCAGATCTGATTGCCGCACATAGCCGTGTCTCAGTACCTCCAGGTAAATATTATTAACCTTATCTATCGTGCACCTCATTTCAGGCTTCTAGTACCGGTGCAAGCAGCAACACGTCTGTAAATCTGCGACAGTCATTATGACCCAGCTCAATGATGAAGTTGCTATTTTGTGCCATGAACTCGAAGGACTGAGTGTCATCGAGTCATGGGCATTCTTAAAAAGTCTTCAGAGAATGGTAAAAATGATTTATTACTTCTAATATATAGCGAAAATGAAGACAATAACAGTGTTCGTAACCAAGATAGTGATAGGTACTGGAGAAAGTGACAGTGAAGAAGAAATATTACAAAAATTACGACAGAAATCCTCAAAAGAAAACTTTTTTTTTTATTTTTTTTTTTCGTGCGGAAATCCCTTCGGATACCGCCCCCGCTATCGACATAAAACTTTCCGGAATTCGTCAACACTGCTAGCTTAATATGTCGGAAACGTCAATTTGAATTGACGTATGTGTCATTTCTCTCAGCAATGTTTGTTGTTTACGTTTTACATGAAATATAATCAAACCAATGAAATTATTAAAATGACAGATAAATACAATTATAGATGTGTTAACTGTGGCAAACCTGCTGCAGCTCTTTATAGGATATATAGTCCAACTGTATTAAAGCTCACGAAATGTGTAAGTAAATTATTTTATATCACTCGTCTGTTCTGCTTTACTTACCGATAATTCATGTTTCAATCTGATAATGAAAAAGGATTGCTAAAGTACTCGTAGTGAACACACATTATGAATGATTATTAATACAATAAAAGCATTTAGTACCTATTTAAAAACATAATAAAGGAACCTTATTTATACTAGGTAACCAATAATTTTAAAGCCACTTAATATTTGATTATTACTAGGATTATGTAGAAGATATCTAGAAGTATGTAGGTTCGTACATTAACTGGCTTAAAGTGTGTGTGTGAGTGTAGTGTTTCATGCAGTAGTCTGTGATATTTGCTATGGAGTGGGCAATATCTTTAAATAATTTAACTAAAACCCTAAGTGATACTACTTAGATTAGGTTATTACACTAATTCCAATGTTTTGGTTGCTTTGCAGCAGCCATGGTCACAGAGAAACTAAAGCCAATGAAATGTCAGAGCACAACCCCAACTTCCTATACAGTACATTATCGCTAATAACGTACTGTATAGGTAGTTGGGGTTGTGCTCTAAAGTCCTTCATCATACAGTTAGAAAGGGCCCAGCGCTCGGTACTGAGAGTAATGTATAAAAGACCCTTTAGATATCCCACTACACAACTCTACAGAGAAAGTCAGGTTCTTAATGTGCGCCAATTGTTTATACTACGAACTTTTCTCAAAGCGCATCAAACGGTCATACATTCTGAAACATATGTACACCTACTTAAACGACGAGTTTATAGAGTACCGATACCCAAAGTTAAAACATCCTTTGCAAGCCGGTTCAGTCCACATATAGACTACTACATTTATAATAAGGTAGCCAAATGTTGTGATATTAAAAGAAGCTCATTGAGAGAGGCGAAAGCCGAGGTCATTAAATGGTTAACTTCAATGACATATGAAGCCACCGAAATTCTACTACTGCACTGACTTATATATATATATATATATATATATATATATATATATATATGAATAGTTTATATTGCGCATAATGTATGTACTTACCTTTATATTATTATACTTATCTAAATATATACCTACACAAATATTTATTAAATTGATAAAATACCTAATAACACTATAATTTTGTGAATATACTGCAAATATATAATATACATATACATAGTTACATACCCATATATTTCAATAACATAATACATACACATAAAAAAAAAAAAAAATTGTTACCTTTCCGTTTGTATCCGTTTTTGGATCCATATAGAAGTTTTGCATGAACTTTGTCCTCGTGATTTTGTCACTTTATTGCCCAAAAAGTTTGTAAGTGAGATTACGTCATAATGATAACCGAGCTATGAAACTAGGAACGGTAATCGACACGGTACCCACAGGACAGGCTTGCCTAGTGTGGGGCCAATGGATTATATCCAACATTGTATAATTTCTTTTTGGCAATAAAATATTTTTTTTTTTATTTTTTTTTATTTTAGTATATGTTAAGGACCGTTGTTTATGAAAGACTATGACCTAATAAGGTTCCGAATAGACTGCCACTTCGCGGTCGCCTTCAGTGGACTGGGTGTTGAGGATGTTGAGTCGAAGAATGAAACACTTGGATGGGTGGCTTGTATGACGTCAGTGAGGCATTGGATGTACTTGGCCCAGCACTACCCTTGATGTACTACTTCCTGTTGAGCTTCCTTGTTCCTTGAGAGACTCTTGTTGTCTACTTGTTGCTCCATGTCCAATGTCCAACCAAATGGTCCCTGCATTTATAGTCTTTTGTAGTGCTGGCCCGCGATCCAAATTACCTAACCTCCGCATTTCCATTTATTTATAAATCTCATGTTATACATATTAATCACATAGCATATATGTATATTGGTAGCAATAAGAGTTGCACGACGATAGGTACTTACACCTGTACTGTGCGACGTCGGGCTACTGAATGACGGGCGGATTGACCCCTCAGACTTATATATGGGCCCTGCCTCCCGCGAGCTACTATATAATAAAATGGCACCAGCCGGGGGAGCGCATATTCGCTTCTTACGGCGTGGGAGGCAGTCGCGGGGTGTAATGAAACTTACATACTAGTATACAAAGTCGTATTTCCTATTTATACGAAGTTATGTTAGATTCTGAGTAATGCATTGTCGTAATTATATTTGTAATTATGCTTTTCAGGGAGTGTACTTTCTTTATTAAATTTGGCTCTAACATACTTAATTACTCAGAAAACTAACTCCTAACAGTAGTAAGCTATTTATCTTAGCGTAATATCAAAGTAATTACATAATTACGTTTTTAATTTACGTAAACCTAACATTTTCACAATTCATTTATTATATTCACGCTTACTAATCTTCATGTCACTGGCACATGTGTCTATAGTCGATTTGTGTCGTGCACATTCTCCCGCCGTCGCTGACCCTTGTTCGTCTGCGAGCTCCGTTGGTAGCACGACGATCTTCTTCGTAGGCCTCCTCAGCACGTGTCCGCTGCTGGTGGTGACGTCCACGACTCGTACCTCGCCGTCGGCTCCTGGGAACACCCGGCTGACGCGTCCTCGCGGCCAGGTGTTGCGCGGCAAATTGGAATCGCAGATGATGACGACGGAGCCGACCTTCGGGGCGACGCCGGTGCTGGTGGGCTCCCGCCGGTGTTGCAATAGAGGAAGGTACTCCTTCACCCACCTCCTCCAGAAGATGTCAGCCAGGGCTTGAGCTCGCTTCCATTGTTGGCGAGCAGTCACGTCGTCTGCAGAGAAGTGCCCTGGTGGTGGCACATGGCAGTTGGGCCCGATGAGGATGTGGTTCGGCGTGAGGGCCTCAGGATCGTTAGGATCAACCGAAACATGTGTGAGGGGTCGCGAGTTGACGATATTCTCGACCTCTGCTAATAAGGTTAACAGGATCTCGTCGCTGGGATGCTTTTCTATCATGGTGACACGAAGCACTTCTTTCACTGCTTTCACCATTCGCTCCCATGCCGGGTGCACCAAGGGTGCGGAAGGGGGTATGTACTTCCACACGATGTGTTGACTCGTAGTTTCCTTTTCGAGCGCGTCGAGTGCGGCCTCTGCTAGCTCCTTTTCCGCTGCCTTGAAGCACGTAGCGTTGTCACTCTTTTTCTTCGTGGTATCTTCTATCTCGGCGGGGCGGTGTGCAACGAAAGATTTATACACACGCGGCTCCGACCTTATCCATGCGAGTGCGGTTCGCGAGTCGCTCCAATAGGTCTTCTCTGTTAACTTGCAGTAGTCTTCTTCCAGGGTGGCTTGAGCCAGGCGCGCTGCCAGTAGTGCAGCTTGAAGCTCGAGTCTCGGCATGGAGATGGGCTGCAACGGGGTCGCTCTGTTCTTCGTGGCTGCTAGATTGTAGCAGCGGTTGAGCTGCGTGAGCCATTTGTACCCTCGTTCTTGTAGCTCTGCTGGGAGTGGGTCGTCCCATTCCGTCTTATAGCGCCATGTGTCCTGAAAAATACGTTCACTGGGAATTAATATCGGTGAGATAAAGCCGATCGGATCGAATGAGGCCCTTATCACACTAGAGGCTTCTCGCTTCGTTGGAGGTCGCGTGTATGTTTCCACTTCGCACTGGATTTTCAAGTTGCTCGCGTTAAAGCCGAGATGATCTTCGTTGACGTGCCATGTTAGACCCAATGTTTTTTCTGTCTCTTGGCCGTCGAGTTCCACTGTAGCACTGCTGTCTTGTGGCAGTGATAATTCTTCTATCTCGGTGTCGCCGTCGTGTACCTACCAGTTGAGGCAGCTTGTGCGGCTCGGCGGGGTTGATGACCGGAAAGTGAGGTAGGTACCACGTCCTTCCCTTCTGCGGTGGCATAGGAGCTGGTTCTGCATAGCCTGACTTGAATAGGTTTTCCATTCTTTCTTCATATTTTCGTTTCGAATCTTCATTCCTATCGAGTCCTCGTTCGAGCGTAAGCAGACTTTTCTCAGCTTCCTTGTAGCTTTCTTCTTTCCACGGCAGTCCGGTCTCATATCTTCTATCTGGTAACCGCCGGCCTTTTACTTCCAGAATCTGCAATTCTCACAGTTCGGGATCTTCTCGGGGGCGTCGGGGTTCGATGCCCAGTGACTCCAACTTGAGGTCCTTCTTTACTGTGTCCTCAATGGAGTCCTTTACGCGCTGTTGCAGCGTACCGCAGAATGACACTATTGCAGTCATTGAACTGCTGCATCCGTGGAGCACCCATCCCAGCTGAGTGAGCGACGCCACAGGCTGGTTACGGCTTCCGGTGCGCAGCTGACGGGTTACGATGAGATGCCAGTTGTCTTGTCCTAGTAACACTTTGGGTGAAGCCTTTTCGTACGTTATCTTATCACGTATATCCTCTAGATGTTCGCAGCCGTTGAGATGATCTTCATACACTGTATCGGGTGAGAAGCGGAGTCGGTTCATGGTGCGGGCGGTTAAGTCGTACTCTTCATCGGCGTACTTCCCTTTGATGAGTAACCTGACCGTCTTGCTCTCGTGCTTCATTTCGCTGTTTACACCTTGGATGCAGATCTCCTTGGTTGGTCCGTCTGCCCCGATGACGTCGGCTATGGTCTCATCTATTAGCGTGATCGTGCTTCCCTCGTCCAATAAGGCGTAGGTATTGACGCTACCGCTTGGTCCTCTTAGTGTCACTGGTGCCATCTGGAGGTAGGCCTTGCGTTGACTGCGGGGAACTGCTGCTGTGGCTACTTCTGCCGTTGAGGTCGTGATCTCTTCCTTCTGTTCTTCACGGTCTCCCGGCGGCATATCGCGATGCAGTAGTTGGTGATGCCTTATCTGGCACCCGTTCTTCCCACAGGCCGGTGCTCTGCATGTGACGCGTCGGTGGTTACCTCGAAGACAGCGAAAACAGACTCTATCCTTCTTGGCTGTTTCCCATCTCGCGGTGATGTCTAGGGCGATGAACTGCTTGCAGTCAGGTAGCTTATGATCCCTGCTACACTGTGGACATCTCTCTTCTGATGTCTTCTTGTTGATGGTGAGCGTTCATTCAACTCTTCTGCTTCTTTGAGGACGATAACCGGCTCTTCTGTTGTCTTCTGTGTGGTTCACCTCTGGGAGCGCGTAGGAGCTGCACTTGTCTGCCTCTTCTGACAGGAACACAGATATCTTCTTCAGTTCTGGTATGTCTTCTTTCTTCTTTGCAGCGAAGTCATACCACTTGTTTCTGAGTATAGGTGTGAGTTTCTCGATGATACTTCTGCACATCTCTGGACTGTGTAGGTAGTGCGGCTTCCTCAAGGCTTCTATGGTTCCCACGATGTTTGCTATCTTCCCAGCGAAGATACAGATGTCCTTGGCGTTATCGGTCACTTTGTTGAGAGTCATGAGCTTCTCCATCTCGACGTGGATGAGTGCTTCTGGTCTACCAAATCTTCTCTCGAGGGCCCTTATGATCACCTCGAGGTCAGGTTGACTCAGCATTAGACACTCGACTGCTTCTTGTGCGAGTCCACGTAAACTTTTCCTTATTCTTGCGATATTTTCGTTCTTCGTGAAGTATATACCCGATTCTTCATACGTTGTCTTGAAGTTGAGCCATTCTGTACTGCTGCCGCTGAAGATCGGTAGTTCCCGTATATACTTGGGCGGCTCCCTGTTGCTTCTCATAGCCTGGGATAGGGCCGCGGTGAGCGTAGCTACATCGATCACGGAGTTCTGCACTGGGGCACTTCCTTCTGATTTTTCCTGGGTTTGACACTTCTCCACTAGTTGATCTAGGCAGGTCTGAGTGTTTTCCTCGATGTCTTGCCCCTTTTCCTTCAGGTCGGGTGCCGCAGCGTCATCCTTCTGTAGCCACGTGTTAATACGTACCGATGCCAGATCTTCCTCAGACCCGTCGTCGCTGCTCTCGTCCTGCAGTAGCCGCTGTAGACGGATCTGCTTTATTTCTGCTTCGGCTTGTATTTGCTTGAGCTTCAGTTTTGCCAAGCGTTGTTTGACCTCCAGTTCCTTCTTCTTTCTTGAACTGGTGGAGCGGCGTGACCTCGTGTCCAAAGGCCGCATGGTGCGCTGTGAGCTAGGCTCTCCATATACAACAGCGCGGGTGTGGGGCGATACCTCTCCCGTCGTCCCTGACTCTTCAGTGGTCACAGTTGTGCTGGACGTGGTCTGCTCGGTGCTGGCTGTGGCTTCCGACGCACCACTGTCCGCATAGCTTCTGGCCTCTTCAGTGGCCGCAGGGTGTAGTACTGATCTTGGTACTGGTGCTGATGCTGATGCCGGTTCCTCTTCCTGACGACGCTTCCCTCCATCCCTGGTGAGAACCATTCTTCTTTCTTCAAGTTTATACTTACCTGGATCTTCGACGGATCGTGGACTTTATTCCTATCCCTTGACCCGATTCCAATGGACCATAGATGTTCGTGACAGACTATGACCTAATACGGTTCCGAATAGACTGTCACTTCTCCCTTAGTTGAAGAACGATGAAACGTCTATGGCTGGCAGCTTGACTTGAAGTTGACCTGGATCTTCGAAGGACCGTGGACTTAATCCGGCTCCGAAGGACCAATGTTAAGGACCGTTGTTCATGACAGACTATGACCTAATAAGGTTCCGAATAGACTGCCACTTCGCGGTCGCCTTCAGTGGACTGTATGTTGAGGATGTTGAGTCGAAGAATGAAACACTTGGATGGGTGGCTTGTATGACGTCAGTGAGGCATTGGATGTACTTGGCCCAGCACTACCCTTGATGTACTACTTCCTGTTGAGCTTCCTTGTTCCTTGAGAGACTCTTGTTGTCTACTTGTTGCTCCATGTCCAATGTCCAACCAAATGGTCCCTGCTTTTATAGTCTTTTGTAGTGCTGGCCCGCGATCCAAATTACCTCACCTCCGCATTTCCATTTATTTATAAATCTCATGTTATACATATTAATCACATAGCATATATGTATATTGGTAGCAATAAGAGTTGCACGACGATAGGTACTTACACCTGTACCGTGCGACGTCGGGCTACTGAATGACGGGCGGATTGACCCCTCAGACTTATATATGGGTCCTGCCTCCCGCGAGCTACTATATAATAAAATGGCACCAGCCGGGGGAGCGCATATTCGCTTCTTACGGCGTGGGAGGCAGTCGCGGGGTGTAATGAAACTTACATACTAGTATACAAAGTCGTATTTCTTATTTATACAAAGTTATGTTAGATTCTGAGTAATGCATTGTCGTAATTATATTTGTAATCATGCTTTTCAGGGAGTGTACTTTCTTTATTAAATTTGGCTCTAATATACTTAATTACTCAGAAAACTAACTCCTAACAGTAGTAAGCTATTTATCTTAGCTTAATATCAAAGTAATTACATAATTACGTTTTTAATTTACGTAAACCTAACATTTTCACAATTCATTTATTATATTCACGCTTACTAATCTTCATGTCACTGGCACATGTGTCTATAGTCTATTTGTGTCGTGCACAGTATAAATAATAAAATAATGCCAAATTAATCACAATAGAATCTGTTAAAAATTGATATTTCAATATGTACCATTTACGTAAAACTTTCGACAACGTCATGTAGTATCTTATTGTTGGGACTCCTGTATAAGGCATGATGGAGAGTCGGCCTTAGTCTCCAAACTACAAGTTGGTTGCAACCAGTACTAAGGCTGCCATGAAGATGAATGCTCTAAGAGTATCTTATAATCCATCTGTTCATCATTTTGCTATATCTATAGAACCATCCAGAAAGCTATAACCTAAGAGTCTAGAGTGAAAAGGTTATTTCTAGGCAAGCGCAAGCAAGATAGTGGTCAAATGCGAGTCTATTATCAATATAAAAATTAAATCAATATTTTGTATCAGATATATCTGATTAATTAAAATATTTTCTGTATGTTAACTATTACAGGAGAACTGCAAAGGCTTTGTAGACAAGTACATAGAATATGACCCAGTGATAGTGATGATTGACTTGGTGTTGATGTCCAAAGAAGCACAGCGGCATGTTTTGTACAACACAGAGTTCAAGGTATGTGGTTATTTCAAAAGATGAAAATGCGCTATACCTAAAATATGAGTTGTATGGGGCCTCACCAGGAACCTAACCTGCAAGCCAGAACAGCTGCTGATTGACAGATGAGGCTTGCCTCTTAGGGTTTGGAGGTTAAACAGCAATCCCTCTAATATAGGCCAATAGCGGCGATAGCCCTGTGGTGTACATAACAGACTGCCGAGATGAAGTTTCGGGTTCGATCCCCAGTCGCCCCAGGCACACACCTCTGACTTTTCGTAGTCTGGACCTAAACATAACTGGCTAATCATCCACCCCTTCACCCTTCAGGAATACAGGCGTGAAGTTATGTTTTGTATAGGTCATATATAAGTAACCAATAGGATGAGAAGGGGTACTACTGCCACTACTGCCAGTGGGGACGCCGTTTGACCAGACGGGTGATCAGCCCTTCTATGTGGGGCCATTTCACCCAATTCCCCTATAACGACTGTCATACATATTCGTATGGCAACCGGGACCGACATCTTAACGTGCTCTCCGAGGCACGACCAGACCAATGCAAATACTCATATTCATGCATACAAATATTTGCACTGAGCGGGGATCGAACCCGCGCCTCCTGCGTAGCGGCCGCGTTCAATACCGCCACGCCACGGAGGCTGTCACCATGAGAAGGGGTAAGCAGACCCTCGACTCGTGAGTTGATAATGATGATGACAATAAAAAAAGCTTCCAAGTTTGAATAACACTAATAAAGTCAGTTTAATACATACATATAGTCACGCCTCGTCCCCATTGGGGTAGGCAGATACAATATCTTTCCACTTGTTACGACCCTGCATTTCACTTCTTCTACTGCTATAAACAATACTTTCATAATTGTTTTCTACATGCACGCTGATTATGGGCCTCTTGACCTTAACTTGTAATAAGAAAAGACTTATATAATTTCAATCATAATAATTGCTTGTATTCCAGTCATTTTGGAAGCTGCTCATCATACTGATGATGTTGGAGACATACGGTGTGTGGCGCAACGACAGCCTCTTCAACATCGCAGTGAACTCTGCTTGTGGCTTCAAAAATACAAATACAACTAACATGTTAGTAAAAGTAAAAAAAGCCGCGGTAGCCTAGTGGTATGGGTAATGGACTGCTGAGACGAGGTCTCGGGTTCGATCCCAAGTTTTACCATGGCACACACCAATGACTTTTCGATGCTTTTCGAAGTTATGTGTGTATTTATCGCAGGTTTATAAGTGCCCGGTTAATGGCAATAGGCTCGCCACCTATTACATTGGGACCTAAACATAAACTGGCGAAATGTGGGTGCTAGCACCTCTGCCTACCCCTTCGGGGATATAGACGTGAGTTTATGTTATGTTATGTTATGTTAGTAATTTTTATTTTAACTACTTCAGATTGCACTGGAACTTTTAGGCTAAGCCCGCACAGCGAAATTGAGTGCTGCAATTTTTTTACTGGCGTTTTTCAATCCGCGAATACATCTGGGAGCACGGTAGTGCCCCCGCCAAGACGAGACAGCCGAGCGTAGGGCACTACCTACCTTTTCTGGAAGCGTTTCGCCGTATTTTTGTACCCTTACAAATTCAGTCTGGACAGTGCTAGAAGGTTCAAATTCTCAGGAAATGATGTCAATAAAGTACTTTTTAAATATACCAAGTTTCAAATGCATACCTATTATACTTTAGAGATTATTAATGTCTAGAATATGCAGATTTCGTCACTTACTCACTGACTAATCATCAAAACTATTTATAAAGCTGTAATTTGGTATGCGAGCTAGGAGTAACACACAGATAACATAAATCTCTAAATCTCATCATAGCATATAGTGTTCTGCGTGAATTCTAGACTAGTAGTACTTTACAAATCCTACTCCTTAGTCAAATGTTTGGCTTGGCAGTTTCGTTTCTCTAGGAGTTATTGGCAAAATTAATGTCTAGTTAGTAAATTGGGTACCTACTTTCTGTTCATAAGCCCATAGGAGTGTCTATCTACGTCACTCTTATGAAACAGTCAGGCCACACATTTTGACTAGGGTGCAGGATTTGTAGAGAACTTTACACTAGAATTCACGCAGAACACTAAACCTACGCTATGATGAGATTTAGGTAGAACCTTAGGTTAGGGCTTGCAGAGTTAGAAGCTTGGCTCTTCGTAGGATCTGATAACTTTTTGCAGTATAAGCTCGTCTTGGCATCATTTAACATGAACATGTTTTTGGTGGGATCTTTATTTACATGCACTGCTAATTTAATTCCATCTAACTTTTATTGTGCCGTTTTTCTATTTAATCTGCCGTATGTTTGATTGCAATTGGTTAAGTGGAACCGGAGATATGACCGCAAAACGATAACCCACGAGCCCATACTCCTTTCCCATCGCCTCCCAAATTCCTTTACAGGGCCGGCAGCGCGAGTGTGACGCCACTGGTGTTGCACACGTCCATAGGCCGCGGTAACCGCTTCCCATTAGGTGGGCCGTGTGCTTGTCTGCCACCTTAGTGGTATAAAAAAAAATACCGACCTTCGCGCACCTTATTAGCTAGTTATTTATTTATAAAAACGGTAAAAAAAGTATGGATCACAATAATATTAGTTAAGTGTGAAATGCCTTATCGCTAAGAGCGATCTCTGTCTGGCAACCTAACCAACCGAATATCACAATTATATGAAATCACACCGAATGTCAAACACCTTTTTTTTACGTGCGGAAACCACCACGGGCTTCACCCCACCGGAGCTAACGGTAAGATGGGTATGTCGGACATGAACCATGACATGACATGTATGCCAAACATACCTATATAAAGAATGAAAAATCTAACATACGTTTTCTGTATCTTATCTTAAATGTATGTTTTCTGATAAACAAATGTTTTTTTTTCGCAAAGACGATCCATTCTTAATGTTTTAACTGTCTTCCCGCGGCTTCGCCCGTGGGAAGGCAATAATACTTCGTCCCCGTAGCATCCATTTGTCCCATAAATGCTGGTAATTTATTAATTCTACAATAATGTATGGAAATTTGCCCGATTTGTTGAAATTTATGATTACGCCTTTAATCTTCCCCGATAAATAGGCTATCTAACCAAAAACAACGTTTCAACTTGAATCAGTAGTTCCTGAAATTAGCGTTTTCAACCAAACAAACAAACTCTTCAGCTTTATAATATTTATCATCAACCTACTCTAGTCCACTGCTGGACATAGGTCTCCTCCAATGAGCACCATAGCGCCCTGTCTTCAGCTTGCCGCATCCAGCATCTGCCCGCAGTCTTTCGCAGATCGTCATCCCACCTGGCCGGAGGGCGTCCTACACTACGTTTGCCGAGTCGCGGTCTCCACACAAAAACGCGTTTACCCCTGCGGTTGTCGGTTTTTCGCGAGATATGGCCGGCCCACTGCCACTTCAGCTTGCTAATTCTTTGTGCTATGTCGATAACATTGGTTCTCTGTCGGATGTATTCGTTACGAATCCTATCCTTCAGAGAAACTCCGAGCATAGCTCTTTCCATAGCTCGCTGAGCGACTTTGAACTGGTGGACCAGCCCTACCGTGAGTGTTCACGTCTCAGCTCCGTAGGTCATTACGGGTAGGACGCACTGATTGAAAACTTTCGTTTTCAAACACTGCGGTATGGATGACGAGAAGACTCGACGTAGTTTCCCAAACGCTGCCCAGCCTAGCTGGATCCTCCTCTTGGCCTCCTTCTCAAAATTGTTTTTACCTAACTGCACAATCTGCCCGAGGTAAGTGTAAGAGGCTGAAGCTAGGCCGTCCAGCATCGGGGTTAGCTCCTCTAACGACTCCGCCATTAGGTCTATGTCATCAGCGAATCGCAGGTGTGAGATGTAGTCGCCGTTTATTTTTATGCCCTTACCTTTCCACTCTAGCGTCTTAAACATATCTTCCAATGCGCTCGTGAACAGTTTCGGGGATATGACATCCCCCTGTCTCACTCCTCTGCGCAATTGGATGGGTTTAGACTGCTGACCCTGTACTTGGACACTCATAGTGGCGGCTTCGTAAAGGCATCTCAGCACCTCGACATAACGATAGTCTACTTGACATCGCTGTAAGGATTCCAGAACAGCCCAAGTTTCGACGCAGTCAAAGGCCTTTTCATAGTCCACAAAAGCGAGACACAGGGGCTGATTATACTCTTCGGAGTTCTGTATAATCTGCCTCACTGTGTGAATGTGCTCTATGGTGCCATATCCTCCGCGGAACCCAGCCTGTTCCGGTGGCTGGAAGTCGTCGAGTCTCCTGGCGAGACGATTCGTGACCACTCGTGAAAACAGCTTATAGACGTGGCTCAGGAGTGTGATGGGTCTGTAGTTTTTAAGGAGGGCCTTATCACCCTTCTTAAAAAAGAGAACAGCCAAACTCCCGCTCCACGACTTATATTACGCCTTAGCCACGTTATAATATTAGTACCTGTGCAGAACAACTAGTATATAAGCTTATTTTGTTAGTACATAAGTAATAGTGTATATAATTAAACTGATTTAACAAAAAACTGTAGGAATAATCGTGTATAATAGTTATAAGTTTGCGACGAAGAAATCGTCATTGTTTACCGATCTATAAGTGTAAATTGTATCTTATTTCGTGTCACCTTATTTCTACTACCTATTAGAATACATAATACGGTATATAAATCATTGTAAATAGAAAATAAACACATAATTGTAAGATTGACCGATCGACCATTAGGGTATATCCGCGAAAAGTCGTTAAGCCGCGGTGTCACTAACGAGCCGCGAGAGTTCGATCGGCCAATTAGAAAATTCGAATTAATTGGATTAAGAGTATAAAAAACCGCTGTAAATTGACTCGACACCTCAGTCGGCAACTAGAAAGTCAAGCGAGAAGTGCTCTCTCCTCTTCACAAGGAATAAATGAAGATACATGATAAAATCTCTCTTTAATTCTGGAAAATTCAAGTACTCTTCGAGGCTGCCCATAATAAGTGTTCCGCTTAAGACCAGCACCGCAGCGACATCCACAATCCAGCAAACCCCCCAAAGTACACACCCATTGCGTCGAAGTCGTGTTTCTGAGTAGATAAAGTCTCATCGACGGAATTGGCTTTGGGTTGTGTACATTTTTGGTCCTATCGGAGCCGGATTTGGAGTCAACATTGAAGAAAACCTTAAGTGGAACACGAGGGTGGTCTCGAAGAGTGCGTGCCTGAATTTTCCGCTGTGAAGATATTGAAAAATTGAAGATGCCGACTACGAGGTCAGAAGAAAGAAGCCGTAAAGCCGCCTCCGTTCAGGGTCCATCAGACACCGAGGGGACCGCCGAATCCGGGACAACCACGGAAACGTCTACCTCGGAGAACACCACAACGGAGGGAACTACGAGCACCGAGACGGTGACTACCATCGAGCCACCGTCAGCTACAGCACCTGTCCGAAAGCAACGGCACCTGGAACAGAGAAGATAGGGAAGAATAGCAAGTCACAGCCGCCTCATCCACAACCATCCAAGAAAGGGGTAAAGGGGGGTTCATCTGTACATTCGAAGAGCAAAGCCGCGAAGATCGCAAAAGCAAAAGAAGAATTACTTCGTCTTAAAATAGAACTGGCAGCAGCGAAGATCGCCGCCTTGGAAGAAGATGAAGACGAAGATCAAGAAATAGAAGAATTGAATCAAGAAGAAGTGTCGGCGGCAGCTGAGGAGAAGGTCGGCGAGTGGTTCAGCCGTCACGAATCACCACCTCCTCCTATGTTGGCCATCGCCGATACACCACATCAGAGGCCAGGTGAACCAACGCCGACAGCAGCGCCACCAGCCCAACAGCAGAACTTCAGCGAACTGGCTACCGCCATCACTCAAGCGATCAAGGCAGCCCAGCGACCGAAGTTCATCGAGCTACCAATCTTCAGTGGAAGTCACCAGGAATGGCTGCCGTTCAAGGCAGCTTACTCCGAAACAGAAGATGGCTACACCGCCGTGGAAAACCTCAACAGGCTACGAAGAAACTTCAAGGGGAAGGCGAGGGAGGCAGTCGAGAGTCTCCTCATCACCAACTCGCAGCCTGCTGATATCATCAGAACATTAGAATCAAGATTCGGGAGGCCTGAAGCAATAGCAACTACAGAAATGGAAGTGCTTCGAGGACTACCAAGACTGAGCGAATCACCAAGGGACATATGCATCTTCTCAACGAGGGTCACCAACGCCGTGGCAACACTCAAGGCGCTGAACTGCATCCACTACCTATACAACCCAGAAGTCTCAAGATCAATGGTTGAGAAACTTACACCTGTTCTCAAGTATAGGTACTACGACTTCGCAGCAGCTCAGCCGAGGGAAATAGCGGACCTCTTGAAGTTCGAGAAGTTCATGAGAAGAGAAGCAGATCGATGCGGACCCTACGCTCAACCTGAAAACCTAGCAGTCCAGCACACCACTCATCAACAGAAGCGCCCCCAGAGGATCAACACGGTGATGGAAGCCCAGCAGCAGGTCAAGACGTGCACCATCTGCAACGAGCAACACCCCATCTACAAGTGTGAGCAGTTCAAGACGGCTGACGTCAACGCAAGATGGGACTTAGCCAAGGAACACAGGCTGTGTTTCCGATGTCTACAGAAGATGGAGAAGAAACACACCTGCAGAGAACGACGTTGCGGCATCGACGGCTGCAAGCTACTGCACAACACCCTGCTGCACTACAGAAGAAAAAGGGACTCCACAGAAGAAGAAAGCACGAACACGGCCGAGACGATCAACTCGGCGTGGACGGGAAAGAAGACCACTTTCCTGAAGATACTGCCGGTCCAACTGACGGGGCCAGCAGGGATGGTCAACACCTTCGCGCTCATAGACGACGGGTCAACAGTCACACTACTCGACGACACCGTAGCAGAAAAGATCGGCGCGACGGGACCTATCGACCCACTGCGGGTCGAGACCATCAACAGTACGAAGACAGCTGATCAACAATCAAGAAGAGTCTCATTGAAAATACGAGGCATTAAGGATCCAGCTGAAGAAGAAGTTCAAGCCAGAACAGTGAAGAACTTCAAAGTATCATCTCAACGGGTCACCTATAGACAGTTACGAGGGTGCAGTCATCTCGAAGATATCACCAACGACCTCACCTATGAAGAAGCAAGACCTAAGATCCTCATCGGTCAAGATAACTGGCACCTGCTGGTGACGTCCGAGACCAGAACGGGCGAACCAGACCAGCCAGTAGCATCCCGAACACCCTTAGGCTGGGTGCTCCACGGCAGCGACTCGAGGACCCTAGGACACCGCATCGAGTACGTCACCCACGCAATTGAAGATTCAGAAGACGATCGACTGGAACAACTGGTTAAAGAACACTTCGAGACTGACAATCTGCTCCTCAACCCTCGGAAGCCGAAGACAGATCCAGATGAGCAAGCATCTCGCATCCTGGAAGAACATACAGTCCGCAACGAAGATGGAAGATACGAGACTGGCCTGCTATGGAAACATGAAGAAACTTCGCTTCCGAACAACTACGAGAACTCGTTGAAGAGAATTCACAACATAGAAAAGAAATTGGATCGTGACCCGAGCTTCAAGGGAAAATACAACGAACAGATGGAAGCCTTAATACCAAAAGGATATGCTGAGTTGGCGCCGCCGAGCAAGAACAAGAATAGAACCTGGTACCTGCCACACTTCGCGGTGATCAACCCTATGAAGCCGGGAAAAATACGAGTCATGCACGATGCCGCTGCCAAGACGAGAGGAGTATCTCTCAACGATACTCTTCTAAAGGGCCCAGACCTACTCCAGTCGTTACCAGGTGTAGTGATGCGCTTCAGACAACACGCCATAGCAGTGACAGCAGACATCGCAGAAATGTTTCTTCAAGTGAAAATCAAAGAAGAAGATCGAGACGCACTTAGGTACTTGTGGCGTGGCGACCGTCGTGACAACCAACCCCCAGAAGAATACAGGATGACATCACTCATCTTCGGGGCGTCAAGTTCACCATCTACGGCAATATACGTGAAGAACTCCAATGCTGAGAAGTATAGCGCCACGCACCCACAAGCAGTCTCCGCAATAGTGAAGAAACACTACGTTGATGACTACCTGGATAGCTTCGAGACGCTGGAAGACGCCATCAAGATCGCCTCCGACGTCCGAAACATACACCGGGAAGCCAAGTTCGAGTTAAAACAATGGAAATCTAACTCACCTCAACTGCTGGAAGCCCTCGGTGTCACACAAGAAGACACTGACACGGAGCTGTACAAGAACGAAGAACAAACTGAACGAGTACTAGGCTTGATCTGGAAGCCGGGCACCGATGAACTCACCTTCAACCTCAATCTCACTCGCATCCCGACGGCACTCTGCGACAAGAAGACACCCACCAAGAGGGAAGCTCTTCGGATCGTCATGTCTCTATTCGATCCGCTAGGCTTCGCCTCACCAGTCACCATCCGGGCCAAGCAGCTGCTTCAAGAAATTTGGAGACACGGCACACAGTGGGATGAAGAGGTCAATGAAGACATAGCAGTGAAATGGGAGGACTGGATAGAACACCTGAAGAATCTAGCCAACATCTCCATACCTAGAAGATACCTACACTACAGTGACAGCAAGTCCCTCCAGCTTCACATCTTCACGGACGCCAGCGAGTCAGCCTACTCAGCAGTACTGTTTTGGAGAACCGAAGACATGAACGGGGCAGTCAACATATCGCTCATCGTTGCAAAGGCGAAGGTAGCACCGTTGAAGCTCACATCAATACCTCGATTGGAGCTTCAAGCCGCCGTGATGGGCACCAGACTCGCCGAGACCGTCATAGAAGAGCACGAGAGAAAACCTGACACGAAGACCTTCTGGACGGATAGCAGAACGGTACTCACATGGATCAAGACAGGTTCGCGTTCATACAAGCCCTACGTAGCTCACCGACTAGCTGCAATAGAAGATAGCTCAACAGTGAACGAATGGCGATTGGTCCCCACGAAGATGAACGTGGCAGACGACGCCACCCGAGACGTACCTACGGACTTCAGCCAGAAGCATCGCTGGTACAGAGGCCCTGACTTCCTCTACTCATCAGAAGAATCATGGCCACGAGATACATCACGACAAGACAAGTCCGAAGATATAGAAGAAAGGGAACACACTATAAGTACCAAGAAGAAAGAAAAATTATCTGAAGCCCTGCCGGTAGTCACCCGATTCTCTAACTGGGACCGACTACGTTACGCTACAGCTCGAGTCTTACAGTTCATTCAATTGTGCAGACGAAAATCGGAACGAGTCAACTACAAACGGACTAAGAAAAACCCTAAGGCAGATCCAGACTGGAAGAAGGCACCACAGAAGAATACAGCATCACCTTCCGTACTGAAAAGGACTTCAAGCGCCGATAGGAAGTACATACCTATCACCGCCGAGCTCCTACGGTCAGCCGAAGACCTCCTCATGCGAGCATCACAAGAAGACTCCTTCAGCAGCGAGATTGAAGATCTGCAACGAGGAAGAGTGATCCCGAAAGAAAGTCGCCTTCATCAATTGAGCACCGTATCTGTCAACGGAGTGCTGCACTTGAGAAGCCGCATACAAGCCGTTCGAGACGTATCCGACGACATCAAGACGCCTGTGATATTAGACGGAGATCACCCTACGGTCAAGCTGTGGATTCAACACACCCACAAGAAGTTGCATCACTCGGGAGTTGAAGCCACTATCAACGAGTGCAAACAGCAATACTGGGTTGTACGCCTACGCCCGGTAACACGCTCACTACTACGACAGTGTCTACATTGCCGCATCAAGACTCAAGCACCACCGTACCCGAGGACCGGTGATCTACCTGAGTGTCGCCTGGCTCATCACAAGCGACCCTTCACACACACAGGGGTTGACTACTTCGGCCCACTCACAGTGACAGTCGGACGTACCAATCAGAAGAGGTACGTCGCGATATTCACGTGTCTCACAACACGTGCCATACATCTCGAGATAGCAAACTCGTTAAGCACCGACTCCGCTATCTCCGCTCTCCGACGCATGATGGCAAGAAGAGGATGTCCTGAAGAAATCTGGTCTGACGATGGGACCAACCTGAAGGGAGCCGACCGCGAGCTGCGACGAGCCATCGACGAAGCAACTTCGCAAGAAGCAGCCAAGAAGAAGACATCGTGGCGCTTCATTCCACCCGGCTCTCCTTTCATGGGGGGAGCCTGGGAGAGGATGGTACGCTCAGTAAAGACAGCACTCACCGCCACACTGCACGAGCGACGGCCCTCCGAGGAAGTTCTATCTACTCTGCTTGCCGAAGTAGAGTACACCGTCAACAGTCGCCCACTGACGCATGTGTCAGTGAACCCGGAGGACCCTGAAGCCCTAACTCCCAACCACTTTCTGCTGGGAGGACCCGGTGGAGTACAGCAGCCGGGCGTCTTCATTGAAAAGGACGCCGAATCGAGATCCAGCTGGAGAGCGGCACAGCGCCTGGCCGACCTCTTCTGGACCAGGTGGCTTCGCGAGTACCTGCCGGAGCTCCAACGCCGACGCATGCCGCACGGACGAGGACCCCCAGTAAGCCTACATGACTTGGTCTTACTGGTGGACCCCAACGCACCCCGCAACCTCTGGATCCGAGGACGAGTCATCGCAACGTACCCCGGGCCTGACAACGTGACACGCATCCAGACCAAGGGAGGAGTGCTGCGCCGGCCGGTGAGGAAGCTGATCGTCCTGCTGACCGAAGACACGAGTTCTGCACGCGAAGAAGTGTGACTGCGTCTCACGGGGGGAGAATGTGCAGAACAACTAGTATATAAGCTTATTTTGTTAGTACATAAGTAATAGTGTATATAATTAAACTGATTTAACAAAAAACTGTAGGAATAATCGTGTATAATAGTTATAAGTTTGCGACGAAGAAATCGTCATTGTTTACCGATCTATAAGTGTAAATTGTATCTTATTTCGTGTCACCTTATTTCTACTACCTATTAGAATACATAATACGGTATATAAATCATTGTAAATAGAAAATAAACACATAATTGTAAGATTGACCGATCGACCATTAGGGTATATCCGCGAAAAGTCGTTAAGCCGCGGTGTCACTAACGAGCCGCGAGAGTTCGATCGGCCAATTAGAAAATTCGAATTAATTGGATTAAGAGTATAAAAAACCGCTGTAAATTGACTCGACACCTCAGTCGGCAACTAGAAAGTCAAGCGAGAAGTGCTCTCTCCTCTTCACAAGGAATAAATGAAGATACATGATAAAATCTCTCTTTAATTCTGGAAAATTCAAGTACTCTTCGAGGCTGCCCATAATAAGTGTTCCGCTTAAGACCAGCACCGCAGCGACATCCACAATCCAGCAAACCCCCCAAAGTACACACCCATTGCGTCGAAGTCGTGTTTCTGAGTAGATAAAGTCTCATCGACGGAATTGGCTTTGGGTTGTGTACAGTACCTATACATTAAATTTCAGTGTTGTATTAATATTTCAGAAGTACATCACTGAATATATCGATACCAGACAGCTGGAAGGCCTCCTGTTGGGCGTGGGAGCCGATAGAGAAGGATGATGAGTCGGATCTCTTCATATGGGAGAAAGATTTCTACATACAGTTTATCTCAATATTCTCAGGTTTGTTAATGTAAATTAACTACAGCATGATGTATAAATCTTTTAGCTTTCACGGTTTAAAGGTTTCGTGTGTGTCTGTGTGGAACACAAGTTTCATATGGACCACGGCCAAACAGCCCGGAAGCAGTATATTCTACATTTAGTATGATTATATTTGAAAATATTGAAGAGGGGTAAATACCTTCCGAAGGCGCAGATAGGCAGGGATCCTAACTTCGGTTACTAATATTCTTTAAAAAAATCGGTTGTCTGTAAAGTCGGTTTACTGACGATAGTTGAACGTGACAACGCCATAAGAAGAAAATTTTAATTTTATTTGTTTAACCAATAAGAACGGTTATAAGAATTCACTGCACGTCATACTTGACGAAAACATGTAAATGTATTATTGTATAGCAGCTGTCCACGCGGACGCATCGCTCACTCAAGTAGGAGAGAGACAGATGTTGAATTGTGCCGAACGCGGAGGCCGATTGTTCCTCTTTGTCGCTCGTTCCGCGCTCTCGCTTGCACTTCAAGCCTTAAATGGAACGCCTCATTTTTTCCTGCGTGCAGCCGGCTGCATCGAATTACAAGACGTTGTCACGTCAAAAAATAAATAACAGGATTCATAATACATGTTTTAACAATTTCAGGTCTATCAGCGTTCCTAATAACAGTACAAGTACTAATGAAGTTGGTGACACGTGTACATAATGAAGGTAGATACTTGGATTAAAATTGTATTACTTATACTCTTTCAGATTACGTATCTACCTATACATAATCTGTATACCATATACATTATAGACAAACAAAATGGCGGATTTTGGCGCCAAATGCATGTTACCAAGAAGTATCACAGTTGGGTGTTTGTGTTTAGTTTTTATAATTCAAAATAATATCCGTTTACGATGAAGATATTCTCCAATATATCGATATATGGTGCGACTAGGTGGAAACGTTGAGTGTGTCCAGTACTATTTCGTAATTTTTAAAGATATTGTAAAATGGTAAACTGATATGAAATCTGCATCGTGTAATCTACAAGATGACATAATAAAAATAAAAAAGTAAAAGAAATCTTTTCATGTGCCAACAATTTGCACTTTTGCGGTTCCTACTTGGTATTCACTATTAAGATTAATATATATGAAAATTTTTTTGTTTTACATAACTTTGGCGCCACTTTTTGTAGCTGTCTTAACCACAGAGTATATTACATTTCTTTTATACGATGTTAAATGAGATCATCACTTTAAATCTGTAAAGTAGTGTAAGGGCGCCAAAATTATGAATCTATGGCGAGGAGTCCTGTACCCCTCCCCCGTTTCCACCTCACCACCGAAGTGTGAAACAGTTTTTGTTCTTAAATATTTTTTTAATTAATTTCAAATATTATAATTAATTAATAAATAATATAATTATTCATTTTAATTTTAAATATAATTGCTTATAAAGAAATATTAGATCCTAAACAAGAAATAATATTTTAAGAAATATATGAGTAAGAGTAATATTGTCGCATTTTTTTTCGTGCTGAAATCCCCTTGGATACCCCCCCCCCCCCGCCGGGCAGCGGGGGTGGTTATGTCGGACTTGAAATATATGAGTCTGGATAAGCTGAATATTCTTGAGGCATGACATAAGTCATAGGTAAAACTTTGTTTGTTCCAGTGCCTCTATTCCGAGTGCTCAAGGCGTTCTCGCTGGCGAACGTGTCGATACTGCTGACGCTGCCGATGCTGGTGTGGGGCACCGACACCGCCCCCCTCACGCGCATGGTGCACTACCTGCTGGTGTTCGGATACAGTTTCGTTGTATTCTTCAACGTTTTCACAGGTCATTTTCTATTTACATATAGCGGACGTTAGGGATAGCGGTGTTCGGTAAGACTCATCATGGAGGACTGACTAGAGAGGTGACACGGGAGTCTCTCGTACCAGCTACGCAGGGGATCTAAGGGTACCGGAGCTTCGAAAAAAAAATTACAAGTAAAGTCGCGTCCCACCCTTGCAGAAGCAAGTCGCGGCGGTGGCGCGAGGTTTCCCCCCGCCCCATCTTTTTCCGGGGGCACCGTAGTTCCCAAACTGGAGAAGCCATCTCGAAAACGGAGATAGCCCTAGGTCAACCGGGTTGGGAGAGAAATGCCTTATGGGCCTTACACCCCGGCATCTGAAGACCCGAAACGGTGTGCGGTTTGTTAGAATCCCACATAACGACCCCTACTGGCCGGCGGGAAGTTATCCGGGGGGATTTCCGCACGGAAAAAATAAAAGAACCGTGGTGTTATGTATCAAAGTCTGCCTACTTGATCTAATCAAAATATATATATATAACTAAATTGTGTGTATGTGGTTGTGATTACCGGGATAAACTCAAGAACGAGTGGACCGATTTTCATGATCTTTGATTTTGTTATTATAATTCTTTTTGAAAGTCACAACTCTGGACATGCTTTCTGAGCGTGTAAAGTTTGGTAACAGTGTCTCGAGCGGTTATTATGTAATTCCATCTGATTTTTTTTAACGGTGATCATTCCTCTGTGGTAGCATTAATTTTTTCAAAATATATCCATAAACCTTCCTCAGATTGACCTCTTTAATCATGCCAAATTTGGTTCTGATTGGAGTAGTAGTTTAGGAGGAGACCTGTTACAAAGAAAATCCTGAAGTCTGGTATGAGGAGCTTTCACTCGACTTCGTCTCACTCAGCTCAAATATTCTACGAGATTCTACACAGCGCTTTCTAGACCCTCACACACAGACCCACAGGGTTTAACTAGCTTGTGTTATGGGTTCCAGGTTTTTTTTTGTAAATACATACATATTATACATAGAAACACCCAAACTTATGTAAAAAGACATATTCATTCATACAAGTACCGAACCCGCGCCCCCTGTCGTAGCAGTCGAATGCTCTACCGCTACACCACAGAGGCCGTCATATTAGAATTAATATTAGCTTATATTAAGATCCGAACGTCCGCATTGTATAATTCATATGATAAGCTTGCTTAGTGTAGATCTGGTGGTATAATATGTTCTAGAATGTTTTGCGCCAGATCCTCGACCTCCGTTGATCAGCAGGAGTACCGGCTTGCACGTGGCACGTGTGCTTCGACCCCAAAGATCTTGGGTTCTTCTTACACTTAAAGTAAATTCATATCAGAGGGTACTAAAGGTACTATTCATACTTGGGGGTGACAGGTGAGGCCGCCTGACACCCCAGCAGAAGCAGGCCGGGACGGTGGGGCAACTAGCACCCCTCCCCCAAACAGGGGCAAGACGGGGACACCGTGGTTCCCAAACCCGAGGGGGCCATCTCGAAACCGGAGATGGCCCAGGGTCAGTCGGTGTGCGAGGGATATGCTCTATGGGTAACCTTACACCCCGGCGTCTGTAGATCCGAGATGGCGTGCGGTTTTAGTCGGTTCAAGCCCGACATAACCACCCCCGCTATCCGGCGGGGGGTATCCGAAGGAATATCCGTACGACAAAAAAAAAGTACCTACTGTTCTACTTGGCAGCTAAGTGGAACTCTGACTGGACGACTTAATTTTTTATACCAGCTTATACATTACAGTAGCGTTAGTCCTGTTCGCATCCGAAACTTGCTTTTCTCTTGATTTAGTTTATCTTGGCGTTTGCGGGAGCAACTGCCCGCAGACCTCCCAACCCGGAAAGGAGAGCTTGCGACAGAGTTTCGTCCGTCAATCAGATGGACCTTGACGGGCCCTTTAAACACCTTTTGAACAGCTTAATAATGCAAGTCGATTCTCACAAGCATAACAAAGATTCTCCATGAAATTGATATATAACAATCTAAAGATTTAGATCGGAAAAAGAGAACATCTAGAACGGGACTTGAACCCGCGAACTATCCCTTACAGGGGGAGTAGTTCGCAAGAATTACGGTAGATGGCTCCAGCGTCGCCTTAAGACGTATAAATATATCGGAGAATTTCGAATATCTGGGACGTGTCTAGATAGCTCAGCTGGTCAGAGCATTCCCCCTGTAGGGGACTGGTCGCGGGTTTTAGTCCCGTTCTAGATGTTCTCTTTTTCCGATCTAAATCTTTAGAAAAAGTAAGCATACAAAATGCTTAAAAATTTAATTGAATCTAACAATCTTCTCTTTTTTTTCAGTTTTGTACGAAACTCCAGTTTTAATTTCAATATTAATCTTGGTCGCAAGCAATATCACCAAATACCTAACATGCTTCCTTACGACGCCAATACTGAGACAATTGATATTTTAAGGAGAAAACTGTAAACTGAAAAACTGAATAATGGATACTTTAGCAAGGTGCTGTCGGAACTTGGATGGAAATGGAAGAAAATTGAAGAGCGAGGTAGATAATCGTCCTCACAGCATTGTGTCCCAATAGGCATTTTGACTATATTTAAAAAATTGTACGAATTGTTGTCATCCTAATAAAACGTACCGTAAAAAACATATTTTATTAATTTTCAATATAAAATAAGTTTCTTTTTTGTTAAAAAATCATGAATAAAATTTCACTTTTTTTTTGAGATTTGATCACGTGCTTATAAACGCTCTGTGGTTGGTTGCAACTCTGATGACGTCACACATAAGTAAACATCTGCTATCGAGTTGTCGTCGTCGACGTCGTCGTTGCCAATTTTCTGTCACGTTTTTGGGTATGAAGGAGATGAGCTATCGAGTTGCTGTTTTCGGTAATAGATTCGTGCTGGGGTGAACCATTGCAAGATAAAGAAAATATCGCAAGAAATCACAAAAAAAAAACGCTAAATCGAAAATCCCTTGTATTCGGCTGCGCTCGTCTCAGGAATTCAACTTGTTTAATACAGGGTCGCTTACTGTTTACTTTGGTGTGACGTCACTTGTCACGGGATCCGCACCATATTGAAAAATGCGTTATGGCGCGTACTTTTCTTAAATCAAACTTTAATATCGATTTTCATCGTAAATAAAACAGTTCTCAAAAAAATATTTATGTAATCTGCATTTTGTGTTGTAATACATAATACAGAACTATTTTTTGGCAGTAGTCAAATACCCTATTGCAACCGAGGCCTTCACCTCGCAGCCCAGGGTCCACCCTCCAGCTTATTCTCCTCCACTTCGCACGGTCTTGGGCAACCCTGGCAGTAAGACCATTGGCAAGCATGGGTTATTGGGTCTTCCCCTCCTACCGGGGCTCGGCGGGGACCGCATGGCCAGATATTTGTTACTCACGTAGCCAGGCAGCTACCGTGAACGTTAAGGGCGAAGTAGAATTTAAGCTATATCTACCTGCCTCAAAGCGGAGATAGCCTAGTGGCGTACGTAACGGACTGCTGAGACGAGGTCTCGAGTTCGATTCGCCCCGGGCACACACCTCTGACTTTTCGTACTTATGTGTGCATTTATAAATGTTAACTATCGCTCGCTTAGTAATGTGCCCGGTAGATGGCAATAGGCTCGCCCCCTATTACATTGGGACCTTAACATAACTGGCGAATCGTGGGTGTGTAATACACCTCTGCCTACCCCTTCGGGGATACAGGCGTGAAGTTATGTTATGTTATGCTACCTGCCTCAGGGTGTTCCTTGCTGGCCTGGCCGAACAGATGACTGTCTATCCAGTGCTTATGAAATAATCCAGACGCAACGAAATTTAAAGGCTGACTTACTCAAAATGTGGGACACTTGCGCCTTACCAGTACATCAACTGCAAGAAGCAACACCAGATCTGTGCCACTGTTTTATACTAATATCAAATAGTAGACGACCTCTGTGGCGTAGCGGTAGTACGTTCGACTGCTGTTTTTTTTTTTTTTTTTTTTACGTGCGGAAATCCCTTCGGATACTCCCCCGCTGGCCAGCGGGGGTGGTTATGTCGTGTCTCGACTTAAACCGCACGGTGTCCTCCCCAAGTGTCCGATGCCGGGCACCCCGGGTAAGCCCTCGAAAGGATAACCCCAGGGTTGCCGGCGGACTTTGGCCGCCAGCGCGGCCTCGCCTGGTGGGGTCGAGTTTTATCCCGTTTCAGTGAGTTGGCAGGCGTGTGTAGGGTACACACGACACGCCACCGCCACGGCCTGCTTCTGTAAGGACGGCGATTCGGCCAACTGCCGTCCTCAGGCCCCGATCATGGAGGTCGGTAGTCCCGGGCGTAGATGAGTCTGCGGCGTCCTCGCCGCAGACTGCGAAACTCGGGGGGCAGGGTCCTCTCCCGCTCCCTCTCCGCCGTCTCTTTCGCGCGCATTACCTGCTCGCAGAAAGAGGCGGCGGCGTGCCACTTGCTCCCGTCGGAGACCACGGCCCTCACCATGGTCTCCAACGAGAGAACGTCCACGCCCAGGACCGCAACGAGATCCCGGCGTTGACTCGCCCACGCAGGGCACTCCACCAACGTGTGGAGCGCCGTGTCTTCGCCAGGATCCTCGCAGTGCTGGCACTGCGGCGTTGTCTCCCGGTGGATGCGCCACAGATACTTACCGAAACACCCGTGTCCGGTAACCATCTGGCACATCCGGTAGGAGAGGTCCCCATGGTCCCTCTCCAACCACTCCTTCATGATCGGTCTCACCGCCGCAATGGTGGATTCCCCCCACCTTGGGTGCTCAAGTCGCACCCTCCATGTCTCCATGAGTTCCTGGCGGAGCAGGGACCGCTGAGCCCTGATTTCTCGGGGTTCCGGCCTATGGCCCCGCTCCAGCGCCTCCTTGCGCCACTGGTACAGCAGCGCAAGGGCTCTCGCTTCCACGTCCCATGGAGGGGTCCCGGCTAGGAGACATGCCGCCTCGACGGAGATCGTGCGATACCCCCTGATGACTCTGACGGCCATCGCTTTTAACGGGCTGTTTAATACAGCCACGTTGCGGGCCGCCAGAGTTTCCGCCCATACTGGGGCCCCGTACAGGGCCATGCTTCGCACGATCCCCAGGTACAGTCTCCTAGTGGGGGAACGTTCGACTGCTAATCCAGAGGTCGCGGGTTCGATTCCCGCTCAGTACAAATATGTATATCTGCATTGGTCTGGGTGTTTTTATGTATAATATGTATTTATTTACAAAAAAATAGTATTTAAGTATGTTTATCCGCATTCTAGAACCCATATCACAAGCTCTGCTTAGTTTGGGTCTAGATGGCGCTGTGTACTTTGTCCTACAATATTTAGTTATTTATAAATCGCAGACCAAAAACAGAGAAGTGGTGGCCTAAGTAACTGTGCACTGCGACTCTCAGCTTACCCTGACGTCATCGCAGTAGGCGTAGCCTCTGTTAGTATGTTGTCGACATTCGTAATACCGGGGATGGTGGATGAAACACAAGTTTTCTATGGACCACGGCCAAACAGCCCGGAAGCAGTATATTCAACAAGAGACTGAAATGTCAGTTTCAGTCTCTCATGCAATTTATTACTTAAAGAAAAGCGAGCTCCTTGTGTTCACAAAATGTTCCCCGAGGTCTTGTTTTGCGGCTACCGCTCAGGTTAGGTAAAGTCAAGTGCTGGGGTCCTGGGTCACAGACAGATATGCTCAAGGATGATCAAGATGTGGAGAGGAAGTCGCTGGCTGTTAGGTGTAACGTGGTTGTTGGAGGGAGGACGCTAGAGTTCCCTGTGCAGGCAGTATTCTCGCGCACCACCCCCATTGGACAAAGTTTTTTTTGTATATTTAGTTCAATTTTGTCTTATTAATAAAATGTTCATATTTCATGAATATTCATTTTAGAGATTTAGATCGGAAAAAAAACATCTAGAACAGGACTTGAACCCGCGACCAGTCCCTTACAGGGGGAATGCTCTGACCAGCTGAGCTATCTAGACACGTCCCAGATATTCGAAATTCTCCGATATATTATATACGTTTTAAGGCGACGCTAGAGCCATCTACCGTTATTCTTGCCAACTACGGAAACAACGATATAGATGTTCTCTTTTTCCGATTTAAATCTTTAGAAAAAGTAAGCATACAAAAAGCTTAAAAATTTAATTGAATTAATTAGGCGGAGTCATCAAAAACAATGTTTAAAAATGACTGTAAAGTTATTTATTGTTTCCGTAGTTCGCAAGAATTACGGTAGATGGCTCCAGCGTCGCCTTAAGACGTATATAATATATCGTAGAATTTCGAATATCTGGGACGTGTCTAGATAGCTCAGCTGGTCAGAGCATTCCCCCTGTAAGGGACTGGTCGCGGGTTCAAGTCTCGTTCTAGATGTTCTCTTTTTCCGATCTAAATCTTTAGAAAAAGTAAGCATACAAAATGCTTAAAAATTTTAATTGTATTCATTTTAGGTTTAGTGTTAAAAAATAAACTACACGTTAGCATATCACAGAGTATTTATTTCAAAAATATAACCTCCATATTTTTTATGTTGTAATAATCGTATTTAATTTATTACATCTAACTTGATGCAATTTAAGACAGGCGAAACTTTACCAATTGATCCACCCAGTCCTTGGTTAGGGTTTAGAATGGCTTATAACTTAACGAACTATTACTAAACATATGCGAAACAATATAAAAGCGTTACTATAATTCAAAAGTGGTAGGGAATATAAAATGAGTAGGTAGGTACAACTTCTAATATAGTTTTATGTATAAGGAAGAAATAGGAAGGCACCTCTCAAAATGAGGGTTGTGTGTGTTTGTGTGAGCAGGTGTGTGTTATTTAAAAATCTTGCTACATAACCAGTTAAATCAAAAGTTTACTCATACATATAATTTATATAATCATAATATAACTCCTACGTTCGAATCGAAATAATACTAAATCAAAATACTTTAAAACCGATTTCAGGAATTTATTAAATTATTTTCTCACTGTAGAATAAATTAGTACATAGATTTTTGCCTATTATTTCGCTAAATACGAAAAAATATTATACCTTATATAATATTTAAAATAACATTTTTGGGAGTTTAGTTTCCATTGTGCAGTTGATTTGTAAGATCGAGCAATGGGAAAGTTAAAACAAACTCGCACTATCTCAATCAACCGAATCATAAGTTAGTTTGTTGAACTGTTTGTGCGTTAGTAACATCCGAAATATATACAATTTAAAAAAAAACTATGAAATTTTTTAGCAATTAGTATGCTGATTTTTCCTATAGATTATTTAGATTGGAAAAGAGAACATCTAGGACGGGACTTGAACCCCTGACCAGTCCCTTAACATCATTCATTGTTTCCGTAGTTCGCAAGAATTACAGTAGATGGCTCGAATATCTGGGACGTGTCTAGGTAGCTCAGTTGGTCAGAGTATTCCCCCTGTAAGGGACTGGTCGCAGGTTAAAGTCCCGTCCTAGATGTTCTCTTTTTCCGATCTAAATCTATAGCAAAAATATAAACTAGTAGGTCTATAATAATAAAAAGGAATGCGTACCCATACAACTATATTTTAACATTTTCATTTTACATCTTAATTGAATATACACAGCAAATTCTTTTTTAATCATGTTCTTTTTAATTGTGCAACATGGGCAACACCATCAGTCTTTGGCTAAATTGAGCAGAAGCAACTAATATAAAACTAATGATTGAGATACATTAATACAAATCCTTTATAACTACTTTAATAAAATGACCACTTTCCGGAAATTGTTACTTTCATCAAATGACCACCATTGATTCCGAAAATGACTACTTCCCGAAATGACCACTTTCATCAAATGACCACCATTGATTCCGAAAATGACTACTTCCCGAGATGACCACTTTCCTGAAATGAATATCTAATCTATGTCCTGATGTGCAGAAAACAGAACATGGCGTTAAACTCTTAAGATCCCACATCCGTCTTTTATTCTGTTCGTTATTCTATAGATGCAATAGAACATGTCGTCATCGAGAGAGGGAGGGAGGATGAGAGATAAGGACTTAGGGAGGGAAGGATGGATGATGAAGATGCAAAATTTTGTTCAAGTTTTCACTTCTGTCGGCAATCCTGGAGTGCCACTGCATTTTATATTATATTAGATTTGGTAGGTGGCGCTGCAATCGGGTTATAGATTTTGTTTAAGGATTAATTCCCGGCCGAAGCCGGGACCCGGGCTGTTAATCTAATATAACAATGTCATCTGACCTGACCACGGATACATAGGATTGTATTGACATTGCAATGAATTGTCATTTTCAAATTAAAACCTGTAAATAGGATAAGACCATGAATAAATAAAAAGATTAATTCCTCTTTCAATAACATGTCAATATTATAAAATGTTGATGTTAAGAAATTAAAACATATTTCCAAATTCAAAGTTACCAATCCAAGTGGAGACCAGTGCACCAAAGTGGGACAAAGTAGACATCTTTTAAAGTTTACACGTTGGCCTACTAATGGGGACGCTTACCGATGCAAAACTGAAGTGCTCGTGCCTACGCGTCTGCACTCTTTCAGAATATAACTATTTGCGTATATGGCATTGTGTGCTGAATCCATTTCAGAAAGTAGTTATTTAGGAAAGTGGTGTCAACCAGAAAGATCATTTCAGGAAACTGGTTATTTTAGGAAACTGGTCATTTTAGGAACTAGTCAAATTATGTAAATGGTCGTATCCGGAAAGTAGTCATTTGAAGAAAGTAGTCATTCAGGAAAGCAGTCATTGTCAACCTAAAGGATACAAATAATATAATGAAACTAAACTAATGGCATGCTTAAGCTAAGACAGTACAATTATTAGAAGATAAGCAATACATATGTAGATAAAGAAAATATTATCTCTCACACAAATGATTTCGGGTGCTAATTCCTAACCTTAACCCGTTAATGCGTTAGGAGAAGCAAAATATTAAAATTCACTTCTAACCTTACCCGATATGAAAATTCCAGACCTACCAGATAGTTTAAAAATATGAGAAACAAACACATCGGGCCTGATAAGGAATGAATTTAATAAGTGTCACTCTCCTGGTGTTGCACACGTCCATAGGCTGCGGAAACTACTTCTCATCAGGTGGGTCGTGCGCTTGTTTGCTACCTAAGTGGTATAAAAAAATAAAACAAATGGAGCACTCTTATACAATGCTAAATCAAAATAACGTGTGGCACGATATCAAGAAGATTATGATATAAGTTAATGTTTTTTGATAACCGGCCAAATTCTTAAGAAGTCAGCATTTGTCTCTAAAATATGCAGCTTAGGAAAAATATAGCATAATTTAATTGATGTATAAATTACTTATTTATAATAGGAAAAAAATATTTAGTAAGTACCTACTTATGACAATAAAACAGTAGGTCTAATATCAATTGAAGATATAAATCTAATATCAATTAAAAATAATTTGGATTTTTTTTAGCCTCCTTTTTAATCATACAAATAATTCGGTGACCTTTTCATTTGTGTCATGTGTTTCATAAACAACAAAATAACTTGTTCAGTCTGTCTGTAGTCTGTACCATTTAATAGGTAGGTACTCCTAAATAGTCAGTCGGGGTGCGAGGGATATGCATGGGCAACCTTACACCCCGGCGTCTGAAGAGCCAAGACGGCGTGCGGTTTTAGTCGGTTCAAGCCCGACATAACGGCCCGCAGGGATTTCCGCATGAAAAGAAAAGGTACTCCTAAATAATTAGAATTACAACATATTAATTTCTAAAAAAATCACAATGTGTGTGGTAACAAAGTGTAGTAATAAAGTATGTTTTACGATTAGATATGCTTAATAATGGTAATAAATCTATACTAATATTATAAAGACGAAAGATTTGTATGTAAGTATGTTTGTAACGAATTGGCTCAAAAGTACTGGAGCAATTTCAAAAATTCTTTCACCATTAGAATGCTACATTATCCTTGAGTAACATAGGCTACTTTTTATCCCGATATTCCCACGGGATCAAGACTTACGCGGGTGAAACCGCGTGGCGATGCTAGTAGACCATAAACTGAAATCTGTATTCAGTAAATATATCGTTAACCTATGGCCATAATGTAATAAAAACTTTTGATATAGCTTCATACTTCACCAAACTAGTGCTTGCTATGTATTCAGGACCATGCTTATTCTTAACAACATACAGGTATGAGTGGGAGAAAATCTAGAAGTACCTAGTGCAATTCGTACACTGCACTCCATCTAGATAGGTCCAGATATTACAATGATCTAACTGGTGTTGCATACATTTTATCCAATTCTTTTATCAGTTGTCATTCATTTAGGTACAGTATAGCATCAACATAGGGTTTTCATAAAAATATACTATGTAAATACAAAAAAGAGTACACTAAAGACTGAAAAAATATGATTTGTATTCATAGGAATAACCAGTGACTTTTCTTATATGAGGGGGTAAAAAGCATTTTTGATCTATTATTTTACATGTTGCAATGTGGCAAATTGTATTATTCAGAACTGTTACTCATTTATACCCATGGAAATAGTATATAGTTAATTTTTATGACATGCATTTATTTCATCAATTTCTAATTAATGATAGGGTTGTTCGTAGAGAAATTAGCGATGGCAATAATAGGCTCTGCTTTAATACAATCATAATATACATATTCTAGTAGGTACATTTAAAGTAATGATATTATTTCGTTAATCAACTGTAATATCGTTGAATATGTCAATTTGTGCAAAAACCTGTCCTATTCTATCAACAGAAAGCTAATTACACGATACTATAGTTTGCTATCCCTAGCGGTAAATACAAATTAAAAAAAAATTATCACATTATAAAGAGTAACATTATTATTATCATAAAATAATAAGGTATAAGATGATTCATGTGAAGACACCAGTTGTGATACATACTGACAATAACTGGCTGGTTATTCGACAAAAACATTTAAAGTTATGCCCATGTTAAGAACCAAAACATAGGTACCATGAGTTTTAATTATTGGCATGCATAATTTATTTCAGTTATATAGCTAAACAATTAATATGAACGCCATAGACAAATATCTAGGTATAGAAATAGGGTTAATGTTGCGTTCTAGGATGGACCACTTGTATCACAGGTGTTCAAGGCAAAATACATTACACTATCCGGTTTGATGAAACAGGATCATATTCCAATGTACACACAATGTTGCAAAAATTATGAATTGATTACTAAAATTATTGGATTTGATGAAACAGTATCAAATTCAATATACAATGTTGCAAAAATCATGAATCATCTTATTTCTAAAGTATTACTAACCACAACACTAAAACATTTGTTATATTTAGGTATATAAATAGCATGACATGCAGACAATGGTTTGAATATGTTTGTTTTGAGTTTGTTGTCTGTCGATTTTTGATTTAGTGCCAAATGTAAATAATATAGTGAGTAGGTACTAATATAAACTTTTAAGGAAAATGTACTCAGTACCTATTTTACTCCCCCCACTGATAATATAAGTTTTTGTGTAGTTGAATTTTTGTTTTGACCATTTAATGAAAACTATATTGGTTCATTGTTAAGTTTCAAGTACCAGTAGATCGGTACTTGTAATATTACTGCAGGACCTACTGAGGACTGCAAAACCAAGCCATACTGTCAACTCTCTTTATAATTTACCGGAAATGTCTATAGGCTTTGAGGGCCTACAGAGAATTTGCTTATTCTGCAATTGCAACCTTAGAACTTGTGCCACCATACTAGTTATGGTCACACAACTATGACAAGTATAAGCAATTTATAGAATTTATTCTTCATCAGAATCTCTATTCAATTAAAATTATTTAGTAATACACAGTTAGCACCTCATTGGAAGATTATTTTTTGTTTTGTCTAATGTGCAGTCATCTATGCCAGTACCAGGTGGACTACATCCACTCCAGGGAACATAATTTAATGCAGATAAAAATATATTTATTTAATAATCATAGCTATTAGATTCTCAATATAATGATATAAACAACAGTAGCAAAGCCTATCTAAAAAAGAGAAGCTAGCCAGGCCTTGGTTCCATTACTTGGCATAAAACCTATAATCAATTATGATATATGGCTCTCATTGAGTATACTAGAGTAAGCCAGCGGGAATTGTGTTATATGGACCCCTCGCTACTGATACACAGCATATTAATATCATCACTCACTAACAGATAAGATACTGGTCAAATGTGAGCCTATTGCAAATACTATATAAACTATTGCAAACACGAATTGTATTCTTAACTTAAAATAAAATGTCATTTAGTTTATCATTCTGTGTAAAGTCCCAAGTGCATATAGTTGAACAGTAATAATACATTCAAACCTGTCTGTGTCAATATAACAATCATTACTTGCTATACAAATACATAAGGAAGGCAAAAACTAAGGGCTGAGTGGTGGGTCATCGTTACCGATCATAACATCTTCGTACATAATGTCGTTATTTCTTCTGGACTGAATTTTTTGTTGCACATACTCAATTAAATTATATTTCCTTATCACTAGTACAGCGCCCGCTATGAGCAGAGCGAGGGTGAATATCGTGACTGTAGCGATCGTTGCACCACTGTGGGATGTGTCGGCTTCCGGTTTCTCACAATCATCCCCTACGCGAACAAGCCCTCGTAAACAATCACATTTCGATGTGGTAGAATTACATGTCTGGTACTCCGGACATGTCTTATATACCGATACATTGCAGGACAGGATGCGCTCTGTTAAAAAGAATACACTTCGTAACACAGGACAAATTGATTCAATTAAATAATTGTCGGCTACTTACAACTTACCCGAGCAACCGTATTGTATTAAATTTAGCAGTAAAGTCGCCAAAATATCCACAGTTTTCAGCTTCATTGTATTATAACTGAGTGTTAACAACTATTTACATCACAATTTTGCACCCAGAATGGTACAGTTTTATTCTCTATTTGTAAAAGCGGAGAATACTTCTGCGACTAGCGCAAGCAAAACAATATGTCAAAAATATTGTACTGTCATGCCTGTCATACCTTATACGTCAAATATGTTTAGTGATTGCGTTGTAAAGTGCGTACGTAATCGTTGTAGTTATATAGTGTTAAAATATCATTGAAGTTTAAGTTAAAAGATATATATAAATTAGTTATATTACATGTAGCATGAAACACTCAAATGCTAACAAAGTGTTGCTAGTAGTATTTAATTCATCAGCAAGAATAAAACGTATTTTACGTTTCATTACGAGAAAGACAATGCAAGTAGTTATGGGGGAACGATTTAATAGATAAACATTTCGAATGGCACAGTAAAATACGATTTTTATTTTAGTAGGTATAAGAGGCAAATAAATATTATATACAAAACAGGATAGCGCTTGCGGGCCGAGACCCTAATGGTTTAAGTTAGGATTCTGTATATACCTATACCACTCAGCGCGTGAACTTCATTTTCGTAATTGTCACGTAGTAGTTGTGAAGTAATGACATAGCAGACGGTAGTAGTTCAGCTTACTGTTGCTAGACGGCGCTGGGTTTCTAAGTAGGAACTAAGCAGTTCAGTTTGCTGTTGCTAAAGCGCGGAACAAACAAAGGACGTAAGACAAAGACGCGTCTAATAGGCTGCCGTGCTGAGTGAACGAAAGGGGTAGTAAAGTACCTACACAGAGTGTAACAAGGGACACGCCTAGGACGCGCGTCCTTCTATTTGTTCAATAAAATAAGACCTATTTACATGAAGAGAGTTTCTCACACGTTTAAGGCGAGAAGTATGCAATTATCGTAGGCGATGTCGTATTCACTTGTTTACATTGAACTAAAAACTAAAGTCTAGCCTACGAGCAGGCACGTCTACATACGTCGTACTATATTCGTGAGGTGATTATCCCCCAGCGTTTTGTTTACACTAGGTACGATACAAATCGGGGTGTGTGTTGGGTAACCTCCTCGAGTGTCGCTCCGATTCCGATCCCGCTGCAGTCCGGGGGGAACGGAATCGGAGTGGCCGGTACACCCTGGGCGGCGGTCAATGGCTTCCCCTTCACCCCTTCATAGGGTTGGCATTGATCGTCGGCCAATACCCAACGTGGCGGGAACACATCGCTCTCCGTACTCCTCTGCTTTCAGAGGAGACAGGATGAGCGATGCTGTTAGTGGTGAGATGGCCCAGGGTCAGCCGGGGTGCGAGGGATATGCTCTATGGGTAACCTTACACCCCGGCGTCTGAAGACCCGAGACGGCGTGCGGTTTTAGTCGGTGCAAGCCCGACATAACCGCCCCCGCTGGCACGCGGGGGGGTATCCGAAGGGATTTCCGCACGATAAAAAAAAAAAAAAAAAAAAAAAAAAAAGGTACGATACAAATCGGGGTGTGTGTTGGGTAATCTCCTCGAGTGTCGCTCCGATTCCGATCCCGCTGCAGTCCGGGGGGAACGGAATCGGAGCGGCCGGTACACCCTGGGCGGCGGTCAATGGCTTCCCCTTCACCCCTTCATAGGGTTGGCATTGATCGTCGGTCAATACCCAACGTGGCGGGAACACATCGCTCTCCGTACTCCTCTGCTTTCAGAGGAGACAGGATGAGCGATGCTGTTAGTGTTGAGATGGCCCAGGGTCAGCCGGGGTGCGAGGGATATGCTCTATGGGTAACCTTACACCCCGGCGGCTGAAGACCCGAGACGGCGTGCGGTTTTAGTCGGTGCAAGCCCGACATAACCGCCCCCGCTGGCCGGCGGGGGGGTATCCGAAGGGATTTCCGCACGATAAAAAAAAAAAAAAAAAAAGTATGACACAAATCGCAATGCAATATTTGCCTACGACTTCTTGACTTGTATAAATTCAATATGGTACCTATGACATTTTTGCAAGTTCATGCGAGTATCGTACAAATCGGTTTGAAGTGTTTGAACCGATGTGAATCCGAGACTTGTCATTCGAGACCAGTAACTAGCAAGATATTGTCTTGTTTACACAGGGACATCCAGTATTTCATAACAAAGCGATCATCGCTCTTTCACGTACGATATCGTATTTTTGGTTTCATCGTATCAGCCGTAGGAAGTCCACTGCTGAACATTGCTTTACTTGATCATTTATTTAAAGAGCCAGGTCAGAAGCATGAAAGTGCATGTATGAAAACAATTATAAAAGTGGAAGAAACGAAAGGTGTATGCCAATATAGTAGCAAGTGGAAAGATGTTGTCTCTGCCTACCCCAATGGAAAAGAGGCGTGACTATATGTGTGTATGAATTTTTATTTCATGCTGACGATAATCGTATCTTCGAGGTAAGAAACTCTCTCCATGTAAATGGTTCTTTTGTTACCATATACCTTCCTACACTGCAGTTCCATAGGTAGAAATAACTGCACATTTTTTTCTGAAATACTTATAATTAATAACAAAAAGCTTACTTGTCTAAGATTTAAAAGCTATCAGTCTAGAAAATTTCACAATATTTTGTTCGTCTTAATCTAGAAGTCATATTCTGAGGCTGCTTCGCCATAGGTATATTTTTCAGGCAGGACATAGTCATTGGGATCATGGCCATAAGCTTCGACACCACCGTTTCCATTGGGAGATCCCTCTCTGAAAAATAAATACAAGCTTTGTTAGTACCTTTTTTTTTCATGCGGAAATCCCTTCGGATACCCCCCCCGCCGGCCAGCGGGGGCGGTTATGTCGGGCTTGAACCGACTAAAACCGCACGCCGTCTCGGGTCTTCAACTAAATTTTTCAATGTGCTGTTATATTTATAGTTTTAATATCAAACTATTACTGAAACAGGGTCGTGGCTGTGTTAAGTGGTTACGGCCATGTGTTTGACGCGATGGTTTTACGTGAAAATGTGTACCTTTTTGTTTTTTTTTACGTGCGGAAATCCCCTCGGACCCCCCCCCCGCCGGACAGCGCGGGCGGTTATGTCGGGCTTGACCCGACTAAAAACGGACGCCGTCTCGGGTCTTCAGACGCCGGGGGTGTAAGGTTGCCCATAAAGCATATCCCTCGCACCCCGACTGAACCTAAGGCCATCGAGTTTCGAGATGGCCCCCTCGGGTTTGGGAACCACGGTCTCCCCGACTTGCCCCGGTGTTGGGGGAGGGGCGCTAGTGGCCGCATTGTAAACCTATCTACATCATCATCATAATATGAGCGTTGTTGCATCCAAAACTGTCAACTAAGAGCCCGTGGTCCACTTAGTTCTCTTTTTGATTTGGCTTATACGGCTTTTACGGGAGCAACTGTCGTCTGCCAACTCTGCGAGGAAAGCCTGCGCCAGAGTCTCGTCCGTCAATCAGCAGTTGTACCGACTTGCATCGCAGGTGAGGTGGAGTTGACTTGATCGTAAAGGTCTTGGTGGAGCCCAATATTCCTGTATCATCTCCCAATGTTGTAATATAGTCACAACTAGCGGTTGCTAGCGACTTCACCCGCGTGAAATTCAGTTCCCGCCTGTGTTATTCGAGACAATAATCTATCCCTGTACCAAATTTCAGCCAGATCCATTCAGCCGTTGGAGCGTGATTGAGTAACCAACATTCAAATATTTTCACAAACTTTCACAATAATAAAAATCCGTTCCCGCAGGGGGGACGCACAGGTAGATTTCGTGAAGCAATTAATATTATTGTAAATAGAGAACTACGGACTTTAAACAGTTTAATTTTTTTTTCTCGAAAGCGGTAACTTTTAGCGAAAAACTTTTCAGACATTTATTTTAGACTTAAAAATGGCCTATCGATTAAAAATGTTTCCGACTGCAAGAATGTTCACCGGTTAGAAGTTATGATTTTTTTCCCGAAAAATTTTGGTTTTCCCCCCCTCCACTTTTAGTTAAAGTTTTAATCTTATAGGTTTATTATTAAAAGTTGTTGGTATTCATGTATACTATGGGATAAAATTAGAACGGTTCGAATATCTTTCATGGAACGTGAAATTTTGAGGAAAAACTGATTTCACAAAAAGTGAGGCCCTACCGTCCCCTTAGGCCGGATTCCACCCGTTCACGAACTTAAACTAAGTTTACACCCAAGCAATTTTTGACCGCAGTTTGAAAGCGATCGGGGCAAAAATGCGACCGTGACAGTGCCGCAAATTTTGGGAAGTGGAACCATACATACATACATATATATATATATATATATATATATATATTTATATAAACGTTTTGACCAGTGGTCATTTCGGACTCAGAGGGTCATAACTAGACCTCCTAAGAAGATTTTTTTTTTAAATTCGACAGTAGTCAAGAAACCAATAGGTAGATCGATTTCATCGAAATCTACCTAAAATCGGTTTACTGACGATAGTTGAACGAGACAACGTCATAAGAAAATACTGATGGAATGATTGCATTTTTCAAAAGAAAATTTTAACTTTATTTGTTTAACCACTAAGATAGAAGATATATATATGAACTTTTTGACCAGTGGTCATTTCGGACTCAGGGGGTCATAACTAGACCTATTAAGAAGAATTTTTTTTTAAATTCGACAGTAGGTTGCCCATAGAGCATATGCCCAGGGTCAGTCGGGGGTGCGAGACCCCGACTGACCCTGGGCCATCTCCGGTTTCGAGATTAAATAGTGCTAAGGCGGCGTGCGGTTTTAGTCGGTTCAAGCCCGACATAACCGCCCCCGCTGGCCGGCGGGTGTATCCACTCCTGGATGTGCATCAAGAGGTAATATCCAATAGGTAATTAAGGGTAACCTATCTATCTATCTAGCTAACAATTTGTTGTTACTCGCAATTACTGCTTGTGAAATTTACCTTAGTTCACCGTGATGTTTCTCTTCGTGTTTTTCCGATATATTTCCATGGGAATCTTTTACTTCCTCGTGTTCATCCTTGAACTTTTCTGGCTCCCTTGCTCTTTCCCTCTTGTTTTCTCGTGGCACTGTAACATTAGGTATAGTATTTAATAACTAATTAATAAAAGGTTTGGTAGTCAAATTGGCTTCATTTAACTTCATTTGTTGATTAAAAATATTCTCGAAAATGTACCTTTAGGTAGGTAATTATAAGTAGGTACCTACTGCATTAGGCGAATGTATAGTGTACCTAGTGTAAGTTTTTCATTTATTCACTCATTCATTTAAAACTCGTACACATATAAAACCGTTCCAATTTGCCGCAGCGCGGCGTTAATCGCTCGCAAATGAATGTGTAACTCACACTAAGCACACAGTTTATCTTCGTAAACTATCTGTAGTTTTAGTGATTGAGTCAGCTATTATCAATGATAGGTACTTTATTTTGTTTATTCAGGTACATATTTTCCATAAACGTTAAACAATTAAAAAAATCTTAACATTAAAACCATTTTATGATCCTCTTAATAAATTTTATAGGTTTGCGAATAAATTTTGCTGAGGGTTCACCTCTGCGTTCACGTAGGTGACTGTAGGCACCGTCTTGTCCTTCCTCGTCATGTCCGAAGGAGTCTTGCTTCTCGAACTCATAGTGGTCCCCAGCCTTCTTATGATAGGAGTCAAAGTGCTGGTAGCCTTTCTTGCCTCCTCCAGCCTTCTTCCGGGAATACCCAATTTCGCCATTGCCTTCTCGTTCATTAGATCTGTGATAATCTCCATCATCTGGCAGCTGATAAAAATAAATTACTAGGTTATTTATTTTTGTTTCAGTTTGATGTTTCAGTTTCATTAATTCTATATGATTAGACAGAAGTAAAGGTCCTTTTTCTGAGAGATTACCATGACATGACAAAGCGTTCATGTTCCAGGCGATAAAGAGGGATGGATGTAAGATCCATCCTTCTTCCACGCCCGGAATACGCACGCTTAAACAAGTCATGGTAAGTCCTCTGTGCTTAACTAATTATAGTAGGTATTTAAAAGTCGCTACATTCTATAGACTAGCTAAATTCAAATTGTTTCGAAAGTATTAAATGCTTATTAATAAAAACAAGTGTCCTCTAGCTATATATACCTACCTGTACCTAAGTGTAAATAAAACAACCGTTTTGTGCCAAGAAGCAGTGGGAAAGAAAAAACAGTTACTACGTATTACAATACCTACAACTTATTGTTTTATGCAAAAGAAGGCAGTCGCAACTACATACTTTCAGACGTATACGAGGGGCTATTTATAAAATTAAACTCACCGCAGCTCTCACTTCTCTAACGTAGGAGCCTACAGATTCAGAATCACTTGCATCTTCAATGGCTTCTAAAGTATTGACGACCTCTTTCGACTCCAACAAGGTGGCCGGTAATACTGCTCCCAAATGCAGTAAGCAGAGCGTCAGAGACGCTAGTTTTATCGCCATTTTGTTATTTCTGGAACGTTAAATTTATACAAATATCGCAAAAAAATTTTTTTTAATTTTGTCTGACTTAATATTGAGCTGAATGTTTACTTGCAAGACAATAAAAAATTAAAGTCAAAACTTAAAGTAGGTAACGAAAACTAATTAACATTTTAATCACAATTACTCCCACACTTCTAATTGCAACTGAAATCCAATCATGTGTGACAAACGGAGCAGCCACATTTCTAAATCACTTTTTTTCACTTACATTAACAAATAGTGCTGTGAGTTGCTAAGACACGTTCAATACGAACTCAACACAGTTATTCAAATCGTGTATTTTATATAACACGAAATTGCGGCCACCTTGCTCTTTCACAATAGCTAACACTGACACCTCGGTTCTTCTCGATTACTTATCTACCATTGATTAGCCTGGAGCAGTTTTTCTGATCGTTACATCAATGCTTTTGAATAGTCTGTTGCAGTTTTTGCGCTGGAGACCCGTGAACTGCTTAATCGTTCAATGTTTTTATATTACTAACTCGTGTTCCATTGTATTTGGTCGGCAGTATTTGTAAACATGTGAATGATCTGTCGTTTTATAAACATATAAATGTACAGCTATATTGAGTACTTCATAATGACATCCATGCTAGTATTAAGCCCTCGAATCAAATGACAAATAGGATAACTAAACGAGGCTTTTTGAGGCCTCACTGAGGTCCTCGTGGTCTAAGCCAAGCTCATCTGCAAGCTGCACATGTTGATTGGTGGACAAGCCTCCAGCGCTAACTTTCCTCACGGGGTTGGGAGGTCAGACAACAGTCGCACCCATAAAAGCCATATAAGCCAAACTCTAGACTCTGGTGGTAGAAATTTGATGACACAAATTTGTCGCAAAATTCGGCCGGGTGGGTACCTCCGTGCACGATTGCGAAAAACCCTCCATAGTAATCCAATTTCGGTTTGAATGCGTTCAGGGGTCAGCAAGTGCATAGTCGGGCAGGGGGATTGTGGTCGGAGCACTAGTGGGACCGGTAGGTGTCACGCGGTGCTGCGACGACAATCCTTTTTTGATGAGGCCGTCAAGCTGAGTGCCACCATTGTTAACATGGTACGTGTATGTAATGGTGACCCTCTATCCTGAGACTTTACCTTCAGCTTCAGGGGAGGTAAAGTCAAATTGACGTGTCCTAAATATAATAAAAAAAGTGATTGGAGCCCGGGATCCGAGATAATGTCTTGGATACAACCAGAAATCGATAAGATAATGATCATTCCTTATAATCTTTAACAGTGAACATGTTTGTCTAAAACTCAATGCCAGTGTAGCTAACTACGTTCCGAATGATTTTGAACATTCTTACAGCATGGCGGCAGACAAGTAAGACACTTCCTCTTGATGTCATGGTCCATGATGATAACACCTCCTGGGAAAATATTAGTAACGTGTTCGTTCGTCAGAAGTCGCGGCTTCAATGCCCAATCAGTGCAACTATTTGGATGCATATTTGCATTGGTCTGGGTGATTCTGTGTATAATATGTATTTACGATAAAAAAATGTATTTTGGTATGTTTGGTATGGTAAGTTTAGTCTAGATAGTGCTGTGTTCAGGTTTATATTTTCACATACCTATTACCATAAATCCTCCATCATCACCTCAGTGCTGTGTCCCGATTGGCATCCGAAGCCTACACCCCGGAGCCCGGAGTCCTACTTTACTACTAATTATAATAATATCTTAAAATCTTCGGTGAATTATTAGGCGTTTCCGCTTGCTCCTACTAATTTCTCCCACTGGTAGGAGCACGAGGATAACCTGTGTTAATTACCCGTGTTGTAACCACTTACTTTTATTTCCTGTTGCTCACACTCTTCTCACAATATAGCTTCTGGGTTAGGTTAGGTTTGAACTGTGACCCCAACAGAACCACTAGTCCGGAAAGTTGGATTTCGATAGCAAGCTAGTAGCTAGTGTTAAAAAAATCTGTCAATCTTTGTTAGTAGGAGCACGAGGATATGCTTACCCTTGTGGTCCTACCGGTAGGAGCATAGGGACATATTGGACCTCCTGCTCCTACCGGTAGGAGCATCGAGTAGGAGCAAGCGGAAACGCCCGAATTATTTAGGTTCTTCGATGCAAAAATACTATTCTGCTATAATATGCCCAATATCTCAGATTCTTCTACTAGTGCTACCTATATTTTTTGTTATTTTCTTAACGTAATGTAGCCTTTTACTTTGATTAATGTTGCATTTCATCCTAATTAGAATTTAAAGATTTCTACGACCTTCCATTATTTGGTAACGTAAGCCGGCAGATAATTAAACGTTTTGTTGCTATTTCAATAGATCATGATAAACCAACACGGCATGAAATTGAACCAATACCGCAAGCTTAAATTGAACTTAAGAAATTCGAACATGGACCTGTAGAACTGCTGCTTTTTGTATCGAAATACTTCAGTCATAATAATGATGAAATTCGTATGTATCTACACGCATGTAACATTGAACATACTCTATTTGCACATTCGTATAATTTTTTTTTGAATAAAAAGTCTATCGCTCAGTAGGGTAATTACATATTAATTGGAGGTGTCATTACTCAAATTGTGAACCTGGGTAATATTGAGCAATGGATGGAAGTAGTTACTTCAAAATTTTAGGTATATTAACCTACATAGTATATAGTGAATGTAATAAATGCAATATTTTATTATGACTAAGTGATAGCTGATGGACGGATGACCTGAAAAAGATAGTTGGGATAGACTGAATGCGCTAGGTGGCGAATCGGGTGACATGACATGCATTGAGAGAGGCATATTTCCAGTAGTGGACTGCAATAGGCTAATAGATTTATAGATGATTGCAACAATGGGATAGGCACCTTATGATAACTTTGCATTTCGACAAGGAGTTGATATGTTAAACATTGGAGACGGGGCCGGCCGGCAATGTCAATTTTCCTTCGATGTCTACTTTTAATTCTTTCATATACGCATATTTCCAACATAGAGTGGTAGAGTCAAGCAACAGTCATTTTGGCCGTTGCATGCATGGGCCGACTCAACCGGGGAAGCACCACCCTCTCACAGAATATCGACGCCAAGTAACAGTATTTGAATTGTTGCGTTCCATTTGGTGAGTGAGAGTGCCGGAGCCCAAACTCCTTTCCCATCCCCGTATGACGAGTTGCGAATGGGATGACCTGCTTCAGACCCGTCCATAGGCCGCGGTAACCGCTTCCCATCAGGTGGGCCGTGTGCTTGTCTGCCACCTTAGTGGTTTAAAAAAAAAAAACATGCCAGCCGGTAACCAGATTGTGCTCTACCATGTTAGTCTTCTTCGATCAGAAATTAGATTGCAAATGGTATATTATTTAAATAGGCATTTTTTCCAAGTATAACCACAGATTAAATATATGTATAACATAACTATAGTGGTACCACGAGAAAACATCTATGTTAACTACGTTTCTAAGTATTTACCGAATTTGGACACATTAATCCAAATTAGCAATTAATCTCACTGATACTTTAGAATGATTGTTTCTCAGACACATTGAGGCAGTAGGTAAATAGCTTTAGTAGCGATTCTTAATTTTCTTTCTACAGCGAATAAAACAGTACCAAAAATTTCAATAGAAACAATATTCCTATGCTCTAATGGGGAGGGTCAAAGAAGACTATTGACGTACTATTATTTTTTTATTGACAAGTTTCATTTCTTACTACTGATTTTGTCACTCAGCCGCCATTAAGCCACCATTATTATACTTCAAGGTTTTATCACGTTTGCATCAGTGAATGCCGTATACACTACTATACTGTTTTCAGTTGTTGTCTTAGGTTCGTTGGGTACGTTTCTATCTGCAGAGTTATCAGATGCGCCGGAGTCGGTAGCAGCGTCCAGGGGCTCGGCTTGAGTATTTTCAGCTTTTAAAGCATCAGGTAGTACATTGTATGCAAGCTGCCATTCTTTATTTAATTTCAGTTCATCCAAAGCTTTTGCCCTGAAAATAATAACATAATAGATTCCATGTTCATTTATATTTTATCAATTATATTGCTTATTATAATCTTTATAAGAGTGCAGTTTTTATTAAAAAAGATTTTGAAAAATTCAACGATATTATGGAAAAATGAATTCATCAAATAACCATTCTATAAGGTGTCGTAGCTATTCATAAATTAACTGATAGTAAAATTATCTTTAATTTTAATTATTATGTTACATACCGGCGGATGAACTTCTTTAATAATAATCGTTTATTTGAAGTAGTTTGGTAAGAAATTAATATTGAAATAGATTACCATTGTATCTACTTCAATACTATAATTTCACGGCAAACTGAACAATAAAAAATGCATCGAGATGGAATGGCTCTGCGGAATTATAAGACCCTACCTATCGACAGATTGCAAGGCGCAGCGTGCCTTTGCAGTTACGGACAGACGTTGCCTCCTTGGCAAAGTTATACCACCTCTACCGTAAATAGTACTCCTACGAGATCTATCAATTACTTCTACCTTCTCTTCTCCTATCTAAAACAACACTTACATGGCTGATGTGGAGGACCCACATGAGGTCCAAATAGTTCCATTTCATACTACATACATACTTTTATTAACCGCACCAACATTTGACATTTACTTTTTTTACTTACAACTTAGGACCGAGGTGAGACGTGAAATTGTATCTCTCAAGGTTGTGAAATTTGAGACAGGGGACCATTTGAATATTGTTGAACTCAGTCTATTATGGCGACACAAATTCACTTACAGCTTATCAGGTGACGGGAACCCATACTGAAGACTGACGGTAAAGTTGTAAGAAATGCAGAAACAGATGATACTCACACAATATTCTCTGTGACATCAAAGCGCAAAACAGGAATACCCACATCTCGACCCCTTTGTATTGCGTTTTTAGCTAAGATGTGAACTATTTCCGAATCTTTCGAAGAATTTTGTGGCACTATAAGAATAACCTATAACAAACAATTTAAATTATACTCCAACATTGTATGGACAAATTGTATGCGGAAGGTAGAGGATCAGGTCATATTCAGGATACTATTATAAAAAAGAGCCATACGCACAGGTGTAGTGGCCTAGGTCCAGCAGTGGACAGTAATAGGCCAATATATAGTTATTGTAGACTGAATTCACGGATCACTTCAAATAATGTAACTTCTTCCTACCATATTCAGAATGATTATATTATAAGTAATTGTGAAGAACAGCACCTTAAGGAAGCAATCCTTCCACTTGACACCTGGGTGTTATCTTTAATGGTTTGTTTTTGTGTATTTCGCTTTAGATGAACACAATGAATGTAGGGATTTAGTATATCTTGCAGTATTCGTGGTGTCGCAGAAAAATTTGGCGTGTGTACGTTAAATGGTGGTTAAATGGCTGGATATACTAGGAATTCAGTGCAGGGTGCGACTGAAATAAATTGAGCTGAGCGAGCAGGACTCTTACTTGAAAATAAGACATCTTACTACGGTCGCGCGCTTAGCAGGCCGCGTGCTCGTTGAAACTGTTTTTCGGTAATTATTCCTCATTGGTACATCGGACATGAACCATCCCGCTTCAAAACACTACTCAGTGTCCTCACTATCACCGTGGTAAATTTGGTCAAGATCGCGCGAATGGTTACGGAGGAGTTCAGCCACCAACAGACGGCTATGCCGGGTATAAGAGTGCAAATAATGGTGTTACATACATTACATAACAATGCAAAGTAAATGATGTGGTTATAGACTTTTCCCTCAGCTGTGTGAAAACCTGCTAAATTCTCATCATCATCATCATCTTAGCTGTGTTCCTGCTTGCCTCCGAGGGTTATATTTCGGACTCTAGGATCCACGTACTCTGCTCCTACTCTTGATTTGGCTTATACGGTTTTTATGGCAGCATCTGCCATCTGATCTCCCAACCCCGACAGGAAAGCCTGCGCTAGAGTAGCAGGTGTGCCAGCTTGAAAGCGAGATTGGCTTGGACTTTACACAAATCCATCTGCAATTGCCTTCAATATCTTCTATCTATACCGTATAGATCTAATATACCTGTACAAACCTGTAATATATTGTGAACGTGGTACTTTTCGTGCAGCGCTGGTGCCCGCAGGCAGTGTGCCGTAAAGTGCATAAGTCGCTTGGACCGTGCACACCTGATGCAGCGCGCCCACCGCTCCAGCATGGCAGCATCCCACGGACAGACGGCCAGCCCGAGAGCCAAACCTCGGATTTGCGACCAGCCCCGTCGTTCTTGCTGTTCAGCTAACATGGAATGGCCTGTAAATTTAATTAAAGTAACTTGAAAAGCAACCGAATCGTCGGGATCAATGTAAAATATAAAATAGCATCAAATAAATCGCGATACGATCCGTTAAAAATAGTTTTATTTCAAAGTGTGACATTCGCGTAAACTTCCAACAATATCATAAAGTAACTTTTTAACTTTTCAAAGTATAAGTAAATCCCCTGGAATCAATTCAGTAGCATGTTTTTCCTAAGAAATACAGGGTTAGGTACAAGGTTGAGAAATTGACATAAGGAACGCACTGACATGATGTTATCTGGACTTATTAGAATCATGCACCTTGTGGAATGCAGCCTGTGCTTCGGACGACATATTTACATTATGTGTACTTCTTAGCACCTACGAAAATCTGTACTAATATTATAAAGCTGAAGTGTTTGGTTAAACGCGTTAATCTCAGGAAGTACTGGGTCGAATTAAGGGACTGCTACACAAGAGAGCGGAGCAGTAACCATAAATATCAACAAATCGGAAAAATTGAGATAAATGGGTTTCACGGGGGCGAAGTATGCCACGGCCTAAGCCGTGGAGGACAGCTTTTTTTTTTTTACGTGCGGAAATCCCTTCGGATACCCCCCCGCTGGCCAGCGGGGGTGGTTATGTCGTGTCTCGACTAAACCGCACGGTGTCCTCCCCAAGTGTCCGTTGCCGGGCACCCCGGGTAAGCCCTCGAAAGGATAACCCCAGGTGGACAGCTAGTAAAAGATAAACATACACCTGTAACTGAATGAAGAAAGAGAAATCCTGCAGTTATATTTAGAATAAAGTTAGATATTGTAATTGAGTCAGTTATGCCAGCTGATTACAAGAATCCGGAAACAAAACATGTTTATAAATGAATGATTGATGAATGATGATTTTCAAATAGGTACTTTTTCAATCATTGAAATAAAACTATTTTTAACGGATTCTTTCGCGATTTATTTGATGTTATTTTATATTTTACATTGATCCCGACGTATCGGTTGCTTTTCAGCAGCCACGGTCACGGGGAGAGACTGTTTTATTTCAATGTGTGACATTCTGTGACTTTTTTTTTTTCGCTAGATGGCGCTGTCTAGCCAATACATCTAAAAAAGTGGTCAGCACAATTTCTTTTATTTAATTAATTCTAAGCAATAAAATCTGAGTTTTTTAGCTGTTAATTTGTTCGTAATAAGTCAATACAAAGGTGGAATCGTTATCTTAACATATACTACAGTAATATTGAAGTATCCAGCGAAATTATATCTGTTAATAAAAAGTTCTAAAACATTTAAACGAACCGCTCCAACAGTGATACGTGAATACAAATAAAATAAGTAACCTCAGGTGAAGTGAAGTGAAGGTTGAAGTATCTTTGATTTAATTATAATGCCAAAAGTCCAACGCTCACCTATTAAGACATCTGTTGCTGATAGTCAACCCGATGTGCCAAAAAACGATATCGAATCGGAAACTACAAAAAGTAAATCGTCAAGGAATAAGCGCATTCGGCCTGATTTTTCTCCTGACAAACCGGTTGGGGGTCTAATAGAATTGGAGGACAGAATAATGAAGGCTCTGAATACCTGGAAAAATGACCAGAGCACACTTTTGAAGAAAATAACGACAGATATTGCTGAAATAAAAAAACAAAACAAGGATATACAAAAAACTAACTGTGATATTGAGAAATCTTTGGAGTTCATGAACCAAGCATACGAGGATATGCAATCTAAAATTCTGAAATTGGAAAAAGAGCGTCAGGAACAACATGCATACATAATTGAACTGGAAAAAAAAGTCTCCGACCTACAGCAAAACTCACGCAGCTCCAACTTAGAAATAAGGAATATTCCGTGTAATGAAAAGGAGACTATAGAGGATCTATCGGCCTTGGTAATGAAAACATGTTCCGTGCTCCAGGTCTCAGCGAAGACTTCGGATTTGCGAGACATTTACCGCGTTCCGGGGAAGAAGGGCACAAATAGACCTATAGTGGCAGAGATGGTAACCGTTCCCCTTAGAAACCGGATACTCAACGCAGCCCGAACATTCAACAAGTTACGCTCTCACGCTGACAAGTTAAATACAGGACATATAGGCATCAAAGGTGACCATTTGCCGGTCTATGTTTCTGACCATCTGCCCAGTAGTCAGAGACAGCTATATTACGAAGCACGTAAGTTTGCCAGGGAGCATGATTACAAGTTCTGTTGGTCGCAAAACAATAAGATTTTTCTTCGCAAACGTGAAGGAATGGAGTCAACCTGTGTCACAACCATGGAGTATCTCAAAAGTCTTATCAAAAATAAATAATTATGATGCATGGCATGAACGCATGTTAAGTTTAGGGAAATTTTATTTTAATTGTTTTAATTTAAATTGTTCTATTATAACAGATTATCTTTATTTACGTTTTATAACCATTGCACACAATATGACATACAATAAAAGCAATCTAAGGAAATTAGTAAAGTACTGCACACTGAAAGAATATTATAAAAATTGCAGCCGCTTAGTGATTTATCACACCCTATCTCACAATCAAAACAAACACATACACACGATACAATGTATACACTTTATTGTACTTTCAACTCGCATATTATGGTTAAAATCAAGTTTTCATTCAGTACTATCGAAAAATAGTGTTCACACTAAATTTCACTCCCACACATATTTTAATATCACACCTATACACAAACAGGCAAAGGTCCAATATAAATTTCATTGGTTCAATTTCTGGACTTCTTTCGTTCTCCTATTCAGTCATACATTGGTACTTAACATATGGCGGGAAACATTTTCATATTTTTATTTCCCAATGTTTTATTTGCACCCTATTAAAGTAGATACATAGGTAACAAAAATGATTGACTTAAATCAGTTAAATCTAGACATAGACTCGTTCAGTGTCTCAGCTTCATTTATTTGTCCACCTGGTAAATGTGCTCAACTGTTAGACAAAAATAACAAACAGTTGAAGTTCATACATATGAACATACGCAGTATCTATAAGAATTTTAACGATTTTCTAACGTTACTAGGGAATATTAAAATAAATTATGACGTCATTCTGTTAACTGAGTGCTGGCTGGAGCAGGGTCATCCTCTGCCAAGTTTGGATGGATATACTATGTTCTGCTCAAAATTTGTAAAAAATCAAAATGATGGACTGGTCCTGTACGTTAGAGATACCCTCACGTGTTCAGTAGACGAACCCACGTTCATTGATGGGAGTTGTCTTATCTGCAAATTAAACCACAATACAGTATTAGTCGGAATATATCGGTCACCATCCTATAAGAATATCGACAATTTCTTAAATAGTCTTGATGTAGTTCTCCAATCAATAAATATATACGCAAATATAATTTTAGTGGGGGATCTTAATATCGATATTAAGACTCACGACTCTAATATCCGACAAGCCAACGAATACCTAACATTAGCCGCTACCCATTGTCTTTTGCCCACGCATTTGTATCCTACTAGGTTGGACAAGTGCTATGACCATGTCTTGCTTAAAACTAAAAACAAAGCTACGACAATAGTGGTGGACACATGTGTAACAGACCATTGTGCCGTGACTTTGTATCTACATCTCGACAAATGCCACCAAAAACCTAGCGCTTTAACTACATCTGTCGATTACACTGAAATAAAAAATGCTATAGAAAGTGCGGATTTTAGGCAAGTATTGTCATCTACCGACGCAAACCACGCGTGTAATACATTTATAAACATTCTTTCAACTATAATAAAACTTAATACTAGATCTCGGAAAGCTTCTTCAAGGTGTCGTATTCTGAAGCCTTGGATTACAGAAGGTCTGCTGCGTTGTATACGTAATCGGGATCAGATGCACAGCAGACTTCGTAAGGATCCAATTTATATAATTCTTAAAACTACATACGTGCGCTATCGGAATTTCTGCAATGGACTGTTGCGTAAACTTAGGGTGGCATACGAGCAATCTGAATTTGCAAAGGCTAAAAACAATCCTAAGGCGACCTGGGATACTATCCGTAGAATAACAAACACACAACATGATAAATAAATTGCTACCGAACTGCTTGAAATCAGCAATGGTCCCGAACAGTCAGTAGATTATGTGAATTCATTCTTTGCTGGTATTGGGGCTGACTTGGCTTCTAAAATAACATCTAACCTCAGTAATAATCAATCCGTAACATTTGAAGAGAAATCACCGCCAGCTAACTCCTTAGTCATACTGAATGTTGATGAGACGGAAATAGAGTATATAATAGGTAATCTTCGTGAGAATTGTGCAGTGGGATGGGATGCAATTTCATCTAAAATACTAAAGGCTTCACATGCTACTTTGGTGCCACTCATTGCCTATATCTGTAATCTATCAATAAATACTGGCATCTTTCCCTCAGCTCTCAAGAAAGCAATTGTTACTCCCGTGTACAAGAGTGGAAGCAGAGATAGTGTAAATAACTACAGGCCGATTTCGGTACTCTCCGCGCTTTCTAAAATCCTCGAAAGAGTGCTGAATAATAGGTTAGTTGATTTCTTGCAGCACCACAATATTCTTGCGGACAATCAATTTGGCTTTCGTTCGGGAATTTCCACGGACGATGCCATGATAAGTTTAGACTTATCATGGCATCGTCCGTGGAAATTAGTTGGAAATTAGTTAGCTAACTCTATTGTTAGGAACATGGATAACAAGCGCAAGTGTATTGGGATCTTTTTGGGTTTATCAAAAGCGTTCGATACAGTACATGTGCCTATTCTTTTATCAAAGCTGGAAAAGGTAGGAGTTAGGGGCATAACGTTGGAAATTTTCAGAGACTATCTGACTGGGCGGACACAGTGTGTTAAGATAGGTGACTATATTAGCGAAGACCTGTCGCTCTTATACGGCGTACCACAAGGAAGTATTTTCGGGCCTACACTCTTCCAAATATACGTAAATCATCTCTGTCAGTTAAAATTACCGAACTGTGAGATAATAGCATATGCTGATGACACTGCGTTAATAATATCTGGTGCAGATTGGAAAGAAACTAAAAGCTCCGCTGAGAGTGGTTTGAAGGCGGTCATGGAGTGGCTCCATGCAAATCTTCTCACAGTCAACCTTGCAAAAACAAAATACATAACTTTCACAAATGTAGCATCTTATAGTACATTGCAAGACCTATCTTTAAAGGCACATACTTGTCACTTCTTGCCTCTCGGCAACAACTGCTCATGCACAACTCTCTCTAGAACCACTGAAATTAAATACTTAGGTGTTCAAATAGATCAGCGTCTATCTTGGCACACACATATACGGTCGCTTACTTCTAGAATAAGAAAACTTTTCTTTATTTTTAAAAAACTTCGACAATCTGTAAATATAGATACGCTAAAATTGATTTATTATGCTCTCTGTCAATCTCTCCTGTCATACAGTATTGTAGTATGGGGAGGAGCAAAAAAAACTGTATTCCTGGAACTTGAAAGAGCCCAAAGGGCAGTTTTAAAGGTAATGACTTCGAAACGATTTAGGCATCCAACTTCTGATCTCTATAATGAGTGCCAGGTTCTCACAGTGAGGCAACTCTACGTCCTTCGTACAGTCTTAAAAAAACATTCGACTCTAATATATATACCTGAATTTCTGGAGGATAAGCGCAGGAAACACGCAGTGTGTGATGTAGTTAAACATAGAACAACATCTGCGAGCCGCCAATACTACGTTTTAAACGCACGACTTTACAATAAAGTCCAAAAAAGTATCGGTATCTACTCACTGAATTTCAGTAAAGTAAAAGTGAGTGTATCGGAGTGGCTGAAAACACTTAACTATACCTGCACCGAAAACCTTCTTGACAGTTGTTTGTCTTAATCCCTCCAATGCCTATGGTTGCCACACTGTTATATATGCACGTACCATACACATCATTATACGTAACATACATACACTATTTATCTTTATCTCACACACATACACACATACACACAGACACACCGTGTGAGGGTGTGTCTGTGTGTATGTGTATGTGTAAACACATATTCTTACGAAATTGAGGAAAAATTAAAATCACCCCATGCACACTTACCAAACAATTATTTGTATTAACTTAACTTAGATTAATTCTTGCACACTTTGTATAATATGAAAAGACATGTATTTGACTTCAATTAATGTATGTACCCCTGAGAGAAGACTGACACCCAAAATACAGGTAATAACCTAGTTTGGGTGGCAGCGATTGCAAACACAATTTCATCAAATTTACTTGTCACTGATAATATTTATATAAAAATTGTACAACTTCTACAGATTAAGTACTTATTGTGTCCAATAAATTATTTATTATTTATTATTATTATTATTCGCGTAAACTTCCACAATATCATACTTTTTCAATCTTCAAGTTTTATTACCTTGCGATAATGCCCTGGCGACATAATCGCATAGCACTAGCTGTGAAGGGGAAGGTGGTGAGACGTAGCCTGGTAACGCAGAGCGCGCATTTTCCTGTACGAAGCGCAATACGCGTGGTACATCCGCCGGCCGCGCGCGACGCACTCGGATCCGTTGTTCATTCTCGGTGCCCTGTAGCTGCTGTAAAATTGTTGAGCTGTTGTGGATGAATGTACATTTTACTGCAAATGATGTATTCAGCATGAAACGTTCTTTCTCAAAATATAATTATATCATCACGACTAAGACAAGCTGTATCATGGTCAAAGGCACCGTTTAAAAGTGACGGCGTAGGGAGTTATTATCTGATATGCTAGCAGCCTTTTAAACTAAATTCGCCGTGGGTTTATTCAAGGGCCTATGGAGAACAGGCTGTATAAGTATTAATATCATCATCATCATCATCATTAAAAGTATAGCTCGAATCACTTTTACGTGTCTGCCTGATTTTATTCGCTAACTTCTTTTAACCACAAGTTGGACTTTGATACGGTTTTGTCATTTTGATATTTTCCTGAGTCAGATTAGTAGGTACCTATCCATTATGCATAATCGTAGAAGAATAGACAATCATCTGCTGATGTTGTATAATGTTTAACTAATAATAATGGGCGATAGCCCAGTGGCGTACGTAACGGGCTGCTGAGGCGAGGTCTCGAGTTCGATCCCCAGTCGCCCCGGGCACACACCTCTTACTTTTCGAAGTTATGTGTGCATTAATAAATGTTAATTATCGCTCGCTTAATAATGTGCCCGGTAGATGGCAATAGGCTCGCCCCCTATTACATTGGGACCTTAACATAACTGGCGAATCGTGGGTGTGTAATACACATTTCTGCCTACCCCTTCGGGGATACAGGCGTGAAGTTATGTTATGTTATGTTATGTTTAATAATTCATATCAGCATATATATTAGTATTAAGTATCTGTACGCATAGCAACACACTAAGTAACATTCAATACTATCAACTTTTTTTCTATCAAAATTGCTTAATAGACATCGCTTCAAACAATAAGGACTGCTTTCACGATCGATTTCATTACTAACTTTTGTCTTAGTGTACCTACAATAAAGCATTAAATAAATAAATATACTTTTGAAAAGCTACACACAATGCACACAAAAAGCTACTGAATCTAGTGAATATTTTACAGTATTGACTGGAATTAAAAGACTATGAATTTATTGCGTCATCTACAGCAAGTTTAAGTGTGTAAAGCAGTGCAGTGTTTGAGTGAACGGTGGATGACAAGGCGCCTTTCTTACTTTTTAAAACTTGTTGCTCAGACTTACACCATGTTTGTCTTTGTTAATATCTGTTTTTTGCTTATCTGCGTATGACCTTGACTTTGGGTAAGACCAGGTTAAACCCGGTTTCTTAACTATGTGTCTTACTGTAGGCAATCTGAACCAACTTGACAGTGCCGACATAATGGGCAGCCGAGGATGGTTTTATTGATCACTTGAAACTTTTGTCATTTATTTACGTCTATTCATCGTGTTTAGGGCCTTATATTTATAAAAAATTAATAAAAATATACAATAAGTTTAATATGGTGGCATATTGACGGTTGATGTGACAGTAGTTCATTTCATTTTTAAGGTTTCCGAATTTAAATAATGTCACAACGGCCAGAGCTCTTACAAAAAGTTTGCAACTTGCTTCATTCAGGATTCATTCCTATATACGTTTGAATTTATTGAAGCTGGGGTTTGACTATAAGTTGAATAAAATTTTATCAAACTTTATATGTGTGTCAAGTGTTTCAACACTTTCAACCATTCATCCTCTCTGGCTTCCTGGCATCGTATCGTCATTATCCATCTAGCATTTTCGTAACTCGGTTGTTCGGGTCTAACTACGAAACGGCGCAACTTCGACATTTTCAATAAAGCAACTGCCATCTGAGCTCCACAACTTACTGGCGATATCTAAGTTCTGTAGTTCGACAAGATTCTCGGCTTTTGACGTGACAACGTCTTATAATTCGATGGAGCCGACTGCATGCACGATAAAGTGAGGCGTTTCATTTAAGGCTTGAAGTGCAAGCGAGAGCGCGGAACGAGCGACAAAGAGGCACAATCGGCCTCCGCGTTCGGCAGCGTTCGACATCTGTCTCTATCCTACTTGAGTGAGCGATGCGTCCGCGTGGGCAGCTGCTATACAATAATACATTTACATGTTTTCGTCAAGTATGAAGTGCAGTGAATTCTTATAACCGATCTTAGTGGTTAAACAAATAAAGTTAAAATTTTCTTTTGAAAAATGCAACCATTCCATCAGTATTTTCTTATGACATTGTCACGTTCAACTATCATCAGTAAACCGACTTTACAGACAACCGATTTTTTTTAGGCCTGCAACTACCTATCGGTGGTTATCACCAATGCCATAGATATATTCGTATAGCGACCGGGACCGACGGATTAACGTGCTCTCCGAGGCAATTAGGGATCTCAATGTGCTAAGAATGGTAATCTATCCTAATATTGATGTGCCTAGTATTGCTTAACCTGTCAATGTGCTAACCTGTTCGGTTGCCACTTGGCCACGGCCACCTGCTGGCTTCCTGGCATTGTACTGAAAAAGTAATCAATTGACGGCAATAGGCTCTGTGAGGTTAAGGTAGCTATCATATTATTACATCATGGTTCATACTTGACATTAACAGAGAGTGAAGAAATGATTAATAGAAATTAAGTAATTCAACGAGATTAGGTCAAGAACATAGGTCAAAAGTTACAAAGTCATCTATTTTAACAACAGATTTGTTAAAATAAATGACTTTGTATTTAAACATGTTCGTGAATTACCATTATGCTGTTGAAGCGCTGAGTCGATGGATTGACAATGAAGCTGTTAGCGAATAAGTCACGTGAGAGTGGTGATACAGCACATATAGGATTAGTATGCCCTGAGAGCTGGATTGTAATTTATTATGCCATTTATAAATCTTTAGGCTTTCACGGCCAGCGTTGCATGTAGAATATACTGCTTCCGTGCTGTTTGGCCGTGGTCCATATGAAAATTTCGTTCCAAACGTTTCGTTAATCACTGCGGTCGACATCTTCAGTGGTCAGGTCCGGGCGCCGACGAGTGCGTTGAACTCTCCTATATTATGCGATTGTCAGTGATACTATTAATTTACCTTTGCGATAGCCTAGTGGTATGGGTAATGGACTGCTGAGACGAGGTCTCGGGTTCGATCCCAGGTTTTACCATGGCACACACCAATGACTTTTCGATGCTTTTCGAAGTTATGTGTGTATTTATCGCAGGTTTATAAGTGCCCGGTTAATGGCAATAGGCTCGCCACCTATTACATTGGGACCTAAACATAAACTGGCGAAATCTGCCTACCCCTTCGGGGACATAGGCGTGAGTTTATGTTATGTTATGTTACTATTAATTTAAAGGTTTGTTGTTTCCATTCTCTCTATAATAAATCAGTGGATTGGTGTCTATAGTGATCCTTATCACTGCAAGGACCTACAAATAAGATAATTTTATCAAAGCCACGATATAAAGGGTGGGGGCATAGAACAGTCTTTTAAAGTCGTAGGTGGATGTAGGTAGACGTTATGTATTGGATTTTTTCCAGAATTTGGATACAGATTTGCAGTCTACTAAAGGTTTGGAAGCCCTAGGACAAATTAATAAAATTGAATATTGATATCTTAGTAGATACTTATTATTTTTTTATAGAAATGAAGATTTATTATATTGGCAGTAGCATCTATCAGACGTAAAAAGTAAAAAAAATATACGTCAAATAGCTAAATTTTTTTGTGAAATTATAAGTTTATTCAAAAATGTAGCAGTTTAGTTAATTGTTCTTATTCACAATAATATAATTAAAAAGAAAGTCATGGTGCTAATAAGAAGTCGTTGAAATCCATGATGAACTGGGTGAACGCGTTTAAAAAAGTCGCAGTTAATGTGTCCACCCATGTTAGCCCTTTGCGTACTGAACCAGCTCCCGTAACTACTATCGTTAGGTGCAAATCCACTAAGGGTTACAATCGCAGTAGACTTCCGTCCAGGTGCCGACCCTGCCCAGAAGAAAGAAGGCCGGTGGGTATACTTTTACAAATTAATTTCAAATTTAAAACATCTTTGTACGATCCAATGGATCCAATGTTGATTTAATAAGAAATACATTTAGATCAGACCGCAGAGACGGCCTTCAACATGTCTTTGCTTGTAAATTTTAACCAAACTAAAAGTCATGGGTGTTGATAACTCCTTCATTTATAAACGATTCGGTAAATGCTTTTTTGTGCTTATAAGGGTTTCATTTTTATTAAAATTCAGTTCTGTTAATGGAATCTATGAGGTATTGCAGAAACTTTTTAAATATTAAGGGTTACCCATAGAGATTTAGTTAGCATTTCCTCTTACAAGTCATGCATTTGCATTTAGAAAATATCATCTCGTGAAGTGTTACTGATGAAGAAGACCACAGATGACCATCGAAACCTCTCAATTATGTATCGAAACCATTATTTAGGAACATTGAAGTCGTTTACGAAGAAGTTTCCCTTTGGAGTTTCAAGTTTTCTTTAAATACTAAATCATTGTTTTCAGTGCTTCGATCCTGATACAATTACTATAGAAAGAGGACGCCAATGCCACGGCAGGCTGATCCGGTCGTTTTTGTACACCGAACACTGGCCGCGGGAGCCCAGTGTCGTGGGTTTGTGGACGCCGCTGGACTCTCCCTACCTGGATACGCTGACTGATTTATACTCGTATTCTGGTACCTATAAAGATAACTTAAGAATATCCTTAACAGATTTTTTTTTTCATAAATGAGGCTGTAAACTTTGGCATATAACATTTTTTTTTGGAATGTGATGAATGTTTTGAATGCCATTCTTGCCTAGTCTAACATCAATTCTTCCTACTGCCATCTCTTAATACTATAGAACATCGTTGTAAAGCCACTTTGCTCCTATTGCAAACCATTTTCGGATGGCTGTTAGGCCATCCAACCAATCCTTGATGAAATGTTAGCAGTGCGCGGAGCGGTTACTGCGTGGCAGTAGCGCGGTTGCAGAGCTGCGAACGCGCTGCATTGTTAATCATAATTCGTTATAATTTTGTGTGTGGTTACACATAGCTGCTTCAATTATTTTTTTTTTATTTTTTTTCTGTATAGACCATTAATACGGCACTTACAAAACGTCATAAAAAAATAAATAATCTAATGTTTGGCAAATGGACCACCGGTTCGAAACGCGGCCCTGTCCTGAGAAGACTCCGGCAAGAAACTCAGCGGGCTGTTTTTTTTTGGTCTATTTACAAACATATTTACTTAACCTAAGTACAATATTTCATTTGAGTAGCATAGAGAGAGAGCAAACAGTTCATATCCAAGCTTGTTTGTCGTCTAAATAGTCTTGAATTTTATAGTAGCCTTTTTGGCAGAGTTTACTTTTAATTTGGCTTTTAAATTTATGAAGAGGTAGATTCTTCATTTCACTAGGAAGCTTGTTGTAGAAGCGTATACAGTTACCCTGAAAGGAATTACTAATCTTGTGGAGTCGACTATTACAAACCACAAGATTGTTTTTATGTCTAGTATTTACGTTATGTATATCACAAAGCCTTACAATACAACTATATAGTCATGTAAGTAAATATTTATTTATTTTTAGGTGACCGTTTCTTAGCTTTCGAACGAATCAAACGAACCAATGAAAGAAGGTTAGTCGGTTTATGTGTGTGCAACAAAAAGTTACCATGGCATATCCAAGAGCTGGAAGAATGGGCACACGTGACTGCCTCCGACCCAGAAAGGAATAGAATGTACTTTTGTGCACATTGTTTAAGAAGTCCCAACTTATTCAAAAAGTATCACGTGGATTTCATCTATGAGGTAATGTAGTATTTATTTCTTAAACCTATATTAGTAGAAACTGGTGAAACCAAACCCTCCTGTAACACGCTGTGTAACATACAGACTTTTATGATTATATGATAACAGACGGAACACTAAATTTTAATTTTGAAGCACGATCTCTTTCTTTTTTTTATGTTTAGGACACGTCAATTTGACTTCACCTCGCCAGATGGTAAGCTGAAGGTAAGGCTCAGGAAAGAGGGTCACCATTACATACACGTACCATGTTAACAATGGTGGCACTCAGCTTGACGGCCTCATCAGAAGAGGATTGTCGTCGCAGCACCACGTGACACCCGCCGGTCCCACTAGTGCTGCGACCACAATCCCCCTGCCCGGCTATGCACTTGCTGACCCCTGAACGCAATCAAACCGAAATTGGATTACTATGGAGGGTTTTTCGCAATCGTGCACGGTGGTACCCACCCGGCCGAATTTTGTGACAAATTTGTGTCATCAAATTTCTATCACCAGTAATTCTTTCTAGTCACTTGGTAATGTGCGCTATCCTTTTCTTTGCCCTGTAGGTACACAATACATACTCCAACAAGCATAGATATGGAGTTGAACCTAATTTTCAACCCTGTCATTACTCAGCTTAGCGGTGATAGCCCAGTGGCATACGTAACGGACTGCTGAGACGAGGTCTCGAGTTCGACCCCAGTTGCCCGGGCATACACCTCTAACTTTTCGTAGTTATGTGTGCATTAATAAATGATAATTATCGCTCGCTTAATAACGTGCCCGGTAGATGGCAATAGGCTCGCCCCCTATTACATTGGGACCTCAACATAACTGGCGAATCGTGGGTGTGTAATACACCTCTGCGCATTAATAAATGATAATTATCGCTCGCTTAATAACGTGCCCGGTAGATGACAATAGGCTCGCCCCCTATTACATTGGGACCTCAACATAACTGGCGAATCGTGGGTGTGTAATACACCTCTGTCTACCCCTTCGGGAATACAGGCGTGAAGTTATGTTGTGTTATGTTATGTTATGACTCATCGCCATAGTTACGAGTAAGATATTTAACCATTTTGACGTATTAGTTGTCAGTTGTTGACAGGGTTGGATTCACTGCTAATATTAATTTGTTACTTGAAAAGATTAATATTGTCTAGAATTAAACAAATAAATAATTAAACAATTCTGATCATTTCTATCCCAATTCCAGTGACCTGCCTACTTTTTTTTTGAATACTAAAATGTTTAATTCTGGCTTATTCAATCAATTTTATGAACATATGCAGTTACGCAGTTACTCATAGAGATTGTCAGTCTTAAATCGGCCCCGTCTGAGTTATATTGCGTATAGTTTTTTGTTTTTTTTTAATACCACTAAGGTGGCAGACAAGCACACGGCCTACCTGACGAATGCGAACATTTGCGATTTTTGCCAAAAATCGCAATGTTCGGTGTGGTATCATACAATCATAAGTCTGTGGGTTACCTTTTTTTTTTTTTTTTTTTTTTTTTTTTTTTTCCGTGCGGAAATCCCTTCGGATACCCCCCCGCGTGCCAGCGGGGGCGGTTATGTCGGGCTTGAACCGACTAAAACCGCACGCCGTCTCGGGTCTACAGACGCCGGGGTGTAAGGTTGCCCATAGAGCATATCCCTTGCACCCCGACTGACCCTGGGCCATCTCCGGTTTCGAGATGGCCCCCTCGGGTTTGGGAACCACGGTGTCCCCGTCTTGCCCCGGTTTGGGGGAGGGGCGCTAGTCGCCCCACCGTCCCGGCCTGCTTCTGCTGGGGTGACAGGTGGCCTCACCCGCCACCCCCAGGCCTGCGCTCATGGAGGACGGAGGTCGTTAAGCGACCTCCGGCGCCTGAGTTGCCTGCGACGCGCGGCGAGCAAGTTGCGGGCTCGGCGGACCGGGAAGTCTGTGGGTTACCTGCAGGCCGTTTCATTGAAAAGTTTTCATGAAACATATTGTAGGTGTATTTTTGTGATTAGAATTCTTTAAAAAAATATTAAGATGCTAATCGAGAATAGGCATGATGACAGTAACTAAAAGTTACTACAAACCGGCGTCACAGAGTAATCGGAGAACAAACATTTAAAAAAAATCCGACAAATTGAAAACCTTTCTCCTTTTTGGAAGTCGGTTAAAAATATGTTTATTTTATAAAAAATGAGTCATGGAATTACCAAACACGTATTAAATTTGTATAAAGAGCATGATTACTTAGATAAAATTTAAAAATCCGTTCCCGCAGGGGGAACGCACAGGTAGATTTCGTGAAGTAATTAATATTATTTTATATAGAGAACTACGGACGGATTTTTTTTTTCTCGAAAACGGTAACTTTTAGCGAAAAACTTTTCGGTGAAAAATGTTTCCGACAGCAAGAATGTTCACCGGTTAGAAGTTATGATTTTTTTCCCGAAAAGTTTTGATTTTTCCCCCCTACACTTTTAGTTAAAGTTTTAATCTTATAGGTTTATAATTAGAAGTTGTTGGTATTCTATTGTATACTATGGGATAAAATAGAACGGTTCGAATATCTTTCATGGAACGTGAAATTTTGAGGAAAAACTGATTTCACAAAAAGTGAGGCCCTACTGTCCCCTTAGGCCGGATTCCACCCGTTCACGAACTTAAACTAAGTTTACACCCAAGCAATTTTTGACCGCAGTTTGAAAGCGATCGGGGCAAAAATTTTTTTTTGAGTTTCAGTTCTAAGTATGGGGAACCCTCAAAATTTATTGATTTTTTTCTATTTTTGTGAAAATCTTAATGCGGTTCACAGAATACCTCTACTTACCAAGTTTCAACAGCATAGTTCTTATAGTTTCGGAGAAAAGTGGCTGTGAAATACGGACGGACAGACAGACAGACATGACGAATCTATAAGGGTTCCGTTTTTTGCCATTTGGCAACGTAACCCTAAAAAAGAGATCACTCAGAAGTAATGTCTCAAGCAATGCCATGGTACTAACAATGTTTTGGTGCGAATTTTAAATTTAAAACTAATATGCAATTGTTTTATATAATTATTATTCCCTTTAAATGATATATGATTCCAAGCATTATAGGACAGTTTTTCAAAATTTGTTATCATGCCTATTGCTTTAAAGCGGTAGATGCAGGAATTATTGTCTTGTAGTCGAATGAAATAAAAAACATGCTGTGTAAACCTGACCAAGTAATTGCTTTATCACCCAAAGGTTGAATATTCTTTGAATGTCATAGAATTATAAGGTCTAATTTCGCTTAAATAGTGCATGACATTATCAGCGTGTCATTTCATGAGTTTCATTCTAAGGTTACAAAGCCATACACTTTTAACCTATTCCCGATTGGCTTACAGTCAACCAATTATGTTAATCTTACAAGCAGATTATAAAATTAAGCCTTAGCGAAATTTCTATGGACTAGAAGTTATTGTCAAAACTGATAAAGCACTTTCTTGGTTGAGTTTACGTGAAATTATAATTATGTGTTCTCAGGTCGAGGTTCTATGCACTGCTCAAGAAGTCGGTGGCCACGGTGTGGGTCAAATGTTGTTAAAGACAGCCTTGGACCACGCGCAGGACCTACGATATCCACTCGTCCAAACTATCGCCGTTAGCCAGTATACGTTAGTATCTTATTAATATAGCAATAGAAATAATATCCTACTTATAGTGTTTCTAATTGACTGTTAAGAGAGACTTCGGTTAATGAATTTTGCTGACCATACTGATCTCTTTCAGAGCTGAAATTTGTGAACACTGCGGAATGAAACGTGATTGGAATATGGACTACTCAGAGTTCGTAGACGCAAATGGCCAACGCGTATTCTTTCCTCGACGGCCCCACCATACCGTTGGCATCTACGTCAAATATTTTAATCCTAAATTGAGCTTACAGTTACCTTGTAAACCACCATTTTAGTTCATATAATCTGACTTCTTAACAGCCACCAACAGGGTATTTCCCTGTTTTATTGTCCTATTTTAAATCCCACGTATAGCATACAGGATGTTGAGTGGATGAGATTACTATGACCTGCTAGCATAAATATTGACCTTACTCAGTTTCAATATTAGACCTCATAAGATTAAAAGGCTTCTTATTTGGCAAGTGACTTTTGAAAAAAAAAAACTGCTGTAATACCTCGTAATATGAATTAGTAGCATTATAGTATTTATCCCCGTGTAATACATTTTATACACTAGGATAGTTTTGGTCAATGCAGGCATTCTGCAAGAGATTCCCTGCGGAAGGAACTCTAGCATAGGGATTTCTGATTCTGTTACTAGATCTGTTGACTGAGTCCTTCATGCACAGCCACAATGATTTCTATCGACGGAGTGCAAATCAATTCTTTCGTCTGAAGTACCAGGAGGCAATAAGACAAGAAGATGTAGGCGACTATAAGACCAGAAGAAGTAGGTATTTTTGGTTTCTAGAGGTTTTCTCGTGAGCCTAACAGATTTGACCTATTGGTAGGACTTCGAGAGAAAGCTATTTCGGTGAATTCTATCAGCGTTCTATCTCGAAATTATTCTTTCTATTTGTATTAGTATCTATCATGTATGGTCTTCTGGTACTTCACATGAAGAACATTATTATCATTTTAATGTCCCAAATGGACGTGTAATCCATAAAATATGAGTACTTCTACGACAAAATCTCAATTAATTAATGGAACTGGAGATACATTTTTAAACGAACCAATTTATCAAAAGATAGGTTCGTTTAGAAATGTAAAAAGAAAACCTCGAATTCCATTCAGAGCTCGTATGATTGGTTTACTTGCAGTGTTTAGCATTGAATTTTTCAATTTCAATTTCGTTTTAATTCGTTTTCATGTCCGTTAGTAGGTCTTACCAGAAATTTACAAGTCTGTAAAAAACGTAAAATTATTAGTTACATTTCAATTTAACAGCCTTGAGTTACTTACTGGCATAATTATGTAAGTTTATGAAGGAAAAATCTATTTAAAAGTAATTAAGACTACGTTTGAAGGATTTGTTCCAATAAGGCCAATTTTTGTAAATTATCAATTTTTTTTTTCAAAATACCCATCAATTATTTATCCGACACGCTGATTTACTCTTTTAACTTGATTTACATATTCAGAAAGTAATAATATCACTTTTTTATATTGAATCGATCTTAAAATGATTTAAAAAGCGATTGCTTTTCTAAAGATTACGTTTACACAAAAATATTTAAACTACTCTGCAATTACACGCAGTAATATCGTTTTAAAAACATGTCTACTCCCTATAGTTATCAAGTTTCTTACAGTAGTCCAGTTCTTAGATATAAATCATCAATGGTTAACTTTGAACAGTTAAAATTGTCATTATTTTGTATTTTTAATTCACTTGTACCCTAGTCACTATGTAACCATAAAGTAGACCAAATTATGTACATTGTAGCGATGTAAGTCTATATAATAAATACGTGGCGTAGTGTGATATGATTTAAATTAAAGTGTTACTATTTACCAAAGCTTTTTAAGTAATAATTATAATTTTACAAATAAAATCATAAAATAATGAATGGAAGTGTTATTGTAAACAAAATTTACCAGTGACATCTAGGTACTTGTTCAGTGAGGGTGTCTGAAGTTGGAAAGCATAACAAAGTGCCATCTACAAGCGATTTTGTCTTCTTTATGACAATAAGTGACTTTTTTCATCATTACGTTTCCGAAGAGTATCATTCTGTGCGGGTCAGGTCTACGGGTTGGACTGAAGCTACACGTTTGATTTCAGGAACAGTAAGAGCAGATCTGGTGTCGAAATCAATCCATTTTTTTTTTATTTAGGACACGTCAATTTGACTTCACCTCGCCTGATGGTAAGCTGAAGGTAAAGTCTCAGGAAAGAGGGTCACCATTACATACACGTACCACCACCATTGTTAACATGTAACAATGGTGGCACTCAGCTTGACGGCCTCATCAGAAGAGGATTGTCGTCGCAGCACCGCGTTCCACCCACCGGTCCCACTAGTGCTGCGACCACAATCCCCCTGCCCGGCTATGCACTTGCTGACCCCTGAACGCAATCAAACCGAAATTGGATTACTATGGAGGGTTTTTCGCAATCGTGCACGGTGGTACCTTTTTTTTTTTTTTTTTTTCGTGCGGAAATCCCCTCGGATACCCCCCCGCCGGCCAGCGGGGGCGGTTATGTCGGACTCGAACCGACTAAAACCGCACGCCGTCTTGGGTCTGCAGACGACGGGGTGTAAGGTTGCCCATAGAGCATATCCCTCGCACCCATAGAGCATATCCCTCGCACTGCACGGTGGTACCTACCCGGCCGAATTTTGTGACAAATTTGTGTCATCAAATTTCTACCACCAGTAACAAGTAACCAGTATCTAAACTGCGTTACCACTTATTACTCATTGAACTTAAGTAAAAAATGTCAACCTAGGATAGTTGAACAGGCACGCAATTATTTTCACTTTTGAAATCCGACCTAATTTGTTGTACTAGGCTAATAAAATACACCCCAAATATATGTTTCGTTTAATGAAAAACGTTACAAAATTTAAGAAATAAGAACTTAAATAAGTACATTCAAAATAATAAATATTCCAATATAATAAATTATCCAACTGCGACCGCAGCGAGGCGTACTGCCGTATTACAAATATTTTTTACCAAATTAGCATTCACCGGGGCAATTAAGACAAATTTATTTGGACGAATGTTTGACACTTATTCTAATCACTATTCTCGAATTGATGTTTATAGTAGATCTATTAACATCAATTGGAAAGATAAAGCTGAAAAAAATTAAACTAAGCTATATAACAGCGCCATTATAGGATTGAAATTAAACAGTTAGCGAAAATAAACTTGAATTATAGACATGCAACACAAGTAAAAATTCAAAAACTTACGTTTCATTACATATCTATTACAATCTTTATTACATAGACGTCTTCATTACTTTAATTAAATATAACAAAACACCACAAACCGAGCCACTGCAATAGTAATCTAAACTAAATTAAAGACGACTACAAAAAATGAGCCCAGTCGCATAAAAACTCTTTCGTCAGTTCTGGGAACAGTGTTCGATTTGACATGGCAGTTACGCAAATCAATGTTTGTGTTACGGTTAGTCGTGGATTTTGGTACTTGTTCATGTTATCTAGTTTATTGGAAATATACTTTCATGTAATAAATAGATCTAAAAAATTAATAATGTTTAGTGATAAATGATTAGTGATATATCATATTATTAAATAATTTCAAAGGTTTCAAACCTTTATAATTAATAATTATTATTGATTGATAATAATTTGATGATTGATAATAATTAATATTAGCAACTCTAGTTTATTAAGACAAAGGCAGGTACATGATGAAGACGATGATCATCATCTATTAAATTTGTTCTGACTTACTGAAGTATGTGATCATGAAGCATTTAATACAGTAGCAGTATAGTATTATACGAGTATCTATCTGCGTACATCATAAAATTATATAATTGCAGGATCTCCTTTTTGTAGTCGTTTTAAATACCCTACCTTGTCTTAAAACATATTTAGAGTCGCAATACAAATATTATTATTATAATTAATTTTAAAAATGCACTTTTGGCCACCGAATTTGGTTTCCAACTTTTCATTTCCGTCCTCAAACCCTTGGCCGGTACCTTTAAATGGCATGTAACGTAACAGAATTCTGTAGACTTATTTTTACTAAGACTTAAAGATCTAATTTTTGTGATATGCGTATTGCGAGCCTCCTCCCTTGCCTCCTTTCTTGCCGTGTTCTGAGTGATTCTCGTGGTGCTCTTCGTGGCCATGCTTTCCATTGTAGCCTTTGTGGTCGGCGTCAACGTGTCCTTTGTTACTGTGGAGGAGTTGAAACGTGTATTAAAAACAGTATTCTTCACAAGTATTTTTATGAGTACTTCACCATTATTTGCAGATAAACTCAATCGTTTTTGGATTTACCAAAATTTGCTGTGATTGAGATTTACATTTTAAGTGTTTGGACTTCATTCTATTAGGAAAATTTATTTTTTATGTTTACATAAACCTCATAAGCCAACCTCAGTCCCTCCTGTGGTAGGTCTTGGCAAGCACTCTGGAGCTACATGACATTACTAAAACCAAAAAGTTAAAATAAAATAAATTACTAAAGAGCTTTTAGCTTTAAACGCTTGTTTCGCGTAAGATTTTTTCTCTGTGTTCTTATTGCGCTACAAGCTTTTACAATCAGCACAACGTTTGCATAAAATAATTATTTTCGTTTATTACAACTGATTTTTTTGATTTTTTCAAAAGCTTGTTATAAATACAAAAAATCTCTTATTTATACGTTTAAAAATATTCACATGATATATTATTTTTTTAAGAGTTCTTGTAGTCGAAATTATTAGTATTCCTCCAGTTAAGCTAAATTGCTGGTTGTTCGTAAGATTCCCATTTTATCGATACTATTATAAAATTGAAAATTAGTTTGTAATAGTAATTGTCTGTACATTGGAGGTAATAAAAAAACTGGGTTATGTTAAATAAACGATTCTGAACACAAAAATATTTATTTTTTAATTCTTGCCTGTTTGTTTGCGATAGACGCAAAAACTACTGAAGGAATTTTAATGGGGGGTTTTCTTTTAGAAAGGTCTTGAACGGTATTGCAATTGGTTAAGTAGAACTAGAGATATGACCAAAAACAATAACCGATCTCCGCATGAGCGGAGCAACGGACATCAGCTAGTACAAAATAAGTTTGAACCATTATAATATATAATAGATGTTATTAATCTCTAAGATATTATATTTGGAATAAAATCCGTGTTTCCAAAGTGTTTGTTCCCTACTGAACTACTAGTAGGACTGTTTGTAGTAAACTGAACTTTCACAGAACTGCAGCATAATAATAAGCCGAGGTCTTATTTGATTATTTAGTTGAATGTGTGAATGAATAGACTAGTAAAAAATTAGAAAACCATTCGAAAACTCTTTTCTAAAGATGAATTTGGGTCACTTATTCAAAAATATTTCATGAAGCTAAAATATTTTACTTCCCGTGTGGATGTTGGTTATCACGACTTTTGGTCATACCTCCGGTTCTTCTCAATCAATTGCAATCAAACATACGTCAGATTATAAGTCTGATCAAGACCTTTCTAATAAAAAGAGCCGCATCGAAATCCGTTCTGTAGTTTTCGCGTCCATCGCGAACAAACAAACAGACAAAAATTTCAAAAAATCTATTTTTGTGTTCAAAAAAAAGTTCATTTATCCTAACCCAAGTTTTTTTTACATCCAATGTACAGACATGACTAATTTACAAATTTTATAATAGTATAGTAAATATAATAATAAAGATTCTAAACATTATATTTTAATATATTTTTGAAAGGTTGATTTCTTTTACAAATACTTATATTGATATTTAATTGGTGTTATACCTATTTGATAAAGAAGGTTTTTGTTTGAAAACGAATCAACCTAACAAAATAATTTTACCAAACAATTGACACACACACATGAATGTAGCACTTTACTTGCCAATTTTTTGATACTAATAAACTATAAAAGTCTTATTTTTTTAAATATTTTGACATAAATAGTGGGGAATATAACCACCACTTGTGATCGTTAAAATTATCTAATGAAACTATATTATTTGATTTTTTATTTAAAACATTAGAGTCAGGATCTGTCATATTAAATTCAAAACTCCTTTTTTGAATGCACTATGTATAAAAAAGATGGCAAAGAAGAAGAAGGGTGATTCAAAAGATTCAGAAGAGAGAAAAAGATGCAGAAGATAGATAAATCTCCCAACGTTGAACTTTGTGGTAGTATAACCACTCACCTGTATCCTTTCTTTCCTCTTTCAACATAGTCATGTCCGGCATTGACATGATGTGCCTTCTTCTTGCCGCTCTCGTTGCTTGCATGTTTGGCGTTAAACTTGCCGAAGCGATGGTGCTCACCGCTCTTGTGGAAGTCATCGTAGAACTTGTGTTCTTTGTGGAATTCGTCTTTGTGGTACTTGTTGTGAAAGCCTGGAATTCAGAACACATTATATGTAGGTATTTATGGTAATAAAAAATTGTTACTGTATTAATATCTTATCAAAACATCAAGGTGATTACTAAGTCATGTACCTATACTATGCTTAAAATTGCAAATAGCTTATTGACATCCTTTTAATTTTATTTTTACGGGAATTAATGCGAGCATGGTGTGTACGAGTAGTAATTTTGGTGATCAAATTGCAAGATGCCGTTTTTACACCAACATAAGATTGTAAAAAAATCTATATGTTTAGGAACTGTGATCTCTGTCTGCGTCACTGTTTACTTATATTATGAGTCCACTATTTCTTTCTGTAGTGACATACAATTCGTGGGGTTCGATGATTGGTTTATGCGTCATGCTCGGGTACATTCACAATTTGGTCACGCACGATGATTCGGTGCTCGGCACAGACTGGAGAGTCTTCTGCGCCCCGTCCTTTCAGTAAGTTTTGCGTCGTGTTTTTTTTATAAACATTCTATGATTAATATTATTAAATGATTAATAATCATTAAAGGGACATCCGTAGCTCCTCAAAGCCTCACGGCCTGTTTATTTCTTTTCCTCCTTTTAGTTTACCTTATATAGCTTTTACGTGTCTGCCGTCTGACCCCCCCCCCCAACCCCCGAGAGGAAAGCCTTCTTCAGAGCCTCGTCCGTTACCGTGTACCGGCTTACCGGTCATATTGGCCAGGTCCCGTAACTCTTGGTGGGGCCCGAAACATCCGAATATTAATAGGTCTTTACCTATGAAATTGCCCAAATTTTCTTACAAATTCATGAGTTCGTTATTCCTGTAATTTAATAGCTATTTCCATTATTTATATTTTGTTTGAAAGTTTATTTCAAGATTTCACAACTCAATTTTGTTTTTATTGGCCGCTTGATAAATTAATTCGATCTTCAAAAACAGGACTTCCTAAATGCTATCCATTTTGATGATAAATTTCGTATTACTTAACAGCTTTCACTTTTCAAAAATGTAATAAAAGTTGCTGTTTGTTAGCTTAATGTTGTCTCATTCATATACAAAAAAATGATACAATTTGGATTAGACATTTCTAAAGAAAATGCAAAAATATTAGTACTGAAAATTGGGTTGCCTCCAATTTCTTTAAGAAAAACGGCAATTTCATATGTAACGACCTAATATTATGTGTAAATAAGCGTGCGTTGTATATCATATCGCTCAAACTGATTAATGTGAATTTTAACATCGTTGACTACATGTGTTCTATTTTAGAAACGTGAGTGAACTAAAAACGGCTTAAAATAGTTACGTCGACTGGTAACAAATTAAGAAATGGCCTGTTGCCAATCGCTTTGAAAAAGAAATTGACAAGTGGAAGCACGACACTAATTCTTTATAAGCTAATAAATACAATATCGTGGTATTGCGGTTGAGGTCACCTGCAATTTAATCAAAGAAATCAATATTACGCAACTCAGTTTTCACTCAGTCGCGAATTGTTCCACTTTCTATTATTATAGGAAAATAAAATTAATCTAGTATTTTCAATAATGGCAACGTTGAACTGACTCTTTTTGCATCATTTTAGTATTCTCAAGAAGCAATGAAGCTAAGTTAAACACGGCTTAAGGGTGGCGGTAAGTCTAGTTATGGATTGGTTGAAGGCGTAAAACTGGTAACATGTAACATGGTAACACGCACCGATATGGCAGGACCAACTACTTACGTGCACCCTACGAGTCCTAACTACCATGATTATTTTGAAAGTGAAATTGCGTTGTTTAAATAAGTGTTTAAGCCTAATTTTTTGATAAAACTTGTGTAATATCTGTTTTTCATATATATTTAGTCCGTCAAGTTGACTGCACCCCGCCTAATGATAAGCTGAGGTGAAGTCCAAAAAGTAGTGGTGGTTTCCAGATATTTTCCCTAGAATGGCGGCCCCTACCTAGGCGGCCACGATAAATTTTTTTTCACGCACCGCTTAAAGCACCCAGGATTGTAGGTAGAAGGGAACACGTGTGTGGGTAAAGCGTTCCAGTTCTTAATGGTCCGTCAAAAAAAGGAGTCACCAAACCGCTTGGTTCGCCCATGACACCTAAGTCCTGCACGTGTTGTTCGGGACAAGAAGGGAGAAGGAGGAATGTCTTGGTTTCAGAGAGTACTTTAAATACGTTAATAGAAACTGAATAATATGCAGGCGACTTACTTATGATACTCGATAGCACAATTTATTGTAACCAGAATGAATAATTGGTGGGCATAATATTATAACAATATTATGTCAGCGCGTATTATTATTTAGTTAAAGTTCTACGAAACAAAATGAGATCGAGGGAAGCTAACATGCATGATGACTATCAGTCCAGTATCATAATGAAAAAAAAAATCATAGCATGTATCTCAATTACACACAACTGTAAACCTTAATATACACTAGTCTCAAGTATGAAGAAGAGGGCATAATATCAATTGAGTAAATTAGGCAAGACTGATAAAATTGAGGTACAACAATAATTCGTGTACTGGTTATAACTGGCAACTGGTAAAATTGAGGTACAACAATAATTGTGTGTGTTGGGTAACCTCCTCGAGTGTCGCTCCGATTCCGATCCCGCTGCAGTCCGGGGGGAACGGAATCGGAGCGGCCGGTACACCCTGGGCGGCGGTCAATGGCTTCCCCTTCACCCCTGCATAGGGTTAGCATTGATCGTCGGCCAATACCCAACGTGGCGGGAACACATCGCTCTCCGTACTCCTCTGCTTTCAGAGGAGACAGGATGAGCGATGCTGTTAGTGGTGAGATGGCCCAGGGTCAGCCGGGGTGCGAGGGATATGCTCTATGGGTAACCTTACACCCCGGCGTCTGAAGACCCGAGACGGCGTGCGGTTTTACCCCGCTAGCCGGCGGGGGGGTATCCGAAGGGATTTCCGCACGATAAAAAAAAAAAAAAAAAAAAAAAAAAGGTACAACAATAATTCGTGTACTGGCTATAACTGTTAACTGATAAAATTGAGGAACAACAATAATTCGTATACTGGCTATAACTGTTAAGGGATAAAATTGAGGTACAACAATAATTCGTGTACTCGCTGTCATTGTCAACTGATAAAATTGAGGTACATCAATAATTTGTGTACTGGCATCATTGTCCTTGTTTCCAACCTTTAAACTTCAAATGTAAAAACCACATCATTCTGAATAATTTGAGGCCGTAAAGTTTAGTAGAACGGGCCTAAAAGATTACTTATCATTATCATCTTAGTGTTGTTCCCGGTTGCATCCGAAGCTATACTTCGGAGCACGGGGTCCGCTTACTTCTTTGGTTTGGCCTACGCGGCTTTTATGAGAGCCGTTCCAGTCTAGCTCCACAACCACGAGAAGAAACCCTGCACCCGAGTCTCATCTGCCAATCAGCAGGAGTACCGGCTTGCAGGTGGTGAGGTTGACCTTGCCCCCAAGGTCTTGGTGGGTCCCTTACACCTATACACCAGGGTTATATTATTTACTGAGCTATCAAATAAACAAGTAAGGCATACCTTTGGTTTTATGTCCTTTCTTATGGCCTTTTTTCTCATCAAACTTGGCTCCTCTCTGACCGAAGGCTTCTTCCTCGTGGCTGCCCTTATGTCCAGCGTTATCATGGTGTTTCTTCTTTTTACCTGCAGCTTCTTCGTATTCTTTTCTATGGTGTTCATCAGTTTTGTGCCCCTTGCCACCCTTATCCAGATAATGATTGGTGTGGTAGCCTTTGGAACTCTGGAAAAATTTTAAGTTGTTCCTATTAGAGTAAGATAAATCTAATATAGCAGAAAGTTGGATATTTGTTTAATACGTGAAGGATCTAGTAACACAAGTTTAGTGGTGTTAGAGTCAAGCAACAGTAATTTTGGCCGTTGCATGAATGGGCCGACACGACCGGGGAAGCACCACCCTCTCACAGAATATCGACGCCAAGTAACAGTATTTGAACTGTTGCGTTCCGTTTGGTGAGTGAGAGTGCCGGAGCCCAAACTCCTTTCCCATCCCCTTTCCTTTACAGGGTCGGCAGCGCGAGTGTGACACCACTGGTGTTGCACACGTCCATAGGCTGCGGTAACCGCTTCCCAGCAGATGAGCCGTGTGCTTGTCTGGCACATTAGTGGTATAAAAAAAAATAAGATTCGGGTCATTTAGAATTGAATAGAAATAAACTTTAGAGGGGCATAAGCAGGAGCTGCTGGAGACGAATATGCTGCGATGGATGTGAGGAATCACGCGTAAAATCGTGTGAGGAAGTTCTGCATCCGCAGCAGCCTCCATGTTTGCAGATTAAATACAGGAGTAATGCCTTCGTTGCTGCGGCCACGTTTTGCAGCAGCTGGCAGACTACATGGGTGACAAATGTCAGGCCATGGCACTTCCTCTGGGTCCCGATAGGATGGGGAGAACCAAGAAGTGCTGGTTTGACGTCGTAAGGGTTGACCTGTGTGCTAATGGTCTCACAACCATGGATGCCCAAGATCGTGCGAAGTTGAGAAGGAAAAGCAGGAAAGCCCATACACCACGGTAACCGCATCCCATCAGATGGGCCGTGTGCTTGTCTGCCACCGAAGTGGTATAAAAGAAACCTTATCCAGATACTAAGTATTTTAATTTAAGATTTAATTTGTAGATACCGTTTGTGCCAGTGCCGTTCCTTTCCTTTTTGTCTATTTTTCTTGCCCTTTCTCCTCTGGAGGTGGCAATACGTGAGTAAACCGCTTACCATGATTGTTTGCTAGCTTAGCCGTATAAAAGGCACATAGGCCGCCTGTCACCCGCTGGCGCTGGAGCGGGATCTAAGGCCTGCTCCACGAGAAATCGAGGGGCAGCGATCCCAACTCCGCCAGGTGCTCGTGGAGGAATGGAAGGAACGACTTGGGCAACCAAGCGCAGGGCACGCCACGATCGTGGCGGTAAGACCCGTCATGGAGGAATGGCTGTAGAGGCGCCACGGAAGCCTCTCCTACCGGCTGACGCAGGTGCTCACCGGACATGGCTGTTTCGGTGAGTTCCTGCATCGTATACGCCGGGAGCCGACGCCCGAGTGCTACCATGGCCGGGGCTGCTCTGTGGACACGCCACTTCACACACTGGCAGAGTGCCCAGAGTGGATGGAGCAGCGCCGTGTCCTTGAAGCAGCCGTCGGAGCGGGAAGCCTCACGCTGCAGACCCTGGTGCTGGCCATGGTTGGCAGCGAGAGTGTGTGGAACGCCGTCGCCTTCTTTTGCGAGGCAGTGATGCGCGCAAAAGAGGCGGCAGAAAAGGTAAGGGAGAGAGCTAGCACTGTCCCGTGCCGTAGAAGGCGCACCGGGCGGCGGAGATCGCAGAACGATCTCCGTCCTCCATGAGCGCGGGACTGGGGGTGACGGTCGGGGCTAGCCGTCACCCTAGCAGAAGCAGGCCCAGGGCGGCGGCGCGTCGTGTTTCTGCGCACGCTTCTCTTAGGGGGAGGGTGGATTACATCCCCAATAACGCGTTGGGGTCGCCAGCGCTGGCGACCGGAGCCGTTCGGGGTCTCTGGGATATCCTTCCTAGGGCACACCAGATTCCCCGTACCACATGGCTGACGCAAGAGGGACACCGTGCGGTTTTAGTCGGTTCATGTCCGACATACCCATCTCACCGTTAGCACCGGTGGGGTGAAGCCCGTGGAGGTTTCCGCACGTTAAAAAAATAAAAAATAAAGGCCGCCTGTCACCCCAGCTTCTGCTGGGGTGACAGGCGGCTAGCGCCCCTCCCCCAAACCCGGGCAAGACGGGGACACCGTGGTTCCCAAACCCGAGGGGGCCATCTCGAAACCGGAGATGGCCCAGGGTCAGTCGGGGTGCGAGGGATATGCTCTATGGGCAACCTTACACCCCGGCGTGTGTAGACCCGAGACGGCGTGCGGTTTTAGTCGGTTCAAGCCCGACATGACCGCCCCCGCTGGCACGCGGGGGGGTATCCGAAGGGATTTCCGCACGATAAAAAAAAAAGGTACTTAGGTAATATTAGAAGTAATGTATGTTTCTGAAATAATTATAGATTATTATTAGAAGGGGTATTGTTAAGGTAAATTGTATTATAGGATTGGTAGTATTGTTGGATATCTTATTCATTGAATATTTATTTGGGCATTCATTGCTTGTGTAGAAGTGACCTAATAAGCTGCTCGATATTATTGATTCATAAACACGTCATATTAATGACCATACTTAGGTGCAATGACATGAGAATGATATACGATATAAGGAGTAACCAATGTCTAGATATAGCCGATGTCTCGCAGATAGTAATCGCTGACGGATTTTTTAAACACCTTTAAGGATTGTTCGCGTCTACTACCGGCATAGCATTCCACAAACGAACCGCTTGAACGGAGAAGGATTTGTCTGTGAAAGTTGTAGGATGCCCTGGCATTTTTAATCTTAATTTTTTTTAGGTGGTAGACAAGCACACGGCCCACCTGATGGGAAGCGGTTACCGCGGCCTATGGACGTGTGCAACACCAGTGGCGTTACAGTCGCGCTGCCGACCCTGTAAAGGAAAGGGGATGGGAAAGGAGTTTGGAAGGGGATGGGAAAGGAGTTTGGGAGGGGATGGGAAAGGAGTTTGGGCTCCGGCACTCTCACTCACCAAACGGAACGCAACAGTTCAAATACTGTTACTTGGCGTCGATATTCGGTGAGAGGGTGGTGCTTCCCCGGTCGAGTCGGCCCATTCATGCAACGGCCAAAATGACTGTTGCTTGACTCTACCACCTACCAATTCTCTGCCGAATCTCAAGAACATACAATGTGTATCGCTCAAAAAACGTTTTTTAAGGTAAGAAGGAGTAGTAGGGTTGAAAAGTATACTATACAATAGGGAGAGTATGTGAGCATTCCAGCGAAGGCGGATAGGTAACCACTTGAGCTTTTTTAGATATTCAGAAACGTGATCATATTTGCGAAGACCAAATCTGAATCTTAGCAGAGGTTCTGGAGTCTCTCAAGCTTATTTTTTTTTTTAGTTGGAGTCCTAAAAAGTCCGACAACTGAGCTAACTACAGAACCTCGATATCGCCAATGGGTTGTGGAGGTCGGATGGCAGACGCTTCATGGAACATATCGAAGTTCAGCCGCTTCGTAATTAGACTGAAAAGCCGACCCCGACCGAGTGATGAATGAAAATTGTGTCACGGTTCCTGGGTGAGGTGGAAATGAATTTTGAATTTGGAACAGGACGTAGAAATTAAATAAATGAGTAAAGCGCGTTTTTAGGGTTCCGTAGCCAAATGGCATAAAACGGAACCCTTATAGATTCGTCATGTCTGACTGTTTGTGCGTTCGTATGTTACAGCCACTTTTTTACCGAAACTATAAGAACTATGCTGTTCAAACTTGGTAAGTAAATGTATTTTGTGAACTGCATTAAGATATTCATACAAAAAAAAAAAAAAAAAACAATTTTGGGGGGGAACCCCGGAAAGAAAACGAGTTCTAAGTATATATATACAAATATATATATATACTTAGAACTGAAAGTCAAAAAAAATTTTTCATCAAACCTCTATGGATAGGTATTTACAAATGATATTGAGGTTTCTAATAGCATTTTTTTATACAATTATAAAAATGCATGGGTGAGTCCAACTCGCACTTGGCCGGTTTTTTTACAAATTTTTTGTACCATACAGGCAGCCTATAGTTTACATAGAACTCATTGCCTGCTCATCATCATCATCATCATCTCAGCGTTGTGTCCCGATTGAATCCGAGGCTACATCTCGGTGCCCAGGATCCACTTTCCACCAGGGTTTCCTTAATGATAATTTTTAAAACATTGTTATGCATGATATTATTTGCTACTTTTTACTTTTTGATTTATTGTACAACTTATTTTTGAGAACGACATTTTTTGTATTGACATTTTTAAAATATTGACATGAACTATTTAATTTCCTATTTATGCTGTTGACTATGTTTAATGTTTTTGTGATTTGCTATTTAATGTTCTTAATTGTGTCGTAACATAACTTATAATTTGTTTAAAATATTTTTTCAACTATCAATAATTTTTGAACGCCTGTCTGGACAAAACATGTTGGCACTGTAACAAACGACAATTATATTGTAAGAACATCCATGTAACCCGTGTTTATGCAAATTAATGAATCTTGAATCACTTTCCTGCCTCTTCTTCTCCACTATTTTCTCCATGTTAGTGAGATCATTGACAAGGTCATCCCTTACGATATCAAGCCAGCCCTTCTTAGGTCTCCCCCTCGTAACGCAGCCCGGCGGAATGTCATGGCCAGACATTTGTCTACCTGTCTATCCAAGTGTCACCACCGATTTCCTTAGGAAAGGGTGAACTTAACAACTTGAAATTTATGCCATATACCGGGGTCTATAATCCCTATTATGTGTATAAAAATCAAGGTCTTGAGTCATCACGATAAAAATATATGGGCAAATTTATATTTTGCGTAAACTTGTAAGAACCAAAATTTACATTAGCATAAGGATTTATGAATCTGCTGATCTCTTCCCAAGGGTTTGGTAAAAGGCGACTGAGGGATAGGGATGTTCTCCATCCAATAGTAAACACACAGCTCAAGAAAACATGCCCAGATGATGATGGGCTCACCCTTTTACGTCAAGATAAAAAATATGATTGCCGAAATGTGGGTACTAATAAACTCTAGGTATCACCTATTGCATTGCATACCTGTTGGTATTGGATTATTAACATCTGTCAAACCTAATAAATAGAAAAATCTTACTATCTGTGTCTAATCGAAAACTAATTTACTTAAGCCTATATACAGATAGCAAATCATTGCGTAGGACTATTTTTATGTTTGGGCATCATAATATTGTATATAACCTTGCCACACATACTTCAGATAGAAATATAGAACAGTATATGTACAGTTAACCACAAAAGTTGCTTATCATTAAAATATTCACAAACCATATTTATGTTGGAATAAATTTAATGTACGTATCAATAATTGATGTATAAATAATTTGGGCGTCCATCGCGAACTAACAGACAAACAGACAAGCATTCCAAAAAAAATATTTTTATGTTTAGAATCTTTCATTTAACATAATACAAGTTTTTTTTTAAATATCTCCAATGTAAAGACAGCTAATTTACAATTTTATAATAGTGTAGAAGTATTATAATAATTATTTCCAACGGGAACGCCGGTGAAATGGCGGGTGATCAACCCTACCTTAGTGGGCCATTTCACCCATTTCCCCTATTTTTTTTTAAAGAATATTAGAAACCAAAATTACTAATATTCCCCTTAACCTCTCCAGCTAATCTTGATTGCTTGTGTTAGGAGCGGCTTCACGTCGCTAGTGTATTGGCCAGGATTCGAACCCGGGACCTCTTGATAGTAGTGTCGACTCCTTAACCACTAAGCTACCGATGCTTATATACATATATACCCTATAGTGTAGAAGTATCAATCACATATACATGTCATGTCAGTCAGTCATGATACATACAGCCAGGTCTCTAAGCGGTGGACAGACGACTTGTATCCAGTTGCTACGACCCTCGCCATAGACCCGACTGCGGTACTCTAAACCTGACCTTTGTAACAACGTTCTCGATATGATTGACATAGAAACACCTAGGTCACGTTGAGCGCAGGCCTGGGGGTGGCAGGTGAGGCCGCCTGTCACCCCAGCAGAAGCAGGCCGGGACGGTGGGGCGACTAGCGCCCCTCCCCCAAACCGGGGCAAGACGGGGACACCGTGGTTCCCAAACCCGAGGGGGCCATCTCGAAACCGGAGATGGCCCAGGGTCAGTCGGGGTGCGAGGGATATGCTCTATGGGCAACCTTACACCCCGGCGTCTGTAGACCCGAGACGGCGTCGGTTTTAGTTGGTTCAAGTCCGACATAACCGCCCCCGCTGGCCGGCGGGGGGGTATCCGAAGGGATTTCCGCACGAAAAAAAAAAGGTACCCTTCACCCCCCGAGGGGGCCATCTCGAAACCGGAGATCGCCCAGAGTCAGTCGGGGTGTGAGGGTAATGCCTTATGGGCCGGGCCACCTTACATACCCGAGACGGCATGCGGTTTTAGTCGGTTCAAGCCCCCACTGGCCGGCTGGGGGGTATCCGAGGAGATTGCCGGACGAAAAAAAAAGGTACCCTTCACCTCACCTTCAAGTCTTAAATTTGTTTCGTTAATCTTCTTTTGTTTATCCTCCTAACGTCATCTTTTTTTTTTTGTTAATGAATATTTGAAACCGAAATTACTAATATACCCCCTAACCCCTCCAGCTAAGCTTAATTGCTTGGGTTCACATCGGTAGAGTAATGGCCAGGATTCGAACCCGGGACCTCTCGATCGTAGGGTCGACTCCTTAACCACTAAGCTACCGACGCTTCATCATCCTCATATTGCCCAGTTGAGGTAATTCGGCTTTTCTGGGAGCAACTGCCGTATGACCTCCTAACCCTGAGAGGTGCGCCTGCGCCAGAACCTCGTCCGTTGTTTAAAAGGTGCACTGACTTATAGGTGACGTTGATATGGCCCGGCAACGATCTGAACCCTTCAAGCATCCCCTTATCTTGGTCACCACGCTACAACGTATCTTTATCACGTGTTCCTTAATTGGTCTGTCAATTCAATTTAATTTTCACACAATTAGCACTACTTTTCCCATAGATTTAGATCGGAAAAAGAGAACATCTAGGACGGGACTCGTATCAATAATACGGGAATAATATATCGGAGAGTTTCGAATATCTGGGACGTGTTTAGGGGGCTCAGCTGGTCAGAGCATTCCCCCTGTAAGGGACTAGTGGCGGGTTCGAATCCCGTCCTAGATGTACTCTTTTTCCGACCTAAATCTATGGTCTGTCAATGTCATTCCAGGTACATTTCTGAAACCTTTTATTTTATAGTGCTAAGTTTACTTTCGTGCTTCTTATGCCAAATTAACATTCACTACCATATATATAGCGGCGATAGCCCAGTGGTGTACGTAACGGACTGCCGAGACGAGGTCTCGAGTTCGATCCCCAGTCGCCCCGGGCACACACCTCTGACTTTTCGTAGTTATGTGTGTATTAAAAATGTTGATTATCACTCGCTTAGTAATGTGCCCGGTAGATGGCAATAGGCTCACCACCTATTACATTGGAATCTAAACATAACTGGTGAATCGTGGATGTGTAATACACCTCTTCCTAACCCTTCGGGGATACAGGCGTGAAGTTATGTTATGTTAATGTTACCATATATAAATGTGCTGGTCATCACTCCTCATGTACCTTTTTTTTTTTCTTTTTTTTTTTTCCGTGCGGAAATCCCCTCTGTACCTACAGCCAGTCGTATCTTTTCAGTTAGTCACATAAAGACCTTAGAAATTGAATGAATTTTGGAAGCGTTTACTGTGCTAACTTTTGCTTATAAACCTGATTAGAATTTTTACAATTTAATTTCATGAGACCTCAATCATCATCATCATCATCATCCGACTGACATGCCCGTTTGCACCCAAAGATAGCAATTTGGAGTCCGGGGTCCCCTCTCCTACTTTTACGAGAGCGACTGCCAGAATGTGCCGGGATCTTGGTGTCTGAGTTAGGTGAAAAAATGCAGCCAAGTGCGAGTCGGACTCGCCCATTAAGGGTTCCGTAGCAGCAAGTAACATAATAATGTTTTTTTTTTTAATTTTTATATTTGAGTTGATTGAATGAAAGGTAAATTGCGGTTTACGATTGATGACGTATTAAAAAAAAAAACTACTTACTAGATCTCGTTCAAACCAATTATCGGTGGAAGTTTACATACATCATATATTTTTTTTAGTTTTATCATTCTCTTATTTTAGAAGTTATGGGACGACGACGACGACGACATGTATTTTACCACTTTGGAAGTGTCTCTCTTGCAAACTATTCAGTTTAGAAAAAAATGATATCAGAAACCTCAATATCATTTATGAAGGCCTATCCATAGATACCACACGTATGGGTTTGACGAAAAAATTTTTTTTGTGTTTCAGTTCTAAGTACGGGGAGCCCCCAAAATTTCATGTATTTTTCTATTTTTGTGTGAAAATCTTAATGCGGTTCACAGAATACATCTACTTACCAAGTTTCAACAGCATAGTTTCGGAAAAAAAGTGGCTGTGACATACGGACGGACAGACAGACAGACATGACGAATCTATAAGAGTTCCGTTTTTTGCCATTTGGCAACGGAACCCTAAAAACATCAATATTACCTGCCTTAAAATAGTAAACAGTAATATGTACTATTATTAGCGAATTACAGATGACAATCAACATTTTACTATAGTATTATTCCTACTACAAAATTAATCTGTAAATTATTATCTGTTGTTTGTTCCAACATCGGTAATAACATGTACATTATATGGGTATTTGAAATGTATTCCTCTAATCTCTAATGACCTCTGTGGCGTAGCGGTAGTGCATTCGACTGCTACGACAGGGGGCGCGGGTTCGATTCCCGCTCAGTGCTAATATTTGTATGAATGCATATGTCTATTTGCATTGGTCTGGGTGTTTCTATGTATTTACAAAAAAAAAGTATATAAGTATGTTTATCCGCGTTCTAGAACCCATAACACAAGCTAGTTAAACTATGCTTACTTTGGGTCTAGAAAGCGCTGTGTAGAATGTCCTAGAATATTTATTATTTATTATTATTTTGAATTTTTACCTTACATTTTGTTATTGAAGAATCCATACCAGCCGTAAAGTTCAAAGCTTTTGATCTAAAATACACATATGTCTACTTATGACCTTTGCAATGCTTACTTGGTATTAAACGTCTTTTTGAATCGAATCGAAGGAATGGATGAATAGAAAAGTAATAATGAAGGTACCCTCTTTTTGAAAGAATTAAAAACTTTTTATTTTCAAAACCTTTTTCTAAAACAAAAGGATCTTATGATATTTCGAGTATCTAAAACAACTCACACAATAAAATCCTAATTACTCCCGGGGAACATACTAAAATTTCTCAATACGAAATAATTAATTAAATGCCGTCCTTACCTTTCCATCGTTTTCTCCATAATGTCCGCCGTGCTGTGCGTGTCCACCTCCATGAGTGTGTCCGCGAGCATGGTGCGAATGGTGACCACTCGGAGCCGAATATAAATCACCAGAAGCCAGCTGCTTTGGGGCCTGGATCAATGGCTCCGATGCAGCAGGCAACGGAATCTCTCCTGGAAGGGATGTTAAAGGAACAGCTATTTGAGGACTACCAACGAATTGAATAGGTTCCAACACTTCCACTGGAGCAACCTTCACTGCTTGAGCTACGTTAGCACTGATCACATCAGGTTTAAAGTTACGAGGGGCCGGGGCATAGACTTTATGATAATGGTTGGCGCTAGCAGCAAGCATCTCTTCGTACGGCGGTGAAGCCATTTCAGACTCATCAGTAAATTCGTGGACTTCATATTGGTGAAGTTGTCTTGGTTTACGAACATATTCCGCTGAGCGCCGGCTCCTGGGTTTTTCGCAGCAGCGCTTAACACGCACGTGTTCTTCATACGGACCCGCGTCATGTATATCTCGACGAGTTCTATAAGTATCGTAATCTTCATCTACGTCACCCACATCCTCTTCTTCCACCCATGGTTCTTCAACTACTTCCGCAGCCGCGACTGCTAGTAGCAGCCAGATGAAAACTGGCCGCATTTCGTCCAGTAAATGATCTGAAACTGTTCTATTTTTTTACTTTATAGTTTTAAACCTTTCACCGTTGCAGCAAAGGATCTTGCTAAATGAAGTTGCGTTGATATCACCGTTTTTATATGACTCGGTGGGTAAATGTTTGTTGTGTACGAGTGGTCGGGCGCGGCGTGTGGTCAGCACTGTGGGCCGCGGTGCCGCACCACCTAGAAAGCGTATAACGCCAAAGCGAATTAGTTTACCCCGGTAAGTATATTATTTTCGCGATTTTTCGATCGCAGTGAAAACGCCGGCCGTGAATTGAATTTAACTTTTACTAATAGACTGGCCGTGAGATCGGTCCGTTGCGTAAATAACTGTGATGAAGAATAAACGATTTGGACGGTTGATCTTTGTCAGTGGAGGTTACCTGTTATGTCAGGTAACAAGTTACAGCGTAATTTTAGGAGTACCCATAATTATAATAATGCAAAGTGAAGAAGATTCATGTTATGACGTAGATAGATTTAAAACAAGCCGGATATGAACATACCAAATTGTTTTAGTTACACGAATGAATGAGCATGTAAGATATTAATTATTCTGTTTCTTTTTATTATTATTTATCATTAGAATCGATATATATTATTCTTAGGAGTAGATTAACTTCACATAATAATAAAGCGAATGTTCTACAAAATGGTTTAAATAATACGTCTGTTTTGTCATGAATGTTAAGTAATATTAAACGTAACTATTCAATGTAAAACGTTCAAGTATATATTATGTTAAACACATATAATTATGGAATCAATATCAAGCCCTGCCCACTCAATGAACAAATACCTTTTCTTTTTTCGTGCGGAAATCCCTTCGGATACCCCCCCGCCGGCCAGCGGGGGCGGTTATGTCGGGTTTTTCCCACCTTTATGATATGCATTATGGTAAACCGCGCCTCCACTGCGTGGAATTCTCATCCCATTCCCGCAACCCATGCAACTAATTACCACCAGGGAACCAGGGAACTAATTCCAGGGATAAAAAGTGTAGTGCTGTGTCTATGGGAAGCCTATGTGTTATTCAAGACTATAATACATCCCTGTACCAAATTTCAGCCAGATTCGATCAGCCGTTAGAGCGTCACAAACGAATTATTAGGAAGAAGGATAGGACAATAGTCTAGAAGGCAGTAAGAATAAGTAGAATATTCTTAAGCCTGACAGAACAGAGAAACTTATATTTGACCGACTTCAAAAATAGAAAAGACTCAATTAAATTACCACAATGGGTGGGACCTTGATCAGTTGGAACCTAATTGTATACTTAGTTTAGATCAATGAAAATATTAGTAAATAAAGTGCTGAAATTAATTTATTTCTTATGAAACTGCTACTCGATTCGCCTTTTACTTGCGAACAATTTCATGCCCAATATAATAAAGTTCAGAACATTTATAAAAGACTTATAAATATTACACTACCATTTTTTAGCAGCCAATAGAAAGTTTACAAAATATTTAATATCTGTAAAACTTTTAGATACTTTCTCGTGCGAAAGTGACTGGTTTAGTTAAAATTCGATTCCCTGTCTTGTACTTCTGTCATTTCGAAGATCAAGCGTAAAAGATGCGTATTATGAATTAACCGTTATGCTCAGGTGGTACTCAGAGCAAAAATCCTCTTTAGAAATATGACTGTAATGCAATATATGCCATAGAAACAAAATGCTTGCAATTGCAATTGTTTATAAAGTTATACACTTGGCTTAGCGGCAAATATTTTTTTTTATGAAAGATTGCTTACGTTTATCTCTATCTCACCTGGTCGTAAGTGACGATGTGGTCTACCATGGATCACGTTTGCCTAGAAGGAAGCGTCAACTCGAGCAACTTCAACAAGATTCACTCGAGACTTGAAGATTTCGAGGTTATAAGCGTTCCGGAAACACAGACTCAGGCAAGCAAATTCACACACACTTAGTTGTATGCGCATAATAAATGTGTCGCCGAAACGTTTCGTGCGTATGAGTGGAATATCCACCAAGTATCGGTGGCGTTTCGCTGTGCGTCTGGTCGTTTGTTGGTGTAAGGGGCTTTGAGGTATCAAGTTGTGCAATTCCAGCGTACACTCTCCGAAAAGCACCCGGTAAAAAACCGATAGGCCTGCAACTTTGCGTCGATGTTCAAGGCTCTGAGGCCTTTTCTCGACGAGTGCATCGCTGTTAATGAGCCTCTAGGCCCGTCTCTCTATTGTCTCCAGCGCTTCTAAGTGGTATTTAGCTGAACCATCACACAGATACGAGCAGTACTCCATACAGGATCGATTATTGTGAGGGAGTAAGATTATAAGTGAGTAAATCTTATCTTTACGTACCTATATATTTAGATGAGTATTTATAAACAATACCTACCCAATTTCCTTATCAGCAGTAATTGGGAAGATTAACATGAATTCAGTTTTATAGGGAAACTAACTGTTGCCCGCCAGCTTGGAATTCTGATCTAGTTCCCGTAATCCATGGGAACCTATTCCAGAGTTCTAATAATAATCTATTCCTGTATCAAATTTAACCCAGATCTGTCAGCCGTTTGAACGTGATTGAGTAAAAAACATCTCAAAATCTTCACATACTTTCACATTTAGGTATCACATAGGAGTCAGTTGAAAACCAGCGCCAGGTACTTGTGCCTGGCATTACGCTGAACTGGCTCCTTTTTTGGTGCAATGTGGAGTATATGTTTTTATACTTTAAATATGTAAATTGTATTGCACCAGAATAAAGAGATTTTTCTTTCTTCTTTCTTTCTTTCATTTATAATATTAGAATAGAAAATTGGATAGGAGTTTTGTTTTAACTTCTTCTAGACCGTCGATATTTTAGTTTGTGGTTTGAGTAACTTCATTTTCTATGTTTTATAACTTACTTACCAATATAGTCTCGCTTTGTTCTGAAACGCCTTACTCATTCCTTGTTTACTCCAGTTGACGTCTTGCGAAAGTTAATATTTGTTTTTACCATTACATGTTATAATTATGAATTGTATTAAATATACATTGAGTAAGTAATTACTTACGCTCTTTTCTTTGTTTATTAAGCTTTATTATTTATTGACAAAGGTATTATGTGAACAGTAACCCTTATTCCATGCGTAATTCTTTGTATAAAATCTCTCCAGACTACACCAGAGCTTCGTGCATCAATCAATTAGTGTACCAAGATTGCAGGAGATATTGGTTCAGGATCCGCCGATCCCGGTGGGCCTCATAACACAAGATCTTTAATAATCGATTAAGACAAATCTGCCTCTTGAAAAATATCTGTAGTCATTTTGGATCATTTGATTTGCTTTCGAATAACCTAACGGCGTACTACATCATAATTGCTCTGAATAGTTGGTTTTGTACTCAAATTAGTTTTAAGACAGAATTGTTATAGTGAGGTTAAAATTAATAAATTACCGATTGCACAGTTAACTTGTTGTCGTCAAACAAACAAAAACTTCAGACGGACCTGACCTCAACATACTAACAATAAGATATAATTCAGCGTCGGCTTCCGTAACAACTCCTTGACCAAGATGAGGTGGTGCAACCGTATTAAATCTCTGATGAATGCAAGTCGTGGAGATTGCCTATTATGGTAATGATTTACGATAAAATATAGTTCAATTGATTCTTTAATACTCAATTACACTGTACATTGGTCATAGCTTAGACAACTATTAACATTGGCGCACGGTGCGCCTAAATGTATGGTAGTCAGAAAATGTTATCATTGCACTACCGATTTCTTGGAAATTCAATGCCTATTACAGGTTTGCAATTCAAATACTTGATAAATTAGAAAGTGGCAAATATCTTAAAAAGAACTAAATGTTTACTCTTAGAGGTCACATACATAGCCAGCTCGTAGGTCTAGATATTGCACAAAATAAGAAAACAATATATATGTATTTACGCCGGTATATATTACCTACTCCGCTTACAAGTAATTTAGCTGTATGCGAAGAGGTTGATGAGAATATCAATAATATCGGTTTCAAAATTGCTCATTCAACAAAAAAAAACTGTCCCTACCGTCACTGTCTTTCTTCCCGCTGATAGTTATTTTTTTATATTTTTTTTTATATTTAGGACACGTCAATTTGACTTCACCTCGCCTGATGGTAAGCTGAAGGTAAAGTCTCAGGAAAGAGGGTCACCATTACATACACGTACCATATTGATAATGGTGGCACTCAGCTTGACGGCCTCATCAGAATCTGAGAATGTGTGTTGGTCTTTTACTTAAAACTTGATATTGGCGTATTGACTTGACATTGGTGAAATTGCGGTGATTCTGCAGAAGCCATTAACTAAAAAAAGAAGAAGTAATCTGTAAAGATGTCATTGAGTTTACATTTTACACCATTTAATTTGTTTCAGATTAATTGGCGAGCCTCGATATCAACAGTATAAGAGTCAACTGGATATTTAGCTTTAAAGATATTTATTTGCAAAAGAATGACTATTACATTGTCACTTACATGCAAAACATAAATTATAATAAATATAGGCTATTTGTCGTCGAACATTTCCTGCAGACCAAGTACAAGTTAATAGTTTTCTGATATGTATAGTAGGTAGTATAATCGTGATTTAAAGATATGAAATGAGTTTATTTTTTTGATGTTTAGCGGTAGCTTGTTATATATTGTAATGTATATTTACCACGCAAAAAAACATGTGGTAAATATCTCGTTGACTCTAATACTAATGATTAGCAAGCCTTTTTGATAGAATTTTTTGATACTTGCAGTCACAAGTATGGAAAATAAACATACTCATGTAGGTATAACTCTTCCCAGTAGGTATACACTGGCTGTGACCTGTGACACAGGTCAGCAATTTCTCAAACAGAACAAGTTCGTGGCGTTCCGCATGACTGATGTTCTCAACTCTTCAATCAACGCCACTAAGTATCAATAGGACCTACACTATAGAGGTAAAATAGTTAATATAGTACAACGTTACAAGTCGGATCACATCGTGAAGTAGATCTCAATATAGTGATTACGTTTGTCGCGATATGCTCTGGTTACAAGACAAATACCCACCTGTTCCTTAACGAGCAAATTACTAGTTAAGTATTACTTATCTAACAATGTCTATTTTGATCCGTCGCCGCGTCGCTCCGTTCACCTGTGTGTAAGTGGTACAAGAAAACATTCCCAAGGAATTTCAGCAGACCTTGACCGCTTGACAGGTAGCGAGCTACCTCGCCGTGAAGTATGTGGAACCTTGCCGAGCCTGCAGTATAGACAAGCACGCGAGGAACACGAACACGACGTGCCACTGTCTCAGGCTTCTTTTTGTGCGGAAATCTCCGTGGATCCCATCCCGCCAGCTAGCGGGAGTGGTTATGTCGGGCTTGAACCGACTAAAAACGCACGCCGTCTCGGGTTTTTAGATGCCGGGGTGTAAGGTTGCCCATAGAGCATATCCCTCGCACCCCGACAGACCCTGGGTCATCTCCGGTTTCGTGATGGCCCCCTCGGGGAAGATTAGGTACCTGTTGCAATAGTTTTTTTCTACATATGCAAACATATTCAATGTACAGATCAGTTGTATAAAAAGGAAAATTAAATTTTAAAAAGGCATTTTCCTCGCACCCCGACTAACCCAAGGCCATCTAAGATGGCCGCTCGGGTTTGGGAACCTTGGTTTCCCCGTCTTGCCCCCAGATGAAAGGCCCCCCTTTCATCTGGGGGCAAGACGGGGACTTATGGAGGACGGAGGTCCTTAAGCGACCTCCGAACGTCTCATGCCTGCTTCTTCTAGGTAGTAGCTCTACCAGTTGTCTTCAGATTAGCGCTCATGGAGACCGGGTATTGTGCGCCGGCGCTGGCACCGGATTTTCACTGCCACTTTGCCAAACGAAGCGGGTAGACACTACGAACTAATGGCCATTCCGAAATCAAGAACCTAAAACTATACGAGAACCTACACTTTGCCAGAATACGGAGTACGGTGTCCTTGAGTTGTAGGTAGTAGGTATATCTATTTGCTTAAAGTTTTTGTAATGACTTGTTATTTTCATCACGTATTGCGTCTAACTATCGGAACGCACGAGACAGAAATCAACAAAAAAGAGTAAATTTCCGATACACTTTTACATTAATGATCGAAGGTGCCAATGAAATGTTGGACAATCTCTGCACTTGCTGTTGGCAAACAATGGAGGTAATTACAAGTGTTGATAGAATTTAGTTTTTTATTGGTCATGAATTATGGAGAAATCATTTCCGGAGCTGAAATTGTTTATTGGTTTACTTATTGATTTGTGGTGTTGATGGAAAATACTTTTTTTTTGTTTTTATTATATGTTTGACATACTGTGCTGTTTTTTTTAACCTTGGTAGGTACTTCCGAGATGTAGGATATAATAGATTAAACTCATTCTTGTAAAACATACTGCTTCCGGGCTGTTTGGCCGTGGTTATTATGAAACTTGTATTCCAAACGTTGCGCCAATCGCTGCGGTCGACATCTTCAGTGGTACAAGTCCGGGCGGCAACGAGTGCGTAGAACTATCCTCGGCGGCGCAGTCACAGAGAAAGCAGTATATTCTACATGCAACGCCGGCCGTGAAAGCCTGAAGATTTTAAAACTCATACTTGGAAAGTACTTCCACGTTTCAAATACCTAGTGTCAAAAAGATTATTTGGTATTCTTGCCGGTGAGCCGCAGTAGCCATACCTTGGAGGGCATTGCGGGGAAATTAATATTTAAAAAAAGAAGATTAGGTATCTTTTCTATTTATTTATTTTTCGTGCGGAAATCCCTTTGGGTACCACTCGCCGGCCAGCGGGGGCGGTTATGTCGGGCTTGAACCGACTAAAACCGCACGCTGTTTCGGGTCTTAAGACGCCGGGTGTAAGGTTGCCCATAGAGCATATCCCTCGCACCCTGACAGACCCTGGGCCATCTCCGGTTTCGAGATGGCCCCCTCGGGGAAGATTGTTGCAATAGTTTTTTTCTACATATGCAAACATATTCAATGTACAGATCAGTTGTATAAAAAGGAAAATTAAATTAATTTGTCAATAATTTTATTTGACTGTGTTAGTAAACAAACCGATACATCTAAAGCAACAAAGTGCGAAATTTTATGTTTATCGTTAGATATAACATATCATATAATATAGCTGAACGGTAGTTCAACTAGCTTAAGTTACTATTTACAATTGTAGTACATTTATCAAAATCGTACACAAATCAAGTCGCATTCATTTCTTTCAACAGAACCATATGCTGTAGCTTAATCGATCTACATATTGACTTATAATATATTTACACAGAAATTAAATTACATGAATTTCCTATATTATTTTTACAACAATAAAAGAGGGTATTTAGAAATAAAAGTACAAACAGTTTACAAAAGAATAACTTATTTTTGTGGCAACTTAAATTACTGGTAAATATTTTTATCAGTATTTGAAACATTTAAGAACTAATTGTGTAAATGAAATTAGGTTTAACTATTTTCAGTATTAGAACATTTCTGGCAAAAAACACTTGCATTCCATTATAATACAACAACTGTTACAGTTTTTCTGTCTTGCACGATATAATATTACGCCAGTATCGCGAAATTAAATCGTTTATTACTGAAATGTTTGAGATTTCGTGCTATGTAACAAAAATAACTATGAAGAGTAGTATCTAAACACTTGCAGTGATTTATCTTACTGTTATGGCACAGATATCGACTATTTTATAACTTTTCAAAAGTCTTTTATTTTCGTTATGAATAATTTATTTCATCGTTGATTGGTTTTTGTGTTAGTTTATTCTAAAGGTGGCTACAAATTGGTATTACGTGATGTACACACAACATATTATAACATGTTACAAAGCGAGAAACGAGCTGTATATACTCTATAGGTTTCGTACTCATTTTCGAAAGCATTTTTGTGCGGCCCATTTATATTAGGTCATTACATATGAAATTGCCGTTTTTCTTGAAGAAATTGGAGGAAACCCAATTTTCAGTACTAACATTTTTGCATTTTTTTAGGAATGACAAATCCAAATTTTATGTTTTTTTTTTGTATGAGTGAGACAACATTAAGCTAACAAACAGCAACTTTTATTACATTTTTGAAAAGTGACAGCTGCTAAGTAATACGAAATATATCATCAAAATGGATAGCATTTAGGAAGTACTGTTTTTGATGATCGAATTAATCTAACAAGCGGCAAATAAAAACAAAATTTAATACAGAGTTGTAAAATTTTGAAATCAACTTTCAAACAATATATAAATAATGGAAATAGCTATTAAATTACAGGAATAACGAACTCATGAATTTGTAAGAAAATTGCGGCAATTTCATAGGTAAAGACCGATTATAACCCCGAATCATCGAAGAGACATATTTATTCTAGCTTGTGTTATGGGTTATAGAATGCGGATAAACATACTTAAATACTTTTTCTTGTAAATACGTACATATTATACATAGAAACACTCAGAACAATGCAAATATGCTCACTATGAATGTTTTATTCTGCTCTGTAACAACGGTCAAAACCAACCATTAGTGACCCGAGACGGCGTGCGGTTTTAGTCGGTTCAAGCCCGACATAACCGCCCCCGCTGGCCGGCGGGGGGGTATCCGAGGGGATTTCCGCACGAAAAAAAAAAAAAAAAAGGTACAGTAACTAAAAAGTTTAATTTAACTAGATAATAAATACAAGTATAAATATAGTGACAGCTATCATTTATTTTGAGTGAGTCCGCTGGCCGGCGGGTGGTGGTGGTGGGGGGGGGGGGGCTATCCGAAGGGATTTCCGCACGAAAAAAAAAGAAAGGTGTGCAACTCACTTCACAAGTTGGTGGAAACCCTGCACTTTATTTACTAAAGCAAAATAAAGCAAATAATAAAAAAAAATAAGACCACCATTGTATTTTGTAAATAAACACAACATAAATAACTCTACTCGCCTGTATCCTAGAAGCGGTAGGCAGAGGTTGTGTCAGACACCCACGATTTGCCAGTTATGTTAAGATACCAATGGGGCGAGTCTATTGCCATCTACTTATCATCTGTAAATCATAAGGTATTTGCCCAACACAAAGTGTATGGGTGGGGGTGGGGGGTCCAGCCAGATCTTTGGGACCCTAGCCAATGTTACCTGCTCGCCGGTACACCCGTTTGTTCTCACTAGTTCGATTCATTACTTCGATCGTCGAACTATTGACATTTTTTTTTCTCATTACTTCGACCGTCAAACTACTGAGACCATTTTTCTCATTTGTTCGATTATTAGTTAATGATTTTGACGGAGCCTATTTCCTATTTCTAGGCTCGTATTTCCACGTGCATTATCACAAGTGACCTAACACGACGGGTTATTCTGGAGGTCTCGCAGAGAACCCTTCTAACCTATATCTATCCGTGTCAGGGCGCGCGGTGAAAGTCTCAGTAGTTCGACGGTCGAACTAATGAATAGAACTAGTGAGAACAAGCCGGTACACCCGCTGATTTACGGGCGAGGCTCTGACGCAAGCTTTCCTCTTGCGGTTGAGAGGACAGCTGGCAGTCGCTCTCACAAAAGTCAACATGAGCGAAACCTAAGAGAAAGATTAGAAGAGCAAAACCCGGTTTCTAGAGTACAAGCTTTGGACGCAATCTAGACTAACGGTATGATGGTGATTTGTTGTTAACACAAAAACCAAACACTTTACATTAATTTACTTAATAAGTCTTGATCAAATGGTCTGACACATAAGGAGTGAATTCAGGCTCTTTGATTTTCTTCTTTTTGTGCAGCGGACAACTCTTCTTATGTCCGATTTCGGACTTATTGTGAGTCAACTTATACTGGTTGGACAACGAAACACTTTTCTTTCTGTGTAAAGTCTTTTGGCAACTATTTTTATCTACAATTGTGTCCGCGCCTTTGCCGGTTGGAGCACTGTGCATGGTTATATCTTGACGTAATATTTTAGAATCTATTTCATCTTGTTTTAAGTTTTTCGTGTAGTCTGCTGAGACTTCGAGCTGACTGTGGTGCAGACATGTCGATGTTGTCTGGAACAGTACAATATTAAATTAGGCTAATCACTTGCCAGTCAAGTCAGATTGAAATGTAACATACTTTTTGCAGTTTTTTTTTTAAATTTTAAGTTTTGCCATGGAGTCCATGGTATCTAATTACGCCATAATGCCTTGATATCACAACGCTTTTTTTTTACATGGCCGCCTAAATGCACATCTCGTGACCAACTCGATTACAATGTAACCAATAGATTCGATTTTCAAAACTTTTCTAATGTTGGCAGTAGGTATGTACGTGAATTATAACTTTTTTTTCAGTATTAAAAAAACTCAATTTAAGTTTGCTAAAGAATTAGCGGGAAAACGAGATTCAACTTGTATTAATTGTGGTTAAAAACAGTTTCGGAAAGTGATTCCAGTGACATGGATATTAATTTAACTACCGATGAGATTAAAGAACAGGCAAAAGCTGTTGTCAATAATCAATTTCCAATTTTTCCAATTTTATTTTAAATTTTAACTGATTATCAATATACCTGTTTCATTAAATAAATGTGTGTAGTATTTTAAGTTCCTCACATAGTCGAAATGAAAAGTAGTGTTTAACTCGGGTGAATGTTACCCATTTCACCCTCGAACTATTAGAAATATCTCGGGTGAAATGGTTGGCTTTCAACCCTTGTGTAACAATTTACTATTTGACGTATTGTAAATGTAATGGTTTATACAGAATAAATGCATTTTTGACTTGAGCCTATAGCTACATAAGTAGGGGAGCCACGCACGGAGTCGCCAGTGCGGCGCGGGCGCGCGTACCGCGCGGCGCGGCCCGCCAGCTCGCTGCGCAGGCGCCACGCGCGCGCCGCCAGCTGTCGCCGCCGCGGCGGCTGCGCGTCGCGCCGCACGCCCTGCCACCTGGGGGCGTCCACGTTCACTATTAGCGAGTAGCGATATGAGCTGTAGTAACCCACCCAGCATTCACTATGGGTGGCAGAATTCACTTTTTAGGGATTTTCTTTAGAAAAGCCCTATTGCTATCGAGTTGTCGTCGTCGACGTCGTCGTTGCCAATTTTCTGTCACGGTTTTGGGTATGAAGGAGATGAGCTATCGAGTTGCTGTTTTCGGTAATAGATTCGTGCTGGGGTGAACCATTGCAAGATAAAGAAAAAATCGCAAAAAAAAACGCTAAATCGAAAATCCCTTGTATTCGGCTGAGCTCGTCTCAGGAATTCAACTTGTTTTATATACTTCACACCATCTTATGACCATAATAAAAAAAGTTAATTTTTGCAATATTAGGAAAAGTTACATACACATTTAAATTAAGCACTAATTGATCTATACGTATTTGGTTAAATACCGCTATAGAAATGTATTTATTAAATGGACATCTACCTTATAAGCAACTGCAACATTCTGCTATACTGCCCTAAAGTCCGCAACGTGAGACAGGCTGCACGGAGTGACAATACTTCACCGCGACTGCTGCCGCCTGAAGTGCTGAACGAAAGCCTCATTGCTGTTGTATAGTACTCTAAAGATATAGGCAGAAGACCTGAAATATGAAGAAAGATAGACTCATAAGAGGAAAAATAATATAAACCTGATATATCTTAAATAATTACAGTTATTTGAGTAAATTGGTATAACATCCAAGCTTGACTTGACTCATAAACATCTTCCGACTCACCTCTGTCTCTATACCAGTTCCCGTACAGCACATAATGTTCCCAATTCGATGGCTCTAACTCGAGAAGCCTGTCTAAAACTCCTCTCTTCTCTTCTTCAGATTTGAGGATCAAAAGTTCAAGGTACGCCTGCACAAACCTCGGCTCCAATGAGATGCAACGTTCTAGCATCTTTAGAGATTCAGGTATACGGTTTTTTTTTCTGAAAAGAAAAGAGTATTTTTAGGTACTGTCATCAGTGTGTGTCATCGTAGTGATAGAGTCAAGCAACAGTAATTTTGGCCGTTGCATGAATGGGCCGACTCGACCGGGGAAGCACCACCCTCTCACAGAATATCGACGCCAAGTAACAGTATTTGAACTGTTGCGTTCCGTTTGGTGAGTGAGAGTGCCGGGGTACAAATTCCTTTCCCATCCCCTCCCAAACTCCTCTCCCATCCCCTCCCAAACTCCTTTCCCATCCCCTTTCCTTTACAGGGTCGGCAGCGCGAGTGTGACGCCACTGGTGTTGCACAAGTCCATAAGCCGCGGTAGCCGATGCGGTTTCGTAGGCGGCCGGAGGGGCTTCCCATCAGGTGGGCCGTGTGCTTGTCTGCCACCTTAGTGCACACAACTAAAGGGTAGGCACAGGTGTATTAACGTCCACATTTTGCTATATATGTTTTAAGTCCAACATAATAGAGGGTGGAGTAGTTGTTGCTAACCTAGCACTTCTTTATGGACTATATACAGGGTGTCTATAAAAGAACTACGGGGTTTTGAGGCAAAATATTTTAATGAAATAAAAAACATACATACATGTTTTATACATGACTGAAAAGCTTACATTTTCAAGTTTTTTTTAACACTTAGTAAAGTTCTATATGAGCCCCGTTAGTGGCACGGCAGACGTCTAAACGCTATTCTACCTCTTCCCATGTCCTGGCGAGCGTGTCTGGGGGGACGGTTGGCACACAATTGACTATTTGTTCCCTGAGATGGGCTTCGAAGGCATGAAGCTCGGATTCTGTCCACTTTCTCTTGAGACACACTCGGCCTACCCGGCGACTTTTGCTTCAAAACACTTCCTGTTTCCTTAAATGCACTGAACCATTGACGAATGGTTTTGTCAGAAGGCGGGTTAACACCATAGTTACGTCGAAAGTTTCTTTGTACGGTAACTACAGACTTCGTTTCTATGAGCCAAATAACACATTGAGCCTTTTGTTGCGGAGTCGCCATCATTTCAAATTTCGCGACGTCATTTCAAGGTCAACGCCCTGCAGCGCCGCCAACAGTTGATACAAACATTCCCAATTGGTATGAGTAAAACTTTTTAAACTACTCTTTTCAGAGAAATCGACTAAATTTTGCTATCTTTTATAGTTAGTGAGATATGATTTTTTTAAACCCCGGAGTTCTTTTATAGACACCCGGTATTTACTGTTAGATTGAAAAATAGCTCTATTACTTAATCACCTTCTACTTCACTGCTACATAACTATATTGTGATCCACAAAATACACAAAACGCCATCTATCGAGCCTTACATCAATCTATTCCACAAGGTAAATTTTCAAATTTTTATGTTGGCAGAACTCATAAGAAGTACCGATAATACAGAACAACAGATTAGTTTTCGAGCATTATGGGTCTTGTATAAGTTCCCTAAAAATGACTTTAACCTAGTGTTGCGAGTAAATGAAAAATATTATATTTGCCACGAGATGGCATTGATCCAAAGTTATACAGAATTTAGTTAGACAGTTTTAGTGTTCGTGCTAATATTTGTGTCAATGTACCTGTATAGTTTAGCCAGGTTATAATGCGCATTGACGTGATCCCTGTTGTACTTGAGAGCTTGCAGGAAATGATATTCAGCTCGGCCAGAAGCCAGCACTAAAGTGCCGAGATTGTTGTGAGCACTTGCGTAGCTGGGCCATAGCCTGTAAGAAAGATATATTGGTTTTACATTATCACAGTGAGTATTCTGTATAGGTTTTTTGTTGTTTGTTTAAAGCACGAGTAAAGTCTAATAAATAAATAAATAAATATTCTACGACATTCTACACAGCGCTTACTGGACCCAAAGTAAGTATAGTTTAACTAGCTTGTCTTATGGGTTCCAGAATGCGGATAAACATACATATTTAAGGTGTCACAAAATTAAGTCTCTGAATTTGGTGAGATGACTTGGTATCGACAGAATATGTATTTGAAACAATAAAAAAATATCGGGTAAAAAAAAAAACTGGTCACTGGTGGTGTTTTTTTTTTCATTTTTATATTTTTTATTTTTTAGATATATATTTTTTATTTTACCCGATATTTTTTTTTTGTTTCAAATACATATTTTTTCGATACCAAGGCATCTCACCAAATTCAGAGACCTAATTTTGTGACACCTTATATACTTTTTTTTTAGGGATTTTGCCAACCCTATGAAGGGGTGAAGGGGAAGCCATTGACCGCCGCCCAGGGTGTACCGGCCGCTCCGATTCCGTTCCCCCCGGACTGCAGCGGGATCGGAATCGGAGCGACACTCGAGGAGGTTACCCAACACACACCCCCGGCTGCCAGAACCTTTTTTTTTTTTCGTGCGGAAATCCCTTCGGATACCCCCCGGCGGCCAGCGGGGGCGGTTATGTCGGGCTTGATTCGACTAAAACCGCACGCCGTCTTGGGTCTTCAGATGCCAGGGTGTAGGGTGGCCCATAAGTCCTTTCCCTCGCAACCTGATTGACTCTGGGCCATCTCCAGTTTCGAGATTCCGACCCCTCGGGTTTAGGAACCATGGTGTCCCCATGTTGCCCCGTAAAGGGTGGGGGGGGGGGGGCGCTAGTCGCCCTGGCACCCGGGCCTGCTTCTGCTGGGGTAACAGGCGGCCTCACCTGCCACTCGCAGGCCTAGGGTAACAGTACCTAATCTTCAGTGTGATAACCTCCAGATTAACAAAAATCGAGATTCTTGCAAATAGCATCCATTTCCATGAACGTGTTAACTGCGATGGCTGAATGAATACATTTTACAGTCACATTACTTAGATGCAGCTGAAAATAGAGTCTGCCAGGACTACAATTAGTACTTACTGCAACGCTTCTTTATAATGTTTGATGGCATTTTCTTGTTGCTCGATGTCCTTCAAGAAGTTGGCGAAATTGTAGTGGAGTTTGGCGTTGTGTGGCAATACAGTGAGGTCGGCTCTGCAAAAACAATCTGGATTATATGAAATACCTACAAATGACTACCGCGCTCTAAAATAACATAGTATTTGAGCTGAGTGAGACTAAGTCGAGCGAAAGCTCCTCATACCAGACTTCAGGATTTTCTTTGTCACAGGTCTCCTTCTAAACTACTAATCCAATCAGAACCAAATTTGGCATGATTAAAGAGATCAATCAGAGGAAGGTTTATGGATATATTTTGAAAAAATTAATGCTACCACAGAGGAATGATCACCGTTAAAAAAATTCCAGATGGAATTACATAATAACCGCTCGAGACACTGTGACCAAACTTTACACGCTCAGAAAGCATGTCCAGAATTGTGACTTTCAAAAAGAATTTTCAAAATCGGACTTGCCATGGAGGAATGATCACTGTTCAAAATTTTTAAAATCTGATTCCGCAATAGCGGTCGAATCTATTGGACAAGTTTTGGCGCCAAAACAGTCGTCCAAAACTCCCGAATAATTATCAAAAACAATATTCAAAATCGGACTTACCACGGAGGAATAATCACCGAAAAAAACAAATATTGTTTGATCAATGTAAAAATTTTGCACGTGTAAAATAGAATTTTCGAATTTGAAATATCACATATCGCTCTTGATAATTCAAATCACGATGTCTCACTCAGCTCAACATTGCAAGCAGCGATTCGCCTTGCAGACCTAGTAAAGAATAGAAGTTACTAGGGCTCCTTATTGATCATTATGTCCGATGTGAACGATCACTTAATCTGTGATAAGTATAGCCTGCTGGGATTAATATCAACAAACATACACTGATCAAAATGGTGTTAAATTTTAAAAAGGGCACGTCAGCAGCGTATAAATCGGCAGGTTTGTGTGAAAGGTTTATTGATAGAAGACGAAGTTCTTGAAGTGTATAGTGTCCAGTATATAGTGGCCAGTGATGGGCCACACTCTGCAATGGACAAGTGTGGGCCATCATTACATAGGTGAACATACAATGACGCTTAGCTAATTTCTATGTCACGATTCCTTTGAAATGTATCAGAAAACGAACAATATCTGGTCACCAATTGTGCACCACTGTATACCATTGCCCTCCGTACACAACGGCGATGGCTTGCCTTGACCCATCATGAGTCACTGTGTACTGGTCGCTTAGGACAAAAGCAAATGGCGGGCTATTGTCACTGTCTGGAGGGGAAAAGGCTTCAGTATTATGTTTGTAATTTGGCATCGTAGTGTCTTCTTATAATCGTCTTACCTCAGCAGGGTTTCCCTGGTTCTCCAATCCCTATTTCTTAAGTGAGTCCTTGCAACTCCTCCAGCTACTAGAATAGCCACTGCTAGCACCAGCAGCCTGCCGCCAGCTCCCCTCCTCCACATTAACTGAACGCCGTATACAGTTATGATGACTGAACCCACACTGGAGACAAACAAAATAATCTTGTATTCTGTTTGTTTTTTATTTTCTTTTATTCTATATAATGTATTTTGTTTGTTATAAACTTGTTTGTTCTTTTTTTTTAAAGAATATTATATATATGTCATTTAGCCAGATTATTGCCAACATTTCAGTATCGAGTGTCACGTAGCTTTCAGCAATTAGTGATTTCTTGTAAATACATTATACCTTATTTAATTTGCTATAAATACTTACAAATTATATTTATGAGTATGCTCAAATCATTCTTAAAATAATATTTTCTCATTGAATGTTATACAATGTCTACTACCCAGTTGTGTTCATCCTACAAGAGGTCGCGGGTTCGATTCCCGCTCATTCCAAAAATGTATATTTGCATTGGTCTGGGTGTTTCTATGTATAATATGTATTTATTTACAAAAACGAAAGTATCTAGGTATGTATATCCGCATTCTAGAACACATATGACAAGCTCTGCTTGGTTTGGGTCTAGAAGGTGCCGTGTAATATGTCCTAGAATATTTGTTTATTTATTTTATAACTGATGGCAGGCGGTAACGTTAGCTTGAAATATAAGGGGTCACGTCGTGCATGTTATCAACCCTATAAAAGTACGGAAAGATCTCCATACTACTGTCTCGAGGCAAGGAATTAATCTGAAATGAATTGAAATACGAGCCCTAAATATTTTAAATAAGATATCACAAAAAAAACTATTAGGTGTAATTGTGCTGTTGCCTGTGACACTCCACTGTCTAGAACTTGAACAATGTTAATAAATAATTATTTTATTTACGTAATACGACGTTGTGTAGAATGTCCTAGAATATTCGTTAATTTTATTTTTATTGGATTTATCTGTAAGAACAATGTAGGACTTGAAATAAATAAATAAATGACAACTTTGAAATAAAAATATTTTTAACGGATTCTATCGCGATTTCGCAACAACGGATTCAATTTCAAATTCAAATTCAAAACGTCGGATTCAATGTAAATAATAAAATTAATCGCGATAGAATCCATTAAAAATAGTTTTATTTCAATGTGTGACATTTGCGTAAATTTCCGACAATATCATAAATAAAAACTCTTCGCAATGTAACTTCTGAATGTTTACTACTATGCAAAAGTGCACTACCTGGGTATATAAAGCACCCGCTCAGCGACTACGAAGCCAACAGTGACTAGCAGGTTGGAGGCCGGCAGGTATGGTATCACAAGCAGCATTAAACCCACCAACGCAGGCGTTTGACGTTGTAACTGTAAGGTAAAAATAGTAAGGAGTTTAAGTTTGTTTTTAAACTAAAGTAGGAACTTCTTCCGGTAAGAAAGAAATTGGAAAAAACTTCACGGTACGTTTTTTCTTGTCGTGCGTAAATCCCCTCGGATAAATTCCCGCCGGCCATCGGGGGAGGTTATGTCGGACTTGAACTGACTAAAACCGCAAGCCGTCTCGGGTCTTCAGGGGTGTAAGGTGGCTCATAAGGCATTTCCCTCAGCTTCATGGTACCTTAAAATGCTATATATCTATTGTTCGTGTTTCGTGCGGATACGAATTTGCCGCCTTTTTTTTGTGTGCGGGTTACACCCCCCCCCCCCGGAGCTTACAATAATGACGATAATGATGGGTATTCGGACTCGAACCGATAAAACCGCACGATGTTTCGTCATATCGGCCTGTGTGGCTGGGAAATCAGATGTAGCCTGCTTATAATGTTAAAAGTGTAAGTACAACCACAAGCAGAAATTTGTGTTATTCCCACAAAGGTGTAGATAATGGAGGATATCCCTCTCAATCAAATCTTACCTCCAAATCCACTAAGCACCGATATGACAGCGCCAGTAGTGCTATGAACGCTGCACAAGTGAGCAGGTTCCTTGGGTCCCACCAGCTTGTAATTAGAGGCACTGAGCCCATCTGCCAGTCGTGGCTCAGCGTCCACGGGCATAGGAGCAGCCACCAGTTGAACGCAGCTAGGTAGCAGAAGGTCATCAATCTGGAATGAATTAAAATCATTTTTTATCAAGACTCGATTATCTCTTTCGAAAAAAAAATTGATTATTAGATGATATTGTCGGAAGTTTACGCGAATGTCACACATTGAAATAAAACTATTTTTGACGGATTCTATCGCGATTTATTTTATGTAATTGTATTATTTACCTCTGGTGTTAATACTACTAACAATTCAACGTAGTTTATCAAACTATTCCCTGGTGGTAGAAATTTGATGACACAAATTTGTCACAAAATTCGGCCGGGTGGGTTCCATCGTGCACGATTGCGAAAAACCCTCCATAGTAATCCAATTTCGGTTTGATTGCGTTCAGGGGTCAGCACGTGCATAGCCGGGCAGGGGGATTGTGGTCGCAGCACTACTGGGACCGGTGGGTGGCACGTGGTGCTGCGACGACAATCCTCTTCTGATGAGGCCGTCAAGTTGAGTGCCACCATTGTTAACATGGTACGTGTATGTAATGGTGACCCTCTTTCCAGAGACTTTACCTTCAGCTTACCATCAGGCGAGGTGAAGTCAAATTGACGTGTCCTAAATATATAAAAGAAAACTATAAGACAACCACCATCTTCAGACTCCTCGTGACCATGGCTGCTGAATAGCAACCGAAACGTCGGGTTCATTGTAAATATTAAAATAACATTAAATAAATCGCGAATTCGTTAAAAATGGATTCATTTCAATGTCGACGAGGTCTCGAGTTCGATCCTCAGTCGCCCTGGGCATACACCTCCGACTTTTCATAGTTATGTGTATATTAAAAATGTTAATTATCGCTCGCGTAGTAATGTGCCCGGTAGATGGTAATAGGCTCGCCCCCTATTATAAAACATAACTGGCGAATCGTGGCTGTGTAATACACCTCTGCCTACCTCTTCGGGGATACAGGCGTGAAGTTATGTTATGTTATGATTATAAGTTAAATATTTGCCCAACCTAGATAGATAGATAATTCTTTATTGTGTGGGCGGACACCTAAATTATTACAGATACATATTTGAAACATAAACCTGCAGCAGAGCCACCTCCACCAAAACACCTCTTAGGACTGATGGAATATTTTAAATCTATGTTTTCCTCCAGGCTGCGTCGATATGGATCAGAATGGATCGTTATATTTCTACGTCACTAACTTATAAAGATTTTTTTTTAACAAACCTGACGCTAAACGAGGGGTGAAAGGCTGGTGGATTGTCTTGGGGCGAAAAAGCTGGCAGGGATCCTTGCAGTAATGCTATCCTCGCTCCTGCTAATAGTACGAGTGCTGCTAGTGCTCTGATGACTCGGCCGCATGAGCCATCGTTTCGCCATCGCCATTTCAGTGATGATGATAATCTGCAACAGTTTATGCAACATACTGTAATAAATGGTGTTTATAGTAAACCCTTACTGGTGGTAGAAATTTGATGACACAAATTTGTCACAAAATTCGGCCGGGTAGATACCACCGTGCACGATTGCGAAAAACCCTCCGTAGTAATCCAATTTCGGTTTGATTGCGTTCAGGGGTCAGCAAGTGCATAGCCGGGCAGGGGGATTGTGGTCGCAGCACTAGTGGGACCGGTCCTCTTCTGATGAGGCCGTCAAGTTGAGTGCCACCATTGTTAACATGGTACGTGTATGTAATGGTGACCCTCTTTTCTGAGACTTTACCTTCAGCTTACCATCAGGCGAGGTGAAGTCAAATTGACGTGTCCTAAATATAAAAAAAAACCCGCGTTATATCAGCGCATCACTAGCGGCCGTCCGTCTATTCTTTACCACAGAATAAATAATAGTACAAGTAATAAGATGATATTCTGTGCATAACGCACTGGCGTGCTAGCTATCTCGCTCGCGCTAGTGTTCAAAGTATACACTACCTCTCACTCTAACCTACTCCCGAATTACCGGGAGTACGCGGCGCTTCTGCATCCGCAGTCCACGCCTAGACACAGTGCGAGATAGCGCGCGCGCCGCCTGCCGAACCTACAATGTACGAACTGACGACCTCTGTGGCGTAGCGGTAGTGCATTTGACTGCTAAGTCACAGGTCGCGGGTTCGATTCCCGCTCAGTGCAAATATGTCTATTTGCATTGGTCTGGGTGTTTCTATGTATAATATGAATTTATTTACAAAAAAGAAGTATTTAAGTATGTTTATCCGCATTCTAGAATCCATTTGACAAGCTCTGCTTAGTTTGGGTCTAGATGGCGTTGTGTAATTTGTCCTACAATATTTATTTATTATTAACTATGTCTTCTGACTATTATATGCGTGATTCCCTAAGTATCTCGGGTTTCATTACATATGCGGACCCGTACCTTTTTTTTGTGCGGAAATTTATGTCGGGCTTGAACCGACTAAAACCGCACGCCGTCTCGGGTCTAGAGACGCCGGAGTGTAAGGTTACCCATAGAGCATATCCCTCGCACTCCGACTGACCCTGGGCCAATCGCAGTGTCCCCTCTGATAACAGCAGAGGGGTACCTGGAGCGACCACGCCCCCCCGCGGGCCTTGCAGGCCCGCCATACCCCGACCCCCTCGTACAATGGGGTCAGCTGGCCCTGAAAAGGGCCGGTTGGTCAGACTTTTGGCCGTTGACGTTGACGCCAGCTACTCCAGAGGAGCAATCAATGATGCGTCATCGCCCACGTTGCCCAGGGTGCACCAAACTTGGAGGTGATCCAACCAGTCGCACCCCTGAGGACCCGTACCTCATATGTTTACTTTTATTGGAAACCTCTTGGTGTCATAACTACGTTCCAAAAACGTCTTAGCAGTCATAGAAATTCACTTGCTGTAACTTATATCTGGTAATTTCTAATTAATACTACTGGTTTTCTACTTACTGGTGAAAAATGAAAAAGAAATTCATGCACCGAGAGCGATTAGTCAATATAATGACACAAAAATTTCAAAAAACTTCGGTTTGTGACTGTACAAAAGTTACTGTTTAGTAATCCTACTAATATTATAAACGCGAACGTTTGTGAGTATGTATCTATGTATGTATCTTTGTTGCTCTTTCATGCAAAAACGGCTGCACGGATCTGGCTAAAATTTGGCACAGGGATAGAATATAGTCCGGAATAACACATAGACTTAGAGACTCATAGACACATAGAACACATAGAATACTTTTTATTCCGGAAAAAGGTTCCCATGGGTTGCGGGAACGGGATCAGAATTCTACACGGGAGGGCCGCGGCGAACAGCTAGTCTATTTATAAGCATATTTAAATTATGTTAGATTAACCTCTACCAGACTAATTGACTATTAGGTAATCTGCTTAGTTGGGGACCTCCACGTGGTGCACCCTGGGCAACGGAGACGGCAGCGCCTCTCTCCTAGGGCGGGGGAGACGCTGCCGCCTACGGCCAACTCCGACCGAGGCGAGGACGGCTCTGTTGAGGGCTGTTCGGAAGCTTTCCACGTGTCCCTCTGATTAACAGATGGCACAGTCGAGAGCAAGTAAGGGGGCCATCTCAAAACCGGAGATGGCCCAGGGTCAGTCGTGGTGCGAGGGATATGCTCTATGGGTAACCTTACACCCCGGCGTCTTGAGACCCGAGACGGCGTGCGGTTTTAGTTGGTTCAAGCCCGACATAACCGCCCCCACTGGCCGGCAGGGGGTTATCCGAAGGGATTTCCGCACGAAAAAAAAATAAGGTAATCTGTACTAGTAGTACTTGAACTCTGCTATGAAATAAAAAATAAATATTTAAAATTACTTCACGAATTTTTAAGTAGCATAAGTACAACACGAGCTTATGTTGTTTGCATTAAAATGGTATCACTTTCCGTCCATCATTTGGGAAATAATATCCTCTTATTATGGTAAATTAAAGTTTGTGATTAATACCAAATATGGATACACGCAACCTTTAAATTATAATGTGGGTTTGTTCCAAGGTTGCTGTTTATCACCTATAGTTTTCAATATAGTAATAAATATTTGAATAGATAACATTTCCACACACGACAAGAAGTGGGGCTATCGGTTTAAGCTAAACGGTAAATATACGGAGTCTATCCTCGCATTCGCGGACGATTTGGCAATACTGACTCGTAACCCAAAGCAGTGCCAGGACCTACTGCGTAGAGTAGACGATTTCTGTACATGGACAGATGGAATGAGAGCAAAACCTAGCAAATGCTACTGTCTATGTCTGGGTAGGCGGGGTACCAGGTATACTTCATATGACCCAGGGCTTAGTATAGGCGGGGAAAACGTTTCAACTATATCTGAAACCGTGCCTTTTAAATTCCTCGGAAGAAAGATTGACAACAGAGGTTGCACTCCAGCTTTGGACGAATTAATTGATAGTTTCATTATCGATTTAAAAAAGGTAGACCAACAACCAATAAGTAATGTTAAAAAAAGCTTGGATCTATGACAATTATTTAACCTCGCGTCTTAACTGGCCGTTTCTTATATATGATATAAACCAGAGCCTCCTCAAAAAACTAGATGCGAGTGTCACGAAGACACTGAAGTCGTGGCTAGTGCTAGCTCAGTCGGCCGACCCGTCGGCACTATATAGATCCGCGAATAATTTTGGAATGACGCTTAAGAAGCCATCAGAACTCTATAAACACCTAAGAGTAACTAAAATGCACGTCTTATCGGAATCTAAAGACGAAATAGTAAAAGTCCTTCCAAAAGATAAAAATGCATCGGAGCTCGAATCGCGCCTCCAGTTCCATAAAAGATTCATGATAGGCTCACAGACTGGTAGAGTAGGTCTAGGTAATATTCAGAGACAAACAGATAAAGAAATAACAAAATCTTTTCTTCTAGCAGACGAAAACAACACCTATAAGGTGCACGCAATGAACCTAGAAATGCAAAACGAATGGTTGACTCTAGGTGAATTTTGTATTCCCATAGCCTTAAAATGGCGTACCATAATATACGACTGGTCACCGGCCTTACTTAAATTTTACCTAAATCCAGTTGACCCTCCCCGACCAAAGCAATCTGGTCAGATGGGGAAAAGCCACAGATAAAACATGTAACTCATGTGGTGAAGCAACTGGTACGGCTAGGCACCTACTAGTGGGTTGTGAAACGCTATTAGACCGGGGTCATTACTCGCGCCGTCATGATAAGGTATTAGAAATCATACGTGAGGCTGTAAGTTTGGCGGTAGCTAGAGCGAAAAAAGGATTAACCACAAACCAAAGAAATGACATTGCGTTTGTAAAGGAAGGCTGCTCAAAGAAATCACTTCAAAAGCCTTATTCAATTTTGATAGCTGCCGTTGACTGGACAATAGGTACTCGTAGACACGTATGAGAAGCACTATAGGATACCGGAGGATTTCTGTGCCTCATCATCCAGACCCGACATATTCCTTTTTTCACGATCGCATAAGCGTGCAGTGCTTGTAGAACTCACAGTACCGTGGGAAACTAATATACCTAAAGACCACGCTATAAAGACAAACAAATACTTTGATTTAACTAACGAGTTAACCAAAAACGGCTACGTGGTTAAACTCTATGCCGTAGAAGTAGGAGCAAGGGGAATTCCAGCTAAATCCCTGTACAACTTACTTAAAGACCTCGGATTGCCAAGAGCTTCAGTAAGCTCTTTATTAAAACGTATATCAAAAGCGGCATTGTTAGGATCTTACCAAATTTGGATAGGTAGGGGGGGGAACACTACTGACGGTGGAGGTGAGCGCTGATGCATCACAAGGTGGCCACCCTAAACCTACATCTGGGTCGCAAGTCCCAGTCGCCGTCATGGTGTTCCTCTCTGTACCACGCTATGGACCCGGCGACCGCACGGTGAATCCATGGAGTGCTGAGAATCGGATCTCTCTATAGATTTGTAAAATAAACCTACTTACCTTAAACATAGCTACTGCTTTTGCATCATCAATAATATTATTACCTGTTAGGGTTCCAACACCTGTACAAGTCAAATACTACGTTGAACAGCAGAGCAGTCAGTCCAGTCTCCTTAGCGAGCATACTGAGCGCGGCCAGGGCGACGCTGGACCATATTCGATGACGGCCTGAAGATCTAAAATATATAAGAATTAGATATATTATTATACTTATAACAATACATTACACGCGTATACTGCCGTGGTAATCGAGATAGTGGCAAGTAAAAAAAAATCCGTTCCCGCAGGGGGAACGCACAGGTAGATTTCGTGAAGCAATTAATATTATTTTATTAACATGTTTAATTTTTTTTTCTCCAAAAACGGTAACTTTTAGCGAAAAACTTTTCAGACATTTATTTTAGACTTAAAAATGGCCTATCGATTAAAAATGTCCGACAGCAAGAATGTTCACCGGTTAGAAGTTATCATTTTTTTCCCGAAAAATTTTGGTTTTTCCCCCCTCCACTTTTAGTTAAAGTTTTAATCTTATAGGTTTATAATTAAAAGTTGTTGGTATTCATGTATACTATGTGATAAAATTAGAACGGTTCGAATATCTTTTCATGGAACGTGAAATTTTGAGGAAAAACTGATTTCACAAAAAGTGAGGCCCTACCGTCCCCTTAGGCCGGATTTCACCCGTTCACGAACTTAAACCAAGCAATTTTTGACCGCAGTTTGAAAGCGATCGTGGCAAAAATGCGACCGTGAGAGTGCCGCAAATTTTGGGAAGTGGAACCTTTTGTGTAAACTTTTTGACCAGTGGTCATTTCGGACTCAGGGGGTCATAACTAGACTAGACCTCCTATGAAGAATTTTTTTTTAAATTCGACAGTAGTCAAGAAACCAATAGGTAGATCGATTTCATCGAAATCTACCTAAAATTCTATGTGGCCAAAATCTTGATTAATAGGGCCTGGAGACAAAGCCATCCATTGCTTATCCCCATTTTACTCGTTACCCAATATAGTACTATAATTGTTTAACGTAATGGTAGCAAAGTATGAGTGACACCTTGGATGTCGCAAGCGTTTTTAGGCGATATGGTAACCTTTACCTTCAAGCCGTGCCGTCTAAAAGAGTGAGCTCAAATTCCAATTATTGTACTTTTTAAAGTTGAATATTTAAATATAGGTTTCTATTCGCGTATTTAATAATGGCACACAAGTATGTACAGAGAAACATTGGTAAAAAGTTTTTTATAACAATGGTATCTGGAAAATTCTATCCAATAACTTCCATCTTCCGTTATGGCTGTTCGGCAGATAAGTTTCTCCAAATAAAATGCGAAATAAATTCTTTATGGTTGCTTACTTATTATCGTTATCCCGTTATTTACGGAGGGATCCACTCTCATTACCGATTTAATCGTTAATCGTAACCAGCAGACTTGATCCGATTTCTGTCTCGATATTTAATATTTCGCAATCTTATTTTGATGAATCTCATTTATTTCAATTTGATGTGAGCTGCAATAATGTAGCCAAGATGGATATTGGTTTTTGATATCTGTAATTATTTTGCTGGCCTGGCCGAAATTGATTGCCTATCAAATTTTGAAGATAAGACGAATAAAATTCAAGAAAGGAAATATTTCTTTGGTTATGTATTTATTTCAGCTACAAAATATTTGACTAACGAAGGCGTCGTTAGCGTTTCTGAAGAAGCTACTGAACCATATATATAAGATGTTGTATTGTGAGATCCTCATTTTTAGGGTTCCGTAGCCAAATAGCAAAAAAAACGAACCCTTATAGATTCGTCATGTCTGTCTGTCTCTCTGTCCGTCCGTATGTCACAATCACTTTTTTCCGAAACTATAAGAACTATGCTGTTGAAACTTGGTAAGGTTGAAGTTTCCAATATCTTTTTTTCTAAACTGAATACTTTGCGCGGGAGACACTTCCAAAGTGGTAAAATGCTCCCCCCCCCTGTAATTTCTAAAATAAGAGATTGATAAAACTAAAAAAAATAATTAATGTACATTACCATGTAAACTTCCACCGAAAATTGAGTTAACCGTGATCTAGTAAGTAGTTTTTAAGTAATACGTCATGAATCGTAAACCGCAATTTACCTTTCATTCAATCAACTCAAATATAAACATTTTACTTGCTGCTTCATGGGCGAGTCCGACTCGCACTTGGCCGGTTTTTTATTTTTCTAGCTATTTTAGGCACCCTGCGTACGACAATACGTATCAATCAATTTATAGACTAAAATTTATTACTCGTTACTATCAGATATTATATGTGAATTCATAATAAGTATTCTTTGCATTTAGTAAATTCTACCCTGTACATCCTAGATGAGGTGTCGTCCTATGTAGCACCCATATTTTGCCAACTTTTATTGTTCGATGTATCAGTAGTTTCGTAGTTATCCGCAGTATCATCACGAACATCTTAGCTAAGCTTTAAATGTACACGTTACTAGTAGTCTTTTGTAAGTGTTATTTCACATCTAAAGTGACTAGGAATTCAGTGCAGGGTGCGACTGAAATAAATTGAGCTGAGCGAGCAGGACTCTTACTTGAAAATAAGACATCTTACTACGGACGCGCGCATAGCTAAGACCGCGCGCTGTGGGGTTTTCTTTTCGAGGGCTTACCCGGGGTGCCCGGCAATGGACACTTGGGAAGGACACCGTGTGGTTTTAGTCGGTCCGATTCCGACACGCACACCCCATCGTCGGCACCGGTGGAGTGAAGCCCGTAGGGGTTTCCACACGCTAAAAATAAAAGGCCGCTCGCTTGTGAAACTGTTTTTGGGTGATTATTCCTCAATGGTACATCGGACATGAACCATCTCGCTTGAAACCACTCCTCAGTGTCCACACTATCGCCGTGGTAAATTTGGTCAAGATCGCGTGAGTGGTTACGGAGGAGTTCAACCACCAGCAAACGGCTATGCCGCGAATGTTTGCTCAGTTGCAAAACGATTTAAGGAATACATTTTAATACAATTTAACGCAGAGATAACATTCAAATTCACATTATAATTGTTTATCAAAGTAACGAACGTATCCTCCAAACTGAACTGACAGTCCAGGACTAGTCAAAACCACTTATATAACAAGCGGCCAAGTCCGCAAGTTTGTCTAAGCCTGGTGACGTAACCGCGTAGAGCAAGTTGAAGTGTCATCGCGGTTGTACATGATAATATCTGTTATAACTTGATAACATTCAATATTGCTATTAAGTTTTGCGCTAACCTAATTAATAATTTTGAGAGTGAAGTAACTACAAGTACTACCTACTTGTACTGGGGTCCGTAACTTAATTTCGAGAGACATATGTTAGATTATTGGAATATCGACTGAAAGATTGTGTGAATAGAGTTTATTACGAAACAACTTCTTGTCGCCAAACGCTGCTTCGACTGACCGATTCTTCGAATATTTATCAATCGATGGACTGATGTTTCACACTTCTTGCCACGCTCGGCTTATATTCCGTAAATAAGTAAAGTGGGTTAGGTTAGGTTCGAACTGTGATGGGGTGCGACGGAACACCTCCTCGCGGTGCACCCTGGGCAACGTGGGCGATGACGCATCATTGATTGCTCCTCTGGAGTAGCTGGCGTCAACGTCGACGGCTAACGTTCCAGCCCTTTTCAGGGCTAGCTGACCCCATTGCACGAGGGGGTCGTTTTATGGCGGGCCTGCTAGGCCCGCGAGGGATCCGCGAGGATCCCAGATCCGAAAGGATCGAGGGACGGGTTGGCCCACTGCTCGTGCAGGGGCTGACAGGCATTCGTGCCGCCGTCGGTGATGGGAGGGGTGGCTGCCCTCCCGCGTCGCGTAATCTCCGGGTGATCGTCAAGGACCTGCATGCTAGCCACATGCGGGAAGATGTGATCTCGGAGGACGCGGGGCTTGCCTTCATTGGCCGGCCCGCGACAAGGAAAAGTCTGTAACACCCGACAGCGAAGTCGTAAAAACCTGTGGACACCTGGGGACCTCCACAGTATGTACCCCGCTTCCCGGAATGAGCGTCACCCGGGAAGTGTATTCATTTCGTCTCATGCTCGTGGGAATTTCATGGATAATCTCAAATCAAAAAAACCCCAAAACCCAAAAAAGAAGAGCTCCACAGCGAGCACCGTCGCCCAGTGCGACAAAGAGCTTCCTGAGGCCACTCCGGCCTCAGTGAGCCTTGATGTTGGAACGGCAGCCTCTTGGCAGCCAACTGTTGAGTTGCGGCGTTCATCCCGCTTTCGTGCCGCCTCGGTTGGCGAGGAGGAGTTGGAGGCGGAAATGGATGCCGCGTCGTCGTCGGAGAGGGGTTCAACGGGTTCGTTGAACCTCTCTTCCAAATTTTGGAAGGCGCAAAAGCGCCCACTGGAGGGCTCAGTGGAGGCTCTGGACGACTCCGTCGAGTCCGGCGGGGCTGCTCAGCCTCCCGCTAAGCTCTCCAGTGCAGCAAGGGGCCGATCGGGACTCGGTGGTCTCGGATCCACCCGCAAGGCTGATCTGGCACGTCGGCGTGCCGATGAGGAGCAGGCTGCGCTCGGGCGGGTCGAGCAGTTATCTGCCGAGCTCGACTCGAGTGCGGTAGGAAACCCGCACTCGGCAGCGGAGCTGCTTGATAGGTCTTCTAAGAGTGTGGCCATAATTCTCGACGTGGCCACCAAGTCGACGCACCTCAAGGGGACCTATCAAAAGGCTCTAAAGTTGGCAGCCTCTGGGCTGAAGGAGGCGGTGGAGGCCCTCTCAAGCCGCACCGTCTCGGACGAGACAAGGCGGCTCCAAGTTGCCAACAAGCGGCTAGCCGCCGAGCTCCTGCATCTTCAGGAGGAGATGCGGCAGATGCAGGCGGAGATTCGTCGCCTGACGAAGGCTTCGTCGGCGCCAGTTACTCCGCCTGCCACGGCAATGGCGCCGCCTGCCGCGGCAATGGCACAGCCTGCTGCGCCTTCATCGCCTGCTGCGCACGAAGAGGTTCCAGCGGCGGAGCCAAAAGAGGTGGCCCCAACGCCCTCACCCTCGTCGGTACCTCCCTCGGGCCTGCTCTCGCAGGACTTTATGAGGGAGGTGATGCTGAGCGTCGGGTTTATGCTCGACGCAAAGCTCCAATCGTTGGAGGCAAGGCTGCCTCCTGAGCCCCGCCGCCTTACGACAGCGGCAATGAGACGGACGCAGGCAGCGCCAGCGCCCTCTTTCGCGGCCTCTGCGAAAAGTGCGTCGGCTGTGCGGTCTGCGGGCCCCGCAGCAGCCGGCCCAAGGGTGGACTTCCCACCCCTACGACCGGTGCAGGCGCCCTCGCGGGCCCCAGCTAAAGCTCGTCGTGCCCCCCCTCCCGAGGCATCTACACCTGCCTCCTCGGCTCCCGTCCCCTCGACTTCCGCTCAGCCGGACTGCGAGGGCTGGCAGACGGTGAGCCGGAAGAAAAAGAGGGGAGGCAAGAAAAAGGCGAAGAAGGCAGCCCCGCTAACGGACGGCAAGAAGCCGAGGAAGCTCACGCCGCCCAAGTCCGCCGCCGTGGTGATCACGGTGGCACCGGAGGCGGTGGAGCGTGGCCTCAGCTACGGCCAGGTTCTCCTGAGGGCCAAACAGGGCATCGACGTCTCCGATCTTGGAGGCGTAGGTGCCCGAACGCGCCTCGCCCGCACGGGGGCTCGGATTCTCGAGTTCCCGGGGGCAGAAGGCGGTAGGAGAGCCGATGTCGTAGCTGAGAAGCTGCGGGGTCTGTTTAGTGGGGTGGAAGGCGTGAAGATCGCCAGGCCGACCAAATGCGCCGAGGTGCGCATTTCGGGTCTGGCGGACTTCACGACAGCCGATGACGTCCGGGAGGCCATAGCTTCGGTTACTAAGTGCAGCCCGGACCAAATCAAGGTCGGCACTATCCGCCCCGGTCCCGGTGGCGTTGGTGCAGTGTGGGCGAGCTGTCCGGTCGCCTCGGTCAAAGCTTTGGCCGATGCCGGCAGGCTCCTCGTGGGCTGGATCTCAGCCAGGGTCACGGTCCTGGAGAGCCGGCCCATGAGGTGCTATAAGTGCATGGCGGCCGGGCACGCTCGTGTTAAATGCACCAGCTGCTTTGACTGCAGCGGATTATGTTTCCGCTGCGGTCAACCCGGGCATAAGGCGGCGGAGTGCTCCGCCCCCCTCACTGCCCAGCATGTGCCGCGGGCAAGCTGCCCGCTAATCACTTGCTGGGCCGTGAGGGTTGTAGACAACCCCGCACCTCGGCTTCTACGCCAAAGCTGGGGGCCGGTCGCTCGACCGAGGCCGCTACCAGCGCCGTGTCACCGACGTCGCCGTCGCAAATGGAGGAGGATGTAGAGACCGCGCTCCATTAATGGATCTCGGTCTCTACATCCAGTGGTCCATAGGCCTTGCCGTAGCCGCGGATCCATGTATCGTTCTGAGCCGCCCAAATTGGGTCGGTTCGTACGATGGAACCGTGGCAATCGTCACCTCCGCGGCGCTTCATTTCCCCCCCTTGTCGCCAAGAGACAAGGGTCCGGGAGCTGTCGCTGCCGACCAACCGGAGGTTGAGCGGTTTCGGGGACTTCATCCTATGACTGGAGACCTCGATGCGGCTAGTGACCACAGGTCACGTGCTGGTCATGGGGGACCTCAACGCCTGGTCTGGGCGTGGGGGTCCTCCAAGGCCGGCGGCCGTGGCGACGTCGTGTGGTGTTTCACCGCGGTCGCGTCCTTCTGCGAGGAAGTCATCTCGCGGAAGGAAGCGGCGGAGAGGATCAAAGAGGCAGACGGCCTCGCAGATCCGATCCGCCGCCCGCGAACAGGGTGGCGTGCGCGCGCATTCTTGCGCCTCATGCCGCCCTAGTGGGGCTGCGGGTGGATGGGCCGGGGATTGCCCTCCACCCGCAGTAGAGCCCCCCGCGAAGGGGTGATGTCCCGGTGTGCCCGGACATCGCCTAGAAGACGGGCCCGCACCGCACCTTTGCGGGCCGGCGCTTGAGTGTTCCGTCGATGAGTGCGAAGTATTTCCGACGGTTCACTCACTAAGTCGCGGTGTATGGCACACGGCAGGTCGTTTTAGTGTGGTGAGAGCCCCACATAACCGCGCGGCGTCCCCGCGCTGCGTGGTATGCGGAAGGTACATTTTTTCCTGCCTAAACAAAAAAAAAAAAAAAAAAAAGGTTCGAACTGTGACCCCAACAGAGTCCGGAAGGTTCTAACCTAACCTAACCTAACCTAACCTAATTCTACGAACAATGTATTCTTTATTCGTAGATTGGATTACATTTATCAATCGAACAGAGTTTCGTTCCTCAGCAGTTGTCAGTTTATGATTCTAACGAGTGGCTTATTATAATTATTACTACATATTATAAAACAAAGTCTAAAAATACTACACCGATGCTACTTACATACTGTTTTCACTAATGGATAAAGTGGTTCTTGAGGAAGGTTTTAGTATATAATTTGTCAAATTATATATATAGGTATATATAAAAGCGGCGATAGCCTAGTGGTGTACGTAACGGACTGCTGAGACGAGGTCTCGAGTTCGATCCCCAGTCGCCCCGGGCACACACCTCTGACTTTTCGTAGTTATGTGGGCATTAATAAATGGTAATTATCGCTTTCTTAATAATGTGCCCGGTAGATGGCAATAGGCTCGCCCCCTATTACATTGGGACCTTAACATAACTGGCGAATTGCGGGTGTGTAATACACCTCTGCCTACCCCTTCGGGGATACAGGCGTGAAGTTATGTTATGTTATATATATGTATATACAATACATTTGCTAAAATATAACGATATTTGTTAGAGGTGCTGGACAAAAATAGGCCATCTGGGAGCTTTCAACGAAAACGCTGCCCAAACCCTTTGAGATATAACAAAATGAAGTATGGTGGAATTGTGTATCTTATATAGGTTGTGGTGGTGGCATAGAGTCCCATGGGTAGTGGGGACAGGATCAGAATTCCACGCGGGTGAAGCCGCGAACAACAGTTTTAATGAATAAAACAAAGTCTTGTTATCGGTATCACGTTTATTAATCAAGAACGGGTGGACCGATTTTCATGATCTTTGAATTTTTAGATTTGTCTCCGTAACATAAAATGGCCTCCACCAAAATACATCAAAAAAAATCCAAAGATTTTTTGGCGGAATTCTCCACGGTTACCCCACCGCCAGCCAGTGGGGGTAGTTATGTCGGACTCGAATCGACCAAAACCGCACGCTGTATCAGGTCTCTAATGCCGGGGTTTTAGGTGGCCTAAGAAATCTATAAATAATATATAATTCCCTCGCACCCTGAATGAGCCTACGCCATCTACGGCTTTGAGATGGCCCCCTCGGGATACTGTGCCTATCAGCAAAAATGATAATTAGATATATGAGACATTCATGAAATAAATTCAGCTGATAAGGTTACCAACATAGCTTGAATCTAAGGCGGAAAGAAGTTAGCTGTATCACCTAGTTATTAATAATGATAAGCCTTGCGTAATTTTTTTATTCTTATACCACTCAGCTGGCAGACAAGCTCACGGCCCACCTGATGGGAAGCGGTTACCGTGGCCTATGGACGTGTGCAACACCAGGGGCATCACACTCTGCCTGACGACCCTGTAAAACCACAGCAGGGAGATCATTCCACAGCCTAAGGGTGTGCGGAATAAAGTGCCTTGCATACCTAACTGTACGCACCGTTTCCGGTCGCAACGTGTGAGGATGAATTCCCTATATATGATTTTAGATTGACATGGTCATTTACATTAAAATTAGAATGATAAACGGGATATTTACCATGTTTAGTATCTTTTTCGAGAATCCGATATTTCGGCACTGTTACAAGTACCATGATCACGGATGTACTAAAGTTCTGCAAGCTAGTTGTTACTCGGCAAACCGTATCGGTCTACCCTCTTCCTCACTCGTTTCTGACGCGCTTCACCACTACCACTGTCCGCGTTCTCACTACGCACTCGATCACGTTCACGACACACAACACTCACAGTATCGGCTGGCACGGTTTTTGGAATTGTAGTTTGTTTGGGCCCTGTGAACATACGGATCACTGGATGCCAGACACTCGACAGTTGAAACCCATCCTCCCGGTTGAAGTTCTTGTACTTTTTAATTTCAATTGCTTCTTTTACCATTCTGGGTATGTAGTGGCGTTCTGTCGAGAGAATCTGAGGGTTATGTAACTCAATCCAGTGATTCGTCCCCTCCTCCAAAAGATGTTGAGCGATAGCCGATTTCTGTGGCTCGTTGTTTTTGACCGCCCTGATGTGCTCCTTGACGCGGCTTGAGGCAGTACGTTTGGTCTGGCCTATATAGGAGCTCCCACAGCTGCAGTCAACTTTATAAACACCTGGATGTTCTAAGGGAAAACTGTCTTTGGGTGTGCGTAGGTATTGAGACAGTTTCTTAAAAGGAGTGAAGATAGTTTTTACCGAGAACTTCTTTAAAATATTAGCGACCTTATCTGTCACTCCTTTCACGTATGGTAAGTACGCGGGTTGTCGTTCAACCTTATAGTCCAGGCGCTTAGGTGCTGGTGTGTATCTAGGTGGCATGATCCGCTTCTTGTAACCATTTCTCTGTAGAACGCCCCTTAGGTGTACAATTTCAGCAATTAAATGTTCCTCGTCGCATAGACTATATGCACGGTCGGTAAGTGACGTCACTACAGAGTTCAGTTGACGGGGATGGTGATGCGAGCTGGCGTGCAGGTATCGGTCAGTGTGAGCGGGCTTCCTGTACACTGTGTGACCCAGGGAACCATCTTCTCGAACTACCACCTTTACGTCAAGAAATGCTAGACTTCTTTCCCTTTCCATTTCATGGGTAAACTGGATCTTCCTATGAATTCTATTGAGATGTGCCAAGTATCCCTTCACAACACTTTCGTCACCCTCCAGTATACAAAAAACGTCATCGGCATACCTCTTCCAAACTTTGACAACCTGAGGTGCAGTGGCAATGGCTCTGTTTTCAAAGTGTTCCATCCAGAGGTTGGCTACCACTGGAGCCACTGGGCTGCCCATTGCCACGCCGTCTATTTGAAGGTAGTACTCGCCTTGGTATACGAAGTAATTCGTGGTTATGCAGATACTAAACATGGTAAATATCCCGTTTATCATTCTAATTTTAATGATGAATTCCCTGTCTATGGCGAGCGGTGCGATGATAGAATGTGGCCGTGGGCATCATATCATACAATTCTTAATAATTCACGTTATTTCGCACTTTCGTAGGTTTCATGTATCGTTGCTGCGTCTGACAGAAAGCTGTGAATAAGTCTGAAGATGAATATTACCTACAACTTTGTAAAATGGCAAAAACCCTAAAATGTTCACTTTGACTGCCTTCAGAGATGCCGTTAGAGACCACATCAAAAAGGTAGACAATGTATATGCCATGAACATATCTGAACTGAACATTAATCACTTCAAACAAGCTGATGTTATTGCAGAAGAGAACATTATACTTATGACGGCCTCTGATTCTTTTTTTAGCGTGTGGAAACCCCCACGGGCTTCACCCCATCGGTGCCGACGATGGGGTGTGCGTGTTGGAAGCGGACCGACTAAAACCACACGGTGTCCTTCCCAAGTGTCCATTGCCGGGCACCCCGGGTAAGCCCTAGAAAGGAAACATCTGGACAGGTGAAGCTAAACAAAAGCTTATAACAGAACAAAGAAACATTATACATTAACATTGACGGCCTCTGTGGCGTAGCGGTAGTGCATTCGACTGCTACGTCAGGGGGCGCGGGTTCAACTCCCGCTCAGTGCAAATATTTGCATGAATGAATATGTCTATTTGCATTGATCTGGGTGTTTCTATGTATAATATGTATGTATTTACAAAAAAGAAGTGTATAAGTATGTTAATCCGCATTCTGGACTATGCTTACTTTGGGTCTAGAAAGGGCTGTGTAGAATGTCGTAGAATATTTATTTATTTACTTACCCATGATACAGTAATACCGAAGACAAGAAAAAGACACAAGCCAGCACATCAGCTCGGCCAACCACACCTGCCACCTGTAAAATAAAAAAAATGCGATAAGAACAATTGAAACAAAAAAATAAAAGAGTTGATTATCGCTCGCTTAGTAATGTGTCCGGTAGATGGCAATAGGCTTGCCCCCTATTACATTGGGACCTAAACATAACTGGTGAATCGTGGGTGTGACACATACGCCTCACACTACCCCTTCGGGGATACAGGCGTGAAGTTATGTGTATGCTATGATGAAACACACAAAAATAATTACACTGAAAACAAATGCTTATTGAATTTGCTATTTTATTGTCTAGATCTGGCAAGCTCTGATCAGATCTGATCTTAGAAAACTTATGACTGGACTATACTTTTTTTTTTCGTGCCAAGGCCGGGGTGAAAGTTTGCCCATAGAGCATATGAGCGATATGCTCCCCGACTGGCCCTGGGCCATCTCCGGTTTCGAGATGGCCCCCTCGGGTTTAGGAACCACGGTGTCCCCGTCTTGCCCCGGTTTGGGGGTAGGGCGCTAGTCGCCCCACCGTCCCGGCCTGCTTCTGCTGGGGTGACAGGCAGCCTCACCTGCCACCCCAGGCCTGCGCTCATGAAGGACGAAGGTCGTTAAGCGACCTCCGGCGCCTGAGTCGCCTGCGATGCGCGGCGAGCATGTTGCGGGCTCGGCGGGCCGAACAATATTAAAATCACGAGGCGCTTATTGCAAATATAGATAAATTACAAAGATATATAGGTACACTAGTTTTTAAACCCTGACGCAAAAACAACAGGGTGTTATGAGTTTGGCATGTCTGTGTGTGTGTCTGTAGCATCGTAGCTCGTGAACGGATGAACCTATTTTGATTTTTTTTTGATTTCAATCAAAAAAAAATCAAAATAGTATATTATTTTTTTATTATTTATAGTAAAGTTTGTGTTCTTAGCTATGTTTGATGAAAATCGGTCGGGGGATGTTAAATTTTGATGTTAATATCAAGTGTTATGTTATAATTGTTTGATTCCACATGTAGCTCCACACGATTAACTTTAACTTTCAAACTGCCTGAAATATGTAATAGAGTAATTTTTCTCACATTAGGTCGGAATCAAGTAACTCAGAGGTATTTGACTTCGTTAGAAGTTCATTTATTCATTTTAAACGAAAGTACTTCGTTTTAAGTGTCCATTATCTGTGTAATCGAAATGGTGCAGCTAGCAAATGTGTGGTCCAAGTTATAAGATAACTATAATTAAATTGATTGCCAATCTTAGTACGTATTCATGACAATAAAGTATTTTTACTGGTGATAGAAATTTGATGACACAAATTTGTCACAAAATTCGGCCGGGTAGCTACCACCGTGCACGATTGCGAAAAACACTTCATAGTAATCCAATTTCGGTTTAATTGCGTTCAGGGGTCAGCAAGTGCATAGCCGGGCAGGGGGATTGTTGTCGCAGCACTAGTGGGACCGGTGGGTGTCACGCGGTGCTGCGACGACAATCCTCTTCTGATGAGGCCGTCAAGCTGAATGCCACCATTGTTAACATGGTACGTGTATGTAATGGTGACCCTCTTTCCTGAGACTTTACCTTCAGCTTACCATCAGGCTAGGTGAAGTCAAATTGACGTGTCCTAAATATTAAAAAAAAAACAATATTAAGATATATGTCACGATGAATTTTTGGAAAGGAATCCACGCAAGTTTCCACGTCCTGAGACGTTGATTAATTATATGTGGGTAAGAACTTTCCTTTTTATTTGTTGGTTCAATCGCGATGTACTCACCATCCGTTCACCGCGGTGAATTGGGTATAGAAAGATAAGAGTAGTAAAAAATAGGTTATTATTTTCATTTAGGTGCTGGAATGCCACAAAGCAATGTGGTGCCATAGATGACTTTATTAAAAAATCGAGTCGCTATCAGAAACTTATTACTTAGGCCACAATACCAAAGGTATTTTTCTACGTAGACCGTCCTAAATTGGAGGTCTCTTTAATATTTAATTAATTGACTATTAGACCCTTATTAAAACAAACTGTTACTGGAAAAGTTACCGTTTGAGGTCCGGTATGGCCGATTGTTACGTACTTATTACAATGTAATTATAATAATTCTGATAAGGAAACATCTAGAATAGATATGAAACGGATAGTGGGTTGGCCGGATACCGGATACCGGATATTCGGCAAGCTGCAAGGCCGGAGCGTCGGATATCCGGCTAAACTCCTTGTGTAAAATAATGAGATTTTTTTAAATTTTACTATCCGTAATCCGGCCAGATACTGAGTTATTATCCGGTATCTGGCCGGATAGTGAAAACAAGGCCGGATATGCCGGATACCGGATAGTTACCGGATATTCGTTTTATCTCTAATCTAGAATTAAATTACGTGTCGCTAGTGCGAGGGATATGCTCTATGGGCAACCTTACACCCCGGCGTCTTAAGACCCGAGACGGCGTGCGGTTATAGACGGGTCAAGCCCGACATAACCACCCCCGCGGGCCGGCGGGATAAAAAAAAACGGTACGTGTCGCTAAAGTATATGTTTGTACAAAGACGGAGAATTTTTCTATCAGATTCCTTAGGTAATATGAGGCCCTTGGAGTCTTCCCCTACGAAGAATGTAACAGGTGTCGAGCTGCAACATTCAAATTGAAACCATAAATAGCATTCATTTCTGTGGTTTATCGTTACAGTAGTAAATTCTATGGTCAGGACAATCGCAGTTCCCAAGACTACCTTTGTCTAATTAATTGCACGAGGATATATGTTGCCCAGTTTAGATATTTTATAATAAATATTAGGTCGTTACATATGAAATTGCCGTTTTTCTTGAAGAAATTGGAGGCAACCCAATTTTCAGTACTAACATTTTTGCATCTTTTTTAGGAATGACAAATCCAAATTTTATGATTTTATGTGTGTATAAATGCATTTTGCATTTTTGAAAAGTGACAGCTGTTAAGTAATACGAAATTTATCATCAAAATGGATAGCATTTAGGAAGTATTGTTTTTGAAGATCGAATTAATTTATCAAGCGGCCAATAAAAACAAAATTTAATACAGAGTTGTAAAATCTTGAAATCAACTTTTACACAAAATATGGTTATGATATTCGAAGTATTATTATGATATTCAACTAAAGTGTATTTGTGATAGCCGTATAGTATTGATAACAAGAGCATTGTGTATTACTTGTGGTGTTGGCTACAAGCCTTGAGGACAATATGATATCTGTACAATATGATGGCTGTATTGGTTATACAAGCCTTGTGATTGGTGATGGCCCCCTCGGGTTTGGGAACCACGGTGTCCCCGTCTTGCCCCGGTTTGGGGGAGAGGCGTTAGTCGCCCCACCGTCCCGGCCTGCTTCTGCTGGGGTGACAGCTAGGTAAGGCCCCAAAGCCGAAGGGGCCATCTTGAAAGCGGAGATGGCCCAGGGTCAGTGGGGTGCGAGGGATATGCTCTATGGGCAACCTTACACCCCGGCGTCTGTAGACCCGAGACGGCGTGCGGTTTTAGTCGGTTTAAGCTCGACATAACCGCCCCCGCTGGCCGGCGGGGGGTATCCGAAGGAATTTCCGCACGAAAATACAAAAAGGTACGTAATAGAGAAAGTACCTATAGGTATAAAGCTGAAGGCTTTCACGGCCAGCGTTGCATGTTGAATATCCTGCTTTCGGGCTGTTTGGCCAGTCGCAGAGAAGTCGCCGCCGAGGAGGGTTCTCCGCACTCGTCGGCGCCCGGACCTATACCACTGAAGATGTCGACCGCAGTGATTGACGAAACGTTTGGAATACAAGTTTCCTGTGGACGGCCAAACAGCCCGGAAGCAGGATATTCAACATACCTATAGGTAGTTTATTAACTGGGAGTTCTGTGAGATTCAATAATTAATAATCTATTTCGTATATTCAGCATTCATTTGTATTTTACTGAGGCTGATGAAACTTAAATTTTTTGTTACTGCTATTCCCAAACTTTTGCTACGACAAACAGGTCTAAATTTTATGCCTAAGGGCCTTTTATAAGATAATCTAGTCGTTGTGGTAAATCTCTGAGGGACAGTTATCAGCTTTTACGGGTCATTAAGCATATTAGATTTTCTTATAAATGTGCTGTGTTAGAAAATCGGTGTAGATAAGGCTGAAAGTTATGTCAACGATCTCTTCATCACATTGCTTCAGCGGACTACTCAATAATACTGGCCAGAATGAAGAGCATAGATTTTGAATTCTTTAATACAGTTTCACGTATATTTGCATCTTGTAAATTTCACTGCGGTGTTTTGACATCCAAATAGATTAGTTCAGTATAATGTCAAAATCTGTGGAAGATTATCTGCACTACACTGCTTTTGCCGTCATAAACTGCTGAAAATCTAACTGATTGGTTTCAGAATTTATTGGTATGGAAAATGAATTTAGTCACCAGAGACGAGATCACGACAGGCTATTAGTGCATTCAATCTAACTCCGAATTGATAGCTTGCACCTGGTACTTAAGGATGTACCAGGTGTATTTTTACCACTTTTTGTACAGACTATTTTCATGGTGGTAGAGTCAAGCAACAGTCATTTTGGCCGTTGCATGAATGGGCCGACTCGACCGGGGAAGCACCACCCTCTCACAGAATATCGACGCCAAGTAACAGTATTTAAAATGTTGCTTTCCGTTTGGTGAGTGAGAGTGCCGGAGCCCAAACTCCTTTCCCATCCCCTCCCAAACTCCTTTGCCATCCCCTCCCAAACTCCTTTCCCATCCCGTTTCCTTTACAGGGTCGGCAGCGCAAGTGTGACGCCACTGGTGTTGCACACGTCCATAGGCCGCGGTAACCGCTTACCATCAGGTGAGCCGTGTGCTTGTCTGCCACCTTAGTGGTATAAAATAAAACAACTATCTGGGGGGAAATTCCGACCCATCTTATTTCCAAAAGGGAATGCTGGTGACCGGGCGGGTGATCAACCTTACCCGAGTAGGCCATTTCACTCAAAGTTCTGACCCAAGTTATCATCTTAAGTGCCTCATCAGAAAGCCTCCTCTGAATACCCCATGCAGAGATTTCAGTGGAGAAAAGACCCATACAAGTTTAAAAACGTACGGAAGAATTCTGTATAATTAAATTTTACACAATATTTTCGAAGAGTATTTTATATATATATAATACTGATGGCACTCAACAAACAAAAATATGGGTATTAATGAATTATGTACAAATTACTAGATAAGTTGTCGGTGCGAAAATAATTGGTACAGTCGGCTGATGAATTAATTAGTACAGTCACCCGAATGAATTATTTGAGTTTCCAGCGTCTGGTTGTGTACTTCCTAATTTTTATCGTTAAATAATAAAAATCTGATTGTTACTTGTCAAAATTTGTCTAAATTGTTTTATTTTTTTAAAGAATATTAGTAACCGAAATTACTAATATTCCCCCTAACCCCTCCAGCTAAGCTTAATTGAATGTGTTAGGAGTGGGTTTCCCTCGGTAGTGGAACGGCCAGGATTCGAACCCGGAATCTCTCGATCGTAGGGTCGACTCCTTAACCACTAAGCTACCTCGCTTCAAAATTTAAAAAAAGTTATATTGTAGTCAGCTAATGTCTTCATCAGTCGGACTGGTCGCCAACATTTGCTATCTTTATAAATGTTGCTTAAAGAAGTTGGAGTTCAAATAGATTTACTAGTGCACTATGTCTCCATTATGTTATCAGTTAAACAAGTTCCAACGATACTTTTACTTCTTTTAGCACTTTACAGATATCTCTCCTTTAAAGAGTACATTTAGAACTTGTAATTGAATAAACGCAAGACCTTAGATACCACAATTAGAATATTAAAATATAAAACTAAAATAATCACACATACACATGACTTCACGCCTATATAGGCAGAGGTGTATTACACACCCACGATTCGCCAGTTATGTTTAGGTCCCAATTTTTTTATATTTTTTTTTTATATTTAGGACACGTCAATTTGACTTCACCTCGCCTGATGGTAAGCTGAAGGTAAAGTCTCAGGAAAGAGGGTCACCATTAATTACACGTACCATGTTAACAATGGTGGCACTCAGCTTGACGGCCTCATCAGAAGAGGATTGTCGTCGCAGCACCGCGTGACACCCACCGGTCCCACTAGAGCTGCGAGCACAACCCCCCTGTCCGGCTATGCAAGAGCATTGGATTACTATGGAGGGTTTTTCGCAATCGTGCACGGTGGTACCCACCCGGCCGAGCTTTGTGACAAATTTGTGTCATCAAATTTCTACCACCAGTGAATATATAATAATAATAATAAGCCTATTACCATCTACTGGGCACAATATTAGTATAGGCTAGCGATAATCAACATTTAAAAATAATTTCATTGTAAAATAATTATCTATAATTTAATTTAGTTATACTAAAGAAGTAAAGGAATTTTTATACATTAGTGACCTCTGTGGCATAGCGGTAGAGCATTCGACTGCTAAGTCACAGGTTGCGGGTTCGATTCCCGATTATTGCAAATATGTATACTTGCATTGGTTAAGGTGTTTCTATGAATAATATGTTTTTTTTTAAGTATCTACGTATGTTTATACGCATTCTACTCTGAGTTCTGCATACCGATGGCCTTAAAGTGGCGCACCTTGATCTATGACTGGTCGCCGGCCCTGTTAAAATTTTATCTTAACGCCTTTCAGATGACCCTCCCAGACCAGAGTAATCTGGTAAGGTGGGGGAAGGCCACAGAAAAACAATGTTATACTTGTGGTGAGGCAATAGGGACGGCTAGACACATATTAGTAGGATGTAGGGTGCTTCTCGATAGAGGCCATTACTCACGCCGCCACGATAAGGTGCTTATCATCATACGTGAAGCAATGAGTCTGGCAGTAGCTAGAGCCCAAAAAGGATTGACTACTAACAGACGTCATATCAACTTTGTGTCTGAAGGTTCATCCATAACACCCAGGAACAAACCTTATTCAATCTTAGATACTGCCCCAGATTGGACTCTCCTAATCGACACGTATGAAAAGCACTACAAAATTCCGGAGGATGTTGGGGTTTCGTCATCTAGACCTGACATATTCCTATATTCTAAGAGATTAAAACATGTGGTTCTTGTGGAACTTACTGTACCGTGGGAAACAAATATACCGAAGGACCACACAATAAAGAAAAATAAATACTATGATCTCACAAACGAATTAATCAAAAACGGTTACGTGGTTAATTTGTATGCAGTGGAAGTGGGAGCGAGAGGTATACCAGCAAAATCTCTCTATAACCTACTTAAAGATCTAGGCCTATCGAGAGCTACAATAAGCTCATTACTAGGACGAATGTCTAAAGCGGCACTAGTAGGTTCGTATCAAATTTGGTTAGGCAGGGAGGGGAACTTGGGTAGTGAAGGTGAGTGTTGATGTACATCAACAAAAGGGGCCCCTTCTAAACCTACACTTGGGTCGCAAGTCCCAGGCACTGTCCCGAGTTCCCAACTCAGCAACGCGATGGACCCGGCACCCGCACGGAGAATCCATGGATTGCTAAGATTACGGTCTCCCATATGACAAGCTGTGCTGAGTTTCGGTCTAGATGGCGTTGTTTACTATGTCCTAGAATATTTATTTATTTACTTTTCATTTATTTTGTTACTTATTGGAGGTAAATTGAAGAACAAAATAGTCTAGTAGTGCGTTTGATTAGGCGTTACTTCTTTCGGACGAAACTGAAATTCATCATCGTCCACCTAGCGATTATTCGGTTGTGTCCAAAATTTACATTTTGGAGTTGGTTTGTTGGCTTTTACGAGAGCGACTGCCGTCTGACCCCCGAACCCCAAGAGGTGCGCCTGCGCCATCGCCATCGCGTCGTCCGTTGTTTAGCAGGTGCACCAATTAGCAGGTGAGGTTGGTAACTTGGGTAGAATGTTGGTACGGAGTCCTCTCGGCTACAAGCTGGCCTGCGGGGTGGTTATGTCGAACGCGAACCGGCTACTAACTTCTTGATAAGTGTTCTAATTTAAATTATTTTTTTGCAAATTAAATTTTTGACAAATAGTAACATGTCCAGTAAAATGATACAAATCGATTCGATCGAAAAACTATTTTTAGGTCTCATGTTTGGACAACCGCGTTTGGAGTTAACAAATAAATATTGCCTACATTTATTCATCAGGGGCCTACACGCGCTTGCCAACTCACCGAAGCGGGATAGAACCCGACCCCACCAGGCGAGGCCGCTGCCGCGGTGGCGGCCAAAGTCCGCCGGCAACCTTGGGGTTATCCTTTCGAGGGCTTACATGGGGTGTGGTTTTAGTCGATACACGACATAACCACCCCCGCTGGCCGGCGGAGGGGTATCCCAAGGGATTTCCGCACGTAAAAAAAAATGGGCCTACACGCTAATCTGTGAAACCAAATCATTGATTTAAGTAAGATTTTACTCGCTTAGGTAATGATAAAATAACTATTTTTTATCCAGGTTAATTTATTAGTAACTAATAGGTAAATATATGATAACTTTGGCTAAAACTACCTATAGTCTACATCCGTAAGCATCCAACGACCCCTTTGGGAACCGATGTGATTGCTGGGCACATAATATTGAGGACTACCTATTGTTAAAGTTAAGTCATAAATTAAATTAAATTTTGTAAGCATTTTGTATGCTTACTTTTTTCTAAAGATTTAGATCGGAAAAAGCCTTAAGATGTATTAATGTATCGGAGAATTTCGAATATCTGGACCGTGTCTAGGTGGTTCAGTTGGTCAGAGCATTCCCCCTGTAAGGGACTGGTCGCGGGTTCAAGTCCCGTCCTAGATGTTCTCTTTTTCCGATCTAAATCTTAAGTCATAAAGTTCTTTTTTGAGGATTCAAGTAGGCATATGTTGTTAAGGTGACTAAACACGAAATAGAAATTCATATCTACACACATCATACACAATCTGTTCATATCTACATTTAGTATTTTTGTTTGTTTTTATTATTATTTGTGTTAGCAGTATCACTGTTTGAAATTAATTCTGTTTTTTTCTGCTTATTTTTTTTTCCTTTTAATTTCTTTATTTGTTTCTGATTACGCAATAACTCTCCTCTCGCAAAGTGAACATCAGAATAGTACAAACGGAAGTATTCTGCTACTGTATGGAGTAAAGGAATACGCACGGTACGGAATCTAGGTATGTGAAACAATCGCGATCAGCTGTTGCCGTGGCCTGAACAGCAATAAACAATACGACAAAGTACGGTATACGTCTGAACGCCTTACAAACATAACATAGCGAAGTATCATTTATGAAAGTTGCTCTTTGAAGTACGCGGTGCCTACTGAATTACCACTGGACTACTTAGCAGACGTTTTACGTTACAATATTTTTTTTGAGTTGTTTAATGAACAAAGTCTTGGCTTACTATTTTATCACTCAAATTGTATTTAAACGCAAAATGAGTAAATAATAGTTTCAGTATGTATTTGGAATTCCTTATTATTTTTTACGTTGAGCATAAATTAGGGAATTTCACGTATAGGCCTGGGGGGTGACAGGTGGAGTCACTTGTCATCCTAGCAGAAGCAGGGCGGGAGGGCGGTGCGTTACGCCAATCCCCCTCCCCCCTTTTCCACGGGCGAGATGGCGACGGCGGACACCGTGGTACCCAAACCAGAGGCCAGGGCCATCTCGAAATCGGAGATGGTCAGTCGGGGTACGAGGGAAATGCCATATGGGCTACTTTACACCCCGGCGTCTGGAGACGAGAGAGGGCGTGTGGTTTTAGCCGGTTCAAGTTCGACATAACCACCCCCGCTGGCTGGCAGAGGGCTACCCAAGGAAAAAAAGAAAAAGGAAGGGTATTTCGCGTATACAAGTACCTTTTTTTTTTTTTTTTTTTTTTTTTCGTGCGGAAATCCCCTCGGATACCCCCCCCGCCGGCCAGCGGGGGCGGTTATGTCGGGCTCGAACCGACTAAAACCGCACGCCGTCTTGGGTCTGCAGACGCCGGGGTGTAAGGTTGCCCATAGAGCATATCCCTCGCACCCCGACTGACCCTGGGCCATCTCCGGTTTCGAGATGGCCCCCTCGGGTTTGGGAACCACGGTGTCCCCGTCTTGCCCCGGTTTGGGGGAGGGGCGCTAGTCGCCCCACCGTCCCGGCCTGCTTCTGCTGGGGTGACAGGCGGCCTCACCTGCCACCCCCAGGCCTGCGCTCATGGAGGACGGAGGTCGTTAAGCGCCCTCCGGCGCCTGAGTCGCCTGCGACGCGAGGCGAGCGTGTTGCGGGCTCGGCGGGCCGGGAGGGTTCTGAACCTCTCCCGGGCGCGCTCCGCCATCTCCTTCGCGAGCATCACATGCTCGCAGAAGGAGGTGGCGGCGGCCCACGCGCTCGCGCTCCGCACCATTGCCGCAATCATGCTGCCGAGCGAGAGGACTCCCACCCCGATGGCTGCTACGAGGTCACGCCTCGGCACCTCCCACGCCGGGCAGTCCGCCAGCGTGTGCAGCCCTGAGTCCTCGCTCGCGTCACAGTGATGACACTCAGGCGTTGGCTCCTTCCTGATCCGATGCAGGTGGTCCCCGAAGCACCCCTTACCGGAGATCACCTGCGTCAGTCGGTACGAGAGGCTTCCGTGTCGCCTCTCTAGCCAATCCTCCATGATGGGCCTTACCGCCGCTATTGCGGCGTGCCCTGCGCTTGGTCGCCCAAGTCGTTCCTTCCACTCCACCACGATGGCCTGGCGGAGCTGGGACTGCATGGCCTCGATTTCTCGATGCTCGGGGTTCAGTCCCTGCTCCCGCGCCTCCTTTCGCCACTGGTACAGTTGCGAAAGGGCTCTCGCCTCCAGGTCCCATGGCGGAGTTCCGGCAAGGAGACTCGCCGCCTCGAAGGAGATCGTGCGGTACCCGCGGATGACCCTGATGGCCATCACTCGCTGCGGAGCGCGCAGCATCCGCACACTTCCGGCCTTCAGGGCCTCCGCCCATATTGGGCACCCATACAAGGCCATGGACCGCACGATCCCCGCGTAGAGTCTCCTGCAGGAGTCATCGGGCCCCTTCATGTTGGGCAGCAGCCGCGCCAGAGCGAGAGCTGTGCCCTTCAGTTTGGGGGCCAGACTTCGGATGTGCTCTCCGAAGTCCCATCGGCCGTCGAGCACGAGCCCCAAATATTTCATTTGGGGCTTGATGCCGATGCGATTACCTCTCACGATGAGACTGGATCCCTCAGGTGGCTTGCTCCGAGGCCCATGAAAGAACAGGGCCTCGGTTTTATGCAGAGCCACCTCGAGACCCAGCCGCCGGATCCGCTCCACGACTTGGGCAACCGCGGTCGTGGCCTTCAGGGTCGCTTCGCGGTATGTCACTCCGCACGCCGTCACGAGCGTGTCGTCCGCGTAACACGTGACGGCGGCACCGTCTGCGAGCTCACCGCGAAGCACCCAGTCGTATCCGATGTTCCACAGGAGCGGCCCCAGGACCGATCCCTGCGGAACACCGCACGACATCTCACGCCGGCCGAGACCGGTCACGGTTGGGTAGAAGACGGCTCTCTCCGTCAAATACGCCCTGACTATGCGGCGGAGGTAGAGAGGCACTTCGTGATACACGAGCGCCTCCCTAATGCAACTCCAGGGCAAGGTGTTGAACGCGTTAGCGATGTCCAGAGACACCGCCAACATCACCTCACCCCGGGCTACTGCATCCTCCGCCAGAGCCCTCACGCGCATGATGGCATCCACGGTGGAGCGCCTCTGGCGGAAGCCATATTGGCCATCCGCCAAGTCCGGCCCCACTCTTGAGAGGTGCTCGACGAGGCGCTTCGCAATTACTCTTTCAAAGAGCTTGCACACCTCGTCGAGCAACACTATGGGCCGGTAGGCGGACGGTGAGTCCGCCGGGCGCCCCTCCTTTCGGATGAGGACCAGTTTCCCCGTCTTCCACAATTTCGGAAACTGGCCCCGCTCCAAACATGCGCTGAGAAGCCCTCTCAGTCGGGGCTCGAGAGCGTCGTCGACTAGAGCTAGGACCCACGCTCGGCCTGGAATGCCGTCGGGTCCCGGGGCGGTGCGTTTGGCTCTCAGCCTTCTCACCGCCAGCTCTAGTTCTACCCAAGTGACCTCGGGCACGTCGTCGTCAACCACGTCGGGCACCATTGGCAACCGAGGCGGAGTCATCTGCGGTGGAACATGTTCCACCGCCCGCGCTGGGAACAGGGAGCTAACAACTCCTCCGAGCAGCTCCGGCTGGAGACACTGGGTCAACGGCGGGGCCTTGGGGCGCAGTTTTCCCCTTACCATTAGGTAGGGCCGCCCCCAAGGGTCCCGCTCCAGCGTCTCCAGCAGTTCGCAGCGGGCCTCCTTTTTGGCCCGCCTTATCTCTGCTCGGAGGGCACCTCTGGCCTCCCTGTATCCCTGGTACAACTCCGCCTCTCGGGCCTCCGCATCTGCGGGGCGGCGACGCCTCCTACGGAATCGGGCCCACCGGCGGTGCGTGATCACGCAGGCCCGTCTGAGCCTCGCGATCTCCGACGACCACCAGTAGACCCGACCCCTCGGATTATAGGGCGGAGCCCTAGGCATCGCCGCGTCGCAGACACGGGTCATGGCCTCCCGGAACCACTCCGCCTCATCGTCTACGTTGACAGGCCTGTCCGGCGCAGAGGCCCAGGCCTGTACGATGGCGGCTTCCAGGAGGAGCTCCCGATCTAGTCGCTTAAGTGCCCAACGTGGCTCGGGTGGAGCCGGTGTGGCCGGCGCATCGCTCGCGGGGGCGGAGACGTCAAACCGAATATATCGGTGATCCGAACTTGTCTCCTCCCCCAAAACGACACGCCAGCCCTGAACACGTCGCGTCAACGAGGGACTCGCGAACGAGATGTCCACGATTGAACTGGCCCTCGAGGTCACGAACGTGTCCACGGCTCCCCGATTTAGGAGGTCTAGGCCGAGTCCTTCGGCCCAGTCCTCCAGTGCCCTGCCTCTATCCCCCGCCGGGCCCCTATCGTGACGGGAACCCCACGCCAACGACCAGGCGTTGAAGTCCCCGAGCACAAGGACCGGGCGGGGGTGGCAGGCATTGACGACGACTGCCAGCTGACGGAGCCATTGCTCATACGAGTCATCAGCTATGTCTCGGCTCGGCGTGAAGTAAGCAGCCACGACCGCTATGTCGCCAACCGCCGCCGCCACGCAGCCGGGTCCCCTTGCAACGACGGCAAGAGGGGGGCTGCCGGCGGCAGGGTTGTGCACCAGTGCCGCCGACCCATCCAGCGCGGTTTCCCAGGCAGGCCCGAGGAACCGGTAGGTGTATGGGTCGGCGACAGCGGCGACATTTATGGCCCACTGTGCCATGCTCTGGAGCAGAAGGTCCTGAGCACGGGCACCGTGGCCAACATTCACCTGCAGGATGCGGAGTTGAGGATCCATTATGGAACCCCCATCTCCGCATCCCGCTGTGAACTGGAGGCGGAAGGCCGGCCTCCCGGCTTCGGCTCCCCTCCGGCGCAGGCCTTGCTTCCAACCCTGTGGTCGGCCGGCTTGCCTCCCGCTGCACACCTAAAACAGTGCAGCGGGGCGTCGCACGTGCCGGCCTTGTGACCGGGTTGGCCACAGCGGAAGCAACGGTCACCCGCCGTCACTTCCGCCGTGCAGTGCACCCCCACATGGCCAACCGACAGGCACCTAAAGCACCTAGCCGGTCGGGCCTGCAGGAGCCGTACCTGCGCCCTCAGGAAGCCTCCTACCAGGAGGCTCCGCCCGTCAGCGACCTTTTGGGCCGCCGCGATAGGGCAGCCGACAACTGCTGCCCCCTGTCCACCGCGGCCGAAGCGTATAGCTCCGGCCTTCACTGTGTCCGGGGAGCAGTCCCCGGCCTCCGCCACGGCGAGCCTAAGCTCCTCAGCCGTGACGGAGTCGTCCAGGCCCGTGATGCGCACTTCTGCGCATTTAATGGGCCTGGACACCCGGACGTCGGCTGCATCCAGCGACTCCCTCAGCCTAGCCGCTAGGGCGTCAGCCTTGGGGCCACTGGCGGCGCCGGGGACCTCAAGAAGCCGGGCTCCCGTCCGTGTGCTCTTGCACCGGACGCCCGGGATCTCGAGGGCCTTGAGGTCCACGTTGGCCTTTACCCTGGCCAACACCTCGGCATACCCCATGCCTCTCGACGCTGCCTCCGCCGTCAAAGTAACGACGACGGCAGTTGTTCGAGGGGCACGGAGCTTCCCCGGCGCTGCCTTCGCGGCGGCCGCGGCCCTCCTGGCCTTTTTGGCGGCCTTCTTGGCGGCCTTCCGCCTGCTTTTATTGGCTCCAGCCACCTCCCAGCCCCCTTCCAATGGGGTGGAGGTAGCCGGAACCACGGCTGGGGCTGGGGCTGGGGCCAGGGCTGGGGACGTCTTCCCCTTGCCCTTCCCCTTGCCTTTGCCCTTCCCCTTACCCTGAGCGGGAGGGGGCTGAGGAGCCGGCCCCGGCAGGGTCGCACCCGCACCCGCAGCCGGGCGGGTAGGGCCCCTCTGGGCTACAGCCGCGTAGCCGGCCGCTGGTGGCGCCAGAGGCGGACGGCGGATGGAGTCCATTAGGGCCTCCATCCGACACATCATCCTCTCCTCCAGCGCCTGCATATAGGGGAGCCAGGACTCCGCCGGCGGTACCCTTGGCTGCGCCGGCCGCACCGACTGTGCCAGCTGCTGCACCGGTTGCTCCGGCGGCGCCGACTGCCTCGCCAACGAGCGAGTCACGCGCGCCGTCTCCGCCGGTTGCACCCGCTGCGCCGGTTGAGCCGGGTTCGCCACCGCCCTCTTGAGCTCCTCGACGGCTGCAGCTAGTCGAGCCGTCTCCCGACGAGACTCGGCCAGCTGCGCCGCCAGGCCCTCATTCTCGGAGGCGATGTCGAGCACAATGCGCAACATCGCCTCCTGCTCAGGGTTTGGGGACCCCTGGAACGACGCGGTCACCCTCTGGAGTCTCTCCATGAGCGACCGCGTCCTCCCGCACGGCTCCGACACCGCCGAGGTGGAAGGCCTCGGCGGTGACATTTCCGTGGCCCCCCCAAGAGCCGAAGGGGCTCGGGTGGCCTGCACAACCCTCGCTCCACCTCGCGCCCCTCGGCGGCCAGCAGCCACTTTGGGCGCCGGCTTCGACACCTCGTCACTGCTGGAGGAGGTCGTCCCGGTGAGGGTATAATCCTCATCCGACACGCTCTCCCCCAGCCGGGCCTTTGTGCGCCGTCTCCGCTTACGGGTCTGCTTCAGACCGAGACCCGCCGGGCTGCTCGCCCTACTTCTCTCGTTGGCGGTGCCAGCCGTTGACGCCGCGGACCCTGTGTCCGCGTCCGTTTCCCTGCCAATTGGGAGCGGAGTAGCGGGTCTGGGGAAGGCGGACCTCGCTGACCGCGTGCGAGACCGTGGTCTCACCTCTTCACCCTCCACTACTACCACTCTTTCGTGTCCGTTATTAGTGCCTATGTTCGTTGTTTTTAATCCGTCCGGTTTCTTAGATATTTTAATTGTGTTGTCCATATCATGTCCCACGAGTATGGGGGAAAGGTGGTCCATCCAGGCGGAGCCCCCTGCACCTGGATAAGCCTATATACTATGGAGGTCGGCTGGTATCCATAGGTGTTTACGACTTTGCTGTCGGGTGTTATAGACTTTTCCTTGTCGTGGGCCGGCCAATAAAGGCAAGCCCTCCGGTCAGCAAGATCACAGCGTACCCTTCTGTAGCCACCAGTCAGGTCGTTGCTGATCACCTACCGATTACGGAACGCGAGAGGATGGCTAGTCCTCTCTCACCGGCGGCGGCACAAGTGCCCGTCGGCCCATGCGTTAGCAGTGGGCCAACCCGCCCCTGGATCCCACAGGACCCTATGGTGGCCTCAGCCACTAACACAATCGCTCATCCTGTCTCCTCTGAAAGCAGAGGAGTACGGAGAGCGATGTGTTCCCGCCACGTTGGGTATTAGCCGACGATCAATGTCAACCCCATGAAGGGGAAGCCATTGACCGCCGCCCAGGGTGTACCGGCCGCTCCGATTCCGTTCTCCCCGGGCTGCAGCGGGATCGGAATCGGAACGACACTCGAGGAGGTTACCCAACACACACCCCCGTATACAAGTACCTAAATAAAAAATAAAAATCAGCAAATCAGATGTCGCGATCAAAAATTATAATTGACGAAAGTACCTTTTTTTTTTATCGTGCGGAAATCCCTTCGGATACCCCCCCGCCGGCCAGCGGGGGTGGTTATGTCGGGCTTGAACCGACTAAAACCGCACGCCGTCTCGGGTCTACAGACGCCGGGGCACATGAAAATATTTCAACCAAATGAAAACCTCGTTACATTACGTCACACGTTATAAATATTTCCTCCGTGTGTTCCCATTTTACTTTCTTTTTAGTGCTTTAACGACTTGTAAATATACGTACCTATTCAAAAATTTCATTCTTGATTGCGCTACATTGAATTTACAGTGACTATACAAGAGAACTATAAAATAGTTTATCCTACAAGTACCGCACAAAGCTTAAAGGCCTTTTGTTACTCTGATTATAGCCATTAAACTGAACTCACCAACAACTAGCCCAACTTGAAATAAATTGCATGACCAACTTTTCGAATTAAACGCCTTCGCACTGCGTCTGCAATCAGACATCTAATAGGTAAAGTTGTTAGATTATTGTCGTCCAATATCTCAAGTTTACGTGGAAACTGCTACCTTCGGTCTTGAGTTACAGGTATGAGGCCATGAGTTACATCCGCCAATGTTGAGATTGTTGAACAGTCTTCTTAGAAGAGAAAGTTTATTGCTAGAAACGCAATCAGCCCATTTATTCTTTTTAATAAGGTAGCATGGTTATCTAATTTGATTTAAGATAAGATAAAGATAAGATAAAATATTCTTTATCTACACCCATGCTATAAATCCTCTATAAAAGATTCTGAAACAGTTAGCTTATTGCCAACATTAATACACCCAATGTCATAATAACCATAATATCATCCGAACGGGTGTTATAATGTTGTATGAAATTTCATAATAACACTCCTTTCGCTTTTTCAATCTCTTCCGCGCAAAGGGTTACTCATCAGACAGCCAAATTCTAACCGCCCGATGCGTGGAATCTGTATGAGTTTCAAAAAAAGAACTGTCATTCACGCGCGTTACATTGCACCACCACAGCGGCGGCGGCGCGCCGTAAAAAAAAATTAAAGCTTATTCGTTCGAATTCGAATTTCCGCTATTTTTCTTCGCTATTATTTTTGCAAATTGTTTTTTTTACTTACTATTTTATAGAGGACACATCATGGGTGTAGATAAAGTCTTGTATGCAACTGTATAATTAGGTATTAAAACACTCATGTGATACTATTATCACACTCAGCTTCGCTTCGTGTGATAAACCCACATTCATGTTTTAATACCCCTCATTATACCACAGTTGCATAAATAACTATTATTGTACATCATAAAAGTAGTTCTATATAAATAATATTCGACTTAAGTTTAATGTACAATGGGCGGCCTTATCGCTAACAGCGACCTCTTTTTTTGTTTTTATACCACTAAGTTGGCAGACAAGCACACGGCCCACCTGATGGGAAGCGGTTACCGCGGCCTATGGATGTGTGCAACACCAGTGGCGTCACACTCGCGCTGCCGACCCTGTAAAGGAAAGGGGATGGGAAAGGAGTTTGGGCTCCGGCACTCTCACTCACCAAACGGAACGCAACAGTTCAAATACTGTTATGGCGTCGATATTCTGTGAGAGGGTGGTGCTTCCCCGGTCGAGTCGGCCCATTCATGCAACGACCAAAATGGCTGTTGCTCGACTCTACCACCTTTGTATATCAATACCAGGCAACCTTTGGATGGATACAAACTAAAAGAGATTATAAGGGCAGTGTACAATGAACAATAAAAAGAAGAAAAAATAATAAATATGTTAGATAAATAAACAAAATTATATATAGTTCAGTCGTATTTCAAACATATATACACAATATATTACATACATTATGCGTTATTACCTAGACATCTGATGAATCTGCTTTATAGATACTGCAGTGTTTTTGCCCACTTTACTCACAATATACACATTCCTTAGGGATTTGCAGCGCGTCAAAGTATGAGAAACATGAATGTTTCCAACATGGATTTCGAGATACAGCTTAGTTATTGCCGCCAGACAAAGTGAAACTAGAACTTCTCTCATAAAGTATTAATATTAAAGTTCTTTTCAATTCAAAATCTACAGGAGAAGATTCCATTTCCTGTCATCACTGCCGGGTATTCTTCTATTTCACTTATCAACAATTCTAAATCAGTGCACTTGCTCTGAAGTTTGTGCATAAACTCAGTGCAAATATAGTATGCATATGTCTATTTGCATTCGTCTGGGTGTTTCTATGTATAACTCGCGGACCCGACAGACTTCGTTCTGTCAAAAAGATTTGCAATGTGAAAGGGCTTTTTTTAGGGTCTTCCCGGTAATTATTCGATTTTTTCTTGCCGTAAAAACCATCCTTGGACTTCAACGAACCTTTAAAAAAAAGAACGGGCCAAATTGGTCCAGGCGTTGTTGAGTTATGCGCTTACCAACATATTTTGCGATTCATTTTTATATATATAGATATGTATGTAAAAGAAAGTATATAAGTATGTTCATCCACATTCTGGAAACCATAACACAAGCTGGTTAAACTATGCTTACTTTGGGTCTAGAAAGCGCTGTGTAGAATGTCGTAGAATATTTATATTATTTAACCCAATATCCTTTTATGTACGTGTAATATTATGAGCGTAATACACTTAGTTCCTGAAAGTAGCGGTCGGCCAAGGTGGCCGTTCACAATTTGGCAATAGCGCTCTGATAGCACCAATAGCTGGTTCCACGGACACACCTCTCATCCCTTAGAACAGAGAATCACGTGTATCGAGAATGTGATGCCGCGAATAATTGAAGTCCATCTCTCAAACTCATGTCAACATAACACATACATAACACTGTACGTTTACTGGTTGGAAATGATCTATGATCAACAGGTAATTAATGAGCGTTCAGCCATTGGAATGTTACGTTGACACGTTTTGAAGTAATTATTATGCTAACCTCGGTAGCCTAGTGGTATGGGTAAAGGACTGCTGAGACGAGGTCTCGGGTTCGATCCCAGGCACACACCAATGACTTTTCGATGCTTTTCGAAGTTATGTGTGTATTTATCGCAGGTTTATAAGTGCCCGGTTAATGGCAATAGGCTCGCCACCTATTACATTGGGACCTAAAACATAAACTGGCGAAACGTGGGTGCTAGCACCTCTGCCTACCCCTTCGGGGATATAGACGTGAGTTTATGTTTATGTTACTATGCTAACTTATCCTTCGTCGGAAAAAGTGAACATCTAGGACGAGACTTGAACCTGCGACCAGTCTAGGTTGTATCCAGGTAGTTCAATTGGTCAGGTCCCCTGTGAGGGACTGGTCGCGAGTTCAAGTCCCGTCCTAAATGTTCACTATATCCGATCTAAATCTATTAGAGAAGCCGGGGGTCTGTGTATCTACATATACAATATCGGATACAATGCCTCGTCCGTTCTGAATCTTCGTAATGCAACAAATTTTCACGTCAATGCTTGCCTGCCCTAGATAAAGTGTTTAGTTATATTATAATTAAATAACTTTCAAGTCTCCCAGTGGAATTTCTTCTGTTACTCTGTTTTCTATCAACCAGTCTAACTCCACAGATCCTAAAGACTTAACATAATAATATATATCGTTGCTAAAATTATGAATTGGAAATATGTTGACAGTCGTATTTTCACATTGCTCTTGTTAATTTGCTTACCAATGGTCGTGTTATAAGTAGTGACATAAAACAGAATGGCGGCCAACATTTTATAATCCAGAAATGAGTATAAATTATTACATCAATCAACAACATTCGATTACATTTAATTTATGACCCTTTTGTGGGACCTTTAAATTACTTGGTGTAATGAATTTTCCTCTTGACAAATTCAAGCCTGTACTGTTCAGAATCTTCGTATTTGACTTTGGAGCTTATTTTGGCAGTCAGTATTTTAAATAACCCCTTTGACTTTTATCAGGAAGAACTTACCTTTAGTTACTTCAAACGGCGAATTTCCCAAGGGAATATCGTGAAAATTGTCGTAAATTTAATACAGACTTGACTGAAGGATTTCTTTGAAATTATTTAATAGAATGCGGAGTGGCAGCATTCGTTTGCCATAAACGAAAAGGAATTCGTAGACAGTAATTATTTAAGCAAAACATTCAGACATTGTTCGCCAAGGAGGTTAATTTTGTGGGCCATTTTTAAGGTTCTGTACTTCAAAAGGCAAAAAGAAAACGTTATACAAACACTTCGTAGTCCATTTATCACATTTAGCTCAGAACCGTGAAAGAGGTTTCAAGTTGAAATTCATAAAAAAACTCAAATCTGCAACCTCTGGTGGCTGTGAAAAAATCAAACTTTTAAGTCAACGCATTCAAAAGATACAGGCGTTCGAACAACATCAAACCACGTGAACCCAGTGCTAACACAAGCATTTTAGCTTAGCTGGAAGTCTTAGCGGGAATACTAATACATTCGGTTACTAATACTCTTTTAAAGATATAATAGCGTGATGATATTCATTATGAAATATTAATGCGTCTCTAATTTCTAATTCTAATTTTATACGTGTGTATTCGTGTATAGTGTTTCGAGATTTTACATTTTACTGTTCATTACCTTTAAAGGTATTACTGTTCATTACCTTTAAAGGTATAGTGTAATGAGTTATAAAATCCGGATTTTGACCTTGTCTGAGTTCTGTTGAACTAGAAATTTCGTAAAGATTCTACCTTGTTATAATAAAGTTTTCATCAATAATAGTTAAGATCGATTTTGGTCTACTGTTCCTATCATACCTATAATAGCGTGACGATATATAGCGTAGTTTATGACCATATCCTAGAAGAATGTTCATGCAAAATTTCAGCCCAATCTTTTCAGCCGTTTTCAAGTGATGCTCGGACATCGATAATTATAGCCGGGCAGGGGGATTGTGGTCGCAGCACTAGTGGGACCGGCGGGTGTCACGCGGTGCTGCGACGACAATCCTCTTCTGATGAGGCCGTCAAGCTGAGTGCCACCATTGTTAACATGGTACATGTATGTAATGGTGACACACTTTCCTGAGATGTTACCTTCAGCTTACCATCAAGCGTGGTGAAGTCAAATTGACGTGTCCTAAATATAAAAAAAAAAAAAAAATAATTATAAGCGGACAAAATAGACAAAAAATTCCAAAAATCACATTTTCGCCATCGGTATCGCTCCTAGAACACACATCAATTTTTTTTGAAAAACATTCATTGTACAGTTTTCACCTAGTTACAATTTATTATCTTCTTCTTCTTCTTCTTATATATAAAAATGAATTGCTGTTCGTTAGTCTCGCTAAAACTCGAGAACGGCTGGACCGATTTGGCTAATTTTGGTCTTGAATTATTTGTGGAAGGTTTAAAAGGTGCTATCGATTGAGGCAGTACGAAGTCTGCCGGGTCAGCTAGTATGTAATATATTCTTAATAATACTCTCAAAAATTACTAAATATTCATAATCAAATTAGTTGAAGGAAATACCGTACAACGCCTTGCTCCTCAAACTAATTAAGATAATACAAGAAGGCTTGCACGGTTAATTATAAAATAACCTACAAGTTCGCCAGAAAAACAAAACCGTAATTTAAAGTTAGTAAAGTTTGAGCCAATAAATTGTATCTAATAAATTAATTTATAACTGAATTCGAAGCCTCGTTAATCAACAGTTGTAAGACAAATTAATCTAATACGCCATATTTACCAAAATATTCTTATCTCCGATAGGTAGGTACTGATAGAATGTTACGAGCCTACAATGAAAGTTCTCTTTGTAAGCCTTCGTCGCCCTAAGATTAGAATTTCAACAATGCAGGACAGGTGCAAGTAACTCAGTTGGCAGAATATATCCTTTAAGTCTTCTACAGTCTGTCAAACTGTCGCGGCTTCAAGTTCTTTCCTTTATGTTGATTTTTCCGATTTGTTTTTTTTATATATAGGACACGTCAAATTAACTTCACCTCGCTTGATGGTAAGCTAGGTAAGAAGGTAAAGTCTCAGGAAAGACGGTCACCATTACCATTATTATGTACCATGTTAACAATGGTGGCACTCAGCTTGACGGCCTCATCAGAAGAGGATTGTCGTCGCAGCACCGCGTGAGACCCACCGGGCCCACTAGTGCTGCGACCACAATCCCCCTGCCCGGCTATGCAACATTATATGACGGCCTCTGTGGCGTAACGGTAGTGCATGCGACTGCTACGACAGGGGGCGCGGGTTATCCTTTATGGGGTTATTCTTTCGAGTGCTTACCCGGGGTGCCCGGCAACGGACACTTGGGGAGGACACCGTGCGGTTTTAGTCGAGACACGACATAACCACCCCCGCTGGCCGGCGGGGGGGTAACCGAAGGAATATATATATATATATATATATATATATATATATATATATATATATATATATATATATATATACTAGCAGACCCGGCCACGCGTTGCTGTGGCCAAGGTTCTTGTTATATTATATTGTCGTTTGGAGCTGACAGATAATTTTGACTGTCAAATAATAGACTCATAATTTGCAATAAAATAATATTGCGACTATAAATTGAGATGTAAGCTATCCTATCTTTTATGTTGGATCAAATTGCACACGGTGTGCAAATCAAATTTAAAATCGGTTCAGCAGTTTAGGAGTCCATCGCGGACAAACAACGTGACATGTAATTTTTATATATAAAGATTTATAGGAAAATATAGCACACTGATACTAGTGATCAGTACCTAGTGACACTGGCCAGGGGCGTCACCACGACGCTCTCATAGCAATTCAAGAGCAATACACTTCAGAGATATATGTATAGTTCCATCTCTCTCCCTCAGCTGGACTGCATTACTTTTGAATTGCTGTAAGGGGGTCGTGGTAACGGTCCAGGAGTTTAAGCTAAAGTTATAAAACTAGGAATTCAGTGCGACTGAAATAAATTGAGCTGAGCGAGCAGGACTCTTACTTGAAAAATAAGGCATCTTACTACTGTTTTTCGATGATTATTCCTCAATGGTACATTGTATTTGAACAGTTGAGCCCCTCTAAACACTCAGCGGTGTCTACACTATCCCCATGGCAAATTTGGTCAAGATCGGTATTGTGGTTCCGGAGGAGTACAGTCTCGACCAAACGGCTTAGCCACGTATAAGAGCTTTGCTTCGCTCAGCTCAATTATTTGATACGTGTGAAAAGATTCCATAATATAGATAAAAATGTAAGATATTTGAGATGAAGTTAACCTAAACGTGTAAAAATATTTATGAATTATTTTTGCTATGTAAATATAGGTGTGTCATGTAGCGAGACTCGAGGATGGGCGTTGGACGAAAGTGGTCACAGAGTGAAAAGGACCAGTAAGTGGAAAGCGCAAACAAGGTCGTCCGCTCAAACGCTGGTCCGATGACATACGCGAGACCGCAGGCAAACACTGGCTAGGATTGGCACAAGATAGGGATAAATGGCACAACCTGGAGGAGGCCTTCACCCGCACGGGGGTTCCTATGGAAGAAATCAAATAATATTACCTTAACTAATAAATACTAACAAAAATTACTTTATTTCATTATAATTACTAATCCACTAAACAAAAATGTTACTTAGTTCATAGGAGCAATTAAAAAGGCTTTTTATTTTTATTTTATAAATATAGGTTTGTAAGAATTTAATCCAGATTTTTAACCAGTTAAACAATCTGTTAGAGACAAGATGGAGGTGGTGTTACCAAAGATAATAACTTCAAAGTATAATACGAAATGTTGCTACATTCTATCCCATATTAAGACATTCTAAAATGTTTTACGCCTGTTCATAATATTATTATAATACTTTGAGTTTTCAGACTGCCTCTCTCCCTTAAATTAAAAATAGTGAAACGCACAGAACAATGTAAATCACAAATACGATGTAGAGATCAAAATACTTCTTCTACTAATTAAGTTACTTCAATGAATACCTACCCTCGTAACCACGCAATAAAATGTTTAACTATGATTCTCCCTACGCACATGGACTGAAGACACAGTGTTGTGTTTTAGAAGCTATCAGGTCGTTACATATGAAATTGCCGTTTTTCTTGAAGAAATTGAAGGAAACCCAATTTTCAGTACTAACATTTTTGCATTTTTTTTAGAAATGACATATCCAAATTTTATGATTCTTTTTGTGTATAAATGAGACAACATTAAGCTAACAAACAGCAACTTTTGTTACATTTTTGAAAAGTGACAGCTGTTAAGTAATACGAAATTTATCATCAAAATGGATAGCATTTAGGAAATACTGTCTATGAAGATCGAATTAATTTATCAAACGGCCAATAAAAACAAAATTTAATACAGAGTTGTAAAATCTTGAAATCAACTTTTAAACAAAATATAAATAATAGAAATAGCTATTAAATTACAGGAATAACAAACTCATGAATTTGTAAGGAAATTTCGGCAATTTCATAGGTAAAGACCTATTATTTGAAGTATTTGACGGCAAAGGTTTATTAATAGTTGAACATAATTAGCAAACAGTTAATAATACAGTTATTTTGAGGTTACCGAAAGGGGAAATTGCTCTGCGGTTTCTAGTTACAGAAACCAGCATGAAAGCATGTTATCAATTTCCGTGTTAATTAGGTTGATGCTGCATCTGAACATTGATTTAGTAGTTAATAACAAAATTTCTTGTACTGAATTTCCGTTTTCAGCACTTAAGCTCTATTGGATAGATCTTGGGTCTTCTAAACGTGGGTTTGTGTTGGGAAATTAATGCAATATACATATATATATGTCATAAGCGGCGATAGCATAGTGGCGTACGTAACGGACTGCTGAGGCGAGGTCTCGAGTTCGATCCCCAGTCGCCCGTGTCCGTTATGCTAGCGTACACAAGAGCTATATCGAGTTGGTTACTATGCCATTAAACTCTGTGTAAATACTGCCTAATTAGTGTAAAAATAAAAAAAAACTCTTCGTCTTTAGTCTAGGAAATAAACACCAATTTCACTGTGTACGCTGGCGTCACGATCAAGCTAGCGTACACATGGCCGTACTCGAAAACTGCTAATTGTAAAGCAACAGCGTTTACACACAAAAATAGTGCTCTAATACTTCTCCCACTATGCAAAATTTCATAACGATTGCTCTTGTAGGAACAGAGATATTGAACAAGACTTTTCAATGACATTCGGAGCTGGCGTTATGGCAGCGTACACATAATAGTTCTCATAGAAAGGGAACTTTTCTTTTAATAAATGCTATATGTATAAATAGTGAAATTCTGCCTCTATTAGTGTAAATACTTTATACGAATTCGCAGTGGAATAATTAAAAAATCCATGTTTATTTCTGTTCATAGTACAGGTACAGATGTGCTCTAAAGTGATTTGTCAAGTTTTTTAAAATACAGAACTAATACTGAAACGTGATGAAATACTGAACTACGAGGATATTCACTTCATTAATTTGTAGATATAGTTCTGAGTGAAAATGAAATAATTGGAAAAATTCAAATAAATAGCTTTATCAGAAAAATAACATTTATTTTGCCAAAAACAATTATTTTTTATCACAGTATAACCATTATTATTACCGTTTTAACTTATATTAGAAAACTCTATATCTCAGTTTATAATTTCACTAATAATTCATTTTGTTCGCGACTGTACGTCAATACATTTGTTCCTAGAACTTAACATAGATTTTTTTATTATTCCACTGCAAATTCGCATAAAGCATTTACACTAATAGAGGCAGAATTTCACGCACTATTTATACATATAGCATTTATTAAAAGAAAAGTTCCCTTTCTATGAGAACTATTATGTGTACGCTGCCATAACGCCAGCTCCGAATGTCATTGTAAAGTCTTGTTCAATATCTCTGTTCCTACAAGAGCAATCGTTATGAAATTTTGCATAGTGGGAGAAGTATTAGAGCACTATTTTTGTGTGTAAACGCTGTTGCTTTACAATTAGCAGTTTTCGAGTACGGCCATGTGTACGCTAGCTTGATCGTGACGCCAGCGTACACAGTGAAATTGGTGTTTATTTCCTAGACTAAAGAGGAAGAGTTTTTTTTATTTTTACACTAATTAGGCAGTATTTACACAGAGTTTAATGGCATAGTAACCAACTCGATATAGCTCTTGTGTACGCTAGCATAACGGACACCAGTCGCCCCGGGCACACACCTCTGACTTTTCGTAGTTATGTGTGCATTAATAAATGTTAATTATCGCTCGCTTAATAATGTGCCCGGTAGATGGCAATAGGCTCGCCCCCTATTACATTGGGACCTTAAAACAACTGGCGAATCGTAGGTGTGTAATACACATCTCTGCCTACCCCTTCGGGGATACAGGCGTGAAGTTATGTTATGTTATATATATATATATAACTAGCTGATGCCAACGGCTCCGCCCGCGCGGAGGTCGGATATCGTTTTTTAGTCATATCTCCGGTTCTTCTTAACCAATTGCAATAAAAAATATTGCAGATTTTAAATCAGACTAAGGTTTTGCGTCCATCGCAAACAAACGGAATGGAATTCCAAAAAATATATTTTTCTAATTAGAATTTGACGGCCTCTGTGGCGTAGCGGTAGTGCATTCAACTGCTACGACTGGGGTCGCGGGTTCGATTCCCGCTCAGTGCAAATGTTTGTATGAATGAATATGTCTATTTGCATTGGTCTGGGTGTTTCTATGAATAATATGTATGTATTTACAGAAAAAAAGTACATAAGTATGTTTATCCGCATTCTGGAAGCCATAACTCAAGCTAGTTAAACTATGCTTACTTTGGGTCTAGAAAGCGCTGTGTAGTAGAATGTCGTACAATATTTATTTATTTAATTGTTAATTTAACATAACCCAAGTATTTTTTTATACACAGTACATATAGAACTACCCTGGGGTCATCTTTTCGAGGGCGTAACCGGGGTGCCTGCCAATGGGCGCTTGGGAAGAACACCGACATAGCCACCTCGTCGCTGACACCGGTGTGGGGTGAACCTTGTGGGGTGAAATTAATCAGAAGTAAATTAGAGCAATTCGTGTGGAAACCCACACTAACTGCTCCAATTTACTTCTGATTAATTTCGATGCGGGTTCCAAGACAGTTTAACTTTCCCTGGGAATTCCTGAGTGTCATCACTCGGTGTTTTCGTGGGACACTACTGTTGATCCTGTTGTACAGGAGTTCCAGTAGTGGGAATGAGGGTGGGATTAGTCTCATCTAAAAGGGACCAATTGAGACTAATAGTTTGCCCCCTATTACTTTAGACTACAGAAAATAATAACCGAAAAGTGAGTGTTAATAAACCTCTGCCTATCCCTTCAAAGATATACAGGCGTGAATATGTAGGTAAGTATGTTGGGATGCATCCCCACCAAAAACATCACGGCCCCGACATTCTAGTCGGTATTTCTGCTGAGTTACGTATTTTAGGGTGTGTCTCCACCAAAAACATCACGGCTACAGCCAACATCGCCTGCTAGCCGTTACTTCTGATGATTCACGGAGAAGGAACTCAGGATTTCTTCTGGGTAGAAAGGTTAGACCACAGAGTAATAAATATAATGCCCTCGCTGGGTGACATGGTAGTCACTCCCATAAATGCTCGCATAAGTGTAGAAGCATGGATATAATAGCACTGGTAGGAGAGCAGATCCTGGGCTCGAAAGCAAGCTTTGGAGGTAAACGAGATTGGTACGGATGAAGGTGATGTTTTCAAATCTTAGCTGATATTGATAGAGATGTGTTACAACTACATTTTATCAACTGTCTTTCGTCAATGAATTTTTTAAGCAATTAGCCATCTATCGTAATTCTTGCGAACTACGGAAACAATGAATGACTTTTCAATCATTTTTAAACATTGTTTTTTATTACTCCGCCACATTAATTCAATGAAATTTTTAAGCAATTAGCCATCTATCGTAATTCTTGCGAACTACGGAAACAATGAATGACTTTTCAATCATTTTTAAACATTGTTTTTTATTACTCCGCCACATTAATTCAATGAAATTTTTAAGCAATTAGCCATCTATCGTAATTCTTGCGAACTACGGAAACAATGAATGACTTTGCAATCATTTTTAAACATTGTTTTTTATTACTCCGCCACATTAATTCAATGAAATTTTTAAGCAATTAGCCATCTATCGTAATTCTTGCGAACTACGGAAACAATGAATGACTTTGCAATCATTTTTAAACATTGTTTTTTATTACTCCGCCACATTAATTCAATGAAATTTTTAAGCAATTAGCCATCTATCGTAATTCTTGCGAACTACGGAAACAATGAATGACTTTGCAATCATTTTTAAACATTGTTTTTTATTACTCCGCCACATTAATTCAATGAAATTTTTAAGCAATTAGTATGCTTACTTTTCCTATAGATTTAGATCGGAAAAAGAGAACATCTAGGACGGGACTTGATCCGGTGCCCAGTCCCTTACTGGGGGAATGCTCTGACCAACTGCGCTACAGACACGTCCTAGATATTCGAAATTCTCCGATATATTGTATACGCCTCAAGGCGACGCTGGAGCCATCTACCGTAATTCTTACGCGGGTTCAATTCCCGTCCTAGATATTCTCTTTTTCCGATCTAAATCTATAGGAAAACTGTCTTTCTGATCCTACGTGACTGGTTATAATATTCTAACTACTTACGCAACCAGTTTAATTATTGTATATCACTTAAATATCTGACAGTAAAATTAAAAATCGTCACGGAGCTTGTAGACTATTTACTGAAGTACCTCGGTAGCCCCGTTTTATTGATTTTTATATGAACCGAAGTATCTCGTCATAAAACTTGATGACCCGTCTAGGTCTCGTTACATACTTTGTTATTATTCCGCAGAGCTGCACGTATCCATACTGAATCATATTCTTATCTAGACAAAATTAACTCAAACATATTTTGGACAAGTTTAAAGTGTAAGGCAAATTGTTTTAAACTCCAAGCTGTGACTTAAATATGCGTATTCATTTCAAAGTGGTATCTATATAGTGCGTAGGTTGAACAACAATATATTCTAATAGATTCCAGGAAATGTTTAGCAGTGTTATCTAGATTCGAACTAAGCATAGTTTGTTGTTATGGTTCCACAATACACCCGATTCGCAGAGTCCACGAGGCCCGGAGGCGACTCAGACGTTGGAGATCGCTCAACGACCTCTGTCCTCCATGAGTGCAGGCCTGGGAGCGACAGGTGGAGCCGCCTGTCACCCTAGCAGAAGCAGGCCGGGGCGGCAGCACGTTGCTTGCCCCATTCCGTTCCGGGGGCAAGACGGGGACACCGTGGTTTCGAGGAGGCCATCTCGAAGTCGGAGATGGCCTGGGTCAGTCGGGGTGCGAGGGAAATGCCTTTTGGGCCAATCTGAAGACCTAAGACGGCGTAAGCCTGACATAACCTCCGCCGCTGGCCGGCAGGGGGGTATTAGAGGGGATTTCCGCACGAAAAAAAAAGTGTTCCACAACGCAGATAAACATACTTGATTATATTTTTGCAATAAAACGAATTGTGACGAATTGAATCGCGGTTTATTGGGTTATTTCTGTATCTACACTCTACGCTCTTCATACACACAAACATTTTATAAATAGAAAGTAAGAAGGTTATTTAAACAGTAGATGCTTTTGTTCAAAAATATGTTCCGACTTATGCTAAATCAATGCACGAACCATTAATTTTGTTCGAAAAAATTTTTATTTAAAAAGCAAGGACAAAAACCCTTAGCCCTTTTATGCTAAATAGCTTTTCCACTGAAACCATACAATTTTTGACGTGAAAAGTAACCCATTTCACTCGTAATTCCATTATCTCTACGCTCGAAATGACGTCAATGCAAGAACAATGAATTACATAAACCAAAAAATACTTTTATTTTTTTAGAGGTAAATATCTATTTACGTTTAGAACAGCAACAGCTACATTTACACAGAATTAATATAAATTCATTATACTTTAATATGTATTTTAATTAGTTGCAGGGGTGAAGTTATGTTATGTTATGTACTAGAAGGGTTCGCCGCGCGTCGCACTCGACTCAGACGCCGGAGGTCGCTTAACGACCTCCGTCCTCCATGAGCGCATGCCTGTGGGTGGTAAATGAGACCACCTGTCACCCCAGTAGAAGCATGTCGGGACGGCGGGGCGACTAGCGCCCCTTTCCCCCAAACCGGGGCAAGATGGGGACACCGTGGTTCCCAAACCCGAGGGTGCCATCTCGAAACCGGAGATGGCCCAGAGTCAGGGAAATGCCCTATGGGCAACCTTACACCCCGGCGTCTGGAGACCCAAGACGGCGTGCGGTTTCAGTCGGTTCAAGCCCGACATAGCATCCCCCGCTGGCCGGCGGGTACCCGGTACCCGGTAAGGTACCAGGAACCCTCCTTCTTTGCTTTTTGCTTTCTAGTACCCACTAGAAAGCCTTAGTGTGAAAACTATGACAGATAAGAAACGACAAACGATAAGAAAGAAAGAGACAGAAAAAAAGTAATGCTGTCCCGAACACCTCCAAAACCATATACTTCGGGGAAATTAAAAGATTATTTTTTCTGCTTACGCCTGAATAGGTCGAAACTCGGAAGCCGTAAGCAGAATTTGCGTAATTACATTTTTAAATCTGTCCAATTATTTCTGATGGAGCTTAGTACATCCATGGCTGAAACTTTTGAGGACTTGTCAATCTGTCAGTCACAGAATCATACTTTTGACTAGTTTGATTCAGTCGAAGAAACATTTGTTTGAGAAGTAAGGATTATTTAATGAACCATCGTAATTTTGATCTCAATAATTGAGTTCAACATAAAATTGTAACATTTTTAGTGGATATAATATGATACTTCGTTTTTAGTGGATATAATATGATACTTATGTACTCTATTCATGTCAAATAGTTATGCCTATTTTCCAATAGGGTTGGCTGATATCGGGGTGCGACTGGTTGGATCACCTCCAAGTTTGGTGCACCCTGGGCAACGTGGGCGATGACGTATCATTGATTGCTCCTCTGGAGTAGCTGGCGTCAACGTCAACGGCCAAGAGTCTGACCAACCGGCCCTTTTCAGGGCCCGCTGACCCCATTGCACGAGGGGGTCGGGGCATGGCGGGCCTGCAAGGCCCGCGAGGGTGGGGGCCGCTCCAGGTACCCCTCTGCTGTTATCAGAGGGGACACTGCGAATGGCCCAGGGTCAGTCGGAGTGCGAGGGATATGCTCTATGGGTAACCTAACACCCCAGCGTCTGTAGACCCGAGACGGCGTGCGGTTTTAGTCGGTTCAAGCCCGACATAACCACCCCCGCTGGCTGGCAGGGGGGGGGGTATCCTAAGGGATTTCCGCACAAAAAAAAAAAGGGTTGGCTGATATCACATGTTTCCACTTGCTACGACCATACGTATTCCTATTTTTAATATATCCAGTTACACTCATAAGAAAGACAAATCACAACAACATAATTATTATCATTTATCAGCATAAGAACTTTAATTGCGTAGATAGATAGATAGATAGATATAAACTTTATTGTACACCAATCAAAATAAGCATATATCGTAAACTTAATTAACATATGTACAAATGGCGGCCTTATCGCTAAAAGCAATATCTTACAGGCAACCTTTGGATGGACATGAATCCTAAATAAGCTAAATCGTACATTGGGTAGTTATTGATGTAACAGGAAATAAAAGAGAACTAACGTAGTCTTATAATAAATAGATTGGATTACAAACACGTATTACAATTTAGTAGGTACATATACCTACAAATAAGCATATAATGATACATAATTACGACACCTACATATAATCGTACATAATATAAATCATTCATATATACATACCAAATTTACAAACATACATACTAAGCCTACATATAATATTTTAATACCTCGCACGAAAGTTAAGACAGCACATAACGGGAACAAGGAATGGGGGAGACTATAGGCCCAGGTAGTGCTCTTTTACCATCCTTTTGAAGATGGTCAATGATTGTGCCCGTCTAATCGATAATGGCAGTGCATTCCATAACCGTACCGCCTGTACAGTAAACGATTTATCATAAAAAATCGTAGAATGCCTAGGTACTGCCAATTCCAACGATTCTGACGACCTCAAGGATCTTAAATGTGTGTCATTGAGGAACACGAAACGTTCTTTTAAATAAGTGGGAGTATTGGGATTAAAGAGAATACTATAAAGCATCGAAAGAATATGAGCATTCCGTCGAAGTCGAATTGGGAGCCACTTGAGCGTTATGCGAAACTCTGATACGTGATCATATTTGCGTAGACCAAATATAAATCTAATGCAAAAGTGATAATGATGGTGGTTTAATGCAGGTGATCTCCGGGAAGGGGTGCTTCGGGGACCACCTGCATCGGATCAGGAAGGAGCCAACACCTGAGTGTCATCACTGCGACGCGAGCGAGGACTCAGGGCTGCACACGCTGGCGGACTGCCCGGCGTGGGAGGCGCCGAGGCGTGACCTCGTGGCAGCCATCGGGGTGGGAGTCCTCTCGTTTGGCAGCATGATTGCGGCAATGGTGCGGAGCGCGAGCGCATGGGACGCCGCCACCTCCGTCTGCGAGCATGTAATGCTCACGAAGGAGATGGCGGAGCGCGCCCGGGAGAGATTTAGAACTCTCCCAGCCCGCCGAGCCCGCAACTTGCTCACCGCGCGTCGCAGGCGACTCAGGCGCCGGAGGTCGCTTAACGACCTCCGTCCTCCATGAGCGCAAGCCTGGGGGTGGCAGGTGAGGCCGCCTGTCACCCCAGCAGAAGCAGGCCGGGAAGATGGGGCGACTAGCACCCCTCCCCCAAACCGGGGCAAGACGGGGACACCGTGGTTCCCAAACACGAGGGGGCCATCTCGAAACCGGAGATGGCCCAGGGTCAGTCGAGGTGCGAGGAATATGCTCTATGGGCAACCTTACACCCCGACGTCTGTAGACCCGAGACGGCGTGCGGTTTTAGTCGGTTCAAGCCCGACATAACCGCCCCCGCTGGCCGGCGGGGGGGTATCCGAAGGGATTTCCGCACGAAAAAAAAAAAAAAAGGTAATAGCTGTCACTTTTCAGAAATGTAAACAAAATTGGCTGTTTGTTAACTTAATGTTGTCTCATTCATACACAAAAAAAACATAAAATTTGGATTTGTCATACATAAAAAAAATGCAAAAATGTTAGTACTGAAACTTCGGTTTCCTCCAATTTCTTCAAGAAAAACGGCAATTTCATATGTAACGACCTAATATTAAATGATATGAACAGCGGCGATAGTCCAGTGGCGTACGTAACGGACTGCTGAGACGAGGTCTCGAGTTCGATCTCCAGTCGCCCCGGGCACACACCTCTGACTTTTCGTAGTTATGTGTGCATTAATAAATGTTAATTATCGCCCGCTCAATAATGTGCCTGGTAGATGGCAATAGGCTCGCCCCCTATTACATTGGGACCTTAACATAACTGGCGAATCGTGGGTGTGTAATACACCTCTGCCTACCCCTTCGGGGATACAGGCGTGAAGTTATGTTATGTTATGAACACAACGCTAGAACCTTTCATCGATTTGTTTTACGAAGGATGAGTGTTCATTGCTTGAAGTCTTATCAAAAATCATACTGCTACTACATACTGATTTCAGAAAGATAATAATAATAATAAATAATAAATAATAAATATTCTACGACATTCTACACAGCGCTTTCTAGACCCAAAGTAAGCATAGTTTAACTAGCTTGTGTTATGGGTTCCAGAATGTGGATAAACATACTTATGATGTTTACTTATAAATAATTATATTACGATTAAGTATAGTATAGTACAACTTTTGAACAAGTATTCAAATAAAATATACACGATTTAAAAATTTAGACACGCAGTGCCCTTTTTGGGGTTCCGTTGCCAAATGGCAAAAAACGGAACCCTTATAGATTCGTCATGTCTTTCTGTCCGTCCGTATGTCACAGTCACTTTTTTCCGAAACTATAAGAACGCTGTTGAAACTTGGTAAGAAGATGTATTCTGTGAACCGCATTACGATTTTCATACAAAAATAGGAAAAAAAACATGAAATTTTCAGGGTTCCCCATACTTAGAACTGAAACTCAAAACTTTTTTTTCACCAAACCCATACGTGTATAGTTTATTTATTTATTTTATTTATTTATTTATTTGTAGTTAAATAAAACGGTACATAACCAATTACATTAGATAACTTAGGTTTACATAGTATAACACAACATAACATAGTATAAGGCATGTCTCTCATATTTGTATGGAAGATTTCCTTGCATACTTACTCTCGGAAAATATACGACATACACGCATTACATCCTCCCATTCATCCGCAAACAGATCGCAATCAGGGTAAGCTGAGAGGAGATCGTTGAGCACATCCAGCGTTCGACACACTGGGGACTCAGCTCTAGCAACTGTTCGGCAAGGAGGCCGAGCAAAAAGTCTATGGCGACGGTTCTCGCGGTGTGCTAAATATTTGTTGGGGACATATAAGCGGCAGAACAGGCTATGCAGATCGGGACAGTTGATGACTCCACGAAGAGACCTACATGCAACTGTGAGCTGATCTAGGCCTCTTCTTACCTCCAGTGAGTTAAAACCCAATACGCCCAGCAGATAGTTTGTGGGGTACATGAAGGGATACAACTGGTACAATTTTTTGAAAAGAAATCGTAGGAATGTCTTCTGCACTTTTTCAAGCATCAATATTTGTTTTGCTGCATAGGGACTCCATATACAGGAGCTGGCCTCCATCTTACACCTGACTAGGGAGGTATATAAAAGAACAATAACGTCAGGGTTCTGGAAGTCGTGGGCATTCCGCAACACAAATCCCAAGCGTCTATAGGACTCCCTAGCAAGTGCAGATATATGGTCACTAAATGTTAGGCTTGGGTGAAAAGTTACGCCCAGATCCTTTACACTAAAAACTCGAGAGAGTACATCATCATAGAGATTGTACTCATAGTCAATTAATAGTAAACGACGGCTGAAGGTCATTACATGACATTTGCTGGTGTTAAAATGCAATTTATTTATAATGCTCCATTGACTGAGGGCGTCAATATCTCTTTGAAGGAGTTTACAATCTTCCTCCGCTTCTACTTCCATGATCAATTTGAGATCATCAGCGTATAAGAGGCAATTCGCTGATTTTACCGTACACACTATATCATTGATCATTATGAGAAATAGGAGCGGACCAAGAACCGATCCCTGACTAACTCCGGAGCGCGTGAAATAAGGTTTGGACTCAAAACTTCCATACCTGACAAATTGTCTACGATCACGTAAATAGTCAGCAAAAAAGTTGAGCAGTTCGGGGGAAAACCCGATATTCCCCAACTTAATGAGAAGGATGTCATTATCGACCTTGTCGAATGCCTTTCGAAAATCCAAGTAGATCACATCTACTTGCCCTCGGTTGTCCAAGCATCTCGAGACGTGGTCGACGTGGACCATTAAGTTAGAGTTGACCGAGTGACCAGGCCGAAAACCGTGTTGGGCATCGGATAAATATTTGTCAACCTGTTTGTAAAGGATGGTATGGAGTACATGCTCGAAAACCTTTGCAATGGTTGAGAGAATGGCAATAGGTCTATAATGCTCTACGGATGATCTGTCGTTTGTTTTGGGAATCGGAGCAACACGTGATAGCTTCCACTGACCCGGATAAACACCGGACTGGAGAGCCAAGTTGAAAATATGACAGAGAGGGGTCACCAAGACTTCTTTGCAAGCCTTAATGATGTAGGCAGGCACATTGTCAGGACCAATTGCGCAACGGGGACTAAGCCTGGCGATCCCATTCACTACATCCTGGGCTACCAAAGATGGAAGAGGAATGTTTCCTCCTTCACTTTCAAGATGACAGGTATTCGGGTTAAGTCTAGGTGTATCTGGTAAGAATACACTGGCGAAATATGCTGCGAATGCCTCAGCCGCCCCAACGCCCGAGTAAACCTCTCCATTGGACATAATGTTTGTAATGAAACCACCCCTAGACCGCAGGCTAGAAATATGTTGCCAGAATTGACGTGGGTTTGACTTAATGTTATTTTCGGCTGTTCTACAGTATTCAATATAGGCTTTCTTAGTTCGATCGTTTAAATCAGACCTAAGAGCTTTGAATTCTACATAATCTGATTCGCGTTGTGATCTTTTCCATTTTTTATGAAGTTTGTTTTTACGCACTACGTCATGAATTATGTCATTGGTAAACCAGACAGGGTACAGCCCCCCTTTAGAAGGCGATCTACACTTCTTTGGAATAGAAAGATCAAATATGGAGTACAGTGTCGTGTAAAAAGCATCGGTAGCTAGGGATGCATTATTGCATTGAAGAAGGTCATGCCATGGCGCGGAACAAATTTGCTCGTATAATAAGTTATAATTCCCCTTAACGAAGTTCCAATCCTTTTTGTTATTTATATTGCTAGGGTCGAGTTTTCTATCATCATTTTTTCGAGGTGTCATATTTACTACAATATCCAACGGGGGATGATATGAATCTATGTTAACTAACTCTGTGCCGTCAATATGTTCACAAGTAACATCAGTGTCATCCCTAACCAATACTACATCTAATTTACTCTGGCGCATATTCATCACTTCATTCTTCTCAACCAAATTACAAAAACTTAAGAAATAACAGTAGTAGTTGTTAATATTTACAGATGCACTATTTAAGTTAAGATCACCCACAATCACAACCGTTCCTTTGAGGTTGGTAATGAAGCTCTCAACCTTACAAAACCATGTCATATACTCCTCGTCCGTAGCAGAAGGCTTAATGTACACAACGCATATTAATATTTTTAGGCTGTGGTTTGTGACTGTACACCACATATCTTCGCCACGATCCGTCTCATATTCTGGTCGTTTATTCATGGTAAAACCAGACCGCGCAGCTAGCAAAAGGCCACCGCCCACGGTGACTCTGTCTTTGCGTACGATACTCCATTCAGCCGCTGATACCTCAGAGTCCTCGATAGATTCATCTAGGTTAGTCTCCGTTACGGCTACCAGGTCATGCTCGGTAAGCAATAAGCTTAATCTCCATTTTACCAACTTAGTCTTAAGTCCATTAACATTCTGGTACAATATGCGTAGGTAACTTTTGCGATCTGAATTGATCGAAGTGGCACACAATTTTGGTTGTTTATTTGGTTTCGTTGCTTTTGGTACGAAAATTCTGTCGCCACGGCTTAACACAAATGTCTTCGGCCCAGTTTTGAGTCGCCATGACCTTTTCGGTGAGTTTTGATGGAACACCCACCTTAAAGGATGCGTAATTGCCACGGGCTTTAAGGACTTCCACAGTGCAGACATCATTTCCACATATAGCTACCAGGTGATCACGAACTTGATTTTCGGACGTGCCCTGCTTAACGTAAAAGAGATGTAGGTATCGCCATCTTTCCGATGCCTCCAGTTTGGTAGTACCCGGAGCCGCGGTGCCACGCAGCACGGATCCTGATGAGACTCGGCGGCGCTTAGGTTGAACAGTGGTCCAGCCCGCAGATGTTGGTGAGTCCTTTGCTGTCAGCGCGCTCCTAGTTTGATGGGAGTTACATTCTGGCCAGGATACACGGGTGGAGGCTACTTTTGTCTGCAGAATGGACTTGGACTGTTGATGTTGCAGAGTTGTAGAAGTGGTTGGCAGCCTAGGAAGTGAAACAGCACCTTGCTTTGTGGTTTCCACCATTGTGGTAGCGGACAGCGGGGGGGGCAATGATTCTGATAGACCTAGGTCATGAGAATCGAGCGGTAGGGCCTGCTGTGACGAGGGGATGCAGTTAAAACCTCCAGCTCGCTCCAAGCTCTTTCCATTGACTTCCAAGACCTTTAAACTAGTGGATATTTCCGCCGTTATGTTCTCAAGCCTAGCTTCAATGGTGGCAACTCTGTCGTTCAGCAGCTTTAGATTCTGCAGGAGCTCGCAGTTGCTCAAGTGATCACTTAGCGTTTGTTTCATAATGCTGGATAAACGGTCATCAACAATTTTTTCTAACTCCTCGCGAAAGACAGTTCGGATGACATCCGCAGTTGAAACGTCAGAGGGAAGTTCTTTAACTGGCTGCCTGCCACGACGAGCACCACCTCGGAAGTTGGTAACATTTTCCGATCCAGTGGGTGACATAGTGGTAGATGCGGCGTCTGAAATCTTGTCCTTAGGAGAGCCCCTATGTGTGGGAGGACGCACAGGAGTGTTTGAGTTGTCACCTCTAGGCACTTTAGAGCGGCATATCATACACAGCCAGCTTGAAATGGACTCAGGTGTAGCCTTTGTAATTGCCTCCTTGGTGATATTAGCACACACCAAATCATAAGGGCTGTCGCATTTAGAGCAAATAATCCCATCATCCGTTATATCACTCCGGCAGCCCGAGCAGACGAGTGGTGCTGAGTGCGACATCCTTGCGCAACAAGTAAACAGAGTTGAATTCGTTTAAATGGTATGAATTAGCAAGTCAGGTCGTTCAATAAGACAGGGTGTAGATTCGTGACCATATACGGTGATACTTAGCGTCGATAAAATGATTCACAATTTTATGAATGCTGACAATCGATCGACCAGCTGAACTTCTGTAGTACTGGTGCAACAACAAAACGCAGTAACCTGTCAACACCGGCAACACTGGTGCACGATTGTCACAAGTAAATCCGCCAAAGTTGTTTACTTTCCTTAGTGTGTTCAAAATTTTTTGAAAAACACCGTTGATGATCAGCTGATTGTATCTGTGTGTGTGATTTTCAAAATACTACAACGCCTCTGCTCAAGAATTAAAAGTGATTTTACTCACAGTGCCACGGGTGCGCCAGTGTTAATGTTCCTCACTCTGTATTTATAGGTTATGTACTGAACTTTTTATCACTACTATTACAGATTTAATACGTTCCAACTTAAATTTGTGAATTTTATGCAAAGAGACTCGCTTAGACTTGTTTACATGGCAAATGTTGCCAGCCTTATAGTATCTATGGATAGGTCTTCAAAAATGATTGAGGTTTCTTATATAATTTTTTTCTTAACTGAATAGTTTGCAAGAGAGACACTTCCAAAGTGGTAAAATGTGTGTCCCCCCCCCCTTGTAACTTCTAAATTAAGAGAATGATAAAAGTAAAAAAAATATATGATGTACATCACCAAGTAAACTTTCACCGAAAATTGATTTGAACGAGATCTAGTGAATAGTTTTTTTTAATACGTCATAAATCGTAAACCGCAATTTTTACTTTCATTCAATTAACTCAAATATAAAAATAAAATAAAAAAAACATTATTATGGTACTTGCTGCTACTGAACCCTTCATGGGCGAATCCGACTCGCACTTGGCCGCTTTTTTTAATTTTATTGTTCCCAAGCTTAAAAAGTCCATTGAAATACCAATATAGTGCCAATTACTAAATATATTATGAATATCGGTGTGCAATATGATTTAGTTTCAGTTTACGATAAAGGGCTTCAGAGCGAAGGTCAATGTAGTATGTAGTGCAGTGAATATAAAATGTCGTTACTAATTATTTTCAGAATTTTATCACTTTGAAAATTAGTAGACTGTTTGGCTAGCCGACGTCAGTGCCACTTGTCCGAATTGACACTTTGTACAAAGTTTCAATTCGGATAAGGGGCACTAGATATTTGTGGCCCTAACGTCGTCTAGCTGACTTTTTCAAATATGAACAAATTTTCAAATAACAATATTCACCTTTTTCGTAAATTTAAATTATAAAAAGATAAGATAAAGATAAAATGTTCTTTATTGTACATCATAAAAGTAGTAACAACATAACATAACTTCACACCGGTATCCCCGAAAGGGTAGGCAGAGATGTCTATTACACAGCCACGATTCGCCAGTACTATATAAATAATATTCGACTTAAGCTTAATGTACAATGGGTGGCCTTATCGCTAACAGCGATCTCTTCCAGGCAACCTTTGGATGGATAGAAACCAAAAGAAATGATAAAGGCAGTGTACAATAAAAAAAGCCGCGGTAGCCTAGTGGTATGGGTAATGGACTGCTGAGACGAGGTCTCGGTTTCGATCCCAGGTTTTACCATGGCACACACCAATGACTTTTCGATGCTTTTCGAAGTTATGTGTGTATTTATCGCAGGTTTATAAGTGCCCGGTTAATGGCAATAGGCTCGCCACCTATTACATTGGGACCTAAACATAAACTGGCGAAATGTGGGTGCTAGCACCTCTGCCTACCCCTTCGGGGATATAGGCGTGAGTTTATGTTATGTATGTTATGTTACAATAAAAAAAGAAGAAAAAATTATAAATATATTAGATAAATAAACAAAATTACATTTAGATCAGTCGTATTTCTAATATATTTACACAATATATTACATTATAAGTCTATACAATATATATAATACAAAATATTTACATATACGTTTACTACCTATATAGTCCGGTATATATATATGATAGTCACCTAAAAAAGTAAAAAATTCAGATTGGAAAGTGCATCCTATATGAAATTGTTTACCATCTAAGCTATCAATCGAAATTCTTGACAATTTCGGAATAATGCAATAATTTAGAGATTATTTTTGAAAAATTTTGGCACATATAGATACCTTTTTTATTTTTTATTTTGTTCGTGCGGAAATCCCTTCGGATACCCCCCCGCCGGCCAGCGGGGGCGGTTATGTCGGGCTTGCACCGACTAAAACCGCACGCCGTCTCGGGTCTTCAGACGCCGGGGTGTAAGGTTACCCATAGAGCATATCCCTCGCACCCCGGCTGACCCTGGGCCATCTCACCACTAACAGCATCGCTCATCCTGTCTCCTCTGAAAGCAGAGGAGTACGGAGAGCGATGTGTTCCCGCCACGTTGGGTATTGGCCGACGATCAATGCCAACCCTATGAAGGGGAAGCCATTGACCGCCGCCCAGGGTGTACCGGCCGCTCCGATTCCGTTCCCCCCGGACTGCAGCGGGATCGGAATAGATACACATATAGATACCTACTTTTTTCTAGCGCATGCGGTTCAAATCCTACCATGGATTTGTAAGTTCTGGTGACAAATTAATGAATAAATAATGAATACTAACTTAATTCAGTTAGATGCAAATGACCTCAATAATATAAATATAATACCGCCATCACAACAAGGCGTCGGTAGAGTTTCAAATTCAATCGAGACTGCCGCGCGCACAATAAATGTTCGACTTTCCTTAATTATACTAGCAGTTGGCAGTTTGTACCACAATGAACTAGGTAATCCTGTTTGCGAGAATTTTGTGCAAGTTGAACTTTGCTGGATGCAAATCTGAGGATTGAGTTACGAGCGGACAGTTGTTGGGGCTTGTGCAAGTTTTAAGAGGGAGGCACGGCCCGGCCGAAGTAATAATATGTTGGACAGTTGTTGTGGGCGGTTGGTTGTTAGTGAAGTGTAGGTTGTCGATAATCACTTGTTGGCCCCAGATGGGCAGAGGCTGAAGAATGGATTCTATAAGCCGTTATGTAATAACTTGGGACTTGGTTAAAAGTAGCTCTAAGTAAGCTTAAACATGCTCGTTACTTTTTAATGACGTATACCCAGGTTTTTCAGTGAATTTATAAATTCGTAATAAAAGTAATTCAGCGTTATTTAAATATGAAGTCTTATAAGATGTTTTCCCTCTGATGAAAGCAAAGGTATATACTTTTCTATAACTTAAGCGAGGTTGTAGATTTAAGTAGCACACACTTCTGAAAAACTTCAGAATAAGGCAATATGAAGTCAGATATTATATATGCCGTCTTTATTAAAAGCTAAATGACTTGAACTTTGTTGAAAACTAAACGACTATTAAATAAAGTCGGTTTACGGACGATAGTTGAACGAGTTATGACAACGTCCTAAGAACGCGAGGTAACGCCGCATACGTCACGTGGTAACGCCGCATACGTCGGTAACGCCGCATACGTCATGTGGTAACGCCGCATACGTCATGTGGTAACGCCGCATACGTCTTTTCGTGCGTGCAGCCGGCTCCATCGATTTATAAGACGTTGCCACGTCAAAAATCATGGTTAGGTACATTTTGTAAAAATGACGCATCTCGTTCACCAGTGGGAAGAAAGGTGAAGAGATAGAAGAGAAGAGAAACCATATCGGAGGTATATATATATATATATAAGTATGATTGATATGCTTTGTCATATTCTATTACTTTTATCCATAAGGGGTTGTTTGTAAAAAGTGACACAGTAACCGTTGTAGGCAACCTTATGTAATTTGGGACCAAGAAAGCACTCCAAAAAAGTTGCAAATTTATTTCTAATATTTTTTGTTTAGCAACAAAACTAATTCTTTTGTGTTTCTATGTATAATATGTATTTATTTACAAAAAAAAAGTATTTAAGTATGTTTATCCGCATTCTTGAACCCATATGACAAGCTCTGCTTAGTTTGGGTCTAGATGGCGTTGTTTACTTTGTCCTACAATATTGTCCTACAATTGTCCTACAATTCTTAATTTATACCTATCATAGTTACACGTTTCACGCCCTTTTATCCGCATTTGTAGTAACTTGCCTTTACCGCAGAGAGTTCACATTTTATACCACGTTCAGCTTGGCGTACAGTGTCAATACGATTTGCAGCTGCTTTCTAACTATTTTATGCGATATGCCACCCTCGCGCGCGGCTCCAAACTGAAACTGTGATCAGTTTTATTTTAGTTCAAATAGATGTAATGCCAAGCCATTTCAGGCTCTATATGAAGTAGATAATTTTTATTTTTCTTGCTCGAAACAGTATGTGTATTATTTTGTATTTTTTTTTCCCTTCGGAAATCCCTTCGGATACCCCCCCGCTAGCCAGCGGGGGTGGTTATGTCGTGTCTCGACTAAAACCGCACGGTGTCCTCCCCAAGTGTCCGTTGCCGGGCACCCCGGGTAAGCCCTCGAAAGGATAGCCCCAGGGTTGCCGGCGGACTTTGGCCGCCACCGCGGCCTCGCCTGGTGGGTTTTTTTTTTTTTTTTTTTTTTTTATACCACTAAGGTGGCAGACAAGCACACGGCCCACCTGATGGGAAGCGGTTACCGCGGCCTATGGACGTGTGCAACACCAGTGGCGTCACACTCGCGCTGCCGACCCTGTAAAGGAAAGGGGATGGGAAAGGAGTTTGGGAGGGTATGGGAAAGGAGTTTGGGCTCCGGCACTCTCACTCACCAAACGGAACGCAACAGTTCAAATACTGTTACTTGGCGTCGATATTCTGTGAGAAGGTGGTGCTTCCCCGGTCGAGTCGGCCCCTTCATGCAACGGCCAAAATTACTGTTGCTTGACTCTACCACCTGGGGTCGGGTTTTATCCCGCGTCGGTTGTATATTATTGTATAATGTAAATGTAGGCTTCTTGGATGAAAAGCCCTAATTTAAATGAAGATTAAAAAGAAAAAATGCAATATGTGTTCATGTGTCATCCAGATACGTCTTCGATTCCCCCAAACCGGGGCAAGACGGGGACACCGTGGTCCCCAAACCCGAGGGGAGATGGCTCAGGGTCAGTTGGGGTGCGAGGGATATGCTCTATGGGCAACCTTACACTACGGCGTCTGTAGACCAGAGACGGCGTGCGGTTTTAGTCGGTTCAAGCTACACATAACCACCCCCACTGGCCGGCGGGGGGGGGGTATCCGAGAGGATTTCCGCACGAAAAAAAAAGATACGTCTTCGATATCTCATAAATTTTAAAATTGTCCTATTTTCGCAAGCCGAGCACTATGAAGTCAACATGCGTATCAAAAATAGCTCAAGACTTGCTTCAACGATGAAGAAAGTCACCTTAGGGAAACCTGTATGCCTCAAAGTTCTTCATAAAGTCCTGGAAGATTTCTAAAGTCTAAAAACTCACACCAGATCAGCCAAATGGTTTATAATATCAGAAGTAGGTATTAAAACTGTCTCATGACAAGGGTCATAAATAATCACAGTGTCTTCCCACTTGCGAAGCCACCATTTTGAATGTCCCTGCCGCACACTGTCTATAACATGCCTAAACAAAATACTAAAGCCGTTTACGATCTCCGCTGAGACCAGCGTCCTCCGTAAAGTTTTGATGGGCGGACATTATGAAATATTGCCGATGACCTTCCCCAGTGCCAATCCAGATAATGCCTCACAATAATAGTATTACTTTGAAGTTAGTGATTAAATACAGAAGTTCAAAAGTAATTTATTTGAGAGCTTTAATGGAAGTTGTTATGAGTTTGATTATGGTGACCAAGATGGAAGGGAATGGCGAACAAGGGGTTGTGGATTAGCTGATGGACACTATTAAAACGGTGAAGACATTAACTGTGTGTCAAATATTATATGAAGTCAGTTGAGTCTTTATTGCATGAATGTACTGGCTGATGTCCGCGGCATCGCCCGCTCGAAGGTAGGTTATCATTTTTTGAGCATATCTCCGGTTCTACTGAACCAGTTGCAATCAAACATACGGCAGAAATCTGACGAAGACCTATTTAATAGAAAAAAACCGCATCATAATCCGATCCGAAGTTTTTGCATCCATCGTGAACAAACAGACATTTAACTCAAAAAAAATAATTGTTTTATGAACCCTGTTCTTAACCACTACTTAAGCCATTGACCATCCAGTTTAGTAGGTATTGTTTTATGAAATTGAAACTGACCAACTTACTTAGCCCACCTATATTTACATTATACACTTGATTATTTTCTTCCATACTCATCCACATACCCAATACTCTTAAAGTAACATTCTCTCAGAGAGACTGCTTGATGCCTATCTTTCCTTGCTTTCTTTATTCTTTCGTCTTCTCCTCGTTCCTCCATAATTCAACTCTGCAATTTGACTTTTCTAGAGTTACAAGCGTAAACTACAATACGAGCTTGTCATCACGTGAGTATACTACTACCTTAAAAATAATACCTTAAAGATAATAATCAATAAGTTAGCTGAAATGGCCGATGAAGTCCTAGAGTGGATACCGCGAATCGGCAAACAGGAGGTAGGACGTCACCCAGCAAGATGGATGGACGACTTGAAAAAGGTAGCTGGGATAGACTGGATACGCAAGGCGAAGGATCGCGTGACATGATGTACATTGAGAGAGACCTATGTCCAGCAGTGAACTGCAATAGGCTAATTGATTGATTGAAAAATAATATATATAATGTTTTTTTTAACTCTACGAATGCCTATCACGCCTACATCCAGCTACATATCATGAAAAACGTCAGTCATGTTTATTTTATTATTGCTTTTCTCCTTATGCACAATTTTCTAACAAATGATTTATTCAATTCTATTCCATTCACTGAAATGAATTTCAAAAATCCAATATCACAATCTCTGAAGTTGTTCTTATTATCTGCAGCCAAAATAACAAACAAGTCTCAGAAGCACAAGAAGCACTTCACTGCACAATCGGAGGGGCGAACACTAAAAAACAAACAAAGCAGCGGTTCCCAGCACTTGTTGAGTTGTGCTTACATCGGAACTGGTTTAAGAGCTATTTCGTCGGACTTTTCATAAATATGACCTTGTTTATTGCTTTCAAGTTGTTTTAACATTCTGAGTGGCTCTTTGAGTTTTCAATGCTTTTGACTACTGTTATTGTTCCATGCGTTCATTGTTTCTTTAGTGTTTGTTGGTTGAGATGATCTCTTCTAAAAAAAGTCTTCCAGTAAGTTCATGAAATTACACTATATCTCTCCCCGTTTTTTGTAAAATAAATTGAAAAAATCAATATCCAGAATGGGACTTGAATTCATGAAAGTCCCTTGCTAGGGGGAATACTCTTCAAACCTCCACCGGTATTCCTACAAATAGAAGTCCCATTCTAGGATATTAACTTTCTAATTTCCAAAGAAAAAGTTAGCAAAGTAAAGTAAGTTTAGTGTCTTTAAAATGCTACCCACATACAGGATATTTTGAATTCGCTTGTCCTGTGATCATTTTAATGTAAAACGACAACAAGCAATACCAAATAAGCACAGAGCAAGTTGGCTTGTTAATCGCTCAAAGGGGCTAACTTAAGTTGCTGCGGCCTGAACTAAATCATTGATTGCTACCTGCTAACAATTCACAGTCGCTGGTGTCACTCTCAAAACAAAGTATATTGTAGTGTAAATTTCATTATTATTCGTCTGTTAAATATATCACTCTCTCTAGTCATATACTTTTATGAGATTTAACGAATGAAATTTTGAAGTATGTTTGTATTAGTCTGTTAACATTGCTCATAAATTTAAATCAGAAAAGTCAACATTTAGAACGGGTGCTACTTTTAAGCCTGCTGTTTAGGGTTCCGGGTCAGTTAAAACGTCACGCAATTTTTTGTTAAGAAATTTATAATAGCAGTACGGTTTCTGAATCGCACTTCTACTCCCTTATAAGTGAACACATACCTTCAGATTGCCTGACGTTTCGACCAAGTTACACTGGCCGTAGTCACAGGCTGACAGTCCGCCTGTGACCACGGCCAGTGTAACTTAAAAAGCCCTAATTTAAATGAAGATTAAAAAGAAAAAATGCAATATGTGTTCATGTGTCATCCAGATACGTCTTCGATTCCCCCAAACCGGGGCAAGACGGGGACACCGTGGTCCCCAAACCCGAGGGGAGATGGCTCAGGGTCAGTTGGGGTGCGAGGGATATGCTCTATGGGCAACCTTACACTACGGCGTCTGTAGACCAGAGACGGCGTGCGGTTTTAGTCGGTTCAAGCTACACATAACCACCCCCACTGGCCGGCGGGGGGGGGGGGGGTATCCGAGAGGATTTCCGCACGAAAAAAAAAGATACGTCTTCGATATCTCATAAATTTTAAAATTGTCCTATTTTCGCAAGCCGAGCACTATGAAGTCAACATGCGTATCAAAAATAGCTCAAGACTTGCTTCAACGATGAAGAAAGTCACCTTAGGGAAACCTGTATGCCTAAAAGTTCTTCATAAAGTCCTGGAAGATTTCTAAAGTCTAAAAACTCACACCAGATCAGCCAAATGGTTTATAATATCAGAAGTAGGTATTAAAACTGTCTCATGACAAGGGTCATAAATAATCACAGTGTCTTCCCACTTGCGAAGCCACCATTTTGAATGTCCCTGCCGCACACTGTCTATAACATGCCTAAACAAAATACTAAAGCCGTTTACGATCTCCGCTGAGACCAGCGTCCTCCGTAAAGTTTTGATGGGCGGACATTATGAAATATTGCCGATGACCTTCCCCAGTGCCAATCCAGATAATGCCTCACAATAATAGTATTACTTTGAAGTTAGTGATTAAATACAGAAGTTCAAAAGTAATTTATTTGAGAGCTTTAATGGAAGTTGTTATGAGTTTGATTATGGTGACCAAGATGGAAGGGAATGGCGAACAAGGGGTTGTGGATTAGCTGATGGACACTATTAAAACGGTGAAGACATTAACTGTGTGTCAAATATTATATGAAGTCAGTTGAGTCTTTATTGCATGAATGTACTGGCTGATGTCCGCGGCATCGCCCGCTCGAAGGTAGGTTATCATTTTTTGAGCATATCTCCGGTTCTACTGAACCAGTTGCAATCAAACATACGGCAGAAATCTGACGAAGACCTATTTAATAGAAAAAAACCGCATCATAATCCGATCCGAAGTTTTTGCATCCATCGTGAACAAACAGACATTTAACTCAAAAAAAATAATTGTTTTATGAACCCTGTTCTTAACCACTACTTAAGCCATTGACCATCCAGTTTAGTAGGTATTGTTTTATGAAATTGAAACTGACCAACTTACTTAGCCCACCTATATTTACATTATACACTTGATTATTTTCTTCCATACTCATCCACATACCCAATACTCTTAAAGTAACATTCTCTCAGAGAGACTGCTTGATGCCTATCTTTCCTTGCTTTCTTTATTCTTTCGTCTTCTCCTCGTTCCTCCATAATTCAACTCTGCAATTTGACTTTTCTAGAGTTACAAGCGTAAACTACAATACGAGCTTGTCATCACGTGAGTATACTACTACCTTAAAAATAATACCTTAAAGATAATAATCAATAAGTTAGCTGAAATGGCCGATGAAGTCCTAGAGTGGATACCGCGAATCGGCAAACAGGAGGTAGGACGTCACCCAGCAAGATGGATGGACGACTTGAAAAAGGTACCTAGCTGGGATAGACTGGATACGCAAGGCGAAGGATCGCGTGACATGATGTACATTGAGAGAGACCTATGTCCAGCAGTGAACTGCAATAGGCTAATTGATTGATTGAAAAATAATATATATAATGTTTTTTTTAACTCTACGAATGCCTATCACGCCTACATCCAGCTACATATCATGAAAAACGTCAGTCATGTTTATTTTATTATTGCTTTTCTCCTTATGCACAATTTTCTAACAAATGATTTATTCAATTCTATTCCATTCACTGAAATGAATTTCAAAAATCCAATATCACAATCTCTGAAGTTGTTCTTATTATCTGCAGCCAAAATAACAAACAAGTCTCAGAAGCACAAGAAGCACTTCACTGCACAATCGGAGGGGCGAACACTAAAAAACAAACAAAGCAGCGGTTCCCAGCACTTGTTGAGTTGTGCTTACATCGGAACTGGTTTAAGAGCTATTTCGTCGGACTTTTCATAAATATGACCTTGTTTATTGCTTTCAAGTTGTTTTAACATTCTGAGTGGCTCTTTGAGTTTTCAATGCTTTTGACTACTGTTATTGTTCCATGCGTTCATTGTTTCTTTAGTGTTTGTTGGTTGAGATGATCTCTTCTAAAAAAAGTCTTCCAGTAAGTTCATGAAATTACACTATATCTCTCCCCGTTTTTTGTAAAATAAATTGAAAAAATCAATATCCAGAATGGGACTTGAATTCATGAAAGTCCCTTGCTAGGGGGAATACTCTTCAAACCTCCACCGGTATTCCTACAAATAGAAGTCCCATTCTAGGATATTAACTTTCTAATTTCCAAAGAAAAAGTTAGCAAAGTAAAGTAAGTTTAGTGTCTTTAAAATGCTACTCACATACAGGATATTTTGAATTCGCTTGTCCTGTGATCATTTTAATGTAAAACGACAACAAGCAATACCAAATAAGCACAGAGCAAGTTGGCTTGTTAATCGCTCAAAGGGGCTAACTTAAGTTGCTGCGGCCTGAACTAAATCATTGATTGCTACCTGCTAACAATTCACAGTCGCTGGTGTCACTCTCAAAACAAAGTATATTGTAGTGTAAATTTCATTATTATTCGTCTGTTAAATATATCACTCTCTCTAGTCATATACTTTTATGAGATTTAACGAATGAAATTTTGAAGTATGTTTGTATTAGTCTGTTAACATTGCTCATAAATTTAAATCAGAAAAGTCAACATTTAGAACGGGTGCTACTTTTAAGCCTGCTGTTTAGGGTTCCGGGTCAGTTAAAACGTCACGCAATTTTTTGTTAAGAAATTTATAATAGCAGTACGGTTTCTGAATCGCACTTCTACTCCCATAAAAGTGAACACATACCTTCAGATTGCCTGACGTTTCGACCAAGTTACACTGGCCGTAGTCACAGGCTGACAGTCCGCCTGTGACCACGGCCAGTGTAACTTGGTCGAATCGTCAGGCAATCCAAAGGTATGTATACACCTATACATGATCGCGTTAATTCCTGTTAATATTATTGTGTATCATGGAACGCGAAAGTTTAAAAAAAAAAGTATCCCTTAAAAGGTTATAGAACCGAAGACAGTATTACACAACTGCTTTAATCTTCAATTATTGCTTCCAAAGATCTCAAGACTGAAAAGAAACAAAAAATCGAAAACATCCATTTATACCCGGAGGTATAAATGTATCAGAATACAAATGAACGGTAGCTCCTTTCAATTTCGGTATTCATACGGGTTACTGCTTCCCTTTTAATCAATAAACATGAAACACTTTGGAATATTGGATTAGTTTTAATCAACAGATCCTGGGATCGGCTTCAAACTCCTTGGCCGTAGGCTTCCGAAACGCGCTACTAAATACTGTTACCTGTAAAATAAAGTTACTCAGTATGTCAGGGGTAATGATTTAATTCATTAATTTATCAATTACCATGATATTTTAATAATATTATGTTATTCTGGAGTTTTTAAATATATTATATCTTAAATATATGTGTATAAAAGGAGAAACTGACTGACTAATCAATTAACGCGTAGCTGAAATCGTTGGGTCTAGAACCTTGTAATTTTGCATAAAATAATATTCCTTAAGTGAAGAAGGTGTGCACTAAGAAAGGTTTTTGAAAATTCAACCCCTAAGGGTGCGAAAAGGGGTTACAAAGTTTGTATGGGACGACGTGTTTTCTTGGTATGCTAAACTTCAAACTCGGCATTTATATGCTTTTAAAGATTTAATTAAACACGTAAGTCATTATTTTTAGATATTCAACCCCTGAAATGATAAAAGGGGGTTGCAAAATATTTAAATCAGATTTAATTAAAAACGGTATTAAAACTTCTTAGTGCAATCGATTATTGAAAATCAAGTTGAAATTAATATCATATGTGTTGGGTACATAGTCTGTCGTTAAGTTTAATCTATAGTATATCTGTAGTATATTATATTATCTGTGGTTGACTATATATGCTCTCTCTCTCTGGATCGGACGGAAAGATTGTACATTGAGTGTGGAGCCAATAAAACTATATTAATTAATTATAGTGTTTAATTTAAAGACATAACAGTTTGGCGACGAGCTAGTGGACCAGCGCACACAATACAAATAAAAAAAAAAACTGAAAGGTGATAAAATCAACAAAAATTAACGAAAATACGAATACGTTCTGACAGCGTCAAGTTAGCAACGGTTGAAGAGCGTGCATTCCAGTGCTGTCATTCGCTGAAGTTCGCGCGCATTGCAAGCGAATTCCTAAGTACGCCATGTTGGTTTACACGAGAAAACAATGTCAGAATCAGAAAATAAAACTAGTTGGATTTATGGACTAAAAAAGGAAGAATTACAAAAGAAATTAAAGAGTTACAAAATACCATTTGCAGAAAAAGCGACAGTCGACGAGTTGCGTAAATTATTATCAAGTTATTGCAAAGAAAATCCAAAGAAAAACGAAGATAGTGAGAATAAAACTAAAATGACACAATACAACATACAACCGTTTAACGGAGAAAATTGGGAATGTTTTGAGCAGCAACTGGAATGTCTTATTTCATTAAATGAAGTGAAAGAAGAAAAAAAAGTGGCTCTGCTATTGACTAAAATAACTCCACAAGTTTTAGACATATTAAATTGTTTATGTACACCAAAAAAAGTAACGACGTATCGATTTGATGAACTATGTCAAAAGTTGAGAGATAAATATACACCAAAAAAGTTATCTGCTATAGAACGAGCATCATTTCGCAACAGGAATCAGTTGCCAACAGAGACAATAGAGGAATATGTTTTACAATTACGGAAATTGGGTGCAAAATGTGCATTTCAAGATTTGGAAGATCAAATCAAGGAAAAATTAATAGATGGAGTACATTCGAAACTATTAAAATTTGAACTACTTAAAAGCTGTACTACCGAGATGAGTTTGGAGGATACTATGGTGATTGCAAAAACAGTAGAAGGAGCATTACAGCAAACAAAGCAAAAGGAAAATTCAGTCTCAGAGATGTTTTATCATCAACAAGAAAAAAAAATGAAAAAGAAAAGAGTTATAAATATAAAAACAAATTTAATAAGGTTATGAAACCTACTCCGAATAACAGTGAAAGCAAGTGTTACTGTTGTGGCGCGACTAATCATATTAAACAGGAGTGTAGACTAAATAAAAAGTATTGCTCTGAGTGTGGACGACAAGGACATATATTTAAGATGTGTATGAGAAATAAAATGTCAAATAAAATTTACTTGGTATCAGAAGACGAACAGTCAGCGAAAGAACCAGAAGAGGATGTTGAAACATCTGCGGCTCAGATGTTTAATAAGTATGAAATGTACTCAGTTAATGTAAGTAGAGTTCCACCATTGTATATCATATTAAATATTGAAGGAAATAAATTAGATTTTCAACTAGACACGGGGTCAGATGTAACAGTTATTCCAAGTACTGACATAGATAAATTCTTTAACAAAAAGCAGATTATGAATTGTAAAGTAAAGTTTAGAAATTTTGACCAAACTGTGTCGGAACCGGTAGGAATGTTAAAAGACTTAACAGTGGAGTATAAAAATAAAACAAAGATATTAAATGTTTTTGTTGGAAATAAGGAAATTCCACGTATCTTAGGTAGGGATTGGTTACTTGAATTTGAAATGTGGCCACCAACATTTGATATAAAAAATAATAAAATTAACAATGAAAATTCTATTTCAGAAGCAGAATTATATGTAAAAAGAAGGTTCACAGAAGTATTTAGCCCAGGTTGGGGAAATTTTAAAGGAGATTCAATCAAATTAAAATTAAAGCCAGAAGCAAAACCTAAATGTCATCCAGTAAGAAGAGTGCCATTAGCATTAAAAGAAAAGGTAAAGTGTGAAATATCTCGATTACTCGAAAATGGGAGGATAGTTCCAGTAGAATACAGCCAATGGGGCACCCCAGTTGTTCCAATTTTAAAATCAGATGGATCAGTACGACTTTGTGGTGACTATAAAACAACAATAAACCCCCATCTGGAAGTGGATCATTTCCCATTACCTCACATTGAAGAAATATTTGATACCCTAAAAAATGGACAATACTTCTGTGAACTTGACTTAAAGGAAGCTTATCTGCAAGCTCCATTAGATATCGAATCGCAGGATCTGACAACTATTGTTACTGAGGTAGGTACTTATAAGTATCAGTATTTACCATATGGTGTAAGTACAGGGCCAGGCTCTTTTCAACGTTTGATGTACAATAAGCTAAAAGACATCCCGAACATCAATGTGTTCATTGACAATATTTATATATGTGGAGAAACAATCAATGAGACACTTGAAACATTATGCAAAGTTTTAACAAAGTTACAAGAGTGTGAGTTTAAATTAAAAATTGAGAAATGTAAACTTTTTACAACAAGCATAGATGTATTCGGTTTTCAAATAACGAAAAATGCTATAAGTATAATAATAAAAAATATTGAACCATTGTTAAATGCAGAAGCACCGAAAAACATTACTATGTTAAAGTCATTTTTAGGAAAAGTAACCTATTATTCGAGATTTTTAAGAGATATGGCACATATAATAGCAAATATAATAGCTTTAGGAGCTATAATTTCGAATAGGGATGAAAACGGTATAGTCCGACCAATTGCATTTGCAAGTAAGAAATTAAATACAACTGAGGTTAAGTATTCAACAATTGATAAAGAGGCCATGTCAATTATTTTTGGTGTAACCAAATTTTATAATTACATTTATGGACGAACATTCGAGTTGGAAACAGATAATGCTGCTTTAGTTAGAATATTTGGTCCCACCAAAGGTATTCCAAAAATGGCAGCAAAGAGGCTACAGCATTATGCCATCTTCTTATCAGCTTTTCAGTATAAAATAAAACATATAAAAACAGATGTAAATCCAGCAGACTTCTTGTCACATTCTTTAACAGATAGTAATGAGGAAAATATATACATGCATTCTATATGTTTAGATGCAGATATAAGTAGCACAGTATACATAAATAAATCAGAAGTAGAGATGGTAGATTGGAAAGTAATTCAAAAAGAAACAAAAAGAGATCCAATAATATGTACAGTCATAAGATATTTAAATGACGGATGGCCAGATAAAAAAAGTTTAAGTAAAGAATTGTTGACATATTATAAAAATAGAACTCAGTGTAGATAGAAATGTATTATTTTGGGGATATAGAATAATTATACCAACAGAACTGAGGCTAGCAACTTTAGAGAAATTACATAAAAGTCATTTTGGCATAGTACGAATGAAACAAGTAGCTAGATCATTCTTTTGGTGGCCAGGTTTAGATAAAGATATAGAAAACATCACTCTTAATTGTATATCATGTATGAAAAATCATAAAAATCCACAAAAGACCATGAAACCATGGCCAACACCACCATCTGTATGGTTTCGCATACATGCAGATTTCCTTGGACCATTTTATAACAAAATGTATTTATTGGTCATTGACAGTTATTCCAAGTGGCCTGAGATATACGAAATGACTAACATAACTGCAAATAAAACTATTGAAGTTTTTAAAAATATATTTTCTAGGTTCGGATATCCAGCACACTTGGTGACTGATAATGGACCAACTTTTATCAGTACAGAATTTAATGACTATTGTACATATGACATGATAAATGAAAAGCATACTTATTCGCCACCATATCACCCTGCCACCAACGGTGCAGCGGAACGATTTGTTGAGACTTTTAAGTCACATGTTACAAAAATAAAAGAAAGTGGAAACAGTTTACAATCAGCCATAAATTTGTTTCTTTTTGATTACAGAAACATACCACATAGTCTTACTGGTGTAACTCCAGCAAGGCTCATGTTAGGGAGAGAACTAAGGAATAGATTTACATTAATGAGACCACCAGCAATACTTGAGAAAACCTATGATATGTTAGAAAAACAAGAAAAATATAATAGAGGAAATAGACAAACAAATTTTATAGTAGGTGAAAAGGTGATGGTTAGGGATTACAGGAAAGGTTGTAAACCGTGGATACTAGGAATAGTGATGGAAGAGTCAGTTCCTAACATCACATATGTAATAGATGTAGAAGGTAATAAGTGGAAAAGACACGTAAATCAAATACTTAAATGTAGTGATAGGTTAGAAATAGAATAGAAACAAAATTTTGTAATTTGAAACACTATTTGTATTTTTTTATTTTTTTTAAAGTTCGTAGGACGACATATGTTGTATGCTTGGCATGATGCCAAGAATTTTAAAAATAAAAAGGAAAGCCATGTGTATCATTCATTATTATGTTTCATGTTATTTTTTTTTGTTAGCAGGGGAGAGAACCTGTGTGTTTAGTTAGTTTGTTATACTTAAATCAATTAACAAGATTAATTTGTTAATTGTTTAACTCTTAATGTTATAATATACATTAAAGATAACTCTTAATCTCTTTACATGATAAATTGTTAAGAATAAGTTGTGTACCAATTTATAGTAATATTAAGGAGCTTGGAATCTTTTAAGTTTGGGGAGAGTGTTGGGTACATAGTCTGTCGTTAAGTTTAATCTATAGTATATCTGTAGTATATTATATTATCTGTGGTTGACTATATATGCTCTCTCTCTCTGGATCAGACGGAAAGATTGTACATTGAGTGTGGAGCCAATAAAACTATATTAATTAATTATAGTGTTTAATTTAAAGACATAACAATATGTAAAAAAAAAAAAACTTTTATGTCAATGCATGCGGTCATTTATGCAGCATATTTAAACACTTACAAGATAATCAAAATATAAAGGGTATCCAGTATTATCCTAGCTACTTTTTTTAGGTCGTCAGTGCATCTGGCTGGGGTGTGTCCTGTCCCACTTTTTTTTATTGATTCGGGACCTCCTCTCTGGGAGACGTTTGGGGCCATCTGTCCATCGACAGATGTGGCCAGTGCAGTTTGTGTTTGTCCCCTTCACCAATATCCAGTTTTATACGGAACACTAAAAAACCTGGTCATGCGCGAGTCCGACTAGCACTTGACCAGTTTTTTAAAAGATGTGTTACAAGCAACTGTGGGAAATGACCACACCAGCTCCACCTCCACTTGCCCATTAATGAAGTGATGAGCTACCCAGCCCAGTACCTTCAGGTCAATGGGGAATTTTATGAAGGTTTCTTCCTCGCAGCCCCGTAGATTAAACGGGGCTAGATCTAAATCATCACTGTGTAATAATTTAGAGATGGCAAACCCGCCAGCCTCCTCGCTGTTCCCCAATGCGTCCTCTAACAATACACGTGGAGAAACCGAAAAACACAAAATTTAGTCAATTCTGCATAGGTAAAACATTAACCAGAAGCAATAACGCCTCTCCCAGAGAATAGAAGAGATGCATTGGTGCTTCCATCCCAGGCTGTACCACGTTTTCTAGATCATTATTCCCGTGTATTCGTCACCTAGGAAACATCTTTACTTGAATTCTTACATTTTGTCTATCTCTATTATATATACTGTTTCATTTGTGGTTTTTTTCAGATGGTCAGTCGTTAGTGTTTCAGAATTTGGTCTTCTGTTTAAAAGTAGTCCTATATACGGAACTAGCTTTCACTGCTACTTTACACGGTCCTAATTAAGACTACTTTGACACCCTTAACTGCAGAATACTGATACCAAGCTTATAACTTGAAAAATTAAGACCCTGGCTAATACACGTGTTTTATTATGTTTATAAGGGGTTTTCACCCAAGAAAAAGGGGTCATAACATGAACCCACTTTCTCAAAATTCGCAGTTCTAGCTTTAGTAGTTTAACTCCATGAGTGAGCACCCTAAAAAGGGTCCTTTTTTCTTCATAGTACTTGAATAATTGAAAAAGAACATCATCATCATCATATCAGCCGTAGGAAGTCCACTTTTTTTATTTTTTTATATTTAGGACACGTCAATTTGACTTCACCTCGCCTGATGGTAAGCTGAAGGTAAAGTCTCAGGAAAGAGGGTCACCATTACAAACACGTACCATGTTAACAATGGTGGCACTCAGCTTGACGGCCTCATCAGAAGAGGATTGTCGTCGCAGCACCGCGTGACACCCACCGGTCCCACTAGTGCTGCGACCAGAATCCCCCTGCCCGGCTATGCACTTGCTGACCCCTGAACGCAATCAAACCGAAATTGGATTACTATGGAGGGCTGTTCGCAATCGGTGGTACCTACCTGGCCGAATTTTGTGACAAATTTGTGTCATCAAATTTCTACCACCAGTAAACTGCTGCTGAATATAGGCCTCCACATTGAGTTTCATTTCGACCGGTCTGTAGCGGCCGGCATCCACCGAGTCCCTGCGCTCTTTACTAGGTCGTCTGTCTACCTAAACATTAAATGAAATAAAATGAGCATACCTTGATCTATTCCAAACTTAACGCGGACGAAGTCGCGGCCAACAGCTTGTATAGCTATAAATGCAATATTCTCTAACCTTCCATAAGAAAACATCTCTAAAGTATATTTACTCCTCTTAACTTTAGGAGAGATTTCGCCTCCCTGTGTGTTTTCTACCGCCTTTATAATGGGGTGTGTTCAGAAGAATTGTATGATATGATGCCCACGGCTACATTCTATCATCGCACCGCTCGCCACAGACAGGGAATTCATCCTCACACGTTGCGACCGGAAACGGTGCGTACAGTTAGGTATGAAAGGCACTTTATTCCGCGCACCCTCAGGCTGTGGAATGATCCCCCTGCTGTGGTTTTCCCAAGCGACTACAATATGAGATTCTTCAAGAAGGGCATTAGAAGGTTTTTACAGAGTCGGCAGCGCGAGTGTGGCACCCCTGGTGTTCACGTCCATAGGCCACGGTATCCGCTTCCCATCAGGTGGGCCGTGAGCTTGTCTGCCACCTGAGTGGTATAAAAAAAAACTCCTTTACAGTTTTCAATACGGCATTCCTGTAGTTTCAGTACGTCACATGTGTTTCGAGATTTGAGGTATTAATCGAAACCCTAACTAAAAATACACTGCAGCTGAATTTTTGTTACGCAAACTTGGTCCTTGAACCTACAATTTAATAGTCGACCAATGAATAACTTGATATAACGGTTAGCTAATTACTCTTATATATTGCCGTGACAATGTTAATTATTATAAAGAGCTCCATACGAGTATAAGGTGATTAAACTTCAATAACTTCACTTTCATAATAAATATTATATTATATATTCACGTGTTATGAGTTCATTTTTAGGGTTCCGTTGCCAAATAGCAAAAAATGGAACACTTATAGATTCGTCATGCCTGTCTGTCTGTCTGTCCGTCCGTATGTCGCAGCCACTTTTTTCCGAAGCTATAAAACTATGCTGTTGAAACTTGGTAAGTTGATGTATTCTGTGAACCGCATTAAGATTTTCATACAAAATTAGAAAAAAAAAACAATACATTTTGGGGGTTCCCAAACTTAGAACTGAAACTCAAATTTTTTCTTTTCATCAGACCCATACGTGTGTGGTATTTATGGATAGGTCTTCAAAAATGATATTGAGGTTTCTAATATCTTTTTTTTCTAAACTAAATAGTTTGCCCGAGAGACACTTCCAAAGTGGTAAAATGTGTCCCCCCCCCCCTGTAACTTCTAAAATAAGAGAATGATAAAACTAAAAAAAATGTATAATATACATTACCATGTAAACCTTCACCGAAAATTGGTTTGAACGAAATCTAGTAAGTAGTTTTTTTTTAATACGTCATAAATCGTAAACCACTATTTACCTTTCATTCAATCAACTCAAATATAAAAACTAGGTCTGCAAGGCGAATCGCTGCTTGCAATGTTGAGCTCAGTGAGACATCGTGAATCAGATTTTGAAAATTTTGAACAGTGATCATTTCTCCGTGGCAAGTCCGATTTTGAAAATTCTTTTTGAAAGTCACAACTCTGGACATGCTTTCTGAGCGTGTAAAGTTTGGTCACAGTGTCTCGAGCGGTTATTATGTAAATCCATCTGGAATTTTTTTACGGTGATCATTCCTCTGTGGTAGCATTAATTTTTTCAAAATATATCCATAAACCTTCCTCTGATTGACCTCTTTAATCATGCCAAATTTGGTTCTGATTGGATTAGTAGTTTAGAAGGAGAACTGTGACAAAGAAAATCCTGAAGTCTGGTATGAGGAGCTGTCGCTCGACTTCGTCTCAATCAGCTCAATTAACAAAGAAAACATTATTATGTTACTTGCTTCTACGGAACCCTTAATGGGCGAATCCGACTCGCACTTGGCCGCTTTTTATATTAAAGATTTGGAAAACTTTTAGGGCAGGTCGCTGTGACTTCAATGTTAATTGAATTCGGTTCTCGAAGATACTTCAGTAAACTGGTTTTGAAACAAACAAGAGATAACACCCTTTCAGTTTCAGTTCAATTAACAGACAGTTCTGGGAAATCTCTTATTTGCAATTAAGGGAAAATTCGTGCACGTCAAATAGGTTGATTTACATGTGTAAACTTGATTATTCTATACATAACAATGTGTAAATAGAGACTGAAGTCCTAGTGAAATAAAATTAATGATCGTATAAACAACTAGCTTTTGGCCGCGGATTCGCCCGTGTGGAATTCTGTTCACATTTCCGCAAAAAAATGCCTGTGTTATTTCAGACTATAATTTATCTGTGTAGCAAATTTTAGCCAGATCCGTTCAGCCGTTGTTGCTTGAAAGAGTAACAAACATCCATACTTCCATCCATCCATCCATCCATCCATCCATCCAAACTTACACATTTATTATATTAGTGACATTAGCAGGCAGGAAGTACGGTTAGGCAGCTATACAACGCTCTTGTCTGGAACATCTAGAGATATAATCATTTTTGTCAGGGAAACTTCTGTTACACTCCTCAAGATAGCAAAGACAGCTGTCTCGGTTATTATGAATGTAATTATGAATTGTGATAGAAATAAATCAATAATTGAATGAATGATATGTAGCTACTAACCATATTCTTTAAGTCCAATACTAACCATACTTTAAATTAAATTTGTACACCATGTTTAATGGTAGGACATAGTGCACTGATATTTGATATTAAGATCTTTTGTAATACCTATGTTTCACAAAATAATACATAAATAAATCAACCTCCGGTCTTGCAGGGGAGTGATGTGGTGGGATACCAAATGTACCAAGTGCCATCTAGCGAAATAAGGCTGAACGACTTCGAAACAACTCATAGATTACCTAATGGTTGAGTGAATTGGTTGATGGCATAGCATCAATACGACATTTGAACGTCAACCGTTGGACCGCGGCCTGGTGTGATACATCCAGGAACATCTCATTCGTTCTCGACAACATATATGACATATATAATATAGTCGAGGTAAACGGTAGACAAACAAAAAGAAATAAAGACGAATGCGTGCAGCTGATAAGAATACTCGTTTGTACCGCTTTTAACATACCTACTATGCTATCTAAAGCCTTAATAATAGGTAATAATAATACCTATGAAATTGCCGAAATTTTCTTACAAATTCATGAGTTCGTTATTCCTGTAATTTAATAGCTATTGCCATTATTTATATTTTGTTTGAAAGTTGATTTCAAGATTTTACAACTCAATTTTGTTTTTATTGGTCGCTTGATAAATTAATTCGATCTTCAAAAACAGTATTCCTAAATACTATCCATTTTGATGATAAATTTCGTATTACTTAATAGCTGTCACTTTTCAGAAATGTAATAAAAGTTGCTGTTTGTTAGCTTAATGTCTCATTCATACACAAAAAAAATGATAAAATTTGGATTTGTCATTCCTAAAAAAATGCAAAAATGTTAGTACTGAAAATTGGGTTTCCTCCAATTTCTTCAAGAAAAACGCAATTTCATATGTAACGACCTAATATTAACTTTTATCTACACCCATGCTATAAATCCTCTATAAAAGATTCTGAAACAGTTAGCTTATTGCCAACATTAATACATCCAATGTCATAATAACCATAATATCATCCGAACGGGTGTTATAATGTTGTATGAAATTTCATAATAACACTCCTTTCGCTTTTTCAATCTCTTCCGCGCAAAGGGTTACTCATCAGACAGCCAAATTCTTACCGCTCGATGCGTGGAATCTGTATGAGTTTCAAAAAAAGAACTGTCATTCACGCGCGTTGCATTGCACCACCACAGCGGCGGCGGCGCGCCGAAAAAAAAAATTAAAGCTTATTCGTTCGAATTCGAATTCCCGCTATTTTTCTTCGCTATTATTTTTGCAAATTGTTTTGTTTACTTACTATTTTATAGAGGACACATCATGGGTGTAGATAAAGTCTTGTATGCAACTGTATAATTAGGTATTAAAACACTCATGTGATACTATTATCACACTCAGCTTCGCTTCGTGTGATAAACCCACATTCATGTTTTAATACCCCTCATTATACCACAGTTGCATAAATAACTATTAATGCATCTCAATAAATACTCGTATGTCTTATTTAGTACGTTCGCATCAATGAGTAGTTCAACTTCATTAATTCGATGCTTGTGTGCGGTCGCCCGTTCACTAAGTGGGAGGTAATCACAGTTTATGTGTTGTGATAACATCGCATCGCTGCAAGTTCTTAACGGCTATGAAATGAACGTACTCGGATGAAGTTTGCTTCAATTTGTATTATCTCTGTGGCTAAATTTCATTCCTTTATGCATGAAAGCTTATTAGTAATCAGACTTATCGTCTTGTTCGTAAATACTTATTAGGAGTACTTAAGTTAAAGTTTACATATATATGTAATTGCCATGTGTTAGGTGAGCTCTTTACACAGATTTAACAAACAAGTAGGTTTATAATTATACTAAAATGCACAGTTATAAGTACGAGCAATTCTTCTGTATAAAGGAGACCATTCAAAAAATTGTATGGACGCTGTCCCAACTGACCAACAGACATGGTGATAGTTTCAGTTTTATTATGACGGCCCATAAAAAGACAAATAATTATTTTTAGTCCAAAAATCGATGGGGTTCTTAAAAAATAAGACCGTGTTTTACATAAAAAAATCGTGTTTAATATTATTTTTTATAATGATAATAACTACATTTGAGGCATTGCTTACAAAAATAATTGTTTAACTAAACATTCTAGATATGAATAACAAAGTCAATGCTCAATATAATAAGATAATGTGTAATTTATTATAAAACTAACAACATTTTAGACATAGACAAATAAAAAATTCCAAATATCAGAGTTTTCATTTTCCATGTACAATACTTATGACCTTTACAGTTTAATTATATTGTATAGATAAATAATTATTCGTCTATCATTATAGATCTATCATATACGTTTCTGCTGGTAGGTTAAATTCGATATGACGGCCTATCCCCATATACCATATAATTGACAGCTTCCAATTGTACGCGCCCCTGTTAAGCAGGTGCAATACCACTGCATAATGGCATGTCTGTAAATAATTATAGTAAACGCGTGACCGTGACGTTAAAATAAATTCATATCCAGTGGCCTCACACTAGGTAAGTCTGTCATTTGGGTATCTTTTTTTTTCGTGCCGAAATCCTCTCGGATACCCCCCTGCCGGCCAGCGGGGGCGGTTATGTCGGGCTTGAACCGACTAAACCTCATACGATTAATGTATCGACTACTTACAATACTGTCCACTGATCATAAAAAATAGGAAAAAGAATATTCAAACTAAATGCGTAACTAACTTAACATGCATATGCTAATGATAAATGATGAAACCATAATTTGGTTTTGCTTTAAGTTCTTTTTTTATGCCACTTAGGTGACAGACAAGCCCACGGCCCACCTGATGTGAAGCAGTTACCGCCGCCTATAGACGTGTGCAACACCAGAGGCGTCACACTCGTGCTGCCGACCCCGTAAAAACCTTCTAATCTTCTTAAAGAACCCCATATTGTAGTCGCTTGGAAAAACCGCAGCAGGGAGAGATCATTCCACATCCTGAGGGTGCGCGGAATGAAGTGCCTTTCATACCTCATAAGGTCATCTGAAAATAACCTTATTTTCCTGATTAAAATATATTAATATAGCCGCGGTAGCCTAGTGGTATGGGTAATGGACTGCTGAGACGAGGTCTCGGGTTCGATCCCAGGTTTTACCATGGCACACATCAATGACTTTTCGATGCTTTTCGAAGTTATGTGTGTATTTATCGCAGGTTTATAAGCGCCCGGTTAAATGGCAATAGGCTCGCCACCTATTACATTGAGACCTAAACATAAACTGGCGAAATGTGGGTGCTAGCACCTCTGCCTACCCCTTCGGGGATATAGGCGTGAGTTTATGTTATGTAAAATAACGATTTTACGTAAAAACACGTTAAACTATAATTTTATTATAACATAACTTGCATTGTGTATATAGATGTCAGGATATTGGTAGCCCAAAACTCTCCGAGATGGCGATGAAGCTCAATCGTTTAAGCTAGCAACTTTTGTTTATTATGTATACTGTCAATATATTATTTAGATCGGAAAAAGAGAAAATCTAGGACGGACTTGAACCCGCGACCAGTACCTTACAGGGGGAATGCTCTGACCAACTGAGCCACCTAGATACGTCCCATATATTATTTTATTAGTATATAATAATAGTGGCTCAGTTGGTCAGAGCATTCCCCATGTAAGTAATTGGTCGCGGGTTCGAGTCCCATCCTAGTTGTTTTCTTTTTCCGATCTAAATCTATAGAAAAAGTAAGCATACTAATTGATTAAAATATTTAATTGTAATACTGTGGCGGAGTAATTAAAAAACATTGTTTAAAAATGATTGTAAAGTCATTCATTGTTTCCGTAGTTCGTAAGAATTACGGTAGATGGCTCCACCGTCACCTTAAGACGTATATAATATATTGGAGAATTTCAAATACCTGGGACGTGTCTAGGTGGCTCAGTTGGTCAGAGCGTTCTCCCTGTAAGGGACTGGTCGCGGGTTCAAGTCCCGTCCTAGATGTTCAGTTTTTCCGATCTAAATCTTTAGGAAAAGAAAGGATACTATAATTTGTCTAAAAATATATAATTGAATATAATATACTGTCATTGTGTATGAAAATTTGTAGCACCATACACTTTTATTTGGGAAGAAAAGAATGCTAGGAGAACAGAAGAATTAAAAAAAATGAAGGCAATCTCACAAACCGCATGAAATTCAGCAAACTGCTACTTAACGTCAATATTAAGTGAGAGGGTGGTACTTTCCGGCCGAGTCGACTTAATTACCACTAATTATCCTTGAGTTTTATTCTGAACATGCAACGGACCCTCATCTCGTTCTTGTTTAAACTGTCTGGATGCCAAGAGACCTCACTCAAGTATGTTATAATTTTAATTAGCGAGAGAAAACGCCTTTAAACTTGTGACTATGCGCTGTGTTTGTCGTCGATTTAATTGGAAGGTTTTGAGGGAAAATCAACTTTCGAAACCTTTACGACCCATAAAATATTTTATGAATTTTGTTCGTTTATATTTTTAGTAACCAGGAGGAGGTAAGGTTATGTATATACCTACTTATTAAGGTAGGGATACCATAACTTAATTTCACAAAATAGGTAATAATAGGAAAAAGCTTATAAAATAAGTTAAGCCGCGGTAGCCTAGTGGTATGGGTAATGGACTGCTGAGATGAGGTCTCGGGTTCGATCTCAGGTTTTACCATGGCACACACCAATGACTTTTCGATGCTTTTCGAAGTTATGTGTGTATTTATCGCAGGTTTATAAGTGCCCGGTTAATGGCAATAGGCTTGCCACCTATTACATTGGCACCTAAACATAAACTGGCGAAATGTGGGTGCTAGCACCTCTGCCTACCCCTTCGGGGATATAGGCGTGAGTTTATGTTATGTAAAATAACGATTTTACATAAAAACACGTTAAACTATAATTTTATTATAACATAACTTGCATTGTGTATATAGATGTCAGGATATTGGTAGCCCAAAACTCTCCGAGATGGCGATGAAGCTCAATCGTTTAAGCTAGCAACTTTTGTTTAATTTTGCGAAATGTGGGTGCTAGCACCTCTGCCTACCCCTCCGGGGATATAGGCGTGAGTTTATGTTATGTTATGTTAAGTTAGCTAATAAAAACTTCAGTTTTCCGCATGATTTGTCAAAACAAAACCGTCAGAATCGCTAATAGTTTCATTCGTTCTGTTATCGCTATCGTAATTTTTGTAATCACACGTTTTGAAAACGTAATTTTACGGAATCGAGATCCTTTTTCTTTTTTTTTCGCGAGCCCCTGGTCGAAATTTTTAAGCAATTCAAAGGTACCTTATTAAGTATGATATAGGTTTACATCTACCTCGGAGTGCGAGGGATATGCTCTATGGGCAACCTTACACCTCGGCGTCTTAAGACGCGAGACGGCGTGCAGCTTTAGTCGGTTCAAGCCTGACATAACCGCCCCCGCTGGCCGGCGGGGGGGGGGGGGGGGGTATCCGAAGGAATTTCCGCACGAAAAAAAAGGTATACATCTACCATACTTAATTCCCGTTATCATTATTGTATACGTGACATAACACTGGTATTTGACTGTATACGTGATACTATGAAAATTATAAATTATAAAAGTAAAAATTATTATTTAAAAAAGCTGCCAAGTACGAGTTGGGCTCGCCCATGAAAGGTTCCGTAGCAGCAAATATTTTTTTAAATATTTAAGTTGATCGAATGAAAGGAAAATTGCGGTTTACGATTTATGACGTATTAAAATAAAACTACTTACTAGATCTCGTTCAAGCCAATTTTCGTTGGGAGGTTACATGGTAATGTACATCATATTTTTTTACTTTTACCATTCTCTTATTTTAGAAGTTAAAGGGGGGGTGGGGGCACACATTTTACAACTTTGGAAGTGACTCTCGCGCAAACTATTCAGTTTAGAAAAAAATGATATTAGAAAGCTCAATATCATTTTGAAGACCACACACGTGTTTTGATGAAAAAAAAAATTTTGAGATTCAGTTCTAAGTATGGGGAACCCCAATATTTATTGTTTTTTTACTATTTTTGTGTAAAAATCTTAGTGCGGTTCACAGAATACATCTACTTACCAAGTTTCAACAGCATAGGTCTTATAGTTTCGGAAAAAAGTGGCTGTGACATACGGACGGACAGACAGACAGACATGACGAATTTATAAGGGTTGCGTTTTTTGCCATTTCGCAACGGAACCCTAAAAAGCGGCGATAGCAAAGATGTGTACGTAACGGACTACCGAGACGAGGTCTCGAGTTCTATTCCCAGCCGCCCCAGGCACACACACTTTCCATAGTTATGTGTGTATTAAAAATGTGGAATATCGCTCGCTTAGTAATGTGCCCGGTAGATGGCAATAGGCTCGCCTCCTATTACATTGGTACCTAAACATATCTGGCGAATCGTGGTTGTGTAATACACCTCTGCCTACCCCTTCGGGGATACAGGCGTGAAGTTCTGTTGTTATGTTATGATGAAAATTATTTTTCTATTCCTATCGTTATTTTAGAATTCGAAGCAATTAAACAAAAACTCTAGCTTGTGGAACAGTGACATTGGAGATTATAAATAAAATATACAGTATACAGTGTTAGCTTTTGTATCGTGAAACTAAATACAGTTCCATTATCGAAGCCTTTGTATGACCTGTATCTAGGCTAATATATTTCTACACTGAGAGCTTGGCTGGTAAATAATATAACTCGACAATGTTCGAGCGAAGCTATTATACGCGGCATAGCCGTTTGTTGGTGGCTGAACTCCTCCGTAACCACTAGCGCGATCTTGACCAAATTTACCACGGTGATAGTGTGGACACTGAGGAGTGTTTTGAAGCGAGATGGTTCATGTCCGAGGTACCATTGAGGAATAATCGCCGAAAAACCGTTTCACGAGCGCGCGGCCTTAGCTAAGCGCGCGACCGTAGTAAGATGTCTTATTTTCAAGTAAGAGTCCTGCAAGCTCATTCTGTAAAATACAAATAAATTGTCGAGTCTCACTCATATGATAGACCTCCCTTCGAATAAGAATATTCTTAATCTTGATTTGGCATGCTGATTTGCACTTGCGAAGTGAGGTGAGCTTCGAATCATAGCCCGTCGGTCTAGAGATAAGCATATTTAGAAAAACTAAGTCGAGGAACCTCGACTACTTTTTCTAAATATGCTTATCTTATCTTTTTTAACATTATACGTATTGTTTTGTGTCTTACTTAATAATCTTTCGCTTCATTGCCATAAAACTGCAATTCTTATAAATAATTACATATTATAAGTTGAAATTAGCGGCGTTTTAATTTGAACTAGGCTCTACCGTGTGAGCGTCTTTGTCATAGACAACGTGTTTTATGACGAAGTTTGCTTAGAACTTTTAATTTGACAGATTGAACTGAATTTTCGTTCTAATTATCGCAAAAAGTTCCTAGTGTTGAAATTAACATAATTAAACATTAAAACATAAAGTAAGTTATTATTATGTTACTTAAGAAATTCTTTGGTTCATGTCATCTACTTAAAACTTAGCTTTACAATGTTTTCTTTTTATTGTAGTATTAAAGGACGAGTGGTATCTCGGGCTCTAATTTTGAACAATATTCAACCTTGGCCAAGGCTTTCAAAAGCAGCTACTGTGAGAGATGCAAATAGAAAAATGTAGGAGAACCTATCTCTTTGGAAGACTGTAAAAATGTGGACAACGGTTTGTTTATCTTTCGATTTTACAATACATACCTATAGGTAAACAATTTCAAGCTTTAAACAGTTTCAAATAAAAGGGAGCTTTACGATTTTGCACATGAAACAAGACTCGTGATGGAGCAGAAGTAGTGGAATTATCTGACCTTGAAGAAAAAACATAACATAGACATAAACTCACGCCTTTATCCCCGAAGGGGTAGGCAGAGGTGCTAGCACCCACATTTCGCCAGTTTATGTTTAGGTCCCAATGTAGAAAATATATTGGCGATAATAAGTGTTTAGTTTTATTAATATTTGCTTTCATCAGTTTGTAGGGCAAGATAATATGTACCTATACCTGTTATACTTATTTATATACCTCTACAAAGCGAATTATGAAAACTAAATTGTCCAAGTGTTGTATGCACAGCATACAACTGGTTTAAAGTCATGTTAAAAACTCATATGTTATACATACACTAAATAATAATATTGGTTCTAGGAGTCACAAAGTTCCTGCCAAGAACCCTGACTCAATCCCAGAGTTGGTGCCCAAAGAAACTTAGTTGATGACTATCTACACCCATTGCTTCATTTGCTAAATGTACCTTGATCGCTACTGGTATCTCTAACACTTCATCATCCCGTGTTAACATGCCATGTAAGTCTATATAATTTGTTGAATATTAATAGATTATTCACAACAATAAATATTATTTTAAACCTGCACAATGTGTTGTGCAACATTGTGGTACTTGTGTGTATAGTTAGTTTTTGAGATAAAATTTGTAAATCCAGTTGGTATATTTGTGATCTTTTGTTCTAAATATTTATATTTTAGAAGATTGGTCACACTGATGTTACAAAATGTTTTGAAACATTATTGAACATTAGCTAACAGTATGAGTTTAGTAAATGAGTGTGTAAGAGTTGCTCCCATAAGAGCCAAACAAACTGAAATTAGATTTTTGGTCTTGTGATTGACCCTTGGTGACCTTAGTAAATGTGACATTCATCTTCACACTGGTTTCCCAGTTAAAAGTAGAAAATAAAGAAAAAGCATGCACAAACAAAAAAAGGTTTAGTGGGAGTAATTATAGTCCGACCACCACCCAACCCAACTCAAACATGTTACCCCGTGAATGTGTTATTATAGTTCATTCCAAATAATGTTCATAATGCATTTGTTATTGTTGTAGCAACTGCCAGTCGTGGAAGCAGAAGTAGGAGAGTCTTGTCACCACCACCGCAACAGCAGTCCTACTTATCTAGTCTGTAAAGAGGTTGAAGAACAATATTCTGCGCCATAATTACTCGATTATGGACACCTACATACACAATAATGCCGAAAGAGCCCGCTCGGGGCATTCGAGATAGGCTGAAGTTATTGGCAGATCCATTAATAAAATAAAATATTTATTTGTAAACTGTATTTTAATTTATTTAGTCATACAGAGGGGGATATTTATTTTAGAAATAACATATGAACTGGAAACAAAATTATATAAACTAAAATATTAACATTCTAAAAAAGGGGATGGAGTAGGTATGTACAAAGTAAAAGGTAAAGCACCTAAACTTACTTTGTAAAAAAAATGTACAAAGTAAGTTTAGGTGTCAAAGACTTTATCCCCATCGATGTCGACTGGTAACATACCCAAAAGCCTATCATTGCTACGTTGGATGGCAATGGCAATCTTGGAAGATGAGAAGACGCTCGTTGCGTTCCACACCAAAGGCCTATCCATCTTCCGAGGTACAAAACATACCGTCTGATCACTTATCATCCTCACGCACCAAACCTGCAGGTTCAAGCACAGCCGGAACACCGGCGGTGACAAGAGCCCGGCAGATAATATCGTTTATTATCATTTCGTAAAGATTCATTTTTATATGTTTTGATTTTGCCATTTACACAACCATCTAACTAGAATGTAGGTACTTGTATTTCTTTCCATCCTAAGGTTGCCTGGAAAAGATGCCTCTTAGCGATAAGGCTTCCCTTGTACTTCTTCATTCGAGCTCCAATCCCAGTCGCACTTTGGGGCAGGGGTTCCACTCTCCTTTTATTGGTTTCTTTTGGCTTTTGGGAGCGACTGCCATCTAACCTCCAAACCCCATGAAGATAGTCTGCTCCAGGCGCATCTCATCCATCAATCAGCCTAAACGCATTCTGTGAGAACATTTTGTCATCTTCGCACTTAGTTAATGACGTCACATTGTCGAGCGTCTAGTTGTAAGGTGAACCCAGTGATGAGTGAACCTCATGTGTGAGTTTTTGACACTTAAAGTACGTTCGTGGCATGCTGTAAGCAAATTTCCGCCTCGAATATCGAGTAACGACACTGTCGAAGAACGAATTCATTTGTCATTTTGAAAGTTAAACAAAATCTATCGAGATTTGTGTGAACTAGATTTATGAGGGTGTAACAATTAAATGTTTTAGAGTTTTTGAGTTAAATTTAGGGATATTACCATAATGAACATTTTGCAGGCGTTATATTAATACCTATTTATAAAGACCAACTATGCACTTAGTTAATTAATTTACGTAAATTTAGTTAGATAGGTAGGTACCTAGTTCTTTCCATGACTGTATTTAATTGCAAGAAGCATCTTCATCATCATCTTAGCGTAGCTACCGGTTGCATCCGAACCTTTCATAGCGGAGCCCAGGGTCCGCTTCCTCTTTCTCCTCCTTTTAGTTTGGTTTATACGGCTTTTATGGAAGCGACTACCGGCTGACCTTCCAACCCTCAGCGGAAAGCCTGCGCTTGAGTGTCGTCCATTAGTCAGCTGGTGTATCGGTTTGCAGATTAGGTTGGCTTGGGCCCCGATGATCTTATTGGGGCCCCAAAAACATTCATAGCGTAGTATATTCCATAGATAGCATAGATCTAGATCTTCATTATACACCAACGGTTAACACAGACGCAATGAATATGGGGCTCCATCAAGATCTACAGGGATCAAGCCAAGCTCACCTGCAAGCCGATATACCTACGAGACGTACCGTACCGGCGTAACGTACGAAAAACCCTGCGCTCTGGTGCAAGCTTTCCTCATAGTGTTGGGAGATCAGACGCCAGCCGCTCCCATAAAAGCCAAAACAAACCATCCCACAGTGCGAACCTTAGATGTGACTGACATTGTAACTCAAATGAAGAAGTACAATGGGAAGCCTTATCGCTAGGAGCCATCTTCCAGGCAACCTTAGGATGGAAAGAAATACAAGTACCTACATTCTAGTTACAAGGTGGTTTAGATGTCAAAATCAAAACATAAAAGAAATTATATGTATGACTTAATAAATTAAAATACAGTTGACAAATAAATAATTTATTTTATTTTATTAACACATCTGCCAGTAACATCAGCCTATCCTGAATGCCTCGAGCGGGCTCTTTCAGCATTATTGTGTATGCAGGGTGTCCATAAATAATCCAGTAATTATAATGCTTATATATAAATTATATGTATGACTAAATAAATTAAAATACAGTTGACAAATAAATAATTTATTTTATTTTATTAACACATCTGCCAGTAACATCAGCCTATCCTGAATGCCTTGAGCGGGCTCTTTCAGCATTATTGTGTATGCAGGGTGTCCATAAATAATCCAGTAATTATAATGCTTATATATAAATTATATGTATGACTAAATAAATTAAAATACAGTTGACAAATAAATAATTTATTTTATTTTATTAACACATCTGCCAGTAACATCAGCCTATCCTGAATGCCTCGAGCGGGCTCTTTCAGCATTATTGTGTATGCAGGGTGTCCATAAATAATCCAGTAATTATAATGCTTATATATAAATTATATGTATGACTAAATAAATTAAAATACAGTTGACAAATAAATAATTTATTTTATTTTATTAACACATCTGCCAGTAACATCAGCCTATCCTGAATGCCTCGAGCGGGCTCTTTCAGCATTATTGTGTATGCAGGGTGTCCATAAATAATCCAGTAATTATAATGCAGAATATCGGTCCACTTGTTCTTCAACCTCTTTAGAGACTAGATAAGTAGGACTGCAGTTGCAGTGGTGGTGACAAGACTCTCCTACCTCTGCTTCCACGACTGGCAGTTGCTACAACAATAACAAATGCATTATGAACATTATTTGGAATAAACTATAATAACACATTCACGGGGTAACATGTTTGAGTTGGGTTGGGTGGTGGTCGGACTGTAATTACTCCCACTAAACCTTTTTTTGTTTGTGCATGCTTTTTCTTTATTTTCTACTTTTAACTGGGAAACCACTGTGAAGATGAATGTCACATTTACTAAGGTCACCAAGGGTCAATCACAAGACCAAAAATCTAAATTCAGTTTGTTTGGCTCTTATGGGAGCAACTCTTACACACTCATTTACTAAACTCATATTGTTAGATAATGTTCAATAATGTTTCAAAACATTTTGTAACATCAGTGTGACCAATCTTCTAAAATATAAATATTTAGAACAAAAGATCACTAATATACCACCTGGATTTACACATTTTGTCTCAAAAACTAACGATACACACAAGTACCACAATGTTTCACAATACATTCTGCAGGCTTAAAATAATATTTATGTCTGTGAATAATCTATTAATATTCAAAAAATTATATAGACTTACATGCCATGTTAGCACGGGATGTTGAAGTGTTAGAGATGCCAGCAGCAATCAAGGTACATTTAGTAAATGAAGCAATGGGTATAGATAAGATAGGCATCAACTAGGTTTCTTCGCATACCAACTCTGGGGTTGAGTCAGTGGTTGCTTCTTGGCAGGAACTTTATGACACCTAGAACCAATATTTTTATTTAGTGTATATTTAACATATGGGTTTTTAACAAGACTTTAAACCAGATGTATGCTGTGCATACAACATTTGGACAATATAGTTTTCATAATTCACTATGTACAGGTATATATATATTTTTTTAATTCTATGACATTATACACAGCTCTTTCTAGACTCAAAGTAAGCATAGTTTGACTAGCTTGTGTTATGGGTTCCAGAATGCGGATAAGCATACTTATACACTTTTTTTATAAATACATACAAATTATATATATAAACATGTATAAAATAGATATAGGTACATATTATCTTGCCCTACAAACTGATGAAAGCCAATATTAATAAAACTTTCTTCAAGGTCAGATAATTCCCCTACTTCTGATCGTTTTACAGTCTTGTTCATGTGCGAAAGCGTAAAGTTCAGTTTCAAATAAGTTACCTTTTATTTGAAACTGTCTAAAGCTTGAAATTGTTTACCTATATGTATCGTAAAATAGAAGATAAATAAACCTTTGTCCACATTTTTACACAGTCTTCCATAGAGATAGGTTCTCCTACATTTTTCTATTTGCACCTCTCGCAGTAGCTCCTTTTGAAACTTTTGGCCAAGTTTGAATTTCTTTTTAAGTTCCATTGTTCAATTTGAACCCAAAATGGATGACACTCGTCCCATGGTACTACGAAAACAACAATACATTGTAAAGTAAAGTACGATGACATGAACGAAATATTTTTTAAATAATATATAATAACTTACTTCATGTTTTAATATTTAATTATGATTATTTCAATACTATTCCTTTTCGCGATCTAAAATAATAACAAAAATTCAGCTTTATCTGTCATGTCAAATCTCAAATCAAAAGTTAGAACAAATTTCATCTTAAAAAATGTTGTACCTGTGGCAAAGACGTTCACACGTAGAGCCTAGATTAAAATAAAAGGCCGCTATTTTCAACTTATGAATATGGAATTATTTTTAAGAACTGCAGTTTTATAGTAATTTAGCAAAATATTATTATATAAGACACAAAACAATACGTATAATGAGAAAAAAAGGAAAGTCAGAAAATCTTGACTTAGTTTTTCTAAATATGGTTATCTCTAGTCAAACGAGCTTTGATTCGAATCTCACTTTGCTTCGACAGTGCGAATTCGATGTTTAAAGCATGCCAAATGAAGGTCAAGAATGTTCTTATTCGAAGGGAGATCTATGGACTGAGTGAGATAGGGCTTTGCACTGGCGATGATTTTAGTCTACGGAGATTATTCACCGGTTTTCAATAATGTCCGGTAATTGTTCGGAGAATTACCGGAGATTTTACGACCTAAATAGTACGTCTTAAAATGAAAATGTATTGTTTAATGAATACTAGGGAATTAAACGTTATTAATATCACATTAGTATTACGTTTTACCCATTGAATATTTTATCTCAAACATAAATTCATATTTTGTAAATCAACAAAATATTACAGTTTATTAAGCATTTACAAAAAATATTGTATAGAAGCAGTAATTATTACTGATGTCAATAAAATTGATTCAATAATAACTAATGAACATTAGGCACACCGGTAAACATTAAAAATAAGTAAAGTAAAAATTAGGTATTTGAATAAGATTACAGATATTCATTTAAGAAAACAAGTGATTGTGGTTCAAAAGATATAGCAATTTAATTTAGCGCACAGACGTTCTATACCTACTTTTTGACCACTCACACTATTCAGTGGTTTCAAATGATTATATTGGAAATATGGTCTCAAAATTACAGAGACTAAAATTGCCATAAATGAATATTGTGTTAATGTATTTTGTTTTCGTCACACTTACTAAAATCATCGTCTAATAAATTATTGTATTTTATTTAGAATAAATGAAATAAACACCTGACTTTTATTTAACTGGATAACAAAATTCCGGAGATTAAGAAAAAACCCGGTGATTCGCAAATATGCCGTAATCTCCGGAGATTCTCCGATTAATTAATTAAGTGCATAGATGATTTTTATATAGGTATTTATGTAATGCAATAACGCCCCCACAGTATTTAATACAGTTATATTACTAAATTTAACTCGAAACCACCGGCTTTAGTTGTTACACCCACTCACATCACTAGTTCATCACAAATCTCGATAACTTTCGTTCAACTCATAAAATGACAATTATATTCGTTCTTCAACAGTGCGGAAATTTGATATTCGAGGCGAGAATTTACTTACAGCATACCATATCCATACATTATATGTCAAAAAACTCACGCATGACTTTCACCTTACAACGGCGCTCGACCATGTTACATCACCAAATTTACAGAATGCGAAATTGAAATCTCACCGCGAATTCAGCTGTCGATATAGTGAAATGTTCATATAGAATGCGCTTGCTGCTCGCTCAGCTCAATTTATTTCAGTCGCACCCTGCACTGAACTCCTAGTACACTTAGCAGCATGCCTTCCATGCAAAATCTATAAAATCATTATAAATAAATATAGTTGTCAATTCTTTGTCTTTGTGACGCAAGCACTCGTATAAATCATCATAAAAATTGCTGAAGAGAATAATATTATTAAAACTAAAAAAAAAAACCGTCTTAAAAACATAAATTTGGTTGTTTTTTCCTCAATCTTTATTACGCTTCAATTCAACTTCCTCAACATTTTTACACCTGTGAACTCAATAAAGACGGGCTCAACTTATTTTAAAGGAGCGCACACATTAAAGCGAACAAAATACATATTTTCTGCTTACATTAACAGAATACAATTTTACCCTAGTCACATTAAATAAAAAAGAAAGGTTGAGATAGTCGTAAGGTGTATTGTTTAATGTAATTATTTTTACAGCAAATATTCACCAATTACGTAATAACATTCGCAATCCTACTTCCTACTAATCTTATAAATGCGAAAGTTTGAGATGTTTGTATGTTTGGATGTTTGTTACTCAATCACGCTCTAGCGGCTGAACGAATCGGGCTGAATATTGTTACAGAGGTAGATTATACTCTGTAATAAATAATAGACTACTTTTTTTTTATATTAAGGACTCGTCAATTTGACTTTACCTCGCCTGATGGTAAGCTAAAGGTAAAATCTCAGGAAAGAGGGTCACCATTACATACACGTACCATGTTAACAATGGTGGCACTCAGCTTGACGGCCATTTTTTTTTTTTACGTTCAGAAATCCCTTCGGATACCCCCCCGCCGGCTAGCGGGGGTGGTTATGTCGTGTATCGATTAAAACCGCACGGTGTCCTCCCCAAGAGTCCTTTGCCGGGCATCCCGGTTAAGCCCTCGAAAGGATAACTCCAGGGTTACCGGCGGACTTTGGCCGCCACCGCGGCCTCGCCTGGTGTCTAGTGCCTCGACCACAATCCCCCTGCCCGGCTATGCATTTGCTGACCCCTGAACGCAATCAAACCGAAATTGGATTACCATGGAGGGTTTTTCGCAATCGTGCACGGTTGTACCCACCCGGCCGAATTTTTTGACAAATTTGTGTCATCAAATTTCTACCACCAGTACTTTTTATCTTTGGAAAATTTATCGTCGACGCCGCGGGCAGCAACTAGTAACACATAAGTATATAAGTGACTCTCATTTTCAACCATAATTATAAATACTTTATTATTTCAAAAGCATTGCATTTTACTTACATACCTTCTTTACACCGAGGCATTGAAAAAAAGCGGCCAAGTGCGAGTCGGACTCGCCCATTAAGGGTTCCGTAGCAGCAAGTAACATAATACTGCATTTTTTTTTAATTGTTATATTTCAGTTGATGGAATGAAAGGTAAATTGCGGTTTACGATTTATGACGTATTAAAAAAAAACTATATACTAGATCGCGCTCAAACCAATTTTCTTTGGCAGTTTACATGGTAATGTATATCATATATTTTTTTTAGCTTTATCATTCTCTTATTTTAGAAGTTACAGGGGGGGGGACACATTTTACCACTTTGGAAGTATCTCTCGCGCAAACTATTCAGTTTAGGGAAAAAAATATTAGAAACCTCAATATCATTTTTGAAGACCTATCCATAGATACCACACACGTATGGGTTACATGAAAAAAAAAATTGAGTTTCAGTTCGAAGTATGGGGACACCCAAAATTTATTGTTTTTTTTTTCTATTTTTGTATGAAAATCTTAATGCGGTTCACAGAATACATCTACATACCAAGTTTCAACAGCATAGTTCTTATAGTTTCGGAAAAAAGTGGCTGTGACATACGGACGGACAGACAGACATGACGAATCTATAAGGGTTCCGTTTCTTGCCATTTGGCAACGGAACCCTAAAAATTGTACACCCTAGCGCAGTGAGCGCAAACCTTTATACGTACAGTGTTCATCCCCTCACTGACACTACAAAATTTATGTTCCAATTAAAATTTAAACTCGATATTATCTGGCAAATTCAAAAAGCAACGAGCCGCTCACGAATCAATTAATAAATGAAATGCCGACATAAATCAGTTGAGTAATATCGTTATTTTTCTGTCTGAATACGCTCGCATTAACGATGTGCTACGGCGAACATAACAGACTGTGAAATAAGTGAAATTTTAATTCTCACTGGAACTCATTACGTAGGTATCTTTGTTAATTGTTATGAGGAAATTAATACATAATACATACGTATTATGTGTTAGTATATACTGTGTGTGTGTGTGTGTGTGTGTGTAGTATATACTCGTTCCTGATGTACAGTGGCCATCAGTTTTAGCAGATTCCAAGTTATCGAGTGAAGGGACACATTTTATTTTATTTTCAGTTTAGAAAAAATATGATATTAGAATCCTCAATATCATTTTTGAAGCCCTATTGGGTTTGATGAAAAAAAAATGATGAGTTCAAGTTCTAAGTATGGGGAAACCCCCAAAATTTAAGTATTGTTTTTTTTTTTCTATTTTTGTGTGAAAATCTTACTGTGGTTCACAGAATACATCTACTTACTAAGATTCAACAGCATAGTTCTTATAGTTTCGAAAAAAAGTGACTGTGACATACGGACGCACAGACAGACAGACATGACGAATCTATAAGGGTTCCGTTTTTTGCCATTTGGCTACGGAACCCTAAAAAGTGCATATTATGGTACAAAATTATCAACTCGTGTTCAGTAAATTATACTTAATACCATATGTAGCAATAATACATTATAACAACAACCTCAATAACATAAAAAATAACAGGTTGACTCAAATCACTGTGACGCTAGTTAGTAATAACTATTACAATAACAATAAAAAGAAAATAGTAACAGGACTAACAATGACAGTGGATGACACTTAGCAGGAAAATCTCCACGAATGAACGATCAAATATTTTACAAACTTAATAAGGACTAGTTAACATGAATGACAGACGGGGACACCGTGGTTCCCAAACCCGAGGGGGCCATCTCGAAACCGGAGATGGCCCAGGGTCAGTCGGGGTGCGAGGGATATGCTCTATGGACACCTTACACCCCGGCGTCTGTAGACCCGAGACGGCGTGCGGTTTTAGTCGGTTCAAGCCCGACATAACCGCCCCCGCTGGCACGCGGCGGGTATCCGAAGGGATTTCCGCACGAAAAAAAAAAAAGTTACAAAATGTTGAATGTTCAGATGTTTTCTTAATATTAGGTCTGGTACGGAAATTGCCGTTTTTCTTGAAGAAATTGGAGGAAACCCAATTTTCAGTACTAACATTTTTGCATTTTTTTTTAGGAATGACAAATTTTGTATATGAATGAGACAACATTAAGCTAACAAACAGCAACTTTTATTACATTTTTGAAAAGTGACAGCTGTTAAGTAATACGAAATTTATCATCAAAATGGATAGCATTTAGGAAGTACTGTTTTTGAAGATCGAATTAATTTATCAAGCGGCCAATAAAACAAAATTTAATACATAGTTGTAAAATCTTGAAATCAACTTTCAAACAAAATATAAATAATGGAAATAGCTATTAAATTACAGGAATAACGAACTCATGAATTTGTAAGAAAATTTCGGCAATTTCATAGGTAAAGACCGTAGATAAAGATCTAGGGAAATTAGGTTAACATTATTACATTATTTCAATTTCATATTGTTGTTTAAAGGAATAAATACTTAAATATGTAAAAAAAAAGTTTAAAGTATTAGGTAAGTAAGCTGTGCTATTGGCTACGGTTACCTAATTGACGGCCTCTGTGGCGTAGCGGTAGTGCATTCGACTACTACACTGGAGGCGCGGGTTCGATTCCCGCTCTGTGCAAATATTTGTATGCATGAATATGTCTATTTGCATTGGTCTGGGTGTTCCTATGTATAATATGTATGTATTTACAAAAAAAAATGTATTTAAGGATGTTTATCCGCATTCTGGAACCCATAACACAAGCTAGTTAAACTATGCTTACTTTGGGCCAGGATAGCGCTGTGTAGAATGTAGTAGAATATTGTATTGTATTGTATTAAAGATGGAGGAACGCAGTGTGAAGGAAGGGCCGATCGCCATTCTAGCAAGGACAGCAGTTTTAATGAACATAACAAGATTATAATATTTTAAATTTCAAACGAAAATTATTTTTATTGTACTACAATATCTTCCAACGTACGGCCACGTTCTGCAACCGCCAGGCTACGTGGTTAATCAATGTCGGGCCATGGTAGGAGGGGGATATTAAAAAGTACTGGCTTGGTGTCGTAGAGCATGATATGCGTGTCAATGCTTTCACTATTTTGGATGCTCAGGACCCTGAGAAGTGGAGAAGTAAAAGTCGGCAAGCGGATAATATCTTACAAATATTTCGATTTTCCAATTAGACTTCAAATTGATAAATATACCAATTCCACTACTTACCGTGTCTCTGACTTATGCCTTCACTCACGTCGAAGTTACGTGAAACCGTTAGCTATTGCAAGAGTTAGGTTGCAAACTCACAGAGATATATATTTTTCCTTTTTTTAGTTACGATTGGAAAACCGTTCCGATAGTTCGAAATTGCTATCCTTTGTATCGCTGTGAACCGATGGGGATTCATTTAAATGGGAATGTTGGCTATCACACAAAAGGCTCCGATTTAAACTATGCGATGGATGGGGCAATCGAGGTCTAGGATTCGGAGGTTGGAGATGCTCTTGATATAGGTAACCGAACAAGGGTTAAGTTAATTTTGTTTTGCGTATTATGTAGGGTCCTTTCGGTGTTGTGATTTTTGTGTTACGATTGACTTTTGAATGGTTGTCTGCATTACAGTTATTTTATTTGTAAATAAACACAATTTACTTTGAGATTTCCTTTTAAAATCTATCTAATATATAAGGTTTATTGGTTTATAACATAACTTCACGCCTGTATCCCCGAAGGGGTAGGCAGAGGTGTAATACACACCAACGATTTACCAGTTATGTTTATTAGTTTGTTCGCAATTTAGACCCCGCGATTTATTAGCTATTTAAAAATATATAATATTATCTTTTCAATCCATTTATTCATTTCATGTATTCATTACCAATTTGTTACAATTATGTCTGAAGTACAAAGTATTAACAATATAAAATACAGTTATTTATTTAAGATTAAAAAATTCAAAAATCTGCGTACTTGTTTAGAATACAATTGATATCAATGTACAAGCTACGCTGTACATTGACCTCGCTTACGTATGACCTACTTTTGTACAATAAATACATCATATTTTAGTAGCAATTAAACATTCGTACATAACATACGTCTACTCATTTCAAACAAGCAATAACAAACATTTTAACAATTTTAACTTAACAACAATTCACTGTAGGGATCCTAACCCTACATATGGTCCTTCGAGTTTACTAGTGTGTGTAGTGCGTATTCTTTTGCGATATTCGAAGTTGGCCTGGCCTCCCACAAGCGGGTCTCACCAGAATTCAGCTAAGAAAGTCGTAGAAGAGTCACGTTACATACGAAGTACCAGCAGCGTGGAGAACAACCCGCGTTGGATCCCGATATATCTACCTAAGTGTATTGAAGGATAATAACAAAACAACAAAAGATGTCAACTATGGTTATTTTCGAAAATCAACAAGAACTCTACGAGAATATAAAGAAGATTGGCATCAATATCAAGAAAGATGGCTGGGATAGAAAAAACCCAGATTATTTTAAGAGACGGATGCAGATGTTAGAACAGTGCTGGGGCGATTTCCAGTACAACCACGACCGTCTCTCTACAGAAGAAGCTAGGAGTCATCCTTATTTTACAAGTGACTTATTCAATATAACGTACGAGTTATATAAAGAAGTCAAGCAGCTCATTCTTCATCAACATCAACAACTTTCGTCGCAACAACCATCGTTAAGTGAACGGAAGTCAACAAAAACACAAGATGGAGCTCCAAGTTCGTCAGGACTAGGAAAAGCTAGCCAGGCGAGTGACGAAGAAGATGAACCGCAGCAGATTCAAGGTTCTAACAACGGGGATCAACCTCCCTGCCAACAACAACAACTGAACATCCCGAAAAAAGATGCAGCATGTAACAGCAAACTAGACGAGATGTTACGCAAGCAATCGGCTAACTTTAAAGCCTTTATAAGAGCAGTAGCTAACACTCAAGTTGAATTTATCTCTGAAAAGTGGGAATTTCAAGACGCATTACAAACATTACAGGCGCGTTGGTCAGCAATTGATAACTTGCACTGGGAGATAGAAAGTGAACTCAACGGAGAGCTGATTGCGACATATGAAGATAGATATGCGAGATTTGAGGTTCAATACATAGATTTAAAAAGGGCCTTAAATACAAAAATGTGGTCGGGTGCTTATCGCGAAAAAACAACACCAAAATAGGATATACCAGTGTTTAACGGCACTTATAATCAATGGATTTCATTTAGAGACCTTTTCCTAGAAGCGATACACAACAATCCATCTTTATCGCACGCACAAAAGATGCAATTTTTGAAAAGTAAAGTGCATGGAGAAGCTGAAAAATTAATACAACATTTACGCATTAGTTCAGAAAACTATGAGATTTGTTGGGAAATACTTAATCACCGCTACAACAATAAACGACGCATAGCAACCGCACTCCTCGACACTCTATTTGGCCTTCCAAACATACAACAACAGTCAGCGGCACAAATCAAAAGACTCCACGACGTCTCCTGGGAGTGTTTACATGCAATTGACAACATAGGAGTGGATCGTGATACAATTCTTGTATACTTATTGTCACAAAAATTAGACTCTGAAACTAATTCTGATTACATTGAGTCACTGCAAAATTCTCGTGAGCTTCCGGTCTTAAAAGAATTTCTACAATATCTGGAAGGGAAATTCACAGCACTAGAGGCGTCCCGCCGACGACAAGATAACCCGCTGAAAAACAAAGCTCCAAATCTAAACTTTTCACACATGAAAAAACAATTTAACAATAATTATTCGGATAGCAACAAGAAGTTCGCAAAAGCATTTCATGTGTCAGCATTTCAATGTCCACTTTGCAACAATGAACATGGCCTCTATCATTGCGCAAGATTTCTAGAAATGACTAACGACAAGAAGTTAAATACGGTCAAGAAACTGCAACTGTGCACTAACTGCCTATTTAGTCATAATGGAAGTAAATGCACGTCAATGAAACGATGTCGTAATTGTCAAGAAAAACATAATACGTTATTACACGAGGCATATCTAAAAAACGAGAAACAACAAACAACAAACTCTTCCCATGTATCGCAGGAGGATAGCTCCTCAGAAATACTGTTAGCGACCGCTATGATCAACGTGGAGGCGGCAGATGGGGTACAATACAAGATGCGCGCTTTAATAGATCAGGGATCTCAAGTATCTTTGATAACCGAGCGATCAGCGCAACTTTTAGGCCTCAAACGTCAAAAATGTCAAGGAGTTGTTTTTTGAGTGGGGCAGAAAGAAAGTAACTGTAAGGGTATAATAACAATTTCATGCAGCTCTATTTACAATGACTTCAAATTCGAAACATCAACAATAATTATGAACAATCTTATCAAGAATCTGCCGAACAGAACTTTTTCGAAACCATCATGGTCTCATATACAAAACATCTATCTAGCGGACCCCGAATTTTATAATAGTCGCCCAGTAGATATATTACTCGGGGCAGATATTTACTCACGAATTGTGCTACAAGGAATAATAAAAGGAATTAACATCGATCAACCTATCGCCCAACAAAGCCACTTAGGCTGGTTACTATGCGGGCACGTGAAAACGTTTCAATGCAACGTTATATTGAACAACATAGATGACATGAAACAATTTTGGGAGACCGAGGATATTAGTGATGAGCCCAAATTATCATCGGAAGATCAAACCTGCATTGATCTATACAATAACACCACACGGCGCTTACAAAACGGGCAGTATGAGGTCAGACTACCTATGAAAAAGGACATGGGCTCAAAACTGGGATTCTCAAAACCGATGGCAATTGCACAATTTAAAACCTTAGAGAGAAAATTCGAAAAACATTTTTTTTTATCAGAATCGTATAAAGAATTTATGAACGAGTACATTGACCTCCAACACATGTTTCAAAGTACAAATATAACAACACCCGAATGCTATTTACCGCACCACGGTATACAACGCGCTGAATCAACAACAACAAAATACAGAGTGGTGTTTAATGCATCGGCTAAAACATCTACAGGGTATAGTTTAAACGATCTTATGTATAAGGCCCGAATCTACAACAAGATTTGCAAACTTTACTTATCAAATGGAGACAGTACAAATATGCATATACAGCGGACATCGAAAAAATGTACCGTCAAATTTTAGTGGCCCCCTGTGATCAACATTTACAAAAAATTGTGTGGCGAGATACACCTGAACAGCCGATAAACACATACAAACTAGCAACAGTAACATACGGTACGAAGGCGGCGCCTTTTCTGTTGGACACCATAACAAATATCTATAACGGGAAGATGAACTTACACCTCATCACCCCTGAACAGATGCGGGAGGAGTTGAATAAGGTTTCCGGGCAACTTTCACAAGATTTGATGTTACCTATTAACAACGTTCAGCAAGATTATTATCACCTATATCATCTTCTACAGATAAAGGCGAAAATGACGGAAAATTATCTCATAAGTGAGATAAAAGTTCCACTTATTAGCAGAGATACCTATGAAATATATAAAGTATTACCTGTCCCGAAAAAGTACGATATGGACATGGTCACCCTACTACCTATTTCGGAATTTATAGCGATTAATATTGCAAAGGACTCATACCTCTCTATAACTACACTCGAACTGCAAAAATGTCTACCACACGAGAGTACCAACTTATTGTGTCCCTCAAAAACACCAATCTACCGTATGACGTCAGATGATAATCTCTGTGTGAAGAATAAGGAACAAACAAAGTGCGAAACAAAACGTGAGCCCTGTCAAGATACGTGGTCGGAGTTAAGTAATACGAACAGTTATTTGTACTTTTGCTGTAAGCAATGCAAAGTACATATTATTTGTGGACATCAAGTAACGACGTTGTTACTACGAAAGGCGGGAGTTATGACACTGTACGATGATTGCGTCATTAAGGGTGAGACATTTACACTCTTTACACATAAACAACGAACCACAGTTTTGCAAGCTCAAATCGACGCAGTCCCCGTAGATATTCCGCCAATTAACACCATGATCAATCTCTCTATGCCAATTTTAACGACTGAGCCCGATACCGAAAGCGAGAGTTTTGAGGTAGAGCAGGAAACTTTACTAAAGAAGCTCGGAAAACAAGTTGAACAGATGAAAGCCTCTACAGCAGAAGACTTCCTCTCGGAACGAGACACGTATCACGACATACATCAATACGTGGTACTCTATCTGTTGGTAGGAATAGCAGCATTTATAGCGGGAATATACGCATACCACAGATTTCGTAAAAGGTGTACGAATCCACCACCGCAAGAGGCACCTCCGTTACCAATCCCGAGGAGAAGATCCACAGCGAGCATTACAGAGAATACTGTACGCAACTTGCCCGACAGTAATAATATAACGATGCCAGTACTCCTGCAGCCAAGTACACCTGCACTCGATAAAACAACATCGCCTATTGCGCGTAGCGAAATATTAAACATGTACAATAATTAAATTCATTTATTTTTAAGGCTTTCTACTTTAGTATTGCTTTTAATATTTTACACAATTTTCAATATTTTTTATACTTTTACATTATTTAACATTTCTTTTTATACTGTTTACTTTGTGAGGGGGCAGTATGTACAAGCTACGCTGTACATTGACCTCGCGTTACGTATGACCTACTTTTGTACAATAAATACATCATATTTTAGTAGCAATTAAACATTCGTACATAACATACGTCTACTCATTTCAAACAAGCAATAACAAACATTTTAACAATTTTAACTTAACAACAATTCACTGTAGGGAAGCTAACCCTACAATCAATATGGTCAAGCTATTCCATAACATTAAAACTCGATAAACTTAATGCAATGTCCAATAATATAATTTATAACAATTCAATTAATAATTCATAAAATTTGTTTAATAAAATAAAAACATAAAGAGAAGTCATTTAAAGAAATTCAATATATAATGACAAATAATATAATTTGTAATAATTCAATATTTTTATTATAATATGTGAAAGTCTTTTAACTACTCATTGCGATTAATTCGTCCAGTCAATAAAAACAATTACTGATTTGAAATATTTTAAGCTTTTTTTTAAACATGTGTGACTTATGAATAATTTACTGGTGGTAGAAATTTGATGACACAAATCTGTCACAAAATTCGGCCGGGTGGGTACCACCGTGAACGATTGCGAAAAACCCTCCATAGTAATCCAATTTCGGTTTGATTGCGTTCAGGGGTCAGCAGTGCATAGCCGGGCAGGGGTTTGGGGTCGCAGCACTAGTGGGACCGGTGGGTGTCACGCGGTGCTGCGACGACAATCCTCTTCTGATGAGGCGGTAAAGCTGAGTGCCACCATTGTTAACATGGTACGTGTATGCAATGGAGACCCGCTTTCCTGAGACTTTATCTTCAGCTTACCATCAGGCGAGTAACGACGAGTACGACGAGTAACTTTTTAGTTCAGTTGGTAGGCAATTGAACAGCTTAACTGCCTGGTGTATTGTACAATGTTTGACAACATTTAATGTGGGAAGCAAAGCATTCTTCAGTATATAAAGACAGCTAATATTCTCTTCCATTTTGCCGTTTCAAATCTATGAATATTTTTGGACAGATTGCCTAAAACAATAAGTTTGCAAAGGCTTGGAACAGTGAGTATCGTAAATTTTTTGAAATATTCTCTACAGGAATTGTAGAATGCGAACGATAATCCTAATGGCCCTTTTTTGTAGAATAAAGACTCGATTACGATTATATTGGTAACTGTTTCCCCAAAACTGAATGCTGCAGCGCAATCTAGATTCCACTAGTGCAAAATAAACCGTCTTTAAATTTTTGATGTCCACTTCATCTCGTAAACTTCACAAGGCGTAACAACTGGATGATATTATGGATGCATCGATAGCGTCCAATTCCTTTGTCCAGTTGAACTGGGCATCAATATGGACACCTAATATCCTTGCTGAGTTATTTTGTTATTTTGTTTCCATTTTAAACTTTATATCCAAAGTATCAGTGCCTCGTACAGTGGTTTGGAATAATAAAATATTGGTCTTTTTTGAGTTTTCAATTAATTTATTTGCAGTGAACGGTTACATCGAATGAACGATTATGAAAACCAATATTTTTATGGACGCAACAACTATTGAATGGATTCTGATGCGGTTTTTTTTTCTATTAAAAAGGTATTGGTCAGACTAAAATCTGCTGTATATTTGATTGCAATTGGTTCATTACCAATCCCAATATGGGATATGACCAAAAAACGATAACCAACTTCCGCGCGGGTGGAGCCGCGGTCATTAGCTAATAATCTAATAATATTGTACATTTTTCATAAAAGAAGTGAAAAACCAAATGTATTAAAAAATAACTGACAAATTCAACATATTGTAACATACGCCTTCTTTTTTCTTTTTTTTTACGTGCGGAAATCCCTTCGGATACCCCCCCGCCGGCCAGCGGGGGTGGTTATGTCGTGTCTCGACTAAAACCGCACTAAAACATACGCCTTCAAGTACAAAAAATTCATCATAATTGACACCACTTCAGATATCAAAGAACAAAGTTCACAAAATGTTCAATACATTTACGTAATAAAAACAAACAAAATTTGAGTCACAACAGTACCTTTTTTTTTCGTTCAGAAATCCGCCGGTTTATGTTGTATTTCCGTTTTGATGTGTGACTAACGGAATATTTTCTTTTTCACTTCAAGGTTAACTTACACTAAATGAAAAACAGTCGGTACTTATGGATACATACTATACTACATAACATCCAAAACAGAGGTAAAATATGAGAATAAATTTACTGACGAATTTCCATCAAAACCATTAGCGAATGATGGTGCTCTTCCACTCAAAAAACATAATTTGAATATTTCTCACTTCATATTATATCGAAATTCAACCCTAAAACATTGGAGTCTTTGAAAAAAGTAAGCATTGAATATTCATACCCAGCGATGGAAAATGCGGAACCTATTATTGGATCAGCAAGGATCGTGCCTTACGTCTCGAGTCACGGCTATACTTTTTAAAATTTTCTTCCTAAAAGACGATAAAAGATTTAAGAGAAAAGTATGAATATAAGGCACTAAGGACAAATGAGTTCAGTAATATAAAACGTACAACTGGTTCAAATGACGCCTCTTCAAGTTTCGCCTTTGAATATTTTAGGTTTTGTCTGAAATAAAGCAGATTGTACGTAGAGATATGAGGAAACAAGATCTTGTTTATTCAAAGGAGCGAATGAGGCCAACACTTCTCGAGATGACGAGTGAATCTTATTAGATGTGCGTAGAATACTTCAAATGATGTTTATCAACAACAGGAACAATAACATTCATGATTTTGAGCTGAGAGTGAGACGAAGTCGAGCGAAAGTACCCGATGAAACCACTCGATGTATTTCGTTTGTGGTCCTCTAGCGATTTTTAGCATAATCATAGATGATAATGATGTGACGGACATAGGCTATACAAATTTAAATTATGAAGTACCACGAAGGATTCAAAAGCTGATTTCTCAAAAACCACAATTAGTAAAATCTAAGTTTTGGCGCCATAACGTAGCCTATATAACCATAAATACCGGTTAAAAAAAGAAACTGAAAATCGGACAAGACACGGAGGAATAATCACCGAACAAAAAAATCTAAAGCTGATTTCTCAAGAACTACAATTTGCAAAACCTGAATTGAGAAAACTTGGATTCGGATGTATCATTGAGGAATAATCACGTAAAAAACAATTACTCACTCAGACATGGGCACTCTTAGCTCAACATTGCAAGAGCTGCTTTGCGGACCTAGTGTATAATACACTTTATCATAGAGAATACAAAATTACTGCAGTCCATTTAATTGTTAGCTACCTTTTTTTCCGTGGGGAAATCTCCTCGGATACCCCCCCCCCACCGGTCAGCGGGGGAGGTTATGTCGGGCTCGAACCGACTAAAACCGCACGCTGTCTCAGTTCTTCAGACGACGGGGTGTAAGGTATTCCCCTATAAAATGGCATTTCCCTAATTGTTAGTTACCTGAATTCTTTTATGCCACTTACGTGTTAGATGGCACAGGTTGAAAATGAATGAAATCAAACGAATTGAAATGTAATAATTTTAAAGATTTGTAAGAAATTCCGTAGTAAAATAGTCATGGAGAAAATGCCTACTTTTGTTTGTATGATCTGCCAAAATCTTATCTGTTCCATAGATTTAGATCGGAAAAAGAGAACATCTAAGACGGGACTTTAACCCGCGACCAGTCTCTTACAGGGGGAATGCTCTGAATGTCGCGTGAGTGCGCGACCAAAGCGTGAGCGTCGCCTTGTGAGACGTATATAAAATATCGGAGAATTTTGAATATCTGGGACGTGTATAGACAGCTCAGTTGGTCAGAGCATTCCCTCTGTATGGGACTGGTGGCGGATTCATGTCCCGTCCTAGATGTCCTCTTTTTCCGATCTATATAAGTAGGAAAAGTAAGTAAACTAAAATTTTCATCGAATTATATGTTCCATTTTAATACCGTGTTGATTTTTGATATACATTTTAGAACAATAAATATTGTAACATTGGGGTCTAAGAAGAATAATAATTTACTGTGACGATTGCAATAAATCAACTGCTTCTTAAAAAATCTACCTTGTAAAAGTAAGATCCCAACTAAACGTGCAAGTCTATTAGCTATTAAAATCATTTTTAATAAAACGAACGGGTACAGGGTAGGTGGGGTTAAGAGCAACCATTCTCATTTACCGACAAATGAAATTTGAATGCAATAAAAGTTAACTGGCCGCCAAGCGATAACTGTACAATTAGCGCGGCAACTGAATGGCGCCATCGTCGTTGTATTTAGAAAAAGCCATTACGACTTATGTTAATTAGTTTTCAGCAGCTGTTGCTCGAATTCGTTTTCGTTATTTTTGATGACGTAAATTTCTAACTGGTAATCTGCGGTTGAAAATACGGAGGTAGTTCATAATATCAACTAAAATAACCTTACCTAAGCTTTTAGGTTTTCATTTTCAAATAAAATACTCATCGACGATTTTATTTTGTTCTGGAGTTAAAGTACACAATTTTGATATTAACATTTCTATGGTCAATTACCTTGAATGTGTAAAACTGTTGAAGTTAGCCATAACTACAAAATAATCTAACTATAAAGTAGAAAGAGTAAAAAGAGTATAGTTATTGACTTATGTGGTATTGACTTATGTGGTATTGACTTATGTGGTGTTGATTTATGTGGTATTGACTTGTGGTATTTACTTATATGATCTTGTCTTATGTGGTATTGACTTATGTGGTAATTACTTATGTGGTATTGACTTATGTGGTATTGACTTATGTGGCATTGACTAATGCGGTATTGACTTATGTGGTATTGATTTATGTGGAATTGACTTATTTCAAACCATAGGATTTAGGCCTAATTTATTTAACATTTTTAGCATTTTGGCAAAAACGAAACCCTTATAGATTCGTCATGTCTGTCTGTCTGTCCGTCCGTATGTCACAGTCACTTTTTTCCGAAACTATAAGAACTATGCTGTTGAAACTTGGTAAGTAGATGTATTCTGTGAACCGCATTCGGATTTTCACGCAATACTTAGAACTGAAACTCAATTTTTTTTTTTATATTGAGGTTTCTAATATAATTTTATTCTAAACTGAATAGTTTGCGCGAGAGACACTTCCAAAGTGGTAAAAGGTGTCCCCCACCCCCCTGTAACTTCTAAAATAAGAGAATGATAAAACTAAAAAAAATATATGATGTACATTACCATGTAAACTTACAACGAAAATTGGTTTGAACGAGATCTAGTAAGTAGTTTTTTCTAATACGTCATAAGTCGTAAATTGCAATTTAACTTTCATTCAATCAACTCAAATATAAATGTAAAATAAAAACATTATTAGGTTACTTGCTGTTACGGAACCCTTCATGGGCGAATCCGACTCGCACTTGGCCGCTTTTTTATATAATATTCGTTGCGCCTATTATAAAATACAACGTTTAATCAATCCAAGGCTTCTCTTCAGTACAGCGGGGGTGACGGTTGGGGCTAGTCGTCACCTTAGCAGAAGCAGGCCCAGGTTGGTGGTGCGACATGTTTCCGCGCGCGTTTATCTATAGGGGAGGGGGGATTTAGATCCCTAACATCACGTCGGGGTCGCCACTACTGGCGGTCGGGGCCGGTCAGTATCTCTGGTATATCCTTTCTAGGGCACACTAGATTCCCCGGCCACACAGGCCGATGTGGCAAACCACCGTGCGGTTTTAGTCGGTTCGACTTCGAGACGCCCACCTCACCTTTAGCTCAGGTAAGGTGAAGCCAGAGGGGGTTTCCGTATGAAAAATAAAATGGCTGCTCTTCAGTACTAAGTACACTTGTTTAGTGGTTATTATACGACTTGTTTTTAAACCAAACACAAGAATACCCAAATAAATTTAGCTGTCATTTCGCCAACCACACTGCTGCTAAGCTTTGAATGAATTTTTCACACCTCCCAAGTTATTTGCTCAGGTAACGTTGCGCCAGCAATTAGTGTGTAGAACAGTTTCTTCGTAAGTGCTAAGTTTACGAATACTACAATCCACAAGCTGGTGCCGTAAAGTTACCGCTTCGATATATTAAACCTAAAAATACTCGTCACAGCGGTTTCATTAGTTTTATGGTTGCTAGTAATAAAAAAAAACAATTGCAAAATTGAGTGAACGTTACTAATGATATCAGCATCTGGCGTGCTTTGTTAACCTGATGAAATTCAATGACTGGCTTCTGATTCAATAAAAGTATGATTATCAAAACATCATTGAGCTGAGAGTGAGACGAAGTCGAGCGAAAAGCTCTCTTTTTATTTTCATTTTTTTCGTGCGGAAATCCCTTCGGATACCCCCCCGCCAGCCAGCGGGGGTGGTTATGTCGGGCTTGAACCGACTAAAACCGCACGCCGTCTCGGGTCTACAGACGCCGGGGTGTAAGGTTGCCCATAGAGCACCCCGACTGACCCTGGGCTATCTCCGGTTTCGAGATGGCCCCCTCGGGTTTGGGAACCACGGTGTCCCCGTCTTGCCCCGGTTTGGGGGAGGGGCGCTAGTCGCCCCACCGTCCCGGCCTGCTTCTGCTGGGGTGACAGGCGGCCTGCGCTCATGGAGGACGGAGGTCGTTAAGCGACCTCCGGCGCCTGAGTCACCTGCGATGCGAAAAGCTCTCGAAACTCCACTCGGCATATTTCGGTTGTGACGCTACTCCTCCTATACTAATCGACCAATTTTGACTAAACTTGTCATCTGAATACAACTTGGTACCCGGAAGGTTTAGAAAAAATAAAATTGAAAATCGAACATACCATGGAGGAATAATCACCCTTCAAAAATTTCAAAATCTGATTTTTCCAAAATGATCAATGTAGAGACCACGATTTTGGTGCCAAAATGTGCAACTTAACTATTGGCTTAAGACAGAAAACAGGTTTTGTAGGTACCTAATCATAGTGCACTCTCAGCTTAATATTGCAACAGCAAAATGCATTGCGCCCCTAGTTAAATGTATATTGCATTGGTCTGGGTGTTTCTATGTATAATATGTATGTATTTACAAAAAAAAAGTATATAAGTATGTTTATCCGCATTCTGGAACCCATAACACAAGCTAGTTAAACTATGCTTACTATGGGTCTGGAGAGCGCTGTGTAGAATGTCGTAGAATATTTATTATTATTATTATTATTATCTTCAATAAAATGTACCATTTATCATCGAGTCCGCGGAAAAAAAAATCAAGTGAAACTGTCTAGCACTCTGTCAAGAAATACATAACCGATAACAATTACATTCAATTTACGGATCCTGATTTCCTTCAAATCTTGCGACGAAATTGGATAAAAGAGATGTCCAAAATACGGCTATTACTAAGAATGGGCTCAATTAGTTGTCTCCTTTTGTCCACTCTACTTTGAGTGAAAGGGAACTATTTTACATGGACCACTTCATTGTTTTAGGCTTCAAGTTTAGTTCCAACTTTAAGCATCTATTGTCAGTGCAGTTGGAATATTGGTAGAAATCAAGAAGTTTTCGCTGAGTTTTCTGTCTGTCCTATTGTACAGAATCGAAAATTTATGCACACCCATGGATCAGTCAATGTTATAGACAAATTACGTAGATTTTACGGTTATATACAAGCGTACAATTCCAAATAGTTACTCTGAGTACCAAGTCTACATATTGATAAATGGCTCCTGTTGGGTTGAAATAACATAACATAACTTCATAACATAACTTCACGCTTGTATCCCCGAAGGGGTAGGCAGAGATGTGTATTACACACCCACAATTCGCCAGTTATATGTTGAGTTCTCAATGTAATAGAGGGGCGAGCCTATTGCCATCTACCGGGTACTATATTAACCGAGCGATAATTAACATTTATTAATACACACATAACTACGAAAAGTCAGGGGTGTATGCCCGGGGTGACTGGGGATCGAACTCGATACCTCGTCTCCGCAGTCCGTTACGTACGCCACTGGGCTATAGCCAAATAGTTGTCCAAAATACACGTAAATAGAAAACCGTAATTATCATTATCAAAGACATAATTATGTAGGGCCTACAGGGCCTTACCAATACCCTTGAGGCAGCCTCCGTCCTCCATGAGCGCAGGCCTGGGGGTGGCAGGTGAGGCCGCCTGTCACCCTAGCAGAAGCAGGCCGGGACGGTGGGGCGACTAGCGCCCCTCCCCCAAACCGGGGCAAGACGGGGACACCGTGGTTCCCAAACCCGAGGGGGCCATCTCAAAACCGGAGATGGCCCAGGGTCAGTCGGGGTTCGGCCTAGTCCTCCTAAATCGGGGAGCCGTGGACACGTTCGTGACCTCGAGGGGTAGCTCCATCGTGGACCTATCGTTCGCGAGCCCCTCGTTGGCGCAACGTGTTCAGGGCTGGCGCGTCGTTTTGGGGGAGGACACAAGTTCGGATCACCGATACATTCGGTTTGACGTGTCCCCCCCTGCGAGCGACGCGCCGGCTGCACCGGCTCCACCCGAGCCACGTTGGGCGCTTAAGCGACTTGATCGGGAGCTCCTCCTGGAAGCCGCCATCGTACAGGCCTGGGCCCCTGCGCCGGACAGGCCTGTCAGCATAGACGATGAGGCGGAGTGGTTCCGGGAGGCCATGACCCGTGTCTGTGACGCGGCGATGCCTAGGGCTCCGCCCTATAATCCGAGGGGTCAGGTCTACTGGTGGTCGTCGGAGATCGCGCAGCTCAGACGGGGCTGCGTGATCACGCACCTCCGGTGGGCCCGATTCCGTAGGAGGCGTCGCCGCCCCGCAGATGCGGAGGCCCGAGAGGCGGAGTTGTACGAGGGATACAGGGAGGCCAGACGAGCCCTCCGAGCGGAGATAAGGCGTTCCAAACGGGACGCCTTCCGTGAGCTGCTGGAGACGCTGGAGCGGGACCCTTGGGGGCGGCCCTACCGGATGGTGAGGGGCAAGCTGCGCCCCAAGGCCCCGCCGTTAACCCGGTGTCTCCAGCCGGATCTGCTCGGAGGAGTTGTTGGCTCCCTGTTCCCAGCGCGGGCGGTGGAACATGTTCCACCGCGGATGACTCCGCCTCGGTTGCGCATGGCGCCCGACGTGGAAGACGACGACGTGCCCGAGGTCACTTGGGTAGAACTAGAGCTGGCGGTGAGAAGGCTAAGAGCCAAACACACCGCCCCGGGACCCGACGGCATTCCAGGCCGAGCGTGGGTCCTAGCTCTAGTCGACGACGCTCTCGAGCCCCGACTGAGAGGGCTTCTCAGCGCATGTTTGGAGCGGGGCCAGTTTCCGAAATTGTGGAAGACGGGGAAACTGGTCCTCATCCGAAAGGAGGGGCGCCCGGCGGACTCGCCGTCTGCCTACCGGCCCATAGTGTTGCTCGACGAGGTGTGCAAGCTCTTTGAAAGAGTAATTGCGAAGCGCCTCGTCGAGCACCTCTCAAGAGTGGGGCCGGACCTGGCGGATGGCCAATATGGCTTCCGCCAGAGGCGCTCCACCGTGGATGCCATCATGCGCGTGAGGGCTCTGGCGGAGGATGCAGTAGCCCGGGGTGAGGTGATGTTGGCGGTGTCCCTGGACATCGCCAACGCGTTCAACACCTTGCCCTGGAGTTGCATTAGGGAGGCGCTCGTGTATCACGAAGTGCCTCTCTACCTCCGCCGCATAGTCGGGGCGTATTTGACGGAGAGAGCCGTCATCTACCCAACCGTGACCGGTCTCGGTCGGCGTGAAATGTCGTGCGGTGTTCCACAGGGATCGGTCCTGGGGCCGCTCCTGTGGAACATCGGATACGACTGGGTGCTTCGCGGTGAGCTCGTAGGCGGTGCCGCCGTCACGTGCTACGCGGACGACACGCTCGTGACGGCGTGCGGGGCGACGTACCGCGAAGCGACCCGAAAGGCCACGACCGCGGTTGCCCAAGTCGTTAGGCGGATCCGGCGGCTGGGTCTCGAGGTGGCCCTGCATAAAACCGAGGCCCTGTTCTTCCATGGGCCTCGGAGCAAGCCACCCGAGGGATCCAGTCTCATCGTGGGAGGAAATCGCATCGGCATCAAGCCCCAAATGAAATATTTGGGGCTCGTGCTCGACGGCCGATGGGACATCGGAGAGCACATCCGAAGTCTGGCCCCCAAATTGAAGGGCACAGCTCTTGCTCTGGCTCGGCTGTTGCCCAACATGAGGGGGCCCGATGACTCCTGCAGGAGACTCTACGCGGGGATCGTGCGGTCCATGGCCCTGTATGGGTGCCCAATATGGGCGGAGGCCCTGAGGACCAGAACTGTGCAGATGCTGCGCGCTCCGCAGCGAGTTCTGGCCATCAGGGTCATCCGAGGGTACCGCACGATCTCCTTCGAGGCGGCGAGTCTCCTTGCCGGAACTCCGCCATGGGACCTGGAAGCGAGAGCCCTTTCGCAACTGTACCAGTGGCGAAAGGAGGCGCGGGAGCAGGGATGGAACCCCGAGCCTCGAGAAATCGAGGCCGTGCAGTCCCAGCTCCGCCAGGCCATCGTGGTGGAGTGGAAGGAACGACTTGGGCAACCAAGCGCAGGGCACGCCGCAATAGCGGTGGTAAGGCCCATCATGGAGGATTGGCTGGAGAGGCGACACGGAAGCCTCTCCTACCGACTGACGCAGGTGATCTCAGGGAAGGGGTGCTTCGGGGACCACCTGCATCGGATCAGGAAGGAGCCAACGCCTGAGTGTCATCACTGCGACGCGAGCGAGGACTCAGGGCTGCACACGCTGGCGGACTGCCCGGCGTGGGAGGCGCCGAGGCGTGACCTCGTGGCAGCCATCGGGGTGGGAGTCCTCTCGCTCGGCAGCATGATTGCGGCAATGGTGCGGAGCGCGAGCGCGTGGGCCGCCGCCGCCTCCTTCTGCGAGCATGTAATGCTCGCGAAGGAGGTGGCGGAGCGCGCCCGGGAGAGACTTAGAACTCTCCCGGTCCGCCGAGCCCGCAACTTGCTCGCCGCGCGTCGCAGGCAACTCAGGCGCCGGAGGTCGCTTAACGACCTCCGTCCTCCATGAGCGCAGGCCTGGGGGTGGCGGGTGAGGCCACCTGTCACCCCAGCAGAAGCAGGCCGGGACGGTGGGGCGACTAGCGCCCCTCCCCCAAACCGGGGCAAGACGGGGACACCGTGGTTCCCAAACCCGAGGGGGCCATCTCGAAACCGGAGATGGCCCAGGGTCAGTCGGGGTGCGAGGGATATGCTCTATGGGCAACCTTACACCCCGGCGTCTGTAGACCCGAGACGGCGTGCGGTTTTAGTCGGTTCAAGCCCGACATAACCGCCCCCGCTGGCACGCGGGGGGGTATCCGAAGGGATTTCCGCACGATAAAAAAAAAAAAAAAAAAAGGGTCAGTCGGGGTGCGAGGGATATGCTCAATGGGCAACCTGGCACCCCGGCGTCTGTAGACCCGAGACGGCGTGCGGTTTTAGTCGGTTCAAGCCCGACATAACCGCCCCGCTGGCCGGCGGGGGGGTATCCGAAGGGATTTCCGCACGAAAAAAAAAAAAAAAAAGGTACAGGCCAACCTCACCAGTTGGTGCAGCTGCTAAGCAATGGACGAGGCTCTGGCGAAGGCTTCCCTCTCAGGGTTGGAAGGTCAGACAACAATCACTCTCGGAAAGGTCGACATACCAATCTTAAACAAATAAATGGACCTCAGGCTCCAAACTTTGGTCGCAACTGAGCGCCAAGAGAATGATGATGAAAGATATGTTACATTAAATTTACGTAACATAACATAACTTTACGCCTGTATCCTCGAAGGGGTAGGTAGAGGTGTATTACACACCCACGATACGCCAGTTATATTTAGGTCCCAATGTAATAGAGGGGCGAGCCTATTGCCATCTGCCGGGCACATTACTAAGCGAGCGATAATCAACATTTTTAATACACACATAACTAAGAAAAGTTAGAGGTGTGTGCCCGGGGCGACTGAGGATCGAACTTGAGACCTCGTCTCGGCAGTCCGTTACGTACACCACTGGGCTATCGCTGCTCCGTACATTACATTTACATTAAAATATAGAAGAAAATTGAAGAAAATATTGATTTATAAGACTGTTATATTATTAACTGAATGAAAACTTTCACAATATTTTTCTTGAAGGAAGACGTTGTTGTTTCCGGCAAATATTTTTCCGAGACGGAAGCTACTCACGTTTTGCGTCATTCGTTTATTTTTATTTTTAATACTGCTGAGGTACTAAGTACTCGGGGTGCTTGGTTGGGGAGGGGGGGTGCTTGGTTGGGGACCTCCACGCGGTGCACCCTGGACAACGAAGACAACAGCGCCTCTCTCCTAGGGCGGGAGAGACGCTGCCGCCTACTGCCAACTCCGACCGAGGCGAGGACGGCCCTGTTGAGGGCTGTCCGGAAGCTTTCCACGTGTCCCTCTGATTAGCAGATGGCACGTTGGAGAGCAAGTAAGGGGGCCATCTCGAAACCGGAGATGGCCCAGGGTCAGTCGGGGTGCGAGGGATATGCTCTATGGGTAACCTTACACCCCGGCGTCTGAAGACCCGAGACGGCGTGCGGTTTTAGTCGGTGCAAGCCCGACATAACCGCCCCCGCTGGCCGGCGGGGGGGGGGGTATCCGAGGGGATTTCCGCACGAAAAAAAAAAAGAGGTACTAAGCACTCATCTCGTAACCGGAGATGGCCCAGGGCCACTCGGGGTGCGAAGGAAACCTTACACCTCAGCGTCCGAAGAACCGAGACGGCGTGCGGTTTTAGTCGGTTCAAGCCTGACATTACCGCCCCCGCTAACCGGCAAGGGGGTATCCGAGAGGATTTCAGCACGAAAAAAAGTTCTAAGTACTATAACTATATATATCACTTGATGGTGAGTGCTTCCCATGATCCATAAACATTTAAAACACTACGCAGTTAAAATTTGGTGGAAAAATGCTATTATTCCAACCGGGCGATTTATACTGTGAAATGCAAGGTTCGATTACCATTTATGTTAGGATTTGACGGTATTACTACTTGTATGAGTCGTAAATAGTTGTTCACGTCTAGATTAAATAATAAATAAATAAATATTCTACGACATTCTACACAGCGCTTTCTAGACCCAAAGTAAGCATAGTTTAACTACCTTGTATTATGGGTTCCAGAATGCGCATAAACATACTTGTATACTTTTTTTCTGTAAATACATACATAGAAACACCCAGACCAATGCAAATAGACATATTCATGCATACAAATATTTGCACTGAGCGGGAATCGAACCCGCGCCCCCTGTCGTAGCAGTCGAATGCAGCCCAATCGTAGCATTAACTTCTATGATATTGTTACGTGCGCGGGGTACAAATTAAATGCCGTTTACACAACAAAGAGGTTTATTCGCTCACCACAAACTAGACAACTAAATAACTAGCACACACAGTACTCTTCAACAGTTCCAGTCGCTCAGCAGTTCACAGTAGTCCACAGTAGTTCCTTAAGTCGCAGGTATAACTCTCTTGATTCACTTCGGTAAGATGTGTTCGCTTTCACTTTCGAAAATAAAACTGACTCGTGTCGATAGCCGAGCGTCCTTTTATATCGGGGTAGAATATTCCGGAATCATCTAGAGCACTAGAGCGTTCGAGAATAGTAGGTATTTACTGGGACGTTCGAGAAAACAGGTACCTACACAGTCGTGCCGACGATAGAGGTGAATGCCCTTGTTATCGCGATTTGTAGGTAAAGTAGGTATAGGCACTAAAAAGGGCTTGTGATTTCTTATTGATTTTTCTGGATTTTTCTAAACGGATCGATAGAGTACTTCGACATTAACAATGCGTTTTAATTTCTAGAAGATTCGATCAGTAGTTTCCGAGATATCGACGATTGTTGTAACATTACCCCCCTCTTAATCATGCTCGTCCCGAGCATCATTTGTTCCATGATATCGCGTCAACCTATCCACATGAACTACCTTTGGTTTTCCCCTAAGCCCCTTCTTAATGCGGTAGGTGATGTCATTGATTCTTGTAACAACCGTATAGGGTCCTTCCCAGCGAGCTTGAAGTTTCGGAGATTTTCCCTTTCTGCGTAGCGGATTGTGAAACCATACCAGGGTTCCTTCTTCAAAACCGTTGGTGTTTGCGTTTCTATCGTACCGGGTTTTCATCCTTATACCTGTCTTCAAATTGTTTTCCCGTACCATTCTGTGCACCTCGTCCAGCCGGTTTTGAAGTTCACTCACGTAGTCCGTCACGGGCTTAGAACTTTCGGGTGGCGTGCCGGTTATTGCATCCACTGGTAGCCTTATCTCTCGACCAAAATTGACTTTAGCTGGAGTGTGTCCCGTACTGTCATGCACCGCAGATCGATAGGACATCAGGAACAGTGGGATGTACTGGTCCCAATCTTTTTGGTGTTCGTCGACAACTTTAGCCAAGTGATTTTCCAACGTCTGGTTAAACCTCTCGACCATTCCGTCTGACTGCGGGTGCGCTGGAGTCGTACGGGTCTTGTTTATACCGAGGAGTTTGCACATTTCTTGAAACAGAGCAGACTCGAAGTTTCGTCCTTGGTCGAAGTGGATCTCCATAGGTGCGCCGTATCGACTGACCACTTCCTGAACCAGTTTCTTGGCTACAGTGACTGCTTCCTGGTTGGGTGTCGCAAATACTTCCGGCCACTTAGTGAAGTAGTCTTGCACTACTATGATGTATTTGTTACCCTCATCAGTCGTTGGAAAAGGTCCAGCAACATCAATGGCGATACGTTCCCACGGTGCTCCAACGTTGTACAGCTTCAATTTTCCTTTGCTTCTTGTCTGCGGTCCTTTAACCGAAGCACATGCAGTGCATTTACGGCACCAATCCTCGCCATCTTCCCGACAACGAAGCCAGTAAAACCGCTGTCGCACTTTAACCAGGGTTTTCTTGACTCCGAGATGCCCGCCAGAAACACCATCGTGGATGTGCCGTAAGAGTGGGGCCACCTTGCTTCGTGGTACCACTACTTGCATGGTTACTTCCTTACCGTTGTTAGACTCCCAATTCCTATACAGGATATCGTCTACCAGTGCTAAGCTGTCCCACTGGGCCCAATAGCTTTTGGTCGTCGAACTGTAAGCAGATACGTCACTCCATTGGGGTTTGCTGCCAAGCTGTTTCCAGTGCAGTATAGGTTTCAGATCATCATCATCCTCTTGCGCCTTCTTCATACTGCTTCCAGTCCATTCGTCGTCAAGTCCATTCACCCTTATGACTTTAATCTCTTCTCGGGCTTCGTTTCTTTGAAAATGTTTGCAATCTTCGACACGCGGCCTTCGTGACAAAGCATCAGCATTGCCAACTTGAGTTATAGTGATGGTTGGGGCCTCATATCGACCAGCCAGCGCACGCCCTGCGGCCCTGGCGACATTTAGTTTTAACGGAACATCTTGATCCACTTGGGTCCAGGAGTCCGTGACCCTTCTCCGTTTCCTAGAAGGACACTCTAACTGGATATGGCCCCTTCCTCCACAGAAATGACACGTTGGGGCATACCACGGTTTCCTCTCCTCTGCAACTACTTCCTTCACCTCCCTGACTCCATGTTCCACTTGGGTTCATGAGTCCGTGACCCTCCTCCGTTTCCTCGGAGGGCACTCTAACTGGATATGGCCCCTTCTTCTACAGGAATAACACGTTGGGACATACCGCGGCTTCCTCGCCTCTGCAACTACCTCCTTGACTTCCCTCACCTTACTTATCCCGGCGTTCTGCCGTACGGTTTCCACCTCAAGGGCATAAGCCAGTGCTTCTTTTAAGGTCTGGTGGTGACACAACTGTACACTAGTTCTCACTTCTGCGTCCCGTATACCGTTTAGGAATGCCTCCAGTAGAGTGGGCTCGATCATCACGGGTGTCGATGAGTAGGCTCGACGGACGAGCCTTTCAACCGCTACAGCCCATTCCTGGAGGCTTTCACCAGCTTTCTGTTTCCTCTCCCATAGCTGCGCTCGGTAGACCTTCTCCAGGTGCCTGTCACCATAGCGTGTGTCTAATGCTTCCAATTAGAGACTCCAGTGTCCTACTTTCAGTCGGCAGGGTTTCCAGTATTACTAAGGCATCTCCTCGTAATCCAAGTGTCAAGGCCATAAAGGACTCCTCGTTGCTCCAGGCTTTAGTTTTTGCCAATATCTCAAATTGGTACTTGAAGGCTGTCCACGAGGAAGTTCCATCGAAGTGTGGTAGGTCGAACTTCGCTACTAATGGTGAGGTCACGGCAACAGGTCCGCAGGTTTTTAGCCTGACAATCTCTTTCTCAAGCTCTTGCAAGCGGTCTTCATTGGCCCTAGTCTTCAAAGCCACTTCCTTACTCAGCCTTTGCAAGCCTTCTTCAAGGTTCTTCACTTTATCTCCCAGTGCATGGATGCCTGCTTCGATTTTACCCATGACAGCTTCCTGGTTGGCCTGTATCATCTCTTGCATGGAGGCCTGCATCGTCTGTTGACTAGCCTCTATGGAGGCTTGCATCGTCTGTCGACTAGCCTCTTGGTTGGCCTGTATCATCTCTTGCATGGAAGCCTGCATCGTCTGTCGACTAGCCTCTTGATTGGCCTGCATTTCTTGCAAGGAGGCCTGCATCGTTTGTCGACTAGCCTCTTGATTGGCCTGCATTTCTTGCAAGGAGGCCTGCATCATCTGCTGCATAGCGCAGATGATGCAGGCCAGCAGCGTCATCATGTTGGTATCTGACGAGGTTCCATCTGGTGGTGCCGTAGTTCCCGCTGAGACAGCAGCATCGGCCTGACGCCCTTCATCTTCGAGGCTCCGTTGACGTGCAGCATCCATTTCCACTTGACGTCTGGTCCGTGGAGTACGCCCTTCGTCTTCACGTGGTAATAACGGCATCGCACTTCTGACACCAGTTGTTACGTGCGCGGGGTACAAATTAAATGCCGTTTACACAACAAAGAGGTTTATTCGCTCACCACAAACTAGACAACTAAATAACTAGCACACACAGTACTCTTCAACAGTTCCAGTCGCTCAGCAGTTCACAGTATGTAGTCCACAGTAGTTCCTTAAGTCGCAGGTATAACTCTCTTGATTCACTTCGGTAAGATGTGTTCGCTTTCACTTTCGAAAATAAAACTGACTCGTGTCGATAGCCGAGCGTCCTTTTATATCGGGGTAGAATATTCCGGAATCATCTAGAGCACTAGAGCGTTCGAGAATAGTAGGTATTTACTGGGACGTTCGAGAAAACAGGTACCTACACAGTCGTGCCGACGATAGAGGTGAATGCCCTTGTTATCGCGATTTGTAGGTAAAGTAGGTATAGGCATTAAAAAGGGCTTGTGATTTCTTATTGATTTTTCTGGATTTTTCTAAACGGATCGATAGAGTACTTCGACATTAACAATGCGTTTTAATTTCTAGAAGATTCGATCAGTAGTTTCCGAGATATCAACGATCGTTGTAACAATATCGTCATCGCTGCTTTGTTTCCGGTGGTATTCGAGGCTTTGACCTCGGAACTCGGAGTTCGCTTACTTTTTCTCCTTCTTTCGATTTGGTTTAAATGGCTTTTGCGGGACTAGCCGTCGGACCTCTCAACTACTCAGAGTCTATTAAAATATAAAAGTTATGTAAGTGAAATAAACAAAACCAAAATTACTTTAGAGTAATTTTGGGTTTGTTTTTAGGTCAGACTTCCATTCTGTAATTCTCAAAAGTTCCACAGATGAGTTTGGACTTTACCAAAAGATGTACACAGAAAATAATTTAAATTTACTTAGGAGGCGTCAGCATTTGTTAAGCTATTATATTGAACTTTAGAATTATTCATGATTTATAAGCGTCGAGTGTAATAATCTGACAATGGTTTTATTAAAATCAATATTTAATTTAAGTTTGTAATAAAGTTATTCAAGTCTTGATTTATTTTAATAATTACTTTGGACGGTAGACATTTACAAAGTGTACCCACTATAGGCTTATCAATCTCTTTACAATGGGACGACATAACTTTTGGTAGATATACCCTCCTTATACTACAGCATAATCTTGCTATGAGTGAGGAGTATTCATAAGTAAGGATTGTAATTTAAATCACAAATTTAGTAAGAAAGCTTCAGAAATATTTAGGACAGTCGTGCGGTTTTAGTCGGTTCAAGCCCGACATAACCACCCCCGCTGAACGCGGGGGGTATCCGAAGGGATTTCCGCACGAAAAAAAAAGGTGCGGGCAGTTGACAAAATATTTTTTTATAGGATTTATATAACCGAAATTAATAATATTCCCCCTAAGACTTAAAGAAGCTAAATTGCGTGTGGTAAGAATGGGTTCACGGCGGCAGTGTAGTGGTCAGGATTCGAACCCGAGACCTCTCGATCGGTAGACCACCTTCTTAACCAATAAGCTATGTAATTATCTTGATAGTTATCTATACAAGTAAAGAAATAGATTTCTGTAAAGGTTATTTTGAACAAAATTTTTTTTTTTTTTTAAAAGAATATTAGTAACCGAAATTACTAATATTCCCCCTAACCCCTCCAGCTAAGCTAAATTGCTTGTGTTAGGAGTGGGTTCACGTCAGTAGTGTAATGGCCAGGATTGGAACCGGAGACCTCTCGATCGTAAGGTCGACGCCTTAACCACTAAGCTACCGAATGTAAGGGTAACATAGATATCAGGCCATGTTAACGAATTTGCTTGGATTAAGTTAATCGCGCAATACACGCATTAAATAATTCGTGCATTAGGGATTCAGTAGACGGTTGGGGTGTGTGTTGGGTAACCTCCTCGAGTGTCGCTCCGATTCCGATCCCGCTGCAGTCCGGGGGGAACGGAATCGGAGCGGCCGGTACACCCTGGGCGGCGGTCAATGGCTTCCCCTTCACCCCTTCATAGGGTTGGCATTGATCGTCGGCCAATACCCAACGTGGCGGGAACACATCGCTCTCCGTACTCCTCTGCTTTCAGAGGAGACAGGATGAGCGATGCTGTTAGTGGTGAGATGGCCCAGGGTCAGCCGGGGTGCGAGGGATATGCTCTATGGGTAACCTTACACCCCGGCGTCTGAAGACCCGAGACGGCGTGCGGTTTTAGTCGGTGCAAGCCCGACATAACCGCCCCCGCTGGCCGGCGGGGGGGTATCCGAAGGGATTTCCGCACGATAAAAAAAAAAAAAAAAGGGATTCAGTAGACGGCAGAAATCTGCCTCTAATCTCAAAGGGAGGAGATCTTTGAACATAGAATATTTAAGAATATGGTAGATTACCTTCAAGAGTAGGCAATAATAATCAAGGTATTCTTTAAATGAGAAACAAGTTATATTGGTTACTTTATCAGCTGACTTTATTACATGAGTGTCTTCTCGCAACCTCGGGTCTTTAGGAGGTTTTGGTCGGTTCGAGTTCGACATAACCACCCTCGAAGGCACATTATAGGCGAGACAAATGAAAAAGTCAAAGGTCATGAAAATCGGCCCGACATTTCTTAAGTTTATCCCGGTCAGCACTAACACGACTTTGTTTTGTATATATATAGATAATCCGAATTTCGGAAACGATGCACCCCTTTAACCCTTAGGTACATATTATGCCCGCTTAACGACCTCCGTCCTCCATGAGCGCAGGCCTGGAGGTGGCAGGCGGCCCTGTGACCCCAGCAGAAACGGGCCGGGATGGTGGAAGACGGGGACACCGTTGTTCCCAAACCCGAGGGGGTCATCTCGAAATCGGAGATGGCCCAGGGTCAGTCGGGGTGCGAGGGATATGCTCTATGGGCAACCTTTCACCCCGGCGTTTTAAGTAATTAATAAGTATTATTTGTATTATTTTAATATAATCTATGGAAATCTGCCGTATTTGTTGACATTTATGATTACAGCTCCGCTCCTTTGGGTAGTAGCGTGGCTTTCTATTGTTCAATAATTTAAAAAACGTTTCAGTAGATCCATAGATTACCCCCTATAAACTCACAGCATGACAAACTTTACCTCTGTATAATATTAGTATAAATATCTGTTGTGGTGTCCACAATTATGATCACAATATGCATTGAGGGTATATCGCAGTGGGACAATGAAACACAATGTTATATTCTTCTGTAATATGTGTTGCCGCCACCAGCGTTCGAGCACGAGTCTGTATGCGAATGTCAGCAAGTACCTTTTTTTTTGCCGGGGGCGGTTATGTCTGGCTTGAACCGACTAAAACCGCACGCCATCTCGGGTCTACAGACTTCGGGGTGTAAGGGTGTAAGGTTACCCATAGAGCATATCTCTCGCACCCCGACTGACCCTGGGCCATCTTCGGTTTCGAGATGGCCCCCTCGGATTTGGGAACCACGGTGTCTCCGTCTTGCCCCGGTTTGGGGGAGGGGCGCTAGTCGGCCCACCGTCCCGGCCTGCTTCTACTGGGGTGACAGGCAGCCTCACCGGCCACCCCTAGGCCTTGCAACCTTCCCCTTCCCACTTTTGGTCAACATGAATAACACTATTACGTTACTAAGACGCCACTCCTGTGAACAATGGCTTGTTCTAATAAGATTACATTTATAGAAATTATGACATATTTCAATTGTTTGTTTCCAAAAACAATGATTAGAAATTATAGCCACCCATCACAGAATGCAGGCCCATCGACTCCCGAAGTGTGCTCATAAATCTGTTAAACAACGGACACGTTAGGAGGTCGGAGATACCGTATCTATTGTACGAGCGTGTTCACAAATGTCACGACAACAATGCGTGTTTTGTTATTTAGTGAAACATCGATAAAAATGTCGGATACTGTGTTGTAACATTCAAATAACATTTCATCAACAGTTCATGGTTGCGTTCATTTCATTTAAGATTTTTTGTGTGTTTGTAATTAGCGGCTATACCCCAGTGGCGTACGTAACGGACTGCTGAGACAAGGTCTCGAGTTCGATCCCCAGTCGCCCCGGGCACACACCTCTGATTATTCGTAGTTATGGGTGCATTAATAATGTGCCCGGTAGATGGCAATAGGCTCGCCCTCTATTACATTGAGACCGTAACATAACCGGCGAATCGTGGGTGTGTAATGCCTGCCTACCCCTTAGAGGATACAAGCGTGAAGTTATGTAATGTAATGTACTCAATATTAACCCTATAATAACTAGGTCTGCAAGGCGAATCGCTGCTTGCAATGTTGAGCTGAGTGAGACATCGTGATTTGAATTTTGAAAATTTTGAACAGTGATCATTCCTCCGTGGCATGTCCGATTTTGAAAATTCTTTTTGAAAGTCACAACTCTGGACATGCTTTCTGAGCGTGTTAAGTTTGGTCACATTGTCTCGAGCACTTATTATGTAATTCCATCTGGAATTTTTTTAACGGTGATCATTCCTCTGTGGTAGCATTAATTTTTTCAAAATATTACCATAAACCTTCCTCTGATTGACCTCTTTAATCATGCCAAATTTGGTTCTGATTGGATTAGTAGTTTAGGAGGAGACCTGTGACAAAGAAAATCCAGAAGTCTGGTATGAGGAGCTTTCGCTCGACTTCGTCTCACTCAGCTCAATAATCCAAACAATTTATAAAAAGAGGTAACGTTATTACCCAGAACTCGATTGGTCACCGAGAGCGTAACATAAATAGTTGTTCGTACCAAGTCGTGTTAGCAAGATGTTCCTGAGCGAAATTCAACAATTTCTTCGTGTTGTGAGAGCAAAACTCTCAAGTTTTGCCCCACTTGCCTGGATTGTTCGTAAGTTCTCATCTTGTCAAAGTTCATACATAGCCTTAGTCTTATATACGTAAAGCTCCGCTGTGAAGTTTTAGATAATACTGTCTGTTCATTAAATGTTCCGGCTTTATAGAAATACATTTACCTTTATACATATGAGAAAATTTATCCTTATATTGGCTGGTGATATATTATAAATATATATTCTTAAAGATGGCAAAATCATATTATTATATATGCTCAATAATAACAAAGTAGAATAACAGTAGCCGTGGTAGCCTAGTGGTATGGGTAATGGACTGCTGAGACGAGGTCTCGGGTTCGATCCCAGGTTTTACCATGGCACACACCAATAACTTTTCGATGCTTTTCGAAGTTATGTGTGTATTTATCGCAGGTTTATAAGTGCCCGGTTAATGGCAATAGGCTCGCCACCTATTCCATTGGGACCTAAACATAAACTGGCGAAATGTGGGTGCTAGCACCTCTGCCTACCCCTTCGGGGATATAGGCGTGAGTTTATGTTATGTTAATAACAGTGGCCTAGAGTCTGAGGCGTCGGACTTGCGATAGAGAAGGTTGTGAGTTCAGATCCTAGTTATTACACCAATAAAGTGAACCCACGTTTATTACAAGCAGAGGGATTAACTTGAATACTAGAATCGAAAGCTTATGTGAATATTATTCATTGAACTGTATTTAACTAGCGGCCCGGGACCCGGCTTTGCAAGGGAATAAATTCGTAAAAAATGACCTAAAACCCGATTGCAGCGCCACCGTATGAAATTCCGTCATTTAGGTTCTGCGTTGATGAATCAGTCAATCAGTCTGTCAGCCAGTCGGGACAAGTAATTGAGCTGAGTGAGACGAAGTCGAGCGAAAGCTCCTCATACCAGACTTCAGGATTTTCTTTGTCACAGATCTCCTCCGAAACTACTAATCCAATCAGAACCAAATTTGTCATGATTAAAGAGGTCAGAGTAAGGTTTATGGATATATTTTGAAAAAATTAATGCTACCACAGAGGAATGATCACCGTTAAAAAAATTCCAGATGGAATTACATAATAACCGCTCGAGACACTGTGACCAAACTTTACACGCTTAGAAACCATGTCCAGAGTTGTGACTTTAAAAAGAATTTTCAAAGTCGGACTTGCCACGTAGGAATGATCACTGTTCAAAATTTTCTAAATCTGATTCACGATGTCTCACTCAGCTCAACATTGCAAGCAGCGATTCGCCTTGCAGACCTAGTTATAATATACGTATAGATGATTGAATCGTAATTTATTCCCGACGACGTTTCGGTTGCTTTTCAACAGCATAGTCAGTCAGTCGATAGAAAAACAGCACAAAATAAATCGTAACGGAATCGGCTATTTCAATAATTAATTCTAGTAATTTCTGTTACAAATGTTCTTATCATTTTCTTTTTATTTCATGTGTTACAGCCATGCTTATTCAGTCTCGAATAGGCTTATTCGACAGAGGAAGCATCCTATCTCGTTTATTATCGAGTTCAAGTGGCACTATCTCGTTATACACTTACATACCTACCGAGATATTATCATAGGCATGATGAGCGCGTACCTAGTTAATTGCACTAAAGTGAATTACAGAGATAGCATCTCGACGAACGCTTGTGATTTATTGCCACTGCTCGAAGGTTCCCTTTACTTCGGACAAAGTTGCGATAGCGGGTGAAGAGTTACGAAATCCGTTCTGCTGCGTATGTTGTACCTACTTAATTATCCATACTCTACACTATTATTATAAAGAGGAAAGATTTGTTTGTTTATAATTGATAAACTCTGAAACTACAGAACCGATTTCAAAAATTAGAATGCCCTGTTATCGTTCCATATAAAGGCTACTTTTTTACTGATATTCCCACGGGATCAGGACTCATGGTAGAAACTTACATGGTAGAACTTACTGGTGGTAGAAATTAGATGACACAAATTTGTCAGTAAATTTGGGCGGGTGGGTACCACCGTGCACGATTGCGAAAAACCCTCCATAGTAATCCAATTTCGGTTTGATTGCGTTCAGGGGTCAGCAAGTGCATAGCCGGGCAGGGGGTCGCAGCACTAGTGGGACCGGTGGGTGTCACGCGGTGCTGCGACGACAATCCTCTTTTGATGAGGCCGTCAAGCTGAGTGCCACCATTATTAACATGGTACGTGTATGTAATGGTGATCCTCTTTCCTGAGACTTTACCTTCAGCTTACCATTAGGCGAGGTGAAGTCAAATTGACGTGTCCTAAACAAAAAAAAAACATATGCGGGTGACACCGCGTAACCATGCTAGTATGCTATACCGTGATTTTAGAGATGATTTCAGCTACAAAAGCAATTGCGCTAAATTAAACTTCACTGGGCTATTACGGATATTATATTAATTTCGTTGAGTACAACGCAATAACCCAGTTTACTTTAATTATTATTTATCTTGTTTTGGTTTTCTCGAAAAGGCAGCTTTATTTGTTTAAAAAAGAAATAATAACATGTCAACAAAAAGCTCACTCAATTTTCTTTCTCGAGAATTTCATTTCTATGACACCAAATCGAATTACTATCAAACCGCAAAGCAGATTTGCGGAGACGAAGAAACCGTGTATTGGACGGAAGTAAAAGCTACATAATAAAATATTACGAATTGAGTCACATGAGGGCAGCTAAATGATGTCTTAAAATATTTATTTGTAGTTTGCTTTTAGCGGACACTCAGCGCCGGAAATACATTGGAAGAAAAGTGGGAGCTTTATTCGACATTTCTATGTATATAGCGAGACTTGTACTTCGTTTAAAGTTTTCTGCGAAATATCTCTTTTAAGTACTTAGTAGTCGCTAGAAAATTCTTCGTGCTGCAAGGGACTTATAACTACAGTGAGAGGTACTAGGGATGTAGAAATTTTAGACTAAGTATTTTTTTATTTCAGTCTAACTTTGTTAGTTTTCTCTTAAATTAGTGAGTTCCTAGTGAAGAGTTTTGGAAGTTCTGTATTATCTTTGCTTCCACTTGTATAGAGCCATAGTCCTGTTCTGTACTCTAACGGACTCCAATTTTGCTTCGTTTTTCTAGTTCTTATTATATATACTATTTTAAAATGTAGAATTTCACTTTTTCTTTTATGTCTACAGTTCGAATGTCCCCCATCGCAATATTGTTTTACTAAATAGTAAAAGAATAAACTAAATAGATTCGGATAGATTCGGATAGATTACCCTATCTACCTAAAATTTCTCAAAAGGTTCTCTACCTTCGTGGTTATTTTTCATAGCCAGCCAGAAATAGAATCTCTGCAAAGCAAAAACCTGTAACACAGTTTGGCGAGCATTTATCCACTCTGGCAGGTATTTATAATTTTCTCGTAGTAAAATAAGTGAATTTTTGGTAGACGTTTAAAATGAAACTGTCCTTTTTTGAAATTCTAAAATAGATTAGTGTAATATTGATAGTAGATATTAGCGCAAGCTTGGGGGTGAAAGGTGGAGCCGCCTGTCACCTTAGCAGAATATGGCCGGGGCGGCGCCGCGTTGTGCACCCTCCCTTTTTCTGGGGGCAAGATGGGGACACCGTGGTTCCCAAACAAGAGAGTACCATTTCGAAACCGAAGATGAATGAATGAATGGGTCAGTTGGGGTGCGAGGGAAAATGCCTTCTTGGCCACCTCTGAAAATCCGAGACAGCATGCGGTTTTAGTCGATTTGAGACCGATATAACCTCCCCCGTTAGCCTGGAGATAAACATGTTAAGTGGTTCTACCACCCAGCAGAAAACGAAAAAAGTGAAATTTAAAAAAAAAAACTTTCTGAGAAGATTTTGCGCACAGAAAAAGAAAGTAAAACAAAAGTGATGGTTACTTCTCTGGTCGAACTGATCAATTTGTACCACAAATATATAGTCTGGCTTCTGCAATAGAGGATGTAGAGCATAATAGGAACTACGTTATTCCTTTATTAGGTCGTAAAGTCAACTTTATTGGCTGAACTCTACAAGAGAGCGTTCGGCAAAATGCTCCCAAGCTCAATTCTTTGGATTAATATACCATACACGCTGTTTACCATGTTTCAGTATTATCAACAAGGGTAGCTACACAGCCTATTCATTGAAACTACTGTGTCTATATCCCTTTAAGGAGCTTAGGGACCCAAAAATAACGATGAGTTATTTTAGCTGCCTTTCCAGTAGGGTTGTGGTAGGTTAATACTCAGGCAGACGTGGTTTTAGTGTCAAAGTAATACCGAATAAAAACAGTAAGTAAATTATAATTTAATAAGTCCAGTAATTATTTTGTAATAAGTAGAGGAAGCTCGTGAATTGTGTAAGGACAGAAGCAGGTGGTGGGCTGTTGTCTCTGCCTACCCCGGACGGACAAAGGCCTCAGAGTATTTTACAATGATTTCATGAAACACCTTGTAGGGTCTCTGTAGTATGAAAGATTGTAGTGTCAGCGATTCGTAAGCTAGCGCGATGTATGCGGGAGCCGTGGCAGTTTCTGCGCGCTGCTCGGCACGATAGGTTTAGGTACCTTCTATATTGGGGTGCGACTCGTTGGATCACCTCCAAGTTTGGTGCACCCTGGGCAACGTGGGTGGATGGGGATGACGCATCATTGATTGCTCCTCTGGAGTAGCTGGCGTCAACGTCAACGGCCAAGAGTCTGACCAACCGGCCCTTTTCAGGGCCAGCTGACCCTATTGCACGAGGGGGTCGGGGTATGGCGGGCCTGCAAGGCCCCGGGGGGGGGGTTGGTCGCTTCAGGTACCCCTCTGCTCTTATCAGAGGGGACACTACGAATGGCCCAGGGTCAGTCGGAGTGTAAGGTATATGCTCTATGGGTAACCTTACACCCCGGCGTCTTAAGACCCGAGACGGCGTGCGGTTTTAGTCGGTGCAAGCCCGACATAACCGCCCTCGCTGGCCGGCGGGGGGGTATCCGAAGGGATTTCCAGACGAAAAAAAAAAAAAAAAGGTACCACCGTGCACGATTGCGAAAAACCCTCTATAGTAATCCAATATTCCGGTTTGATTGCGTTCAGGGGTCAGCAAGTGCATAGCCGGGCAGGGGGATTGTGGTCGCAGCACTAGTGGGACCGATGGGTGTCACGCGGTGCTGCGACGACAATCCTCTTCTGACGAGGAGTGTGTGTATGTAATGGTGACCCTCTTTCTTGAGACTTTACCTTCAGCTTACCATCAGGCGAGGCGAAGTCAAATTGACGTGTCCTAAATATAAAAAAAAAAAAAAAATGTGTAAATGGCGTCTCCGGTTTCGAGATGGCCCCCTTGCTTGCTCTCCACTGTGCCATCTGATAATCAGAGGGACACGTGGAAAGCTTCCGAACAGCCCTCAACAGGGCCGTCCTCGCCTCGGTCGGAGTTGGCCGTAGGCGGCAGCGTCTCTCCCGCCCTAGGAGAGAGGCGCTGCCGTCTCCGTTGCCCAGGGTGCACCGCGTGGAGGTCCCCAACCAAGCACCCCTGCACGGTGGTACCTACCCGGCCGAATTTTGTGACAAATTTGTGTCATCAAATTTCTACCACCAGTAAACTTAACTTGCCAGTTTAACTTGCAAGATTCGATGACAAATATCTGGACAGGTGAAGCTAAACAAGATTATAACAGAACAAAGAAACTTCCTCCAAGTTATTTGAAACACATTAGTGACACTTATGACGGCCTCTGTGGCGTAGCGGTAGTGCATTCGACTGCCACAATAGGGGGCGCGGGTTCGATTCACGCTCAGTGCAAATATTTGTATGCATGGATATGTCTATTTGCATTGACCTGGGTGTTTCTATGTATAATATGTATGTATTAAAAAAAAGAAAGTATATAGGTATGTTTATCCGCATTCTGGAACCCATAACACTACGCAGCGATAGCCCAGTGGCGTACGTAACGGACTGCTGAGACGAGGTCTCGAGTTCGATCCCCAGTCGCCTCGGGCACACACCTCTGACTTTTCGTAGTTATGTGTGCATTAATCAATGTTAATTATCACTCGCTTAATAATGTGCCCGATAAATGGCAATAGGCTCGCCCCCTATTACATTGGGACCTTGACACAACTGGCGAATCGTGGCTGTATAATACACCTTTGCCTACCTCTTCAGGGATACAGGCGTGAAGTTGTGAATGTATGTACATATGTATAACACAAGCTAGTTAAACTATGCTTACTTTGGGTCTAGTAAGCGCTGTGTAGAATGTCGTAGAATATTTATTTATTATTTATTTATTTATGTTAACACTTTTACTTTACAGCGTATCTCAGTAGTTGGGCAGCGTAGTTTTAACGATACCCGCATCTATTTTCTGTTATAGAATTACCGCGGGTCAAGGCGAAGGCATTACAGTATTGGTCGGGGAAAAACCAGTAACTGTCTTTATCCAATCTTCGGGAACTACCTGCGTTATTTACGACTTAGGTTTTTGCTCCACATGGGCTTTTTCCGTGTTGTTAATGACAGAGGTCATTACGAGTTCAATGTGTTGTTGTGTGTAGATTAGTGTTTGTTAAAAAATGAATAAAAAATAAAATAAATTTATTTCGGGTAATCATAAACCCATATCAAATCATTTTTTAATGAGAAAATACATAACCTAACATTACTGCACGCCTGTATCCTCAAAGGGGAAGGCAGAGGTGTATTACACACCCACGATTCACCCACTTTTTCTTTTTTACGTGCGGAAATCCATAATAATATGACAATTAAATTCTAACATTGGAATTCTTTATCAGAATTCGGTATTATAAATATTTAATTCTCAGAATAAATTATTTACTTTTTTGGAATACTAGCTGTGCCCGTGACTTTGTCCGCGTGGATTTAGATATTTAGGGTTTTAGTTCTTTTGCGCGGAATCCATTTTTTTTTTCTTAAATAAAAGTAGCCCATATTATCATGCCTTGTGCGACGTGTCTTAGACAACAATATCAGATGTAAGAATAGTCCAGCCTACCAGCAAAGCCGCGATGGTGGCCAAGGTCCGCCGGTAACCCTGGGGTTATCCTTCCGAGGGCTTACCTGGGGTGCCCGGCAATGGACACTTGGGGAGGACACCGTGTGGTTTTAGTCAGTCCGATTCCGACACGCCCACCCCATCATCGGCACCGCTGGGGTGACGCCCGTGGGGGTTTCCAAAAAAAAAGCACACCATGCAATCATTGCTAGGGCAATAATGGAGCTACCTTGAACCCTGCGCACCAGGGAGGCTCCTCTTTTGCGAATACTTGCGTGCCATGCTTTTCTTAACTTGGTCTGGTATTTGGAATTTATATAATAACATCCTTCTATTGAAATAAAACTAATTATAACGGATTCTATCGCGATTTATTTGATGTTATTTTATTTTTTACATTGTTATATATAAAATAACTAAATAAAAAAGCTAATAAAAAATAACATCAAATAAATCGCGATAGAATCCGTTAAAAATAGTTTTATTTCAATGTGTGACATTCGCGTAAACTTTCGACAATATCATGGAGAAACATCCTTCTAGTTTTGACGACTTGTGTAGTGTGGTGAGGTAGCTTCTGACTGGCACGTGAGAACAACACTGGCTTCGAATCTTGGTCAGTGCAATTTTTTTTTTTGTAAGCATTTGTATTAGTCTGGATATATCTACAAAGAAAAAGGTATCTAACTATTTCAATTAAATTCTTAAGCATTTTGTATGCTTACTTTTTCTGAAGATTAAGATCAGAAAAAGAGAACATCTAGAACGGGACTTGAACTCGCGACCAGTCCCTTACAGGGGGAATGCTCTGACCAGCTTAGCTATCTAGACACGTTCCAGATATTCAAAATTCCCCGATATATTATACACGTCTCTAAGTATGTTTAACCACTAGTCATTGCAATATGGATTCCCGTAGTTGGTAAGAATTACGGTAGATGGCTCCAGCGTCGCCTTGAGACGTATATAATATATCGAAGAATTTCGAATATCTGGGACGAGTCAGAAGTGTCAGTTGGTCAGAGCATTCCCCCTGTAAGAGACTGGTCGCGGGTTCAAGTCCCGTCCTAGATGTTCTCTTTTTCCGATCTAAATCTATCAATATTGATGTTAAAATGGTGAGACGTCAGAGGCCATTTTTGCGCAATCCGTTCCTTTTTAATTTTAATTTACTCTGTTAATATTTCACGGTAATCGCTTGCCATCTGGTGAGCTATATCAATCGATCAGCCTATGACAGTTCAATGCTGGACATAGGCCTCCCTCAATGTGCGCCATAGCTCCTGATCCTCCGCCTTACGTATCCACACGTTTCCAAGCCACCTTTCTCAGGTCGGCAGCTCATCCGACTGGGGGGCGTCACCTTCAGCTTTCTAACTATATGCAGCTATAAATTTCTCTTAATTATATTTTTATTGTAGAAAGTGTAAAAACAATCTCCAAGGATGTTTCTTATCACCTTCAAGTACATTAAACTGCAGTATAAAGCCCGAAGGCTTGAAGCCGTACCGAGATTTCTGTAATCACTGCTAAGCCAACTTCAATAGTTACCTCAAGTACAAGTCCACGCAGACAAAACTTAACCTCAGTCTTACTTAGCAAGTTTTAATGACTCTACTTTCGCTAGCCGCACATTGTCATAGCACAATTATATACAGGTTTGTTTCGTGGTTCGTGGAACTTGGAATTGGCTGGATACTTATAATTACAATTGTTAGATTTTGTTATTTTAAACCTCGAATAACATTTTTTTAATGTTGTTTGTAGTCATGTTAGATATTGGCGCGCTATTTCAGAATAGGCGGGAATGTTTAAGTTTCATTTATTTTTTTATAATCTATGTAAAATATATGGAATCTTCAAGGTGTTATATTTTAGCATGATTATACGAAATCCATTTTATTCACAAAACCGTGAGAAGAAAAATGAATTAGGTTGTGATGATGACGATCGCAGAAGAAGAAAAAGAATGTTGTATATTTTACTAAACAGTGGTGTGGGAATATTCATTGTGCGATGCAGTATCAGTTATACCATAGTAGTTCGCTTTGATTTCACCTAGATGGCGCTGAGTTGATGTGGGCAACAAAGTTTAACAGGTACATAATGAAATTGTCCATGGTCTACATGGACTTACCGGCTAACCCAATACACCCGATATAAACACTTGAACAAAACGAAATCTTTAACAGATGTAATCTTAGGTAACGAAAAAATGCGATATAGATCATAATAAGGAAATACTCGTACGCCCTGCATGATACGAAGCAGACATTTGGTAACATTGTGTTGCTTTCGCTACTTTAACGCTGTTTACACTTGTTTGCCAGTTTACTTTATCAAAAGAATAACAATATTTGTGCTTGCTCAACGGCCGCTGAGTAAATAATATTGGAGCAGGGAGCTTTGAAGATGTGCTTAGACCGGCGTTTATTTGTTTAGTTTGTTTAATATTTGCTTACATTTACGATAGTATTGAATATATTATTGAAGATAGACATTTTTATATAGCTGAAGTGGAAGACCGTAGACTTAGAACGCTTACAATTTCGATCATTTTTGCAGCGTTGAAACTCCTGCGAACAAGCAGCATAAAGAATCTGTTGCCTTAAACTTCATTGGACCCTCGTAGAACTTCCACACACTCAGAATATTTATCTACGGATCATCTGACTTAGTTCTGGAGACCCTGGATTACACAATGATAATTCTATAACCTACTTAAAGATCTAGGCCTATCGAGAGCTACAATAAGCTCATTACTAGGTCGAATGTCTAAAGCGGCACTAGTAGTAGATAGGGTTCCGATCGGAATGGAAAAGGCGCCTGTGAGTGAATTCAATGAAACACTAGATTGATGATATTAAACCACAATTACTTTAATTCACTTGCTAATTATTAATACAAATGACCCGCTAGTGCTTTTCTCATCGTCATACATAAATTTAGACTCGGTATATATAGTGGCTGTTGTAACAAAACCATAGCGCGATTTAAATTTGTGGTACAACGCCATCTATCGAGCTTGATGCAACTTACATATAACATATTACTATGTAAATCTTGGACAAGTAGATTCGCATCAAATTTGGTTAGGCAGGGAGGGGAACTTGGGTAGTGAAGGTAAGTGTTGATGTACATCAACAAAAGGGGCCCCTTCTAAACCTACACTTGGGTCGCAAGTCCCAAGCACTGTCCCGGGTTCCCAACTCAGCAACGTGATGGACCCGGCACCCGCACGGAGAATCCATGGATTGCTAAGATCGGAAAGGTTTTTTTAATTAGGTTGTTTTGAAAGAAGAAAGAAAAGCCTATAATGTCAGAGACAGAAATGATTGGATGCAACTAAAGAATGGACTGACAATTCAGTCCATTCTTTAATGTCATCCAGCCATGGTTACCAGCACAGCATGGGATTGCAGAAAGTTTAGTGTACTGACCTCCAAACTTCACTATGAAGATGCCACTCACTGATAATGATTAGATCTGAAATGCCGATATGCGTTTCTTTATGTCGTAAGACAATCTTCAGTTGCAAAGGCCAAAGATGTCATTTATCTGCAACAGTTCTGTTGCGTTCAGTAAACGTGAAAATAGTGTTTCTAAACAAATAAACAAAACATATTTACCGCCCAATTTATATTTGGCAAACGTTGTTCGCGCAAATGAAACGTCGGCTTACACACCAAATGTTTTTTCGCATCGCTGTTTTTTCTATCAGATTGGAGTGTTCGGAAATTGGGGATATGTTACAGACAGTTCGCACGATATTTACTTGTTGGGACAGAAAAAAATATTTGCTTTCATTTTTTCTGAGACTCTAAGAATTGTGACGGAGGCATCGAACGTGTTTGTGTCGCCGATAAGAGCTTGTATACTTACATCATGTTACATATATCTTATGTATTTGTATTGTGCTGTGTTGCGGGTAAGATAAATGTTATCATAAATAGCAATTTTATAAAACTACTACCACGTGATGTGTAAAAATGTAACAGATACGAGTCCTCACCACTTGCATTTGGCACCTCTTCTGGTACCACCCAGCCGAGAGCCTTTTTTTTTTTTTTCGGGCGGAAATCCCTTCGGATACCGCCCCCGCTGGAGAGCGGGGGGTCTCCAGCGGGGGCGGTTATGTCGGGCTTGGACCGACTAAAACCGCACGCCGTCTCGGGTCTTAAGGCGCCGGGGTGTAAGGTTACCCATAGAGCATATCCCTCGCACCCCGACTGACCCTGGGCCATCTCCGGTTTCGAGATGGCCCCCTTACTTGCTCTCCACTGTGCCATCTGCTAATCAGAGGGACACGTGGAAAGCTTCCGACCAGCCCTCGACAGGGCCGTCCTCGCCTCGGTCGGAGTTGGCCGTAGGCGGCAGCGTCTCTCCCGCCCTAGGAGAGAGGCGCTGCTGTCTCCGTTGCCCAGGGTGCACCGCGTGGAGGTCCCCAACCAAGCACCCCTCAGCCGAGAGCCCTGGTTTCTTTGGAAGCGTCTAACTGAAAAGGCCATTTGAACTGAAGGGTTCCAAATATAATATTTTTCAGTTAGCGACATGGTTTGAAAAATAACAATTCTGGCTGGAGTTGAAGTTAAGAATACCTTAAAGATTAATATTCTCCCTAACGGCCATAGATCTATGCTGTGTAGGATAGATAGGTAGTAGTGGTAGGATAATATTTATATATCATGAGGGTAAGTGCTTACCTTGAGCCATGACTATGGCGCATTCATCACCAGAGAAGTAACTTGAGGTTTGCTACCTTTGAAGGGTTAGAAGAAAAGAGATTAGAAAAAAACGGCCAAGTGCGAGTCGGACTCGCCCATTAAGGGTTCCGTAGCAGCAAGTAACATAATAATGTTTCTTTTTTTAATTTTTATATTTGAGTTGATTGATGAAAGGTAAATTGCAGTTAGAAGGCGGAGGATCGGGTGCTATGGCGTAAAATGGGAGAGGCCTATGTCCAGCAGTGGACTGCAATAGGCTAATTGATGATGATTGATGAAATTGCAGTTTACGATTTATGACGTATTAAAAAAAAACCACTTACTAGATCTCGTTCAAACCAATTATCGTTGGAAGTTTACATGGTAATGTACGTCACATATTTTTTTTAGTTTTATCATTCTCTTTTTTAGAAGTTACAGGGGGGGGGGACACATTTTACCACTTTGGAAGTGTCTCTCGCGCAAACTATTCAGTTTAGAAAAAAATGATATTAGAAACCTCAATATCATTTTTGAAGACCTATCCATAGATACCACACACGTATGGGTTTGATGAAAAAAAAAATTGAGTTTCAGTAAGTATGGGGACCCCCAAAATTTATTGTTTTTTTTTCTATTTTTGTATGCAAATCTTAATGCGGTTCACAGAATACATCTACTTACCAAGTTTCAACAGCATAGTTCTTATAGTTTAGGAAAAAAGTGGCTGTAACATACGGACGGACAGACAGACAGACATGACGAATCTATTATAAGGGTTCTGTTTTTTGTCATTTGGCAACGGAACCCTAAAAAAGGAAATCTTTGGAGCATGGGAAAAGTGTGTTAATCAGACTTCACCAATCAGTATTTTTGGTGACACTTAGAAGGGAGCAAGCTAATCAAATCAAGCTATCCGTTGGACATTTTACATGCAGGTTCCATCTTCATTACAACCAACTCAACATTGCGTCCCGATTACATCTCGGATCCCGGGACCCGTTTTTTACTTTTTCTTCTCCAGCGGCGATAGCCCAGTGGCATACGTAACGGACTGCTGAGACGAGGTCTCGAGTTCGATCCCCAGTTGCCCGGGCAAACACCTCTGACTTTTCGTTGTTATGTGTGCATTAATAAATGATAATTATCGCTCGCTTAAGAATGTGCCCGGTAGATGGCAATAGGCTCGCCCCCTATTACATTGGGACCTCAACATAACTGGCGAATCGTGGGTGTGTTATACACCTCTGCCTACCCCTTCGGGGATACAGGCGTGAAGTTATGTTATGTTATGGTAGTGACACCATCCCAGGTTCCATTCGGTTAGAACTAAAAAAATACTAAATAAAACTTTGCCTGACCCAGGAGTTGAATCCTCATGCATCGTAGCCGCACTCGCTACGCTGCATAGGCAATAATCTATACTGAAGGCGTCTGAAGACCTGAGACGGCGTGCGGTTTTAGTCGGTTCGAGTCCGTCATAACCACCCCCGCTACCCGGCAGGGGGGTACCCGGGGGGATATCCGCACGAAAAAATTAAAGGCACTCATCTATATTATTGTAAAATTGTAAATTAGTTGTATCTGTACATTGAAGTTATTAAAAAAATACTTAAATGAACACAAAAATTGATTTTGGAATTGTTATCTGTTTGCTTGTTAATCTGTTTTAGTTGGTTCGGTCGATTCGATTTTTTTTATCAACACTTAAATAAATAAAATTAGAACAGCATTTTAATGAACACAAAATTTCGTCTGTCTGTGCTTATGTCTGTTTCTCTAGATAATCTCTGGAATTTTGACGCAATTGTTACTGCAGCTGATCTTCTAATGTGTAACTTAGGCTAATTTCAGTTTAGAAAAGTATTAAGACAAAGTTGCGGGCACAGCTAGTATCAAAATATGGCTTATTTATCACCTCAAAAGTACAGTCAACGACCAAAGTAGCTTCACAAATTCCAATTTCTTGATCACCTTAGCTCTTAAACCTTTAATAAAATAATAACCAAAACATGAAATACATTAACTTTATCCTCAGGGGATTTTCATTTGAAAAAAGGACAATAAAACTGCTTATACGTCAATTGTCGGTACACGTATTCCAATGTAGTAAAGTTTTGTAAATATTTTAGTTTTAATCAACTTTTTTCGTTGACTGTACTTATAAAAAATCTAAAGTTTGTTAACCAATGAGTCGAGTTCTGTAAACAAGCGTAATTATTCACTAAATAATTCAAACAAGAACAGCAGAACACCTTTGCTGTGTTGGTTACACGGTTCCGTTAACAATTCAACCTTTGAAAACTTTCCTACAATAGCATTAGTTCAGGCAGCTTACTGAGAAAGCTTTATTTTCGCATTCGTTGCTCTAAAGTTCTAGAAGTATTCGCAAGATATTGTCCTTTATAGTTCCAATCTTTCCAACGCTCGCCATGTAAACACCTCGGGTTCTGAGAGCCTTTCCACATATATAGTAGATTTTTAGCATACTATTGCATTCAAAATGAAGATTTTAGAATATAAACTTTGAAACAGCATTCAAATAAAGGATATTCTAAAATTCAATTTGGTCGATGGTAGGACATATAACAATTAAAAGAATTCCGAATTAACCGAAGTTAAAGTGCTGGCAGATGGGAAACAATTCCCTTCTGGAGAAACAAAGGTGGATACACTTCTGACGGAATGACCAAACATGAATGTCACCTGATAGTGAAACACTTTAGGCAATACATAAAGATTCAATCCGATTTACAATTAGAAAGTCAAGGCTGAACGAAGCCAGAGACTTTACAACACAAAAGAAATACGGTATCTTCTTGTATTTAAAGTTGTTTAACAAAACGCCCTGTGATAAAATCTTTTCCTGCTGTATTTTGTACACTATCGCTCAAGAAAAACGCAAATGATAATTACCAGTTATCTCGTAAAATATTTCCATGTTAATTCACCTTAACGCGCAGGTATGGCGTCAATTTTCCGGCGATTTATTTGAGAACAAAGCCGAACCAGCGACAACGCGTTATCGGCTGTTATTTATCGGCCCTTGCCTGGTCCCGCCTAACCTCGTTAACACGGTCTACCTGTCCCTCTATAATTCAACCGTTTTTACTTAACGAGCGGTTTGTTACCCTACGAATTAATGTTTAAACTCAGTGGCTTTTAAAGTTGCTTAAATCATCACCCCAGAGTTTCTTATCTCGGGCCTAAATTGTTGTATGAAGCTCTAGTTGGAAAATTGAATTTTATATATTTTTAAAGTGTGTTCGTAATTTGGAATTGCTTAGATGTACAGTGTAGTAACTGAACAATTAATGGCAAAATTGTTTAAGAAATATTAAATTTTGGTCATTAACTCATTCTGCTATATAAAAAATCAAGATGAAATAAATAAATAATAAATATTGTAGGACAAAGAACACAACGCCATCTAGACCCAAACTAAGCAGAGCTTGTCATATGGGTTCTAGAATGCGGATAAACATACGTAAATACTTTTTTTTGTAAATAAATGCATATTATTCATAGAAACAACCAGACCAATGCAAATATACATATTTGCACGGGGCGGGAATCGAACCTGCGACCTCTGGTTTGGCAGTCGAACGCACTACCGCTACGCCACAGGGGTTGTCTGAAATGCGATGGTGTGTAGTAATATTTATCAAATAAAACCTACAGTTGTCTGACACGTAAGTAGGTATGACTGTCAAGACTGTTTTCTTAAAATTTAATTACAATGTTCTAACTACTGACCCAGTTGTACGTAGTCCCCCGACCTCAATTACCTACAAGGTATCCGAGTCGACCCCTGGGTCAAGAAAGGGCAGCTGTTCGCACAACAACCTGAGTCAACAGATTAACGAACTCTTCGAATTATGAACCAATATTATAGCCTGAGATCGGTCCTTTAGTTAGTAACTACGAGTATCATGTTTACCTAATTTATTCATAAATGAGGTAAATTTTGTTTCATTCTTTTCATGACCTAGAATTTTAGTAGTCCTGTCGTACTTTACCATTAAAATCCATTACGCTGGAATTAAAACGAATAAAATGCCATGTACTTACAACAATGATATTATTAATAAGTAGCAAAACTTATATTGTCAGTTTACTTGCTAGCTTTGAGCTAAATTTTAGAACATCGGTGGAAGATACTCCTTAAGGAAACCAAAAAGTAACTCAACATTTACGTTAAACAGGCGTTTACAACCGTGACTTTTTCCATAAGCTACGTAAAAAGTTACACGATAGTTTGTTGCATAAGATGCTGATGACCTAATTCTGTCGTTGTGAAATGAGCGCTATCTCAAGAGCCTTAAAGATCTAACTCATCATAGGAACGCAAATGAATTTATTTTGGGTACTATCTTTAAGAGCGTGGAGGGACTTTTTTAATCAGACGGCTTCAATATGATCAAGGATTTCTCTACCACCATCCTTTTTAGGTTTACGTAGCCAAATGGCAAAAAACAGAACCCTTATAGATTCAACATTCATGTCTGTCTGTCGGTCCGTCGTTATGTCACAGCCACTTTTTTCCGAAACTATAAGAACTATGCTGTTGAAACTTGGTAAGTAGATGTATTCTGTGAACCACATTAAGATTTCCATACAAAAATAGAACAATTTGAATTCCTGAGACGAGCTCAGCCGAATACAAGGCTTTTTTTTTTGCGATTTTTTGCGTTTTTTTTATCTTGCAATGGTTCACCCCACCACGAATCTATTACCGAAAACAGCAACTCGATAACTCATCTCCTTCATACCCAAAACCGTGACAGAAAATTGGCAACGACGACGTCGACGACAACTCGATAGCAATAGGGCTTTTCTAAAGAAAATCAATAAATTTTGGGTACTTAGAACTGAAACTTAAATTTTTTCATCAAACCCATTTGTGTGGGGTGGGGTATCTATGGATAGGTTTCTAATATCATTTTTTTTTCTAAACTGCAAATACTTTGATTCTAAATGATGTATGTAATCATACGACGATTTAAACCATAACGTTGAGAGCCGCTGTAAGCTCTTAATGTAATGTAAAAATAAAGCAAACATACCTTTTAGATGAGGTAGAGAATTTAAATGGGCGTAAGCTTTGTACGCACTGTAAAGGCTGGGTAGGATGACCGGTAGCTTAAAATAATTGACCATATTAAATTTAACATATTTGTTGTGACGAAGAGCTCCGGTTAAGTTTTTGATACAGTCTTAATAAGGGCTATCAATTTTACATTTAAATCTGTTTATATCTATGAGCACTGGCCTGGGGGTCATCCCAGCAGAAGCAGGCCTGGGCGGCGGGCGACTAGCGCCCCCCCTCTCTTTCCGGGGTAAGATAGGGACACCGTGGCTCCCAAACCAGAAGGAGCCATCTGGAAATCGGAGATGCGAGGAAAATGCCTTATGGGTCACCTTACACGAGATGGTGCGAGGTTTTCGTCGGTTCAAGCCACACATAACCCCCGCCCGGGGGCGGCGGGGTGGGGGGGAGCTGGGGTAGGTGTATAAGAGGGGATTTCAGCACTAAACAAAAAAGGTACTATTAATGTACGCTGGTTATACCAGGCTTGTCTTTTGGATTTCACTGAATCACCTATACCATTAATGCCTAACGGCCCGTTGCGGTTTCTCACTAGAAATTTCGTATTTTAGTCCCTTATGTTACGGGGCGTCAACTGCCGAAATGTCAATTTTGTAACCCTTTTTTTTTTTGCGGAAATCGCCTCGGATATCCCCCCGCTGGCCAGCGGGGGCGATTATGTCGGGCTTGAACCGACTAAAAGTACTTTACGCTTTGCGTTGACATCTCAAGGCAAGTGTAACTATCATAACCCGCCCGCTGAGTTTTTCAGGACAGGGCCGCGATTCGAACCGGGTGGTTTTACCTTTTAATTCATCTATATTCATATATAGATGAATTATAAGGTACTGGGGGGGTATCCGAAGGGATTTACGCACGAAAAAAAAACAAAAAAAAAAGGTACTGTCGGAAGTTTACGCAAATGTCAAACATTGAAATAAAACTATTTTTTTAACGGATTCTATCGCGATTTATTTGATTTATTCTATTATTTACATTGATATAGTCTCCCCGTGACCATGGCTGCTGAAAAGCAACCGAATCGTCGAGTTCAGTGTAAATAATAAAATAACTTTTTTTATATTTTTTTTTTTTATATTTAGGACACGTCAATTTGACTTCACCTCGCCTGATGGTAAGCTGAAGGTAAAGTCTCAGGAAAGAGGGTCACCATTACATACACGTAACATGTTAACAATGGTGGCACTCAGCTTGACGGCCTCATCAGAAGAGGATTGTCGTCGCAGCACCGCGTGACAGCCACCGGTTCCACTAGTGCTGCATCCACAATCCCCCTGCCCGGCTATGCACTTGCTGACCCCTGAACGCAATCAAACCGAAATTGGATTACTATGGAGGGTTTTTCGCAATCGTGCACGGTGGTACCTACCCGGCCGAATTTTGTGACAAATTTGTGTCATCAAATTTCTACCACCAGTAAATAAATCGCGATAGAATCCGTTAAAAATAGTTTTATTTCATCTATACACATATCAACACTGTCTAGGGATATTTTACATAATTAAAACAAATATGAATTCTAGAAAAAGGTTTTTAATACCTACCAAATTGTTGATGGCACATTTTAATTTATTTTTATTTTTGATATGTATCAAATTTAAATTTAAAAAAAAGATTGTAATACGTGGCAATTCTAGAATTGATAATTTTTTAATCACATCCATTAATCCGCGGTAGCCTAGTGGTATGGGTAAAGGACTGCTGAGACGAGGTCTCGGGTTCGATCCCAGGTATTACCATGGCACACACCAATGACTTTTCGATGCTTTTCGAAGTTATGTGTGTATTTATTGCAGGTTTATAAGTGCCCGGTTAATGGCAATAGGCTCGCCACCTATTACATTGGGACCTAAACATAAACTGGCGAAATGTGGGTGCTAGCACCTCTGCCTACCCCTTCGGGGATATAGGCGTGAGTTTATGTTATGTTATGTTATTTTTGATTATCAAATTTAAATTTTAAAAAAAGATTGTAAAACGTGGCAATTCTAGAATTGATAATTAATTAATCATATCCTTTAAAGTAAAATATTTCTAGACAGTTGAGGTGTGTATATTCACACCTTCTTTGTCTAAGGCCGGCATATACAATAGTCATCCATTTGCTCCTGTACTTACATCCCTCACAAGTTTCCTCTAGCCTAATTGAACCTTTCGTGCAGGCGCGTAGATTTAGTATAGTTCTTACCTGCCATCTTTTTGTTTGGTAGTTGTAAGTTTTTCGATCATTCACTAGAACTTTTTGAAAACCCGGCCTCTGTGGCGTAGCGGTAGTGCATTCGACTGCTACGACAGGGGGGCGCGGGTTCGATTCCCGCTCAGTGCAAATATTTGTATGCATGAATATGTCTATTTGCATTGGTCTGGGTGTTTCTATGTATAATATGTATGTATTTACAAAAAAAAAAGTATATAAGTATGTTTATCCGCATTCTGGAACCCATAACACAAGCTAGTTAAACTATGCTTACTTTGGGTCTAGAAAGCGCTGTGTAGAATGTCGTAGAATATTTATTTAACCTTAATATCACCCTTAAAAACAAAATGTATTCTGTGCCTTCGTGTCTAAAATTGTACTACAAATACGACAAATAGTAGGTAACTGATGACAATGCAAAAAATTATTTTCAAATTGCAGAACACATTTAAATATCCGTAATAAAAATCTTTAGAGGTAATTTTCGCAAAATAACAATCATGGGTGTTGACACGTTATTGCTTAGCAGTATCCAGTTTTGATATTTTATTAACACAAACGGTTTTAACTACTCTATAAAGTTATCGAACTGCCAGTCTGAAGTGCAATAGAGCGAACCGAAGTAAGCCGATCTCAAACTCTCACTCTTTTTCCCGACGTGCCAACTTAAATGCCGAGTACTGTAAGTATAGCTAAGGTCAAATAGTATATTACTTACGTCAAAAGTTGACTCTTTAAAATAATACTTATTTTCACTTAACTTATGGCGATAAATATATTGTGTTATTAGAGTTCCGTAGCCAAATGGCAAAAAACGGAACCCTTATGGATTCGTAATGTCTGTCTGTCTGTCTGTCCGTCCGTACGTCACAGCCACTTTTATCCGAAATTATAAGAACTAAGCTGTTGATACTTGGTAAGTAGATGTATTCTGTGAAACGCATTATGATTTTCAAGCAAATATAGAAAAAAAAAAACAATAAATTTTGGGGGTTTCCATACTTAGAACTGAAACTCAACATTTCTTTTTCATCAAACTGATATGCGTGGGGTAGAAGAACCTATCTATGGATAGGTCTTCAAAAATGATATTGAGGTTCCTAATATAATTTTTTTTCTAAACTGACTAGTTTGCGCGACAGACACTTCCAAAGTGGTAAAATGTGCCCCCCCCCCCTCGTAACTTTTTAAATAAGGACACATTACATTGGGACCCTAACATAACTGGCGAATCGTGGGTATGCAATACACCTCTGCGTACCCCTTCGGGGATACAGGCGCGAAGTTGTGTTATGTCATGTTATGTTACCATGTGAACTACCACCAAAAATTGGTTTGAACGAGATCTAGTAAGTAGTTTTTTAATACGTCATAAATCGTAAACCGCAATTTGCCTTTCATTCAATCAACTCATTACTTGCTGCTTCGGAACCCTTTATGGCCGAGTCTGACTCGCACTTGACCGGTTTTTTTATATCTTCACTGTGTAACTAACCCAATTATAGTTTTCACTTAACACTGACTACCTTTTTTTTTTTTTTTTTTTATCGTGCGGAAATCCCTTTGGATACCCCCCCGCGTGCCAGCGGGGGCGGTTATGTCGGGCTTGAACCGACTAAAACCGCACGCCGTCTCGGGTCTACAGACGCCGGGGTGTAAGGTTGCCCATAGAGCATATCCCTCGCACCCCGACTGACCCTGGGCCATCTCCGGTTTCGAGATGGCCCCCTCGGGTTTGGGAACCACGGTGTCCCCGTCTTGCCCCGGTTTGGGGGAGGGGCGCTAGTCGCCCCACCGTCCCGGCCTGCTTCTGCTGGGGTGACAGGTGGCCTCACCCGCCACCCCCAGGCCTGCGCTCATGGAGGACGGAGGTCGTTAAGCGACCTCCGGCGCCTGAGTTGCCTGCGACGCGCGGCGAGCAAGTTGCGGGCTCGGCGGGCCGGGAGAGTTCTAAGTCTCTCCCGGGCGCGCTCCGCACCATTGCCGCAATCATGCTGCCGAGCGAGAGGACTCCCACCCCGATGGCTGCCACGAGGTCACGCCTCGGCGCCTCCCACGCCGGGCAGTCCGCCAGCGTGTGCAGCCCTGAGTCCTCGCTCGCGTCGCAGTGATGACACTCAGGCGTTGGCTCTGACTACCTAAAAAGCACGAAAAATTTCCTATAAAATCTGTTCAAATTGAATTTATTTCAATATTGAAGGTAATTCGTAAAAGAAGAAAAAAGAAGAATTATTCACACGGAATGAATTGAGCCTCAACGCTATTATTTGAAAAACTATAATTTCATTAAATAAATTAAAACGAAATTCTCATCCCAGTACTGTAGGATATGTAGGTATTGAATAGCCTGGTATTCATTTTTATTATCCCTTGTTCTTGGAAGTACTACCATGGTATTAGTATTAAAATTGTATTTAATGATAAAATATTTAACTGGAAATTGTTTCTTCTTTAAGAAGAATAAAGAATGAATAAATATTGAATGTCTTTATTACTTAAAAAAAAGATAAAAAGTCAAACAACAGCCATTTTGGCCGTTGCATGAATGGGCCGACTCGACCGGGGAAGCACCATCCTCTCACAGAATATCGACGCCAAGTAACAGTATTTGAACTGTTGCGTTCCGTTTGGTGAGTGAGAGTGCCGGAGCCCAAACTCCTTTCCCATCCCCTCCCAAAATCCTTTCCCATCCCCTCCCAAACTCCTTTCCCATACCCTTTCCTTTACAGGGTCGGCAGCGCGAGTGTGACGTCACTGGTGTTGCACACGTCCATAGGCCGCGGTAACCGCTTCCCATCAGGTGGGCCGTGTGCTTGTCTGCCACCTTAGTGGTATAAAAAAAAATTAAACTTCCAATATTTTCATAATACTAAAGTAAGGTTTACTACTTCTTCTAAAAGTAGCAGGAAAAGAATGGCTAAAAAAGCCAAAGACAGAGAGTTGTGGAAGGGAATGGAGGAGGCCTTTACCCAAACAGGGGTCCATATCTCAGAATTTGAAGAATAATTAACAATACTAACCCTTAGAATAAGAAAGCAAACTAACAACTAACTTTAATACACATATATGTAATCATGGGATATGGAAATAAATGGCTTATTATTATTATCTCTTTATTTACTTTAAAATTACTTATAAATTACATTTTTAAATACATATTAAAAAAAAAAAGAAAACATCTATTTAAAAATATAAAAAATAGTGCTCCACCGGCAGCGTGGCAGGGCCCAAGCTACCGGCGGTCGGGGTCACAGAGAGAGAAACCTCCGGACAATGCGTGCCGTGTCGAGGATGACCGCCTTCTGCATCTGACCCTTGACCCAACCATCTAGCGAGAGTCTCTTGAGGTGTTGGTCGAGGCTCTTCGCTATCAGCCCGTTCGCCGAAATGACTATCGGGACAATGATCGTTGAATCGACATCCCACATGGCGGTAACCTCGTGAGCCAAGTCAAGGTACTTGCTGATTTTGTCCTTCTCAGCCTTCACGAGGTTTTCGTCATTTCATTTCATTTCATTTCGTCATTTTCGTTTTCGTTATTATTATTATTATTAAAGTAAGGTTTTGGTTTCAGGCGTGATTTTAAGACAAGTCTAACCTACCTTCCTTTCCGCTTTCACTCTTTTCTCTACGCGCAGGTGACAATTCGGGGTTGCAAGACTTTATAAGCTACCGTTACTTATGGTTATATAACATACACACAAAAACACACTTACACCCACACTTTTAATTTAATTCAACAAAATGACACTGGAAAAATAATTATAAAACTGAAATACACGTTTGGATTCTATGAACAAATAGAAGTAGCTGTTCTAATATATTAAACAGTTTTAAAAACCCAGGGAGTGCTGGCTTGGTGCCGTAGAAGATGACATGTCTAACTGTCATGGATGTTCATGATCATGCAAACTGTGGGAGTAAAAACCGGAAAGTGGACTCAGGACTCCGAGGAGAGAGCCACAGATGCCACGGGGGCTATGCTAAGATGGTGATGAACTAGAAACAAAACAAGTAATGACAAATCTGCACCACCTATAAGGGTGATTTTCCACCAGAGATGTGCTATACTACGATGCTATGGATGCGTTTGATATCCAGCAATCATATTCATTTGTGCACATAGCTTAGCACTGGTGGAAAAGGATTCAACTAAGATGTATGTTTTTTATATGGAAGGATGCGTGCTATGGATGCGTGCTATAGATGCCTGCTATGGGCCATCGCGAGTGGTGTAGCTATGTGCAGAGCAGAGTACTTACAGTATGCCCGCGTTTTTCGCTGGAAGTAGACATGCCATCGTGGAAGCAAAAAGTTATTTTATATCTCGCAATGTGTGAAGAAGAACTCAAGGAGGCGGCGCATCTTCGTAGCGCATCTTCCTTGCACAGCTACCTAGCGTAGTATTGGTGGAAACGGTCACATATTTTCGTAGCGTAGATTTCACATCTTCGCAGCATAGCTGCATAGCACATCACTGGTGGAAAAGCACCCTTATCCGATTATGTTGAAACATCAGTAATGATGACACATGACAGTTCTGAAAGTAATCGAGTAACCTTACAAAACGATAACAAGTCAGAGCAACTTAGTACAACAAAGTAAGTAAGCAGCTTTAGGCGTATTTGAATAAGAACGTAAATTCACTCTTAAAACGCTTACAAAGTCCAAATGTAATTACTATTCTTTAACTTCAAGGTAGTCGCTATGTACATACCGTATCAAAGTAATCTGGAAGAAATTCCAACACCGTATGAGATTATTCAGCAAAAGCGCAAGGAGTGTAGCAATCAGTAAATATTTAAAATTCTCCGAACGAAACTTTCTCGCCGACTCCGCGCCGTGAATATTTTAGGGTTTGAACGCTACTTTCATATGTGGGGGGGTAATTACCTCGTATAGGATAGGGTGACTACAATACACATATACAAATAGAAGATTATTCGAGAATATTTTTTTACAATCAGCTTACAACAAAGGCTAGACAGAAAGGCTAGAATAAATCAAAGCAAAACTGCCTTGTGTGTTCATAAGTGTAAATGTAGATTTAGTGAAATTCAATTATTAGGTATACTTTTATTGTGGGCTGCACACACTGGCAGACTGCCTGGCGTGGGAGGCCTCGAGGCGTGACCTCGTGGCAGCCATCGGGGTGGGAGTCCTCTCGCTCGGCAGCATGATTGCGGCAATGGTGCGGAGAGCGAGCGCGTGGGCAGCCGCCGCCTCCTTCTGCGAGCATGTAATGCTCGCGAAGGAGATGGCAGAGCGCGCCCGGGAGAGATTTAGAACTCTCCCGGCTCGCCGAGTCCGCAACTTGCTCGCCGCGCGTCGCAGGCGACTCAGGCGCCGGAGGTCACTTAACGACCTCCGTCCTCCATGAGCGCAGGCCTGGGGGTGGCGGGTGAGGCCGCCTGTCACCCCAGCAGAAGCAGGCCGGGACGGTGGGGCGACTAGCGCCCCTCCCCCAAACCGGGGCAAGACGGGGACACCGTGGTTCCCAAATCCGAGGGGGCCATCTCGAAACCGGAGATGGCCCAGGGTCAGTCGGGGTGCGAGGGATATGCTCTATAGGCAACCTTACACGACGGCGTCTGTAGACACGAGACGGCGCGCGGTTTTAGTCGGTTCAAGCCCGACATAACCGCCCCCACTGGCTGGCGGGTATCCGAAGGGATTTCCGCACGAAAAAAAGGTATACTTTTATTGTAATAATGGTATATTACATTGTACGTCTATGTATTTGGTCGTCATATATATTTGAATTTAATAGAACTGTAAATATAAATCTTCAGGTACACGATAAAGGAAAAAAACCATTTTACTCTGAAACTAGTGATTTCTTTTACCTTACAGTGAGTCAATTACACTCAGTACCTATAAGAGTAAAATTTTATATAGAATTTGGTCATTAGAAGATGAAAAGGACAAAAAAGGAATAGGTTTCCATATTAAAAACAAAACAAAAAGTGCAAATGATATAAAATTCACTAATTTCGATGAAATATGAAACACTTCTAAGTAAATGTTTTGCAAAGGATGAATGTATGTGAAACATTATGCAATCATTTTAATAAAGGACTGTCTCAAAACTCTGTTGAAATATGGTCTCTATGCAAGACTGAAATCCGGCCTCAGTATACTACTCTGTCAAAAAAGTACCGGGAATTAGTCAATAAAACTTAGAAATTGTATTATTCATCCAAATTTTTTGTATCACCTTCAAAAAAGGCCTCTGTAGAAATAATTCTCTGGATCCAACGAACCACTCAATCATCAAAATCATTTTTGAACATATTTTTTGTAATCGCCTTCTTGAAACTTATCACTGAAAACGGGTACTTCGAAGTAGTAGTAATTTGGGTTTGGGAATGAGAAAGAAGTTAATCGGAGTCATATCAGACAAATATGGTGACTGTTCGAAAATATTGGTAGAGCTTTTGACCAGAAATTCGTTCATATTGATAGCCTTGCGAGATGATCGTGTTAGTTTAGCGCTAACCAAATTTACAAAACACCGTACCTGCTATTTTAGGTAGATTTCGATGAAATCGATCTACCTATTGGTTTCTTGACTACTGTCGAATTTAAAAAAAAATTCTTCATAGGAGGTCTAGTTATGACCCCCTGAGTCCGAAATGACCACTGGTCAAAAAGTTTATATATATATATATTTGTATGTATGGTTCCACTTCCCAAAATTTGCGGCACTCTCACGGTCGCATTTTTGCCCCGATCGCTTTCAAACTGCGGTCAAAAATTGCTTGGGTGTAAACTTAGTTTAAGTTCGTGAACGGGTGGAATCCGGCCTAAGGGGACGGTAGGGCCTCACTTTTTGTGAAATCAGTTTTTCCTCAAAATTTCACGTTCCATGAAAGATATTCGAACCGTTCTAATTTTATCCCATAGTATACATTTACATACACACAACAACTTTTAATTATAAACCTATAAGATTAAAACTTTAACTAAAAGTGGAGGGGGGAAAAACCAAAATTTTTCGGGAAATAAATCATAACTTCTAACCGGTGAACATTCTTGGAGTCGGAAACATTTTTAATCGATAGGCCATTTTTAAGTCTAAAATAAATGTCTGAAAAGTTTTTCGCTAAAAGTTACCGTTTTCGAGAAAAAAAAATTAAACATGTTAAAAATGCGCTCGGCGTGGGTCATAGCGTAGTTCTCTATATAAAATAATATTAATTGCTTCACGAAATCAACCTGTGCGTTCCCCCTGCGGGAACGGATTTTTTTTAAATGTTCTATTTAGGTTTCTCTAAGACCCAAGTGACCACCTAAATGAAGCACTTAAATCTGTTTCCGTAATCAAAGTTCCTACTTACACAACGCCTTTACAAAGAACAAAAGCCCGCCATCGACACATCGTATCGAGTACACGTATCCACTAATTTAAACTCAATTACTAAGACAAAAACAGCATCCTTTGTGCCAGAGAACAGTGGCTGTTTATCTAACGCCTCACAAAGGGTTCCTAGCGTGTTTACGATTCCTTTATCATGTAAAGCCTGCGAGCAAATTAAATGCCTTAGCACTTGGGCAATTTAGTCTCCAATATCTAATTAAGGCAAGGTCAATATTTTCAAAGAACAAAGGAAGTGACTTAAAGCATCCTTACATAGAAATGTAGTTAATCTTCCACCAAGGAACTTGCGTAAAGCAGAAAATTTGGCATCGACCTCGTTTTGAAAGGGTATTTTATATGAATAATTTTGTTAATACATTTATATTTAAATATATGAAAGCAATGTAGCCTGAAAGATGTAAGGACGAGAATCGAAAAAGGTATGCTGAGGGTTTATAGGGGGCCATCTCGAAACCGGAGATAGCCCAGGGTCAGTCGGGGTACGAGGGATATGCTCTATGGGCAACCTTACACCCCGGCGTCTGAAGACCCGAGACGGCGTGCGGTTTTAGTAGGTTCAAGCCCGACATAACTGCCCCCGCTGGCCGGCGGGGGGTATACGAAGGGATTTCCGCATGAAAAAAAAAGAAAAAAAAAATGAAATGAGATCAGGCCAAAATTTATCCAATATATAGCTGATATATACAACTATATAAGACAAAATATAAGTGGGTTTAAAATTGTAAAACAAACAACAAGTATACATACATTAGTAAAGTCTTGAAGAGAAGCAAGTCAGAAGTACTCGAAATAGGTGGGCCAGCATGAAATACTCGCTTGCTCTCATCGATCATTTTTTTTAGAACTAAATATTAAATTTTATCAAAATAAAATTGTTGATGTAAATTTGTTTAATTGATTTAACAAGCTTAAAATACACCGCGTTAGCCTAGTGGTATGGGTAATGGACTGCTGAGACGAGGTCTCGGTTTCGATCCCAGGTTTTACCATGGCACACACCAATGACTTTTCGATGCTTTTCGACGTTATGTATTTATTTAGTTACGTATTTATCGCAGGTTTATAAGTGCCCGGTTAATGGCAATAGGCTCGCCACCTATTACATTGGGACCTAAACATAAACTGGCGAAATGTGGGTGCTAGCACCTCTGCCTACCCCTTCGGGGATATATGCGTGAGTTTATGTTATGTTATATTATGTTAAAATACAACTGATCACTCATATTAATGGAGAAACTTTCATCAAGCATTTAGCTAACAAAATCTACAAACAGTTCTCACTAAAACAGTTTCCACATAAAACGTTTGCATCTCATTGTTTTCTCCATATTTTCCCACGGCTCCTGCAGCTGTGCTCTCGTAAAGATGCACCCGGCTGTGGGTTGTGGCGAATGAACGAAAATTATTTCACCACGTCCGCTGGTACGCCTAATTTTAAGACAGCATCTGCTACGGTTAAATGTGCTCCATTTGGAATGCTAACCTATTTAATACCCACTTATAAAACCTTGCCATTTTAGGGGCTATTTCTAAGCGCTTTTTAAATCATTTTGGTCAATGCGGTTCAGATTCGAATATTCATTCTTACTTAGATTTTTGTAAAACAAGATCTACGTACTCCTATCAAGCATATCACCTAGTAAATTCATGTATTTTTAGGGATTTTCTTTAGAAAAGCCCTATTGCTAAGGAGTTGTCGTCGACGTCGTCGTCGTTGCCAATTTTCTGTCACGGTTTTGGGTATGAAGGAGATGAGCTATCGAGTTGCTGTTTTCGGTAATAGATTCGTGCTGGGGTGAACCATTGCAAGATAAAAAAAATCGCAAAAAATCGCAAAAAAAAAATATTGCAAAATCGAAAATCCCTTGTATTCGGCTGAGCTCGTCTCAGGAATTCAACTTGTTTAATTTATGAATCGATTCATATGAAGCAAATCAGTATATCTGAATTATTCCAGGGCACATCTATAATATAAAAATGAATCGCTGAATGTGTTGCTAAGCGCAAATCTCGAGAGCAGCTGAATCGATTTCGCTAATTCTTTTTTTATAATATTCCTTGAACTATGAGGATGGTTCTTACGGAAAGAATTTTTTTTAAAAATGCATAAAAAAAAATTACAGGCGCGTTTGGGATAAATAGGTGTCACGGGGTGCAATATGCCACGAGCGAAGCCGCGGGGGACAGCTAGTTACATATAAACTCGGTTATATCAAACTCTAGTCTGCGATTAAAATTTCATAACAGATTCACAAATATGTCTATAAGCCATAAATATTTATGGATCTGTTACGAAATATAACTAATAACTATACTAAAAACCCATAAAGTATATACCCATACAGTCGATTATGTCATTAATAAGGTTCATACGTGAAATATTTTTGACATGACAACGTCTTATAATTCGATAGAGTCGGCTACACGAACGAAAAAATCAGGCGTTCCATTTAAGGCTTGAAGTGCAAGCGAGAGCGCGGAACGAGCGACATAGAGGCACAATCGGCCTCCGCGTTCGGCAGCGTTCGGCATCTGTCTCAGGCTTGAAGTGCAAGCGAGAGCCCGGAACGAGCGACAAAGAGGCGCAATCGGCCTGCGCGTTCGGCAGCGTTCGACATCTGTCTCAGGCTTGAAGTGCAAGCGAGAGCGCGGAACAAGCGACAAAGAGGCACAATCGGCCTCTGCGTTCGGCAGCGTTCGACATCTGTCTCAGGCTTGAAGTGCAAGCGAGGGCGCAGAACAAGCGACAAAGAGGCACAATCGGCCTCCGCGTTCGGCAGCGTTCGACATCTGTCTCTCTCCTACTTGAGTGAGCGATGCGTCCGTGTGGACAGCTGCTATACAATAATATATTTACATGTTTTCGTCAAGTATGAAGTGCAGTGAATTCTTATAACCTATCTTAGTGGTTAAACAAATAAAATTAAAATTTTCTTTAAAAAATGCAACCATTCCATCAGTATTTTCTTATGACGCTGTCACGTTTAACTATCGTCAGTAAACCGACTTTACAGACAACCGATTTTTTAATTATAAATCCTGCTCGCTTCACTAGTATTCTTGTTTCTCCCTTGAATCGAATGATCGATTTATTTTTAAATAATTAAACCATTCAATTAGTTCCATCTGTATCCCATGTGCACAAACAGAGCTTACAACAACTGTCGTTTAAGAACAAGAGAATTCTAACTGGAAAGGTCCGAATGTAAAACTTCAAATGCTTTTCTGAACATGCAAAACACAACCTACTACTACTACTTACAGTCGATATTGAGTGTTAAAGTGGGACTTTCCTGATTTAACCAGCCAATTAGTGATAAGGAAGTACGCATCCTAAATTCATACATACATACCTAGATATTAGAAGAAGAAGTTATCAGCTAGATTCTGGATCAAACTGAACCTTTGAAGACGAAATTATTTGTCTTATGAGTACTAAAATATTAGCAAATTAAGATTTGCTAATATTTTATGCTACATGACATGATTTATGATATTGTCGGAAGTTTACGCAAATGTCACACATTGAAATACTAATCGCTGCTTGCAATGTTGAGCTAAGTGAGACATCGCGAATCAGATTTTGAAAATTTTGAACAGTGACCATTCCTCCGTGGCAAGTCCGATTTTGAAAATTCTTTTTGAAAGTCACATCTCTAGACATACTTTCTGAGCGTGTAAAGGTTGGTCACAGTGTCTCGAGCGGTTATTATGTAATTCCATCCGGAATTTTTTTTACGGTGATCATTCCTCTGTGGTAGCATTAATTTTTTCAAAATATATCCATAAACCTTCCTCTGATTGACCTCTTTAATCATGCCAAATTTGGTTCTGATTGGATTAGTAGTTTAGGAGGAGACCTGTGACAAAGAAAATCCTGAAGTCTGGTATTAGGAGCTTTCGCTCGACTTCGTCTCACTCAACTCAAAAACTATTTTTCAACGGATTCTATCGCGATTTATATGAGGTTATTATAATTATTATAATATAATTTATATTGAACCCGACGTTTCGGTTGCTTTACAGCAGCCATGGTCACGGGGACTAAAGATGGTTGTGGTCTTGTAATTTGAAGTGTAAGTTATCTCAAAGTACCCGAACTATGCTGAATTGTTGGTGTTACTATTCACGAAGAATGAGCTCACAGTGTCATGAAGTCTTGTTGTACTTTGATTTTTCTTGCAATTAATTAAGTGAATGACTGGGTCCCAAGCTGGTGGTACATTCCAAACATCTTCTATATTAAAATTAGTATGTTTCTTAATTTTAATAACTTTGCGTAGCATCTTAGGTAGGAATCGATTTTCTTTGGCGAGTATCTGTGGTTTTTTTAAATTTAAATATGTGTATATATTAAATAGTTAAATGTATTTAATTACATCAGCTGTTGTTGATGCATACACTGTTAATTTTTAAGTGACGAACCGCGATTGGTAAGCTATATAATTATAAATATTTCCAATTGGCTCCCAAACACATACATAACTTCACACCTGTACCCCGAAGGGGTAGGCTGACGTGTATTACACACCCACGATTCGCCAGTTATTTTAAGGTCCCAATGTAATAGGGGGTGAGCCTATTGTCATCTACCGGGCACATTATTAAGCGAGCGATAATTAACATTTATTAATGCACACATAACTACGAAAAGTCCGAGGTGTGTGCCCGGGGCAACTGGGGATCGAACTCGAGACCTCGTCTCGTTACGTATGCCACTAAGCTATCGCCGCGTTTTTTGTTCTGTGTACACATCCGATGCTATTTTAAATGTTTATTTGAATTCAGAATGGATTGCAAGCGTTAATCAAGGTCGCGATTTTATTAATGAGTGTACTTTGGTGGTGGAAGATTAATTATGTAAATTGGTTGACATGTTCGGATGGGCTGCGGTTCCGCCCGTGTCGACGGGTGCCGGAAATGGTTTTTGAATTATTAATTCTGTTATTAATTACTGGAGTGGGGTTCATAATTTATTTTTCATGTTTACATTATCCGCTGTGTTGTTTGATGTTGTTGGGGAGGTTCTTGTGTGTTTTTATTCATTGCGATATTGAAGATGAAATTTGTCGGCGGATGTAGACGGCTATTTACATTTAAAATATTGTAGAATATACTGCTTCCGGGCTGTTTGGCCGTGGTCCATCGGAAACTTGTATTCCAGACGTTTCGTCGATAACTGCGGTCGACATCTTCAGTGGTACAGGTCGAGACACCGTCGAGTGCGGAGAACCTTCCTCGGCGGCGAACTCGCTGCGACTGATGGACTGAGGCCCGAGTCACTGGCGTATATATAGTGAAATAACGACCGTTTACTTAAACTTAAACGGGTGTTTAAAGTGAAGTAGCGGCCGTGAAAGCCTTAAGATTTATATTTAAAATGTAGACTGTTTTGTTTCTCATTATATATTTTGTTAATTTGAATATACTTATGAAACCTATGTATACTAGACGAGCAGTTACGAACGAAAATTGTGCGACACTTTGGGGGTGAAGCGGGAATGGGAGAGGGTACGGCACGCCTCACCATAGATTCATAATTTTGGCGCCCTTAAGCTACTTTACAGATATAAGGTGATGATCTCATATGATCGTATAAATTAATATACCTACTCTGTGGCTATGACAGCAATAAAAAATCCTCACCAATTTTTTTTTCTGAACAGCCAGTCTAGTATACATAGGTTATCCCATGGGTTACATATGTACTAGGACGGATGCCAGCTTGGCAATCAACCCAAACTTAAGCGTAGTGAAATTTGCCTATCCAACAATAGGTCAACGTGACCGGTCGACTTTTTCCATTGATTTGGTTTTTCGGTGATTATTCCTCGATGGTAAGACCAATCTGGACATTCGACCCCTTACGACACTCAGTAATATCTACTTGATCACCATGGCAAATTTGGTCGAGATCGGTCAAACGGTCTCGGAGGAGTATCATTTGTTTGAAATGCAACTTTGAAACCAAAGACGCTTCGCTCGCCTTCGGCTCGCTACGCTTAATAAGGTGTCACAAAATTAGGTCTCTGAATTTGGTGAGATGACTTGGTATCGACAAAATATGTATTTAAAACCAAAAAAAAATATATCGGGTAAAAAAAAAAAAAAAAAAATGTGGAGAATACAAAAAAAAACCGCATTTCGTGAAAGCCCAAAAAGAAAAACAGGTTAAGTACCTGGGTTTGGCCCACGATATTGTTGACATGTGGAATGTTGATTCGCCAATCGTTGTACCGATAGTCGTTTCAGTCAATGGATTGATAGCCAAGAGCCTGACGGTTCGGTCAAAGGCCTGATGTTCGGCTGTGCACCTCGCATAGTGAGGAGGTTCCTTTCTCCGGAGTCCTAACCACTGGTAGCCTGGTGCCTGTACTCGATGCTAGAGGCACTCTATTTCTTATATTTTTAAAAAGGTGCTTTTCATCGAACCGAAATTACTAATATTCCCCCTAACCCCTCCAGCTAAGCTTAATTGCTTGTGTTAGGAGTGGGTTCACCTCGGTAGTGTAATGGGCAGGATTTGAACACGGGATCTCTTGATCGTAGGGTCGACTCCTTAACCACTAAGCTACCGACGCTTAAAAAACATATCATAACTTCACGCCTGTATCCCCGAACGGGTAGGCAAAGGTGTATTACACACCCACGACGCTTAAAGTACATTATAATAGTTTAAGTTAATTAAAATAGTAGTTTTTGCACAGTCCAGTATGCGAGGATCTGGAGTCTGAAGTAGGTCAAGTTTTGTATTACAGATCACCAGATCCCCATCATGTTCACTTATCAAATAAGACAGACAGTTTAGACAGTTGTTTTTTTCCGTGAAGTAAATTCATAATATACTTAATATTTAAACGAAACAGCAGAATAAAACATCGTAAATATTTAAACAGGTTTCAGCACGAAACCTAAATCTGAATATCATTAAACTAAGAACAAGTTTGATACGAAATTCATGCTCGAGGTAACTTTAAGTTTGTAGATGTTATGAGACTCCGACTAATCTTATATCATACGAATGAGATATCTTAGTATATTGGGACCTTAATCCGAAAACGTTTAGTAACATTTTCAGATTGTATAATTTATGATGCCTACGGCCACATTCTATCATCGCACCGCGCGCGACAGACAGGGAATTCATCCTCACACGTTGCGACCGGAAACGGTGCGTACAGTTAGGTATGAAAGCGACTTTATTCCGCGCACCCTCAGGCTGTGGAATGATCTCCCTGCTGTGGTTTTCTAAAGCGACTACAATATGGGGTTCTTCAAGAAGGGTATTAAAAGGTTTTTACAGGGTCGGCAGTGCAAGTGCGACGCCCCTGGTGTTGCACATGGCCATAGGCCAAGGTAACAGCTTCCCATCAGGTGGGCCGTAAAAAAAAAGATTGGTTAATCTGGAACAAATATAAATAAATAGGTGTGATAGGCCCTACCAACATCCTTGAAGCCCAAGTCAACCTCACCTGCAAGTCCGTGCATCTTTTTTTTTTTATATTTAGGACACGTCAATTTGACTTCACCTCGCCTGATGGTAAGCTGAAGGTACAGTCTCAGGAAAGAGGGTCACCATTACATACACGTACCATGTTAACAATGGTGGCACTCAGCTTGACGGCCTCATCAGAAGAGGATAGTCGTCGCAGCACCGCGTGACACCCACCGGTCCCACTAGTGCTGCGACCACAATCCCCCTGCCCGGCTATGCACTTGCTGACCCCTAATGCAATCAAACCGAAATTGGATTACTATGGAGGGTTTTTCGCAATCGTGCACGGTGGTACCCACCCGGCCGAATTTTGTGACAAATTTGTGTCGTCTAATTTCTATCAACTAAACTACGACTACTGCTAAACAACGGATGATGCTCTGGATCAGGCGCACCTCTCAGGGTTGGGAGTCAGTCGGCAGCCCATCCATAATAGCCCATACGTACCATTCAAAAACAACAAGCGACGGAGTATGATGATGATGATGACGGCCTCTGTGGGGGTTCGATTCCCGCTCAGTGCAAAATATTTGTATACATCAATATGTTTATTTGCATTAGTATGGGTGTTTCTATGTATAATATGTATGTATTTACAAAAAAAAAGTTTAAAAGTTACATTATATACATACATACATTTCTTTGTAAATACATACATGATATTGTCGGAAGTTTACGCGAATGTCACACATCGAAATAAAACTATTTTTAACGGATTCTATCGCGATTTATTTGATGTTATTTTATATTTTACATTGATCCCGACGTTTCGGTTGCTTTTCAGCAGTCATGGTCACGGGGATCAATGTAAAATATAAAATATAATATAAAATAACATCAAATAAATTGCGACAGAATCCGTTAAAATTAGTTTTATTTCAATACATACATATTATACATAGAAAAACCCAGACCAAAGTAATGTAATATACATATTTATGCATACAAATATTTGCACTGATTTGAACTCGTTATCTCTGACTAAGCAATCGAACGCCATACCGCTAAGCCTCAGAGGTAATCGTATTAATATCGAATTAGAATTCATTCCAAAAACGTAGATTTCTTATGCTACTTGATACATCTCATAACACACTTTCGAGCACACACAAGAAACATACCGCAAACTCAATACGGTCTCGATTGAAAAACTTAATATCGTTGGATGAAAGCATCGTTGCACAGATTGTACTATAAAATACTTCAATATCTCAGTCGCCGCAGACATAAATCTCTCTGAGTGTAATCTGGAGACAGACGAGATCTGATTACATCACAAAACGACCACTTACTGCTATTTTTTTCAACTGTATTGAGTTTCATGAAATGTTATTTTTAGTTTCAGATTCTTTTGTTTTGGTACGAATCAGGCTACGAGATGCTTGTAATGTTTGATGTTGGCTGTGAATATTTATATGTTTCGTGATAGGTAAAAAGTATCGGAAAGTAAAAATTCTCCGATATATTATAATATTATACGATATATTCTCCGATATATGTTAATGACTGTAAAGTTATTCATTGTTTCCGTAGTTCGCAAGAATTACGGTAGTTGGCTCCAGCGTCGCCTTAAAATGTATATAATATATCGGAGAATTTCGAATACCTGGGACGTGCCTAGATAGCTCAGCTGTTCAGAGTATTCCCCCTGTAAGGGACTGATCGCGGGTTCAAGTCCCGTTCTAGATGTTCTCTTTTTCCGCTCTAAATCTTTAGAAAAAGTAAGCATACAAAATGCTTAAAAATTTAATTGAAATATCCTCATACAAATAAAATTATTGTCGCGTAGTGGAGTCCTCATGTCTTCTTCTTGTTCTTCTTCTTCATGAGCTTTTTGGAGGAAAGCAAGCCCTTCGCTGCCTCGTGGGTACACACCCACGGGGCAGCGAATAGTGATGAGCGAATTTTGTGCAAATAATTTCGTGCGAAAAATACATACGATTTGCACAAAGGTAGCAGACGACCTTATGCCATCATTCCCCACACAAGCATGCCACGATTATTGTCCTAGTTGTACCTAGAAACTCTGATCTGATTATTATATTATCCATCGCAATTGCTATACTTGCAAGCTATCAATATTTCGGAGCGTTTCTATAAACAATTTTATACAATTTTATGGGGTGCATGGGTCAATAGATATAAATATTTTATATCATGAGTAGAGTAATTATCATTTTGATAATATCTTAAAAAGCACCCCACGCTTTTTTTTAAATAAAATACATTTTTTTTATTTACACTATTATTAATTTATATTTATTGAAATTTTTAACACTATTCTTAATTTAAATTTATTAAAACTTATTTTCTATTTTTTTAGTTCGGTTTTCTATAAAAAGCATGTTTTTTGGTTTTTTTTTAACTGTTATTTATTTTCTACTTTTTAGTTTGGTTTATTTATAATAGCTTGTTCGCAAAATTTGTTAACATTAGATAAATCGGTTAGAGATAATGGTTGGAAATTAAAATTTCTGCCTTATCGACTTATATGAAAATTATATAAATTAACAAAAACCTTATTTTGCTAATTGAAAAATGGTTGAAAAAATATTTAAGTTTATAATATGATCTCATTATAATATATCGATTGAGTATCACGTCCCTCTCATTGTTTACACTACACACTATTTTATTATAAGTATCTACATATTATATTTTACTACAGATTATGTATTTATTTAATATAATTATTCCTAGTCGCTACAACTACACCACTAGTTATTTACTCTAGCTCAACCAGATTCATACCAAGGTTGTCTGGAAGAGATCGCTTTAAGCGATAAGACCGCCCATTGTACATAATTATATTAAATAGCTAAGTTAAGTAATTATGAAATTTCTTTGTTGGTGTACAATAAAGTATATTCTATTCTATTCTATTCTATTCTAATAATTTAATCAAATTAGTGAATTGTCGGTCCGCGATAAATCTACAAAGTTTGAACGAAATCTGGCCGCTTTTAAAGTGGGTCAAAATCGCGCCCAAAGGGGTCAGTTACTAACAAACATACAAACAATTATACAGGTGAAACTAATAAAAAGCGTATAAAAAGAGGCCGAATTTTGTGAGTTTTTTTATGTGTAGGGATAATCTTTGTAACCACTGCACTTATTGGAAAAAATCTTACACCATTTGGAGCGCAGGCCTGGGGGTGGCAGGTGAGGCCGCCTGTCACCCCAGCAGAAGCAGGCCGGGACGGTGGGGCGACTAGCGCCCCTCCCCTAAAGTCGGGGCAAGACGGGGACACCGTGGTTCCCAAACCCGAGGGGGCCTTCTCGAAACCGGAGATGGCCTAGGGTCAGTCGGGGTGCGAGGGATATGCTCTATGGGCAACCTTACACCCCGGCGTCCGCAGACCCGAGACGGCGTGCGGTTTTAGTCGGTTCAAGCCCGACATAACCACCCCCGCTGGCCAGCGGAAGGGCTCCGAAGGGAATTTTCGCACGAAAAAAAATAGGTACGTTATTACCCAATGAACATAAGTTTTATATTATGTGTAAATTACGCTTCAGTTAAAAAAAACTAATACAAACTGAAGCGAAGTGTGTCGGATCACTAATTTGCTATAAAATTATACATTTAGGGCAGCTGGTAATTCATATTATACGTACTATGATACTAGTCTTTAGTTGTTCATCAAAAACATAAAAATACACAATTTAATATCCTTACAATTACAGAAACATCATATATCTTTCATTTTTCTTTGGAAATGGAAAGTAAATAGGATCTTATGAATCGTTTCAATAGCTATATTATTTACGACTGCTGTGTAATTCTTTGTAGATATAAATCAAATGTTTCTGCGAAACTTCTGACTTCGATAGAGTTTTATTTCGTTTGTGGTCCGGTAACAAAATGAGTGTGCGCTGTAGAAATTAATGGAAATCTTTTTCTATCTCAGTTAATAATAAATAAATAGTCTAGAGTTCTGTTATGTTTCTTATTTAACTAGGACGGTTACCAGCTTCGCAATCAACCCAAACTTAAGCGTAGCGAGATTTGCCTATCCAACAATAGGTCAATGTGACCGGTCGACTTTTTCCATTGATTTGGTTTTTCGGTGATTATTCCTCGATGGTAAGACCGATCTGGACATTCGACCCCTTACGACACTCAGTAATGTCTACTTGATCACAGTGGCAAATTTGGTCGAGATCGGTCAAACGGTCTCGGAGGAGTATCATTTGTTTGAAATGCAACTTTGAAACCTAAGACGCTTCGCTCTACTTCGGCTCGCTACGCTTAATTATATTTAATACACCTAAGCATTTACCCAAGATTTACTGGATCAGATGTACTCAATCATAGTTACATATCCTAACTAATATTATATTATACGAAAATGCAGTCATGGATTTTACACACACGTTATTAGGCGTACCGAAAATGAAATTTTTAGGACACCTACCTTGATAATAGGCTCGCGTTAGACCACTATCTCACCTGTTGGTAAATGATGATGTGGTCTGAGGTGGAGGACGTTCGCCTTGAGGGAATCTATTCACTCTAGACTTGATGAGTTTAAGACTCCCAGGTTATAATTTTTCAGAAACACAGAGTCAGGCAGGGCATTTCAGTCTTTAGCAGATAGAAAGATAACTCATTATTGTAGGTACACCAAAAAAACAATCATAAATACATATATATAAGTAGTATGCAAACAGTTGAATGTACAATGGCTGGCCTCATCGCTAAAAGCGATTTCTTCCAGGCGTGTTACTGAAAAATCTACTATGTATCGGTGGCGCGGTGGAGGAATTAGGTTGTGCAACTTTAATTCAGAAATAAAATACTTTTCCTTAGGGATAGAATAACGCAAGCGAGGTCGCAGTCAAGCGTTTATTATAATGATAGCAGTGAACATTTCTGATCAACATAAACGTCACTACATTAAATGAAATAGAAAACTTCAAAATTAATAGCCCGCATCGCTCAAGTGAAGTTTACACTGAAGACAGCTATCTTCCACTATCAACAGCTACGCTTCAACCTGCAAGGCATAACTGTAACATGAATATAGATTTAGGAACGGAAAAAGAGAACATCTAGGACGGGATTTGAACCCGCGACCATTCCCTTACAGGTGGAACTCTCTGACCAACAGACCTAGAGACGTCCCAGATATTCGAAATTCTCCGATATATTATATAAGTTCAAGATGTTCTCTTTTTTCGATCTTAAATCTATACGAAACAGTAAGCATACTAATTACTTAAAAACATCATTGTAACATGAATGTAATAGCTGACTCATCTACACCCGGGACTACCGACCTCCATGATCCAGGACGGCAGTTGGCCGACTCGCCGTCCTTACAGGGGGAAGGTCTTCACAACACTATATAGTTGCTCTTCAAATGGGTTTGTGAGGTAGATTATTATTTCAAAATGGAACCCTTTCTATTCACATTCAATAGAGTTGACCAATTCAGTTATTTTGTTATTGAAATTTCAGTGGGTGATCTGTAGAATATAAATCGTTATAGCTACTCAGGCTTAGACGCTTTATTTTTTCTTGGAAATGTCAAACGCCTCGTTGCTCGTAAAAGGGACGCAATAGGCTAAACTTGTCGTCAAAGTGAATGGGCTTGTAATGTATTTTATTTTGTAGCTTGCAATGTTGGTAATTGTGACTTTGTACGCAGATATATAAAGGTAATATAGGTATACATTGACACGTTATAATATCAAAATACTCTTTCCTATTCTGGTTTATTCCCATCCAAAAATTAAAAATGTTGATACGGTAGATGGCAATAGGCTTGCCCCCTATTATATTGGGACCTAAACATAACTGGCGAATCGTGGGTGTGTAATACACCTCTGCCTACCCCTTCGGGGATACAGGCATGAAGATATTATGTTATGTTATTGCCATCCAGTAACTCCTAAATTAGTGTTACTAGTTGGGAAAAAAAATCCCATTCTCTCACACTATTGCTCGATGACCACTTTTTTCACAATCAGTAACACTGCTATGGTTTTACTGGAAATATTTATTTCAGTCTTCCTCTGGTAGGTCGAAAATGACTGACGTCATTACTGATTCGTAGGCGACCACCGTTTCTTCTGTACATGAAAAAGAATTCCTTTCATCCTATCATAACCTTAGAGTCAACATAATTACCACAGACGATGCCAATCTATCTTGTAACCGATTTTTGAATTACATTACATTTTGTAAAATGGAGTCGATTCGATTTCTCGGAAAAACTTAACATAGTGCAAGATAACAGGGCCTCGATTTTACTATTTTGTGTTAAAGCAAGTCACTATCATTTCACTGACCCTCGAAATGCTATTTGATTTTAGACTTTGACTTGAAACCGTTAAAGTTTAAAATTAAATGGCATTTTGTAGTATGAGTACTGTACACAACCCAAAGCCAATTCCGTCGATGAGACTTTATCTGCTCTTCAGCACGACTTCGCCGCAATGGGTGTGTAGTTTGGGGGGTGAGCTGGTATGTGGATGTCGGCGCGGTGCTGGTCTTAAGCGGAACACTTATTATGGGCAGCCTCGAAGAGTACTTGAATTTTCCAGAATTAAAGAGAGATTTTTTCATGTATCCTCATTTATTCCTTGTGAAGAGGAGAGAGCACTTCTCGCTTGACTTTCTATTTGCCGACTGAGGTGTCGAGTCAATTTACAGCGGTTTTTTATACTCTTAATCCAATTAATTCGAATTTTCTAATTGGCCGATCGAACTCTCGCGGCTCGTTAGTGACACCGCGGCTTAACGACTTTTCGCGGATATACCCTAATGGTCGATCGGTCAATCTTACAATTATGTGTTTATTTTCTATTTACAATGATTTATATACCGTATTATGTATTCTAATAGGTAGTAGAAATAAGGTGACACGAAATAAGATACAATTTACACTTATAGATCGGTAAACAATGACGATTTCTTCGTCGCAAACTTATAACTATTATACACGATTATTCCTACAGTTTTTGTTAAATCAGTTTAATTACATACACTATCACTTATGTACTAACAAAATAAGCTTATATACTAGTTGTTCTGCACAAGTACAAAAGTATAATCAACTCTCATTATTTATTTTATACTTTAATCATATTCTGATGAAGTCTAAAATTAAATAGCATTTTTAGATTGACAGTAACAGAATCGAGGTCCAGGTTGATTACCCACGCGTAAAACAGAGAGAACAGAAGTCGTGGGTCGAACAGAAATAAAATGGTCATGACAATATTTTATTACGATTCTAAACGTTATTGCAATGAAATAGTGTGCAATTTCAATTAGAAGAAATGCAAAATTTATTTGAGCATTGAAGTAATTCAACTATTTTAAACGGATTGTATCGCGATTTATTTGATCTTATTTTATTATTGAAATAAAACTGTTTTTAACGTATTTTTTTATGTTATTTTATATTTAATTTTTTATAGTATATTTATATAGTTTTATTTCAATGTGTGACATTCGCGAAAACTTCCGACAATATCTTATTTTATTATTTATAGTGATCCCGACGTTTCGGTTACTTTTTGATTGCCATGGTTACGGTAAGCTGATAAAAATCGCAATCGAATATGTTAAAAAGTTTTATTTCAATGTGTGACATGCGTGTAACCTTCCTACACTGTTATCTGAACATTTTATTTATATTCAACCTGTATTAATGTGTACCTCCAACCAACATCTACATCTGTATTATATATTTATAATAAAATTACTATATTTAGTTACTTTTTGAAATGTTGAAATAAAATTTATTTCACGAGACTTCGTGCTTGGAGCAGGCACTTTTGTATAAACCTCCGATCTCACGAAGACGAAGTTTCAAGAGCACTGGTGACCTGAAAAATTGGAACAACAGGCTGTTTTTAGGTTTGGCTGCTGTCCAATTATTATTATTCCTGCAAATAAATGTTATGTAAGGTATAAACATTTCCATATAGTTAGACTATCAAATATATGACAGATTTTAAGTCTGATCAAGACCTTTCTTATAGAAAAAATCGCATCAAAATTAGTTCGGGTAGTTCTGAAATCTTTCACGAACAAACAGTAAAAAGACACAGACAAGAATTCCAAAAAAAAAAAATTTTTGTGTTCAGTATCGTTCATAACCCAGGTGTTTTTGTGCACTTGGAGAGGACGCCGTGTGGTTTTAGTCGGTCCGATTCCGTCGTCGGCACCAATGGGGCGAAGCCCGTGGGGGATTCCACACGCTAAAAAAAAGTATTTTTTTGTGCAGACACAACTAATTTACAATTTTATACTTTTTTTTTTTTTTTTTTTTATCGTGCGGAAATCCCTTCGGATACCCCCCGCGTGCCAGCGGGGGCGGTTATGTCGGGCTTGAACCGACTAAAACCGCAAGCCGTCTCGGGTCTACAGACGCCGGGGTGTAAGGTTGCCCATAGAGCATATCCCTCGCACCCCGACTGACCCTGGGCCATCTCCGGTTTCGAGATGGCCCCCTCGGGTTTGGGAACCACGGTGTCCCCGTCTTGCCCCGGTTTGGGGGAGGGGCGCTAGTCGCCCCACCGTCCCGGCCTGCTTCTGCTGGGGTGACAGGTGGCCTCACCCGCCACCCCCAGGCCTGCGCTCATGGAGGACGGAGGTCGTTAAGCGACCTCCGGCGCCTCTAATAGTAAAAGAACATGTGAAAGTTTGAAAAGATGTTTGTAAGTTTGTTTTTTTTTTATACCACTCAGGTGGCAGACAAGCTCATGGCCCACCTGATGGGAAGCGGTCACCGTGGCCTATGGACGTGTGCAACGCCAGGGGCGTCACACTCGCGCTGCCGATCCTAAAAAAAAGAAATTGCAAAGCAGGAATAGCCTTTAGTCTTCCGGGAATAAAAAAGGCTACTCCCGCCTCTCCCTTCTTTTTTAGTTTTTGTGCTGTCAGAAGGAAGAATCTTCCCTCTGACAGCACAAAAACTCTCAGTGAGCTCTGGCTACCCTACTCACCGCCGGGAACACAACACGAGGTTATTATGGCCGCGGTATTCTGTAGGGCGGAGGTACTTCCCCAATCGGACTGCTCAGTTGGACGGGAATACCGTCATGTCGTACCTCTCTTAAAATTGTTTTTGGATTGGATGTTTGTTACTCAATCACGCTTTAACGGCTGAACGGATCTGGCTGAAATATAGTACAGGGATGTTTTCATCATAGGCTACTTTTTATCCCTGAAATAGGTTCCCATAAGAAACAGGAACTGGATCAGAATTCCACGCGGGTAAAGCCGCGGTCAATAGCTAGTGTATAATAATATAATAGGCAATGGATCTTAATTACATTAAGTTTCGAGATAATTAAACAACTAATTGCTCAGCTGTCATCAATGTACCAGATTTATCGGTACTAATAAAACGCCAATTAGGCACTGCTCTCCAGACTTCCAACATCTTCACAGTTTTTTAGTTTGTTTATATTATATTCAAGTCTATATATCCCCAAACGGATAGGCAGAGGTGTATTATATTTATATTTCAACAGTTATATTTTTTGGTCCCACGTTTATATACATATATTTACACGTTTATGAGCATATAGCCGCCTTGTAGCCTACCTACCACTATTAAATAACATAACATAACATAACATAAACTCACGCCTATATCCCCGAAGGGGTAGGCAGAGGTGCTAGCACCCACATTTCGCCAGTTTATGTTTTAGGTCCCAATGTAATAGGTGGCGAGTCTATTGCCATTAACCGGGCACTTATAAGCCTGCGATAAATACACACATAACTTCGAAAAGCATCGAAAAGTCATTGGTGTGTGCCATGGTAAGACCTGGGATCGAACCCGAGACCTCGTCTCAGCAGTCCATTACCCATACCACTAGGCTACCGCGGCATTATTAAATACTGTGGGAGAATTTCTTAACAGACCATTGCTATTTTTCTGCCTGTAAATGTAACTGATCACAATAATAACATGAGTAACTCCATAGTGGTCTAGGAGTAGATTGAGGACTGTACTGTACAGTCAACAACAAAGGTTGATTAACACTAAAATAAGAATTCCTTAACAGACCATTGGGTTTTTTCTGCTTGTAAATGTAACTAATCACAATATTAACATGAGTAACTCCATAGTGGTCTAGGAGTAGATTGAGGACTGTACTGTACAGTCAACAACAAAGGTTGATTAACACTAAAATAAGAATTCCTTAACAGACCATTGGGTTTTTTCTGCTTGTAAATGTAACTAATCACAATAATAACATGAGTAACTCCATAGTGGTCTAGGAGTAGATTGAGGACTGTACTGTACAGTCAACAACAAAGGTTGATTAACACTAAAATAAGAATTCCTTAACAGACCATTGGGTTTTTTCTGCTTGTAAATGTAACTAATCACAATAATAACATAAGTAATTCAAAAGCGGTCTAGGAATAGATTGAGGAGTGTAGTGTACAGTCAACGACAAAAGTTGATTGACACTAAAATATTTACAAACCTTTTTTACATTGAAATACATGTACCGGCGATTGATATATAAGCAGTTTAAAATCCCCAGAGGACAAAGTTAATATATTTCATAATTTGTTTATTATTTTATTAAAGGTTTAGGAGCCAAGGTCGTCAAGAAAATTGGAATTTGTGAAGATACTTTTGTCGTTGACTGTACATGACCCTACTAACACCTTGGGGGTACGTCACTTATTAGTCGGTGCCCCTGCTAAATAGCAGACGAGGCTCTGGCACAGGATTTCGTCTTGAGGTTCAGAGGTCAGCAAAAATGATAAACAGACCTCGAGCTCCAAAGTGTAAATATTAAACATATCCGAGTAATTACTAGGAGATAATGAGTTGTTATGAGTATATCTCTTTATTGTACACCAATAATAAGACAAAAATGTAATACATGTAATACATTTTTCCGCACGTAAAAAAAAAAACAAAAAATCAAAAAAATCCGTTCCCGCAGGGGGAACGCACAGGTAGATTTCGTGAAGCAATTAATATTATTTTATATAGAGAACTACGGACTTTAAACAGTTTAATTTTATTTCTCGAAAACGGTAACTTTTAGCAAAAAACTTTTCAGACATTTATTTTAGACTTAAAAATGGCCTTTCGATTAAAAATGTTTCCGACTGCAAGAATGTTCACCGGTTAGAAGTTATGATTTTTTACCCGAAAAATTTTGGTTTTTTCCCCCTCCACTTTTAGTTAAAGTTTTAATCCTATAGGTTTATAAATAAAAGTTGTTGGTATTCATGTATACTATGGGATAAAATTAGAACGGTTCGAATATCTTTCATGGAACGTGAAATTTTGAGGAAAAACTGATTTTACAAAAAGTGAGGCCCTACCGTCCCCTTAGGCCGGATTCCACCCGTTCACGAACTTAAACTAAGTTTACACCCAAGCAATTTTTCACCGCAGTTTGAAAGCGATCGGGGCAAAAATGCGACCGTGAGAGTACCGCAAATTTTGGGAAGTGGAACCACACATACATATATATATATATATAAACTTTTTGACCAGTGGTCATTTCGGACTCAGGGGGTCATAACTAGACCTCCTATGAAGAAACTTTTTTTAAATTCGACAGTAGTCAAGAAACCAATAGGTCGATCAATAGATTGATTTCATCGAAATCTACCTAATAGATCGATTTCATCGAAATCTACCTAAAATGGTATACCTACACAATTGGCGGCCTTATTGCACTGTGGCAATCTCTTACAGGTAATCATTGGATGGAGAAAAATGTCGGAATTCGTATTTGGGTAGTGTGGTGTACCGTGTACTTTCCCAAACCCGAGGGGATCCATCTCGAAACCGGAGATGGCCTTGGATCAGTCGGGGTGCGGGGGATATGCTTTATGGGCAACCTTACACCCCGGTGTTTGAAGACCGGAGACGGCGTACGGTTTTATTCGGTTCAAGCCCCACATAACCGCCCCCGCTGAAATCCCCTCGGATACCCCGACGGCCAGCGGGAGCGGGGGCGGCTTGAACCGACTAAAACCGCACGCCATCTCGGGTCAAAGACGCGGTGTAAGGTTATCAATTCAAGTACCTACGTGTCTTTATTATACTTGTATTTATTATCGGTTTTATTATACGATCTTGTATTTTTCAAACAGGTTCAAGGTACATTTCATATTTGAATCTGGGGGTGGGACTCTGCCTTTATATGAATATTGTTTACATAATTTAAAAAATACCAAATATTTTCTCTAGCGCCTCTTTACAAGCACAAAAAATATATCGGAACATATGTTGAACTTTAAATACCGCCTTTGTTCCAATGCGGCAACTTTTATTGGTCGTTCAGTTCGATAGAAATCTATAAATGTGTTTTATTATCTCGCGGGCTGACATCGAGTGTTGCACAGATATGGCGCAGTATTTCGCTTTAAAACACCTTTTGTATGGGATATGCGATGTTTTATAGCTAGCTGTGAACGTTATCAAGCTCTTGTAGGTTGGGAATATTCTTCATTTTATAGAATGCTTCGATATTGTTGCAATGCCCAATGGTCCTTCGAATATAAATTTTAGATAAACCATAAAATAGTATTCAGAAACGTATCGTAATGCAGACTTAAACTTTCTCAGGAAAGAGGGTCACCATTACATACACGTACCATGTTAACAATGGTGGCACTAACTTGACGGCCTCATCAGAAGAGGATTGTCGTCGCAGCACCGCGTGAACCCACCGTTCCCACTAGTGATGCGACCACAATCCCCCTGCCTGGCTATGCACTTGCTGACCCCTGAACGCAATCAAACCGAAATTGGATTACTATGGAGGGTTTTTCGCAATCGTGCACGGTGGTACCTACCCGGCCGAATTTTGTGACAAATTTGTGTCATCAAATTTCTACCACCAGTAGCTTAAACTATGGTTTTAACTGTAGTTAATTTAATTAGTTAGTTTAAACTATGGATTCTAGAGGATAAGATAAAGGGGTGTTTCCTATTTTTTATCTTAATAGCTACTTCCTACTCCCACTATTCCTACTACTATTATAAATGTGGAAGTTTCATTTTATTTTTTATTTATTTATTTATTTACTTTTGAAGAAGGCTTCCAGTCTAATGACAAATTGTATGGTAACAATAAATATGTAACAATATTGGTAATAACAAGCCTCTATAGCTAGGCAACAATTTAGGCGTTAATGACATCGAAGAAATAACAATGCAGAAGGTAGTAATATGCAATGATACATAAGTAGGCACTTAGGTACAGAACTACAAATTTTGGGTAACAAATTGAACTTCGTTACCTAAAGACTGCGGGCAGACGCTGAATGTGGCAAGCTGAAGACAGGGCGCTATGACGCTCATTAGGGGAGACCTATGTCCAGCAGTGGACTAGAATAGGTTGATGATGACCTAAAAGTTTGAGTACCGCATCCCGCTTCATCAGCGAAGAAAGGTTCAGCCAATAGCCGTCTCACTGTGCTAATAAATCGTACTGCAATGAACCGCGAAGTTCATTGAAGCCGCGTGCACTCCGTCATATTAATGAGTTACGCCTATAATTAGTGGTTACAAATGGTATATTGAGCAATGGTCGTAGCCTAAGCCCAATCTGGTTCGTACGTATTTTTGATAGCTCAGTTGAGTCAATTGTACCATTTCCAATATTGTACCATAATTTCTGAAGATGTATAGATGTTCCGACGTTTATTTAGCAAACCCGCTCAAAAAGCTAAATTAATCTCGCTGAAATATACAGGGATAAATTATAATCTAGTGCGGTTTTAGTCGATGCACGACATAACCGCCCCCGCTGGCCGGCGAGGGGGTATCCGAAGGGATTTCCGCACGTAAAAAAAAAACAAGTTGAATTCCTGAGACGAGCTCAGCCGAATACAAGGGATTTTCTTTTCTTTTTTTTTTCTTTATCTTGCAATGGTTCACCCCAGCACGAATCTATTACCGAAAACAGCAAATCGATAGCTCATCTCCTTCATACCCAAAACCATGACAGAAAATTGGCAACGACGACGTCGACGACAACTCGATAGCAATAGGGCTTTTCTAAAGAAAATCCCTAAAAACTGGAATAATACATAGGCTACTTTTCATCCCTGGAATAGGCTGGAATAGGTTCATATAGGTTGCGGGAACGGGATCAGAATTCCACGTCAGCGGAGCTTTTTATGTATAATAATTCATATTCATAAAAAATATCACAATTTTAGTGTAGATGGAATGCGAAACCATGGTTTATGGCCAAAATAACGCTGCAACCGCGTTACTCAAATAAAAAACACATAACTTCAAGCCTGTATCCCCGAAGGGGTAGGCAGAGGTGTATTACACACCCACGATTCGCCAGCTATGTTAAGGTCCCAATGTAATAGAGGGCGAGCCTATCTACTACTGCACATCTACCGGGCACATGATCAAGCGAGCGATAATTAAAGCATATATTAATACACGCATAACTACGATAAGTCAGAGGTGTGTGCCCGGGGCGACTGGGGATCGAACTCGAGACCTCTTCTCAGCAGTCCTTAAATAGTTTTATTATTACTGTATTACATTTTTATAATATACATTCATACATATACTCATGCTTTTATTCCTTCGGGGTAGGCAGAGACAACAGCCCCCCATCTGCTTCTGTCCTTACACACTGTCATATTCACTGTCATTAAACCTTTCATGCAATCCCGCCGGTTTCGAGTGCTTTTGACCTGCCCTTTTATCAATACCTCATTAATTTTATCAGTGTATGTTCTGCGAGATCGACCCAGGCTTGCCTGTCCACTTACATCTGCCTCATTGGTGTGTCATTCGCTCAGTGCTCATTCGTTCCAAGCGCCCAAACCACCTTAGCATACCCTTTTCAATTATTGTAACAACATGATCTTTCAGGCTACACCATTCTCGTATATCTGTATTATATACTACACTAATTTGATCATATTACGAGTGTAACCCATCGAGTACATATATCTCTCAGCCCTTTTATTGGCTATCTAAAAGCGAACGATTTACGGAATTCGCAAACACGCCTGAATAAACTTTGCTTCGGTTACCAAGTATTTGCTGATATGTTCATCTTATTATCGGCATATCCTTAGATATATCTGGCAACGTCGGTTGGCGCCGAGTGTGCCCTACACTTGATTTCTCGGTACTGAATAGTCAACGAACCGTGGCTCGCATCGTCCGGCGCTGTCCGGCTGCTTGGTGTCATCTGAAGGCATCCGGCCCGGAAACGGAGGGCGGTTACGAACTTTCATATGTTAGCTGAATACGATCCAATTTAAATGATTGAATTGTATGTCTTTAGTTACAACTAGGTGTGCCCGCGATTTTGTCCGTGTGGACCTAGATTTGAGTGTTATTTTATTGCGCGACTCTTTAATTATTTTCCTGAAATGAAATTAGTAGTAGTAGTAGTAGTAAATCTCTTTATTGTATGTACACAAGAATACTCCATACAGAACATAAGCTATCGTCGCTAACAGTAGCTATAACAGTGCACATATATAACAAGTGCTAGTAGCTAACATCAATAAAATATTTTATGTGATCTTGGTAAAAATCTGACAAATTAATGTTTACGTGGGTGAGAGGTCCCAGGTTCGAGTCCTGGTCATTACACTACCGAGGTGAACCCAATCCTAACACAATCAATTAAGCTTAGCTGGATGGGTTAAGGGGGAATATTAGTAATTTCGATTACTAATAATATTTTTATAAAACATGTAGGTCATGCTTTAGATAAATTTCGTTGAATGTGTAAAACATTGTAAAAAATAAATTTAAAAATTAGTCACCCGACTTTAATTTTGTTATTTTACTACAAAAAGAGGTTCAATATAACTGTAAACCAGTATAGGTACCATACACACATAAAGAATCAGTTTAGGTTTTTAGGGTTGGCAAGTTATTTCTTAAATGAATTGGACCACGGAACTCTCAAAAGGTGCTGTGGTCCAACTATTTTGAAAGTTGGACAACTGCCCCTAGTAAAGACCCATGGTCCAACTAGTTGGACAGAGCAGTTGGACCACTGCCCCGGACTCAAAAAAACGTGGGTGGTTGGAATCTTCTTAATTCTTTATTGTACACAAAAAATGAAAAAGATAAATGTTTTACAATTAAAATACATTATGTACAAAGGCGAGCTTGGCGAATCTTGCCCAAATTAGGGTTGAAATAATAGGACTGCCCTAGTTACACCAATGAAAAACTTAGGAGATGTTTATAATGCAAACTGAACTTCATCTGATAAGCAATCCATTTGTTCTGACTAGGTACCGCTCGCTGAAGAACTAGAAAAACACTTGTAATTGAAATGTAAATTATGTTGTATTTCTTACAAAAATACCGTTTGAATACCAACCTTAAAGTAATTTACATTAAGTAGAAGTTTCTAGGCCATTGTTTCTTCAAACGTTCTAGCCGGGCATTAGGTTCGTTCAGTCGTTACAGTAACACGGAGTTGCGATTTGTTTGTTCCATATGCAACGGTGCTTATAAATAGAACTAGCTGTGCCCGCGACTTTGTTCGCGTAGATTTAGATTTTTAGGGTTATAGATCTTTTGCGCGAAAACCAGATTATTCTTCTGAAATAAATGTAGCCTATGTTACGCCTTGTAACATTACCTATCTGCCAGTGAAAGTCTCGTCAAAATGAGTCCAGCTGTTCCAGAGATTACCTCTTTCAAACAAACAGACAGACAGACAGACAGACAGGCAGCCAAAAATTTTTCAAATTGTATTTTTGTTATTTTAATATTACAAACAGACACTTTAATTTTATTTATTTGTATGGATATAGATAATCTTGCCGTTTCTTCATGTTAGTTTTAACTTATAATGTGAAGATAGATTTTTTTTAAAATCTATTCTATAATAATATTATAAAGAGGTAAAGTTTGTGATGTTGTAAGTTAGTAGGAAGTAATCTCTGAATCTACTGAACCGATTTTAAAAATTCTTTTACCAACAGAAAGCCACATTATTTGTGAGTGTCATAGGTTCATAGAGTGTCATATCTACATGCTAATACTCAAGGGAGCGGAGCAGTAATCATAAATGTCACAAAAATTCGGCAGATTCCCATACATTATATACATATTCAAGACTGCGGGCAGATGCTGGATGCGGCAAGCTGAAGACAGGGCGCTATAGCGCTCATTAGGGGAGACCTATGTCCTGCAGTGGACTAGAATAGGTTGATGATGATGATGATGATGAAATACATATTATGAAAACTAATAAATTACGGTCATAATATGCGTTAACGGAGGTTCGAAATACGCCACGGACGAAGCCGGGGAGGGCCAGCTAGTAATTTATAATGTTTTTTTATGATGTTGTTGACAACCTATGTGACGTATCAGTAGAGCATTTGACTGCTAAGTTAGAGGTCGCGGGGTCGATTCCCGCTCAGTGTAAACATTTACCTTTCTACTTCTTCATCCTCCCGAATGCCTGTAAACCTTCCATTTTGAGGCCCTGGGTTCCGCATTCTTAATCTTTTTAGCCATTTTCGTTTAGCTCCTAAGAAAGCTAGTTGCTCCCCTCCCCACGCTAACTCCGAAATAAGAGTCTGTGAGCCCAATCAACATTTCATATACATGAATAATTTCTCCTTGGATTCGTATGCTTAGATCTATATAGCGCTGGGTAATATTTCCCAGAATTTTTATTTATAACATAACATAACAAAACACAAACTCACGCCTATATCCCCGAAGGGGTAGGCAGAGGTGCTAGCACCCACATTTCGCCAGTTTATGTTTAGGTCCCAATGTAATAGGTGGCGAGCCTATTGCCATTAACCGGGCACTTATAAACCTGCGATAAATACACACATAACTTCGAAAAGCATTGAAAAGTAATTGGTGTGTGCCATGGTAAAACCTGGGATCGAACCCGAGACCTCGTCTCAGCAGTCCATTACCCATACCACTAGGCTACCGCGGCTTTTATTTTTTCATTAACATTTCATATCCATGAATAATTTCTACTTGGATTCGTATGCTTAGATCTATATGGCGCTGGGGAATATTTCTCAGAATATTTATTTATTCACTTGAATAACAGTATCAAATTAATCAACGCACACAGTACACTGCGTAAAGGGTAACTGACAGTTGGCAGTGTTTTAGTGAGCTGTGAGGGAAACATGAGAGTGACAGGCGACTTGAAGCGTAAAGATTACGTTGAATTACAGTTATAAACATTACAAAGGACAGAGATAACTTTATTTCAAATTAAGATCCTGCTAATATTAGGTCCTTACATATGAAATTGCCGTCTTTCTTGAAGAAATTGGAGGAAACCCAATTTTCAGTACTAGCATTTTTGCTTTTTTTTTTAGGAATGACAATACCAAATTTTATGTTTTTTTTGTGTATGAATGAGACAACATTAAGCTAACAAACAGCAACTTTTATTACATTTTTGAAAAGTGACAGCTGTTAGTAATACGAAATTTTTCATCTAAATGGATAGCATTTAGGAAGTACTGTTTTTGAAGATCGAATTTTTTTTTTTTTTAATATCGGTTCAATACTTTCAGACTTTATCGATTAAAAACAAAAGAATCTTTCCTTTTTATAATATTAGTATATATAAAGCCAATTTTTTTTTTCGTGAAATCCCTTCGGATACCCTCCCGCGTGCCAGCGGGGGCGGTTATGTCGGGCTTGAACCGACTAAAACCGCATGCCGTCTCGGGTCTACAGACGCCGGGGTGTAAGGTTGCCCATAGAGCATATCCCTCGCACCCCGACTGACCCTGGGCCATCTCCGGTTTCGAGATGGCCCCCTCGGGTTTGGGAACCAAAGCCTACGCTACAACGATACTCAACCACGTGGTTGACATACAGCTACAGTAACCATATTTAATGACGTCATTAAAAATGGTTACTGTAGCTGAAGTTGTAGACAGTTAAGTTTTATTTGATCTCAGTCCTTATCATTGGTGGAATCTACTCTAAGTAAAAAACTAGGAATTCAGTGCAAGGCGCAACTGAAATAAATTGAGGTGAGCGAGCAGCACTTTTACTTGAAAATAAGACATCTTACTACGGTCGCGCGTTTAGCTAAAACCGCGCGCTCGTGAAACTGTTTTTCGGTGATTATTCCTCAATGGTACATCGGACATGAACCATCTTGCCTCAAAAACTCCTCAGTGTACACACTATCACCGTGGTAAATTTGGTCAAGATCGCGCGAGCGATTACGGAGGAGTTCAGCTACCAACAAACGGATAAATTATATAAATATTCTACGACATTCTACACAGCGCTTTCTAGACCCAAAGTAACCATCGTATAACTAACTTGTGTTACGGGTTCCAGAATGCGGATAAACATACTTATATATTTTTTTAAATACATACATATTATAGATAGAAATAGATATGCAAATAGACATACTCATGCACAAAAATATTTGCACTGAGCGGGAATCGAACCCGCGCTCCATGTCGTAGCAGTCGAATGCACTACCGCTACGCCACAGAGGCCGTCAACATACCCTGGAGTACCACTTCTTAGTTAAAGTCAAATAATTTCACTTTTAAATCGCTGGTACCAAAGTAGATAGTGACAACTCTATAAATATACGTTTAATAGTATTCGCGCGGGTGTCGTGTGGGACAATTTGTTGCTAGAGATAGCAGCGGCGTCAGGGACGCCAAACGACGTGATGGGGAATGGTAAATGATGTCACTCTTATTGATTACTATAGTTTGTATTAATTTTAGTACTAATTGTTACTAAGGACTAAGACGATATTGCAGATCGAAGTTTAGGATATATGAGTAGGAAACCTGTGTTATATTGGACAGTGTTGTACCTAGAACAAACCTAATTAAAAAGAACTCCCGTGCTTTAAAATAATATCTATGGTGGTTGAAGCATCTTTTGTTAACTCTAACGTGTAGTTAGCTGAATTTGTTGTAAACACGTAAACATACCTTTTTTTTTTTTTTTTTTTTTTTTTTCTATTTATTGAGGTAAATAAACAGTGACACAATACATATTCAATTATGAGGTATAACAATTACAGTAACAATTGTGACACCAGCAACATTTACCACATATTAGCTAATACAAGTATTTATTTCTAGGGGTTTTGTAGAAAACTAGTACTTAAGTAGAATACATTTCCATATAAGAAGTGGATATTGAAACATATAATTGAAACATATAATTCACCCCGTGTAGGCACACAGCGCGTGCGTAAACATGCATGCACATAAAAGGTATACAGGTACAAAGGCTATTTTACAATTTTGGAAAGACATTTCAAACTATCCGTAAGCTTATTTTATACCTCTTACAATTATCTTTCCCTTAAAAAAGTGTTATTTATTAGAAAATAAATAAGTTTTCAGTTTTAAGTTTTCCAGTAATTTAAAATTCGCACGCAAACAGCCGATCACGCGATGTCGTATCGTGATAAACAATGAACATTTATAATGACTATGAACTATCAAAGATAAAATTAGATTAGATTATTGTGAACCTATACCTAAGCTACTGTATCTATCATATTAAATATATTATTATTGTTACAATTGTCAAATAGCCAATTAGTACAAAGCCAATCTCTCACGCAATAACTTCTTAAATATGCCCGGGCGCGCTGCCATTATATCGATAGGACTAAAATTGTTGTTGTACGATTCAACCATGCGATACATTGGCGAGCGCTTACCAGCATTAGTTCTGCATCTAGTTGTGGCGAAAATTTTCTGTTCGTTGCGACTGTGAGTTCTAGTGGGTACTCTGTAACATAGTTTCCTTACTAGTGGAATGCAATCATAGTGGTTGTGGCAAATATCATAAAGCAACATTGCCTGTAGGTATAAACGTCTATGTTCCAATGTTAAGTATTTATATTTTATTAGTAACTCTTTATATGAGCGCCTATTATGACAACACTTATATTGCATACAACGCAAGAATTTTCTCTGAACAGTTTCGAGGGCTTTGTTATATTTATCATAGAACGGATTCCAAACGGCCACTCCGTATTCGAGCTGTGAACGGACTAAAGAATTATATAAGTGAAGATAAGTAGAGGGCTGAGTAAAGTTAGTACTGGAGCGAACAATAAACCCATACATCCTAAAGGCTTTATTAATAATAGTGTCGATGTGTAGATCCAAATGCAGTTTGCTATCCAAAGTGACACCTAAGTCTCGGATTACCTTGACCCTGTCAAGGTGTATTCCAGATAGGCTGTAACTGAAGCAAGATATATTTTTCTTTTTTGTGAAAGTAATAGACTTACATTTATTAATACTAAGTGCGAGTTTATTCCTCGCACAGTAGTCAGAGAACCGATCGAGATCTTGTTGTAATTTATAGTGGTCTTCAATATGTTCAATTTTGTGGTAAATTTTTAGATCGTCGGCATAGAGCAGAAAATTACTAAATTTAAAGCAGGTGTTAATATCATTTATAAATATAATAAACAAGAGCGGACCCAATATGGAACCTTGTGGGACTCCAGAACTGATAGAAATAAAGTCAGACTCATGACCGTTTAACACTACTTTCTGTGTACGGTTGGTGATGTAAGACTTGAACCAGCGCCATAAGTTACCGCGAATTCCGTTAAAAGCTAGCTTCTCCAAAAGGATTTTGTGATCCACTCTATCAAAAGCCTTTCGAAAATCGGTATAAATACTGTCTGTTTGTTTATTATCATCCATACATTCAAATAGATAAGTTGTATATGTTAAGAGGTTGGTATTTGTGGAACGTTTTTGTATGAAGCCGTGTTGTTGTTCAATGATTTGATTATGAAGTGAAGGATAAATATATTTGTGGACCAAACGTTCGAAGGTCTTTGACAGGGTGGGCAAAATTGAGATAGGTCGGTAATTTTCTACACTGGTTTTGTCACCACTTTTAAAAACTGGCACTATACGGGCTGATTTAAAAATAGCTGGGAAAACGCCCTCCATAAGACATGCATTAAACATATAGTGTACAGGCCGATGAATTGTTTGAGCCGTGGCTTTCAGAAAAATAGGTGGGATATTGTCCACTCCAGAACCTTTTGACGTATCAAGGCATCTTAATTCCCGAAGTACTGCATCTTCAGAAAGCTTAATCTGACTGAAAAATACATCGGAGACACTGTTGCAATCAGGGACACGATCTATATCAAAATCATTACTTACATCCGAGGGCTCAAAAACTGATTCAAAAAATGATGAGAACAGATAACATACTTCCTCAGACTTATTGCTAACTACATTTTTATAGGACATCGAACGAGGTATGTCTACTTTGTTTTTTCTATTATTTATATATGTCCAAAAGTATTTTATATTATTTTGTATACTGCTCTCAACCTTAGCCATATACTCCTTGTAACACTTATGCGATTCATTCTTAAATCTATGTCTTAAAATTGAGAACTGTTCATAATCAGATTTATTGCCATATTTTTTCCATTTTATCCAAAAGTGGTTTTTATTTTTATATATATGAATTAGAGCAGGTGAGAACCAAATAGGAAATCGAGATGATTTTACAACTTTCTTTGGTACATATTTTCTAATTATTTCATATATTTGCTCATAAAAAATTGATACAATTGATTCTGCATCCTTATCAAAAAATAATTCAATCCAGTTGATGTTGGTTATGTCCCTGTTTATCAGTGAGTAGTCTGCATTTTTAAATATAAATTGAGTCCTCGGTTGTATTATTCTATTATGAAAATTCTTACTAATCGGAAATATTGTGTAAAAGGGGGGATGGTTTTCATTAGGACGTACGAGTGCAACTGCGGGTTGAGCGGAGTTACAATAAGTAATATCCGTTATACATAAATCTAAGACACGTCCCTTTTTATTTTTTATTTTGTTATACTGAAACGAGTTGAACAGGTTCATAAAATTAGACAAGACTCGACACGACGCAATGTTATTTGAGACTTCAGGTAGTAAGTACGTACTACATTCCTTCCATTTCATTTTAGGTAAATTGTAATCACCTAGCAAGATATAATTTTTTACATTATTTAAATGCAATATAAACGTCATGTATTCGAAATGCATCGCATAAACGTCTGCACTCGTAGCGGGCGGTATGTACACCGCACTAATTACACAATAATAATCACGCGTTCGTATCTCGACGAGGACGTGGTCGGCGAGCGGTGAGGACGGGTAAGGCGCGCCGATAGGCACCGCGAGTCGCGTCGCGCTCAGTTCAGTCCGCACGGCCACGAGTACTCCACCACCGTCATCCCGACCGGTAGCCGCACGATCACGGTCACATCGAAACACTCGATACCTCGGATCCATGAACTCATTGTCATGTACTTCTGAATGCAACCATGTCTCCGTCAATACAATTATGTCATAGTTATGTGCCAGTGTATTCATGTACAAGGTATGCAGTTTAGTCCGTATCCCCTGACAGTTTTGATAATAAACTGATAATTTATCCATTATTATTGGACAACAAACTAAGAAAGTATTGTAATACAACTTGTGCCCGCTTGACAGTCAGTAGCGAGAAATTATACACCATAATATTTATTTGTGCATTATAATATGTTGAAAACAGTGTCGTCAGTATATAATAATTACCTAAGAATAGCTCATTGTATGAGTAAATGCCCAATGAACACTTTACAAGTATACATTTCGTTGTTAAATGCCTTATAAGGATATAGCCACAGCCACCACCAGAAATACAAAGGATATAAAAATACCTACATGTCACACAAATAATACTGTGATTATCATAATAGTTTTTTAGTTTTTTCTTTATTATCCGAGATAGAACGCAACCAATTATTTTGTATTTGTTTAACAAATTATTTACATAGTACACATTACTTAATTTTATTGATGTCAGGTAGGGAGCGAATCGCGATTGTAGGTGACGTATCTTGTTTACGTACCAGTATGATACCATGTTTGACCCATACGTATTTATAACCATGTTTTTTAGCAGAATCACGGCACTGGCGAAATAACATTTTGTTGTTAAGAGTTAAGTGTTCGTTTACATAAATAGTGTTAACTTGCGATCCACCTATACCCAGCTTCGCGCTATCCAGACCCTTTGTAGTACGGTATGCAGAGATAACATTGTCACGGAGCGTTCTAGTTGTAAGTTTTAGTATAATATTCTTCGGGCGCGCGTTATTTTGATCCGCGTGAGGCACACGGTGAACAGCTACGATGTCTGTTTTTAGTATCGGCTGCTTGATAACAATCCCGAGAGATTCTACAATGTTGATAAGGTTCTCACCACGCCTCTCAGGCAAATTGCATATTTCAATGTTGCACTGCCGTGCTTGTTGCTCCATTGAAGAAATTTTATTTTCTAACGAATTTAATTTAAGTGTATACTCATTATTGTTGGCGGTAACGCATTCCAAAGCTTTTAAGCGGTCGTCGAAACACTCCTGACGCTCAGATACGAAGGTTTGGTATTTTTCAATGTCCGCGATTCGACTATTAGTATTTTCTAACGATATATTGAGCGCGTTGTAATCAGAGTTGAGTTTCGTAATATTTGTATTGATCTCAATTAGCACCGATGAAATTTTTGCCAACTCTTTAGATACAGCTGCATTAACCGCTGACGTGACACAGGTTGTTATGGAGTCGGTGATTGTCTTATTCCATACAGATAGCTGCAAGTTGAATTTATCTTCGAGACGCGCCATAATTATTGTGTCATCTTCAGAATCAGGAATTTTTGCTCCTTGTTAACCATCTGAGGAATATTGGTATCTGAAGAAAATTTATTTGGCGGTGAGTGTTGCATTGACATGGTTGATGTCTTTCGACAAATCTTGAGTGAGTGCGATGAAAAATATACAGCTGTCCTTTATCGTAGAGGGGGTGCGGCATGTATTCCCCGCGGTCACATCCGCGCGATGCGATACAGGACCGAGACAACAAAACGTCAACCAATCCACACTAATTTAGCACTAATTGTTATAATCACTTGAGCGAATATTCTTCACACAAACTATAGTATTTAGAGAAATATTAAATACAAACTTTCTGTAACACTACTGTTCTCGACATAAACCCAACGATGAATGAAATGCATGAATTGCTCAGTCACACCTGATATACTTGAGCACTTCCTCCTGATTACAGATCCCGGGTATATTAACTAGGTACTTTTGATAATCATGCAAACATTTATAAAAACAAAAAGAATGAAAGTAGAACAAAAAATTAAAATAATATTTCTTTACCATGATCGGTTAGGCCGTGTTCAAACGACCCGCAGCAAAAACGCACACGCGTTACGCATGCCTTAAAACCGCGCTCGGTACGCGTACAATCAATGTATGCATCCCGCAAAATGGATGGAATGGAATTGCATACTACATAATGTACGGGGTGAGCCCGAGGTTTTCATGAGGCGGGGGCAGGGCGTGCGGGCATGGCAGGCGTATGGTTGGTTCAATAAATGAATTTTGAGATCTATTGATTTGTCATAAAAATCAAATTATGTACAAAAAAAGCGAGTTAGAGGCGGGTGTTGACGTGCGGTACCGTGTGTTTAGCGGGCACGTGTCGTCTGCACGCAGCCTATGCCCGTACGTAATGAACGGTTGCCGACGTCATTGCACGTCCGCCTGCCATTGATTGCAGACGTGCTGGTTTATGGTGTGACAGTTCCGACGGGCAAATTGTAGACTGCTGGTAATTAAGAATATTAGGTAAGAAACTTTATTAAAACGACACGATTCAATTGTTATCAATTTTGAATTAAGTTTGTTTTAATGGTCTGTTAAGAGGTCATTCTGTTAATATTCTGGTAACCACTCCCGCTGGCCGGTGGGGGGGGGGGGGGTATTTGGGGGATTTCCGCACGAAAAAAAGGGATAATATACATACCGCCAGCTAGACCCCAAGTAAGCATGGCCGACGGGGGGTATTTTTTTTATTTTTTATAGAATTGTAAAAAAGAACGATTCTGAACACAAAAATTGATATTTTTTTTGGAATTCTTGTCTGTTTGTTTGCTGTGGACGCAAAAACTACTGCACGGATATTAAAGCGGTTTTATTATTCAAAAGGTCTTGGTTAAGTAGAATAGGACCAAAAAACGATAACCGACCACCGCACGGTAGGAGCCGCGACCATCAGTACATAGTATATACATATAATACATAGAAACATTCAGACATATAAATATTTTCACTAAGCGGAAATCGAACCCGTGCCCTCTGACGCCGACTGGGCTGAACGCTCTACCGCTACGCCACAGAGATCAAATCAAAGAATATGTACAAATACTTTTATCTTTGTGTCTCTGAAAGAACTAATAAGTAGCAAAATACATACATAACTTCACGCCTGTATCTCCGAAGGGGTAGGCAGAGGTGTATTGCACACCCACGATTCGCCAGTTATGTTTAGGTCCCAATGTAATAGGGGGCGAGCCTATTGCCATCTACCGGGCACATTACTAAGCGAGCGATAATCAACATTTTTAATACACACATAACTATGAAAAGTCAGAGGTGTGTGCCCGGGGCGAATGGGGATCGAACTCGAGACCTCGTCTCGGCAGTCCGTTACGTACGCCACTGGGCTATCGCTGCTTCCTAAGACGGCCTCTGTGGCGTAGCGGTAGTGCATTCGACTGCTACGACAGGGGGCGCGAGTTGGATTCCCGCTCAGTGCTAATATTTGTGTATATTATATTGCATTGTTCCATTGGTGCATTGGTCTGGATGTTTCTATGTATAATATATATGTATTTACAAAAAAAAAACTATACAAGTATGTTTATCCGCATTCTGGAACCAATAACACAAGCTAGTTAAACCATGCTTACATTAGGTCTAGATAGCGCTGTGTAGAATGCCGTAGAATATGGTCGTTGTTAAAAAAATATTTGAATCGACTAAAATGAACATACTATATTTTAGAAATATATGTGGGATTTCCAATAGCATCGCAATGAAACTCCGTTTATCACTTTTAAAATTATATTTAAAGCTATGAATATTTTTCAAAAAATTATTAGCACTTGACGCGTGCACCCACGTTCGTCGTCTTTCGTATCTCTCTGCTCCCTCCCTCATGTCATGCTCACCTTCTCACACACTTACGTTACGTTTTACCCATCTTCCTAACGTTCCATTCCTACATTAAATATATACCTACTATATTTGTTTCAATGATATCTTACAGACAAAGAGCAAATACCTCCTAACTACGCCTTGCGCAGCATTTTACTCAACCCACATTTCGGAAGCCATATTTTTGATGCCACTAATATATTTATTATTATCATAGCAGCGCGGTGCCTGGCAACTTGCCTAGTTTTGTTATATATTTATTTGTTAGTAAACTAGGCACGTTTCCAGGCTTCATCCTGCTATTAAATTGGAACAGAAAAACCTGATAGGACTAACTAAAATAAAACAAAAAAATATTTTGTGTCATCATATGCACCTTATTTTTTTGTTTTTATGTGAGGAAACCCCCACGGGCTTCACCCCATCGGTGCCAACGATGGAGTGGGCGTGTCGGAATCGGACCGACTAAAACCACACGGTGTCCTCCTCAAGTGTCCGTTGCCGGGCACCTCAGGTAAGCCCTCGAAAGGATAACTCCAGGGTTACCAGCAGGACTTTGGCCGCCACCGCGGCCTCGCCTGGTGGATCATATGCACCTAAGATAATTACTAGCGATCATATCTATATTTATAATGCTGATTCCATTGAGATAACATTCCTAATTCCTATTTGTTACACGTGACATGTCAACCAATAATGTCTCTCCAATACATTTTAGACTTTTGAAGTTTCGCTTCGAAGCGATTCCACTAGTAGAATATCACTTTGTCTAGGCTAGTTTGCCTGTAGACAAAGTCACATTCTACTAGTGGAATCGCTTCCAAGCGAACCTTCAAATGTTCAATATGTATGGGAGTGACATTATTTGTTACACGTGACATGTCGACAAATGTTGTCTCTCCCATACATTTCGGTCTTTTGAATGTGAATTTGTCTACAGGCCCAGTAGTGCATTCGACTGGTACAACAGGTGGTGCGGGTTTGATTCTCGCTCAGTGCAAATATTTGTATGCAAGAATATGTTTATTTGTATTAGTATAGTAATAATATTTATTTATTCAGACAATGGTCCATTTTGTTAGTATACATAAAAAGTTAAAACTAATGTTAGTAATGATTTATAATTTTGTATGGTCTTGAATCATATATTGGTCTGGATGTTGCTATGTATAATATGTATGTATTTACAAAAAAGCAGCCAAGTGCGAGTCGGACTCGTCCATGAAGGGTTCCGTGCAGTAAGTAACATAATGCATTTTCAATGGCATAATGCATTTTGCATTTTTCACGATTAATGACGTATTAAAAAAAACTACTTACTAGGTTTTGTTAAAACCAATTTTCGGTGGAAGTTTACATGGTGATGTACACAATATATATTTTTTAGTTTTATCATTCTCTTATTTTAAAAGTTACACATTTTACCACTTTGGAAGTGTCTCTCGCGCAAACTATTCAGTTTATAGAAAAATTATATTAGATATCTCCACGTATGGGTTAGATGAAAAAAAATTGAGTTTCAGTTCTAAGTATGGGGAGCCTCCAAAATTTATTGTTCTTTACCTATTTTTGTGTGAAAATCTTAATGCGGTTCACAGAATACATCTACTTACCAAGTTTCAACAGCATATAGTTCTTATAGTTTCGGAAAAAAGTGACTGTGACATACGGACGGACAGACAGACAGACATGACGAATCTATAAGGGTTTCGTTTTTTGCGATTTGGCAACAGAACCCTAAAGAAAGAGGTATCCCTGTACCAATCTGCTTAGTTTGGGTCTAGATGACGGCGTGTAACGGCGGCTGAACCGCGTGGACAACAGTTAATTTCGTTAATATGAAAGTTTGTGAAGATGTTTGTATGTTTGTTACTGAATCAAGCTCTAACGGCTGAACGGATCTAGCTGAAATTTGGTACAGGGATAGATTGTAGTCTACAATAACATATAGGCTACTACTTTTCATCCCTGGAATAGGCAGAATAGTATTTCAAGCAGGTGAAGCCGCGGGCAACAGCTAATTATTAATATCTTAGATTATCCCTTTTTTTCGTGCGGAAATCCCTTCGGATACCCCCCGCCGGCCAGCGAGGGCGGTTATGTTGGGCTTGAACCGACTAAAACCGTACGCCGTCGAGGGGTCTTAAAACGCCGGGGTGTAAGGTTGCCCATAGAGCATATCCCTCCACCCCGACTGACTGACTATCTTGCAATATTACATTTAATTAAAGTTGAAAGATGTGTAAGTCCCTTATAAATAGATTTTACAGATCGATGTCCTCCACGTTAAATGCTTGTTTGTGCCTGGCAGTTTTCTATTAACGGTGATTACATCCAGTGGCTAATGGATCATCTCCCCCCGAGCAATCAAAGCGAAATTATATCACGGTGCAGATCCATTGTTTTATTTATCAGTCTTTTAGTTAAACTGTCCTCCGTCCAACTGTGAGCGACTTCTCGGTGCGTGATAGATTAACCGTAGCAAACTTTTTGAAGTGAAAACCTGATTAGGGACGAGTTTCGCAGTCTGCGGCGAGGACGCCGCAGACTCATCTACGCCCGGGACTACCGACCTCCATGATCGGGGCCTGAGGACGGCAGTTGGCTAACTCGCCGTCCTTACAGAAGCAGGCCGTGGCGGAGGCATGTCGTGTGTGCCCTACACACGCCTGCCAACTCACCGAAGCGGGATAAAACCCGACCCCACCAGGCGAGGCCGCGGTGGCGGCCAAAGTCCGCCGGCAACCCTGGGGTTATCCTTTCGAGGGCTTACCCGGGGTGCCCGGCAACGGACACTTGGGGAGGACACCGTGCGGTTTTAGTCGAGACACGACATAACCACCCCGCTGGCCTACGGGGGGGTATCCGAAGGGATTTCCGCACGTTAAAAAAAAAAGGGGCGCTAAGCACTTTTTGGGTGAACAAAAATCATGGAACTCGCGTCATCGTCACTGTGACGCTTTCCATGTTTTTTTTTTCATAACAACGCCATCTTTGTTTGTTGTAGCTGGTGAACTATTTGGTCTGTCCTTGATGAAGTTTCAAACTGATTCATGATGAACAACATAGATGGCTCTGTACGTATTTTTTCGTGCTTTCACTTCTGTCAGCACTCCCGGAGCGTCACTGTTTTTTTTTAAATTATTTTAGTAACCCAAATTACTAGTCTTCCTCTCCAGCTTTGCTAAATTACTTGTGTTAGGAGAGGGATTCGAACCTGGGACCTCTCAATCGTAAAGCCGACTCCTTAACCACTAGGCTACATTAAGCAATTATGCTGTCATTAGCATAATGATTAGAATTAATTATTAAAAAAATTACAAATTAGACAGCCTCTGTAGCGTAGCGGTAGTGCATTCGACTGCTAAGTCAGGGTGCGCGGGTTCGATTCCCACTCGGTGCAAATATTTGTATGCATGAATATGTCTATTTGCATTAGTTTGAGTGTTTCTATGTCTAATATGTATGTATTTACAAAAATAAAGTAATTAAGTATGTTTATCCGTATTCTGGAAGCCATAACACAAGCTAGTTAAACTATGCTTACTTTGGGTCTAGAAAGCGCTGTGTAGAATGTCGTTGAATATTTATTATTTATTATTTAATATAATTATAAATATCCCCAGAACAGTCCGAGAGGGGGGGCGGAAGATCTGTCCACCGGAAGGAAAAAACGACGACTCTGGCGATAATACGGATTTGAAATGCCCCACGTGCGGGATACAAGAGGCGAGCTTGGTACATCAAACATTTGAATACACATGGTGTTGAAGCACGACAGCCGTCGGTAAGAACTTCATCAGTCACTACGGATAGAGTTGACCCTCATACATCCCATGGTGAACCATCGTGTCAAAGTATCCAGGAGTCCATAAATATCCAGACACGTCTTAGCATTACGAGCCTTCAAAACTCAAACTGGAAAGTGCACGACGAAAATTTGGCCATTCTGCTAGAACATCCAGGCAAGAAACAAGATCTAAATAGCCAAGTAAACACTTTCTAAGATACAATTTATACGTATTTTAGTGAGCATTATCCACCTCCAAATTACCATGCTCCTAAAATTAAAGAAAACTCTTTTAAAACTAAATTGCGGAGAAAGAAAAGGGAGCTAAAGAAAAAACTTCGAGATGCCAAAGCCTTGGGCGATTATCATCTTAGTCACCAACTGTCTAGGGCATTAAGATCAATTCTTAAACTAATACAAGGTATATCGCAACAAATAGCAAACAATTGCGATAGTTACGATAGGGCAAGGCACGAAGTAAATTTGGATAAAAACCCTTTTCAGTACTCAAAAAACATCTTTAAAAGCCATAATGGTAAACTTCTTCTGACCAAAAAACAAACTTACGAACATTACAAAAACACTTACGAAATACTTAAATGCAGAACACCATACAATCAACCGGAAACCCAAAGACCCCACGACCCTCTAGTACAATTCCAAGGAAATGCACCTACCATAAAGGAAATAGAGATACAAATAAAAAAGACATCATCTAAATCGGCTCCGGGCCCTGATGGAGTTCCATATATAGTGTATAAAAAATGTCCAACAGTTCGTAAACATCTCACAAATATAATCAGTAAAATCTGGTCAGAAAAGAATATACCAGTCGCATTTGGCGAAGCGGTTTTCGTTCTCATTCCAAAAAAACATGAAGTGACCCATCCTAAAGATACTAGACCGATAGCACTAACTAACACAATTTGAAAAATATTTTTCTCAATTCTACAAACAAAAATGTGTCATTTTATGATTAACAATAGGTATTTCGGACCTAACCACCAGAAAGGGTTTTTAACCGGCATTTCTGGTTGTCTGGAACACAATAGTCTGTTAGCGGAAAGCTTAAAAGATGCCAGAAAATACGAAAGACAGATAACGGTATGTTGGATAGACCTAGAAAATGCATTTGGCTCAATTCCACATTACCTTATGGTATACGCGTTGCAATGGTATAACTTTCCACCCGTGGTCATAGAGATAATCGAGTCGTATTACTCGCAGCTAAAATTTGCTATAAGCTTCCAAGAAGTACACACAGGACCATTACGGTATAATGTGGGACTGTTTCAGGGATGCTGCTTGTCACCAATAGTATTTAACATAGTAATTAATATCTTAATTACCAAGTTAATACGTCACGAAAAGAAATGGGGTTATCGGTTTAAGGTAAATAACATATACTCAGAGTCCATCCTAGCTTTTGCTGTTAATCTCGCAATACTGACGCGTAATCCAAAACAATGTCAGGAACTATTAAAGGAAGTCAATGAGTTCTCTTCGTGGACAAATGGACTGAGGACGAAGCCCAGTAAGTGTCACTGTCTGTGTCTGGGTAGACGGGACACCAAATTTACCTCCTACGACCCGGGACTCTTCATTGGGGGTAAACCAGTTTCCATAGTCACTGAATCAGTGCCATTTAAATTTCTTGGGAGAAAGATAGACTATAAAGGATGCACACCATCCTTAGATGAAGTTGTCGATACGTTTATAAATGACCTAAATAAAATAGATCAGATACCACTAAACAATATAAAAAAAACTTGGATATATGACAACTACTTAACATCACGTCTGACTTGGCCTTTTCTGGTGTATGAATTCGGTAAAACCTTACTGGCGAAAATAGATGCAACTCTCATAAAATCGCTAAAATCGTGGCTTGGACTAGCGCACTCTGCTGATTCCTCTGCTCTATTTAGGGATCAAAATAATTTTGGGATGAAACTTAAGAAACCATCGGAGCTCTATAAACACCTTAGAGTTACCAAAGCCCACATCTTAGGTAAATCCCAAGATGTCACAATCAGGGCACTCCCGAAAGATAATAACGCGTCCGAGCTTGAATCTTCCATAAACGATTTATGATAGGGGCTCATCTACGCCCGGGACTACCGACCTCCATGATCGGGGCCTGAGGACGGCAGTTGGCCGACTCGCCGTCCTTACAGAAGCAGGCCGTGGCGGAGGCGTGTCGTGTGTGCCCTACACATGCCTGCCAACTCACCGAAGCGGGATAAAACCCGACCCCACCAGGCGAGGCCGCGGTGGCGGCCTAAGTCCGCCGGCAACCCTGGGGTTATCCTTTCGAGGGCTTACCCGGGGTGCCCGGCAACGGACACTTGGGGAGGACACCGTGCGGTTTTAGTCGAGACACGACATAACCACCCCCGCTGGCCGGCGGGGGGGTATCCGAAGGGATTTCCGCACGTTAAAAAAAAAAAAAAAAAAAGAGGCCCAGTCGAACAGAGTGGGGTTGGGAGTACGAGAGCCAGAAAGGGACCAGGATATACTTAAGTCCTTTCTAAAACAAGACGAAAATGATAAATATCGAGTGCACGCGATGAATTTGGAAATCCAAAATGAATGGTTGACAATGGGAGAGTTCTGCATACCGATGGCCTTAAAGTGGCGCACCTTGATCTATGACTGGTGGCCGGCCCTGTTAAAATTCTATCCTAACGCCTTTCAGATGACCCTCCCAGACCAGAGTAATCTGGTAATGTGGGGGAAGGCCACAGAAAAACAATGTTATACTTGTGGTGAGGCAATAGGGACGGCTAGACACATATTAGTAGGATGTAGGGTGCTTCTCGATAGAGGCCATTACTCACGCCGCCACGATAAGGTGCTTATCATCATACGTGAAGCAATGAGTCTGGCAGTAGCTAGAGCCAAAAAAGGATTGACTACTAACAGATGTCATATCAACTTTGTGTCTGAAGGTTAATCCATAATATCCAGGAACAAACCTTATTCAATCTTAGATACTGCCCCAGATTGGACTCTCCTAATCGACATGTATGAAAAGCACTATAAAATTCCGGAGGATGTTGGTGTTTCGTCATCTAGACCTGACATATTCCTATTCTCTAAGAGGTTAAAACATGTGGTTCTTGTGGAACTTACTGTACCGTGGGAAACAAATATACCGAAGGACCACACAATAAAGAAAAATAAATACTATGATCTCACAAACGAATTAATCAAAAACGGTTACGTGGTTAATTTGTATGCAGTGGAAGTGGGAGCGAGAGGTATACCAGCAAAATCTCTCTATAACCTACTTAAAGACCTAGGCCTATCGAGAGCTACAATAAGCTCATTACTAGGACGACTGTCTAAAGCGGCACTAGTAGGTTCGTATCAAATTTGGTTAGGCAGGGAGGGGAACTTGGGTAGTGAAGGTGAGTGTTGATGTACATCAACAAAAGGGGCCCCTTCTAAACCTGCACTTGGGTCGCAAGTCCCAGGCACTGTCCCGAGTTCCCAACTCAGCAACGCGATGGACCCGGCACCCGCACGGAGAATCCATGGATTGCTAAGAATATCGGTCTTAACGAAATATAACGCTTTGGCCCCAAATTTAAAAGTTCAAAATAAAAGTACACTCCGGCTCCTAGGGTGCCCGATTTTCGAAGATGCCTATGATGCCTTCATTGAAGAAAGAATACAAAATTTTAATGAAGTTTCGGACCGTCTCCTCCAAATTAACATACATTCGGCTTTTACAATTGTCAGATATTGCCTTTTCGTTCCCAAATTCACACATGCTCTTCGCTCATCTCAATTTTTTAAACATTTGGCACTTTTAGACAAGATGGATAAAATTATTCAAAATACCCTATGCAAAATTTTAAACGCCGTTTTGAACGACCGAGCCTGGCTCCAAGCATCTCTCCCGGTTCGGCGGGGTGGACTCGGCGTTCGTAAAATTTCCGACGTGAGCTTACCAGCATTTTTGGCTTCGATCCATGGCACAGAGGAATTAACCAGGAAAATATTATTACCCACACTGGTTAATTCTGAAGTGCCGGGCAAAGCCGAAGCCATAAATGCTTGGAAAATGTTTTGCCCATATTCAGCTTTGCCCACCAACCTATGCTCCCAGAGACAGTGGGATGAGCAGCTTTGCAACATTTTAAGACAGCAATTAATTAATACGTCCTCTAATGTTGCAGAGCGTGCTCGCCTTTTGGCTGTGGAAGAATGGGAGTCTGGTGTGTGGCTTCAGGCTCTTCCGTCGTCCAACATTGGCACCATGTTGGACGACACGACATTCAGAATTGCAGCCTGTCTTCGTTTAGGTGCTCCCTGTGTTGCTCCTCATCGTTGTCACTGCGGAGAAGCAGTCGACATTCTCGCGCACCACGGCCTATCATGCAGCAGGAGCGCAGGACGCATGTCACGTCATGCACATTTAAATGATTTAATCCGCCGGGCTCTTGTCACCGTCGGCGTCCCAGCCATCCTTGAACTAGTTGGTTTGGTGCGCGATGATGGCAAGAGACCGGATGGTATGTCTTTGGTGCCTTGGAAGATGGGCAGACCTTTTGTGTGGGACGCAACTTGCGTCGACACCCTTGCGCCTTCCCATCTTCCAAGTACGACGGGCTGCGCCTGTGCTGCTGCGACATCTGCGGAGACCCTCAAACGGCGCAAATATGATAATATAACCAACAATTATATATTTGAGCCGTTTGGGGTCGAAACGTTGGGTTCGTGGGGTCCGAGCGCACGGTCGCTTTACACGGAAATTGCAAAGCGACTGGTCGATGCTTCGCGTGACCAAAGGGCTGGCCTGTATTTTGCCCAAAGGATTGGCATTGCCATCCAACGGGGTAATGCTGCCAGCCTTTTGGGTACGTTACCAGTCGACATCGATGGGGAGGAATTCTTCGACACCTGACCCTTTTTCCTTTCCCTTCTTTTTTTTTAATCTTGTAAATATTTTTATTTATTAATTTAGTTTTGTTTATCTGTATATATTTAGACTATAATTAAATGTATTATTTATAAAAACAAAAAAAAAAAAAAACGAAATATATTATTACTCGTATGCATTATGATTGATGTCCCCAAGGCCTTCAGGGCCCCCCAACCTCACCTGCAAGCCGTGAACCGGCTTACGTCTATTAATTGATCGACGAGGTTCTGATGCAGGCTTTACTGTCATCGTTGGGAGACAGACTGCAGTCCGGAAAAGCCGACTTATCAATCAAAGACAATAAGGACTTTTTTCCGTGGTTAAATCCGCTTGGATACAACTCTACCCTCGCCGAGCAGCGGGGGAGATAATATCGGACTCGAACCACTAAAAACACGGACTAAAACCACACCCTGTCTCGGGTTTTAAGGGTATAAGGTGGTCCATAAGGCATGTCCCTTGCACCCTGGTTGACCCAGGGCTATCACCGGTTTCGGGATGCAAGTTTGGGAACCATGGTGTCCCTGTCTTGCCTCCCGAAACAAGACTCCTGGCTAGTACCAACCAAGTACCAACTTTTGACGAAATCGTTTTGAGGATGATGATAATAATTATTGCACGTTTATACAATTTATGACACTACAGAACTAGATGGAATTGGAGTGTTTCCAGGAGAAGCTCTTGAAAGTTTGGAGAAATAGTTTTTTTATAGATTGAACCAAGAATTTTATTTTTATTTTATTTTATTTTATTTGGGAAACAAACAGTTACAATGTACGGTCTTATTATGCTTATAAATTATACTTAAACCAAAACAGTTTCCACTCTTAAGTATACATACATAGCGCCTAATATATATATATATATATATATTTATCTTTAAATATATATTTATATAAATATTTACATTACATTGCACAAACAAGCACTTACTCAGTTGACTATAGGGACCAGACAGTCACGAATCAAGTTTTTAAATTTTGATAGGGAAAGTTCAAAAATATCAATGGCTCCATTATTACTAAGATTGAGGTTATTAAATGAGTGACATGATCTATATATAAAGGAATTCTCAGCATAATTAGTTGTAAAATAGAGGGAACATTGATAGCATTTATTATTGAAAATGCCATTTCGGTCGGAGAGATGTGAAATACTTCTTGTAATTGGTCCCCAATTTCATACAGACATAGATATACTCACGCCCTTTTCCCTCTGGGGTAGGCAGAGACAACAGCCCGCCATCTGCGCTTGTCTTTACACGCTTCACGTATTTCCTATACTGTCATTTAACTTTTATGCAAGCCCAGTCTTAATTAAAAACACCGAAGAAGTAGTTCTTTAAATATGTTAATAATTTTAAAGGTATTTTTATACCATTAAATTGGTATACGTATATCGTTAGATGAGTCACATAAAGTATTCAATATTAACCATTTCTTTTTATAGATTTGTTTGAGTTTCCTTTATAAGAACGAACCACGGAGCTTCTATAAGAAATACGAGAAATCGTGAAAGTTCTGAATAGAAAAAGTTCCAGCAATTTCGGCAGCGACAGATTTACCATTCAGACCTATGACACGTTTCTAAAGAGCCTTTAAACCTTTGAGAGGTCATATCAATAAGTTTTGTAAGATAAATATATAAAGTTTCGTTTAAATGGTCTATCGTTAAGACTGTGCTAAAATTAATAGATTCTACAAATTATTAGTACAATAACAACTAAAGCCCGTGATGAATGTAAGGACGGAACCAGAAAAAGAAAGTACGAGTATATAGGTATTTTTATCCGCATTCTGGAACCCATAACACAAGCTAGTTAAGCTATGCTTACTTTGGGTCTAGAAAGCGCTGTGTAGAATGTCGTAGAATATTTATTTATATTTATTTATTAAAAATAAAACAAAAATAGTTGGCGGACTGTTGTCTCTGCCTACCCCGGAAAGTGAAAAGGTGTAAGTATATGTTTGATTGCAGATTGATACCTTTATAACCATAGCTGTCAGGCTGATTTGCGATCAAGAGAACGCTCTACAAATCCGAAGAAAGTCGATCTTTCGGGTGTATAGGGCCCATCAACATCCTAGAGGCCCAAGCCAACCTCACCTGCAAGTCGGTGCACCTGCTAAACAACGGACGAGGCTCTGGCGCAAGATACTGGTGGCACAATTTTGGTCCGGGTTGGTACCACCATGCAGCTGCGAAAACCCTCCAAATAATCCAACCTCGGTTGGGTTGTGTTCAGGGTTCAGCAACTGCACAGCCGGGGATAAGGGGGCAGACGATGCATCAGGAATGGGACCAGCGGAGTATTGGTGGAGTCGAGTGTGGTCATGGTTTGGGTCAACCCGCCGGACAGGGAGACTCGTAGAAACGGTGTTGCCGCTGGCCGCCCGCGGCATAGTACAGGGGCCCGACTAGGACTAACCACCCCGGAAGGCTGCCCCACCAGGTCACGCATAATCTCGATGTGTCTCGTCGTGCCGGTTGGTGACCGGACGGTGGACCCGGCGTCCACATTCGGGAGGGTACGGGGGCCCTTCCGTTCGGCGAGTTGGCTACCACCATGCCACATATTCACCGACGAAACCATACCACGCGCCTTGTCACACACTGCTGCGGCGTCTGTCATCTCTTTTTCACGCATTCCCTTTTTTCACACTATGGCAGCGCAAAGTAAAAGTATAATTTCTACAGCGGCATACCCCTCTTCCACCAAGTCAACACCATTTGAGGTAGAGTTCACGAACATTCGTGGACTCCATTCAAACCTCACAGCCGTCCACCATCACCTAGAGGCGGTACGGCCAGCTTTGCTTTTCCTGACGGAGACACAAATACGCCGCCCTGATGACACGTCTTACTTACTCTACCTCGGCTGTGTGATAGAGGAAAAATTCCTGGGAAAAGCTGGGGTGTGTGCGTTTATCAGGGCGGATGTTTGTTGTCGTCGTTTGCGCTGCCTGGAGGACCCATCCTTTTCTATCCTCTCGCTACACGTGGACCATGGCCCGTCCAGCCAGGTCTACGTGTGCGTTTACCGCTCCCATAAAGGAGGAGACACGGAGACGACTCGACTCTTTGAACACCTGAGTCAGGCGGCAGACGTTGCGCAGGAGCGGTTTCCGTCCGCGGAATTGGTATTTTTGGGAGATTTTAATGCCCACCACGAGGAGTGGCTGGGATCTCCCAGAACGGACCATGCGGGTCGGACCGCCCACGCATTCGCTCTCACGCATGACTTGACACAACTGGTACTCCAGACCACCAGGATACCAGACATAGCAAGTCACGCGCCCTCTTTGCTTGACCTTCTGCTGACGACCCACCCAGCCCAGTACAGTGTCTCGGTGCGAGCCCCATTGGGGTCCTCTGACCACAGTCTGGTCTGTGCCAACGTGTCGGTCGCTGTTCTTCCGCAACCTGTGGAGGTAAAGCGGCGACTATGGCACTATTCGTCAGCAGATTGGGACGGACTACGTGACTACTTCGCTTCCGTTCCGTGGACTCAGCGCTGCTTTGAGGGTAGGGACTCATCAGATTGTGCCTCTGCCATCGCTGGTGAAATCAGTTTAGGTATGGAGTACTATATCCCATACACCGAGGTCACCAGTGCTCGCAGAGCTCGCCCCTGGTTCGGGTGTGAGTGCAATGACGCTGTTCAACAAAAGCAGTCGGCATTCCGCGCCTGGGTCAGGGCACGCGCAGTGCGCGATTCAAATGTGGGTCACCTCAAGGCGGCGTATAACAGAGCCATAAAGGACTGCAAGAGGGCATACATTAGAGCGGATGCTCAGCGCATAGCACGGCTTGGTCAAGAACTCATGTCGCATCCCGCAGGCAGCCGCGGCTACTGGCGACTGGCCAAAGCCGTGCAATCCAACTTCTGCCAGCCCTCACTACCGCCACTACGGTACCCTGATGGTTCACTGGCTCACGAGCCGCAAGAGCAAGCAGACATGCTGGTTAACCTCTTCGCGGCTAATTCCCGTGTCGATGACTGTGGACTGCAGCCACCAACACTACCCAGCTGCGACCACTCAATGCCTGATATTCGCAACAGGCAATGCGACGTTCGAATAACCCTACAGTCACTCGACATCCGGAAAGCCAGTGGACCTGACGGTATTCCTGCGTTGGTCCTAAAAAAATGTGCAGCGGAGTTGTCTCCAACGCTAACACGGCTGTACTGCCTGTCCTATTCCTCAGGAAAAGTCCCGCGGGCTTGGAAGGAGGCGAACATACAACCGGTCCCTAAAAAGGGAGACCGTTCGGACCCGGGCAACTATCGACCCATAGCTGTCACCTCAATCCTCTGTAAAGTGTTTGAGCATATAATAAACACACAGCTCATGCGTTACCTAGAAGATCACTCATTAATTAATGACCGGCAATATGGCTTCAGACCGAAGCGGTCAACGGGTGATCTTCTGGCGTACGTCACACATCTCTGGTGTGAGGCTATGGACAGGCATGGCGAGTCATTGGCTATCAGCCTTGATATCACCAAAGCCTTCGATAGAGTCTGGCACAGCTCGCTTCTTTCCAAGCTTCCGGCCTACGGTCTGCCTACTCGATTGTGCAATTGGGTTACCAGCTTCCTGCATGAGCGCAGCATCCGAGTTCTCTGTGACGGCCGAGCTTCAGAGTTCATGCAGGTTAATGCTGGCATACCTCAGGGGTCCGTCCTATCACCCACTCTCTTTCTTCTGCATATCAATGACATGCTGTCTACTGGCAGCATTCATTGCTATGCAGACGATAGCACTCTGCATGGGGGATACTACGGACACCCTGCGGCCAAGCGGACCGATATTGAGGAAAACAGACGACAACTTGTCACTGAGCTCGATCAGGTCCTGACCCGCATTTCCCAATGGGGGTCTGAGAACTTGGTCGAGTTCAATGCCAAGAAAACACAAGCGTCCGCGTTCACAGCCAAAATATCCTCCTTCCTTCCTCTCCCAACTCTTCAGAACACACCGCTACCACTGCAAGACCACCTTAACATGCTCGGAATGGACGTTCGCTGCAAACTGAACAGTAAAAACTACATCGAGAGCGTCATCAAAACAGCTTCACGAAAACTCGGAGTTCTGAACAGGGTGCGACGGTTTTTCACGCCTGAGCAGCGGTGTCTTTTGTACAAGACACAAATTCGCCCCTGCGTGGAATACTGCTCTCATCTCTGGGACGGTACTCTGGTACTTATTAGACGCTCTCGACAGATTGCAGCGGCGTGCCATCCGTATCATTGGGAGTCCAGCGATTACCAACAGCCTGGAACCTCTGCAGCTGCGTAGAGACATTGCCTCTCTGGCTGTATTTTACCGCCTCTACCACGGCGAGTGTTCTGACGAGCTCTTTCAACTGATCCCACCTTCTCCATTTCGATCCAGAACAACACGTGCTGGACTGCGATGCCATCCGCACACGGTGGAATACAGTCCCGAACTCAGCGGTTCGGTGCTTCCTTTCTTTGTCGCACGATAAAGAGCTGGAATGCTCTGCCCGCGCACGTGTTTCCTTCTTCTTACAATCCCGGGTTCTTCAAGCGGGGCGTGAAAAAGCATCTTTTGAGGCCGTCAAGGTAGGGGCTACCATTTTGGGATCGCCAGCATCTGAGATGGTGGCCCATATCTTCTGGACTTCACCCTAGCTTCTCACCATCCAGCGGAGTGCAGTCAATTGACGGAACAAATATAAAAAAAAAAAAAAAAATCTTAGCTGAAATACTTCCTGATGGCCAACCAAAACGCTGAGCACTGTATGTATATGATGTGCCGCCACCTCCTTCTGCAAGCATTTAATGCTCGAGAAGGAGATGGCGGAGCGCGCCCGGGAGAGATTTAGAACTCTCCCGGCCCGTCGAGCCCGCAACATGACCTCCGTCCTCCATGAGCGCAGGCCTGGGGGGTGGGAGGTGAGGCCGCCTGTCACCCCAGTAGAAGCAGGCCGGAACGGCGGGGCAACTAGCGCCCCCCGTCCCCAAACCGGGGCAAGACGTGGACACCGTGGTTCCCAAACCCGAGGGGGCCATCTCGAAACCGGAGATGGCCCTGGGTCAGTCGGGGTGCGAGGGAAATGCTTTATGTGCAACCTTACACCCTGGCTTCTGAAGACCCGACACGGCGTGCAGTTTTAGTCGGATCATGCCCGACATAATCACTCCTGTTGACGGCAGGGGGGTACCCGAGGGGATTTCCGCATGTAAAAAAAGGGTACTGTATGTATGTATGAATAAAATAACTACCAACAAAATTATCGATAAAATCAACAAAACACATTCTTATGTTATACCACTTGTGTTAACCTATAATATACCTGGGGCACCGGGTCACGGAATCGCTGAAGGATGACATGGACATGGAACGGGAGCGCAGGGCCCTGTGCATTCCAGCTAATATGCTTTTCCGCAGGTTTGCACGCTGTTCTAAAAAAGCTAAAATTACGCTTTTCAAAGCATCGGTTTTAGGCGGGGGGGGGGGGGTATCCGAAGTTTTTTCCGCTCGAAAAAAAAAACAAAAAAGGTACTGTCACTCTTTGTATACGTGTGGCCTGTGGATGAATTACACTCAAGGAGCATACAGGACCCTGCGTACCCAATATAATAATGCCTTCAGGGCGCTTTTGGGGTTGCGACGCCACTGTAGTGCCTCAGGGATGATGGCCACAGCTGGGGTTGATAGCTTTTCGGCTATCATCAGAAAGCGAATAGTGTCCGTATTACAGCGGGTCCGTGGCAGTTCCAACAGCCTCCTGAAGACTAGCCAACAGGCTTGATGTGGACAGTGCTATTATGCAGCACTGGACACGCTTTCACATAACCAAGGATACCGCAATTACATATAACCGGTATGTGTAATAGCGGTATCCTGGTATGTACTTATATACAAAAAAAATTAAATGTGTTAATATTATTATATCAGTAACGTAGTTTTTAAGATTATTGGTACTGACACTATGGATTCCGGTCCGAAATAAACGAATTTTATTTTATTTTTATTTATTTTTATAACTATGTGTGTGATTTGAATGAAATCTTGCAATTAAATTTCATTAATTTATGGCCAATGGAAATAAACTATTATGTTAACAATATTATTTAATAAAGCAATAGTCGAATCTTAATATATGCTTTTATAGTTCTAGCCAAGAAATCACTGCTATGAGTTTACTATTTGATTTTGAATTACCGGCCTGGATTCAACTTCCTCTGATTAAATTGTCATAACTATACCTGCAATATTATCCACTACAGTCACCCATTATTTCTCAAGCACGAGGCGTTGCTCGACATTCCTGTCGACGGTATTATGAATAATGCAATACATTTAGTTTATGCAATGCGACAGTCATATATACGGAATATTATATATTAATATTTTTGTTTCTTTCGAAGCTCTCTTCGAAACTTAAATAATATAATGATAGGTCTTTACCTATGAAATTGCCGAAATTTTCTTACAAATTCATGAGTTTGTTATTCCTGTAATTTAATAGCTATCTCCATTATTTATATTTTGTTTGAAAGTTGATTTCAAGATTTTACAACTCTGTATTAAAGTTTGTTTGTATTGGCCGCTTGATAAATTAATTCGATCTTCAAAAACAGTACTTCCTAAATGCTATCCATTTTGATGATAAATTTCGTATTACTTAACAACTGTCACTTTTCAAAAATGTAATAAAAGTTGCTGTTTGTTAGCTTAATGTTGTCTCATTCATACACAAAAGAAATCATAAAATTTGGATTTGTCATTCCTAAAAAAAATGCAAAAATGTTAGTACTGAAAATTGGGTTTCCTCCAATTTCTTCAAGAAAAACGGAAATTTCATATGTAACGACCTTATATATAGTAGGACAAAGTACACAACGCCATCTAGACCCAAACTAAGCAGAGCTTGTCATAAGGATTCTAAAATGCGGATAAACATACTTAAATACTATTTTTTTGTAAATAAATACATGTTATACATAGAAACACCCAGACCAATGCAAATATACATATTTGCATTGGTCTGGGTGAGCGGGAATCGAACCCGTGACCTCTGGCTTCGCAGTTCTACGCACTATCGCTACGCTACAGGGGTCGTTTATAACAAACACGGTCAAACCAAGATTGGTTTATAAAAAACGTAAATAATCTGTTGCGTTTTACGCGAAGAGGGAACTGTGATCATTCAAATGATTAAAAATACCGTTATGTAAAATTTTAATACCTAGTTTAAACTGTGAATATAATAAAATCAATATTCTACGACGTTTTACACAGCGCTTTCTAGACCCAAAGTAAGCATAGTTTAACTAGCTTGTTTTATGGGTTCCAGAATGCGGATAAACATACTTACATACTTTTTTTTTTGTATATACATACATATTATACATAGAAACACCCAGACTAATGCCAATTAAGCTTAGCTGGAGGGGTTAGGGGGAAGATTAGTAATTTCGGTTACTAATATTCTTATAAAAAAAAAAAAATAGGCACACAAATATTTGCACTGAGCGGGAATCGAACCTGCGCCCCTTGTCGTAGCAGTCGAATGCACTACCGCTACGCCACAGAGACCGTCAATAGTCTGCAAATGTAATTATCCTGCGGAGTGTCGTCTTTGATACATGATGATATGCGAATATTGTTATAATGTCTAGTAGTAGCAGTGGATCAATTTATTGTATACTATGAGTAAGATAGGCAAGTATAAACGAAAGCATGGTGATGTGGGAATATACAATGGTTGGCCTTACCACTTTTTTTTTATACCACTAAGGTGGCATACAAGCACACGGCCCACCTGATGGGAAGCGGTTACCGCGGCATGTGGACGTGTGCAACACCAGTGGCGTCACACTCGCGCTGCCGACCCTGTAAAGGAAAGGGGAATGGAAAGGAGTTTGGAAGGGGATGGGAAAGGAGTTTGGGCTCCGGCACTCTCACTCACCAAACGGAACGCAACAGTTCAAATACTGTTACTTGGCGTCGGTATTCTGTGAGAGGGTGGTGCTTCCCTGGTCGAGTCGGCCCATTCATGCAACGGCCAAAACTGTGTGTCACACTGTGGCAATCTCTTACAGGCAACCTTTGGACGTATTTGATGGTAAGGTGGTTTTCCTTGTAATTAGGTGTCACTGCCATACATCTTATTGACAACAAATAGCTCTTTTATCACATATTACCTAAGTGGCGCACGTAACGGACTGCTGAGACGAGGTTTCGAATTCGATCCCCAGTCACCCCAGGTACACTTCTCTGACTTTCGTAGTTATGTGTGCATTAACAAATGTTAATTATTGTTTGCTTAATAATGTGCCCGGTAGATGGCAATGGGCTCGCCCCCTATTACATTTGGACTTTCACATAACTGGCGAATCGTGGATGTGTAATAAACCTCTGCCAACTGAAGTTAAGTTATGTTATATGTGTTATCTAAATGTCATTAAAGTTCTAAATCTGTTGTACATACCGTAATCTATTACATAAGTACGTAAGTCAATTTATATGATTTCTAGTCCAATTCAATTAATCCCCCCCCCAGACGGCCACTGGGGGAGGTTATGTCGGGTTTGAACTAACTAAAACCGTATGCCGTCTCGGGTCTTCAGACGCCGCCGGGGTGTAAGGTTACCCTAAGGCATTTCCTTTGCACCCCGATTGACCCTAGGCCATCTCTGGTTTCGAGATGGCCCCCTCAGGTTTGGGAACCACGGTGTCCCCGTCTTGTCCCGGAAAGGGGGCGTGACAGGCGGCCTCACCTGCCTGTCGTTATGCGAGCTCCGGCGTCTGAATCGCCAGTTAGTAAAGTACCTTTAAGGAAAGGAACTTTCGATCTGACCTATTTGCGCGACATCACTTCGGTATACCACTTGCGCGTTGCTTGTGTCGACCGCAATCCGCTTGTGCACTTAAATTTGCTTCATATGTTATTAGTTTTATTCCACGGACGTGAGCTGCTTTAAAGTACCCCTTTCAACTTCCACTACAACTTGTACTTTATTTGTTACTAGCTGCCCTCCCCGGCTTGCACCAGTTCAATTCATGCACCAGTTCAATTCATGCACCAGTTCAATTCATGCACCAGTTCAATTCATATGCATATTTACATGACTTGTAAGTTTTCAAATAATGTATGGGCGTGTGCAGGATTTGTTGTCATTTATGATCACTGTTCCGCTCCTTTGGGTAGTACCGTGAGGATACATAGCCTATGACACTCACAAATAATGTGGCTTTCCATTGGTAAAAGAATTTTTAAAATCGGTTCAGTAGACTCAGAGATTGCATCTTACAACCTCTTCTTCTTCTTCTTTTAGTTAATGGCTTCTGCAGAATCTTACAACCTCACAACCTCATAAATTTTACCTGTTTATAATATTAGTTTAGAGAATAGACATACCCTGGGGTTATCCTCTCGAGGGCTTACCCGGGGTCCCCGGCCACGGACACTTCGGGAGGACACCGTGCGGTTTTAGTCAGTACACGACATAAACACCCCCGCTGGCCGGCTATGGGGTTTCCGAAGGGATTCCCGCACGTAAAAAAAAAAAACAAACTGTTGGGTTTACATGATGTAGCCAATTAGTCAATTGATTGCTTTGCGCGTTTTATAATTTTATTTTATTTGGAAATCAAACAGTATTAAGACTACATAACATTACTACTTACATTACTGGAAACCATTTATAAGTTTTCACATGTAAATAACAAGTGAACACTTGACGGCTTCATATATTATTAAAAAGATTAAGAAAGTCTAAAAAAGAAAAACGAAAGAATAATTAATAATTAAGAAGTTTGACACTAAACGCCTAGAGAGCTGATTCAAACCAGTGATTACCGACTATACGCTTGTAATTAGTAGGATCCGTCTTGAATTAATCCAATTCAGGATATTCCGATGTTCTGTTCACAAAATGTGCTGTTCTAGGGAAATATGAATTGCTTCTAGAATTGGTAATACTGGGAGGTATGTGGAGTTGTGCAGTTAATGTAGTCGTAGATTGTATGGATGTATCCATGTACCTCATGGACATTAATTGTAATGTAATGTAATTAATGAAGAAATGTATAAAATATAAAATAACACAACTTCACGCCTGTATCCTGTATCCCATGAAGGGGTAAACAGAGGTATATTACACACTCACGATTCGCCAGTTATGTTTAGCTCCCAATGTCATAGGGGGCGAACCTATTGCGATCTACCGGTCACATTATTAAGCGAGTGATAATTAACATTTTTAATACACACATAACTACAAAAAGTCAGAGGTGTGTGCCCAGGGAGACGTAAAACACTGGGCTAGCTTTTAAAGATCTGTATAAGAATAGTCTTATTATACATAAACCTTGATTCAATGACATGAATGAGTAGGTACTATATTAAACTAGGTATTGCTCGTAGTATTGAAGGCATCAGGATAGGTGCAATCAATTTACGGACTGAATATGTAAAAAAGTAACGGGTTATATATTCGGCGCCTGTGTATATATGTTTGTTCGTCCATGAAGTGTATTTTTTTATATATATAGGAAACATCAATTTGACTTCACCTCGCCTGATTACCATCAGCTGAAGGTAAAGTCTCAGGAAAGAGGGTCACCATTACATACACGTACCATGCGGCCATGTTAACAATGGTGGCACTCAGCTTGACGGCCTCATCAGAAGAGGATTGTCATCGCAGCACCGCGTGACACCCACCGGTCCCACTAGTGCTGCGACCACAACCCCCCTGTCCCGGCTATGCACTTGCTGACCCCTGAAAGCAATCGAACCGAAATTGGATTACTACGGAGGGTTTTTCGCAATCGTGCACGGTGGTACCTTTTTCTCTTTTTTTTTTCGTGCGGAAATCCCTTCGGAACCCCCCCCCCTCTGTCGTCCAGCGGGGGTGGTTATGTCGGGCTTGAACCGACTAAAGCGGTGGTACCTACCCGGCCGAATTTTGTGACAAATTTGTGTCATCAAATTTCTACCAACAGTAAATAATAAATGAAAAATGAATAATAAAAAATAAAATAAATGACTTCTGGCGTCTCCTTAAGACAAATACCGCTATGTTTACGAACCAGGGGGTGACCATGATCGCTTAGTGGCAATTCAATAACAGACCTAAACTGAAGTTTATTCCACCCTAGCAGAAGCAGGCCAGGACGGCGGGGCGACTAGCGCCCCCCCTCCCAAACCAGGGCAAGACGGAGACACCGTGGTTCCCAAACCCCAAGGGGCCATCTCGAAACCAGAGATGGCCCAGGGTCAGTCAGGGTGCGAGGGAAATGCTTTATGAGCAACCTTACACCCCAGCGTCTGAAGACCCGAGACGGCGTGCAGTTTTAGTTGGCTCAAGCCCGACATAACCGCCCCACTAGCCGGCGGGGGGTATCCGAGGGGATTTCCGCACGAACAGATGTTATTCGTGTCCCGGTTGTTTAAAAGACGTAGCTTGTGGTAATCATCTTAAATACCTACGAAATCGTAACGTTCTAATACATGTATAAACTTCTGGGTCACCCGCAAACATGAGCCCTACTTGTTCACATTACATACAATATGAAGGTCGAGCCATTTCCACTTATTTAACGATCGATATAAAGAGGACATTCGTTTGGTAATTAGATAATTACTGTTAGAACAGAAATATTAATTTTATCGATTAATTTTACACGTTTCACATTTCGAAGACATGAATTTGAGTATAAATACATACATACATATAGTCACGCCTCTTTCCCATTCAGGTAGGCCACTTCTGACCTTCAAAACGTCCTCGATCTGATTGGCATACGTATACGCCTAGGTCGACCTTTACCGGGTTGCCCAGTAGCCCTCGCCTCATAAATCTGTTTCGTTTATCTCCTTACATCCATACTCTCTACATGATCGAACCATCTAAGCATCCCTTTCTCTATCTTGATCCCTGCATCTTCTGCTATACCACAACGCTCCCTTATCACGCTGTTCCTCACTCGGTCCATCAGGGTCACTCTAGCTATACTTCTTAGACTTCTCAGTTCAACAGCATTCAGTTTATTTGAGTATAAATGTGTGTATAAATTGAGTATAAACAGTATATGACATGTGTTACATAATATGAAAGTACACGCTCTTTCCTACTAGTAGTACAGTTATAGTGCTCTCAAATTCACGAAAGCAAAGTCTACAGACGTATGATTATTTTATAGCCGGTATACATAATTTATGACTCCTTTAATTTGTGATCTAACAAAAAATATAATTTTCTTTTCATTAGGATCTGCGTTATCACTTCTTATTCAACATTAGAAACTGTTCTCTTATCACTGAAGATGAGAATATTGCTGAAGCTGGTAGGCTACACATCAACATAAATATTGAACCGAATGCTTCCGGTAATACTAATTGAAACTTTAATTCCTGAACAACATATAGAAGACATCATATTTATTTTAAATCTTCAACAGTTAGGCTGAGTGCTTATTAGAGACAACACAGTTTTAAGACAGACTAACTCTACAAAAACATATGAAAGTGCACACACTTCGAACATAATCATACCACACACATGTAGGTTTGAATCTCGAGATACCACTAAAGTAAAATTTGAGATGTGCAGAAGTAGCTTTCACCAGAAAAACTACTTAATTATGACAATTAAAATGTACAACCACATCCCAAAGAGATTCAGGAAACTGCCTTAAACTCAATTTAAGGCAAAACTGAGGAAATGGTTATAAGATAAATGCTTTTATATTCTGAAAGAGTTTTTTCAATGTACCTAACTAACTAATAATGGTGATAATTATGAAAAAAATCTATTGATTGTATAATGGACACGAATTGGTATTTTTTTTTTAAATAATTCTTGTCAATTCTTGTCAAAAATTTTAGAATATAATAATTAATATGTTAAATTGAAGTTCAGTGGATATTAATGATAATTATTATTTATTACAATGCCTATTTATATTATTTATATTTTATTGACATTGACATTTCTTGACAATTAATAATATCAATTAAATCTTAATTAACTACATTAGTAAATAATAAGTTACGTACAAGATTTGTTTACCTAATGAAGCCAGACAAGCTGTAATTTGAACTTAAAAATCTAACAACTATTCTAATCACGTCTCCCACGAATAAATAAATTTCACTTCATTTCATAAAAAAGCTGTCAAATATCTACAAGATCTGCAAGTCGCCAAGTCTGTCTTAAGGCTGTCCTGTCTCTAATTTGCGCTCACCCTAAACATACATTTTTCTATCAATCACTCACCGCTTCAGTGTGTACAGGGTGAACAGCAAACAGCAGCGCAGCGAGGGCAGCAAATGGTCGTTGCAGACGCGCAACAACCGCGCCCGTTCGCGCTACGAGAGCGCAACATGCTGCGTGTAGCGCAACGTTGCAGACGTGCCACCACCACGGAGAGAAGCCGCATAACTTATAGTTTAACCTGCAACAAGAATAACAGTTATTAAATAATGATTCTCGAGGAGTTAGAAAGAGGTGTAGTTTATATACAAATCTTTTGTTTTTTTTTTACCAACCGCCCGAGTGTTATTGTAACTACGTTTGTTACTAAAATATATTATTAAACATCTACTCAGTATCTACTAGAACAAGAAACTATTTAGTGGCGGTATTCAATATTTCTTATTAGAATGTTTTTTTTTTCTTGTAGTTTTTTTTTTGAATTTATAATATTTTTAAGCATGTTGCTTTAAAATTAAATATAACTCTCTCTTGCAACCACAAATTTAAGTCAAATAATAATGTAATATTATGGAAGGTTAACTCTATAAGACGTGCGATAAGATAAGACGAACTCTATAATAAAACGTGTTTTGATAAGTACTAAATGAAATAAAAACAAGTTTAAATACAATTGTTTAAGCACACTTTGTTCATTTTCAGTTTGTTCCAGTTTGTAAAATAAAAATCTATTTTGAAATTCTGCCATTTTACTATAGATTTTATTTAGAAGTCAGTGGTCTTCAATTTGCTCCACTAAAATGGAAGCTTATACGCTTATAATTCTAAAACATTGCAGTGCAAACGTTACGAGGAGCTGACGTCACACAAGCACATGTGCACACAACAGAACTAATTGTCTTCTCGTCCCGCCCTCAGGCGGAACGTTTGTGTCTTCGCTCGGTGCTGTGATCAAAAATTTGTTTCAAGATTCAAGTTACAGGCAGAGATTGTGTTAAGTGTTTATTGCCTTTGTATGTTGCTCACCAAGTAACGGCAACGAATATACATGAATAAATACTTCAGGATATTTCACATAGCACTATTTAGACTCAAGTTAAGGATAGCCTGTAATATGGGTTCTAGGACGCATGTAACCATACTATTTCTTAATGAGGTCAATTGAGGGCTAAATATAAAAAAATACATAGATATTATAAAGTACCCTGTTCCCACAATCCATGGGACCCTTTTTAGGGATAAAAATCGATCCGACTAAAACCGCACGGCTGTCGCGGCATCGCCTTCGGGGTCGGGTTTGATCCCGCGTGTCCTACACACGACATGCCTCGATCCTTACATTTTCTTAACATTTAAACATCTTCACAAACTATTACATTTTTCATACAAATAGGATAGGATACTTGTGCAAATAGATAATGACAGACAGTGCAAATATTTTTATATGTATTCATTTCTATTCAATTAAAATTAGCTTGTGTTACGATTGTTGGCTTGTAGAATTATGTTTGCTTGGATCAAATGGGAATTCAATTAACTAATTGTGCGTATAACAAAGTCGTGTGTCAGTCAAGTTCGACGAAATAACGGGTGATGCACCGGGATGGGAGTATATTTACATGAACAATTTCGAATATTTTTGACCTCTCCATAACTACCAGCAAACAGATCTAAATGCTTATAAATCTTCCCAATCAGGATCGATGACGTCGTTTTCCCTACCGCGTCTATAAATACGCTAGTAACTCGGGACTCCACATCAGTCACAGAGAAGTCGCCGTCGAGGAGAGTTCTACGCACTCGTCGGCGCCCGGACCTATGCTACTGAAGATGTCGACCGCAGTGATCGATGAAACGTTTGGAACACAAGTTTCATATTGACCACGGCCAAACAGTCCGGAAGCAGTATATTCTACATACAGATCTGAATGCTTGTTTATTCATTTATGTAGAAGATTTTCATACTTCTTGAGTAATTAAGGTTTTTACACTTTTTGCGCAGTTAAAATACTTCATTGTTGATAATGATACATCTAGATAGAGGCTGAATTTTGTGAGTTTGGTAATCTGGGGTAATCTGCACTTATTGGACAAATTCTTTTACCATTTGAAAGGTGCATTATCCCTTTGAAAGTGCTCCCGTGAAGTGAAGCGAAGATGGGTTGCTTGTATTGAATAAAATACAAAATCCTGAGTTATAAATACAATGTTGTATTTCAGTATTGTTCGAATTATAAGCACCGTATGAATAAAAAGTGTCAAAATAATATTAAATATATAATAATAATAAATACACTTAATGATTGGGTATAGACACAGTGTTACCAATGTATAATAATGTGTGACACTATGCAATTTTTCTTACTTTTAAGTACCTAGTTAAATTTTGTCAGGATTAAAATTTGTCCGAAGTTTTAAGCAATAAAAATATTTACATTAATCTGATTTGAATTGCTTCCAATAGATAAAACACAGAAATCACTTCGTCTCAAAAAGGTACTAATTACACAAGACATCAAACCTCTTCAAATCTGGATCACAATATTTTCTCAATATTCTGCAAAGCACGTACTTGGGAGTAAGTATACATCTTTTTAATAAAACGCGTTGAGTAACACGGTTTCAGTGAATAGGTTTTCTCTGTGCAAGTCTACTTTTGACGATGTTAAAGTGAGCCTTTCACGTATAACGCTCGTGTGAGCTTACGAAGTGACAGTATCGTAAAGCAAGATGGTTGACAAGCTATTTAAAGGGAGGTGTGAATACTGTGCGGAAGTTTCCGATGTGTGGTTCAGAGGGTGAGATTTATCGCTTTGTGAAAATATATACTGTTATAAAATTGTAAATTGGTTTTATCTGTACATTGGAGATATTAAAAAAAATACTTGGGCGATTAAATGAGAGATTTTGGAAAATAAAATATTTTTTTGGAATTCATGTCTGCCGATGCAAAAACTACTGAAGGGATTTTGATGCGGATCGCGAACAAACAGACAATAATTCCAAATAATATATTTTAGTTTCAATTAAATTTTTAAGCATTTTGTATGCTTACTTTTTCTAAAGATTTAGATCGGGAAAAGAGAACATCTAGAACGGGACTTGAACCCGCGACCAGTCCTTACAGGGGGAATGCTCTGACCAGCTGAGCTATCTAGACACGTCCCAGATATTCGAAATTCTCCTAGTAGTCTATAATTTGTGTGTGTTAAGCTAGTTTTGCTATAGTATAGTCCAGTAGTAAGGTGGTACTCAAAGGGACGTTGTATTAAAGATAATCACATTTTTCTCACGCTATTTGTTCTATAATTTCTCTCATGATGACCTTGTTTGTAACGCCCGCAGCCTGCTGCAGTGGTTTTTCGTAAATCAGTTTTTCCTCTATAAATTTTTACTATTGAAAATTTTTGCATTTCTAGTAACAAAAGGAAAATAATCTTTAAAATCTTTGAAAAGCTCACTTATTTTACTGAAAACCTGAAAAAAAAGTTTTGAGTGCAAAAGTATGATTTTTGGGTCATAAAAATCATAGATACGTTAATAGATGAATTTTTCAACAAAATTATATTTCTTTCGATACTCAACATAAGGGAAATAGAGCCTCCCTTCCCCTTCCCTCCCAAAAAAAAGTCTTGCGATGAGTGACTGCGTTGAAATAATTTTTTCCTAATGCAAATAGTTCTGTTTTTATCTCTTTTGACCACAATACCTAAGTTTAACACATCGAAAATATAATCATTATGTTTCTGACACCTAAAAGGATTTATATCAGAAAAGTCTTGTCGAAAATTCGAAGACTTGAACCTGCAACCAGGCCCTTTCTAAGAAGCATACCCTGACCATCTGAGCTACCTAGACACGACCTGAATATTCAAATCTCTCCTATATATACGTATTGTGGGGCGACGCCCGAGCCATCCACCAAAATTCTTACGCTAATGAAATAATAAATGATACTGTGACAGGAGAACAGGTCAAGAAAATAGAAAGTGTGTATGTATGAAAGGGTGGAATCTAAAAAAAAAACCAGTCCACTACGCTGAGTAGATCCCTTTTTTTTTTTTAGTTTTTCTTGCGGAAATCCCTTCGGATACCCCCCCGCCGGCCAGCGGAGGCGGTTATGTCGGGCTTGCACGGACTAAAACCGCACGCCGTCTCGGGTCTTAAGACGCCGGGGTGTAAGGTTACCCATAGAGCATATCCCTCGCACCCCGACTGACCCTGGGCCATCTCCGGTTTCGAGATGGCCCCCTTATTTGCTCTCCACTCTGCCATCTGCTCATCAGAGGGACACGTGGAAAGCTTCCGAACAGCCCTCAACAGGGCCGTCCTCGCCTCGGACGGAGTTGGCCGTAGGCGGCAGCGTCTCTCCCACCCTAGGAGAGAGGCGCTGCCGTCTCCGTTGCCCAGGGTGCACCGCGTGGAGGTCCCCAACCAAGCACCCCACGCTGAGTAGATCCCTAACGTTCAACGCTGCCACTGTTTTAAAAGCATTGAATAAATATTTTTATTTGGCCAAAACAAATGAATACTACAAGACGAGCACGCACGTCTAAAATTCGCCAAATTCTAGTCGGAATATTCAGTATCTCAGTTGTAATAATACCGTTTAGTACCGGCGGGATGTTTGGCCGAGCGCCGCGCTATCGGAGCTTACAATAATAAATGGGGCCGAGGAAGCCGAGCTAGACGTAATAAGACATAGTTGCGGGCCCCTGTTGTGACTATTTACTGGTATTTTTGGCTCCGGAGCCAAGAGTAGGAATCAAATTGGTCATATTTTATACGAAAATTATAGATTTGTTAAATTAAATAAAATAATTCATGTTTATGTTTAACCAGCGATAAGATACTAGTATAGTTGTTCTGAAATTGAATAATTTTCTGCGTAATTTTCTTTTTTTTCTGTAAGATCCTTCTACAAAGTATTAGAAAAATTTAAAATAAACCTGTAACATATTCATGGGCTGTATGTTCACTATTAAATGCAGAACAATCCTATCCTTTAAATATTTACACAGCACTGATGGATAAACTCAAATTACAGTATCATCTATAAGGAATAGAATGATAAGTACAAGCAATAACAAAAGTTGTAGCACGCTTGCTCTCATCGACGTAGCACTGGAGTAGCTACGCCGTAGCAGACACATTAAAATACACGTAGCAGCCCTGGGTTGAAACTTCGCTACAGAGTTTATAGCCCGAATTTTATCCCCATTACCAACAAGTTCGAGTTCTACATACAGAATTTTGTTTCGAAGATTGAGAGTTCATATTTATTTCAAAAACTTTTAACAGGAGATGGATCACTGGTGTATATCATATGAGGCTGTGATTATAAATATTGTTTATTATGATTGTGTATCATGGAATTTTTGTAACATGCTTCAACTGATGGTAAGCCGTTACCATGCCATATGTTAATTAGATAGAATGTTCGGTATCGACCAAGATTGGAGCGGTTGTCTATTGTTTACCCGAAAATTATATACCATAATCATCATATTCCCGAATTTCATTTACCCGAATTTCATTTGCTCGAATTTTTTGTTTGCCCTAAATGACATATGACATACTTCAATTAAATTTTTAAGCATTTTGTACGCTTAATTTTTTCTAAAGATTTAGATCGGAAAAAGAGAGAACATGACATACTTTTAATTGCCCGAAACTTAGATAACATAAGATACGAGTGCCATACGTATTGTTTTTCATATTTTTAATTGCCATAATAATTATTAGACATAATATTTAAACGTCATAGTGATTATTAGACATAATATTTAAACGCCATAATAATTATTAGACAAATATTTAACTGGGTGGTTTATAAAAAAATAACCACGAACGGGGTGGCGGGGTCTATTCGTTCGCTTCGCTCGCTCAAACGACCCCGCCATCCCCTTCTAACCTAACCTATCCGAGTCGGGGTGTCTTAAAGTCCTGATTGCATCCAGTTTCTCATGATATATAATAACCGTTACACACCCAATGTCGATGGCAAATTATGTTATGGCATATGATAATTATGGCATGTGATAATTAGGGCTTACAATGATTATGACAAATGATGTTATGGTAAGTGACTTTATGGGAAACAAAGCTTCTAGCACGTGACTAATATAGCAAATAAGAGTAGGGCAAATGAATATTACGTCATATAATATTATGCGGTTGACTATTATGGCAATGATATTAGGGCAAATAAAATTCGGCCAAACGGCGGTATACCAATTGGAGCCCAAGCCAACTTACCTGCAAGCCGAGAACCTTTTGACTAAAGGACGAGGTTCTGGCACTGGTTTTTCTCTAGGGGTTCAGATGATAGTAGCTCCCGTAAAAGCTAAAATAAATCAAATAGTACGAGAGTGTTTTAGATGTAACTGGGACTAATGCTGTGACGATGATGATATAATAAAAGAAAAAAGGTAAGCCTATACTACTCTCGAAGCTATGCAGGTGAACCATAACAGTCCATAGCTTTTTAGGGTTCCGTTGTCAAATGGCAAAAAACGGAACCCTTATAGATTCGTCATGTCTGTCTGTCCGTATGTCACAGCCACTTTTTTCCGAAACCATAAGAACTATGCTGTTAAACTTGGTAAGTAGATGTATTCTGTGAACCGCATTAAGATTTTCACACGAAAAAAAAAAAACAATAAATTTTGGCGGTTCCCTATACTTAGAACTGAAACTCAAAAATATTTTTTTCATCAAAGTGGGATATCTATGGACAGGTCTTCAAAAATGATATTGAGGTTTCTAATATCATTTTTACTAAACTGAATAGTTTGCGCGAGAGACACATTCAAAGTGGTTTAATGTGTGTGTGTGTGTGTGTCCCCTGTAACTTCTAAAATAAGAGAATGATAAAACTAAAAAAAATATATGATGTACATTACTATGTAAACTTCCACCAAAAATTGATTTGAACGAGATCCAGTGAGCAGTTTTTTTTTAATACGTCATAAATTGTAAACCGCAATTTACCTTTCATTCAATCAACTTAAATATAAAAATTTAAAAAAAGACATTATTATGTTACTTGCTGCTATGGAACCCTTCATGTGCGAGCCCGACTCGCACTTGTCCGCTGACTGACTGCTGAGAAAATCATCAGTATGCTGATGTTCAATGTCATTCCTTGCAAAGCACTAACAAAAAGTATTGTGATATACTCATCAGCTCGACAGTCAACACGCGGCCGCCGCGGGTGTAACGGCACAAAACTTTGTGAGAACCAAGTTTGTAGAAATACAGAACGTCGAATAAAACGTGAAACATTTTCGACGAATTCGACGTATCGGTACATCACGAGTGACCTGAGATAAATCTCATGACAGGTAAAACAGTTTGTTGAGTTGGTATTTTATTTAAGACTAGCTGTTATTCCCAGCTCCACCCGCGTGTAACACTGAAATAGTCGTTAAGTTTTCTAAAAAGTTTCATTTCTTTTTAAAGAATTATCTTCATTTTCAATTTTTTTTTGCCGTTGCCAAATGGCAAAAAACGGAACCCTTATAGATTCGTCATGTCTGTCTGTCTATCCGTCCGTATGTCACAGCCACTTTTTTCTCAAACTATAAGATCTATGCTGTTGAAACTTGGTAAGTAGATGTATTCTGTGAACCGCCTTAAGATTTTCATACAAAAATAGAAAAAAAATAATAAATTTTGGGGGTCCCCATACTTAGAACTGAAACTCTAAATTTTTTTTTTCATCAATGTGTGGTATCTATGAATAGGTCTTCGAAAATGATATTGAGGTTTCTAATATCATTTTTTTCTAAACTGAAAAGTTTGCGCAAGAGACACTTCCAAAGTGATAAAATATGTGTCCCCCCCCCCCCCTGTAACTTCTAAAATAAGAGAATGATAAAACTAAAAAAAAAAGATGTACATTACCATGTAAACTTCCAACGATAATTGGTTTGAACGAGATCTAGTAAGTAGTCTTTTTTAATACGTCATAAATCGTAAACTGCAATTTACCTTTCATTCAATCAACTCAAATATAAATTTTTTTAAAAAAACATTATTATGTTACTTGCTGCTACGGACCCCTTAATGGGCGAGTCCGACTCGCACTTGGCCGCTTTTTTCCATAAGTAACTTCTACCAAATATTAGAAATCTTAATAAGATTTTTTTACCAAGGGATTCATATTTAAATTATTACAGTTGTGGCATTTCAATTTATTTGTCAACTTGTGAACTATGATTGTAATTATTGGTGTTTAAAAAAAAATACGTGAGCTTATGCTATCCATTTTTTTTCTCATAGACTTGAAAAATTCACTCTGTACCTTTTTTTTTTTTTTTTTTTTATCGTGCGGAAATCCCTTCGGATACCCCCCGCCGGCCAGCGGGGGCGGTTATGTCGGGCTTGCACCGACTAAAACCGCACGCCGTCTCGGGTCTTCAGACGCCGGGGTGTAAGGTTACCCATAGAGCATATCCCTCGCACCCCGGCTGACCCTGGGCCATCTCACCAATAACAGCATCGCTCATCCTGTCTCCTCTGAAAGCAGAGGAGTACGGAGAGCGATGTGTTCCCGCCACGTTGGGTATTGGCCGACGATCAATGCCAACCCTATGAAGGGGTGAAGGGGAAGCCATTGACCGCCGCCCAGGGTGTACCGGCCGCTCCGATTCCGTTCCCCCCGGACTGCAGCGGGATCGGAATCGGAGCGACACTCGAGGAGGTTACCCAACACACACCCCTTACCCAACACACACCCCAATTCACTCTGTACCTATATTATTTCATAATAAGAGATATAAACGAGTCCGTCTTAACGCATCAAATGTCCAAACATATCTCAAAGGTGACGTCATAGCGCAGACCGCCGCGGGCGCCTGATAACAACGCTTTGTGAAGTTTGTACGTTCTATTTCAAGACATCTGTTGGTGGGCTTGGAGACAAGAGACTGAAGCCAAAGAGAGCCTTTGAAAAATCTTTCAGCTCTTAGATTATTATAAAATGATATTCTCAAATGTTTATGCAAATATCACTAATTGAAATATAATTTTAATTATCATAAAGGATCAAAAAAAATCACGCGGTGCTGCGACGACAATCCTCTTCAGATGAGGCCGTCAAGCTGAGTGCCACCATTTTTAACATTATACGTGTATGTAATGGTGACCCTCTTTCCTGAGACTTTACCTTCAGCTTACCATCAGGCGAGTTGAAGTCAAATTGACGTGGCCTAAATATAAAAAAAAATATAAAAAAAAAACAATCACGATTTATTCTATGTCAGTTTTGTTTTTACGGTTGACTGGCTTCATTTAGTTTTCCTTGGTCCAAAAACATATTTTCTACACTAATATTATAAAGAGAAAAGATTTGTATTTTTGTATGTAACGAATGAACTTAAAAACTACTGGACCGATTTCAAAAATTCTTATGCTGTTAGAAAGCTACAATATCACTGAGTAACATAGGCTATAATATATTACTAGATCCCTTGAAATCCCTACTAAAACCAACCCAAGGTTTAAAAAAAATTGTCTTAAAATTTTTCATCGCATGCGCTGCGGAAAGTAGGATGATAGTTCGTGGGTCGCTATAACCGAACTGTACGCGGGCGGAACCGCGAGATCGGATAGTAAATTATAAAATTATTTTGAATGGATTCGCGCTTTATTTTTGTATCTACACTATTCCCGATGTTTGGGTTGCTTTTCAGCAGCTATAGTCACGGGAAGATTAAGACGGTTGTCTCATACTGAGATAAAAAATCACAACGTAAATCGCAATAGAATTGCATAGCCGGGCAGGGGGGTTGTGGTCGCAGCACTAGTGGGACCGGTGGCTGTCACGCTTTGCTGCGACGACAATCCTCTTTTGATGAGGCCGTCAAGCTGAGTGCCACCATTGTTAACATGGTACGTGTATGTAATGGTGACCCTCTTTCCTGAGACTTTACCTTCAGCTTACCATCAGGCGAGGTGAAGTCAAATTGACGTGTCCTAAATATAAAAAAAATATATATATATATATATTAAAATTAGTTCAATTTCATATACTCACGCTTTTATACCTACCCCAGAGAGGAAAAGGCATGTGCAAAAAAAAGACTTAAACTTTCGACAGTATTATTTTTCAAACCATCTCTGACCTGAAAGATGTACATAGGATTTTTATACTACGGAGTGAGGTTAAAAATCAACTGATCATCGCGGGAGGTGAAGGGTGACTGTGGTTAGGTTAGGTTAGATTAAATTATACAAAAAGTGCAAGCTCGTTGTGCATAAATGGTAATACTAGCAATTAAATAAAATTGTGGTTTATTGCGAGATATGATATGGAGGAATGCTCTAACCAACTGAACTACTAGACACGTCCAGATATTCGAAATTCTCCGATATAATAATATTATATACGTCTCGGGGCGACGCTGGATCCTAACCCCTCCAGCTAAGCTAAATTGCTTGTGTTAGAAGTGGGTTCACGTCGGTAGTATAGCCAGGATCCGAACCCAGAACCAGATCGTTATGCCGACTCCTTAACCAATAAGCTATCGACACATCAAAATAAATAAATATCGACGTTCTGTAGTTAGACAAGATTGTTAGACTCGAACTACCTGTAACTAATATCACAGAAGTTCATATGGTAACCAAGCCCGAAGGCTGAACGCGCTCTTCGAGGCACGGATGGAATGGTCACCCATCCCAAAACTGACCTGGCTAGTATTGTTTAACCATGCACTATGCTGACTTATCCGGTTTTGCACTTAGCCACGAGCCCGTCACTTGAAACCTTACATGTAAAAATTTATTTACAACGTAAAGACCCAAGCAATCAATACGGGCATCACACGATACTCGTGACCTTCTCGTAACATGCTTAATAACGCGTCTTGTAACCTGACACATGTCTCTGGCGGCTGACAGCTGTGGCCGGAGCCGACAACACCCCGCCGCCATTACGTACAAATTGTTCCTCCATTTATACGAATGATTAAATTTATTTTTTATACCAGCCGGTTGTCACAGCTTGATGGAAAGCTGTCACCTTTACCTTTGAAGACTTTGAATATCCACATATTTGTATCTTCTTTTTATTAAGATGTTAGTAACGTTTACTGTACATTAGTAGTATTTCGTTAACTTATTAAGCTAAATTACTTGAATTCAATTTACATTGCTTGTATTGTAAAGCTGCCACTGTTTAGAGCTTTCGCTTTTTATACCCGTTTTATAGTTTTCCGTGTCTCCTTTGAGAAAAATACCGATTTTATCGTGGTATGTAATACCTCATTGTTTGCTAATTGGTTCGATTCTCTGTTCAGACTAAGTGTCATAAAGTACATCCAATAACTATTAAAATTGTCACAGTATTTCTTAATTCTGTATTGCGCACACACAGAAAATAATACATTAAACAAAACAGAGGTCCATTACAAATTTCTAACGTCATGAAACTTGTCTGTCACCTTAGTGGAAATAATGACAATCCTGGATCAAGCAGCGATAGCCCAGTGGCGTCCGTAACGGACTGCTGAGATGATGTCTCGAGTTTGATCCCCAGTCGCCGCGGACACACCTCTGACTTTTCGTAGTTATGTGTGCATTAATAAATGTAATTATCGCTTGCTTAATAATGTACCCAGTAGATAGCAATAGGCTCGCCCCCTATTATATTGGGACCTAAACATAAGTGGCGAATCGTGGGTGTGTAATATACCTCTGCCTACCTCTTTAGGGATACAGGCGTGAAGTTATGTTATTTTATGTTAAACCAAAACAGAGCTGCATTACAAATTGTTAACGTCATGAAACTTGTCTGTCACCTCAGTGGAAAGAATAATGACAATTCTGGATCAGCAGTGAAACGGTCACACCCCCAGCATTACATAGCGTCTGCAATTCAAAACATATTTCCTGCATACACGCGATTCTCGATAGACTGTTAATCTTCGTGCAATGCCCCCCCGAGGCACAGACGGTAATAAATTCTTTGCTGAAAAGTACACCAAGGTACAGTTATAAGATCTATAAGAGCAGTATAGACTATCATAAAGATACATTTACAAAATGGATGCCGAGAATACGCCGTATCTTTCGTCTACAAATTTAAAACTAACTGAAATTTAAGAAATTTCACAAAGCCAATGAACCGCAAAGACGTCTTGATATAACTCTACCGCAATATAACGGAATCATCAGAACTTTGCCGCCATCAATTAAAATGAATATTAATTTAACTGCGGTATGAAGTTTTTCTTTGCCCAGTGATTGCAATGAGATATTCTCAAGTTTCCTGCCATTAATAGCGGCAATCTTGCATACATTCATTATACAATATCCCTGGAACCCCGAGTCGCCGGTAAGACCACTATCTCCACATTACGCTGAGTAGGATTTATCAGAGTCAACGAGCCATTCTTTACTATTACCTACGAGAGTGGGCGAGTTTATGTGACTTAAGTTTCTTACCTACGCAATATTTTCCCTTTCTGTGCTAATATGATAACAAGAGGCTCTAAGAAAATAGTTTTCACATAGTTTAGAGTGATTACATAAAAAAGCGGCAATAGCCCAGTGGTGTACGTAACGGACTGCTGAGACGTGGTCTCGAGTTAGATCTCCAGTCGCCATGGGCACACACCTCTGACTTTTCGTAGTTAGTGTGTGTATTATAATTGTTTATTATCGCTCGCTTAGTAATGTGCCCGGTAGATGGCAATAGGCTTACCCCATATTAGATTGGGACCTAAACATAACTGGCAATCGTGGGTGTGTAATACACCTCTGCCTTCCTTTTCGGGAATACAGGCGTGAAGTTATGTTATGTTTTAAATATAGCAATAGACAGAAATAGGTTATCTTCCGACATGCAAAGAAGAAAACAGGGCACAAATTTTACTGTTTATGTGCTTATATACCACCTGTACAATATCGGTACAAAGTGCCCCCGATTCCAGTGATACTCCAATAAAACGGCAGTACCTCAGAACGAAACATTTATTAAATAAACTGCTTGAGTTTAAATACAACGGTTGGTAATGAAACCATAGTGCGAGTTACTTCGATATCAACGCCATTTAGGGCCGAACATTGTAATTTATTTACTTAACACATGAAACTATTATATTTTACAAATGTTGTCTATTTTAATTTTATACACGTTTTATTTATTTATATTTATTTTTATATTATTTTATTGAATCTTGAACATTCCGCCCACCAAAAGGATCATTTCCTTTTAACGCCGCCCACCATGAACAAACTCAGGTAACGAGAACAATGGACTGTATACAATTTTAGCTATAAGTAATAGGTGACGGTATCATAGGACGTATAACTAACAATCTGATCCAAATAAAATTTCCTTAATAAGTATAGTAGGTACATGTTTGAGCTATACGTAGCACCTAACATCACAATTTAACAATAAAACTTTTACTAAACTACTAAACTTTTTAATTTTTTGGATTGTGTGGGACAGCACAAAAACACATAGATAGATAGTTTTTTTATTGCAAACCAACCAAAGAATATAAATGAATAAGTTATATAAAAAATACTTGCACAATGAGCGGTCTTATCGTAATTTGCGATGGCAACTTTCAGGTAACCTTTAGATGGACAAGATATTAGTATATTAGTTCTAAGGTTTCAAAAATTTTAAACCAGCAAGGGACAAGAATATCAGCTCCTCAGGGACGTCTTTGTTATTTGGCCCTCATATGCTACACGATACTAGTACCTTAGCATATCAAGGTAAAATACTAGACTTGAGACAAAATTGATTGTTAAACAACCTTGCATAAAGCGTGTCATAAAGTTTTCTCACGCGGCAAGACGTAAACCCAAATTCATCCAAAATTTTATACTTCATAAAATACAAAGAAAACTACATAAAAATATTTTAAAAGCAACATTTCCTCGCGAAGTCACGTAGAGAGTATAATTCAAGTTCACTGTTATTGGTTAAGTAGGCACTTCGCAATAAGGCCCCTAAGCCAGATATAAGGAAGCTGCGGTTAATTTTCGAGTAAATTACTAAACGACTTTGATACGGTTTCATGGGTGCCGTAATACAGTTAAATGTGGAATTTTGTCTAAATTAGTAGTCAAATCTTGTTGCTTCGCACATACAAATGAACTAGGCAGACTCGTGGACTCTTATTGTCCCAATATTGCTGAGGAAAACGATTTTGTCTTTAAATGCAAATGTTATTCAAATTGCGGCCCTTTCTAGAGCAGCTGCAATCTTTACACTCTGGATGAGGACTGGCCTACTTAAAGAATACTTATTAACCTGTGAAGTGTTCAAAACGACGTTTACTTTTCTAAGTAAATATAAGTAACAAGACAATAAAATTAAAAGCGTCGGTAGCTTAGTGGTTAACGATTCGACCCTATGATCGAGAGGTCCCGGGTTCGAATCCCGGCAATTACACTACCGACGTGAACTCACTCCTAACACAAGCAATTAAGCTTAGCTGGAGGCTTAAAAAAACTATTGATCTGAATTTGACTTCCTAAATAATGATGTAAAAAGGTGATACGTAAACTGAGTACAGTTTTTCATGGTCCACGTTGTGAATTGATGATGACTTTTTTGTGTTTGTAATAGATAAAGTAACCTGGGATCGGTCGGTTGTCTGTTCAGTGTAAAAGAAAAACCTGCAAGATAATCACGAAAAAAAAGAAATGAATATCAAAATTTGTAATAAATCCATTTTTAATGGATTCTATCGTGATCTATTTGATGTTAATTTCTTATTTACATTGATTTTATTGGTTGTGCCAGTTGCTTTTCGGTTGGCTGCTGAATAAATCGCAATAGAATCCGTTAAAAATAGTTTTTTTTTAATGTGTGACATTCGCGTATACTTCCGACAGTATCATCAAAATTTCTGTTTTCACATTTCTATTCACACTTAGTATTGCATAATGAATAGTAAAGAGACTGAAAAAATAAGTAATACAACACGTACAGTTTTTGTCTTTTATGCCACTGAGGTGTCAAACAAGTACACAGCCATTTCTTGTTATCTGAGCTGAATCTTTATTACGTACTTATTAACATAACATAACTTCACGCCTGTATTCCCGAAGGGGTAGGCAGAGGTGTATTACACACCAACAATTCGCCAGTTATGTTTAGGTCCCAATGTAATAGGGGGCGAGCCTATTGCCATCTACCGGGCACATTACTAAGCGAGCGATAATAAACGTTTTTGATACACACATCTACGAAAAGTCAGAGGTGTGTGCCCGGGGCGACTGGGGATCGACTCGAGATCTCTTTTCGGCAGTCCGTTACGTACACCACTGGGCTATCGCCACTTTTTGGTATAATACTTATTGGTATGGAAATAAAACTTCGTTGCTATATAGTATAGTCTCTGACCAAATGGTTCACATACATTTTCCTTAAATTAGAGGCAAACTAAACGAAGGAGAGTTGTTTCGAGCACAAATTATAGACAAATGGAGAATTGTTCTTCATTTGTCACTATTTCAATATAAAAATGAAGCCAGAATTTGTTCCAGAGTCTTGCTCTGCCGCAGTGTGTTGAAAAATTTCACGACTGCTTGCGCTGATGGTTCCATGCGGTCATGCGAGCGAAAGGGCCATTATTGTAACACTTGAAAGTACCGTTCTATTCTACTGTAATGGTGGAAATGCTTATGAAATATATTTACATGTTGACATTTACTTCTTTTTGTTCGAGTCAATGGCCAGATACAATACTTGATGGCTAGATTTTTATATTTTGTCGGCTCAAAACTTGGCCAAAGCCACAGCGCTTCCCGTTGCACTACACAGATCTTTGGTAGTACAGGTGAAGGGGCATAGTGGGCAAGAGAGCAAATGTGACATGGGCCGAGATTAAGCCCCGCAATCGCAGACTACTTGCGATCGGTCGATATAGCCCCATTTTGCCATATTGCCTCCACGCGGCGCCACTGGAAGCAGCTAGACTCGGTAATACAGAGTCTAGGCTGACCAATCCTCTTACCACAATGGCTTGATCTTTTCCTGGCGATGGCCATCCCCTAACCACTTTCACTGATGTAATAATAATGAGTTTTCAACAACTATAGTAAAAATGTATAAATCTGGATAATCAATACTAATAATAGGTCTAACCTATGAAATTGCCGAAAATTTCTAACAAATTCATGAGTTCGTTATTCCTGTAATTTAATAGCTATTTCCATTATTTATATTTTGTTTGAAAGTTGATTTCAAGATTTTACAACTCTTGTATTAAATTTTATTTTTATTGGCCGCTTGATAAATTAATTCGACCTTCAAAAACAGTACTTCCTAAATGCTATCCATTTTGATGATAAATTTCGTATTACTTAATAGTTGTCACTGTTCAAAAATGTAATAAAATTTGTTGTTTGTTAGCTTAATGTTGTCTCATTCATACACAAAAAAAAACATAAAATTTGGATTTGTCATTCAAAAAAAAAATGCAAAAATGATATAAATAAATACTGATAATTTTGTATCCTCCAATTTCTTCAAGAAAAACGGCAATTTCATATGTAACGACCTAATATTAAAGAAAGAAAGGCCGAATTTTGTGAGTTTGTTTATATCTCTAGGGTAATCTTCGGAACCACAGCACTAATTGGGAATTCTTTTTCATCATTTAGGAGGTACATTATCCTATCCCGATGGACATAGGCTATATGTTACGTGTATATTACGATGGCTAGAGATACAAAAAAACTCATAAAAATTGAAGCATAGCGAGGGTAGGTTGCTGGTAAATACATAAATTCAATAAATACAATTATAAGTTGTTGTTACTTAATCGTTGTCCCGTAGCGCAATATGTGGTCTATCGGCTAAGGTGCCAGATTCGATTTCCTTGTCAGGCAGTGCTAGTGCTTAGTGCTTGTTGTTAGGAAATTGCTTGTGAAATCGTGATGATGTATAGTCAATGACGAAATTTTTTTACAAAAAATATTTTCATTATAACATATTCATAAAAATGTAAGCGTATTGTAGCGTACTCGGGTTTTAATGAAACCAACGGAGTCACTAACAAAATTTATTTTAAAAAAACAAGGTACGAGCGAAAGTCGTGGGTGGTAAGGACCCGTCAATTTTGCTCTGGCAGCGGTACTTCCCGGGCGCGATGCGACGATAGCAGCCCCGCTGGTCGGCTGCGTGGAAGGTCGTTGATGGAGCTGGTGATGTGGACCCAGGGCTGGACCGCGTAGCAGTAGGTACTCAGTGGGTACGGGCCGGCAGGATTCTAAATCCAAATCTTGGACCCTAGAACAATGGTACCGGTCAAGCGATGTCCTAAATATAGCTCCGATAAGCAACACTGATGATGTCAGATGGTGATGATGATGACTTGAATAAAGCGCTTGGGAAGTTTGACATGTAGCAGGTGCAGTGCAGTGTAGCAATCAGAGCGGGTTATGGATAGCGGTGTTCATTATTCCAGGTAAAACAAAATGGTGGTGAATGACTTTTTAAAAAAATAGCATCGATTCATAATAATATTCACTATGGGATGCAAAATCATCATAGCATAATAAAGCACAATATTTACAATTATACGTAAGCGCTGCAAAATGTAGAATTCGATTACATGTACAATAGGTAGGTACTACAATATAATCAGCGTTCCCTAACAATGTTAAAAATATGTTCAACACTTACCCAATCCGGGGTTAAAATTCCAATTTGGATTATACAGTTGATTAATATTATCACCACCGACTAGGCAGGCAGATTACTTTTGCAAAATCACTAATTCTAGATAATTGCTAGAACAATCCACAATGACGTGTGGACGTGGTTAGCTTTGCGGAGCCGAGCAGTACTATCAAGGGTAGATATTAGCAGTAGGTACGTGCAGCCGCTAAGTGACTTTTTCGCAGACTGAGATGGCCTGCGGTCATTCAATGTCGCCCGGGCTCGTGACGCAGAATCATACGATCTAGGAGGCGGGGCGACGCGAACAATAGAACCAGTTGGCCCGGTACAGTCAGGCATATAAATCAATGGAATAATTGCATTGAGTTTGAGATTTTATTGTTTTTTTTAGTTTTAATGTTTTTATTTAATTAGTATTAATTGTAAATATTGTTTAGGCTATATAAATTATTTTAGTGTAGGTTTTGTTAGAAGTTTATTATTATTAATTATAAGGTTTTTTATAGATAAATATTTATTTTACACTAAGTAACGTGTATTTACGTTACAATATTTTTATTAATGCCATCACTGGTGAAGTGATGTATTTCTAAATTTGGTTATTACTTTATTGAAGATTTTAGAGCTCTGTGAATCTGTGAATTGGAATATGTTTACTGGTTGGGCAGTGATTGTACAATAAACGCATTCATTCCTGTAACACTAATGTTACACTAGCAAACAAAAGTCAATATGGCCACAAATAAATGTCTGAACTAAATCTATTCAGTCGATATACTGAAATTTTCAATTGCACTTACTTCTGATAAATGGAAAGTTAGACGCTTACATGCAGTCACTGTGAACGTCGCTTCATGCATCATTTACATGGAAGACAACGCTATCGAGCGGAGCGTTGCGCAAAACGTAAAAATCGACCAGCCAGCCAGGAATGTTGCTTAGCAAATGGGGGTTTGCATAATGCAGCAGACAACCGCCTGGTAATTGCCCCACTTATTGCACTACACCAATTTTTCATCCCTATCTCTTGGAATTACTTGTGTATTCGGTAGAAAACTGAATAAGTTTAAATCTCACTTATCGCTAAATGGAATCGTATGCACATTGAATGATTCCGAGTAAAAATCGCATAACTGTGTTGTTTTTGCTTGAGTGAGGTTAAGTAAAGAGAAGCGGCGATTGCCCAGTGGTGTACGTAATGGACTGCCGAGATGAGGTCTCGAGTTCGATCCCAGGTCGCCCCGGGCACCCCGGAATCGTGGGTGTGTAATACACCTGTGACTACCCCTTCGGGAATACAGGCGAGAAGTTATGTTATGCTATGTTATGAGAAAATAGATAGTCCTACTAGAATTCACGTTCCATATTTAAATTAATTTCTATTTGTACCTTGGCACGGCGTTTTACTATTTCATAATAAAACCACTCCTCAGTGAGAACTGAACGAAGGTATTTACCTGAAAAATTGATCCGCCGTTGGTACCACAATGTAAAGTTTCTCCCTACGATAAAGTGGTAGCTTAGTGGTTAAGGAGTCGACCCTACGATCGAGAGGTCCCGCGTTAGAATCCTGGCCATTACACTACCGACGTGAACCCACTCCTAACACAAGCAATTTAGCTTAGCTTGAGGGGTTAGGGGGCATATTAGCAATATATCTGTTACTAATATTCTTAAAAAAAAAGTATTATCATGTCAAGGTAAACTTGAGGTATACTTACGCCCCCGAGGGGGCCATCTCGAAACCGGAGATGGCCCAGGGTCAGTCGGGGTGCGAGGGATATGCTCTATGGGCAACCTTACACCCCGGCGTCTGTAGACCCGAGACGGCGTGCGGTTTTAGTCGGTTCAAGCCCAACATAACCGCCCCCGCTGGCACGCGGGGGGGTATCCGAAGGGATTTCCGCACGATAAAAAAAAAAGAAAAAGGTATACTTACACAATAATAATTTATCGGATGAGTGGCGTCTCATCCGAAAACCACTCGTAACCTTTTCGCGTGAATTTTTATCACTCCGATTTTCTCCGGTAGCCTAGTGGTACGGGTAAAGGACTGCTGAGACGAGGTCTCGGGTTCGATCCCAGGTATTACCATAGCACACACCAATGACTTTTCGATGCTTTTCGAAGTTATGTGTGTATTTATCGCAGGTTTATAAGTGCCCGGTTAATGGCAAATGGCTCGCCACCTATTACATTGGGACCTAAAAAAAAACATAAACTGGCGAAACGTGGGTGCTAGCACCTCTGTCTACCCCTTCGGGGATATAGGCGTGAGTTTATGTTCATGTCATGTTATGTTATTATTTTCAACTTCCGAAAGTCTTACAACTCTTTGTAACAAAACTGGCTGCTGTTATGCAACCGAAATATCAGGATCAGTGTAAAGGAATAGGTACATAAGTGAGACCGCGGTTGCCCAAGTCGTGGAGCGGATCCGGCGGCTGGGTCTCGAGGTGGCTCTGCATAAAACCGAGGCCCTGTTCTTTCATGGGCCCCGGAGCAAGCCACCTGAGGGATCCAGTCTCATCGTGGGAGGTAATCGCATCGGCATCAAGCCCCAAATGAAATATTTGGGGCTCGTGCTCGACGGCCGATGGGACTTCGGATAGCACATCCGAAGTCTGGCCCCCAAACTGAAGGGCACAGCTCTCGCTCTGGCGCGGCTGCTGCCCAACATGAAGGGGCCCGATGACTCCTGCAGGAGACTCTACGCGGGGATCGTGCGGTCCATGGCCTTGTATGGGTGCCCAATATGGGCGGAGGCCCTGAAGGCCGGAAGTGTGCGGATGCTGCGCGCTCCGCAGCGAGTGATGGCCATCAGGGTCATCCGCGGGTACCGCACGATCTCCTTCGAGGCGGCGAGTCTCCTTGCCGGAACTCCGCCATGGGACCTGGAGGCGAGAGCCCTTTCGCAACTGTACCAGTGGCGAAAGGAGGCGCAGGAGCAGGGACTGAACCCCGAGCATCGAGAAATCGAGGCCATGCAGTCCCAGCTCCGCCAGGCCATCGTGGTGGAGTGGAAGGAACGACTTGGGCGACCAAGCGCAGGGCACGCCGCAATAGCGGCGGTAAGGCCCATCATGGAGGATTGGCTAGAGAGGCGACACGGAAGCCTCTCGTACCGACTGACGCAGGTGATCTCCGGGAAGGGGTGCTTCGGGGACCACCTGCATCGGATCAGGAAGGAGCCAACGCCTGAGTGTCATCACTGTGACGCGAGCGAGGACTCAGGGCTGCACACGCTGGCGGACTGCCCGGCGTGGGAGGTGCCGAGGCGTGACCTCGTGGCAGCCATCGGGGTGGGAGTCCTCTCGCTCGGCAGCATGATTGCGGCAATGGTGCGGAGCGCGAGCGCGTGGGCCGCCGCCACCTCCTTCTGCGAGCATGTGATGCTCGCGAAGGAGATGGCGGAGCGCGCCCGGGAGAGGTTCAGAACCCTCCCGGCCCGCCGAGCCCGCAACACGCTCGCCTCGCGTCGCAGGCGACTCAGGCGCCGGAGGTCGCTTAACGACCTCCGTCCTCCATGAGCGCAGGCCTGGGGGTGGCAGGTGAGGCCGCCTGTCACCCCAGCAGAAGCAGGCCGGGACGGTGGGGCGACTAGCGCCCCTCCCCCAAACCGGGGCAAGACGGGGACACCGTGGTTCCCAAACCCGAGGGGGCCATCTCGAAACCGGAGATGGCCCAGGGTCAGTCGGGGTGCGAGGGATATGCTCTATGGGCAACCTTACACCCCGGCGTCTGCAGACCCAAGACGGCGTGCGGTTTTAGTCGGTTCGAGCCCGACATAACCGCCCCCGCTGGCCGGCGGGGGGGTATCCGAGGGGATTTCCGCACGAAAAAAAAAAAAAAAAAAAAAGGTACATAAGTGAGATCGACAGTTCATTAGATCAATAATCGTATGTCAACACCACTACGACAACAGTTTAAAAGACAAATAGTTTACTACTTCAATGAGTTACGAGTTCAATAGTTCATTACATCAACAGATCGTTTCGTTAACAATTGATATCATCAATAGTTCATGAGATAAACATTCATGTCACTCATTCAACTTAAAATTCGTTATGGGGACAAAATAAACACTTTATATTATTATAATTATTGTTAATTTAAGTTATCCAAAAGTATAAACAATTTTTTATATTTTCTATATGTTTTTATATATTTTTTTTTTTAAATTGCAACATTATAATTGACATTCTAAAAAAATCCGTTCCCGCAGGGGGAACGCACAGGTAGATTTCGTGAAGCAATTAATATTATATAATATTATTTTAAATAGAGAAAAAAAACTAAAAAAAACTAAATTAAAAAAAAAATTATTAAAAAAAAAGTGTGTTTTTTCTCGAAAACGGTAACTTTTAGCGAAAAACTTTTTAGACATTTATTTTAGACTTAAAAATGGCCTATCGATTAAAAATGTTTCCGACACCAAGAATGTTCACCGGTTAGAAGTTATGATTTTTTTCCCGAAAAATTTTGGTTCTTCCCCCCTCCACTTTTAGTTAAAGTTTTAATCTTATAGGTTTATAATCAAAAGTTGTTGGTATTCATGTATACTATGGGATAAAATTAGAACGGTTCGAATATCTTTCATGGAACGTGAAATTTTGAGGAAAAACTGATTTCACAAAAAGTGAGGCCCTACCGTCCCCTCAGGCCGGATTCCACCCGTTCACGAACTTAAACTAAGTTTACACCCAAGCAATTTTTGACCGCAATTTGAAAGCGATTGGGGCAAAAATGCGACCGTGAGAGTGCCGCAAATTTTGGGAAGTGGAACCATACATACATATATATTTAAACTTTTTGACCAGTGGTCATTTCGAACTCAGGGGGTCATAACTAGACCTCCTATGAAGATTTTTTTTTAAAATTCGACAGTAGTCAAGAAACCAATAGGTAGATCGATTTCATCGAAATCTACCTAAAAGAGGGTTATATATTCGGCGGCTGTGTATATATGTTTCTTCGTCTTCGTTTTTTTTTATATAGGTCACGTCAATTTGACTTCACCTCGCCTAATGGTAAGCTGAAGGTAAAGTCTCAGGAAGGAGGGTCACCATTACATACACGTACCATGCGGCCATGTTAACTATGGTGGCACTCAGCTTGACGGCCTCATCAAACGAGGATTGTCGTCGCAGCACCGCGTGACACCCACCGGTCCCACTAGTGCTGCGACAGCAATCCCCCTGCCCGGCTATGCACTTGCTGACCCCTGAACGCAATCAAATCGAAATCGGATTACTATGGAGGGTTTTCCGCAATCGGGCACCCGGCCGAATTTTGTGACAAATTTGTGTCATCAAATTTCTAACACCAGTAAAAATTATTCAATGTATGAATATTGTTCAATGGTTTAACGAATATTATGTACTGTATAAATAAAATCACAAGAAAATTAAAGATGTGAGCCCCCCCCCCCCCCCCAACATTAATTTTAACAGTAATAAATTCTTTGTTTCCTCCTATCCCAATGTCAAAAAGAAACACGGCCAAGAAGGTGGACCCAGCTTTTGAATAATACAAAGTGGAATTTGTATACAAATCAATTTTAGGAATCACTAAAGAACAGATACTTGAATGTCTTAAATAACCAAGAATTATACTATTTTTATTTGTCCCTAACGGATTTTAAGTCGTTACCCAAATGAAGAGGTGGGATGACGCACTGCGAAAGACTGCGGGCAGATGTTGGATGCGGCAAGCCGAAGACAGGGCGCTATAGCGCTCATTGGGGTAGTTCTATGTCCAGCAATGGACTAGACTGATGATGATGATGATGACCCAAATGAATGTTGATCTCGTGAACTATTGATTTAGTAATTTTTTGTGGAAACGATATGTTGATGTAATGAACTTGTAAGTTATTGATGCAGTTAACTGTTGTTCTTTTAAACTGTTGACGTAGAGGCAATGACATACTGATTGTTGACCTAAAAAACTGCTGATCTTAAGCGTAAGCTCAAACGATATTATCTTATAACACTTGACAAGTACTTACCTTAAAAAATAATATTCACTATTATCCCTGTTTTAGAATACATATGCTGCGTTTGGTTAGAGACAGAACCGTGCTGTATGAGCCAGAATGTAATAGTTATTATTAAATATCAATTTTACAAGCCAATGTTAGATTGTTTTAGCTTTTTTATTTTAGCCAGTTTTTTAAAAAACTGATATTTGCCACTTGCAACCCATAGTGCAAAAGATGTTGTATGATTATACTAGTATGTATGAAAAATGGGATTTCGAACAAATAATACAAAGGATGTTCAGTTTTTGTTCGAAAATATCATTTTATTTTTGTGAAAATTGATATTTTCTTAACGTTGACTAACTTATATCAACCAGTAAGTACACTCAGGTGTAAAATTTCATGTGATAACCTTTGCGCCGCTTTGTATACAGGGGGTGCTGTATGTATAAAATAACATCATTGAATCATAATGAAAGAAAAAGCTACGGCATATGAGTTTCGCTCCCCGAAGCATGCGTAAAAGAAATTCAAATTTTCCTCCCTCTTAATTCCAAATCAGGTTTAAAGCACCCGGGCCTCTACAATCACATGAAATGCACAACATCATTCTGTATATAATATACAACATTAATGCAGACCTATCGTGTAACAGGAAGGGACCTCCGTAATCTAATTCTGAACACAACATTGCGCGGCAGTTCCATGATTGGCACAAGGACATACGTTTGAGCCAGCGGGGTACAAGTCATTCTCAATATACGACACGACAACGATACGATTAGAGAAGACTGTATCGTAGCTAATAGACTTTATACGCATAAATATAAGGGAAACAATGCCATATTATATTTTATTTATATTAAATAAGAAGTTCCCGTTCACCTAGGGGTATAAAGAATAGCCTACGCCCTATTCTCAAACCTACCGAATATAAACGTTTCATAAGAATCGGTCAATCCGTTTTAGAGGAGTTAGATAACAAACGCGGTGACACGAGATTTTAATATATTAGATTATTTTCTATTAAATTTCGATTGGAAAATAATATCGTAATTGTTTACTACGTCTACAAGGTCACTACAAGTAACTACTACTAGTAACTGTTTTTTTGTAAATTTAGATTACAATAAATCAACATTATATGTCCCTGTGGTTAAAGCGAAAAATGTTGATTAATTATTTACCTAGAAAATTGACAGTGTTGTCCCGTTTTTTTAATATCAATTCCACCTTTCATATAAAATATTTGAAACATTTATTAATTGCAAAAAAGTCAAATAGCTTTTTGATGTTTAACATTTGCCTTTGCAGACATTTTATTTAGGGAAACATTGCCAGAATCATTACGTCTCCTAATGAGAACATAAATTTCGTCCTCGAAAAAACTATTAAAAAAAATCAAGATTTAACAAAAAATCTTTTAAGTTTTCTATCCCAAAAAAAAATTACTTTTTAGTTTTAGAAGAGGAACTTTTGGAAAATTGCATTGGGATGTTATTGCACCGTCCTGTTAAACTACTGTGAAGTGTAAAATAAACACCTACTTAATATTTTACGTTTACTTATTAGCATTACAGAGTTAGCTGGAAATCGTCTTATCAAAAGGCTACACAACCCGCACTCGACGTGCGAACGCAACAAATTTTCATACGAAAGGAAACTCAAACGTAAAATGTATTTTTAGTGGAACACGAACGCGAATTCTGGCAATAAAATTTTATTTGCGAGCGCCCCGGAAGGAGGCCTATTCTGCGACGTGAAGATGTTGCGTTAATCTAAAGTAGCTATTAAGTTCGGAATGTAAATGAATTTATTTTATTTGGAAGCGAAGGGAACGCTGTCGATAATCTGAGATTTAAAAAAGCGACAAGTACTGTTTATTATCACGAGTCGTAAAATTTTAAATGAGTAAATGAACGTCGTGACAGCAAAATTAATGGGTTGTTTTTATGGCGACATATAATTCTTGGGATTTATCTGTTTTTAAAAGGCTATTAATTTTTAATAGGGTTATATACAGCTCTAATATATGCAAAGAACGGTATCACTTATGAAGTGTGATAATGACATGGATACCTATATAAATATACCAGTTAGCCTCTCAAAGATTGCATTAATTACTTGGCAGTATTGAGATGACAGACGTATTGTAATGTTTTTTATTTAAACTGCTGTTTATATGCAGCTTTATAAATGGCAAATATTCTTTATTTATTTTCATTCATACCAATAGTAATCAAACGCGGGCCTATACCTAGTGCCTCTAAGAAGGGGCCACCTAGAAAGTTGACCGACTTTTTACTTTACTACATAATATTTCTTCCCAAATGCGCTCACCGCCTTATTAGAAGAAATTGTGAATTAAAACTGTTCTTCGATGATATCTCTGTTCCGTTTCATTTTACGATGAAAATAGTTTAAGGATAAATTAAGGTAGAGGAAGTTTCCTATAACAGATGTGGTTACATTTTTTTTAAAGAAATTAAAAGAAAATTTTACAGGGTGTGTGTTGAGTAACCTCCTCGAGTGTCGCTCCGATTCCGATCCCGCTGCAGTCCGGGGGGAACGGAATCGGAGCGGCCGGTACACCCTGGGCGGCGGTCAATGGCTTCCCCTTCACCCCTTCATAGGGTTGGCATTGATCGTCGGCCAATACACAACGTGGCGGGAACACATCGCTCTCCGTACTCCTCTGCTTTCAGAGGAGACAGGATGAGTGATGCTGTTAGTGGTGAGATGGCCCAGGGTCAACCGGGGTGCGAGGGATATGCTCTATGGGTAACCTTACACCCCGGCGTCTGAAGACCCGAAACGGCGTGCGGTTTTAGTCGGTGCAAGCCCGACATAACCGCCCCCGCTGGCCGGCGGGGGGGTATCCGAAGGGATTTCCGCACGATAAAAAAAAAAAAAAAAGGTAGGAGGACCAATAGACTAAATTAAACTGAGTGTATTATCAATTTTAAATAAAAATACATTGGGGAAAATTTCATTTTGAAAAAGAATAAGCTGGCTGAAAATGTCTTTGGTTTAATGTTACAATGAATACCATTTCGAGACTTCACCATCTGAGTTCTGACTTCACTCGAACTTCGTCACAGTAGAATGAAATTTCCAACATACATTATATACGTACAAAATATTCGTTTTATGATGTGGGATTGGTAGAATGAACCGAAATCTTAGGTTTAGCCACAATAAGCGGAATATTTGGTTTTTTTTTATACCACTCAGGTGGCAGACAAGCTCACGGCCCACCTGATGGAAAGCAGTCACCGTGGCCTATGGACGTGTGCAACACCAGGGGCGTCACACTCGCGCTGCCGACCCTAAAAAAAAGAAATTGCAAAGCAGGAATAGCCTTTAGTCTTCCGTTAAGACCAAAGGCTACTCCCGCCTCTCCCTTCTTTTTTAGTTTTTGAGCTGTCAGAAGGAAGACTCTTCCCTCTGACAGCACAAAATCTCTCAGTGAGCTCTGGCTACCCTACTCACCGCCGGGAACACAACACGAGGTTATTATGGCCGAGGTATTCTGTAGGGCAGAGGTACTTCCCCAGTCGGACTGCTCAGTTGGACGGGAATACCGTCATGTCCTACCTCTGGATTATTTCATAAATTATTTATAATTAAACAATCTTGTCACAGCTTAAAAAATCGAGGCGAGAAGCAATACCATAATTTGTACTCTATATACGTAGAATATAATTACTAAATTAAAACAGTCGAGTTAGTCTAATTCTATTACATTTAATTTAATCTGCTATTCAAGAATTAAGTTTTGACCTCTAATTGTTCGGTACTGGATGAATTCAGTAATCTTGGCAGAATAAATTACGAGTCATACTTAGAATCAACTAAAGCTGATAATTATCGATAATTTTGTAATAATATTAAATTAAGGTTTCACCAAATTAAGTACGTTCTTCTCTGTGAAATCGTAATAAAACTGGTTTACTGATGGCAGAAATTTGATGACACAAATTTTAATTTGTCACACAATTCGGCCGGGTTGGTACCACCGTGCACTATTGTGAAAAACCCTCCATAGTAATCAAATTTCGGTTTAATTGCGTTCAGGGGTCAGCAAGTGCATAGCCGGACAGGGGGATTGTGGTCGCAGCACTAGTGGGACCGGTGGGTGTCACGCGGTGCTGCGACGACAATCCTCTTCTGATGAGGTCGTCAAGCTGAGTGCCACCATTGTTAACATGGTATGTGTATATAATGGTGACCCTCTTGATGTGCCAGATGGTTACCGGACACGGGTGTTTCGTGAAGTATCTGTGGCGCATCCACCGGGAGACAACGCCGCAGTGCCAGCACTGCGAGGATCCTGGCGAAGACACGGCGCTCCACACGTTGGTGGAGTGCCCTGCGTGGGCGAGTCAACTCCGGGATCTCGTTGCGGTCCTGGGCGTGGACGTTCTCTCGTTGGAGACCATGGTGAGGGCCGTGGTCTCCGATGGGAGCAAGTGGCACGCCGCCGCCTCTTTCTGCGAACAGGTAATGCGCGCGAAAGAGACGGCGGAGAGGGAGCGGGAGAGAACCCTGTCCCCCGAGTTTCGCAGTCTGCGGCGAGGACGCCGCAGACTCATCTACGCCCGGGACTACCGACCTCCAAGATCGGGGCCTGAGGACGGCAGTTGGCCGACTCGCCGTCCTTACAGAAGCAGGCCGTGGCGGAGGCGTATCGTGTGGCCCTACACACGCCTGCCAACTCACCGAAGCGGGATAAAACCCGACCCCACCTGGCGAGGCCGCGGTGGCGGCCAAAGTCCGACGGCAACCCTGGGGTTATCCTTTCGAGGGCTTACCCGGGGTGCCCGGCAACGGACACTTGGGGAGGACACCGTACGGTTTTAGTCGAGACACGACATAACCACCCCCGCTGGCCGGCGGGGGGGTATCCGAAGGGATTTCCGCACGTAAAAAAAAAAAAAAAATGGTGACCCTCTTTCTTGGACTTTACCTTCAGCTTACCATCAGGCGAGTCAAAGTCAAATTGACGTGTCCCAAATATAAAAAAAATATAAAAATATATCCTCTCATTAAAGATATTTATTAACTTCTTTAGACGCAATCCAGAATATTCGCAAGCCCAAAACCATTACGTAAACAATAAAGTCTGACACATCATTTAACCCTACACTCTTCTAGAATAGGCCACCGGAGATTAACATACAACAACAGTACAGGGACTCGCATATTCGTGACACGATCTGATTTTGTGCCGTTACCGCTATGAAATATTTATGCCTAGTACACCAGCACCTATCGCGATCGCAGGAAAAGCATAGGAATGTGTTTACTGGAACAAATGTCATGACCATCATGTCAATAATATAAGCAACTCAAGTGTATTTGTCATATTATGTAAATCATTAGGGTGACGGGGATCTAAAATCCCCGTCACCCTTCTGCTATGTCGTTGTACTTACAAACATTATATCCAACATATCTTTTAGCTTACACTGCAAATCGTTTGGTAAGCACTTTTTTGTAATAGTTCGGGCATACAATTCAGCCATCCCGACCGCACTATTAGTGGCTTTGTTGAGGTCGTCTTTAGTTATGGAGGTAGGACATAAGGAACGCGAAAACAAGTGCGGCATGAACTGCAGGGGGGCTCGTGTCGTGCGTGTCGTGTGTGTCCTACACACGCCTGCCAACTCACCGACGCGGGATAAAACCCGACCCCACCAGGCGAGGCCGCGGTGGCGGCCAAAGCCCGTCGGTAACCCTGGGGTTATCCTTTCGAGGGCTTACCCGGGGTGCCCGGCAATGGACACTTGGGAAGGACACCGTGTGGTTTTAGTCGGTCCGATTCCGACACGCCCACCCCATCGTCGGCACCGATGGGGTGAAGCCCGTGGGGGTTTCCATACGCTAAAAAAAGGGGGGCTCCACAGTCACATCCGATTAAGTCTGAATCTCACATTACCCATCTGGATAAATTTTCTTTAGACCAGCCGACTAGTGTGCGTAAACAGTTGAAAGACCTCCATACCGGCCATTGAAGGTCATATCCATGTCATGAGGTAGTGTTTACTGGGGAGGGAGGAATTCTCTCCTTACATAGTGAAACAGTCAAAGCAATAGGGTGTTCATGTGCGGCTTCCGTGCTTTGGATGAAACTCCTACGACTTTTTAAGCGGGCTCTGGGTAATTGATGTCCGTATAGGTAATGTCAGTCTCTTGTTTTGCCTTTTCGAGCCTGTAAGCAGTGACTCGTACAGCAGGTGGTGCGATACCTGCCAGCGGGTAGAACATGGTGAAAGAAGAGGTAATTGTTAGACAGGTATCGTTCAGGGCGATGTCCACCTGCTCAGCTTGGGCTGAAGTCTGGTTCTGCCCACCAAGTCGTACTCTTGAAGCGGTTGAGCAGGTTGTTTCGGGCGCTTACTTTGACCTTAGCATTGAGGCTTTAATTGTGGATTAAAGGTTCAACCTAGATATTTTCGGTAGAAACAGCGCTTCTACTGAGATCCTTACCAGGTAATCTTGAGCTGATATTTGGCATCCTAGTTGCGCAGTTAGATGGGTTAGGTTTTAGTCGATTGGTTGTGACATCTAATCCAATTTCGGCGTTTGAAGAAGTTGAAGAAAATTCCAGTTCAGCTCTGATTAGAGCCAGTGAGAGTAGAGAGAGTGCAGTTGAATGCGCTACCACTACGCCTGCCGTTATGGTCACCTCAGACCAGATAAACTGTACTGTCCTTTATCGGCAATATATGTAAAATCTCCTATATGTGATCTTTGATCTGTAATACCACGGTGCATCTGTTACACGCATAGAATGTCACATTTTCATGTGCGGCCGAGTTCAGACAAATCATCTATAGATTTAGCATCTGAAAAGCCTTCGATATTTATCGAAACTACTGTCATTGCCGGCTTAAAGATTTGGTGGTGATGGGTAATCGCGTTTTAGTGAATCATTGTGTTCGATTCTGTGTTACCAAGTGCTAACCGTTTCTAGGGTGCGCCCGACGTTATGGCATTACGAGGGGGAACGTTGCTCGGGTAGGCTCTTCTCATGCACCCTTTTCTTCAGCCAGTTCACAAAGATACTGTTATATGAACTAACTCAGTTTACATCACATGTAGAATTTACTAAGATGGAATCTGCAGTAATCGGATCAGATCAATCTGGATTATTTATAATTTTTATTGCACCTGAAAAGTGTTTACTTATTGATATTTTACGAGTTACAAAATTACAATAATCTGGTCTATGTGAACCAGTATTTATGAATTCAAGTATATCTATTATATCTATCAGTTTATCATGGGTCTAAAGAGTCCTTATTGGAGTGATACTCTTTTTAGAAGCATCCGTTACTATACAGGATCTTAATAAAGAGCTGCTAAATTTTTTACAGGATGTTCAGAACTTCACACTCATCAAAGGATGTAATAGATAAGTATTTATAAAAAAACCATGCAGGATTGGTTGCCTCACCATTGCTGAAAAATCGACCTGAGTGTTCGCCTCTATATCACGGGTCCCTCGTCTCATTTCAAAGAAATACATACATTTATTTTGTAAGTAAATCAGGATTTATTTCCCAGTGCAAAGCCATAAACGTCCATAATAAATTTGTGTCTTCTTTATTGCTCTGCGATAAGTGCACAGTGTACTTTTAGTGCATATAATGTTTTGGAACTTAAATTCACTGAGAAGTTCAGACTTTTGACAGGTATTTTGACACTTCAATGGATTGTTTTGTCAATTGTGTCAATATGTAACATGCAGGTGATGGAACAGTCAGACCATTATGATGATAGGCAGTTACAATGGCAAATAAATGTCTGTAACTCTGTTAGTCTACCCTCATAATTATACTGAAAGGAGAGGAAAGCTAAGAATACGAAACAGGAGAAGGTCACCGGAATTCTTACAACCGTTTCAACTCCAAAATATAGAACAACAGAACTGCTGTTGCAACGCTAAGGTTTTTGGATTCTAAAATTGAGTAGGTAAATTTGGAAACTGTCTACCAATAGAAATATCATGGCGATAATTTAGCTGCAATCTTTTTTTTATTCGAATCTTTACGCACAAGAAATTTATATAAATTCAGATTTAATGTCTCCCTTTGATTTCAGAGGGTGAGAGTTACTGCTGAAACTTAGAAAACTTCAATAACACTTAGTCCAATTCGAAAATCGAATCCAGAATCTCATACAAAGCAGTCACACTTCGGAGCTTCCACTGCGCCAAAGGCTTACTGAGTAAGGGTATTATGGTAACGTTAATTAATTATATCAAAAGTAATGGAAACAGTTAAAATTATAATTTGTGCTGGCGTCCATACATTCCAGACCTAATAAATTAAGCAGATGGGAAGCGCAACTGTATAATTTTAGACATTGAGGTAGTTTTCCAGGGAACACGCCTAAACGGAAACAAGTTCGTAACTTTCAGGAAACGTTTATTTGGATGGAGGCTTTAGTTGATTTGCGACAATTTGGACATTTTGGGAATGTGCTTCATATTACTGATCAACTTTTCACCTGGAAATTTTAAAGCTTCTAACGTTGAGGCATTCTTTTTAAAACGATATTGTGAAAATTAGGGGCAATTCATTGTAATTGCTCAAAATAGCTTCAAAAAGTATATTTTGGAAACTGTATAAAAAATCTAGTGACAGTTCACTGTCTCCAACAATCTGTGTTTGTTACTTACTGTGTTTAAACCTCTTTCTAGGTTTTAACTTGGAGATCTCGATTTAGATTATGCACTTACTAGGTTTCTCCTTTAAAAATAGGTATTATGGAGACGTTAATTTTTTTCAATAATATAAAAAAAATCTATTTTTCAAAAATTTCTTGCACACAGGTTGAGTATGATTGGGATAAGACATAAGTAACTTTTTAATTACAGGATAAGAATCCTGTGTGGTGCAAGAACCAGAGGATTACTTCACGAGGCCTCGAAAACATAGGCAAGTTTATTATAAATGTAACAACATACACAAAATTCATCTAATAATCTAATACCAACACAAACTTAATCTTCTAAGCACATAATATACGCTCCAATTTAAACGTCTTACTAACTCTATAAAGCTTATCCTTATTTCAATAAAACACCCCGTAAAACTTAGACAGCACAAATGAACAGCTAAACTTAATAGTATCATATGCATAGCAAGGTGGCCGTTAACCCTTCGTAACGGCCCACAAACTACCCAAAGAGGGATTTTGGAAATCTTTCAGAAACCCCATTATATTCTGTAGGGACTGTAAAAGATACTGCTGCATGGATAAACAATGTTTGGAATTGTTTCAGGTCAGTCCTCTGAATAGTTCGGGTTGTATAGCAAGCCTCGAGAAACTTTGACTGATGATTTTATGCATAAGTTGGTTACGTTAGTAAGTTCAGTGTTGTGAGACTTAGTTTCCTGATTGTTTAAACAGTTTATTTTATTGGAAGTGTTAGACGGTGAATTTATTTGGGAGTAAATAAGGTGAACCTGGACACGCCACTATACACTGCCGGACGCGGATTCTTTGATAACGCTTGACCTCTGACCACTCATAAATGAATATAGCATACCGTTCACACAATACCCCTCATTCATTCTGCTTTTAAGTTTAAGGGTTTCTGAAAATACTAATCTTACCAAAATATAAACAATTTTTTTATCAGTGCTAGTAATTGAAATTACTAGTACTTCTGTTAACCCTTCCAGATGTCGTGTCTGTATTAGGAGTGGGTTCACGTCAGTAGTGTAATGCCCAGGATTCGAACCCGGTATCTCTCGATCGTAACGCCGACTAATTAACCACTAAGCTACCGACGCTTATAACTGCACGAATAAGATGTTACATGAGAGAATACGCTCGGTTTGTCAATTCTCATGATGGCAGCAACAAAGGGTAAATTACTAGGTATGCTAATTCGAACTCCTCGAAATATGTTCAAGCATAAAAGCAGAGGTGCCCAACTCTTCAATCTTTTTCCGGGAAGTAGTAAAATGTGGCTTTCCTCAATATTTTTTTTTGTATTTCGTAAAGTTCGTTAAGGAAAGTCTTTTTTGTAGCGCAAAAATTTTTAGCAACAGAGCAAAGTCTAAACTAATTAAACTTCAAACAGTTAATTAAAAGAGATTCTTTAGAAAAAAATAATTCCTTAAAGATTTTTATACAATGATATAAAATTAAAAAGGTTGACAAGCTCAAGAATTACACTTTAAGAGAGGCCACCTTAATATAATCAGACAGATTTTTCTATAAACACTTAACACACGTGTACTTATAAAACCACGGGCTCTCTGCCTACGGTTTTATATGTACACGTGTGACGAGTTTAACCTTCTTTAAAGAACTCTGTTTACTCTTGAGTTCTTGTCGTAGTGTTTCTTATCGAACTTCTCCGAAGCGGTTTGGTCGATTTTTAGGGCTGGGCCAAACATGTATCTTCGAAAATTAAAGTCAAGTGTAAATTTCTGTGGAAACTTGAATGAGTATAAAACCCACTCCAAAACTTTGAGGATTGAAAGAAAAGTATAAATAGTATTTTTATTCGCAGCCGTTACGTTACATACATCCAAAAAGACAATTCTTTCTTTTTTTTATTTTAATACTAGCTGTTGCGCGAGTCTTTGCCCATGTAAAATTCTTTATTTCAGCCATATGATTGAGTAACAAACATCCAAACATATTTACAAACTTTCACAGTGTATATAATATTAGTAGGAAGACTAGGTGCTTATGAATACCTTTTTTTTTTTTCGTGCGGAAATCCCTTCGGATACCCCCCCGCCGGCCATCGGGGGCGGTTATGTCGGACTGGAACCGACTAAAACCGCACGCCGTCTCGGTCTTCAGACGCCGGGGTGTAAGGTTACCCATAGAGCATATCCCTCGCACCCCGACTGACCCTGGGCCATCTCCGGTTTCGAGATGGCCCCCTCGGGTTTGGAAACCACGGTGTCCCCGTCTTGCCCCGGTTTGGGGGAGGTGCTTATGAATACCTACACACAATAGGTACTACATTTTCCGGTGATAGCCACTAAAACGATGTGTAGGCAAATAGTATTATGGCTTCAGACTATTATCCAGATAATTATTTTGATGAGTTTTCAAGAGCTCACAAAGCCCTAATAACATATTAACGTAAAATTTTAATACCACCGACGGTGGGCTATGAGCTGCAATTCCACCGTGAAACAAACTGCTAAACATCCACAAGCTTAAAGTATTACATACAAATTCACTCAGAAACTAAAATTAGAGAAATAAATGCGTAAATTAATGAATAAACTAGTTGAAGTATTGTTAGGGTGACCATGCTACAGTTGCAAATATTATGATAAATATGTGATCACATTAATTTTGTTACAAAACATTTGATTATGAGATAGTGATTTCGCACTAGAGTTTTGTTGTTTTTGGATGCAACACTGTTCAAGGCTGTTTTTTGGGCCCCACCTAGATATTAGGGGTCCAAGACAACCTCTCCTGAAACGGTTCATCTGACGATTAACGGTCGAGGCTCTGGCGTGGACTTCTCTTTAGGGGTTGGGACGTCAGCCGACAGTCGCTCCAAGAACGGCCGTATAAACTAAACCAAAAAGGAGAAGGGCTAAGTGGACCCCCTGCTGCAAGAGTAAGCTGACTTGTCAGCACAATGTTAACCTAACATCTGTAGTCGCTCAGAAATAAATATCTAGACGAAAACTGTCTCTTAAGATACAAGGTTTTCCCTAGTTTAAGAGCATATATTATCTAAATGTACTGCAATAACTTTAAAACATTGTATAATAATGTATATCTATGTTATCTATTTGAAATTGATTATTATTATTATTATTTCCTTTATTACATTTAAAATACATATGAATTATATTTTTTAATACATTCTATATTAAAAAAACACAAATATATTTAAAAATATAAAAAATAGTGGCCCACCGGCATCAGTTACAGGGACCAAGATACCAGTGGTTAGGGCTCCAGAGATACTAGAAGAACTCTTGGATGTAACCGGAAACAATGCTAAGATGATGACGATGAGGAAACCACTCATAATTTAAAAAAAAACATAATGGATAAATATTACATAACTTCACGCCTGTATCCCCGAAGGGGTAGGCAGAGGTGTATTATTCACCCACGATTCGTCAGTTATGTTAGGTTCCAATGTAATAGGGGGCGACCCTATTGCCATCTACCGGGCACATTATTAAGCGAGCGATAATTAACATTTTATTAATGCACACATAACTATGAAAAGTCAGAGGTGTGTGCCCGGGGCGACCGTGGATCGAACTCGAGACCTCGTCTCGGAAGTCCGTACCGTACGCCACTGGGCTATCGCTGCTAGTTCTAGTGGTAGTATCGCTGAATTAGTAGTAGAATACGACTCTGTATGGTCTTTGTGCAAGAAGTTTACGAAAATTTTACGCATGATTTTTACAAGAAATAAAGATTCAGCCAAAAGAATAGTTTAATAAAATACCTTTTTTTTTTCGTGCGGAAATCCCTTCGGATACCCCCCCGCCGGCCAGCGGGGGCGGTTATGTCGGGCTTGAACCGACTAAAACCGCACGCCGTCTCGGGTCTACAGACGCCGGGGAGTAAGGTTGCTCATAGAGCATATCCCTCGCACCCCGACTGACGCTGGGCCATCTCCGGTTTCGAGATGGCCCCCTCGAGTTTGGGAACCACGTGTCCCCGTCTTGCCCCGGTTTGGGGGAGGGGCGCTAGTCGCCCCACCGTCCCGGCCTGCTTCTGCTGGGGTGACAGGCGGCCTTACCTGCCACCCCCAGGCCTGAGCTCATGGAGGACAGAGGTCGTTAAGCGACCTCCGGCGCATGAGTCGCCTGCGACGCGCGGCGAGCAAGTTGCGAACTCGGCGGGCCGGGAGAGTTCTAAATCTCTCCCGGGCGCGTTCCCAGGCGGCCCACGCGCTCGCGCTCCGCACCATTGTCGCAATCATGCTGCCGAGCGAGAGGACTCCCACCCCGATGGCTGGCACGAGGTCACGCCTCGGCGCCTCCCACGCCGGGCAGTCCGCCAGCGTGTGCAGCCCTGAGTCCTCGCTAGTGTCGCAGTGATGACACTCAGGCGTTGGCTCCTTCCTGATCCGATGCAGGTGGTCCCCGAAGCACCCCTTCCCGGAGATCACCTGCGTCAGTCGGTACGAGAGGCTTCCGTGTCGCCTCTCTAGCCAATCTTCCATGATGGGCCTTACCGCCGCTATTGCGGCGTGCCCTTTAATATAATACCTACTCTACAAATTGCCTTTAAGCTCCGAACCCCCTAATATAAAACGAAGCTTTGACATCTAGTAAATAAATAAATACTCTACGACATTCTACACAGCGCTTTCAAGACCCAACGTAAGCATAGTTTAACTAGCTCGTGTTATGGGTTCCAGAATAAGGATAAACATACTTATATACTTTTTTTCTGTAAATACATACATATTATACATAGAAACACCCAGACTAATGGAAAAAGACATATTCATGCATACAAATATTTGCATCAAGCGGGAATCGAACCCGCGCCCCCTGACATAGCAGTCGATTGCACTACCATTACGCAACAGAGGCCGTCAAATGTTATCACTAAAATAATTTTAGTCATACATGTTATATCAGTATTTTAATGTATAAACTGGACTTATTAGACTGTTTTCTTAGATTTTATTAACATATACATACATACCTTCACGCCTGTATCCCCGAAGGGGTAGGCAGAGGTGTATTACACACCCACGATTCGCCAGTTATGTTTAGGTCCCAATGTAATAGGGGGCGAACCTATTTCCATCTACCGGGCACATTACTAAGCGAGCGATAATTAACATTTTTAATGCACACATAACTACGAAAAGTCAGAGGTGTGTGCCCGGGGCGACTGGGGATCGAACACGAGACCTCGTCTCGGCAGTCCGTTACGTACGCCACTGGGCTATATCAATATTATTCTTTCACTGTTGTATCAGAATTATTGGCATCAAATACTCCACCTTCTTTGTCCATCTGTATCCAGATACATACCCTTTCAAACAATGAATTCAAACTTACTACTTGTAGTACCGCTGCGTAAACATTCTTGGGTTTCTTGTACGCATTCTTGGCTAATTTGATTACTTTTTTATTTCATCTATCTCACTGTACAAACGACCGAGTCTGTATGTTAGTAGATGCGTGTACTGAATTACAAAATAAACTACAGACTTGTGGTGTGCGTGAAGGTAACGATCGTATATATAACGCATTAGGTGACGCCCGCGGCTCTGCCTGCGTGGAGGTCGTTTATCGTTTTGTAGTCATATGTCCGGTTCTACTTAACCAATTGTAATCAAACATACGGCAGATTTTAAGTCTGACCAAGATCTCTCTAACAGAAAAAACCGCGTTGAATTGTTCATTTAACGTAACCCTTCTTTGGTTATGTTAAATGAATAATTCAGCTTGCGATATGCCCAGCAATGAATGGGAGAGACTCGTATGGCAGCGCTGGGAATGGTGCTCCACTGTTTGCGGCAAAGTTGATAGGTACGAGCAGCTCCAGGACGGCGGGGCAACTAGCGACCCCGCTCCCAAACTTGGGCAAGACGGGGATACCGTGGTTGTCAAACCCGAGGGGGCCATCTCGAAACCAGTGATGGCTCAGAGTCAGTCGGGGTACGAGGGAAATGGCTTATGGGCAACCTTACACCCTGAAGATCCGAGACAGCATGCGATTTTAGTCGCTTCAAGCCCGACATAACCGCCCCGATAATCCGAGGGGGTTTACGCACGAAAAAAACGGTACGAGCAGCTGCTGGTACCTTTTTTTTCGTGCCTCGCTTAGAAGATCTGGATACTTGCTCAAAGCCCTCATACACGTACACCTATAACCAATTAGGACAGCACTACTGTGCGCCGTGCAACCGCATTTTTAAAACCAAAATTGGCTTTGCAAGTCACACTCGAGCTAGACATAATCCAGTTACGTGACAGAGTCGCTGTCCTCGTACATGGCGAGGAGGACTATAGCACTGGTTTGCAGATGAGGTGGACTCGGCTCCGAAGGACTTTGTGGGCTCGCGCATACCCTAAACGCTTCTCTATAGGTCTTAAATATTGTATTATGAGAATCATAACATAACAAACATAACTTCGCGCCTGTATCCCCGAAAGGGTAGGCAGAGATGTATTTTGCACTCACGATTCGCCAGTAATGTTAGGTCCCACTGTAATAGGGGGCGGAGCCTATTGCCGTTTACCGAGCACATTGCCAAGCGAGCGATAATTAACATTTTTAATACACACATAACTACGAAAAGTCAGAAGTGTGTGCCCGGGGTGACTGGGGATCGTACTCGAGACCTCGAATCATGAAAATGGTAACTACATGATTATAATATAAATCAGTTTTACATTGTAATTTATTCTTACTTGATATTGTCGGAAGTTTACGCGAATGTCACATATTTTAACCGATTCTATCGCGATTTATTTGATGTTATTTTATTATTCACACCGAACCCGACGATTTGGTTGCTTTTCATCAGCCATGGTCATGGGGAGTCAGTCTCTCCGTAAAATAAGTTTAGCCTTACTTACTTATTGAAAACCTTGAAATATTCAGTTGATACTCGACGACCTCTGTGGCGTAGCGATAGTGCGTTTGACTGCTAAGCCAGAGGTTGCGGGTTCGATTCCCGCTCAGTGCAAATATGTATATTTTGCATTGGTCTGGGTGTTTCTATGTATAATATGTACCTATTTATTTACAAAAAAAAAGTATTTAGGTATGTTTATCCGCATTCTAGAACCCATATTAGAAGCTCTGGACAGTTTGGGTCTAGATGGCGTTGTGTACTTTGTTCTACAATATTTATTTATTTATTATTTATCTATACTACATTTCAGTGGGTATTTATGTGTTGATAGTAAAAAATATTTTTTATGAACGGCACAATCCTGCCATATCTGAACTTTTGGTGACCCTAAGCAAGTAGGGTTCGTGCCGGTATAATTGCGGGGAAAATAATCTTTCTACCGGTTATTGGTCCAAATGACCATTTTGTTGGGCCGACATTAATTTTCATGAGCCCTGTGCTAAGATGTCTGTTGATTAAATTAGACCCTACTCGTTAAGGGCGCATATGCCCTACTACATGCTACCTTGTACCTGCTATATTAAATGCGTGGGGTATAATTTGGGTAGTAAATCTAAAAGTTTGGACGTATATATTATATTGATGTCGTGCGATTGTGAAGCGTTTTGTTTGATGTGAGTCGGACATATTGGGAGGGGTTTGTTGTGGCAATGTGAAAATAAATTTATTTGGAGAACAAGTTTATTTCTGAAATGTTTGTTAGGAAACGAATGTGAAATAGTTTATTAGGCGGTTTGTTAATGACATAAATAACTCAGCAATTAGTGGTGTGGTAGCCATTCAAATGAAGGTGTTTAAATCATAACGTAATATAACTTCACGCCTGTATTCCCGAAGGGGTAGGTAGAGGTGTATTATACATCTACGATTCGCCAGTTATGTTAAGGTCCCATTGTAATAGGGGGCGAGCCTATTGCCATCTACCGGGCATATTATTAAGCGAGCGATAATTAACATTTATTAATGCACACATAACTACGAAAAGTCAGTGGTGTGTGACTGGGGTGACTGGGGATCGAAGTCGAGACCTCGTTTTTAAAGCCCTAGCCCTTATTCTTTTTCTATTACTCAAAGGTTTGCTGGGAGAGAACTCATATTGAGTTAAGTTCGCCTTTGTACATATTTTCTTAATGTTATTATCATTTTTTATTGTGTTTACAAAAAGAATAAAATAAATAAAAATATAAAAACGAGACTAACGCTGTGATGTGGATCACATCCCCTCGGATACCAACACCCCACCCCCCACCCCCGCCCCGCCGGCCAGTGAGGGCGGTTATGTCGGCTTGAACGGACTAAATCGCACGCCATCTCAGACGCCGGATGAAGCATATCCCTCGCACCCTGACTGACCCTGGGCCATTTCCTGTTTCGAGATGGCCCCCTCGGGTTTGGGGACCACGGTGTCCCCGTCTTGCCCCGGTTTGGGGAATGGGTGCTAGTCGCCCCGCCGTCCCGGCCTGCTTCTGCTGGGGTGACAGGCGGCCTTATCTGCCACCCCCAGGCCTGCGCTCATGGAGGACGGAGGTCGTTAAGCGAACATGTTGCGGGCTCGGCGGGCCGGGAGAGTTCTAAATCTGTCCTTAACTAAATCTTAAATAACCACTCTCTATGAAGTACTTGACATCAAAGCCAAATGACAGCTTCAAATCAACCAATAGCAGAACTATAATGAAAGATAAATGTTGCTTATATTGGTCAAACCAAGCGAAGCATTGGCACTCGCGTCAAAGAACACATAGCTGACATAAAACACCAACGCTCAAAAAAGTCTGCTGTATGTGAACACGTGCAACAGGGGACCAAACATTACTTAAGATTTGATAAACCACAGATACTCGCCAAAGAAAATCGACTCTTACCTAGGATGCTCCGCGAAGCTATTGAAATTAAAAAACATTATAATTTTAATAGAGAAGATGGTTGGAATGTACCACCAGCTTGGGACCCAGTCATTCACTTAATTAATTCTAAGAAAAATTAAAATACAACAAGACTTCATGACACTGTGGAGCTCATTCATTTGACGGCTTCTGTGGCGTAGCGGTAGTGCATTCGACTGCTTCGACAGTGGGCGCGGGTTCGATTCCCGCTCAGTGCAAATATTTGTATGCATGAATATGTCTATTTGCATTGGTCTGGGTGTTTCTATGTATTATATGTATTTATTTACAAAAAAAAAAGTATATACGGATGTTTATCCGCATTCTGAAACCCATAACACAAGCTAGTTAAACTATGCTTACTTTGGGTCTAGAAAGCGCTGTGTAGAATGTCGTAGAATATTTATTACATTTATTTATTTATTCTGCTTAAATAGTAACACCAACAATTCAACATAGTTCGGGTACTTTGAGATAACTTACACTTCAAACTACAAGACAACAACCATCTTAGTCTCCCCGTGACCATGGCTGCTGAAAAGCAACCGAAACGTCGGGATCAATGTAAAATATAAAATAACATCAAATAAATCGCGATAGAATCCGTTGAAAATAGTTTTATTTCAATAAATGTTGCTTGTTCAATTTAACTTACTTGAAATAGTAAATAAAATACAATCAGAGATTCATCTCCGAATGGAATAAGGCAATTCACTCGACTACGAGGAAGAGTTTGTCCGAAGTAAACAAAGCAGAAATGTCTTAAAGTTCATAATGACATTCCTGCAATTATCCGCATAGCAGTCTGCAATGAGAGGACTCACTTAACATTTAACTCGCGCAATCCTCTTTAAAAACTTAAATTAATTTGTCTGGTACAAAAATTGTAGTTCAAAAGTCGTTGGAGGACATATTCCGAAACTTTTACACTTGTTGAAGTTAAGTTAGAAAAATACATGGATTTCATTAGATGATACAAATAAACACTATTTTCAGGGACCGTAAATTATATCGAAATTGTCCTGGTAAATGCTTTCTATTCAAATCATATGGATTTGACGACATAGGACGAGTTTCAAATTCATTTGCCTAAAACATGGCTGTCACCCCAGCAGAAGCAGGCCGGGACGGTGGGGCGAGGCGAGATGGCCCAGGGTCAGTCGGGGTGTGAGGGATATGCTCTATGGGCAACCTTACACCCCGGCGTCTTAAGACCCGAGACGTTGTGCGGTTTTAGTCGGTTCAAGCCCGACATAACCGCCCCCGCTGGCCGGCGGGAGGGTACCCGAAGGCTTTTCCGCACGAAAAAAAAAGGTTGGGCTGTTAGAAAATCACTTTACAAATAATAGTGTATGTCCATCATACATTGTAGTGTCATTCGTCTATACATTGTATCTATAACGTTGTCTATGACATCGCAAAAATATAATTGATACAAAACCACTGTGTGTTTTTATTATCGTTTTCCGTTGACATTTTCATCAAATTGGCGTGAACAGTAAGCGGCTTCCAGGCGCCGGTAATCTTTTTAATGTACTTAGACTTGGGCGTGTGGTAACGAGGCAGAGGCGAGGCTTCTCCAGCAGCTGCCAATATGGATTTATGACGTCAAATGTGATTTCAACCTCCCTAGTATAGACGGGATATACGCTGTATTAGTTTTCCCTTGGTAATTCCTTTAGACTATTATCAAGATATTAAATAAATGTTCTAGAACATATAAGATAGGCGCAATCAAGACACAAACCAAGTAAAATATGTCATATGGTTTCTAGAATATAGATAGAATAGTTTGATGAGCTTGTCGTGATACCACATATACCCAGCGCCATCTTTTTTTTTTTTTTTCGTGCGGAAATCCTTTCGGATATTATGTCGGCCCTTATGTCGGGCTTGAACTGACTAAAACCGCACGCCGTCTCGGGTCTACAGACGCCGGGGTGTAAGGTTGCCCATAGAGCATATCCCTCGCACCCCGACACCCAGCGCCATCCCATCTAGCGACAACACTACTTCTATACTACTAGGTCACTATCACATTCCTGAATCGCGAAAGTGAAGTTTGTGTTGGAGGAACATCTCATCCCGTTCCTCCACAAGCTACAGAACAGTTAGCGGGGAAGGAAACATTACACAGCGCGAGTTAGACTCAAATTAAACAGACCATTGCGAATAGACATATTCGGGTATTGATGCCGTGCGTTAAGATTTCTTTGTTTCCTTTCTTGAAAAAAAAAATCAGTACTTAACCGAAATTACTAATATTACCTCTAAGTCCTCCAGCTAAGCTAAATTAATAAGTAGTGGGTTCAAGATAATGTTATGGCCAAGGCCAGTTCACACCCGGGACCTCTCGATCGTAAGGCCGATTCCTTAACCACTGAGCTACCGATGCTTAAACTAGATCAGGACGTCCCACCATGCCTTTTTTAAATTCATAAGCAACTCACAAACTCATCAATTACATCAAGTCCTCACTATTCATCTAACTTGTTGGCTGAGTTCCAAATCCCTGCTTTTACCAAAATATTGTTTTTATACTAAACTAAGTGACCACGAGACTTCTATGCAGGAGACACCTGCGCTGTGCCGGGTGAATATCAAACGAGCCGTGTCCGGGGGTATCCGGGGCGTCAGAACAGACCGGGTTGGGTGACGTCCGGTTTTATAACTGCGGGCTAGGAGCGAATGGATGCGGTAAAGGAAGTGCGAGGGTACGTTTATAATTTCGTTTACGACATGAGATTTGTCTGAAATATAAAACAGAGGTTAAGGTCAGCAACCTTTTTGATGTGAGATGTGTTTCGCCGCTGCGGTGACACGTTCGACGCACTTATGAATCTGTAACTGTCTTCTTACTCGACTCGGTAATTTATGTTTTACTTCGACATGATATTTTTTAAGAATATTAGACCTTTGGACCCATGCCAAACGCTGCCTGCTGGTTGTGAGGTCAAACGGCAATCACTCCCATTAAAAAGATGAGAGTAGATAAGAGGCAAGGTAGAGAAGTAAGGCAGCCGGTATTTTAACATAATAATATACCTATTATTTAAAACACAATGTCATTAAAACACAACTATGTAGACTTTACAGAGAAATGTGACATCTTGATATTGAATATTTAATTAAAGAGCTTGAACAATGACTTGATATAACGGTGACAACGTTTAAACTGTCAGGTAAAACGTGATGGCACTAAATTATGTATAAATTTAATTGCCGGCTAATTGACAATAATGTAGGTGGGTGTATGTGTATGTATATCAGATATATACACACACATACACCCATCCACACAAACACTCACAGGCACACACACATAAATACATATCTCATATCTATACTAATATTATAGAGTGGCCGAATTTTGTGAGTTTGTTTATATGTTTCGGGTAATATTCGGAATTTTTTCAATAAGTGCAGTGGACTTATTAGAAAAATTCTAGATGTCTATCAGTATTACAGTAAAAATTACATAGCTATACATATTATTATATCGCAAAGAGGTTAAAATTGTACATTGAATTTATTTCGAAAAACTTAATTGATTTATATTCTAGGAGCAATGCCGATTCCGAAAATGCGATTTTTAAAATTTATGTCTGTTTGTCGTTTTGTCTGTCTGCTTTTAATTATCGATGTCCGAGCATCACTAGAAAACCACTCAACAAATTTGGCTGTAATTTTGCTTGAACATTCTTCTAGGGCATGGTCATAAACTGCACTATAAATTATCACGCTATTATAGGTATCGCAGCAGTAGAGCAAAATCGATCTTTACTATTATTGATGACAACTTTATTAGTACAAGGTAGATCTTTACGAAATTTTGTAGTTCTGCAGAACTTAGACATGGTCAAAATCTGGACTAAAACTCATCACGCTATACCTTAAAGTTAAGCAGTAGAACGTAAAATCTCGAAACTCCACAGAGTTACAAAATTGTAAAAGATATATGATTAGAGACGCATAAACAATAATATTAAATTTATATACAAATATTCTATTTCTATATCTATTTCGAGCGATTTGTCAATGTAATACGAGTTTACGACATGACCTTATTCGGCCTGTTAAATAAAATAATTGAATACTTGTATCGAGATTGCAGAAATAAACATATCTTGATCTATACCGAACTTAACGCATACGGAGTCGCGGGCAACAAGTAGTCATGTATAAATTACGATGTTTTGAGTTTAAAAAACTCATATAAATGAATGGCGGGTTGGTAGTACATAATTATTTGAAGAAATTTTATTGTTTACTCATTTTTATCTAAGAGAACTTACAGCGGAAATCCCTTCGGATAAACCCCCCCCCCCCGCCCCCCCCGCCGGCCAGCGGGGGCGGTTATGTCAGGCTTGAACCGAACTACCAACAAAATAAGAGATATAAAACTACATAGTAAGTAATATCTGATAATGGTAATATCTGATCTAAAATAAGTAAGTCTGTAACGTATAAATGTATTATCTTATTTTATCATATAACTCGTCTCATCCGTCTGACTAAATCAATAGATATATTATTACCAGTTGGACGTAAAAACTTGCCCCCGAATATCACATCCTACATCGAAAATATCTTATTTACATTACATAACACGGTAACCCACTCCCCTGCATAACCGCATGAATTATGTATCTACGAAAATAGTCGAGTTTCTCGGCTTTGTTTAGTGAACAAATTATGTGAGGTCGTACGTCATATTATGTCGTAGTAGGGGGTTGAAAGTTCCAACGGACTGTCAGGGTCAATTATGCCAAGAGGTGCGAGTTAAGTTGTTTTCTTTGAATGAGAGAATTATTTAGTTGGTAAGACAGCCGAGAAAGGGTATTTAGTATATATACAAACAGGTTACGTCACAGGATTATTATGTTGTGGTAAAGTTAAGTATTATGAATAATTTAGCCGTTGACTATGTTTAGTGAATACAATTTGATGCGTAGAACTATAAATAAGTGAATAACAACAGAATAAATATTCAAATTGTTGACTGATTAGGTTTATTTAGTGTGTTAGTTTAGTTTATAGTGTGTACATATTATGAGGGTGTATTTGTGTATATGTGAGTGTGTGTGTGTGTGTGTGTGTATATGGGCGTGTGTGTATGGGTGTGTGTGTGAGGGTGTGTGTACGTGTATGTGTGTCTGAGTGCGTGAACGGTAAATTACTATTTTTTGTGCGGAATTCCCTTCGGAAACCCCCCCGCCGGCCAGCGGGGGCGGTTATGTGGAGCTTGAACCGACTAAAATCGCACGCCGTCTCGGGTTTTCAGACGCCGGGGTGTAAGGTTGCCCATAAAGCATATCCCTCGCACGCGAAAGGTAAATACCTAAATAAATTAAAAGTGATTCTATCCTTATCCCAGGTGCGTGTCTGGGAAGTTATTTCATTTAGAGAATAAATATGTTGATTTGTAAAAGAATATATTGGGATACATCCAAATGTGTATTCACGTACTAGCCTACTTTTAAGGTACACGAAGTTACCTAATAGGAAACTAAGTTTGTACGTGAATTATTTATCGTTTTTAAAATGGCCGCGGATCGTTTGATGTTCAACACGAGCGACGTTTTACAATTGCACCCTTTGCCAGATGTGGCGCAGAATGTATACAGGGTATAATAAGGTTATGAGGAAAAGTTCACTTTAGACGTGTAGTAGGTATATTTGACGGCCTCTGTGCTACGCCACAGCGTACGCGTAGTGCATTTGACTGCTACAACAGGGGGCGCGGGTTTGATTCCCGCTCAGTGCAAATATTTGTTTGCATGAATATGTCTATTTGCATTGGTCTGGGTGTTTCTATGTTTAATATGTATGTATTTACAAAAAAATATATAATTATAAGTATGTTTATCCACATTCTGGAACCCATAACACAAGCTAGTTAAACTATGCTTACTTTGGATCTAGAAGGGCTGTGTAAAAAGTCGTAGATTATAAAAAAAAATTGTATGGACTTATTAGAAGTACACATGGCCAAGAAGATATTTACCTACTAAAAAGAGGTGAAGGGTTATTTCACGATACTTGAACTAATTTGAATTGGCATACGCAAATTGCACTTTGAAAAACTGAAACTGAAAACTGAACTGAAACTGAAACTATTCTAACCTTTTAAATAGAGCATGTTCCAACAGAAAGCATTAATGGTCGCTTGGAATTGAAACTATATTTAGAAGTACGGTGTGATGGGCCATTATGATTGTGGAGAATTAGTTCATAAATAACTTTGTATTTTGGGATTTTTTTGGGTTTACGGAACATGGATACTGTTAGTATCGTGTGTGATGTATAAAAATGTCTAAAATGTGTGGGTGAACGAAGAATCTTTTACCTCATGAAATGATGACTCTAAGCGTGTCACACTGAACCAGCCTGTGACCATGGCCAGTACAAAAAAATATTGGGATAATAGTATGTAGAGGAGTATGTTTGTCCGCATTTTAGAGCCTATAATGGCTCTAAAATGCGGACAAACATACTTATACACTTTTTTTGGAAAAACCCAGAAACACCCAGACCAATGCAAATAAACATATTCATGCATACAAATATTTGCACTGAGCGGGAATCGAACCCGCACCCGTAACCATGTTACCCGTTAACATGGTACGTGTATGTAATGGTGACCCTCTTTCCTGAGACTTTACCTTCACCTTACCATCAGGCGAGGTGAAGTCAAATTGACGTGTCCTAAATATTAAAAAAAAAACCCTATCGTAGCAGTGGAATGCACTACCGCTACGCCACAGAGGCCGTCAAAATTCATTGTCATAGTTAAATAAAAAAATGTATCAAATATTTAAATAACTAGGTAAACTTATGATTTTATAACAGTACGTATTATAAAAAAAGGCATTTACCAAGTATGGAATACAGCCTCAGTATGTTCAATGTTCTTTTCTGCTTGTCTTTAGATTGGTAAACATCTGTCTACTTGAGTCAAATAAACGTTTTTTTTTATTTGTGAAATTACTTAAAAGCAGTATTTTGATATTTCTTATGAGATCACAGATTTCTCGCCCAATAAGCATTTGTACCACATTCGATTAAATATTACCATTTTATAGACGACCTCAGTGGCGTAGCGGTAGTGCATTCGACTGCTAAGCCAAAGGTCGCGGGTTCGATTCCCGCTCAGTGCAAATATGTATATTTGCATTGGTCTGGATGTTTCTATGTATAATATGTATTTATTTAAAAAAAAAAGTATTTAAGTATGTTTATCCGCATTCTAGAACCCATATGACAAGCTCTGCTTAGTTTGGGTCTAGGTGGCGTTGTGTACTTTGTCGTACAATATTTATTTATTTATTTATATTCTTTTATAAGGAACATACATCAAAAGGAATCTACTAAAGTGAATGCGCGTATTCAAAGCGATAGATCAAAGAGTAAATTATTAACAGATGTATTGGCTCAAAGCAAATACATTAAATGAACGTTATTAAATTGCTATAATTATGTACTGTGTATCCCTTGGAAGAAATAGCCTACGATGGTTCTGAATTTTAAAAATCAAAATCTAAATATATAACTCTTTTAAGCATTTAAGGTACTCAGAGGAAAGTCGGTTCAAGCCCGACATAACCGCCCCCGCTGGCGGGCGGGTGGGTATCCGAAGGGGTTTCCGAACGAAAAAGATAAAAAAAAGGTACTCAGAGGAGTGTGTGATTACGTATATTTCAAGTTTATATGGAGGAGATTCGAAAGAAAAAAAAATTAAGTCGGCAATCATTTAAAAGTTAACTAATACAAAAAAAATAACGCTTTAAATACTAGAAGTTTTCTTTTTGATATTATTAATAACTACACTATACGTAGCTTCATCCAGTTTACTCACAACCAGTAATAAATAATAAATAAATAAATATTCTAGGACATATAACACAGCGCCATCTAGACTCGAACTAAGCAGAGCTTGTCATATGGGTTCTAGAAAGCGGATAAACATACTTAGATACTTTTTTTTGTAAAAAAAATACATATTATACCTAGAAAGACCCAAACCAATGCAAATATACACATTTGCAATGAGCAGAAATCGAACCCGCGACCTCTGACATAGCAGTCGAATGCTCTACCGCCACGCCACACGCCATGTCGATGACCTGAAACTGTTCAATATTGGTGTAACTGGATGGGAATAAAAAATCCCATCATGTCACAGTGTTACTGGATGTAACATTTTTTTTGTCCCAACCAGCGACACTGCTATTCGCGTCAAAAACTGATCCCGTACCCGCAACCTACCGGAATCTATTCCTGGGATAAAAGTAGTGCGTCTTATTTCTGTGCACGAAATTTCAGTCAAACCAATAAAACCGTGTTAACATTTTTGAGTAACAAACACACTTTCGCATTTACATTATTAATCAGGATTGAGCATTAGACTAGGAATTCAGTGTAGGGTGCGACTGAAATAAATTGAGCAGAGCGAGCAGGACTCTTACTTGAAAAATAAGGCATCTTACTACGGTCGTGCGCATAGCTAAGGCCGCGCGCTCGTGAAACTGTTTTTCGATGTTTATTCCTCAATGGTACATTGTATTTGAACAGTTGACCCCTTTAAACACTCAAGATCGGTATTGTGGTCCCGGAGGAGTACAGTCTCGACCAAACGGCTTAGCCACGTATAAGAGCTTCGCTTCCCTCAGCTCAATAAATCAACTGAAATCTTAACAAAGATACTTCATAATGATGATGAGGAAGTTGTATATTCATGAAAAAGGACTAAAATTATTTTGGTGGCGGCTAACAACTAAAAAACCCAAAGATAAGTCTAAAAGATTTTTGTCTATAGTGTCGTCCAAAACCGCGGTAGCCTAGTAAAAAACCGCGGTAGCCTAGTGGTATGGGTAAAGGACTGCTGAGACGAGGTCTCGGGTTCGATCCCAGGTATTACCATGGCATACACCAATGACTTTTCGATGCTTTTCGAAGTTATGTGTGTGTTTATAAGTGCCCGGTTAATGGCAATAGGCTCGCCACCTATTACATTGGGACCTAAAAACATAAACTGGCGGAACGTGGGTGCTAGCACCTCTGCCTACCCCTTCGGGGATATAGGCATGAGTTTATGTTATGTTATGTTTATGTCATCCAAGGGTTTGGATATAGTTCTAAGTCGAGTTGACAGATATTCCTTTACCCTTTCACTGGTGGTAGAAATTTGATGACACAAATTTGTCACAAATTTCGGCCGGGTAGGTACCACCGTGCACGATTGCGAAAAACCCTCCATAGTAGTCCAATTTCGGTTTGATTGCGTTCAGGGGTCAGCAAGTGCATAGCCGGGCAGGGGGATTCTGGTCGCAGCACTAGTGGGACCGGTGAGTGTCACGCGGTGCTGCGACGACAATCCTCTTCTGATGAGGCCGTCAAGCTGAGTGCTACCATTGTTAACATGGTAGGTGTATGTAATGGTGACCCTCTTTCCTGAGACTTTATCTTCAGCTTACCATCAGGCGAGGTGAATTCAAATTGACGTGTCCTGAATATTAAAAAAAAAAAAAAAAAAGATTAATTTTATTCTATACCAATTATGATTCCAAAATCAGTTATGAGAGCTTAGCAAGTACCTACTTTTGAGCGCAGGTTTCAGTAAATTCACTAGGTAGGTCTTTGTCGGTATGTCGATACTAATCACCAATGCAACAGTGGCCGTTAATTGTAATCATTGATGAGAGGATACCTACGTGTTTACATACCGTATTTTTTATACCTACCGTACACATACCGTATTATCGTCTTGTTTTTAGGGTTCCGTAGTCAAATGGCAAAAAACGGAACCTTTATAGATTCGTCATGTCTGTCAGTCTGTTCGTCCATATGCCACAGTCACTTTTTCCGAAAATATAAGAACTTTGCTGTTGAAACTCGGTAAGTAGATATATTCTGTGAACCGCATTAAGATTTTCACACAAAAATAGAAAAAAAAAACAATCCCCATTTATATTTTTTTATACGTGTGTATATAATCTATGGATAGATCTTCAAAAATGAGAATGAGGTTTCTAATACGTTTTCTAAACTGAATAGTTTGCGCGAGAGACACTTCCAAAACGGTAAAATGTTTGTGCTCCCTCCCCCCCTGTAACTTCTAATAAGAATAAGATAAAACTAAAAAAAAATATGTGATGTACATTACCATGTAAACTTCCACCGAAATTTGGTTTGAACGAGATCGAGTAAGTAGTTTTTTTTAATACGTCATAAATCGTAAACTGCATTCAATCGACTCAAATATAAAAATTTTACTTGCTGCTGCCCTTCATGGGTGAGTCCGATTCGCACTTGACCGGTTCTTTATTACGATGATTTATTCAAAGTACATACTTAATCCAAATTATATTAAATTTCAATAAAAGAAAAATTAAGGCAGCCGTATCAAGTTCCTTAGAGGTCTCAGTCAGAATTAAGTGATTATTTTGGTCATTAAAAAAATATTATTTTTCCATTATATTTCGTTTTGATACTTGTTACATATTCATTTTTGGTAAATTTCCATAGCTAATATTTGCGGGTGATGACCATAGCGTGTATTTGTTGTATGCTGAAGAAGTGGGCGGCCATATTAATTAAAAAATACAAGCGTAAAACCGCCTCGTCATGTGATTGACGTTGCCGCCCCTCGGGATGAAGAGGTTTGATTAATACATTTAATTAAACTTTATGCGGCTTTTGTGTACCTACAGATTAAAAAAATATGCTTTTGTTTTTTTAGGTTGTCAATAAAGGATTGATTGAGATTTTTTCAAATGTTTGTACTACGAAGGTAACCAACAATGGTACCGCTCTAACAGACAAGGCGGTTACCTTGCGATATTTTAGCTCAACGTCAAGTAATCCAAGGCGAGGCTTATACAGAAAAGGCTTAAGCTAGGCATAGAACAGGCGTGTCGCGGATAAGGGACAGATTCGATTTTATTTTAATTATACCCTAGACCTTTTTCTTTTCTGTGTATTCTTTATATCGTACATTAAAGCTGTTGTCACAAGAATGGTTTATCCGCAGCACAATTAATTACTTCCCAACATTCCTGGCCCCATATTTAGTGAAAATAAACAATAAGAAGTTTTTTTTTTTATATTTAGGAACGTCAATTTGACTTCACCTCGCCTGATGGTAAGCTGAAGGTAAAGTCTCAGGAAAAAGGGTCACCATAACATACACGTACCATGTTAACAATGGTGGCACTCAGCTTGACGGCCTCATCAGAAGAGGATTTTCGTCGCAGCACCGAGTGGCACCCACCGGTCCCACTAGTGCTGCGACCACAATCCCCCTGCCCGGCTATGCACTTGCTGACCCCTGAACGCAATCAAACCGAAATTGGATTACTATGGAGGGTTTTTCGCAATCGTGCACGGTGGTACCTACCTACCCGGCCGAATTTTGTGACAAATTTGTGTCATCAAATTTCTACCACCAGTAAGCCTTCGTAACATCCTAATTGATTAGTACCCACTAATCCTTAAAGCTGATGGCAGTACTAGGTTAACGGATTGGCTTTCTTGTCTCAACCAGGCTATGTGAGTAAGTGTAAGGCAGCACGCCTGTATCCCCGAAGGGGTAGGCAGAGGTGTATTACACACCCACGATTCGCCAGTTATGTTTAGGTCTCAATGTAATAGGGGGCGAGCCTATTGCCATCTACCGGCAGCGAGCGATAATTAACATTTTTATATGCAGGATTTTGCCTTATAGTTCAAAAGAGGCCTCGTTCTTTGTTTCCAGACAGGCTTGTATGCTTGTAACTGAGTCCTATATTGTCTATATTGAATTGTTTGCACCGTGTGAGGGTGGTACCTTTTTATTTATTTTTTTCGTGCGGAAATCCCTTCCGATACCCCACGCCGGCCAGCGGGGGTGGTTATGTCGGGCTTGAACCGACTAAAACCGCAGACCGACTCGGTAAGACCCGAGATGCCGGGGTGTAAGGTTGCCCATAGAGCATATCCCTCGCACCCCGACTGACTCTGGGCCATCTCCGGTTTCGAGATGGCCCCCTCGGGTTTGGGAACCACGGTGTCCCCGTCTTGCCCCGGTTTGGGGGAGGGGCGCTAGTCGCCCCACCGTCCCGGCCTGCTTCTGCTGGGGTGACAGGCGGCCTCACCTGCCACCCCCAGGCCTGCGTGAGAGTGGTACCTCAGCCTCGCGCTGGTTTACATATAATATTTCTAACATCTCAATATCAACATCAGGCGTATTACCTTGCCTGGCCGGAGGCTCTTCCCTTTTGTTTGAGGAACATCATACCTCATTTCTTCACAGGATACTATTTATAGCTGTAAGGTGGTACCTCTCAATTTGGTCCAAAATTGTGCCTCTAGTGTAGGGCAGTTGATTTGGTTTATCCTTTCGAGGGCTTACCCGGGGTGCCCGGCAATGGACACTTGGACAGGACACCGTGCGGTTTTAGTCGATGCACGACATAACCGCCCCCGCTGCCCGGCGGGGGGATATCCGAAGGGATTTCTGCACGTAAAAAAAAGGGCAGTTGATCACTGAGAGTACTCTTCTTAACTATCTTTTATGGTACTCATGCGTGCAAAATGCTTGTAGTACTAATACTGCTACCAACACTCAGTATACTAGGCCAGACGTAAATTTTTAACCATGTATAAATTTTTCATATCCTTTTTGAAGAATCAATGGTAATTAAAACCGCACGCCGTCTGTAGACCCGAGACGGCGTGCGATTTTAGTCGGTTCAAGCCCGACATAACCGCCCCCGCTGGCACGCGGGGGGGTATCCGAAGGGATTTCCGCACGATAAAAAAAAAAAAAGGTATCTAATTACCCAATTGACTGATTCAATTACATTTTAACTAACAAAAAGTAACCTTGGCAGCAAAGCAATTATATAGTATAGAGTACAAAATAATTTTCAATAACATATGGCCAGACACATTGGATATTTGTGATAAATAATTTACCATACTTTCTGACCACCGTAAATATTGCTTTAAGATTATAATTTATAGCGGTGTATTTTTAAATATTAAACATAAAAAAAAGTAGTGGCACTCCGGGAGTGCCGATAAAAGTGGAAACTTGAACAAATACGTGTGTATTTTTTAATTATCATCATTCATCCCTCCTTCCACCCTACCTTCATTTCACCCTCCCACCCTCTTTCTGTCTCTCTCTCTCTCTATCTATCTCTCTCTGTGGAAAGTGTCACAGTGACGATGACGCGAGTTACAAGATTTTTATTTTACCCCAAATGCTCATATGGAAAGTGCTCGACGCGCCTAAACAAGTTTTCACTTTAATAATATGTCGGACCTGTAACATTTATTGAATCCATTCTGATTTGTTAGTGGTGGACGCTTTTGAATCCATGAAGAGCACCTGCCAAAAATAAGTTTGATGGGTGCTTTTCGTGGTCTAGGCTAGGTGCTATTCGCACAGGTGCTATTCGGGCTGGTGCTTTAAGTGGATTTCCTTCTTGTATTTAACAGATGTTTGTGAAAATAACTCTCTTTCTTCATTCTTATCATGCACAGATGATATGGGTATTATATTATTTTCTTCTGGTTTGTCTAAAATCGCAAGTCGAATGTATCTCTGTGGCATTTTTAAATTTCTTTCTCTTTTGATTTTAAGTGGACATCAACACTTAAATTGTCTAAGTTAATCATGGGACAGGAATCAAATCCTTTAATATTCTTAATAATAGGTTTCTTAATCAGTCTGTGTTAGTGAAATTCCTTTTGATTATGTACCTTCACAATTCCACGTACAATTTCATATTCTTTATGCGAAGTCTTGATAATTACGGAACAAATTTACAAACGAGATTATTTTCTTTCCACAAATACCTTTGCACAACTGAACATGGTAAATACAGACAACATTTAATGTACCGCAGTGCACCAAACTTCCCGTAACAGATCCGCTTTGCCTAACACCCAAATAAGTCTTCAACTTTGGAAGTTCTTTATTTATTCTCGCTGTACCACAGGTCGTGGGGGGTGGTAACAACTTCTCCCTATATCGTGAATAAAGGTAAATTCGGTACCGTTTGCCTTTGTTTAAATGATGGAGAGTTTATTGTTCAGCTTTGAAAACTTTACCAAGTCAATGAACACTGGTTTGAAAAGTACATAACAATAACTAGAAATTTAACTAGGTCTGCAAGACGAATCGCTGCTTGCAATGTTGAGCTGAGTGAGACATCGTGAATCAGATTTTGAAAATTTTGAACAGTGATCATTCCTCCGTGGCAAGTCCGATTTTGAAAATTCTTTTTGAAAGTCACAACTCTGGACATGCTTTCTGAGCGTGTAAAGTTTGGTCACAGTTGGTTATTATGTAATTCCTGCATAGTTCGTCCATGTTAGTTAACAGCATAGTTCTTATAGTTTCGGAAAAAAGTGGCTGTGACATACGGACGGACTCTTTCGTTTTTTGCCATTAGGCAACGGAACCCTAAAATGAAAAAAAAAAGCTGGCAGGAGAAACTACAGGAAGCTATATGTCTACAGAGTAGTTTCTTAGGCTTAACCTTAACCATTAAGCTAGTCGTCAGTGTAGTAGGATTGCCTCGTTGGTTCTAAAGTAATAAATTTGCATTTGAGTTGTCATATCTTCATGTGTTCTTGAAGTCCTGGGCAAACCCGGGAAGTTAGTAGTTAGTTCTCAATCTAAGTAGCGAGCCTAGAAACGAGCTCTGTAGACGACAATAAGCTTGTCCTATATTAAACTAATTCAAAATATAAATAGTGAAGTATACATGCCATTAACACTGTTCCGCAGTTTTATCATAACTACTCCATCACCGAAGCAAATTATTCAACTTAGTTATATTTCAGTAAAAAAATATTACAATCTATGGCTACAACTACAAATAAAATTTAAATCCTATATATTATAAGACATTATTAACTCACAAGAGATATATAAATCGTTCCTTAACGTGTTCATTTATCACGAGCCACAGAAGACGGGCTCAATTGTATCGCTACTCACTCCAATCTCGAGACACGCCGCGACAACTCGAATGCGTGACAAATGACATGTGTTGACAAGACTGTATGACATATTATTATTAGAGTTGAGCCATGGCACAGATTTGTTCAGAAGAACAAGTCATGCAGAGTTGAATACTTGGGGTGGGTTTGCAAACTATTGAGTCTGCATATTATGTTTGTCAAATGGTTGGCTGTCAAGTAATGATATACAATAATTTAACGGGAATTAACGCGATCATGTATATACCTTTGGATTGCCTGACGTTTCGACCAGGTTACACTGACCGTGGTCACAGGCTGACTCCACCTGCGATTTCCCGTAAAATTATTGTATATCATTATTTGACAGCGAACCTGTATGTAGAATATACTGCTTCCGGGCTGTTTAGTCATGATCCATCGGAAACTTGAATTCGTCGATCACTGCGGTCGACAGCTTCAGTGGTACAGCTCAGGACGCCGTCGAGTGCGGATAACCTTCCTCGGCGGTGAACTCGCTGCAACTGATATAGCAGCCCGAGTCACTGGCGTATTTATAGGCGCAGTTGGAGGGGGGAAACAACGTGATCGGTCGTGATTGGTTGAGAGCTGCGCAACCGATGCGCTCGATCCTGATTAGTCGAGGCTAAGCAAGGGGGTGTGTCCTCCCGGTACCGGGGATGGTGGTGGCTTCGTCATGTTTGAATTGTGATGACGCGCGGCTCTCAGTGCTGGGTACCAATCTTTTTGGAGATGAAAACCTTCGTTTTTTTCTATTAAAATTGTTGGGATGCTTGAATATTTCGATGGCTTCTCGACAAAGCCGTGGGAATAAATGTGAAGTGGTAGCTAGAACCTTCGAGCTCTGAAATTTGATGGTATGATTACATCCTCCTGGGTGTGTTCTGCAACCGCTGACTTGTCGAAGTGACTGAGGCAGCAATTTCGTTCATGTTCCGAAAGGCGGGTCTTGACGCTTCTTTGAGTAGTGCCCACGTATACCGAGCCACACGAGCAGGGGATTCGGTAAACTCCAGCTGAAAATAGTGGGTCACGAGGGTACTTGACTGAACAGTGAAGATTACGTAACTGCGTCGTGGGCTTGAAAATAGGCTTAATGTTGAAAGCTTCTAGCAGTCTCCGTTGTACCATGAATGTATGGCAAAAAGGCCTTCCCTAGAGGGGCAGGTTTCTCCTCATCCTGGTTCGTTAGAGAACCTTTCCTCGGATGAAGAGCTCTCCGTATCTCCTGGGCAGAGAATCCATTGGCTTGGAAAGCCGAGTCCACGTGGCGTAACTCGTTTTGAAGGTGTTGAGGCTCACAGATGCTCTTAGCTCGGTGGACCAGGGTCTTGATGACTGACATTTTCTGTCTGGGGTGGTGGTTGGAGTCCTTGTGTAAGTAACGGTCTGTGTGTGTAGGCTTTCGATAGACCCGGTGACCAAGGCTGCTATCCTCTTTTTTGGATACCAGGACATCGAGGAATGGCAGCTCTCCGTTCTTCTCTACTTTCATGGTGAACTGGATGTTAGGATGGATGCTGTTCACGTAATTCAGGAACTTAGTCAGCTCCCTGTCTCCATGACTCCATACCACAAAGGTATCGTCTACGTAGCGGAACCAGACCTTAGGCTTCTTGGGCGCTCGTTCAAGAGCGGCTTCTTCGAAGAATTCCATGTAGAAGTTCGCAACTAAAGGACTGATGGGGTTTCCTATGGCTAAACCCTCCACTTGTTCATAGAACGTGTTGTTCCACTGGAAGTATGAAGTCGTCAACACGAACTCGAACAATTCTGCGATGTCCTTAGAGAACAGCGGACGGATACGTGACATAGCTTCCCTGACTGGAACTTTCGTGAACAGAGAGACGACATCGAAGCTCATCCGGGTGTAGCTCGAGATTCTCAAGTTTCTCCACGAAGTGGCGCGAGTCATTTGACAGCGAACCATTTGACAAACTTAATTATGCAGAGTTATGTGTATATACCTGTACATGATCGCGTTAATGCCCGTTAAATTATGGTATATCATGGAACGCGATAGTTTAAAAATTAGTATTGTCAAGTAATGAGTTGGAACTGTACCAAATACACAATTGACGTGAATAATATGCAATATAAGCGTTTAATTTGTGCCGTCTGTAGCATCATCGGCTTTTGATCAAAGTCAGATCACGACAGTAATCAAAACCTTACGACTATAGATTATTCGATTATTATTCATTTATTAAACCAGCTACACTGAACTCAAAATATGACATCATCAGAAGTTTACGTAGGTATAAATATTGTTGCACTATGTAGAACAAATCGCTCTGGGCGCAACAAAACTACTCTTTAGGAGCATGTACTGCATGTTTATATCTTTTTTTTTTTATATTTAGGACACGTCAATTTGACTTCACCTCGCCCGATGGTAAGCTGAAGGTAAAGTCTCAGGAAAGAGGGTCACCATTACATACACGTACCATGTTAACAATGGTGGCACTTAGCTTGACGGCCTCATCAGAAGAGGATTGTCGTCGCAGCACCGCGTGACACCCACCGGTCCCACTAGTGCTGCGACCACAATCCCCTGCCCGGCTATGCACTTGCTGACCCCTGAACGCAATCAAACCGAAATCGGATTACTATGGAGGGTTTTTCGCAATCGTGCACGGTGCTACCCACCCGGTCGAATTTTGTGACAAAGTGTCATCAAATTTCTACCACCAGTAAATCTAATCTTTCAATTAGGCGACTGTTTATAATACTGCCGCAAACTTTACTGTTACGTAAACTTCACGCCTGTGTCCCCGAAGGGGAAGACCGAGGTGTATTATACACCCACGATTCGCCAGTTATGTTTAGGTCCCAATGTAATAGGGGGCGACTCTATTGCCATATACCGGGCACGTTATTAAGCGAGCGATAATTAACATTTTTTAATACACATAACTACGACAAGTCAGAGGCGTATGCCCGGGGCAACTGGGGATCGAACTCGAGACCTCGTCTCAGCAGTCCGTTACGTACGCCACTGGGCTATCGCTGCTTCTTTACTTTTAACTTTATTTTTAACTATAACCAAAACGAAATATAGATCTTATTCAAAATAGCTTCTCTATGGTAACTTATCTAGTCCATAATTAACTTAAGCATTGATTTTGAATCTTACTCTTGTTTCTAGAATCGATGCCTCCAACTATCAATCCTACTTTCAATCATTAAACTACTTTATAACTCTTATAGTTAGGTATATAAAATAACATAACATAACATAAATTCACGCCTATATCCCCGAAGGGGTAGGCAGAGGTGCTAGCACCCACATTTCGCCAGTTTATGTTTAGGTCCCAATGTAATAGGTGGCGAGCCTATTGCCATTAACCGGACACTTATAAGCCTGCGATAAATACACACATAACTTCGCAAAGCATCGAAAAGTCATTGGTGTGTGCCATGGTAAAACCTGGGATCGAACCCGAGACCTCGTCTCAGCAGTCCATTACCCATACCACTAGGCTACCGCGGCTACTTCTATAGTTACTATTTCTATAATAGCAAGTAACGTTAGATAAGGTGGCAGGGACCGTAACGAGCGCTCCATCGATGAAGCCGACTGTAATATTATAGATAAAGATTATTGTTTCAGGCCAACAATAGCTCGAGTTATCGACTAATGACAAAGGACTATGCTTTATTGAACGGAGGTTTCCGCCCGCGCTATGTTTGGAGTGTTTATGTAGAGCGTAATCTATCGGTTTTGTGTTGTTTAGGTACCTATATATTGGCGGTATCGATGTTATATGAATAGAAATAGTTTACTTAAACGATGAAAAGTCGGAAGGTTTGTACGTTTTTAAACTCAAGCCTTCGTAATTTACACATTATACATATGTTCATCATTTGACGACCTCTGGTGTAGCGGTAGTGCATTCGACTGTTAAGCCAGAGGTCGCGAGTTCGATTCCCGCTCGGTGCAAATATGTATATTTGCATTGGTCTGGGTGTTTCTATGTATAATATGTACGTGGGACTCTCAGAAAGTTTTGCGAAAATAAAAAAAAGTGTTCTATAGGTAAATATTTTTTTATTAAATCTTTTCAAAGTACTCTCCACCAGCCTCTATATAAAGTTTCATGCGTTTGAACCAGTTTTCAAAACACTTTTTCCAATCCGCCGCAGATACCTCGTTAACAGTCTGCTCAAACGTTGACAGCGCATCTTCCGGCGACGAAAATTGTATCCCTTTGAGCTGATTTTTAATTTTCGGGAATAAAAAGAAGTCGCACGGTGCAAGGTCAGGGCTGTAAGGAGGGTGACCTAGGAGTTTAACCGGAGTGCTGTCCAGGAAGTCCCTCGTTTTAAGCGCGGTGTGTGCGGGCGCGTTGTCATGGTGGAGTAGTATCCCGCGGAGCCCTGTGTTTGGTCGCTTGTAGCTCACTACAGAGAAAACTTCTGCCAACCATTCAGCGTTGATGCTTCTTTGATTTTGTAAAGGGATTGATAACAAGTAGACAGACAAATTGAAAAAACTCGCGATCAAAATCTTCCCTCCGCTTCTAGATCGCTTCACTTTGGTAGGTGTTGATTCGTTTTGAAACACCCAAACCGTCGACTGGTGTTTTGTTTCTAGATCATACTTATAAATCCACGACTCATCACCTGTAATGATGTCATAAACACGCCGAGACGCGCCTGCTTCAAACTTGTTTATCATATCACGACACCATTCCACCCGGGCCTGCTTCTGAGCATCGGTGAGATTATGCGGCACCCAGCGTGAAGCTATCCTTCTCACACGAAGATGCACGTGTAGAATCTCGTGAAGGCTTCCCGATCCAATCTGAAGAATGTGCTGAATCTCTTGATATGTGACTCGTCTATTACCTTGGATTAAATTTTTCACTGCTAGCACGTTTTCTTCCGTAACAGCCTTCAAAGGGCGACCACTTCTTTCTTCATCCTCCAAAGTCAGTCGACCGCGCTTGAATTCGTTATACCAACGATACACGGTCGCCTTGGAAGGGCCTTCATCTATGAATGCCATTTGAAGTCTACCGTACGATTCGTCTGGTTTCAGGCGACACTTGAAATCGTAGAAAATCATAGCGCGAAAATGTTCCCGACGCAGATCCATTTTTCAATGAGACACAATAATTGAAATTATCTTGCAAAAAATGCAGAGAGAAATTTTGAAATTGGAACGTACTTATTTTTACTCATAAATAATCATATTTTAGAAATAGATGATAACTGACCAGTCTCTCATATATAAAAACTTTTTTTCGCAATACTTTCTGAGTGGCCTGGTATTTATTTACAAAAAAAAAATGATTGAATTAAATTTTTAAGCATTTTGTATGCTTATTTTTTTCTGAAGATTTAGATCGGAAAAAGGAACATCTAGGCCGGGACTCGAACCCGCGACCAGTCCCTCGAACGGCGCCCTAAGACGTATTAATGTATCGGAGAATTTCGAATATCTGGGACGTGTCTAGGTGGCTCAGTTGGTCAGAGCATTCCCCCTGTAAGGGACTGGTCGCGGGTTCGAGTCCCGTGCTAGATGTTCTCTTTTTCCGATCTAAATCTTAAAAAAAAATGGTATGTGGTATGGTATAATAATATTCTTAAGTATGTTTATCCGCATTCTAGAACCCATATGTCAAGCTCTGCTTAGTTTGGGTCTAGATGTCGTTGTGTACTTTGTCCCACAATATTTTTTTTTATATGTTCATCGGGAATAATGTACCGAAGTTGTGGTTCCGAAGATTACCCCAGAGATATAAAGAAACTCACAAAATTCTGCCTCTTTCTTTATAATATTAGGATATTGGTATTGATATGTGGTACAGAAATGTCTTTCCAAGAGCTAATATTCCGTTTAAACCAATTTATACCTATTATTGAATTTTAGTAGCATTATTCTGTATTCTGTCTTCTGTATTCTTCCTTGTCTAGCATTGTAGTATTATCACAAATTACATAATAGTTGGTAGTATCTTGAATAAGGTACGATGATCCTCGCTTAACGACCTCCGTCCTCCATGAGTGCAGGCCTGGGGGTGGCAGGTGAGGCCGTCTGTCACCCCAGCAGAAGCAGGCCGGGACGGCGGCGGCGGGGCGACTAGCACCCCTCTCCCAAACCGGGGCAAGACGGGGACACCGTGGTTCCCAAACCCAAGGGGGCCATCTCGAAACTGCAGATGGCCCAGGGTCAGTCGGGGTGCGAGGGATTAAGCATATTAATGGGCAACCTTACACCCCGGCTTCTGAAGACCCGAGATGGCGTGCTGTTTTAGTCGGTTCAAACCCGACATAACCGCCCCTGCTGGCCAAAAAATTTGTCAAGCAACCAGACTTTCAAAATTTTTATAAATCTTTTATATGTTAAGATACTAATAAAAATCTTGAAATAAATAACGAAAAAACAAGTTCAATTCCTGAGACGAGCTCAGCCGCATACAAGGGATTTTCGATTATGCGATTTATTTATTTTTGCGATTTTTTGCGATTTATTTTTTATCTTGCAATGGTTCACCCCAGCATGAATCTATTACCGAAAACAGCAACTCGATAGCTCATCTCCTTCATACCCAAAACCGTGACAGAAAATTGGCAACGACGACGTCGACGACGACGACGACAACTCGATAGCAATAGGGCTTTTCTAAAGAAAATCCCTAAAAACATAAATGGACAACACGTAGAGACAATAGCCCGCCATCTTACGTACTTCTCAGTATTTACACTTCATGAGTTTGTACATTTTATAATGTGGCATAAAACCTAGTTCATGTTTGCCTTTTCAGATGATCGAGATAAATTGGACTATTATATTTTTCACGTAGCATGGGTACGGTGACGTTTGGGATTTGAAGTTACTAGAGATGTAGTCAAGATAAAATCGCATGAAATAAAATCGATTATATATCTTATCGAGATCATTTATTAATGAAGAAGAAATCGATTCTATTAACTAATAATTTTGAAGAAAAAAAGTAAAACAAAATTGATAACCTGTTTAATTATTTATTAAAAATCAAACATGTTCATCATCTTCATCATCATCATCATCATCATCATCGTCATCTGACTCGTCGACGTGAATAATTATTTGGGAATCAATTATGCAGTCTATTCTAATGTCTCGCTCCCAGTCATGTAAGATTAGATTTTTGGTTTTCTCCACTACTTTCTTCCAGTCATCGCCAGTGACATTTTTGCATCCCTCTTTCAATAACCCCATCATTTTTGTGGCTGTAAAAGGCGGAGCTGTATTTTTTCGTGCAGCGTATCCTGAAACAAGATAAAAAACAAATTGAGTCATAGAATTCAAGTAATAAACATAATCATATTTTTGTCAGTATGTAAATAGACTATGGTTAAACAAGTTACCTTTGATTTGGGCCCAAATTAATTCAATGGCATTGTACTGACAGTGGTACGGTGGAAGCCTCAGGACTTCGTGACCATATTCGTTTGCCATCATATCTAATTTGTATGTCGTTTGGGGCTTGTGCATTTTTACGAGCTTCACTACCTCCACCTTTAATTTCGTCTCATCGGCTTCCACATTATTGGCTTGGAGCCACTCGATCAACTCGCTCTTCTTATTGGAAGAAGTCGGCGGTTTGTTCAATTGCACGGAGTGATATGGGGCATTGTCCATAATAATTGTGCTGGGTTCTTCTAAATTGCTAAGCATATTTTGAAACCACTCCGTGAATACTTCCGCATTCATATCTTCGTGATATTCTCCCGTCTTTTTCGATTTAAAAGCAAGTAGCCCATTTTCTACAAATCCTTTCGATGTGCCTGCGTGACAAATAATCAATCTCTCCCCTTTTCCTTCTGGCACTTTGGTCGAGGCATGAGGTGTATGGTCAGTCCACATTTTACCGACCGTATGATTGGCATTCAGCCAAGTTTCATCCAGGAAGACGACATTGCTCCAATCGGTAATCGCTTTAGCCTTTTTCAAAAAGGTAACCCGCGCAAGTGCTATATCGCCCCTCTCCATGACAATTTTTCTTTTGTTTACTTTTTTGAATTGGAAACCAATGTCCTTCAATACGCGCCACAAGGATGTAGGACTTCCAGTAAACAAATCAGCATCTTTTAAAGACTTGACCAGCTTTAGAAGCGTCGGTAATTCTTTATTCTGGTAATAGTTATAAATGTGGCTCCGTATAGCATCGGCCGCAAAACTGTCTACATCTGTTACAGATGCCTTTTTGGTTCGCTTTTTATTAGGGGTGGACAACTTATTTTCTTCTGTATCGTGAGCACCATATTTTTCTCGAGTGATTCGAGAAACCGTGTTCCGCCCAATGTCTAACGCATCTGCCACTCGATCCAAAACGTTGGACACAGGCAATAGCGTTCCGCCATTCTCACGTTCCCGCTCAAAGTAATCCCGCAATCGAACTACAAATTCACGGGCTTGACTACCAAGCACAGTCTTTTTCGTTCTTTTTGGCATTTTGCCAAAAAAAAACAACAAAACAAAAGTCAATAACAAAAAACGGTAACGAAAACAACAAAGCACAACGATAGTCAATAACAAAAACAAGTAACAAAAACACCACGCAAGCTCAAAACAAAGAAAACAGACCGCATACAAGGCAGACGCACTCGTACTGAGTTGATATAACAAGATGGCTGCCAGCTCATGCTTAAGCAGTGTTGCTACATTATAATAAAGCTCCACAAAGACAAAAATGCTTTGTTTAAAGTTTATTATTACATAATTATATTTTATAATCGTATTTTAGTTAAAAATACAACTAACGATTTATGATACTTTATTCGACAATTTATCGATTATAACGATTTAACTATGTCAATCTCTAACGCAACCTGTTCCGATTCACGCATCAAGAATTATGTATTTGGAATGTTTATATTTAAAGTTTAAATAATTACGGAGAAATAAAAATAGTTTTAAGTTAAAAATGCAAAATAAAACAGTTTTCTTTTTATCTTCGTATTAAGTGTTGTTTCCTGTATTCCGCGTTAGGTAAATTGTTTCGAAATGAATCATGCATGAAATGGAATTAGTCAAATGTCACCGTACCCATGCTACGTGAAAAATATAATAAGTGAACTTTTACGTACCAAGTCACTCTAAGGCGTTGGCACACTGCCTCCCATCACGCAGCGTAGCGCGGGAGGAACTGCCTTATAATCTGCACGTGAATGCATTTTCTATGTGTTGCACTACGCGTTTTTTCAAGGCAAAGATACTTATATGATATTGTCAGAAGTTTACGCGAATGTCACGCATTGAAATAGATCGCGATAGAATCCGTTGAAAATAGTTTTATTTTCAACGGATGGTGGAACGACGAGGAAGAAGGGATTCTATCGCGACTTATTTAATGTTACCCCGTCTCCCCGTGAGCATTGCTGCTGAAATCGAATGTCGGGTTCAATGTAAATAATAAAATAACATAAAATAACTCGCGATAGAATCCGTTAAAAATAGTTTTATTTCAAAGAGATACTTCCAAGCAATGTAAGACCATGTATTCCCGCGCTACGCTGCGTGATGCGGGGCAGTGTGCCAGTGGCCTAATACAAATTCGGAATATTTACGTTACTCATCAAGGCATCACGAAGTATACTATTCTTTCCAACCTACAGAATACCGCGGCCATAATAACCTCGTGTTGTGTTCCCGGCGGTGAGTAGGGTAGCCAGAGCTCACTGAGAGTTTTTGTGCTGTCAGAGGGAAGAGTCTTCCTTCTGACAGACAGCACAAAAACTAAAAAAGAAGGGAGAGGTGGGAGTAGCCTTTGGTCTTCCCGGAAGACCAAAGGCTACGGCGACGGGGCGACTAGCGCCCCTCTCCCAAACCGGAGCAAGACGGGGACTTGCTCCGGTTCAGCTTCCGGTCAGCTCGAGTATGACGCCCCTGGTGTTGCACACGTCCATAGGCCACGGTGACCGCTTCCCATCAGGTGGGCTGTGAGCTTGTCTGTCACCTGAGTGGTATAAAAAAAAATAAAAAAAACTTACGATATTATAATACAGAAGCATTTTCGTTTATAGCTTAATGAGTTCCTAATGATTCTTTAAATTTTACTTATTAAAATTTAAATATCTTGTAGTAGTAGGTAGTTTTATATGGGGAGAAATAAATTGAACAACTTTAGAATAAAATGTGTAGATACTAATATTATAAAGAGAAAGGCCGACTTACTTAGTAGTCGATTCGCACTAAAATTTTGTAACTTCTCATGCGATACGACCCTTTTTTAAATAAATATTTTTTAGTAGTCGATTCGCACATACTGAATTTATTACCGTGCGAATCGACACCTCTAGAAGATAGTGTGGCAATTCGCACACATATTCTAAAATCAAAATATTCAAGAAAATGTTACAGACACGCACAAAAGTGTCATGTATATAAAACAAAGGAACCAAGAAATAATCAAATATCTGGGCAATTTAAAATAAAAAATACTCGGAACTACTGTACTTATTAAAAAAAAACTTTCACCATTTGAAAGGTACATTATACCCGATGGACACTCATTAAAACCAATTAAAAAAACTGATATAAACGGAAGCGAAACGAGGGCGGGTTGCTAGTATATTAATAAAATAGAACCCAATGAAGAGAATCTGCTTTCAGGGCTTTTTAGTTTTCCGTTGCCAAATGGCAAAAAACGGAACCCTTATAGATTCGTCATGTCTGTCTGTCTGTCCGTCCGTATGTCACAGCCACTTTTTTCCGAAACTATAAGAACTGTGCTGTTGAAACTTGGTAAGTAGATGTATTCTGTGAACCGCATTAAGATTTTCATACAATAATTTAAAAAAAAACATAAAATTTTGGGGGTGCCTATACTTAGAACTAACCTATATTTTTTTTCGAAAAACCCATACGTGTGTGGTATCTATGGATAGGTCTTCAAAAATGATATTGAGGTTTCTAACATCATTTTTTTCTAAACTAAATAGTTCTCGCGAGAGACACTTCCAAAGTGGTAAAAATAAAAATTATAAAAAAAACATTATTATGTTACTTGCTGCTACGGAACCCTTAATGGGCGAATCCGACTTGCAGTTGGCCGATTTTTTATATTTGAATTGATTGAATGAAAAGTAAATTGCGGTATACGATTATTGACGTATAAAAAAAACTGCTTACTAGATTTCGTTTAAACCAATTTTCGGTGGAAGTTTACATGGAAATGTACATCATATATTTTTTTTACTTTTATCATTCTCTTATTTTAGAAGTTACAGGGGGGGGCACTCATTTTACCATTTTGAAAGGGTCTCTCGCGCAAACTATTTCGATTAGAAAAACATGATATTAGAAACCTTAATATCATTTTTACATGTATGGGCTTGATGAACAAAACATTTTTAAGTTTCAGTTCTAAGTATGGGGAACCCCCAAAATTTATCATCTACTTACCAAGTTTCAACAGCATATAGTTCTTATAGTTTCGGAAAAAAATGACTGTGGCATACGGACGGAGAGATAGACAGATTTACAACAATTTTCGTTTCTTCATCTCTATCTAATATATAAACTTCATAGTAGAGTGAATCCAGAGTGATTTATTTATTTATTTTAAATTTAAAAAAAAATTCTAATGCAAAAATCTTATTAGTGTTCAAGAATATTTAGATGACAAGTCAATCCCTGCCACTTTATATACTGAATGTAATCAAATTATTGACATTTTGTATTTTTATGCAATAAATCATAATATTATAATAGGTATTATGACATACGCAGGTCGCTTAACGACCTCCGTCCTCCATGAGCGCAGGCCTGGAGGTGGCAGGTGAGGTCGCCTGTCACCCCAGCAGAAGCAGGCCGGGACGGTGGGGCGACTAGCGCCTCTCCCCCAAACCGGGGCAAGACGGAATTAATTTAATTTAATTGTACCATTGGACATATTAGGTCGTTACATATGAAATTGCCGTTTTTCTTGAAGACATTGGAGGAAACCCAATTTTCAGTAGGTACTAACATTTTGGGGTGTGTGTTGGGTAACCTCCTCGAGTGTCGCTCCGATTCCGATCCCGCTGCAGTCCGGGGGGAACGGAATCGGAGCGGCCGGTACACCCTGGGCGGCGGTCAATGGCTTGCCCTTCATAGGGTTGGCATTGATCGTCGGCCAATACCCAACGTGGCGGGAACACATCGCTCTCCGTACTCCTCTGCTTTCAGAGGAGACAGGATGAGCGATGCTGTCAGTGGTGAGATGGCCCAGGGTCAGTCGGGGTGCGAGGGATATGCTCTATTGGTAACCTTACACCCCGGCGTCTGAGGACCCGAGACGGCGTGCGGTTTTAGTCGGTGCAAGCCCGACATAACCGCCCCCGCTGGCCGGCGGGGGGCATCCGAAGGGATTTCCGCAAGATAAAAAAAAAAAAAACAAAAAAGGTACCACCGTGCACGATTGCGTAAAACCCTCCATAGTAGTCGGTGCAAGCCCGACATAACCGCCCCCGCTGGCCGGCGGGGGGGTATCCGAAGGGATTTCCGCACGAAAAAAAAAAAAAAAACATTAACATTTTTGCATTTTTTTGGGAATGACAAATCCAAATTTTATGATTTTTGTGTATGAATGAGACAACATTAAGCTAACAAACAGCGACTTTTACGAGTATTACATTTTTGAAAAGTGACAGCTGTTAAGTAATACGAAATTTATCATCAAAATGGATAGCATTTAGGAAGTACTGTTTTTGAAGATCGAATTAATTTATCAAGCGGCCAATAAAAACAAAATTTAATACAGAGTTGTAAAGTCTTGAAATCAACTTTAAAAAAATATATAAATAATGGAAATAGCTATTAAATTACAGGAATAACGAACTCATGAATTTGTAAGAAAATTTCGGCAATTTCATAGGTAAACACCTATTATTTGCACGCCTCAAGGTGTAGTCATGTTTATATCATTATTAATACTTTTATTTTGTACTCATATTCGCAAATAAATGATTGATTGATTGATTGTGTAGGACGCCCTCCGGCCACGTGGGATGACGATCTGCGAAAGACTGCGGGCAGATGCTGGATGCGGCAAGCTGAAGACAGGGCGCTATGGCGCTCATTAGGGGAGACCTATGTCCAGCAGTGGACTAGCATAGGTTGATGATGATGATGATAGATGTCAAATGTTATATTGCTCTATATTCAATTGATTTCCTTTAACAATACTGTAGATGTCATCCATGAACCGCATCTAAAATCTGGAAAGTCTCCGTGCCAACACTATTCAAAGTATTTCATTCAGATATTGGCAAGGAGTTACAATTTGTGAATGGTTTCTTCAACTCCAGCGATATATCGAGGTACAGTAATGGACTCTTTGCCGTAGGTGCTAGACTACTGTATAATTTGTATACTCATAAGATTTGATTTTAGGGTACAAAGTTAAATCGATGTAACACAGACCTAGGTTTTGTTTTTTTTATTTTAATAATATAATAATAATAAATAATATAAATAAATATTCTACGACATTCTACACAGCGCTTACTAGACCCAAAGTAAGCATAGTTTAACTAGCTTGTGTTATGGGTTCCAGAATGCGGATAAACATACTTATATACTTTTTTTTTTGTAAATACATACATATTATACATAGAAACACCCAGACCAATGCAAATAGACATATTCATGCATACAAATATTTGCACTGAGCGGGAATCGAACCCGCGCCCCCTGACGTAGCAGTCGAATGCACTACCGCTACGCCACATAATTTGTTTTTTTTTTTGATTTATAACGGATTCTATCGCGTTTAATTTGAAGTTATTTTATTTTTTACATTGATCCCGACGTTTCGGTTGCTTTTCAGCAGCCATGGTCAATGTAAAATTTAAAATAACATCAAATAAATCGCGATAGAATCCGTTAAAAATAGTTTTATTTCAATGTGTGACATTTGCGTAAACTTTCGACAATATCATTAAGATTTTTATCAACACCGATGCTTTAAATCCTCTATAAAAGATTCTGAAACAGTTAGCTTATTGCCAACATTAATACATCCAATGTCCTAATAACCATAATATCATCCGAACGGGTGTTATAATGTTGTATGAAATTTCATAATAACACTCCTTTCGCTTTTTCAATCTCTTCCGCGCAAAGGGTTACTCATCAGACAGCCAAATTCTTACCGCTCGATGCGTGGAATCTGTATGAGTTTCAAAAAAAGAACTGCCATTCGAGCGCGTTGCATTGCACTACCACGGCGGCGGCGCGCCGTAAAAAAAAATTAAAGCTTATTCGTTGGAATTCGAATTCCCGCTATTTTTCTTCGCTATTATTTTTGCAAATTGTTTTGTTTACTTACGAAAATGAGCGATTCAAGTTTTGATAACACCTCCAGACATTTCGAATGCAGCAAAGGACATTTCTAACAAATTACTACCGGAAAAATCTAGAAAACAGTATGAAAAGGCGTACCAAGATTTCATGAATTGGAAAATATCAAAGGGCAGTACATCATTCTCTGAAGATGTATTATTAGTTTATCATGGGTGTAGATAAAGTCTTGTATGCAGCTGTATAATTAGGTATTAAAACACTCATGTGATACTATTATCACACTCAGCTTCGCTTCGTGTGATAAACCCACATTCATGTTTCAATACCCCTCATTATACCACAGTTGCATAAATAACTAATGTACAATACTAGTGTAAGGAAACTTAGTAGCACAACATTATTAAACACATTTGTTTTACGAGCATTGTAGCCCATACAAAACTTACAGCATACATAGACGTAGGTTGAACAACCGGTAATTGAAAATTACACTTTCATCCCTGAATGCTTATATACAGATTAGGCCAGAATAATCAACCAATTAACACAAGCCTCAGTTGAGAGATTTATTGAGCTTTAAATGCGATAAACTCGTTAGTCAATAAAGACTAGCTAGCTAAAGAGGCCCACTAACTCTCTGAGGAAATAATATCGATGTGCCGCCACGCACATTAAACTCGCCACAAGTTACTGACAACTATGTAATATGTAACTATGTAATATAATCTATGTATAATATGTGTGTATTTACAAAAAAAAGTATATAAGTATGTTAAACCGCATTCTGGAACCCATAACACAAACTAGTTAAACTATGCTTACCTTGGGTCTAGAAAGCGCTGTGTAGAATGTCGTAGATATTTGGATATTCTAATTTATAGAATCGATGTGCAGGCACGCACAATAAGCTCGCCACAAGTTGCTGATAACTATAATAATTATTTGTTGATTATTATTTTTGTAGCGTTTAACGCAACTAACAAAAAAAAATGTGAAATAGGTAACTAAAATAGGGGTGTGTGTTGGGTAACCTCCTCGAGTGTCGCTCCGATTCCGATCCCGCTGCAGTTCGGGGGGAACGGAATCGGAGCGGCCGGTACACCCTGGGCGGCGGTCAATGGCTTCCCCTTCACCCCTTCATAGGGTTGGCATTGATCGTCGGCCAATACCCAACGTGGCGGGAACACATCGCTCTCCGTACTCCTCTGCTTTCAGAGGAGACAGGATGAGCGATGCTGTTAGTGGTGAGATGGCCCAGGGTCAGCCGGGGTGCGAGGGATATGCTCTATGGGTAACCTTACACCCCGGCGTCTGAAGACCCGAGACGGCGTGCGGTTTTAGTCGGTGCAAGCCCGACATAACCGCCCCCGCTGGCCGGCGGGGGGGTATATAAATATAGCGCCATCTAGACCCAAACTAAGCAGTGCTTGTCATATGAATTCTAGAATGCGGATACATTTACTTAGATACTTTTTTTTGTAAATACATACATATTATACATAGAAACACCCACACTAATGAAAATATATATATTTGCAATGAGCGAGAATCGAACCCGCGGCCTCTGACTTAGCAGTGGAATGCTCTATCGCTGAACCACAAAGGTCATCAAAGGAAAAGGGTCAGATTTCACCAGTGAAAATCATTCAACACGTATTGTACAATGAATATCTTTCTATATCTATCTAATAAAACAACATACTTTTTTTTTTTTTTTTTTTTTTTTTAAAAAGAATATTAGCAACCGAAATTACTAATATTCCCCCTAACCCCTCCAGCTAAGCTAAATTGCTTGTGTTAGGAGTGGGTTCACGTCGGTAGTGTAATGGCCAGGATTCGAACCCGGGACCCGTCGATCGTAAGGTCGACTCCTTAACCACTAAGCTACCGACGCTTAAATTCAATTAACTACTATTCAAAATTACTATTCAATTTAACAATTTTTGAGTGAGAAAGGTTTATAATATTTATTTGATTTTGGTTTTAATTATAAATCTGATTATAGATATTATTGAAGTTAAACTTCTTTTGGTGCGTTCGAGCAAAATTATGAGAGTTAATTTAAACGATGCGCGCGCACACCGTCACGAAAAACCATCGAAAAACCGACACCTTAAAACCGGGTTAGGGTTTAAGGCTTTTCGATGTATGAACTTCCAGATGACATAGAAATTTGATATTTGGCATCAAGGTAGACTATGAGGCAGAGGCAAAGGAAAAAATCTGAAAACTGAATTCATTCATAAAAAAATTATACGAACGACAAACAAACAATGACAGAAACTGACATCGATGACATTCTGTCATTTAAAAAAAAATAAAAAGCACTAGATTTGAACGAATTCACAAAGGAGTATCATGTCATATATTTAATCCAAAATTTCATATTTGTTGCTTTTAAGAAGTACAACTTTTTACGTGCGTACATGAGTAGGTCACACACTTTAGATTTTGTTTTTTTTTTCATTTATTAAACCCACTGTTAATAATTTACAACTTGCTATTACTCATTCGCTTATTTAATTAGCTACAAAAAGAAAAAAAAATTGTTGTATTAACAATTTTGCAATTGGATTGAAATTAATTTGAGTACCCAAGTGTTATAGACCAAAGCGATCAAATTATATTAACATGTTTGCTTTCTGTATCCTTATGCTTACAAACCGCCTTTATAATGGGGTGTGTTCAGAAGAATTGTATGATATGATGCCCACGGCCACATTGGTGATTGTCAAGTGAAAGAATGAATAACTACAATGATATATAACTTCGTAATTTCGTCATTGATGTATTAAAGTATATAATCATAGATTTAATTGTTGGTAAATGAATTGTTAATATAATGGTATAATTATTTGTGTTAAGCCGAAAAGCTCTGATGTCGCCCGAGCAAATGATGTTTCACGACAATTGTACACGTATTTGGCACCCTCAGGACAGGCTTTGCCAAGTGTGGGATCACAGTTTAATACCCAACATTGTAACATTTATTTGGCAATAAATGATTTTTTTTTTATTCTATCATCGCACCGCGCGCCACAGACAGGGAATTCATCCTCACCGCAACTGCAACCGGAAACGGTGCGTACAGTTAGGTATGAAAGGCACCCTCAGGCTGTTTTCCCAAGCGACTACAATATGGGGTTCTTCAAGAAGGGCATTAGAAGGTTCTTACAGGGTTGGCAGCGCGAGTGTGACGTCCCTGGTGTTGCACACGTCCATGCCGCGGTAAGCGCTTCAGGTGGGCCGTGTGCTTGTCTGCCACCTGAGTGGTATAAAAAGAAAAAGAAATAAAAAGCGGCCAAGTGTGAATCGGACTCTCCCATTAAGGGTTCCGTAGCAGCAAGTAACATAATAATGTTTTTTTTTAATTTTATATTTGATTGAAATAAAACTATTTTTAACGGATTCTATCGCGGTTTATTTGATGTTATTTTATATTTTACATTGAACCCGACGTTTCGGTTGCTTTTCAGCAGCCATGGTCACGGGGAGACTAAAGATGGTTGTTGTCTTGAAGTTTTATATTTGAGTTGATTGAATGAAAGGTAAATTGCGTTTAACGATTTATGACGTACTTATTATAAAAAAACTACTTACTCTCGTTCAAACCAATTTTCGGTGGATGTTTACATGGTAATGTACATCATATGTTTTTTTTAGTTTTATCATTCTCTTATTTTAGAAAATACAGGGGGGGGGGGCACATTTTACCACTTTGGAAGTGTCTCTCTTCCAAACTATTCAGTTTAAAAAAAAATGATATTAGGAACCTCAATATCATTTTTGAAGACCTATCCATAAATACCACATACGTATAGGTTTAATGAAAAAAAAAAATTTGAGTTTCAGTTCTAGGTATGGGGAACCCCCTAAATTTAATGTTGTTTTCTATTTTTGTGTGAAAATCTTAATGCGGTTCACAGAATACATTTACTTACGAAGTTTCAACAGCATAGTACTTATAGTTTCGGAGAAAAGTGACTGTGACATACGGACGGACAGACAGACAGACATGACGAATCTATAAGGGTTCCGTTTTTTGCCATTTGGCAACGGAACCTTAAAAAGAAACAAGTAATAAACAAAATAGATTGAGCAACACGTGATTAAGCAGTTCAGATCAACTTAATCGCTGTCTATTCACTAGTCAAATCCAAACTTATTTCTCCAATAAGTTAAAAATAAACCTCGTACACCCATAGAGCAAACAAAATTACGATATTAAAAAATCACACGTTCAACTTACTGACTTGCGCTTACACGCCGGGAATACAGCACTCGATTGGCCCGCCGAGCTGAATTATTCACCCGAATGAATATTTGCAGTGCAGTAATAAGCCCGCATCACGCGAACTGCTTCCTTATTTCATTTCAGACTTAACATTCAGCACAATTTCAATTCGTTTTATTCTACAACATTATACTTACTTCATGTTGCAGAGTGACAGCGGTCACATATAGTAGCGGTCACTTATGGCAACAGTTACTTGTGGCGTAGGTCACTTGTGGCAACGGTCATTAATGGCAACTGTCACATGTAGCGGCGGTATCATTATGCGGTCTTCTTGTTAAACATTCACTTCTGCGTGCAATACAGTCCTCTCCTCTGGAATGACTCTGCACAGTACTTATTAATACTTTCGACAGATTGCAGTGACCTGACAGAGTCCCGAGTTCACTAACACCCTTGAGCTTTTGCAATTGCATAGTGATATTATCTTAATGGGAGTATTTTACCGCCTTTTAACATTACAATCTCAACATCCTTTTTCATATCAATAACAAAACGTACGGAGCTATAGTTACAGCCCGATGAGGTGCAGAGTTCCAATTAGACTGAACGCTTCAGTACTAGTTTTCTTTGCCGCACTATAAACACTTGGAATTTAGTACTCATACATTAGAGTGGTAGAGTCAAGCAACAGTCATTTTGGGCGTTGCATGAATGGGCCGACTCGACCGGGGAAGCACCACCCTCTCACAGAATATCGACGCCAAGTAACAGTATTTGAACTGTTGCGTTCCGTTTGGTGAGTGAGAGTGCCGGAGCCCAAAATCCTTTCCCATCCCCTCCCAAACTCCTTTCCCATTCCCTCCCAAACTCCTTTCCCATCCCCTTTCCTTTACAGGGTTGGCAACGCGAGTATGACGCCACTGGTGTTGTACTCTTTCATAGGCCGCGGTAACCGCTTCCCATCAGGTGGGCCGTGTGCTTGTCTGTCACCTTAGTGGTATAAAAAAAAAGAAAAAACACGACATAATGTTTCCGTCTTCCTGCAAACCGAATCTTTTAAGTGGGATATTAAAAATCATCTATATAATTGTTTTAATCCTTACAACGGTGGTCTTCAATTGCAATGCAATGCAATTATGCAATGTTATGTAGTTTGTAACCATTTTGCATCAATAAATGTTTTTTTTTCTTTCAATATTGGCATTTGCCATTTATAGTGGTTGTTTTATTAATTAAATAAATAATAAATAAATATTCTACAACATTCTACACAGCGCTTTCTAGACCCAAAGTAAGCATAGTTTAACTAGCTTGTGTTATGGGTTCTAGAACGCGGATAAACATACTTATATACTTTTTTTTTGTAAATACATACATATTATACATAAACACCCAGACCAATGCAAATAGACATATTCATGCATACAAATATTTGCACTGAGCGGGAATCGAACCCGCGCCCCCTGTCGTAGCAGTCGAATGCACTACCGCTGCGCCACAGAGGCCGTGAATTAGACTTCACATACAGCTTACTAAATATATATATAAAAAAGTGGTCAAGTTCGAATCGGACTCGCCCATGAAGGGTTCCGTAGCAGTAAGTAACATAATAATGTTTTTTTTTTAATTTTTATATTTGATTTGATTGAATGAAAGGTAAATTGCGGTTTACGATTTATGACGTATTAAAAAAACTACTTACTAAATCTCGTTCAAACCAATTTTCGGTGGAAGTTTACATAGTAATGTACATCACATATTTTTTTTAGTTTTATCATTCTCTTATTTTAGAAGTTACAGGGGAGAGGACACACATTTTACCACTTTGGAAGTGTCTCTCTTGCAAAATATTCAGTTTAGAAAAAAATATATTAGAAGCCTCAATATCATTTTTGAAGACCTATCCATAGATACCACACACGTATGGGTTTGATAAAAAAATCATTTTTAAGTTTCAGTTCCAAGTATGGGGGACCCCCAAAATTTAATGTTTTTTTTCTATTTTTGTGTGAAAATCTTAATGCGGTTCACAGAATACATCTACTTACCAAGTTTCAATAGCATAGTACTTATAGTTTCTGAAAAAAGTGACTGTGACATACGGACTGACAGACAGACTGACATGGCGAATCTATAAGGGTTCCGGTTTTACCATTTGGTAACGGAACCCTAAAAAATAAATTGCCTTCTTCACCAAGTATCTTGATAATATTTCTAAGAATGCCGGTCAATGATCCCTACCAAGTTACAAGTCCCTTATACGTAATCCCTTGTTGGGGAGCTGACTTCAAGGTTATTTATTTATTATATACTTTATTGTACACCAGTTTAACATAATATACTTAAATATTATAAACTTAGAGGCTACGGAAGCAGTACAATGGGCCTTATCGCTGGAAGCGATTTCTACCAGGCAACATTTGGATGGTAATGTTTCTTTGACGCACTAATCGTAGTTTAAATATAATATTTTCAAATATTAATACCTAAATTATATAATATATATCTATGTATATATACATACAAGCAAATAATGTATACCTACATAATTTATACTTATAAATAGAAATACACATAGGTACCTCAAGATAGTTAAAAAGGTAGTTATTTTTGTAATATATATGATATGTTTTAATTTAATAAGAATGTAGTATATAATTTTAATGACCTGTGTGGCGTAGCGGTAGAACGTTGACCTGCTTCATCAGAGGCTGCTAATTCGATTCCCACACATAGCAATTATTTGTAAGCACAAATATGTCTATTCGAATTGTTCTGAATGTTTCTATGTATAATGTGTATGTATTTATGAAATGAACATTTACAAGTATGTTTATCCGCTTTCTAGAACCCACAACACAAGCTATTTAAGCTTCACTTACTTTGGTTCTAGAAAATGTTGTGTTATTACAAGCTATGTTTAGCCTCAATAGCACTGTATATAAGAATATTAATTATTATTATTATTTAGCACCGGGATTTATGTTTCTGCAACTTATGGGTTTTGGTCCAAATAACTCAATTTTTTTAACGATTTAACATAACATAACATAACATAAACTCACGCCTATATACCCGAAGGGGTAGGCAGAGGTGCAAGCACCCACATTTCGCCAGTTTATGCTTAGGTCCCAATGTAATAGGTGGCGAGCCTATTGCCATTAACCGGGCACTTATAAACCTGCGTTAAATACACACATAACTTCGAAAAGCATCGAAAAGTCATTGGTATGTGCCATGGTAAAACCTGGGATCGAACCCGAGACCTCGTCTCAGCAGTCCATTACCCATACCACTAGGCTACCGCGGCTTTTTTTCTTTTTTCTTTTAACGATTTATGGTCGAACTAACGTTAACAGTCAATATTATTGTGAAGTTTTTTGATAATTCCTCTAAATGCAATGATTGGAGTAGCGGGATAGCATAATGAAAACTGCCCCCAAAGCCTTATAGCCTTTGCATGTGCTATTTCAGCACTTCCAACTATAATAAATCGTTGCAATCAAACTTACTAGGTTGACTTCTAATTAGTCTCTGGTAAACAGGAAACTTCTAATTAGCGTTCGGATTTGGTTGTAAAACTCCATTCAGATTTATTTAAATTTCACCAAGTTTGCAATCGCAAATTAATAAAGGGTTTTCATAATTATCTAAATTAAAAACTAGAAGTTCTTAAATAACTGTTAATGAGTTTTTAATTTTTAGTTTTCGTCTAACTTTTTCAATTTTCAAAAAAAAAATTTGTTGGAACCATTACACATTCAGAAGTAGAAAAGACAGTTATTTCAGTAAGTTAAGTAACTTCAAGTACCTTTTTTTTCGTGCGGAAATCCCCTCGGATACTCCCCCGCCTTCCAGCGGGGGCGGTTAAGTACCTTTTTATTTCGTGCGGAAATCCCCTCAGATACTCCCCCGCCGTCCAACGGGGGCGGTTAAGTACCTTTTTTTTCGTGCTGAAATCCCCTCGGATACTCCCCCGCCGTCCAGCGGGGGCGGTTAAGTACCTTTTTTTTTCGTGCTGAAATCCCCTCGGATACTCCCCCGCCTTCCAGCGGGGGCGGTTAAGTACCTTTTTATTTCGTGCGGAAATCCCCTCGGATACTCCCCCGCCGTCCAACGGGGGCGGTTAAGTACCTTTTTTTTTCGTGCGGAAATCCCCTCGGATACTCCCCCGCCGTCCAGCGGGGGCGGTTAAGTACCTTTTTTTTCGTGCTGAAATCCCCTCGGATACTAACCCGCCGTCCAGCGGGGGCGGTTAAGTACCTTTTTTTTCGTGCTGAAATCCCCTCGGATACTCCCCCGCCGTCCAGCGGGGGCGGTTAAGTACCTTTCTTTTTCGTGCGGAAATCCCCTCGGAAACTCCCCCGCCGTCCAGCGGGGGCGGTTAAGTACCTTTTTTTTTCGTGCGGAAATCCCCTCGGATACTCCCCCGCCGTGCAGCGGGGGCGGTTAAGTACCTTTCTTTTTCATGCGGAAATCCCCTTGGAGACTCTCCCGCCGTCCATCGGGGGCGGTTAAGTACCTTTTTTTTTTTTTGTTTTTCGTGCGGAAATCCCCTCGGATACTCCCCCGCCGTCCAGCGGGGGCGGTTAAGTACCTTTCTTTTTCGTGCGGAAATCCCCTCGGATACTCCCCCACCGTCCAGCGGGGGCGGTGAAGTACCTAAGTAATTAAGTTTTTTATGATTCATTCATCATTTTAATACGTTTTTATTATCATATAATAAAAACTATTGCTATACTTGCAGACTAATCACTATATCAATAAAAATATAGTAAACATAACATAACATAAACTCACGCCTATATCCCCGAAGGGGTAGGCAGGGTTGCTAGCACCCACATTTGTCCAGTTTATGTTTAGGTCCCAATGTAATAGGTGGCGAGCCTATTGCCATTAACCGGGCACTTATAAACCTGCGATAAATACACACATAACTTCGAAAAGCATCGAAAAGCCAATGACTTTTGTGTGCCATGGTAAAACCTGGGATCGAACCCGAGACCTCGTCTCAGCAGTCCATTACCCATACCACTAGGCTACCGCGGCTAGTATGATAATGCGGCTATATAGTGATAATGCCAAAAAATGCATATTAGGTTTTGTAAGATTAACCGCCCAAATAACATCATTTGAAATGATGAACACATGTAACTAAATTATAGCTAGTTCCATCAGAATAACTTAATTTGCAACTTCAAGCACTACAGATGAAATAAGCCGTTGGGGTTTCGTATATTCCCTTGACACGGAAGCGTATGTTCGTTTATCCGAGGCAGAATTTGAATTAAACAGATCAACATAATCTCCTTCCCTACTGATACCGGCTCGCACACAATACTTGCTTAGGAGGAACAATGGGAGCAACACAAACAACTCCGAGACCCTTTCAATCCGTGAATAAAGTCCAAAAAATGGACCTCCGTAAACATAATTAGCGAGATGCAATTAAAAATGTAAGTACTAAAGCGCTCTAATCTGAGTTTTATTTAATTTTCTGATTACGAAAGCGGTATTTTCTGGAAATAGACAAACTTTGTATTTTTTTCTTTAGCCAAGATAATCTGATAATGTCGGGAAACCTCCGGAGAGGTCTCTTTGTTTCCACTTTGAAGACTTCAATTAGAAAGTGGAACACCAAACTGTGGAACTGAATTTTGAAGCATCATTTAAGCATTTTATTTAATACTTGTTGCCTGCGGCTTTACCCGTGTGATATACTAAAGAACCTACGCCCGGTAAAAAAGTAGCTCATATGCATTTTTTTTACGTGCGGAAATCCCTTCGGATACCCCCCCCCCCCCCCGCCGGCCAGCGGGGGCAGTTATGTCGGGCATGAACCGACTAAAACCGCACGGTGTCCTGCCAAAGTGTCCATTGCCGGGCATCCCGAGTAAGCCCTCGAAAGGATAACCCCACGGTTACCGGCGGATCTTGGCCGCCAGCGCGGCCCCGCCTGGTGGGGTCGGGTTTTATCCCGCGTCGGTGAGTAGGCAGGCGTGTGTAGGACACACACGACACGCCTCCGCCACGGCCTGTTTCTGTAAGGACGGCTAGTCGGCCAACTGCCGTCCTCAGGCCCCGATCATGGAGGTCGGTAGTCCCGGGCGTAGACGATTAACCGAACCGAACCCGGGGGGCAGGGTTCTCTCCCGCTCCCTCTCCGCCGTCTCGTTCGCGCGCATAACCTGCTCGCAGAAAGAGGCGTCGGAGACCACGGCCCTCACCATGATCTACAACGACAGAACGTCCACGTAATATCTACCTCTGTGCCAAATGTTATCCAGGTCTGTTCAGTTGTTCTGCTGGGATAGAATAACATGCATCCAAATATCTTTCATCCAGCTGTTCATTTATCTATTCATCCATTCTTTATTTATCATCATCTTGCCCTTGTCCCATATATTCCTATCAGATTCATCTCTTCAGACACTATCTTCCTTGCTATATCCTCTTTCCCGCATTATATCTATCTTTTCGCAAAACTACATTCCGTAACTGAACTTTGCGACTTATTACTGTCGCGTTTTTTTTTCATTTTTAAACCATCCAACTATTAAACTAGTGTCACCCTATGATGCCGTTTTGACGTTTGCCCGCTCATGAAGCTTCGTAAATATAAATACTAAGTTTGAAGGAGTAAATTTCTGTTCTTTATTGACAATAGTGAGGTGCAGTGTAGGTACTAATTTACGACACAACTTGGTATTTATGTTTTTGGAAATTCGAATTTGAAAAAATGGACTAAGTATCCAAAAATCTATAGATGTGACTCGCATTTGATTTAATTTTTTTCTATTTTAAATTGACATTCCACATCACTATTTAACATGTCAAAACAGCCATCATAGCGTGCTAGTATAGTAATAAATTAATCTTCCCGCGGTAGCCTAGTGGATTGGTAAAGGACTGCTGAGACGAGGTCTCGGGTTCGATCCCAGGTATTACCATGGCACACACCAATGACTTTTCGATGCTTTTCGAAGTTATGTGTGTAATTACCGCAGGTTTATAAGTGCCCGGTTAATGGCAATAGGCTCGCCACCTATTACATTGGGACATAAAACATAAACTGGCGAAACGTGGGTGCTAGCACCTCTGCCTACCCCTTCGGGGATATAGGCGTGATTTATGATTTATGTTTATGTCAAATTATTTGACAATACTATGGTCTGACGTCAAGGTTAATGCTTTTTTATTGAAGTTTCCATAAAACGTATCTCTTTGACGTCCAATAAAAAGATATCGATTTGATTTATTAGTCAACTACCCGATTTCAAATTTCACTGATGTCAAAATATAGAAGAAGAGGCGTGTCAAAATAAAAAGTATCTGTAGCAATACTGAAATATATTTGGAATGAAAATCATGTTAACAAATAGAGGTGAATGTGTTAGTGTTTTGCTTTTAGAGAAAGGTAGACGTTTTTATGTTTTTTAAAAGCAAAGTGCAAAACATAAGACTAGTGGGGCGGAAATCACACAGTGATTGTCAAACTTCGGGCCTAACTTATTTTTAGGGACAATTTGTATGGTAGTCAGGGAGAGTGAACTGGGGGTAGCAGTGCTCCGGCTTAAAGCCCGGAAATGCACTGCCCCCGGACCCGACTGGTCATGGCGCATGCCTCGAAAGGGGCCAGTTTCCAAAGGCGTGGAGGACGGGGAAACTGGTCCTAATCCGGAAGGCGGGGCGGCCGGCGGATCAGCCATCCGGTTACCGGCCGATCGTGTTGCTCGACGAGGTGTGCAAGCTCTTTGAGCGGATTGTTGCAGAGCGCCTCGTCGAGCATCTCACGAACGTGGGGCCAGATCTGGCGGACAACAAGTTTGGTTTCCGCCGGGGGCGCTCCACCGTGGAAGCGATCATGCGCGTTAGGCGCCTGGCGGAGGAAGTAGTCTCGCGGGGTGGGGTGGTGGTGGCGGTGTCTCTCGACATCGCCAACGCCTTCAACACCCTACCCTGGAGCTGCGTTAGGGAGGCGCTCGCGTATCACGGAGTGCCTCCTTACTTCCGCCACATTGTCGAGGCATACCTATCCGAGAGGGCCATAGTTTACCTGAGCTGGCTAGGGCCAGGGCGGCGAGAAGTGTCGTGCGGTGTTCCGCAGGGGTCGGTCCTAGGGCCACTCCTGTGGAACATCGGATACGACTGGGTGCTGCGCGGTTCGTTGCTCGAGGGTGTCAGCATAACGTGTTATGCTGACGACACCCTCGTTATGGCGCGGGGAGCAACGCACCGAAGCGCGGCACTAAAGGCCACGGCAGGGGTTGCTCAAGTCGTGGGTCGAATACGGCGGCTGGGATGGATGGCTGGATGCCCAACGTTAAGGGACCCAACGCCCCCACTAGGAGACTGTACCTGGGGATCGTGCGAAGCATGGCCCTGCACGGGGCCCCAGTATGGGCGGAGACTCTGGCGGCCCGCAACGTGGCTGTATTAAACAGCCCGTTAAAAGCGATGGCCGTCAGAGTCATCAGGGGGTGTCGCACGATCTCCGTCGAGGCGGCATGTCTCCTAGCCGGGACCCCTCCATGGGACCTGGAAGCGAGAGCCCTTGCGCTGCTGTACTAGTGGCGCAAGGAGGCGCTGGAGCGGGGCCATAGGCCGGAGCCCCGAGAAATCAGGGCTCAGCGGTTCCTGCTCCGCCAGGAACTCATGGAGACATGGAGGGTGCGACTTGAGCACCCAAGGTGGGGGGAATCCACCATTGCGGCGGTGAGACCGATCATGAAGGAGTGGTTGGAGAGGGACCATGGGGACCTCTCCTACCAGATGTGCCAGATGGTTACCGGACACGGGTGTTTCGGTAAGTATCTGTGGCGCATCCACCGGGAGACAACGCCGCAGTGCCAGCTCTGCGAGGATCCTGGCGAAGACACGGCGCTCCACACGTTGGTGGAGAGCCCTGCGTGGGCGAGTCAACGCCGGGATCTCGTTACGGTCCTGGGCGTGGACGTTCTCTCGTTGGAGACCATGGTGAGGGCCGTGGTCTCTGACGGCAGCAAGTGGCACGCCGCCGCCTCTTTCTGCGAGCAGGTAATGCGCGCGAAAGAGACGGTGGAGAGGGAGTGGGAGAGAATCCTGCCCCCCGAGTTTCGCAGTCTGCGGCGAGGACGCCGCAGACTCATCTACGAACGGGACTACCGACCTCCATGATCGGGGCCTGAGGACGGCAGTTGGCCGACTCGCCGTCCTTACAGAAGCAGGCCGTGGCGGAGGCGTGTCGTGTGTGCCCTACACACGCCTGCCAACTCACCGAAGCGGGATAAAACCCGACCCCACCAGGCGAGGCCGCGGTGGCGGCCGAAGTCCGCCGGCAACCCTGGGGTTATCCTTTCGAGGGCTTACCCGGGGTACCCGGCAACGGACACTTGGGGAGGACACCGTGCGGTTTTAGTCGAGACACGACATGACCACCCCCGATGGCCAGCGGGGGGGTATCCGAAGGGATTTCCGCACGTAAAAAAAAAAAAAAAAAGGTACCCGAAACCTTGAACGTACAAACCCCAAAATCTAATCAGTTCTTCCCATTAACCAAACAAGATGATTGGCGAAAGAATTGTTTAAATCGGATAAGTGGTTCTTGAGTTATTGCGTAAACAGACATCCAGACATTCAGACCAACAGACAGACCGACCCAAATTTTTTTTTGCTTAATTAGACTTAAAATCATGTGAAACGTCGAGAAAAGTGATCAAAAGTGGGTGTAAGATTTTGATTTTTTTTTTTGCGTGATTTTAAGACTTCGGTGTCCACCTGGTTGGTGGCCCGAAGTAATTTCTAGAAGTACACAAATATAAAATGTAAACGTTATCTGTAGCTGACGTCACTATGACGTTATTTAAAAGTTATCGAGTATATATTCTCTAAACTTCTGACTTTGCGAAGTTTATGTGCATATTAGAAATTAGTCATCACTTTCCTTAGTTAAAGAAAACATCAAAAAGAAATCAGAGTTTTCGATAGAATTCTCACAGATATTATATGCAGTCTGCCAATCCGTACTAAGCCAGCGCGGCCAATTTTGGGTAAACGCGAGTGTGACGCCCATGGTGTTGCCCACGTCTATAGGCTACGGATACCGCTTCCCGGCTTCCCATCAGGTGGGTCGTGTGCTTGCCTGCCACCTAAGTGGTCATTTTTTTTTTTCATCCATTGATTACCAAAGTACCAAACACTAGTGGACTTCCTATCCGATGGCAACAGGTATTATGACTAGTAAAAACCATATGTCCCACTAATATCATACATGTGAAAGTTTGGATAGATGGATGGATGTATCGATGGATGTTTGTTACTCCATCACACCAGAACGGCTTAACGGATCTGGCTGAAATTCGTTACAGGGATAGATTATAGTCTCGAATAGGACATAGACTACTTTTTATCCCTGGAATAGGTTTCCGTGGGAAGCCGAAACGGGATTAGCTACAGCTAGTATAGAATAATAAGACATAAAATGTAAATGTATTAAGATTATATATAGATTAAGTGTAATTTAAAATAAAGATGGAATAGGTTTGAATTAAATACAAAAGTAAATAGCAAAAAACCTGTGGTCTCCTACCCTTTTTTTTCGTGCGGATATCCCCCCGGATACCAAGCCGGCCAGCGGGGGTGATTATGTCGGATTCGAAGCGACTAATACCGCACACCGTCTCGGGTCTTCAGACGCCGTGGTGTAAGGGGCCCATAAGGCATTTCCCTCGCACTCCGGCTGTCCCAGAGCCATCTCCGATTTCAAGATGGCCCCCTCGGGTTTGGAAACGACGGTGTTCCTGTCTCACCCCCGGAAAGAGGGCGCGCTAAGTTCCACCGTCCCGGTATGCTTCTGCTAGGGTGACGGGCTGCTCCACCTGGCCTGCGCTCTTGAAGGACTTACTCTACGAACTACTCTACGCCTAAGTCGCTTCCGCGCCTCGCGAGCTCTGCGGATCGGGAGAGACCTGAGACTATCCCGGACCCCCTCCGTCACCTCCTTCTCAAGCATTATTTGCTAGCAGAAGGAGACGGCGGCGGCCCCGAGCTCACACTCCTCACCATCGCTGTGAGCAAGACGCCGAGCGAGAAGTATAGTCCCCTACCGTATGGAAGGTAACTAATGCAAGTACGAGAGGGATAAAAGCGAGAACTTGTATGGTTCTAGAGAACTTTAATGAAACCATGATATAGAAACAAAAAATTAACCCTTTGGGGGATTTTTCGAAATTAAAGTGTAATTAATTTTTGTTAGAAGAATTGGCTTTGACCAGGTCAAAGATGCTAGTAAAAAATAACAGGTTATGACTGGCCACTTAATGCTGTAACACCAGCGGCTGCTTGCATATTGCCAACTTTAGTGGGTTAGTGAAAGGAAAACGAAGAAATTGGGCAAAAAAGAAATTAAGGCAAGTCAGGAACTATCACAAGCTGTACGATACCTTTTTTTTGTGCGAATATCCCCTCGGATACCCCCCGCCGGCCAGCGGGGCGGTTATGTTGGGCTTGAACCGACTAAAACCGCAAGCCGTCTCGGGTCTACAGACGCCGGGGTGTAAGGTTGCCCATGGAGCATATCCCTCGCACCTCGAACGATACCTAGTAGACTGCTATATAATGTTAATGTTAAGAAAGAAGAATCCATTGCCCGATTTTTAATACTTCAATTTTTTTTTTTTACAACTGTAGATGTTGGTTGTGTGATGTTCGTTTTTTCGTATCCGTTTGATGTCTTTCTTATTTTTTTTTTAAGAAATATAATTTTTATGTGCACAAATAAGATTTCACAATAATTAACAAAATTATTTTACAGATCAAAGAAATATGATGACACAAATTTGTCACAAAATTCGGCCGGGTCAATATCCGCCCCCGCTGGCCGGCGGGGGAGGGGGGGGGGGGTATCCGAAGGAATTTCCGCACGAAAAAAAAAAGGTACCACCGTGCACGATTGCGAAAAACCCTCCATAGTAATCCAATTTGTATATTTTGTGTATTTTGACAGGGGTCAGCAAGTGCATAGCCGGGCAGGGGGATTGTGGTCGCAGCACTAGTGGGACCCACCGGTGTCATGCGGTGCTGCGACGACAGTCCTCTTCTGATGAGGCCGTCAAGCTGAGTGCCACCATTGTTAACATGATACGTGTATGTAATGGTGACCCTCTTTCCTGAGACTTTACCTTCAGCTTACCATCAGGCGAGGTGAAGTCAGTTTGACGTGTCCTAAATATCAAAAAGAGAAGAAAAACATACCATAATATTGTACGTTGGCATTTGTCCTAATATATATTATTTAAACATTATATCACAGGTGCCAGCGCGTTCTCTGATAGAGGATCAATTTCAATTTATTAACTTAACATAACATAAACTCACGCCTATATCCCCGAAGGGGTAGGCAGAGGTGCTAGCACCCACATTTCGCCATTTTATGTTTAGGTCCCAATGTAATAGGTGGCGAGCCTATTGCCATTAACCGGGCAACCGGGAAATACTTCTAAAATCATGACAATACAGTCAAACTAGAAACTAATTTGAATCTATAAGTGCTATCTTTTAATCTAACGAAATAATTACATCGATTAACGATAAAGGCGCTAAAGTGACAAAGTTGACGCTCCTTCAAATAGTTGAACGCGTCTCTTCTATCATTAGGAAGTTAGATGACTGTCATCAATCTGGGCGGACTCGCAATATAATTTAATTACATTCATCTGTTTCTGTCCAAGGTTAAACATGCACTACGAATGAGATGTACACAGTTATTTGGTCATGAGCTTTATGTTGTCCAAATAAATGTTTATTACATTAACGACCTCCTTGGTGTTGCGGTAGAGCATTTGACTGCCACGTTGGAGGTCGCGGGTTCAATTCCCGCTCAGTGTAAATATTCGTATGCATGAATATGTCTATTTACATAGATCTGTTTCTTTCTATGTATAATATCAATGTATTTAAAAAAATATTCTACGACATTCTACACAGCGCTTTCTAGACCCAAAGTAAGCGTAGCTTAACTAGCTTTCGTTATGGGTTCCAGAATGCGGATAAACATACTTATATACATTGTATTTAAGTACATTTATTCGTAGTCTAGGACCCATAACACAAGCATGGTAAGCCATGCTTACTTTGGGTCCAGATTGCGTTGTGTAGAATGTGTTAGAATATTTATTTATTAACTGCGTCATAGAACAAGACTAGTACAATTTTGTTAACAAATTGTCAAGAAGTGTACTTTTGCTATCACTAATTAACGATAAGCGAGGCTATTGGCATACACTAGGCTTTATCGACAAGCCTGATGGTAGGTGGTTACCGACACCTGCAAAATACTTATAAGCTACGAGGTTTTTTCTGTATTTAACGAGTTTTTGTCCCTCGAGACTACGCCACTCCATTAGGTCTACAACATTCTGGTCCATGTAACTATATAATATCAAATATATAAAATACAATGTAATATCATGTACACAATGATCGCCGTCTGAGAACTACTACAGCGCCTTTGCAGCCTCCAAAAGGCAAGCAGGCAATACCTTATTACAAATACCGAGTTGTCCTAGATTATTAGTTAATAAATTTAAAATTTAGAACAGCCCCTACGCCAAAATATAGTTATTGTTTACGGAACATCCTTAATTAATTATCATTTAACGATTATATTGGCACGCGTATTTTGAAAGCGCGAATTTTGAAAAAGAGTTGATACTCTTACACTACTAGACCGATATGAACCAAGCATAGCTAAAAACCACCGCAAGGAAACTGGCTTTCAAATGCAAAAAACTGCATTGAAATCGGTCCATCCGTTTGGTTACCCCCACGCAAAAATAACATACCATGTCTTACGTCTTTGTTTCGGACCCACTCCATCATAATATGAAACGCTTCCTTTAATGTGCCATGTTCAAACGGTAGATGGAACTTAGGTACGAGTTACTGAATCCAACCAGCTCATCAACTCAGACATAATAACACTAACTATGAAACTGGTGGTAGAAATTTGATGGCACAAATTTGTCACAAAATTCGGCCGGGTAGGTACCACCGTGCACGATTGCGAAAAACCCTCCATAGTAATCCAATTTTGGTTTGATTGCGTTCAGGGGTCAGCAAGTGCATAGCCGGGCAGGGGGATTGTGATCGCAGCACTAGTGGGACCGGTGGGTGTCACGCGGTGCTGCGACGACAATCCTCTTCTGATGAGGCCGTCAAGCTGACTGCCACCATTGTTAACATGGTACGTGTATGTAATGGTGACCCTCTTTCCTGAGACTTTGCCTTCAGCTTACCATCAGGGGAGGTGAAGTCAAATTGACGTGTCCTAAATATATAAAAAAAAAACAAGTTTCAACAGCATAGTTCTTATACTTCCGTAAAAAAGTGGCTGTGACATACGGACGGACAGACAGACATAACTAATCTATAAGGGTTCCGTTTTAACAATTTGGGTACGGAACCCTAAAAAAATTGCTAACCAATGCTTCAATCAAAACTTTTTCTCTCTTATGCGGGGTTTACATGGGTGGCTGAAGCCGCACAATATTAGAAGCGCGGCAAAATTCGACCCTCCAAATGACAATTCGACTAGGTTGCAAGTGACTAAAGCCGCAAAGATGTATAGCATCTGACTTTGGCCGCGTGACAACCGGCCGCATGCGGCTGGTGACTAAAATCGACCGTGTAAACGATCAGTTGCAGTTTCAGGCTTATCAACCTTCTCGGAAGAAATGACCAAGGCACATGTGATTTTAGTCACCTGTGTAAATGGGCTAGCGATGCGGAGTGGTGAGGTGATTTGTGAAGCGACTAGCAACACGGCGAGAATCGACCCGTGTAAACAAGGATTTACACCTCTATTGTAATTACGTTGTGAGTCTAATTACTTTCATGGAAACTTTCATATATAAGTTATGTTGAAAAGAAACCATCAAGGGCTCTCTAGGAATAACATAGCAAATATAATTATAAAGAATGAAATGTAAAGAAATACGATTAATGATAATTTAGTACAAAATAGGCTTTTTTTTGCGTGTTGAAACCCCCACGGGCTTCACCCCATCGGTGTCGACGATGGGGTGAAGCGGTGGGGGGAATCGGACCGCCTAAAACCACACGGTGTCCTCCAAAAGTATCCATTGCCAGGCACCCCGGGTAAGCCCTCGGAAATATAACCCCAGGGTTACCAGCGGACCTTGGCCTCCAGCGTGGCCCCGCCTGGTGGGGTCGGGTTTTATACCGCGTCGGTGAGTTGGCAGGCGTCTGAGGACACACACGACACGCTTCCGCCACGGCCTGCTTCTGTAAGGACGGCGAGTCGGCTTAAAATAGGCTTAGATTAGAGCCACAAATAAATCAACAGTAAATACATTTTTTTCTGCAATTTCAAGACAAAATTTTATATATCCTGCACAAACAAAACGTTTAAAAACAACTATCAGAGTATTCAACAGTTTACATTCAAGAATCGCGTTGTTCATGCAATGAATAACATGAAACAAACTGGACCATTGCCCACTCAAACTATAGTCAGCCACTTAGACAATAATATTTTTCACACTCCAGCAAATCGTCTATCATAACATCATAATTCATGCCAGGAAAAACATCCCGGGAATAATTCCCCAAACGAACATTAATAAATACTCATTCAATTCTTGAAATTATATTTTTCTCGAGTCTTACCATCAATCACTTCGGTCCCTTTTAATTTACACCGAAGCATTTTTCAGCCACTCATCGCCGAGTCGTTTATCACATCTCGGCCTCTGTTGCCGCCATCCATTGTCTTTGAAATTCACTGTGACCTGGTTTCAAGCGTGTAGCTCCGGAACAAGTTTGCGAGACAAGTTTTTTGGTTTATAGATTTTGTGCTCGAATTTTAGAGAAATAGAGGGGACTGCCAGCTTCAGTAAACAAGCCAAAATTAAGCGGTTATCGTCTTACAATAGAGAACAGTTTCACAAATCAATAACATTTACCACTCTGTAAATCACTATACATTGTCCCTTTCCTTGGTACAGATAATATAATTTTATTGTACTCTGAAACATTATATCAGGCTTTTTTAATCTTAAGATTATATAGAGTTATCATACTGTTGGAAGTGTAAGCGAATGTCACACATTGAAATGAAACTTTTAACTTTTAACGGATTCTATCGCGATTTATTTGATGTTATTTCATTATTTACAGTGAACCCGACGTTTCGGTTGCTTTTCAACAGTCTCCCCGTGACCATGGCTGTTGAAAACCAACCGAAACGTCGGGTTCTACATTGAACCCGACGTTAAGTAATTAATAAAAAAACTCAATAATAAAATAACATAAAAAAATGGCGAGAGAATCCGTTAAAAATAATTTTATTTCAATATATAGAGGTTTTTTTTTTTTTTTTTTTTTTTTTTTTACGTGCGTAAATCCCTTCGGATACCCCCCGCTGGCCAGCGGGGGTGGTTATGTCGTGTCTCGACCAATATATAGAGGTAATCAAAGAATTCTAAAACACATTGTCATGTGTTAAAAATCTGCTAAGATAATACAAATAACATAGCTTCACGCCTGTATCCACAAATGACAAAAAACGGAACCCTTATAGATTCGTCATGTCTGTCTGTCTGTCCGTCCGTATGTCACAGCCACTTTTTTCCGAAACTATAAGAAATATGATGTTGAAACATGGTAAGTAGATGTATTCTGTGAACCGCATTAAGATTTTCATATAAAAATAGAAAAAAAGCAATAAATTTTGGGGTCCCCATATTTAGAACTGAAACTCAATTTTTTTTTATCTGACCCATACGTGTGTGGCTATGGACAGGTCTTCAAAAATGATATTGAGGTTTCTAATATCATTTTTTTCTAAACTGAATAGTTTGCGCGAGAGACACTTACAAAGTGGCAAAATTTGTGTCCCCCCCCTGTAACTTCTAAAATAAGAGAATGATAAAGCTAAAAAAAATATATGATAAACTGCCAACGATAATTGGTTTGAGCGAGATCTAGTAAGTAGTTTTTTTTAATACGTCATAAAGTGTAATTCGCAATTTACCTTTCATTCAATCAACTCAAATATAAAAATTAAAAAAAAAGCATTATCATGTGACTTGCTGCTACGGAACCCTTAATGGGCGAGTCCGACCTCCATTGGCCGCTGTTTTATTTAATATACACATAACTACGATAAGTTAGAGGTGTGAGCCCGGGTCGACTGGGGATCGAACTCGAGACCTCTTCTCGGCAGTCCGTTACGTACGCCACTGGGCTACCGCTGCTCTAAGACAATAGTGAGGATACGAGCGTCTCCACATAAGAATATATAAGAAAGAACAAGCGATGATTTCTGTGATACTGAAACCTCTATGAAATTCTATATAATCCATCTTTCATCCGAGCATCTATTCTTGTGGCATCCAAAGGTTGCACTTTTGTGCCTGGTCCGCTCTTCTGCTCCTCCTTTGATTAGTTTTTATGGGAGTGACTGTCGTCTGACCTGTCGTCATCATTCGTCCGTCAATCAGTAGGTGTATCAATTCATCCTATTACTCGTCATAAATTTAACTATTTTTCAATCCATTTAGAAAGATCTACCTATGACCTATCTATGTGAAATCAAACCTCTGCGACCACTGTGGCATAGCGGTAGAGCTTTCGACTGCTAAGTCAGAGATCGCGGGTTCGATTCCCGCTCATTGCAAATATCTATATTTGCCTTGATCTGGGTGTTTCTATGTATAATATGTTTTTATTTACAAAAAAAAGTATATAAGTAAGTTTATCCGCATTCTAGAACCTATTAGACAAGCTCTGCTTAGTTTGGGTCTAGGTGGCATTGTGTATTATGTCCTAGAATATTTATTTATAGTATTTAATTCCTTGTTTATACATTGCCTTCCTAACTTAAATTAATCTGTTTTCTGTAATGGCTTAGCACCGTCACAGTTCTAGAGAATATTACCGAAGATATTTAATCCCGAATGGAAAAAGGAAACCTAGCTGTATTAGCACTCCTTGATTTTTCCGTCACGAGCATGATATCTTAAAGAGAAGTATTGTCAAAGCACGTTTAACTCAAAACACCACAAAGTTGACAATTTCAAACAGGAATTAGATACATAAAATTACAAACATGATACGGGCTCAAAAACCTTTGTGTTTAATGTGGGCTCATCGTAGAGCTTCACATTCGCAATGACTAACTCACATATGCCCATTTTTACATCATCTTAAGGGGCCCCATAAATAACCCCTACTTACAATAATATATCATTATCACAAGCAACCCGCCCTCGCTTCGGATTAAATAGTTTTTATTAAAACGGAACCCTTATAGATTCGTCATGTCTGTCTGTCTGTCCTTTTAATGTCACAGCCACTTTTTTCCGAAACTAAAAGAACTATGCTATTGAAACTTGGTAAGTAGATGTATTCTGTGAACCGTATTAAGATTTTCACAAAAAAATATAAAAAAAAACAATAAATTTTGGGGTTCCCCATACTTAGAACTGAAACTCAATTTTTTTTTTTTCATCAAACCCATAGGTGACATTCTGGGGGGTCTTCAAAAATGATATTGATGTTTCTAAAATCACTTTTTGCTAAACAGAATAGTTTCGTTAGTGAGAGACACTTCCAAAGTGGTAAAATCTTTGCGAAGTAACTTCTAAAATAAGAGAATGCTAAAACTAAAAAAATATATGATGTACATTACCATGTAAACTTGCACCGAAAATTGGTTTGAACGAGATCTAGTAAGTAGTATTTTTAATACGTCATAAATCGCAAACCGTTTATTCATCCGTATTTCATTACCTTTCATTCAATCAACTCAAATATGAAAATTTTACTTGCTGCTACGGACTCCTTCATGGGCGAGTCCGACTCGCACTTGGCCGGTTTTATTTTAACTCAAGTCACGTAATTCAGAGCTATGTCTATTTTCCAATAAGTGCACAAGTTCCGAAGATTACCTCAAACATATAAACAACCTTACAAATTCTTATTACTGTTTTTTTAAGCATATTTGTAACCGAAATTACCTTAATTCCCCCGAAGTGCTACAGCTAAACTAAATTGCTTGTAGAAATAAAACTATTTTTAACGGATTCTATCGCGATTTATTTGATGTTATTCAATTATTTATATTAAACCCGACGTTTCAGTTGCTTTTCCGCAGACATGGTCACGGGGAGACGGCGAGAGAATGTAAATAATAAAATAATATCAAATAAATCGCGATAGAATCCGTTACAGTTTCATTTCAATATGTAACATTCGCGTAAACTTCCGACAATATCATAAATTGCTTGTTTTAGGAGTGTGTTCACGTCGACGTAGTGTAATTCCAGGATTGCCAGGATTCGACCCCGGGACCTCTCAATCGTAATAACGACTCCTTAACCACCAAGATACCGAATTCATACACTTTCATTTTTCTTTCTGTATAATATTAGTAAAGATATGCGTAAGTAATCATTTTATTACAACACACATACCTATTTTAACTCTACTGCACCAAATAAAACCAACTTAACCAATTTAGATGTTGTAGTTGCGTGTACTATCGTGCACATAAATAAGCTGCATTCAGTGCTGTCATTGGATGAAGATAAGTTACTATCCAATGGAAACTAACTCCTGGAGACCAGGATCAGACTCAGTAATGTGGTGAGTATTTAATGAAAATTGTTAATGTGATCGTGTTTGTGTTAGGTCCGGTCATATTCGATGCTCTCAACTCGGAGTCCGGGTTCCGTTTACCGACTTTTATTAAACAAAAATTAGGTACCGCCAGATCTAATTCCTCAGAAAATGTTACATGAAATAAAAAGCGGCGATAGGCCATAGGCGATAGGCCGCACAAACGTGTCCATTCTCTCTCAACTCAATATAAAAACCCGACTGTCCACTATATGCCTACAACGCGTACTCACGTATTTCGGCCACATAATGCGCAGGGGGGATGGCATTCATTAAAAAACTTGTCATTGTTGGCAATACTGACGGCAAAAGAGCACGGGGTCGATCGCCAACACCGGAAAGACCAAGTGAAAGAAGCCATTCCCTCGAGCAAATTCTATCAAGCGGTGAGAACTACCATGGATAGGAACAAATGGAGACAAATTGTGCGATCGAAGAGCTCCAGTGACCACGATCCTCAGTAATGAGGGACCGATTGAAGAAGAAGAGGCCAGTTGCGTACGCAACGGACTGTCGAGACGAGGTCTCGAGTTCGATCCCCTGTCGCCCTGGGCACACACCTCTGACTATTCGTAGTTATGTGTGCTTTAATATAATGCCAATATTATCGCTCGCCTAATAATATGCCTGGTAGATGGCAATAGGCTTGCCCCCTATTACATTGGGACCTTAACATAACTGGCGCATCGTGGGTGTGTAATACACCTCTGAGTACCCCTTCGGGGATACAGGCGTGAAGTTATGTTATGTATGTAAAATGTTACATGTGAGTTTCTCAGCAGAATTGGAAAGATGAGAACTTCTTGTATACGTGACACTGACGTGCCATTTAAAATAAGATCTCTGTAGGGAGTTACGTTTGAAGGTGCGAATACAAAACGTTAAGATAGATGTACCATTAAAGTTTATTTTTAAGGCTGGAATAGCAAGTTGATTGTTGTATTTCACCGTCTTTCTTATCAACAAAATACGTCCAATTGTTTGCAACAGCAAACGGTGTCTCACTTTTGTAAACGATTGTATTTGAGCTTTTCATAAGAAGATGTATAAATTAGATCTTCCTTAGGCTGTGGAATGATCTCCCTGCTGTGGTTTTCCCAAGCGACTACAATATGGGGTTCTTCAAGAAGGGCATTAGAAGGTTTTTACAGGGTCGGCAGCGCGAGTGTGACGCTCCTGGTGTTGCACACGTCCATAGGCCGCAGTAACCACTTCCCATCAGGTGGGCCGTGAGCTTGTCTGCCACCTGAGCGGTATAAAAAAAAAAAAAAAATTTGTTCCTTTTTTATGCCACTCAGGTGGCAGACAAGCTCACGGTCCACCAGATGGGAAGCGGTTACCGTGGCCTATGGTCGTGTGCAACACCAGGAGCATCACACTCGCGCTGCAGACCCTATGGGCTAATTAATAGAGGGTGTAATGGGCGTTATATGCAATATCTATACGGCCTCTGTGGCGTAGCCGTAGTGCATTCGACTGCTACGACAGGGGGCGTGGGTTCGATTCCCGCTTTTTGTAAATATTTGTATGAATGAATGTGTCCATTGGCATTGCTCTGGGTGTTTCTATGTATAATATGCATGTATTTACAACAAAAAAGTATTTAAGTATTATAAGTTAAAAGTTAAAGTGTATAAGTAATAAGTATCCGCATTCTAGAACCCATAACACAAGCTAGTTAAAATATGCTTACTTTGGGTCTAGAGAGCGATGTGTAGAATGTCGTAGAATATTTATTTATTTTATTTAGGTATATAAAATTACTTTTCCCGGCTAACTGACTCACTGAATTATTCATCAACGCAGAGTCTAAATCACTGGAGTTACAAACTTGAAATTTAGGCAAAAGATGCCTTTTATGTTCCTACAGAACATAAAAGGCGTCCCTTCGGATACCCCCCCCCCCGGCTGGCCAGCGGGGGTGGTTATGTCGTGTCTCGACTAAAACCGCACGGTGTCCTCCCCAAGTGTCCGTTGCCGGGCACCCCGGTTAAGCCCTCGAAAGGATAACCCCAGGGTTGCCGGCGGACTTTGGCCACCACTGCGGCCTCGCCTGGTGGGGTCGGTTTTATCCCGCTTCGGTGAGTTGGCAGGCGTGTGTAGGGCACACACGACACGCCTCCGCCACGGCCTGCTTCTGTAAGGATCATGATCATGGAGAAATTGCACGCCTAAGCTAGTAAAATAAGGGAAGACAATCGTATGGAAGTATTTTCGAAGTTGGAAGCACGAAATTGCATGCACCTACTTCTGGTTACAAATAAGTGATTACGTATATCAGCATTTTTTTAAATTTCATCTCTAAGAGGATGACGTAGGAAATCATTACGGACACAAATTTGGAATATTTACCGTTAAATGCACAATGCTCAACCTTAGGAAGGACAGGAATGAAGAGTAAGTGTTGGTGTAATTTTATATAAACATTTCATAGAATTCGTCGCATGAATTGAAAGTTTATATGGGAAGCTAGCCACTTTTGAAGATAGAAGCATGAAAATTCAAATACCTACTTCTATTTAGAAATAAATGACCACGTATATCAGAGTTTTTTTATATTACTTTTCAGAGGGTGAAATATGGTTTGATAGTTTATTTGCGAAGTGAGTCACTATTGAAGATGTAATCATATTTTTTTAATATTATGTACCTACTTCAGGTTAGAAATGAATGTACACATAAATCAGTGTTTTTAGCAAAATTTGAAAGCATATATGAAAGCCCGTCATTTTCAAAGTTGAAAGTATGAAATTCAACGTTCATGTTATATTTACCGTTGGACCCGAAAGGCGGCGCTGCAATTGGGTCGTAGGTCATTTTTTACTAATTTCTACCCTCACGAAACTGGGTGCGGTTCACTAGTCCAAATATAAAGGTCCAAGGATGTCCAAAGGGTCATAATTTTAGATTAAGTCCAAAACTCTAACGTCCAATTTGTTTTTACTTACTTTCATTTATTTTAAAATTAATTTATCGATCATAATAAAATTCTCGCTAGCTTTCGAGAAACGGTTTAAAGCTCTCTTACAACAGAAGACGTCTCACTTGTTCGTTGCTACCTGGGATCACTCTCAAGTAGCAAACAGCGATTAACAGCTTATGAACGATATTTGACTTAAAGATAATTTTAATACATTCTCATGATATGGAAACGCCTAACATCTTTCATCTCGAAGCTGATGGGCTCATAAATAATCTTGCACCGGCTTAAATTACTCACATAACGTACAACCCTTCATATGAAAATTGAGAGACAGACAAATCGATGAAGCTCCATTAAAAGCACAAAGCGGAAACTCACACAATAACAACTGTAATGCAACAAATCTACATATCACACGTTCCATTACCCTTCTGATCCTCAAAGCAATTTTATAAGCCCATCAATATAAGGAAACAACCTTAACACTGAGATGTATAGTTGAAAATTGAACAACGTGAAGTTTTTTATCCGTAAAATTATTTTTGTCTTCCAATATGCCTTTCTCGTGTGATAGCAAAAAGGCCCCGTACGAATAAATAGTTGCAAAGAGAGCTCATATTGATATTCGATACAGCTTAAGCGTTTTCTTTGCGTGACCGTAGGATATTATGCCGGCTTCGAGAGGTACATGTAGCTCCGACAGACTTTCTGCAATATGTATTACTTATGATTTTTAAAGGTATCATTCGACTTTGTTATCAAGACTTGAAATTTCTCTTTGCTCACAATGCGCGCTTTGATCAATTTGTGTGCTATGATATATCATAAAAGTGTATACGATATCCGAAAGAGAGAATATGAAAATTCTGCCAAAAAGGAACTCTTCGACTTAAGAGAGGCACAGTTGGTTACTGAGTGACTAGTGAACAACTTTTTTAAGCACTGATTATGTACATAACACAGACATAACAGAACTTCACGCCTGTATCCCCGAAGGGATAGGCAGAGGTGTATTACACACCTACGATTCGCCAGTTATGTTTAGGTCCCAATGTAATAGGGAGCGAGCCTATTGCCATCTACCGGGCACATTACTAAGCGAGCGATAAACATTTTTAATAGACACATAACTACGAAAAGTCAGAGGTGTGTGCCCGGGGCGACTGGGGATCTAACTCGAGATCTCGTCCCGGTCTGTCCGTTACGTACAACGCTGGGCTATCGCCGTTTTTTTTCTGTACGTACAAACATACTGTATATATATATATATATATATACATACATAATTTTATAACCGGTTGAGGTAAAACAAGCGCTACCTTCTCACTTAATGTGCAGAATGCTGCATTTCCGCGGTTGGTGAGACTTCTTGCTTCAACATCTGTTTCCTCCTTTATTCCTTCTGTTATCCTCTGATCTTACTGCGACCTTAGTAGTGTAAAAAAGGAAAATATGATGATATGGGTGATACATGTCACAAGAGACTAATAACGAGACTAACACTACATAGTAAATAGGATTTTGTAAATAAGGATCAAGGCTCAAGACAAAAATACATAACTTCATAACTTCACGCCTGTATCCCCGTAGGGGTAAGCAGAGGTATATTACACACCCACGATTTGCCAGTTATGTTTACGTCCCAATGTAATAGCGGCGGTAGCCCAGTGGTGTACGTAACAGACTGCCGAGACGAGGTCTCGAGTTCGATCCCCAGTCGCCCCGGACACACACTTCAGACTTTTCGTAGTTATGTTTGTTTTAAAAATGTTTATTATCGCTCGCTAGATGGCAATAGAAAATATAAAGTCTACTGACTTATGTATACGTATTTACGTAATAAGGCACTCCCTGAAGCAAACTTTGACCCATGCTATGACCTCTAACCTGGCATGACCTAGCCGTAAGGTGTAACGTAAATTATCGTTACGCTCAAACAGGTTATTAATATTAATAATCATAACAAAGTACTGCTGAAGGTAAGAAAAAGAATAAAATTTCTTGAAAATTCGTGTGACAAGCTCTCATTACTGCCATGGTAAATGGCGTTCTGCGCGAGAAGTATGACAGGGCTTTTACAGAATCCAATATGATTTATATAGAGGATCTCTCTGCTAGTGAACGTTTCATTCGGGTTTTTAACGGACCTTTTGTTACTTTGGCAGTTCGACTTGGGGAAGAAATTAGCTGGAAATGACATGACCTGATTTTATGTAGCTGCGGTAAATATAAATTTTGGAACTCCGCCTCAGCCATGAGGCGGAGTTCCAAAATTTTTAGTTTAAATTACCTTCGGAATGGAATTTTTCTTTTTGTCTGGTCTCACTGTTAGTTTGCAAATAACTTATTGTGAAATTCGTTATACGCCGGAGGTCGCTTAACGACCTCCGTCCTCCATGAGCGCAGGCCTGGGGGTGACAGGTCAGGCCGCCTATCACTCCAGCAGAAACAGGCCGGAACGGCGGGGTGACTAAAGCCCCCTCCCCAAACCGGAGCAAGATAGGGATACCGTGGTTCCCAAACCCGAGGGGGCCATTTCGAAAGCGGAGATGGCCCAGGGTCAGTCGGGGTGCCAGGGAAATGCCCTATGGGCAATTTACACCCCGTCGTCTGAAGACCCGAGACGGCGTGCGGTTTTAGTCAGTTCAAGCCCGACAGGGGGGTATCCGAAGGTATTTCCGCACGAAAAAAAAAAGGTACGCTCAAACTGTTGAACCTTTTCTGAAGCGACTACAATATGGGGTTCTTCAAGAGGGCCAACCTTCATAGAAGGTTTTACAGGGTCGGCAGCAGTGTGACGCCCCTTGCACACGCCCATGCACCACGCTTCCCAACAGGTGGGCCGTGTGCTTGTCTACCACATTAAATGTATACCATAAGAATGCCAGCAATTTACTAGTTTTCAATATAATGTACGGAACTCTGACAGATTTGTTGACATTTATTATTCCTGCTCCACTCTCTTGGGTATTAGCGTAGGATAAATAGTCTATGACGCAAACTAATAATGTGACTTTCTATTGGAAATCGAACTTTTAAAATCGGTTCAGTAGATCCAGATTACCCCCTACAGCGTCAAAATTTAAAAACTTAACCTTTTTATAAAATATAGTAAGTAAAGATGAGTTGATCCAAAACAATTAGAAGTATGTCCAGTGTACTTATTGTTGTTTTCGAAATTTTTATCGATTGCACCAAAATGGTCCCGAAAATGTATCATCTCGAGTTTCAACAGTTTTTTAATAATATTGAGTTAGTTAATTGACAGCCTCTGTGGCGTAGCGGTAGTGCATTCGACCGCTACGACAGGGGGCGCGGGTTCGGGGTGTGTGTTGGGTAACCTCCTCGAGTGTTGCTCCGATTCCGATCCCGCTGCTGTCCGGGGGGAACGGAATCGGAGCGGCCGGTACACCCTGGGCGGCGGTCAATGGCTTCCCCTTCATAGGGTTGGCATTGATCGTCGGCCAATACCCAACGTGGCGGGAACACATCGCTCTCCGTACTCCTCTGCGGCGGGGGGGGGTATCCGAAGGGATTTCCGCACGAAAAAAAAAAAAAAAAAGGGGGCGCGGGTTCCCCGCCATATTTGCCCGCTTAGTAAAAATATTTGTATACATGAATATGTCTATTTGCATTGGTCTGGGTGTTTCTATATATAATATGTACGTATTTATAAAAAAAAAGTATATGAGTATGTTTATCCGCATTCTGGAACCCATAACACAAGCTAGTTAAACTATGCTTACTTTGGGTTTAGAAAGCGCCGTGTAGAATGTCGTAGAATATCATTATCTATACAAGGAATTCTTTATTTATCTCAGTCATAGCTCGTTGTAATTCATTCAAACGAAATAAAAGATTAATACAGACCGCTATCGAAGTTATTGGAGTAAATGATGATGATTAATCCACTTATTTTCTTCCAAACAGGTTTTTCTTAGCGTCTTCCAAAATACGTAGAGCATTCGTAGATTCATTGACAGTCATCCCGATAAGTTACTACGCTATCTACACAATTTACGGGTCTTATTTTCAAGTTCTTTCAGTTAGCTCATCAGATACCGAGATCTCCTAATAGGTCTTTTTTGTTGTGTCTTTAATCTCTATTACTACATTGAAATGCTGATTGAGTATCTGTCTTTATTTTGTTGAGTTTGAATTTATTCGCTTTTTTTATATATATTTTTTTATATTTAGGACACGTCAATTTGACTTCACCTCGCCTGATGGTAAGCTGAAGTAAAGTCTCAGGAAAGAGGGTCACCATTACATACACGTACCATATTAACAATGGTGGCACTCAGCTTGACGGCCTCATCAGAAGAGGATTGTCGTCGCAGCACCGCTTGACACCCACCGGTCCCACTAGTGCTGCGACCACAATCCCCCTGCCCGGCTATGCACTTGCTGACCCCTGAACGCAATCAAACCGAAATTGGATTACTATGGAGGGTTTTTCGCTATCGTGCACGGTGGTACCCTTTTTTTTTATCGTGCGGAAATCCCTTCGGATACCCCCCAGCGTGCCAGCGGGGGCGGTTATGTCGGGCTTGAACCGACTAAAACCGCACGCCGTCTCGGATCTACAGACGCCGAGGTGTAAGATTGCCCATAGAGCATATCCCTCGCACCCCGACTGACCCTGGGCCATCTCCGGTTTTGAGATGGCCCCCTCGGGTTTGGGAACCACGGTGTCCCCGTCTTGCCCCGGTTTGGGGGAGGGGCGCTAGTCGCCCCACCGTCCCGGCCTACTTCTGCTGTGGTGACAGGCGGCCTCACCTGTCACCCCCAGGCCTGCGCTCATGGAGGACGGAGGTCGTTAAGCGACCTCTGGCGCCTGAGTCGCCTGCGACGCGCGGCGAGCAAGTTGCGGGCTCGGCGGGCCGGGAGAGTTCTAAATCTCTCCCGGGCGCGCTCCGCCATCTCCTTCGCGAGCACTACATGCTCGCAGAAGGAGGTGGCGGCGGCCCACGCGCTCGCGCTCCGCACCATTGCCGCAATCATGCTGCCGAGCGAGAGGACTCCCACCCCGATGGCTGCCACGAGGTCACGCCTCGGCGCCTCCCACGCCGGGCAGTCCGCCAGCGTGTGCAGCCCTGAGTCCTCGCTCGCGTCGCAGTGATGACACTCAGGCGTTGGCTCCTTCCTGATCCGATGCAGGTGGTCCCCGAAGCACCCCTTTCCGGAGACCACCTGCGTCAGTCGGTACGAGAGGCTTCCGTGTCGCCTCTTTAGGCAATCCTCCATGATGGGCCTTACCGCCGCTATTGCGGTGTGCCCTGCGCTTGGTCGCCCAAGTTGTTCCTTCCACTCCGCCACTCTGGTGGAGCTGGGACTGCACGGCCTCGATTTCTCGAGGCTCGGGGTTCCATCCCTGCTCCCGCGCCTCCTTTCGCCACTGGTACAGTTGCGAAAGGGCTCTCGCCTCCAGGTCCCATGGCGGAGTTCCGGCAAGGAGACTCGCCGCCTCGAAGGAGATCGTGCGGTACCCGCGGATGACCCTGATGGCCATAACTCGCTGCGGAGCGCGCAGCATCCACACAGTTCTGGTCCTCAGGGCCTCCGCCCATATTGGGCACCCATACAGGGCCATGGACCGCACGATTCCCGCGTAGAGTCTCCTGCAGGATGCACGGTGGTACCCACCCGGCCTAATTTTGTGACAAATTTGTGTCATCAAATTTCTACCACCAGTAAAACCGAATGTTTAACATTCAACATATGAGGAATATGGACAGTAATAGATCAAACTCCTCTATGTAAGAATAAAATTATTTCAACGCTGATAGACATTCAATTTCTAATCTGTAGACAAATTCCATCAAAAAGATTGTATGGCTATAGGCCTACTTTTTAACGGCCTTCAAAAAGGAGGAGATTCAATGTTCGTCTGTATCTTTTTTTTTAAATTTTGTATTGAGTTGACTTTGCTTAGATGTACACAATATGGTTTACTCTGTGTTCATCATCGTCATCAACCTATGCTAGTCCACTGCTGGACATAGGTCTCCCCTAATGAGCGCCATAGCGCCCTGTCTTCAGCTTACCGCATTCAACATCTGCCCGCAGTCTTTCGCAGATCGTCATTCCACCTGGCCGGAGGGCGTCCTACACTACGTTTGCCGAGTCGCGGTCTCCACTCAAGAATGGCACTCGAGATATGGCCGGCCCACTGCCACTTCAGCTTGCTAATTCTTTGAGCTATGTCGAGTAGGTTTTCTGTCGGATGTATTCGTTACGAATCCTATCATTCAGAGAAACTCTGTGTTTGAGTGTGTGAGTTTTATTGAATAACGCGTTGCAAAAATCATGCTCTAAAACACTTGAAACATTGATTTACACTTTTTATTTATTCTGTGTACCCTTGTTGTACCTTGGCAAAGGCCTTAGCGTGTTGGCTAAAGCCTTAGCCTCTCCAGTCTTGTCTCTTCTGTGCCATTCTAGTCCAGGTTTCCCAGCTGTCTCAACCATTTCATCTTCAAATACTTCTGTATGGTTTTCCTAATTTTTTAGGTAGATTTGGATGAAATCGATCTACCTATTGGTTTCTTGACTACTGTCGAATTTAAAAAAAAAATCTTCATAGGAGGTCTAGTTATGACCCCCTGAGTCCGAAATGACCACTGGTCAAAAAGTTTATATATATATATATGTATGTATGGTTCCACTTCCCAAAATTTGCGGCACTCTCACGGTCGCATTTTTGCCCCGATCGCTTTCAAACTGCGGTCAAAAATTAAGCAAAAGTGTAAACTTAGTTTAAGTTCGTGAACGGGTGGAATCCGGCCTAAGGGGACGGTAGGGGTCACTTTTTGTGAAATCAGTTTTTCCTCAAAATTTCATGTTCAATGAAAGATATTCGAACCGTTCTAATTTTATCCCACAGTATACATGAATACCAACAACTTTTAACTATAAGATTAAAACTTTAACTTAAAGTGGAGGGGGGGAAACCAAAATTTTTCGGGAAAAAAATCATAACTTCTAACCGGTGAACATTCTTGCCATAGGCCATTTTTAAGTCTAAAATAAATGTCTGAAAAGTTTTTCGTTAAAAGTTACCGTTTTCGAGAAAAAAAAATTAAACATGTTAAAAATGTTACTGTGTTTACTTGTGTGTGTAAGTCCGTAGTTCTCTATATAAAATAATAATAATTGCTTCACGAAATCTACTTGTGCGTTCCCCCTGCGGGAACGGATTTTTCTTCCCTTCTTTTGGGTACTACAATGTTACTTTCTGTTCCATTTCTCTTCTCCTCTAATTACAGCTGAGTTCCACTTTTAACATTTTGGTTTATAACACCACATCTTGAGTCTTTGTGGCGTTCCTAATTTTATTATTGTTGATTTTATTTACATATTACGTGAAAATTCGACGTATAATTCTTTTTAACTGCTTTTAATGTACACATATTTGTAGAATATGAAAAGAAATGCAAAGAAATGTATCTACATCAATATGAAAACTAAAGAGACTGGTAGTTGAATCAGACACCTTTCAATGAAAATGTATGACAACAGAGATGATCATTTCTGGAGGGTCGCGTTTGAAGCCTTTGTTGTTACATCGTCCGTCCCTCATGAATAATATAAAAATTCTTCTCGATAAAGATATTTTCTGAAGACCCTGTAATGCCGTTCGGTTTTTGCATTTTTCTTTTAGCTTTACGTTGAGCATTCCTTCTATCAAGATTATGATAAAGATTTACTACCTAAGGCTTATGGAATAGGTAGATATTTTATTACAATTATTACTTTTCTCACAACTTAAATAACTATACCAATTTTTAAACTTTCACATTCCAGGATTTCGTATCACGACGTCGTTGATTCCGGTTAACATTATCGTTTAAGTAACCATACTTATACTTTATACTGTAGCTACAAGAGGATATTTAAATAAAAAAACTACGATGTGATCAAAGATTTAACACTAAAAAAACTTTAACTTTAATACACGCAGTTACTAGTAAAAAATACTTTTCAATAGCTTCAGATCAATCCAAGTAAAAGATATTTATAAAAATCCATTTACAAAACAAGCTCTTAGATTTACTGTAAGGACGCTTTCCACCATCTCTAGATATCATATTATTTAGGGATTGGATAAGGTGGATGAGGTCGATGACCTTGCCCTATAAAAATGCTGCTGAAATCACTAATAGGTCAAAAAGACCTTCTTGGGAAAAAGGACAGGATTGGCAATATCTCTGAAGTTATTAGTTTTTAATCATAATATAACTTCACGCCTGCATCCCCGAAGCGGTAGGCAGAGTTGTATTACATACCCACGATTCGCCTGTCATGTTAAGGTCCTAATGTAATAGGGGGCGAGCCTATTGTCATCTACCGGGCACATTATTAAGCTAGCGATAATTAACATTTATTAATGCACACATAACTACGAAAAGTCAGAGGTGTGTGCCCGGGTCGACTGGGGATCGAACTCGAGACCTCCTCTCAGCAGTCCGTTACGTACGCCACTGGGCTATAGCCGCTTTTTTTAGTTTTTACTTTACGAGTAATTACTTATGTTTAACTTCTGTTACTTGTTTACCGCCTAGTTTGTATAAAGATGAATATTTTGAATGTAACAGAACAAACGGAAACAATATTAAAAATATACGTGATAAGAGTATACAACATTTTGCATCCAAAATGGCCGCCTTTCGCTCGCTCCGACAGATGTTAAAATAATGACGCTATGAAAAATGACCTATCCAAGGAATGGATAATTCTATGTGTGTATAAAAGAGAAGTAGAAAAACGATATGAGCTTTGTTTTGAATACGTAGTTGAATTTAGAAGGTGGTTGTTATTTAATGTAAAGAGATGGTTAATTATCGCTCGCTTAATAATGTGCCCGGTAGATGGCAATAGGCTCGTCCCCTATTACATTGGGACCTAAACATAACTGGCGAATCGTGGGTGTGTAATACACCTCTGCCTACCCCTTCGGGGATACAGGCGTGAAGTTATGTCATGTTATGTTTAGATGGTTTTAGAGAACGTCTTGAGGTCATATTCGTAGATAGTACTTAGATTTGCGAATTTAACTTTCATGTCACTTTAATGAACGTTATAGAAATTCTAATTGCAGCCTTATAGTGAATTATATATATATATACATATATTATACATATTTAATTATATATATACAGAAACAAACCGGCCAAGTGCGAGTTGGACTCGCCCATGAAGAGTTCCGTAGCATCTGGTAAAATTTTCAGTTGATTGAATGAAAGGTAAATTGTGGTTTACGATTTATGACGTATTAAAAAAAAACTACTTACTAGATCTCGTTCAAACCAATTTATGTGGAAGTTTACATGGAAATGTACATCACATTTTTTTTTTCGTTTTATCATTCTCTTATTTTAGAAGTTACAGGGAGGGGGGGAGACACATTTTACCACTTTTGAAGTGTCTCTCGCGCAAACTATTCAGTTTAGCAAAAAGTGATGCTAGAAACCTCAATATCATTTTTGATGACCTATCTATAGATATTCCAAACGTAAGGGTTTGATGAAAAAAAAAATTTGAGTTTCAGTTCTAAGTACCCCCAAATTTTTTTGTTTTTTTTTTCTATTTTTGTGTAAAAATCTTAATGCGGTTAACAGAATACATCTACTTACCCAGTTTCTTGTAGTTTCGGAAAAAATTGGCTGTGACATACGGACGGACAGACAGTCAGACATGACGAATCTATAAGGGTTCCGTTTTTTGCCATTTAGCAACGGAACCCTAAAAAATTAACAAACTCCGGATGCTTAAATCGAAATTAAAATCCCTACTACGACTTGATTCCGCATCACGTTGATACATTGGCATTGTTGGCATCAAAGCCAATATTTCACTAAATCAACTGTCCGATACCCTTATAATTCACTAAGCATGTAATCCTCCAATCAATATTGAATTTCCAGTATCCGAAGGTGACAAATTAGGCGTGAAACGGCTCAACAAATTGTGCACTTTATAAATAGGTAGTTTTGGAATAAGAAACTCATGGAGAAGTTATATTTACTTGACATACTTTTTTCATCATATATTATATTAATCTTATAGTTTCATAGATAATTAAACTGAAGTTAACTATTTTTTTTGCGATTGATAAGTTAAATTGTTAAATTTGCGAGTTATCAATATCAAAACATTCGGTGCCATTCGGTGCCAACGACGAAAATCAACATCAATAAAACAAATGATACTTTTGAAAAAGTTTAGAAACACTTACTGTGGTTTGAATTATCTGATGAATTTAAATAAAATTTTCATTACCGCCCCCGCTGGCACGCGGGGGGGTATCCGAAGGGATTTCCGCACGCACGCATATGCTCTATGGGTAACCTTACACCCCGGCGTCTTAAGACCCAAGACGGCGTGCGGTTTTAGTCGGTTCAAACCAGACATAACCGCCCCCGCTGGTCGGCGGCGGGGGGGGGGGGGTATAGGAAGGGATTTCCATTCCAAGGGATTTTATTCTAATAATATTATAAATTTGAAAATTGGTAATTCTATAAGAAACTTCCCGCTGTCACGGCTTAACGGATTTAAATACTACCTAAAATGGAGATACCTTATATATTCTGGATAAACAAATAGGTCTAACGGTATAGGGGTGCGACTGGTTGGATCACCTCCAAGTTTGGTGCACCCTGGGCAACGTGGGCGATGACGCATCATTGATTGCTCCTCTGGAGTAGCTGGCGTCAACGTCAACGGCCAAGAGTCTGACCAACCGGCCCTTTACAGGGCCAGCTGACCCCATTGCACGAGGGGGTCGGGGCATGGCGGGCCTGCAAGGCCCGCGGGGTTGGGGGCCGCTCCAGGTGGGGTACCTGCTGCTGTTATCAGAGGGGACACTGCGAATGGCCCAGGGTCAGTCGGAGTGCGAGGGATATGCTCTATGTTACCCATACCCACGGGTCTACAGACGTAGTAATACAGTCGTACAGACGTAATAGAGAAATATCAAATACGTATTTTGTAATCGGTTTGAATACATTAAAAGGATTCAATTAAATTTTTAAGCATTTTGTATGCTTACTTTTTTCTAAAGATTTAGATCGGAAAAAGAGAACATCTAGGACGGGACTTGAACCCGCGACCAGTACCTCACAGGGGGAATGCTCTGACCAACTGAGCCAGTTGTAAGGGACTGGTCGCGGGTTTAAGTCCCGTCCTAAAACTAAATACGACGTAGTCTGTAGACCCGAGACGGCGTGCGGTTTTAGTCGGTTCAAGCCCGACATAACCGCCCCCGCTGGCCGGTGGGGGGGTATCCGAAGGGATTTCCGCACAAAAGAAAAAGGTATAACGGTATAACTAATTGAGCTGACTGAGACGAAGTCGAGCGAAAGCTCCTCATACTAGACTTCAGGATTTTCTTTCTCACAGGTCTCCTCCTAAACTACTAATCCAATCAGAACCAAATTTGGCATGATTAAAGAGGTCAATCAGAGGATGGTTTAAGGATATATTTTGAAAAAATTAATGCTACCATACAGGAATGATCACCGTTAAAAAAATTCCAGATGGAATTACATAATAACCGCTCGAGACACTGTGACCAAACTTTACACGCTCAGAAAGCATGTCCAGAGTTGTGACTTTCAAAAAGAATTTTGAAAATCGGACTTGCCACGGAGGAATGATCACTGTTCAAAATTTTCATGTCTCTGATTGTCTCACTCAGCTCAACATTCCAAGCAGTGATTCGCCTTGCAGACCTAGTAATATAATGTGGGTAATAGCAACAACATTTTGTATTTTTCTATAGTTATGAATGTTCTTTATTAGCAAAAAACATAACCTATAAATATAGCCTATTTCAATCGGTCTTTTCTCTGCCAAGGGAAGTCAATTTCAGCCAAACCCCACATTACGAAATGCATCCGTGCCGATAACCGACCGCCTCGAGCTTCTTGGCGTTACTCTGACATCCACCCTCAATTTTGGGTCTTACATTGAGGCTAAAGCTCAAGTGGCTGCTAAGAAGCTGGGTATTCTGTCGAAGGTACGACAAGACTTCACACCGGAACAGTTGCTCAACTTGTACCAAGTGCATGTTCGATCCTGTATGGAGTACTGCTCGTATCTGTGTGATGGCTCAGCTAAATACCACCTAGAAGCACTGGAGACAATAGAGAGACGGGCCAAGAGGCTCATTAACAACGGTGCACTCGTCGAGAAAAAGCTTCAGAGCCTTGATTGTTGACGCAAAGTTACAGGCCTATCGGTTTTTTACCTCCTTGATACCTTCAAGTCCTTTCCACCAACGAACGACCAGATGCACAGCGACACGCCACCGCTACATGGTGGATATTCCACTCATACGCACGAAACGTTTCGGCGACACATTTATTATGAGTACAGCTAAGGAGTGGAATTTCCTGCCTGAGTCTGTGATTCCGGAAAGCTATAACCTCGGAATCTTCAAGTCTCGAGTGAATAGGTTCCTTCTAGGCAAACGTGATCCATCGTAGACGACATCGTCACTTACGACCAGGTGAGATAGAGGTCAAACGTGAGCCTATCATTCATTAAAAAAAAACATTTCAAATGGTGAAATAATTCTTCCAATAAGTGCAGCGGTTCCATAGATTACTCCAAATATATAAATAAACTCATTAAATTCGGTCTATCTTTTTATTATGAAATACATGTGTACAAACAAAATGATCGTCAATTCGGAGTAGTAAATGCGTAAAGTATTATTTACATTTAATATGATATACGATGTACAATTCTACTCCAAAAACTTCACAGGACAAATATTTTTTTTTACGGTCATTCTTTTTCAATCGCTAAATTGCAGTGTTTTGTTTTTTCTAAAACAACACAAACATTCTACTAGCACCGAATTCACATAGGGAAGCACTCGTATTTCATCGGGTACCTCCCTCCATCCGCCGCGTGATTAAGGAATATCTTTTGGAGAGCGCTGTAATTTACTAAAGCCGAGAAGGATGCGGTAGAAGAGAAATGTGTGCAATATCTCATGTGCACTATGGACACACTGAGCAATACTGTACTGTACTGGTGGTAGAAATTTGATGACACAAATTTGTCACAAAATTCGGCCGGGTGGGTACCACCGTGCACGATTGCGAAAAACCCTCCATAGTAATCCAACTTCGGTTTGATTGCGTTCAGGAGTCAGCAAGTGAATAGCCGGGCAGGGGGATTGTGGTCCCCTTTCACCATTGGACTTCTCGACGTATTTTTTTTTTATTTTTTTAAGATTTGGACACGTCAATTTGACTTCACGTCGCCTGATGGTAAGCTGAAGGTAAAGTCTCAGGAAAGAGGGTCACCATTACATACACATAACAATGGTGGCACTCAGCTTGAAGGCCTCATCAGAAGAGGATTGTCGTTGCAGCACCGTGTGACACCCTCAGGTCCCACTAGTGCTGCGACCTTAATCCCCCTGCCCGGCTATGAAAATCGGAAAAAGAGAACATCTAGGACGGGACTTAAACCCGCGACCAGTCCCTTACAGCTGGCTCAGTTGGTCAGAGCATTCCCCCTGTGAGGTACTGGTCGCGGGTTTAAGTCTCGTCCTAGATGTTCTCTTTTTCCGATTTTCATAGCCGGGCAGGGGGATTAAGGTCGCAGCACTAGTGGGACCCTTCACCCCTTCATAGGGTTGGCATTGATCGTCGGCCAATACCCAACGTGGCGGGAACACATCGCTCTCCGTACTCCTCTGCTTTCAGAGGAGACAGGATGAGCGATGCTGTTAGTGGTGAGATGGCCCAGGGTCAGCCGGGGTGCGAGGGATATGCTCTATGGGTAACCTTACACCCCGGCGTCTGAACACCCGAGACGGCGTGCGGTTTTAGTCGGTGCAAGCCCGACATAACCGCCCCCACTCGCCGGCGGGGGGTATCCGAAGGGATTTCCGCACGATAAAAAAAAAAAAAAAAAAAAAAAAAGGTACTGGTCGCGGGTTCTAGTCCCGTCCTAGATGTTCTCTTTTTCCGATCTAAATCTTTAGAAAAAAGTAAGCATACAAAATGCTTAAAAATTTAATTGAATCCTTTTAATGTATTCAAACCGATTACAAAATACGTATTTGATATTTCTCTATTCTAAAAGCTACCAATTTTACTATAATATAATTCCTAGAATATAAATTAATAAAATTGAGAACTTACCGAAATGACAGCGTGGTGAGCGGCCGATATGACTTGTGGCTGTTATGGTCTGACATTGGCGTTCCCCAAAAATCGTTCTTGAACACTTGCAACACATTGTTACCGCCATTCACATCACTGTTTGACACTATCGCGGGGATGTCATCATGCACGAACTCGCCACTCAAACTATTTGCGTACGTTAGAGCTCCTACAGAAGCCACGAGCACATAAACCGCCCACTCACTTTCACACAATGTCCTCCACGACTTGGAATTTGACGCTTCCTCGCGAACCGGTGGTAGTGGACGCCGTCGCATCTTGCTCTCACACACGTTTCTGTTTTATTTTATCCCATATTTAAATTCTGGTATTTTTAAACGAAGCTACAATTTTCGGATATTTTGAATATGAAATATGGAAGCTTTGTAGTGAAATTTAATATTACCGCTGAGGAATACACTCTTATTTGACTTTAATCAAAAATTATGGAATATCCTATTCCTTATAACAGTATAAAGGTTATTATTTATAAATGGAAAATAAAATAATTTTATTTTTCAATATGCTCTGAGCACGTTATAAATTATTTTACACGGACTTCTAGAGCTTTATGATTTTATTATGAGACGGTTGGAACAAAAATGTCAATTCCTGCAAGGCTATGCAAGAGCCTTCAGCATCAGTCATAAAATATCAGAATGCTATGCAAAATACTACAGAATATATAGTTCTTGAATAGTGTGTTTCGTCTGTTTGTCAGTTCAGTTACCCAGGGGTCAGTTGATGGATTACCGACATAGTATAGATCACCGACGCCGCATAAATCAACATAGTGGGTCAACTGCGACCTCTGATATCATATTCATAAGAAAACGTTCCCAAATAACGATGACCGTTTTTCCTTATTTCGTTTTTAATTCTTGGCTCACTTTGAGATGAATGCTTCTTTTTTTACTCTAAAAGCCCGTGATTTATGATCTCGTAACGGACGCAGTGTAACCTGAAACAAAGGATGAATGTTACTTTTTTGATATTTGACTCTAAGTAATGATTGGGGTAAATAATGGTAATAATTAATTTAAGAGAATTAGAAAATAAATAGTAAATTTTTTATTTGTAACACTGTCTTTTCGTCGTTGTATTCTATCTACATAATTATTGTGTTTTTTATGACAATTGTTGGCGTAAAAGTAGGTTTCCGTTGTAGTAAATATTTGCTTTTATTCTCATACGGCATGCATCATTGCTTTGTTTAAATAATTTTGTATAGTGAGAAATATTCGAATAAGTACACATATGGCATAGTGAATAATAGCAAGAGCTGTGAAACGAAATGAAATTGGGTCATTTCTATTTCAAGGAGTAAAAATATGTTCAAGATAATAAAGAGGTTTACTTGGTGGTAGAAATTTGATGACACACATTTGTCACAAAATTCGGCCGGGTGTGTACCACCGTGCACGATTGCGAAAAACCCTCCATAGTAATTCAATTTCGGTTTGATTGCGTTCAGGGGTCAGCAAGTGCATAGCCGGGCAGGGGATTGTGGTCGCAGCACTAGTGGGACCGGTGGGTGTCACGCGGTGCTGCGACGACAATCCTCTTCTGATGAGGCCGTCAAGCTGAGTGCCACCATTGTTAACATGGTACGTGTATATTGTGACGTAGTAAGGAGTTACTATGTAATCATGAGTGTATACCTATATAAATCACAAATGTACTCTTCAAATACACAGTCTTATATTAGTCTTTGAGATGTTTTATTCAATCTGATACCCATCCTTATATGGCGACCGTGACAGGACACGCCTGAAGAATCAGGCTCTAATCATGGGCACGTTTAGTATATACTTTGCTTGGGACGAGTACTGTTTCATTGTGTCGATTACATTCAATCATGTGTCAATCCAAGGTTAACAACGAAGAGAAGATCGTAAACCAGATTAGTGGCGGTCAAAATTCGTCGAATAAAGAGGACTTCAAGTTTCATGTGTCGGCTATAAGTATTGTGGCTATGATCATATGCACAATTTAGCTCGTTGGACTTATATATTTCGTATATAAGCTTTACAAGAAATGTCACCAATCGTGGATGAGGGAGCAGCTGTTATCTTGTACTATTACATATTTTTTTGTTTACGTTGGGAGATGTGACGTAGTAAGGAGTAACTATGTAATCATGTGTGTGTACCTATATAAACCACTAATGTACTCTTTAAATACACAGTCTTATATTAGTCTTTGTGATGTTTTATTCAATCTGATACCGATCCTTATAATGTAATGGTGACCCTCTTTTCTGAGACTTTACCTTCAGCTTACCATCAGGCGAAGTGAAGTCAAATTGACGTGTCCTAAATATAAAAAAAGGTCCAAAAATTACGAACTATGTATGGAAGTGTCATACAGAGTGTCGTACTGCTCTGTTTTTGGCCCCCGTCAGAAGGCGCTTATTACTACAGAAAATTTCCTTATAAAAACATACGAACACTTTTTCCCAACTCAAATATTGAGCTTGTGATTTTACGCACAGCTCTCGCTACCTTTGCTTCATCCGAACATGTGTGAAAACTGATTCTGTGGAGTAGCGGTAGTGCATTCGACTGCTACGACAATGGGCGCGGGTTCGATTCCCGCTTTGTGCAAATATTTGTATGCATGAATATGTCTATTTGCATTGGTCTGGATGTTTCTTTGTATAATATGTATGTATTAACAAAAAAAAGCGGCCAAGTGCGAGTCCGACTCGCCCATTAAGGGTAGCAGCAAGTAACATAATAATGTTTTTTTTTTTAATTTTTATATTTGATTTGATTGAATGAAAGGTAAATTGCAGTTTACGAATTTATGACGTATTAAAAAAAACTACTTACTAGATCTCGTTCAAACCAATTATCGTTGGAAGTTTACATAGTAATGTACATCCTATATTTTTTTAAGTGTTATCATTCTGTTATTATAGAAGTTACAGGGGGGGACACAAATTTTACCATTTTGGAAGTGTCTCTCGCGCAAACTATTCAGTTTAGAGAAAAATTATATTAGAAACCTCAATATCATTTTTGAAGACCTATCCATAGATACCACACACGTATGGGTTTGATGAAAAAAAAATTTTCGAGTTTCAGTTCTAAGTATGGGGACCCCCAAAATTTATATTTATTTATTTTTGTATGAAAATCTGAATGCGGTTTACAGAATACATCTACTTACCAAGTTTCAACAGCATAGATCTTATAGTTTAGGAAAAAAGTGGCTGTGACATACGGACGGACAGACAGACAAACATGACGAATCTATAAGGGTTCCGTTTTTTGCCATTTGGCAACGGAACCCTAAAAAGTATATAATTATGTTTATCCGCATGCTGGAACCCATAATACAAGCTAGTTAAACTATGCTTACTTTGGGTCTAGAAAGCGCTGTGTAGAATGTCATAGAATATCTATTTATATATATATATGTGTGTGTGTATGTGTGTTTGTTTGTGTGTATGTGTATGTGTGTGGGTGTGCGGGTGTATCAAAGTCACTGACGCGTTCCTAGCCAGCAAAAAGGTAGGCACAGAGATGATTTCCATACTGACGATATATTACCTGCTCAAATGCTAATGATATCCATCGTAATTATGTGCTTATATCCCTCACATTTACATTAAATATTAATCCTTCCACCGAATAATATTCAATTAGCAATTCCTATACTTAGTGAGTTAGTGTGATTTAGTTTGCGATAACAAACTGCCTACGTCTCAAACACATACAAGTCTCTAATCTGACTTGCTAATGATCGCCTTGATCCTCTTGAGAGGAATTAAAAGCTTTATGGCTCAATCACATTATCTGTATTTGTTCTATCTTTTATTAGATAGTGGCTCGCAAAATTTTTTACTATCCTGTTACGAATAAGAATCCGTATCCTTGTATAGATTCATCACACCCAGGGGTGTAGTAGATTTAGGGGGTCTCGTGAAAATGGTTTGCACTGATTAACTTGTGTTTTGCTGCGTTGACCAAACAAATTATTAATGGTGATGACCGTAATTTATTTGTTGTGAGCTAGTAATAAATACACAATTACTCCAATGAAATAAATACATCGTCTCATATTATTTGTATGTGTGTATCTTATACAGTTCGAATAATACTGAAAGCCAGGCATTTGAGATAACGTGATTATAAGAAAGGAGGGTTAAAATAATTTAGATTCTTTTTTTTTACGTGCGGATATCCCCTCAGATACCCCCTCGCCGACCAGCGTGGGCGGTTTTGTCGGGCTGAAACCGCACGCCGTCTCCGGTCTTCAGACAGTAAGGTTGCCCATAAAGCATTTCCCTCGCACCCCGAAGTACCTTATGGTTGTAAATACCATAAGTGCCAATATAATAAATACCAATAATAGTAAGTGTACATGCTGGGCAGCGCGCGTAGCGCAGTCAGAGCTTTCTTCCTGTAAGGGACTGGTCGTGGGTTCGTGTCCTGGATGTTCACATTTTCCGATTTAAATCTAAATACTGGAAAATATTAAAGCTCACCTAAATTGCTATTGTCTTACATGTATAGATGTAGGATTTTTAAGACAATACAACTTATCAAGATAAAAATCCTCCCGTTAAAAATCCGATTGCAAAATTATCATCAGTTTAGAATTTATTCTTAATTATATATGTGATACAATTAGTCCATTGAAATGTTACATTTTTAGGCCTAACCTTGCGTTTTTTAGAGGACGCAATTTTATCCTTTTGATGTGTAGGGGGGGTCAGTGTAAAGCTAAAACCAAGTTTGTGCAACGGCCACCATCTTGAAAATAGGGGTTGAAATGGTTTTTACGATATATCTGTTAAACTATTTATCTGATAAAAAAAATTGACAACATTTTTTGTTGCAAATAAATTCTCTACAATTTTGGTCCAGTAACTTTTGCTTTTATTTTTTTATTTTGTTATTACTTATAATTTTTTAAATTATTAATTTTGCAATATTATTAATAATTAATTATTGACTGTTTTCCCCACCACTCACGAGGAAGAGTCTGGAGGCGCGTTTTTTTTTACGTGGTGTCCCCAATAGGCATAATCCACGGTGATTTTCTAAATTTGAAGTACCCCGTCCTCGGTCTTTTCGATGGACCAGGCTGCGGCTCAGCATCTGATCGGCTTTCTGAATTAAATATCAGTGGGAGAACTGGAGAAACACCCCTTCCGGGTGTTAATGTCAGCGGTTCATCATCAAAGTAATTTTCATTTATTAATTCTGAGAGCCCCATTACGTTGCTGCAAGTCTCTCCAGAACAATGGAAGTACACTGCAGAACATTTCAGCCCTGCTTTTCGACATCCACACATCGCTCCAGTTTCCTTTGCATTTGCAAAAGATCAAGTTTAGAAGCTCAGGGGGTGCTGGAGGTTTAGAGCTCTGCACTGGCATCAATAATTTTACACATTTTTTTCCAGCCCCAGTCTTCAGGATCATTATTATTACCGAGCCACGACTGGACCTGATGGTAGACTCGGAAAGTATGAAAGCGAGATGTGTATTGTATTGGAGGAAGTACATTTAACTTATCTTAAGTTAAATGTGCTTTTTGTCACTGCCTTGGCGAATTGTTTGTATCTTAGGCTGTCAAGAGAATTATCATCTTTATTACCACCGTATAAAGAGATAAAAAAACGTTTCTGAACATTTTATTTATAGTTTTTACGACAAAAAGTTACTGGACCAAAGTTGTAGAGAATTCAATTTGCAACAAAAAATGTTAACAAATTTTTTTTATCAGATAAATAGTCTAAGAGATATATCGTAAAAACAATTTCAACCCCTATTTTCAAGATGGCGGCCGTGGGACAAGGGTGGCGACCCCAGAAACTTGGTTTTAGCTTTACACTGACCCCCCCTACACATCAAAAAAATAAAATTGCGTCCTCTAAAAAACGCAACCCCAAATGTAACTTTTCAATGGACTAAATGTCACATAATAATCAAGCCTACATTCTTAGATTCGCAGAAAAATTTAGATTAATAAAGGCTGATTAACATAATATGACCCTTGTACATTACATATTATAAGACAACACTTGTGTAATTCACGTTCTCATAATGGAACTTCCCATAAATGTATCTCATTAAACCGTTGCCCTAACAAATCGACTACACTCCTCAACACAATTCACTTAAACTAAATATACTATTCATGGCTACATGAGAAACTATTGACATTCCTAATTTATAACACAAAACGACTATTCGCAAATATCACAAACATTTGCACTAACAAGTGTCGACAGATGGCGAACACAGTCATTAATCACTACACAATTAGGGGCTTACCCCGTCGAACGTTGGACAAATATTGGATTATGTATGATTGATTGGTCCCAAGTTTTGTGGACACCCAACTAATAGAAGAAGCAATCGATATGAATTGCTTTAGGCTGAACTGTCATAGATTAATGAGAGATCTACGTGACGTAGGTATTTTATTTCAGACCAGTTTGCATTAACAAGTATATTTTCGGCTTATTTGATGTGGCAATCAATGGATCTATATACAGCCATGAACTATTAAGATTAAACATAACATAACATAAACTCACGCCTATATCCCCGAAGGGGTAGGCAGAGGTGCTAGCGCACCCACATTTCGCCAGTTTATGTTTAGGTCATTAACCGGGCACTTATAAGACTGCGATAAATACACACACAACTTCGAAAAGCATCGAAAAGACATTGGTAAAAGTTATTAAGATTAAGATATTAACTTTAATTCTAATATCTAAGTTCAATAAATTATATTCATCAATAGCTGTAGTTTTTGTTCTAAAAACATGCCAACTTGATATTTACTCTCCATTACATTACAGAAATCAACTAGCTGAACTATTGTACTTGCTTTGTGATCCTGCTTTTGAATACGATCTCCAGAGTTAGAAATTTTTTGGAGCGAAGTGAAACGCGAATGAACTCCTGTACTTGCTTTGCTTTGTGATCTTGCTAATGAATACGATCGCCAGAGTTAGAAAAATTTTGGAGCGAAGTGACACGGGAAGCTCAAGACCGAAAGGCCGAAATGGCTTCTGCATGCCTCATTTAGGGTAAAAGATCTTAAGCCAAGTCAATCTCCTTCTACCTTGACCTTAAATATACGAAGAAAAAAATATATTCAAATCCTGAAAGAATATTAATAGCCGAACATAATTTTAACCCCGTCCAAGCTCACAAAAACTCACATATTTCGCTCCAAAACTTAGTTAATTTATTATTCTACGAAACTTTGCCTTGTATCTGTTCAGTTTTATTCTCGCAAATTGTTTTTAAAATATCGCATATCAAGATAAGGCACAACTTGGGGAATTTTACTTGCTTGTAAAAAAGTTTATTTTTTGTTGCCGCGGGCTTTACGTTGAAATTATGTGTCATTATTGAGTGGTACTATGAAGTATAATAGGTACAAATACATTATGCAAGTACAAGTATGCATACAAAATATGATTATATGATATGGTTATATCTGATTCGAACCGACTAAAACCTCACACCATCTCGGGTCTTTAGACGCCGGAAGAGTAGAATCCGATCTTAATACATAATGTAACAATATAATAATAAACAGCAAAGACGAAACACTCGTACATCAAGAAATAAGTTTGTTCTATTCTATACCAGACAGGAAAAAGTACAGATTGGCATAATATAGTATATTATAATATCTTCGCTCCAATATATATAATATATATTGTAATTCATGACTATAAATTTATTATAACGCATTATGTTTAAAGATTATTATTCACTGGCGGTAGAAATTTGATGACACAAATTTGTCACAAAATTCGGCCGGGTAGGTACCACCGTGCACGCGCCGCAATAGCGGCGGTAAGGCCCATCATGGAGGATTGGCTAGAGAGGCGACACGGAAGCCTCTCATACCGACTGACGCAGGTGATCTCCGGGAAGGGGTGCTTCGGGGACCACCTGCATCGGATCAGGAAGGAGCCAACGCCTGAGTGTCATCACTGCGACGCGAGCGAGGACTCAGGGCTGCACACGCTGGCGGACTGCCCGGCGTGGGAGGTGCCGATGCGTGACCTCGTGGCAGCCATCGGGGTGGGAGTCCTCTCGCTCAGCAGCATGATTGCGGCAATGGTGGGGAGCGCGAGCGCGTGGGCCACGGGTACGGTGTACGGGAGAGATTTAGAACTCTCCCGGCCCGCCGAGCCCGCAACTTGCTCGCCGCGCGTCGCAGGCGACTCAGGCGCCGGGGATCGCTTAACGATCTCCGTCCTCCGTGAGCGCAGAAGCAGGCCGGGACGCTGGGGTGACTAGCGCCCCTCCCCCAAACCGGGGCAAGACGGGGACACCGTGGTTCCCAAACCCGAGGGGGCCATCTCGAAACCGGAGATGGCCCAAGGTCAGTCGGGGTGCGAGGGATATGCTCTATGGGCAACCTTACACCCCGGCGTCTGTAGACCCGAGACGGCGTGCGGTTTTAGTCGGTTCCAGCCCGACATAACCGCCCCCGCTTGCCGGCGGGGGGGGGGGGGGGGGAAAGGTACCACCGTGCACGATTGCGAAAAACCCTACATAGTAATCCAATTTCGGTTTGATTGCGTTCAGGGGTCAGCAAGTGTATAGCCGGGCAGGGGGATTGTGGTCGCAGCACTAGTGGGACCGGTGGGTGTCACGCGGTGCTGCGACGACAATCCTCTTCTGATGAGGCCGTCAAGCTGAGTGCCACCATTGTTAACATGGTACGTGTATGTAATGGTGAACCTCTTTCCTGAGACTTTACCTTCAGGTTACCATCAGGCGAGGTGAAGTCAAATTGACGTGTCCTAAATATAAAAAATAAATAAAAAAAGATCTCATGAACGTGAAAGAAGTATGTAGATCAATGCAACAAATAGTACAAAACATAATAGAAGGTTTTTATATCCTGTTTCCAAACAATTTGTTTTGCGAAACATCCCGTTGCGAATGAGATTAATTTTCTTTTTAAGTATCTCAAACAAAATTGTTTGTACCATTTATTTGATGGAAGTAAATTAAACCAAAACACAATAAAGCGTTAAGACCCAATGCGATTTCGCCAATAAACATTTAGTAAGTAATTACCAGAGAAACTCGATTCAGATTCTCTAGGGAAGTAAAAAAAATAAAAATAAAAATGAAGCTTTTATTAAATAAAAATAAAAAAACGAAAATAATAGTTTTGTGCCAGACATTTTCTCAAAAGCTTGTATCCCGCAAGTTTCTCTGTTTTCTATTTGCGCTACATGCTTTTCAAATCAGCATAGATATTTACATAAAACTATTATATTCGTTTTAGTGCGACAACAATTTTGAATAATAGCTTATTTAAAATAACTATTTTTTGATATATTTTTTTTACTTTTTAGTTGAGCTGAGTGAGACCTCCTAAACTACTAATCCAATCAGAACCAAATTTGGCATGATTAAAGAGGTCAATCAGAGGAAGGTTTGGGATATATTTTGAAAAAATTAATGCTACCACAGAGGAATGATCACCGTAAAAAAAAATCCAGATGGAATTACATAATAACCGCTCGCGACACTGTGACCAAACTTTATACGCTCAGAAAGAATGTCCAGAGTTGTGACTTTCAAAAATAATTTTCAAAATCGGACTTGCCACGGAGGAATGATCACTGTTCAAAATTTTCAAAATCTGATTCTCTCATTGTCTCTGATTGTCTCAACATTGCAAGCAGCGATTCGCCTTGCAGACCTAGTTTTAGTAATATCACATAGCTATAGAGTAACCCTGAATACCTTATAACAACAAAGAATTCGCCAAGGCAAAACAAATGAGCCCCAACTCGATAAGTTTATCTTGTGTAGTTTAGGAGTTCCTTTGGCCAGCTTCTTACTCAATCCTCAGACCCTGACTATCATGTGACACTAAAGAGTTTGCTAAGACCAAACAAATAAGTCCAAACTCGATAAGTTTATCTTGTGTAGTTTAGGAGTTCCTTTGGCCAGCTTCCTACTCAATCTTCAGACCCTGACTATCATGTGACACTAGAGAGTTTGCTAAGACCAAACAAATAAGCCCAAACTCGATAAGTTTATCTTGTGTAGTTTAGGAGTTCCTTTGGCCAGCTTCCTACTCAATCTTCAGACCCTGACTATCATGTGACACTAGAGAGTTTGCTAAGACCAAACAAATAAGTCCAAACTCGATAAGTTTATCTTGTGTAGTTTAGGAGTTCCTTTGGCCAGCTTCCTACTCAATCTTCAGACCCTGACTATCATGTGACACTAGAGAGTTTGCTAAGACCAAACAAATAAGCCCAAACTCGATAAGTTTATCTTGTTTAGCTTTGAAGTTCCTATGGCCACCTTCCTACTCCATCATCACACCAGCTCCATGTTACCATATTATTCCATTGTCATCGTAACTAAACGTATACGCAAAATTTCAACTCCATTGGATGTCAACAAATGATCGAAAAATCACTTACAAATTTTGACAGATAACATATATTTGAACAGTGCAAGTTCATAAAAAGTTAGTTATAATAACATTAATCTTAAATTCTTAGGGCTTTATGAACTTACACAATTTGTTAAAATATATTTTGATACAATAATACATACTATTATATCCAAGTTCGTTAGCAAGCTCTGAAATATTATAATTCAATGAGACCGATATGCTTAGCAATCCATGGATTCTCCGTGCGGATGCCGGGTCCATCGTGTTGCGGCGTTGGGAACTCAGGACAGTGCTTGGGACTTGTGACCCAAGTGCAGGTTTAGAAGGGGCCCCTTTTGTTGATGTACATCAACACTCACCTTCACTACCCAAGTTCCCCTCCCTGCCTAATCAAATTTGATGCGAAACTACTAGTGCCGCTTTAGACATTCGTCCTAGTAATGAGCTTATTGTAGCTCTCGATGGGCCTAGATCTTTAAGTAGGTTATAGAGAGATTTTGCTGGTATGCCTCTCGCTCCCACTTCCACTGCCCATCATTTTATTCAGTAGGTTAATAGTAATTTCGTTTAACTTCACTTTAAAGCCTTCGATTAGTACTAACTGTTTAAACCCAGGATACCAAACTCTATATCGCTCTGACGAGACCGTATCGAGATTTACAGCTGGTTATACACCCTCTAGTAGTCCAAAACCGCAAGAAGCGAGTTAATCTTCCGGTGGGTGGTACGTAATTCGATTAAAGTTGCTAACTCTTGGCCGACTCTTAATTATGTTTCTGGTGAATTCTCTCGCGGGCCAATGTCACGCAATCCTTTGTTGCCTAGAGAATTTGTTTGAATAATGATACCACTGCAGATTCATTCAGTTTGTTTTACGTTATATGTATGTCTAATTTTATTGGTTATTCTTTAAAGACTTGGGATTTGCATTTATTCACGGAAAATTCGATAACTATTTCTTTCAAGACTAAGATAAATAGATGAAGTAACTTCCATTCTCAATTATAATTAAAACGTACAAAAATACAATCTTGTTACTTATTTTTTAGTAAATAATATAAATATTTATGTATGGTCCTACGTTACAGAAACAAACAAAAAAATGTAACGACAAAGTTTCCTCGTCATTCTATTAAGAAGCTAAGGTAAAAAGGTCGGTCCGAAACTTATACAGCATTCAAAAGTATTTTATATCGTGCCTTAAATAAACACTTGACTTTTTAGGGTTCCGTTGCCAAATGGCAAAAAACGGAACCCCTATAGATTCGTCATGTCTGTCTGTCTGCCCGTCCGTATGTCACAGCCACTTTTTTCCTAAACTATAAGATATATGCTGTTGAAACTTGGTAAGTAGATGTATTCTGTAAACCGCATTAAGATTTTCATACAAAAATAGGAAAAAACAATAAATTTTGGAGGTCCCCATACTTAGAACTGAAACTCAAAAATTTTTTTTCATCAAATCCATACATGTGTGGTTTCTATGGATAGGTCTTCAAAAATGTTATTGACGTTTCTCATATCATTTTTTTCTAAACTAAATAGTTTGCAAGAGAGACACTTCCAAAGTGATAAAATGTGTGTTCTTGTAACTCCTTGTAACTTCTAAAATAAGATATTGATAAAACTAAAAAAATATATGATGTACAATACCATGTAAACTTCCAACGATAATTGGTTTGAACGAGATCTAGTAAGTAGTTTTTTTTAATACGTCATAAATCGTAAACTGCAAATTACCTTTCATTCTATCAACTCAAATATAAAAATTAAAAAAGAACATTATTATGTCACTTGCTGCTACGGAGCCCTTCATGGGCGAGTCCGACTCGCACTTGGCCGCTTTTTATAACATTTATTTGGAGTCTGCTACATCTATTGCTTAATGTTTTTCTTATTCTTCTATACTCTTGTAAGTAAAGTAATTATACTCATAGAAAGCATACGCAAAACTCTATATTTCACCAAAATCTTGAAACTCGGCAAGCCCCATCCTTTATTTATTCAGAATGCAGTCCATTGTCGACAGCGAGCCTGTTAGAGCCACTGTTACTATTAACTAAAGAAGCCTTAGCTTTGTAATCTTGAATGGAATTTGCCAGACTACATTAGCATTTCAAATCAGCCTCTCGCCGTCTTTTCGAGGTCTATCTTTCCAACCTTACAGATTGTGTTACTGGGGAATTTCCTTAAATATCCGACTTGTGTATTCCGCAGAGCTTGCGTGGGCTTCAGCGTAAGTCTTTTAAAATGTAGATTATAGAAGTTAATCAAGCGAACGATAAACTAGCACGAGTTCTGCAAACTTAACGTCTACTCTTACAATCAAGTTTCTTGGCAATATTGTTGATAATTGTACACTGTCTCGTACATAGAGCTCTAAAATTATGCCGAAAATTTCGACTTTTATTCAAAACCTTCATTGGTCTGAATATTAGAGAAAGTCTGCTGTCATTTCACAAGCGAGAATTTAATAAATATTTTTGGTTACACTAAACAAAATTACAAACAAAATTACTATTTATTAAATTATTAAAATTTTAAACAAAATTACTTAGCTATACTTACATTAGTTTAAAAACTTAGTTATAAAGGTTAATTAAAAACTCAACTATTTACAAAAATATATACTTAGAAATAGTTTCATTACTTTAAGAAGTTAGTTATCAAGGTTCAATAAAAAGGTTTAATATTTTTTGCTTTACAATTTTGTTAAAAAGTTTTTATTTCATTTTTTTGTGGCTATAATCCTCTTATTACTACATGCTTAATTTTTGATTACTTTTATTGTACTACTCAACTCAGCAATAAAATCTGTGAGTGAACAATCAATCATCCCTGTTTTCCTACCATTAGGGTTAGATTTTTATTTGCAAATTTATATGGGACCAAATTCGGGGTATACTCTTTCCAATAAAAAAAGAATTATCAAAATCGGACTTAAATATATGCGTCGACTTGAGAACCTCCTACGTTTTTTCGTCGGTAAAAAATTAGTGTAAATCTTCTGAGAAGGTTTACACAGTCAACAAACTGGTGGTTTAACCTAAGTTTGTACGAAAACTGATATTTCACTGAATCAGGACTTAATCATCTCGCTTAGCTTGTCCGTTTTCAATGCAACACTGGCATCAATTATAAATAGTTTGATAGCTTAATCCAGTTCTATCCATCTCCCCGTTTACTGCTGTAAATATTCTAAACAAAAGCTCGTGACAATGATCGTTGTTTACGGCAAAGATTCTGATCTTAATGCGAATAAATTACTTGTTACAAGGATTTCTTTGCACCATCTAACAGCCCTCCTAACTCTGTTAAACAAAATCTCGAACCCTGATCAATCAAATGTTCAACCTAATAAGTTTACTATTGCCGTAAATTGAATACGGTTCCTAGTCTTTGATATTATGCCACAAACGTTTTCTCAATCTCTTTTGATTCCAGGTAGAACCCGAGGTTGGGGTGTGTGTTGGGTAACCTCCTCGAGTGTCGCTCCGATTCCGATCCCGCTGCAGTCCGGGGGGAACGGAATCGGAGCGGCCGGTACACCCTGGGCGGCGGTCAATGGCTTCCCCTTCACCCCTTCATAGGGTTGGCATTGATCGTCGGCCAATACCCAACGTGGCGGGAACACATCGCTCTCCGTACTCCTCTGCTTTCAGAGGAGACAGGATGAGCGATGCTGTTAGTGGTGAGATGGCCCAGGGTCAGCCGGGGTGCGAGGGATATGCTCTATGGGTAACCTTACACCCCGGCGTCTGAAGACCCGAGATATAAAAAAAAAAAAAAAAAAAAAAAAAGTAGAACCCGAGGTTGGTTTATGTTGCCTGCACTTTAGTGTAGCACTATCTCATGCCGCAGAAGCTCTGATTAGGTAAAGCCTGAGGGGCGTACGTGAAAAAAAAGCAGCCTGATGTAAGCTTTGGATGTTACAAGGATTGGTGCTCGGAAGAGGAAGAATGCAGTCAATATAAAAAAAATGATTTTTTTTTTAACGAGATCCTTATTTTTTTTTCACAGATTTAAATGTCTATATAAATAAGTAAACATATTTATGAAGTAGCTTAGGGTTTCTGTGATGCATTTTTAATTTTGAAATAGAAATTTTGTGACTCAAAAAGTCTGGTATAAGTAAAAAAGTCTAATTTCTCAAAACATTCATCTCAGATGAGTTACGGTATTCTACTACAGAATACATTTCCAAGTTACTGCAGTCACGAACCCAACTGCCAAGTGTGGTGATTATGGAGCATCCTTCCTTGGAAGGTATCCAAACTGCCTAATGGACTGTTGCTACTGGCTCCCAGTAATTTAAACGAATTTAAAATGAAGTTTACTGTGAAAATTATGTTTATAATTAATAATAAAAGGACCTTGAAAGTGAAAGAAGTTTCTAATTACAAAATTAGTAACTTCCTGATACTGAGATTTTTATGACGAAATTCATTTCTCGTGAGACGATCTCTCAATATTTTCCATAAAAACATTTAGAGTAAAAGCATACTAACTTTATAACAAAATCTTAAAAAAAAAATTCACAACAATGTAATAACATTATTGTCTGTAACAAAGTTGAAAATTTTTGACATGATTTTCATTTTTAGAATTTTCCAATGGAGACTTTATCTTTCATGAAATAAGCTTGTATTTTGTTCGTATACCGTGTGTAAGTATTGTAGAGGAAGGAAACAAACATCTTGGCATGATTGATTACGGACCAAGTTGCTTCGACACTACTTAGTAATTTCCGAATTATTATTTGTGGAATTATTGGGCTTATAAGCTTTGCCAGTTATGATATGCGATAAATATTTATATTTATTTATTTATTTCTGGAAGGTACGCTAAAAGATTACTGCCATTGCATAACAGGAAACATTTGGAAACAGTTACTTATTCCGTCTAGACAGCATTCCGTGATAAAGGTAAAATACATGACAAAGGGCAAAATACAACTGTTTGCCACGCTTATATAACTAAAACGCTACTCAAATACATAAATATGTAACATTAAAACTATATTTGTATGAAAGAACCAATAGGAAACCATAAGCAGCCAAGTGCGAGTCGGACTCGCCCATGAAGGGTTCCGTAGCAGCAAGTAACATAATAATACTTTTTATTAAATTTTATATTGTAGTTGATTGAATTTAATGTAAATTGCGGTTTACGATTTATGACGTATTAAAAAAAAGTACTTACTAGATCTCGTTCAAACCAATTTTCTTTGGAAGTTTACATGGTAATGTACATCATAATTATTTTTTTAATTTTATCATTCTCTTATTTTAGAAGTTCTCAATATCATTTTTGAAGACCACACACGGATGGGTTTGACGAAAAAAAAATTTTTGAGTTTCAGTTCTTAGTATGGGGAAAATCTTAATGCGGTTTACAGAATACATCTACTTACCAAGTTTCAACAGCATAGTTCTTATAGTTTCGGTAAAAAGTGGCTGTGACATACGGACGGACAGACAGACAGACATGACGAATCTATAAGGGTTCCGTTTTTTGCCATTTGGCAACGGAACCCTAAAAACAACTACGAACATTGTACATTTATTATATGTGTTATGATCCTCTTGCACTGGAAGAGTCTACCATTAAATACATCCACGTCTTCAACCCAATTCAGTTCGTTATATATGTGCGACATATTCTTACGGTAGGGTTATAGAAACCGATGTTATTTTCGTAAATTTGTATCAAAAATACGTTGCAACAGCGCGACCTGTGCTTGATATTGATACAGACCGCAGACAGACATATACAATTTTTATGTTTACGATCAGTCGTAAGAATAATAAATAATAACAGAATAAATCTAAAGGCTTTCACGGCCGGCGTTGCATGTAGAATATACTGCTTCCGGGCTGTTTGGCACCCTCCAACTGCGCTTATAAATACGCCAGTGACTCGAGCCTCTACATCAGTCGCAGTGAAGTCGCCGCCGAGGAGAGTTCTCCGCACTCGTTGGCGCCCGGACCTGTACCACTGAAGATGTCGAACGCAGTGATCGATGAAACGTTTGGTACACAAGTCTCCAATGGACCACGACCAAACAGCCTGGAAGCAGTATATTCTACAAATAACAGAATAACATAAGAAAAGGAAAATGTTTATTCTATTATCCATCATCTATAAGTTTTCCATCGATCATTGTTTACATTTTTACTAGAGCTTGTATGTCTCGGAACGCATAGTTAGAGTTATACTAACATCGACAATTATTGAATATTTCATTGTTCCCACTTTTTCATAAGCTTTTCGTAAGCCAGATCGTGAACTGCCCACTGGATGTATGCTCCAATCAGATCTTCGGGACTCAAGTCAACTTTCACCTGCTAACAGGTACACGGGCTGCTAAACTGATGAGACTTTGATGGAAGCTTTCTCCTCGTGGGGAAGTTTCCAGGCACTAAAGCACAAGCTTTGGATACAACACGAATTCACTTATGGATGAAAAAGGGAAGAAAGTAGTCACCTTGGACAACAGCAACAGTAAGAAGGCCAATCTGCTATAGTCATTAGTGTCTACTAGGTCTACGAGGCGAATCGCTGCTTGCAATGTTGAGCTGAGTGAGACATCGTGATTATTGTCCAATAGATTTGACCGCTATTGCGGAATCAGATTTTGAAAATTTTGAACAGTAATCATTCCTCCGTGGCAAGTCCGATTTTGAAAAATGTTTTTGAAAGTCACAACTCTGGACATGCTTTCTGAGCGTGTAAAGTTTGGTCACAGTCTCGAGCGGTTATTATGTAATTCCATCTGGAATTTTTTTAACGGTGATCATTCCTCTGTGGTAGCATTAATTTTTTCAAAATATATCCATAAACCTTCCTCTGATTGAACTCTTTAATCATGCCAAATTTAGTTCTGATTGGATTAGTAGTTTAGGAGGAGACCTGTGACAAAGAAAATCCTGAAGTCTGGTATGAGGAGCTTTCGCTCGACTTCGTCTCACTCAGCTCAAAAAATATGGCGGGTCGATGGCTACATACATATTTGATCCTTGCTATTAACTTCCGTGAATCAGAAAATAAAATTCTGATATTGATCATCTCACAGCTAATAAAGAAAAAACACAGTAAAGAATATAAATTGGACGAATTAATTAAGAAATGCTTTCAAAATGTATTCCAACATTTTGTAAATATTTTGTATTTTCTACGTAGAATTTGATAGAAACCTAATACGACAAAGTCTGGCAAATTGAGGCTTATACAATTAAAGTAATTGTTTCTTAGGATTGTGGACGAGTTCTTTAGTAACAGATGTTATTTTCTCATGGCAACAATTACAAAATATACTAGGCAAGCTGACTAATACTAAATAAGGAATGAAATGCGATGATAGCCCAAGTACCATTATCTCCATTTCTCTAAAATTATAGGGAGGATTTTTAGGGTTCCGTACCTCAAAAGGAAAAAAACGGAACCCTTATAGGATCACTGTCAAGACCGTTTTTCTCAGGAACGCGTGGAGATATCAAACTGAAATTTATATCTAATACTCAGCTCTACTGTCCCTTGAAGCTGTGAAAAAATTAAACTTCTATGCCAAAGCAATCAAAAGATACAGCCGTTTATGCCGCAAATTTCCGCAAATTTTCGAAATTCGCACGGGAATCAAAACCTACAGCGTGAACTTAGAATCTTGAAAATTGGTACGAAGTAACGTCTTATAGTACAGATAAAGGAAAAATTGCGAAAATCGTAAATTTTTAGTTACATCATATAATAAAAAATATTTTTGAAAATTTTAAAGTTACTACTTCTTTCCTCATGAACGCGTAGAGGTATCATACTCAGGTCTACTTTTACTTATATACCTACAGGTTTGTACGGAACCCTCGGTGTGCGAGTCCGACTTGCACTCGGCCGGTTTTTTATTTAATACTTAAATAGATAGTAACACTCATCATCATCCTTCGAGCCTTCTCCCAACTCAGTTTGGATCAGCTTTTCAGTCTATCTACGAAGTGGCTGAATTTCAAAATTTTCCATGAAGAGATTACCATTTGATGTTTCACAACCCACCAGTATTAAATTTTTGTAGATAGATCAGTTATCAGACTTTTTAGGGCTACATCTACCCGTAACGACTGCTATAATAGATGTCCGTATGGCAACCGGGATCGACGGCTTAACGTGCTCTCCAAGGTAAGGAGGGTTCTCAATTTCTTTTTTGTTTTTTTTTTATATTTAGGACACGTCAATTTCACTTCACCTCGCCTGATGGTAAGCTGAAGGTTAAGTCTAAGGAAAGAGGGTCACCATTACATCTACGTACCATGTTAACAATGGTGGCACTCAGCTTGACGGCCTCATCAGAAGAAGATTGTCGTCGCAGCACCGCGTGACACCCACCGGTCCTACTAGTGCTGCGCCCACAACCCCCCTGCCCGGCTATGCACTTGCTGACCCTTGAACGCAATCACACCAAAATTGGATTACTATGGAGGGTTTTTTGCAATCGTGCACCCACCCGGCCGAATTTTGTGACAAATTTGTGTCATCAAATTTCTGCCACCAGTAAAATGTGTTAATGTAAATGTGTTAGAATGGTCAACCATCCTAAGACTGTCCTGGCTAGTGTTGCTTATCTTTGCAATGTGTTAACCTACTCGGTTACCATTACACCACGAGACCCTCGTATAAAGTAACATTCATTGAACCTAAATTGTAAGATCACAAAATGTCCTGATTTTCAAAATCCCATTTGTCAAAATCTGGATATTCTTATTATAATCTTAAAGATCTTGACACAATAGGCCTTACCCAAGAGACAATTTGAAAGAATCAAGTCATAGACACGTCAGCCGCAAATTTAACTATGGCAAATCATTGCAAAACTATAATGACAGGTTAGTAGTGATTAATATTCGCTTCAAGCCCGCCGAGGAAGGTATAATCTACTTTGCCTTCACAAAATTATACACACCATCAATGTACCAGGTTTGCAGTCTGTTGTCTGTATCAACATCCGGCACAGGTTGCGCTGTCCCAACGTATTTTCTATACAAATTTAGAAAAATAACACCTTTTTCTATAACCCTATCGTAAGGATGTGTACTTAAGCGAGACAAATAGTTGTATTTTGTGATGTGTCATGAATTTTATCTTTAACAAGTTGTATATTCTAACTACTGTCTAGACTTCATAACTGTTTCCAAATGTTTCCTGTCAAGCAATGGCAGTAATCTGTAAGCGTGTCTTCCAGAAATAAATAAAGAGCATTCCCTATTCTGTTGTAGATCATTCTGATTGAGCTGAGTGAGACGAAGTCGAGCGAAAGCTCCTCATACCAGACTTCAGGATTTTCTTTGTCACAGGTCTCCTCCTAAACTACTAATCCAATCAGAACCAAATTTGGCATAATTAAAGAGGTCAATCAGAGGAAGGTTTATGGATATATTTTGAAAAAATTAATGCTACCACAGAGGAATGATCACCGTTAAAAAAATTCCAGATGGAATTACATAATAACCGCTCGAGACACTGTGACCAAACTTTACACGCTCAGAAAGCATGTCCAGAGTTGTGACTTTTAAAGAATTTTCAAAATCGGACTTGCCACGGAGGAATGATCACTGTTCAAAATTTTCAAAATCTGATTCACGATGTCTCACTCAGCTCAACATTGCAAGCAGCGATTCGCCTTGCACACCTAGTAATGTAAGAAATGAAAGTTAACAATTCAATAGAGTTTTCGATTACCCGACAGGGTAGATTAAAATTGTAAATGAGTCTTAGCAACATTGTTAAAATAAACATTGACGCTGCTCTTCTTTATGATGGCATTGTGCTTAAAGTGATGACTTAGATTAAAAGCTTTTGAAATCATCTCGTGGGAAGTTAGTAAATAATTACTGTAATTACCGATGCAAATTGTAATCTTGCCTGTAATCCCCAAAGGAAGCCTAGAAATATTTTACTTTTGAAATTCTTGGAAGTTTTGTTAATTTAGACTTGGTAATTAAGTAAACTGAATAGATTACAGGCACATTTAAAATGCTATGACTAAATTGCTCCTCATAAATTTAGTAATCTTTGACAACGATCTTAATAATCTATTATCAACCCTAATATTAGGAGGTCTTTAGGGCTACATAAAGTTATTACATTTTGAAATTAATTTTGACATAGAGGTCATCAGATTAGCTACTAAATAGATACAGCAAGTATAGAAATTTAAATATAACGTAACCTGTGTTCTACTGTACTGTACTTAATGATGATTTTTAGGCGATCATGATTTGCGTATGAACATACCTTTGAATTGCCTTTTCAAGCAGGTTATACTGGCCGTGTTCACATACATAGCATGGAGATTTGTTAGCTCTCAAAAACATAATTTAATACGAATGCTGATTTGTATATTTAAGGAGTAAAGCTCTCTTTTCAACGACTCATGTATTTCGTTAGACCATCTTCTCCTACCTAACGGCTGAACCGATTCTAATGAAATTTCATACAAGCAAAGATGTTACCGATGGAAAGGACATCGGACGGAATACGGATACCACGGAAGAATAATCACCAGAAAAAAATATTAAAATCTGATTTCTCAATGAACAAAAAAGCCTCATTAACGCGATTGGTATTAAATTAAGTAATTTGTTCATATACACTAGACAAAAAAAGAAACACGAAAATTAGACTAGCCATTAAGGAATTATCACCGATAGAAAAAGTCCTGGTGAAATTGCTTCGCTCAATTTTTGCAACAGCAAAATGAATTGCAGACCTAGATAATTCATAAACAGGTAGCACTTGGACCGCACAAAGAAAATTTCCACATCCTTGATTCAGATATCAAGAAACTTGAACACGAAACAATAGAAGTTGGTGTCTGGTGTATTGACGTGTTTGCGGTATAAAATGCAACGTTCGAGGCTCACTTAGTTTTGCAATTCAAACTTCGTCTCATATCGGTTCACGGACGAATGGTTTGGGCACTGTTTTGTGGTTGCCGCAAGGTATAAGTGCAGTAGCAATATACAGATTTAACTTAAAATTCTGCTAATTGATAATACTTTTATGTTTCTCTCTTTATAGTGTGTAGCACAATGAACAAGTAGCATTAAATTTATTGGTATATATTATGTACTTGAGCTAACACAACATTTGGCGTAAAAATATCATGATTTCGATTTAATGTTTACTTGCTCTTGTTTTGTGAAATTGGTTGAAATCTAGGATTCATAAAACGATGAAATTTCAAGTTCATTAATATGATTTCCATTTAATCAAGCTCACGAAGCAATACGTTTTTATAAGGTGTTTAAAAATATCACCTCAAATAAATGTGAAATTGCTAAGTTTATTACTCAATCACGTAAAATTGCTGAACGAATTTGGTTGAAATTTGGCACAGATATGCTATGACCTAAATAAGAATGGAGGTCGTGGGACTAGAAATGTTATACCATGGAGGTGAAGTTTTGGGCTTTCTTGGTACGGTAGTTATAGGTTTTTTTGTAACGTGTGGAAACCCCTACGCGCTTCACCCCATTGGTGCCAACGATAGGGTGGGCGTGTTGGAATCGGACCAACTAAAACCACACGGTGTCCTCTCCAAGTTTCCATTGCCGGGTACCCCGGGTAAGGCCTCGAAAGGATAACCTTAGGGCTACCGGCGGACTTTGGCCGCCACCGCGGCCTCGCCTGGTGGGATCGGGTTTTATCCCGCGACAGTGAGTTGGCAGGCGTATGTAGAACACACACGACACGCCTCCGTCTTGGCCTGCTTCTTTAAGGACGGTGAGTCGGCCAACTCCCGTCCTCAGGTCCCGATCATGGAGGTCAGTAGTCCCGGGTGTAGACAGCCGAGGACGTCCGAGGACGCCGCAGACTGCGGAACTCGGGGGGCAGGGATAGGCTCGGTAGTAATAGGTAATAAAAAAATAAAGCAAAATATTTAAAATCGCTTCCTCTTATACCATAGACATCACTATGTATGACTTTCTGATACAGTGGGCACGAACGCGAATATTTGTGTAGTGGCGATGTAAAACATGGCCGCTGACCGACGCCACGCCGCGGTTTTCAGTTCTTCTTCATATGCTCACCGAACACCAGATAATAATGCACAGGGAGTAAATTTCATTCTGTTCATTTTATTTCATTTCTGAATTATCTTTTGTTGAGTTTGTTTTCAATGAATGACTAGCTCTGGTTGCGACTTGTTTGGTTGGAGTATAATACTTTGTGTATACAGATAGATTTCAGCTTTATGCACCTTTACAATTACATAATATAAAAAAATACTTAACGAAATATGTCTGAATATTATTAATAATAAGACATAATATAAGTGGTTTAATATTTTTTCCGGATTTGGATGACATTTGGCACAGAGCTAGACTGTGGGTTGCGGAAACCAGGACCAGTATTTTATACGAGTGCAGCCACAGGCAACGGCTAGTGTAGCATAAATCAAACGAAATCGTATAAAACCTCAGATATACCAGAATCTTTTATCGAAAACAAAAAGATCTAATATTTTTTGTGCGACATTGTAACTGCAGGGCGTTCCTCATGTGTTGGTTCAACCGTCTTTTAGTAAGGTCCCTATCAGGGCTCGAACAGCTTTATTTTATTCGCAGACAATGTCTTTTGTTTTCTTAAAACACTTATATTACTTAGTTTTATTAGTAACAAGAATTTAAAGAAAAACGACGGGTTGCACTCCGGGAGTGCCGGCAGAAGTGAAAACTTGAATGTGTTGTGCATTTTTGATATTTTGGAATGGTTAGGATATAATTTTGCACGAATTGCTTTAATTATCAGTATAAAAATACTATCATTCATGTGGTAACATACAATATTCATTTATTGAGCTATCGTACACAAACATGACAATTTATATTACATTAAAAATTTAACACTTCAGAACTATTACAATTATTTTACATTAAAGTGAGTGGCACGGTACGCTATAACATAAATACACACGAAAATTCGCGCAAGCGCTCTGCGCTGCCTAAACGAAACAACAGGCGCAGGCATACATTTTCGCCGCGCAGTAGAAAGAGAGGGGGATACTCCCTCTCCTACGCCGCGCCAGCGATCTACTCTCCCTTCATCTTACGAATTTTCGATCAGGTCACGTGTCCTGACGCGAGTTTAACCTTTTTTACCCATTACAAAAAAACTGCACAACGCCGCTAAAGTAGTTTTCACTTCAAAATAAAAAGTTGTGTTTTAAATGAACGATTCGGTTCATTGAACATAACAAAAGTTTTAAATATCTCTAATGTCCAACAGACACAACTAATTAACAATTTTATAATAGTATAGACTAATAGAGTCAAAATCAACGTAAAATCATTTATCATGTTTGGACTGGACTACACATAAAAACCAAGCAGTCAAATATTGGAAGTCAATTTGAACCTACTTCTAATTGTATCAAAATTAAATTTCGTATGTACCTATATGTTTTCCACATAACATAACATAAACTCACGCCTATATCCCCGAAGGGGTAGGCAGAGGTGCTAGCACCCACATTTCGCCAGTTTATGTTTAGGTCCCAATGTAATAGGTGGCGAGCCTATTGCCATTAACCGGGCACTTATAAACCTGCGATAAATACACACATAACTTCGAAAAGCATCGAAAAGTCATTGGTGTGTGCCATGGTAAAACCTGGGATCGAACCCGAGACCTCGTCTCAGCAGTCCATCACCCATACCACTAGGCTACCGCGATTTTTTTCTTTTGTTTGTTTTCCATTCTTTTGTAGGCTTCTTTTCTATATTTCTTATCTCTAGTTTAGATGAATAATTTAACATTTTGGAGCTGATTTGATGATGAAACTAAGGTAAATAGTGGCACTCTTCAGTGGCTACTACTAAGCCTGTCGAGTCTGCGCTCGTCTGAGTTTGGTTTGTTTTAACGAATCTCATATTACTAATTTCTATTTACACTGTAAGCGTTTAGCGTGACCTATAAACTCTTAAAATATCAAACTCTTTTTGCTCACAGAGGTCCCTTCAGATATTCCCAAAAGGAGTGGAAAGGGAAAGGTGCTTAATTTCCAAGTAGAACCAGTTCATTTTTTTTGGAAAAAAATATTTGTAATGTAAACCCACGAATTAAAAACTATTTAGTTTTCTATGATCTTGGCAAACAACTTTCGCTTCTTATACTTTCATTATTGTTATCATAATTGCTGGCCTGTTGCTGGTCTCTTGATCTGACTATTCTGTAGAATGTCGTCGATCTCATACTTACTGTAGTGTTCGGACTCCTTTGAACACTATAGTTAGTTGCCTGGCCATCATGCATCAGCGGTATTAAAATAAAATTGTGTAAATATTTTAAATATAGAGAATAGGAAAAATACAACAGTTCGAGACAGCGGGTGACGAGGGGCTCCGGCCTCGACCCGCCGTTTGAAGAAAATATACTGGAGTTGAAGTGAATCTTAGGCTCAATCACTGGGCAGAATCCGCGTTCTTCTATAGTTCGTTGAGTAAAACTAAATAATCTCGCGTAAAGTCCCCTAAAATAAGTTGATTAGAGTTATATGTGTGAATAAATAATAGTGAATATAAAAATACTATTACAATTTAATTATCACTAGTTGTAGACAAAAAGCTGTGAAGTCAGACCCCAGACGTCACAGTACATACCTAAGTTACCACTCCCCTAGTGGCCCTTTCACATTCTTCTCATTTCTCTGTTTTGTTTATCTTCTTTCCGTTCTCCATCTTGGTCACTACATCATCTACCACACTACAACGTTTCCTTATCATGCTGTTTTTCACTTGGTCCACCAATGTCACTACAAATATACTTGGCAATATGTTCGTGCGTCTTCGCTCGTTACACCTGGGCCTTGTAGGGCAATATGCACACCAAGTGCTGTGTCAGCTCCTTTGTCGCTCGGACTAAGGATGAGCCTGCCATTTTGCATTTAGTCTCGTTCTGATCCTAAAACCCGACGGATGGCTGCCAAAGGGCACCGCTAGCCTAAGTTCGACCTCGTTTTGTTTATATATATTATACAAATCTATCTGAAACCTGTTACACCCAAAACCTTTTTTATAAAACCCCCTTTGCCGAGGCTCGTGTAACAGCTCGTTGAGCCACTGGACTTGGAGACTTATTTTTTTTTTCTGTATCAGCTATACGTCGTACTACAGCCCACTTTCTTGACGACCACTGTGGCATAGCGGTTGTGCATTTGACAGTTAAGCCAAAGCTCACGGGTTCGATTCCCGCTCAGTTCAAATATGTATATTTATATTGGTCTGGGTGTTTCTATGTATAATATATATTTATTTACAAAAAAAAGTATTTCAGTAGGTTTATCAGCATTCTAGATGGCGAGATCTGCTTAGTTTGGGTCAAGATGGCGTTGTGTACTTTGTCCTACAATATTCCTACAATATTTATCTTATTATTCAAATATAATATTTTCATACTGCAACAAGGAATAAAGTGTTAACTAAAGTAAACATGCGGAACAACCCAGGAATGACCTAATTTGATATGTGACTTAACTTAGTTACAGGATACTATATTGGTGCCCGGGGAGCCACTGAGATTCTGATACACATGCAGCAGATTGGATTACGGTAATAGAGTATTTGGTGTACATATACTATTGGTGTGATGTTTTTTTAGGGATTTTCTTTAGAAAAGCCCTATTGCTATCGAGTTGTCGTCGACGTCGTCGTTGCCAATTTTCTGTCACGGTTTTGGGTATGAAGGAGATGAGCTATCGAGTTGCTGTTTTCGGTAATAGATTCGTGCTGGGGTGAACCATTGCAAGATAAAAAAATAAAAGAGAAAAAAACGCAGAATCGAAAATCCCTTGCATTCGGCTGAGCTCGTCTCAGGAATTCAACTTGTTTAATCATATTTCCATATAAAACGTTGATGACCTGTGTGGTGTGGGAATCCTGCTCAGTGCAAATATGTTTATTCATGAATATGTAAAGCAGCGATAGCCCAGTGATGTATGTAACGGACTGCCGAGACGAGGTCTCGATTTCGATCCCCAGTCGCCACGGGTACACACCTCGGACTTTTCGTAGTTATATGTATATTAAAAAATGTTTATAATCGTTTGCTTAGTAATGTGCCCGGTAGATGGCAATAGGCTCGCCCCCTATTACATTGGGACCTGAACATAACTGGCGAATCGTGGGTGTGTATTACACCTCTGCCTACCCCTTCGGGGATACAGACAAACATTATTTCGACTGTTTCTTCTATGTGTCTAATCATACTTATATAAGTATGCTTATCCGTATTCTAGAACCCATGGCTTCGTTTAGTTTTGGCCTAGATAGCGATATAATATTATAATTGTTAAAAAAAACATTATGGGTACGAGATCCTATAGTCACTTACACAGTTAAACTTGTGTTGGTTCCGTGATATAAACATGCGCTTATAATGGTGAGGTCCTGAGTCCACCTCTTGGTTTAGACAAAATGATTTTTTTGTAAGTAAATTCTCAGTGGGTGATAGATTCATTCGCTATTAGTAGTGCAGTAGTATAATGTAGTGGGATCAACAAAGTTGGTGAAATGCAGGTGTTGATACACCTCAGCTTACCCCTTCTGAGATATACAGGCATAAAGATATGTATGTAACAATTACATTTTGACCGAATTTTGCATTTACGAAGTTACAAAGCTTAATAGCTTCGTTGAAATAAAACTACTTTCAACGGTATGTATCGCGATTTATTTGATGTTATTTCATATTTTACATTGATCCCGACGTTTCGGTTGCTTTTCAGCAGCCATGGTAACGAGGAGACTAAAGATGGTTGTTGTCTTGTAGTTTGAAGTGTAAGTTATCTCAAAGTACTACTAAACTATGTTGAATTGTAAGTTGGTGTTACTATTTACGCAGAATGAGCTCACAGTGTCATGAAGTCTTGTTGTATTTTGATTTTTCTTGGAATTAATCAAGTGAATGACTGTGTCCCAAGCTGGTAGTATATTCCAACCGTCTTCTCTATTAAAATTAGGATGCTTTTAAATTTCAATAGCTTCGCGGAGCATTCTAGGTAGGAATATATTTTATATCAATAAAATATAAAATCACATCAAATAAATCGCGATAGAATCCGTTAAAAATAGTTTTATTTCAATGTGTGACATTCGCGTAAACTTCCGACAATATCTTAATAGCTTCGTTTCAAATTTGTTAAATGAAAATAATGTTAACAGCAATGTACATATTCATATAAATAATACTCCAACACTCTGAGACATCCAAGAAAATTTCGTTAACATACTTTATATAATCAGCACAGCACAAATTAGTTTTGTAGAGATGGATAGCGGCGGTCGGCACGTCCTGGGGGATAATGCAATAAGGTCTGTTACTCACCGACTAATTGATCGAGCTCTCTGCGTCTACACGACTGTATCGACTTTCATCCACTTCCACCAAAAAAGGTGCCAGTTTCTTTTGTTCTTGTTATAATATCGATAAACTTGACAGTAGATGATTATACATCTTAATGCATAGGTCCACTTCTAGGTTACCGTACAATTTGTAAGGTCCTGTTTAGATCTAAGCGGTACATGCTGCCGCAGTGGAAAGATGCACATATCACGTGAGTTTTGCTCAAAAGTTCCACGTCTAGAGTGGAATAGTTGTAGTACCACTTGGTTTTCTATACTGCAGAGGGTAGTGAATACCATTTAGGTGTGAAATGCCCCGGATAATCCCCCCCTCTCTGGCCCGCGGGGGTGATTATGTCGGATTCGAACCGAATAAAACTGCACGCCGTCTCGGGTCTTCAGACGCCGAGGTGTAAGGTAGCCTATAAGTCCCTTGCACCTTGCACCTTCGTACTCTGCCTCGCCCTAAGATGTCTATAGAAAATAATTTTAACGATTTAGGATTATTCTAGGAGGCTCAGTTTATAGAGTTAGCATAACAAAGGTTTCAATACTCAATAAAATGAGTAAGCTGATAGGATTATTGATAGAATATGTTATTTAGTTAACCCAATTTCACTATCAACTTGACTGCCGATAAAACAAGTAAGAAACTAATACCATCTTTAAACAACTCAGTACCTACACAATTCTATCACGTAAACCATTACAGAACTGTGAGCGTCATCTTCATTTAACGCAGCACCTATTGTCCGCGATGAAAGCAGGAATCAGTTAATTTACCGCTCCATGAACGAGTTGCGTTATCGACGATTTTCCACCGAATTCAACCCGGAATCCAGTCTCCGGACATTGGGTACGAGGGATACGAGAATCTCTCTCCTGGGATTCACACCCCGTTTGAGACGGGAAGTAAGGAAAGTATCGGCTAATATCGAGCGGCGGGCGGCCATTAGCAGGCTGTAATAAAATTTAACTTCTCGCCAATCTACGGATTACAGAGCATCTTAGGTTCAAATACAATGATGCTGCTTAGGAATATATAATGATGGTATCGCTTACGACTTCCCCTCACTGGGTAAACAGCTTTCTAAGCGATACGAAATGACTTTGGAGGCGATAATATCTTAATTTATCACCTTTTTAAGTTGACAACAGTACGTTAGGTTTAATTTTTGGTTATATTCAATACTGCTACTGAATTGGATGGCTACCATGTATGATGTAATAGTGAGTTATCGTAGAAACAAAATATGATATGTTTTGTTTCAACAATAACACATTGTATTTGGAATAGTAAATAAAACTTTACTGAAAAGAACACAAGTAAAAGAGAAAGAACAATTTGAAGCTATGTTTACGAACTTACATGAAGTAAATTTCAAATATGGCGTACAGTGCTACAATCAAAAGTTTTCAAATATTTTCTGAAAAAAAAAAGATAAGGAAAGAAACCTATCGCATAACAAAATAATATTTATAATGAAAGAACGAAAATACTACTACACCAACTCATTATTGAAGTTAAGACTATACTAGTAGGAATTTGTATGACTTCTAACTGAGAACCTTTGTGACACAAAAAATATTCACATAACATATCAGCATAATTGTAAGATTTATAAAGCGCGGTAAATGATTTGACACAACCAAGCTGTGTACAAGCAAAAAAATTTCTAAACAAAAATGCTGAATACAAATCTAGTGGAGCGGAAATCACACAGTGATTGTCAAACTTCAATACAAACTTAGATATTTTTAGGCACAATTTGTATGGTAGGTACCCGAAACCTTGAACGTACAAACTCCAAAATCTAATCAGTTCTTCCCATTAACCAAACAAGATGATTATCGAAATAATTTTTTAAATTGGATAAGTGGTTCTTGAGTTATTGCGTAAACAGACATCCAGACCAACAGACAGACCGACACAAAAATTTTTTTGCTTAATTAGACTTAGAATCATGTGAAACCTCGAGAAAAGTGATAAAAAGTGGGTGTAAGATTTTGCTTTTTTTTTTGCGTGATTTTAAGACTTCGGTGTCCACCTGGTTGGTGGCCCGAAGTAATAAATAATACATACATACATACATAAACTCACGCCTATATCCCCGAAGGGGTAGGCAGAGGTGCTAGCACCCACGTTTCGCCAGTTTATGTTTTAGGTCCCAATGTGGCGAGCCTATTGCCATTAACCGGGCACTTATAAACCTGCGATAAATACACACATAACTTCGAAAAGCATCGAAAAGTCATTGGTGTGTGCCATGGTAATACCTGGGATCGAACCCGAGACCTCGTCTCAGCAGTCCTTTACCCATACCACTAGGCTACCGCGGTTAATAAATAATGATTTAACTTAATTACCAAATTTCCAGAGGGTAACTTCTACACTGACCATTCAACCCAATACAGTTGATACACCAAAACTGAATCCGAACTCAATGATCAACGAATCATCATTAACGAAACTGATATCCATTCAACTAGATTACCCAAAGACCTGTTCCATTGAGGGATCCTGAAACTTGAACAATTAAATCCTTCTATTTATAATCAACATGCCTAGGGGACCTTCGCAAGGATTATCAATAAAGGAACATTTAACCGGCATAGAAGTTACAAGTTGCCCAATTTCGGTCACTTTATGGAATTCGTGCTGTGTATATTTTGCAGGTTTATTCTGAACAGTGTAAAGTTTGGTCCTTTGGAGGTTATTTGTTCGGGGCCTCCACTCGAATTATTGCTTCGCAGTAAAAACGCACTGGTGTCTTTCACTGTTTATTGAGCCACAATACAATGAGTGCTTGATTAGGTACTATAGATATGCTAGGGATCACAAACAGATTATCAGATAGGTACCTAAGAACGGCGTGGGCCGCCGCCACCATGTGCATGTGATGCTCGCGAAGGAGATGGCGGAGCGCGCCCGGGAGAGGTTCAGAACTCTCCCGGCCCGCCGAGCCCGCAACATGCTCGCCGCGCGTCGCAGGCGACTCAGGCGCCGGAGGTCGCTTAACGACCTCCGTCCTGCATGAGCGCAGGCCTGGGGGTGGCAGGTCAGGCCGCCTGTCACCCTAGCAGAAGCAGGCCGGGACGGTGGGGCGACTAGCGCCCCTCCCCCAAACCGGGGCAAGACGGGGACACCGTGGTTCCCAAACCCGAGGGGGCCATCTCGAAACCGGAGATGGCCCAGGGTCAGTCGGGGTGCGAGGGCTATGCTCTATGGGCAACCTTACACCCCGGCGTCTGCAGACCCGAGACGGCGTGCGGTTTTAGTCGGTTCAAGCCCGACATAACCACCCCCGCTGGCCGGCGGGGGGGTATCCGAAGGGATTTCCGCACGAAAAAAAAAAAAAAGGTACCTAAGAACGAGCGGCAGAAACAATGTCGCTAACGCGGGAGCCGACGCGAGAGAGAGTAGGTGTCAGTGATGCCACACTAGTTTTAGGGTGCGTTCAGAACACCTAATCGGGTGCATTCAGAACGCCACAGTCCTTTGCACAAATATTCGAGCCTTAATATGGGAAATGCCTGAAAAATTTTGATATAACGAAGTACTTAATGATGTTGTAACACACTTCAGAACATCGTTAGTTTCAGTTTGACAGTGAATTTGAATAGTCGATAAAGAAGAATGCCCATTCTTGGTTGCGCTTTTAGACGTTTGCGTCAATATTTCAAATGTAAAAAAATAATATTGATTATAGTATGACTTTTCAACACTAAATCGCTTCTATAGAACTTGGGGTTTGAATTTAAATTATAAAGATATAAAACTTGAATGACTAATCGTTTCCATTTTAATTTAATTGTTACCATTATATAAAATAAACCATTGGTGGTAGAATGCAATCTTTTTAAAATAAAATGGTTAAATAATAATACGTGATAATAATTCGCAATGTCACATTCAAATATATTGCAGTTATGTAATCTTAATATTTCGTGTATGTATTCGTAGTTTATTAGTGATAACCAGTTAAAGTTGTAAAATAATGTATGCTTCAGTGGTAGTTTTCTCTTAATTTATACATGGTATCCCTTTTTTTTTTTTTTTTTTATCGTGCGGAAATCCCTTCGGATACCCCCCCGCGTGCCAGCGGGGGCGGTTATGTCGGGCTTGAACCGACTAAAACCGCACGCCGTCTCGGGTCTACAGACGCCGGGGTGTAAGGTTGCCCATAGAGCATATCCCTCGCACCCCGACTGACCCTGGGCCATCTCCGGTTTCGAGTTGGCCCCCACGGGAGATGGCTCTGGTATCCCTGTCTTAAAACATTTCTAAAGAAAACTCAAACGTCAGTTATACAGTCAGTGTCACAATATTTTCTTCTTGTTGTTGTTTTTCTCGTTGTAGTCATTTAATTCCTCAATAACCCCAAGTTCTCTTACATTATGCGTTTATATTTCAGATAATACTTAATGCCGGCTTTTTAATGCAGTTTATACATATGTGACATAGCAAAAAAAAGTGTGCAACCGATTTCCATACTGACATGGGCATTGTCCTTTCAGCTAAGAGAATGACAAAAACAAAATTTGTTCAAAGAGGATTTTAATTATGTTATTTTGTTTCTAAGCTATTATCCTTACTAATATTATAAATGTGAAAGTAACTCTGTCTGTCTGTCTGTTACGCTTTCACGCCTAAACCACTGAACCAATTTTGCTGAAATTTGGTACAGGGGTAGATTAGACCTTGGGAAAGGACATAGGCTATGTTTTGTCGCGATAACCGACATCTATGCGGGCGGAGCCGCGGGCAACAGCTAGTTACTTATAAAGCAAATTCTGAAGTTCAATAATATACTCGTATAGAAACATTATTTTATTAATTAATAACAAAATATGTTATTTAAGAAGTGCTAACTAAATTTATTAAATATAAAGCTACATTGTATCAGGACAATATATTTAACCAGCATTCATCAAAACGATTAAATGAAATTAGTTAGCACAAATTCTCAAAGCCTTCCAGAATAGCCCTCAATGTCCAAAAACTCGTTACAGGCGGCCTTTATTGGTCACATTTGGGTGCAATTTGACAAATTGATTCGGTCGTGTTCACTCGCACTCGCACAATTATTGGATCTGATCGGACCCCCGATAGACCGGGAACATTGCTGCTTACCAATGTTATGTAATTGAGACCATTATTTTCGGAGTGTATTTGTATTGAAGTAATTTTGAAGTTGAAAATTAAAGTATCTCAGTGGTAAGTGGATTAGTAAAATATGCACACAGACACACATTTTCCTATTTGATTTAAATTTATCAAACATTAGCTGTTGCCCGCGGCTTCGTCCGCGTTGAATTCTTATCCTGTTACCGCTTCCCATGAGAAAAGTAGCCTACGTGTTATTCCAGACTATAAACTGTCACTGTACCAATTTCATCCAAATCCGTTCATCCATTTTGGCATCAAACAGTAACCATCATCCATACATGCAAACTTTCATATTTATAATATTAATATACATATACTTACGCCTTTTTCCCTCCGGGGTAGACAGAGACCAGGATCGTAGCAATTGGAATGGGAAAAAGGCGAGACTTTATCTATGTACCTATGTATAACTTTAAAAACATGTATATGTAGTAAACAATACTTAATATTATATAGTTCATTGGATAGAGCACATCAAAGGCTCCCAATCTCTTCATAGATCAACAGATTTTCATACTAACCTCAGGACGTCAAGTGTTTTCAAAACTTTTAAAGGAAGAGGTGAACAATATTTATTATTAATTCTGTCATATATTGGGTCTTTGTGAATAAAGTAGCACCTATCATCATTAGGGGGGTTGTTTTCTATCACAGTTCTGCATAAGGTGACATGGTTTTTCCAACCAGAGCCAGGCAAAGTTCCCATTTTGCCTGGACAGTTGCGTGTATAAGATATTCTTTAGAAATGCTATGGCCATCCCACGCTCTCTTTTTCTATTCAGTACATCACAAGCTACGCTAAGGGGTCACCATTAAACAATTCCAAGTGAAAATATTTTAGTACTTCTTTTACTCTCCGCGTTATAAATATTTGGGATTCTTAACAGAAATAGACAAAATATGTAGCTAAAAATTAATGTTTTTGTTAGTCAAACGCGAAATATTTGCACGGATCAGTTAGTATAGTGAAATAGTTGAAATATCAAATGTATTATTTTATTAAAACTCAGTTAAACAATAGTTTTTATTGCGGAATGGTTTTGAATTTGAAATAAATTGAAAGTAATTATTTTTTCAGACTAATTATGTATGTTAAACTATAAGCATACAATAGTAGATTGTTACACAAGGGTTGAAAGTCAGCCATTTCACCCGAGATATTTCTGGTTCCAATAGTTCGAGGGTGAAATGGTGACATTCACCCGAGGTAAACACTATACTTTTCATTTCGACTATGTGAGGAAATTAAAATACTACACACACATTTAATGAAACAAGCATATTGATTATCAGTTAATAATTAAAGTAAAATTAGAACAATTTGTAAATAGATTATTCACAACAGCTTTTGTCTGTTCTTAAATCTCATCGGGAGTTAAATTAATATCCATGTCACTGGAATCACTTTCCGAAACCATTTTAACCACAATTAACACAAACCGCCCCCGCTGGCCGGCGGGGAGGTGGATTGGATTTCCACACGAAAAAAAAAAAAAAAGATATTGAATCTCGTTTTCCTGCTAATTTTTTAGCAAACTTAAATTGTTTTTTTTTAATACTGAATTTTTTTTATATCGAATCTATTGGTTACATTATAATCGAGTTGGTTACGAGATGTGCATTTAGGCGGCCATGTAAAAAAAAGCGTCATGATATCAAGGCATTATGACGTAATTAAATTATCAAGGACTCCATGGCAAAACTTACAAATAAAAAATATATATATTTCCACCCTAGGGATGAAATAAGCCACTTTCCACCCGGCACCCGGCACTCATGAAAATTAAACTTTCCGAACAGGAGAGGTGAAAAAGTATATTTCAAGTATAGTATTTATATGCTAAGTGTCCTTTTAGTTTACTAAATGTATTTGTTTAGGCCGAATGTAAAAAACAGTTTTTATTACTTAAGCAATATGTAGTTTTTCATTGCTCATACTCTGAAAGTAGGTCTGAAGTTGCCTGAGGAGCGGGATGAAAGTAATACTTTTCATCCCTAGGGAGAATCGCTTTAAACTGACAGCTGTCAAATTATTAAAAAAAAACTGATTCTATTTTCACATTTTTAATGTAACAACTATGTACCAACTTTCTATACAGCCACTCAATTACAGCGCGATGTAAAATTGAAATAAAATAAAGTTAAGTATTGATTAAAGAATATATATATTTTTAAATAACGTTACTTTAGTTTAGTTTCAACAATTTCCTTAAAATATCATAGATTTGGGCAAAATATTTACTATTTCTTCAATGATGAAAATGAAAAATAATGGCTGAATAGCTGGCCGGCCACAGGAAAAAAACAAACAAAATAGGCGGAAAAGCGGCAATTCGATCTTCATTTGTTTTTCGATTTGAAGGTTTTACTCATTTTTTCTTTAGCTAATTTTATTCATGTTTTTATTTTTACTTTCCTTGTATTCGTAATGAAAAGCACAGTGTATATCTCGGGTTAAAGACTTATTTAGTCCCTCGCACTATTGGTATCGGGACTCAATAAGTTACTCTCACCCCTAGGGTAACAATGTACTATTATAATATCAGGATACCAACTCAAAAAGATATTGCTTCAAGAAAAAGGCAATGACATATTAGATGAATATGATAATAACGTCAGTCATTTTAGCAAGCCGTAATTTCACAAAAGAAATAATAAAATTGTATTTTTTGGACGTAAAGCTCTGAAATTTGAGTTGTAATAAGATTTTTCTGTCAGTTTCGTGGAAAGTAAAATTAATCTAGCAACATAATGGAATTTGAATTGGATTTATGTCAATGGAAAATAAAGTAGATCTCCTTTCTAATATTAATTCGATCAAAGGTGAGATTCTTCAGTTCAATTAAGTGGATCATGCTACTCATGAATATTCACTTTTTACTTAAGTATTTACATAACTTCACGCCTGTATCGCCGAAGGGGTAGGCAGATGTGTATTAAACACCCACGATTCGACAGTTATGTTTATGTCCCAATGTAATAAGGGGCGAGCCTATTGCCATCTTTCAAGCACATTACTAACCGAGCGATAATAAACATTTTTAATACACACATAACTACGAAAAGTCAGAGGTGTGTGCCCGGGGCGACTGCGGATCGGACTCGAGACCTCGTCTCGGCAGTCATTAGTATCTAACGCAATGTTATAGTAATTTTCGTCAATATTTTCGAATCGTGGGTGTGTAATACACCTCCGCCTACCCCTTCGGGGATACAGGCGTGAAGTTATGTTATGTTATGTTATTTACTAAGCTGACTAAAGCATAAGGCCAGCATGTCATGTTCTAGAGTATGTTTCTATGTATAATATGTATGTATTTACAAAAAAAAAGTATATAAGTATGTATTTTTCCGCATTCTGGAACCCATAACACAAGCTAGTTAAACTATGCTTACTTTGGGTCTAGAAAGCGCTGAGTAAAATGTCGTAGAATATTTATTTATTTATTTCAAAAATTCTCGTACCAAAGATTGAGCAGACTAGGCATACAAAATTAACAAGAAGCAGGCGAGGTCTGCCTATAAACTTAGTATACTAAGTTTATGGGTCTGCCAAGATTCCTAAGGACGTCTTTTCTAGAGTTGGTATATTGGGACTCTCGACAATAAGCTCCAGTCACGAAAAACCGTGTTCAGTCGCTTAACCTTAGGTGGTTATGTTGGTAATTAATCAACCAAAAGACGCGTATAAATAATACACAACTGATATGATGTCCGCGGCCACCACCCATCATGGCACCGCTCGCCTCAGATAGGAAATTCATCCTCACACGTTGCGACCGGAAACAGTGTGTACAGTGAGGTATGAGAGGCACTTCATTCCGCACCCTCAGGCTGTGGAATGATCTCCCAACGGAGGTTTTCCCAAGCGACTACAATACAGGGCTCTTCGAGAAGGGCAATAGAAGGTTTTTACAGGGTCGGTAGCGCGAGTGTTACGTCCCTGGTGTTGCACACGTCCATAGGCTACGGCAACCGCTTCCTAACAGGTGGGCCGTGTGCTTGTCTGCCACCTAAGTGGTATAAAAAAATGTATTTGCTTTGCATTAATATTTGTTTTACTAAGCAATTCTTCTGTTTTCCATTTCCAATTTCAAAGGGCTTTTATATGTTGATGTTAGCTAATTTCAACACACGATGAGAGTACTGACAATATTCTGGCGTCAAAAACAAGTAGACATTCTTAGACACCTTTTTTATTCGCATATTCATATCTTTAGAATGAATATAAAAAAAAATGTGCGACGAGTCTGAAAAAATGTTTTAAAATTTTTCTTTTGTTAGCACTGATGTTCTTTGAAGAGCTCACAACCTTTTTTCTCTTTATTCTTCCCACGTTTACTTTTGCGTAGTAAAACCATTTCAAATATGCTTTCTAACCTCAGCCTTTTTTCAGTTCCATACTTAAATGTCATTAAGATTTTTTTTTTTGATTGATTGATTGATTGATTGATTAAGATATTGAAATACGAAACTGAAACAAGACTTTGAAATAGTCAGATAATTAAAATGGTTACTGTAGTCAGTTGATTTGATAACCATCTCCTACCGTATATATCTTACAAGATGAATAAGTAATAGAATTGTTCTCCATCCGAATGTAACATTAAAACATATAAAACCCCTTGTATTGTGTGGAAATGAAAAACATAATTGGGCGCAACATGAGTGTTAAAAAACCTCTGACCCCTGTGAGTATATACAATCTTTTGAAGGTACATAAATATATTGGCCAGTGTCAAGAATATCCACAAGAAAATAGGCTACGTGTACAATACAAGTATGATTGTCGCGACTAAAAGCCAAAGTTCTTGTGCAAGATTTTTAGATTCACTGTCCTAAATTACTGCGAAACTTTGTACTTGAATTCTCTTAAAACATTTTGGGAACGTAAACCTGATTCTTAACATCGTAACATTTTCGTCGTCAATGTCATTATTTTTTGTTATATTTCCTTTATCATAGTAGGATGTGGGTGGTGTAGCGGTATAGCGATCGACTGCTAAGTCAGTTTGATTCCCGCTCAGTTATATTTATACCTGAATTTGTATTTTTGCATTGGTCTGGGTGTTTCTATGTATAATATGTATGCTCTTCTGATGAGGCCGTCAAGCTGAGTGCCACCATTGTTAACATGGTACGTGTATGTAATGGTGACCCTCTTTCCAGAGACTTTACCTTCAACTTACCATCAGGCGAGGTGAAGTCAAATTGACGTGTCCTAAATATAAAAAAAAAAAAAAAAAATGCGATAGCCTAGTGGTGTATGTAACGGACTGCCGAGACGGGGTCTCGAGTTCGATCCCAGTCGCCCCGGTCTGACTTTTCGTAGTTATGTGTGTATTAAAAATGTTAATTATCGCTCGCTTAGTGATGTGCCTGGTAGATGGCAATAGGCTCACCCCATATTACTTTGGGACCTCTGCCTACCCCTTAGGAGATACAGGCGTAAAGTTATGTTTATGTTTTTACAAAAAAATGTATCTACATATGTTTATCCACATGACACCATGACAAAAGATAACCTTAGTTTGAATCTAGATAGCGTTCCGAGAAGGCCATTTTGAAACCGGAGATGGCCGGGGTCAGCTCTTTCAGCACCGGTGCGAGGGAAATGCCTTATGGGCCGGGCCACCTTACACCCCGGCGTCTGAAGTCCCGAGACGGCATGCTGTTTTAGTTGGATCGAATCTGGCATAACCATCACGAAAAAAAGTAAAAAAATTGTCTAGATAACATAACATACATAACATAAAACAACTATAGAAACATAACATATATTAACTGTGCCAATTTGTATCATGAAATAGTAGATATAATTCCATTCGAAATAATAACTAGCTTAAACAATAATGTGTCTATAAAAATACACATTAAAAAGGTATTAAATATAAAAATTTATTTATGGATAATACAGCACATGTCACCGAGACCGATTGCCCTAGAAAGTACTTGAAGTTGTTCAAGAATATTTATGTCTTTCGCAGGTTCAGATAATCCAGTCCAACGAGCCTCCCATCGACCTTGTCCCAGAGGTGACAAGCTACAAGTACTATGGTATGGTTTCGCGAGCTGGTATGCGCAACTCCACGACAAGGCGCGGTTTTTGCGTGAGGGTGGGCATTTCACTCGATCCACCCCAACTCATTGAAGAACGCCAGCAGGCTATTCACGCTGCTGGCGATCTCCCGGAGCGTACCTGTATGTGGCGGTTACAGGGCAGTGTAGGAGTACGTGTGCCGCTGTTTCTTCCTCTTTCATGCAGGCTCTGCAGAGAGGGCTGTTGGTGATTCCTAAAATATAAAGGTGTTTATTGAAGGAGCCGTGCCCCGTGATGGCAGCTGTGGCCGTGCGCAGTTGCTGTTTGTTCAGTTGTCGAAGACGCCTGGTCAGTCTATTTTCAAGCACGGGGAGGCTTCCCTCGCCTGTCTGCAAAATTCCAGATTTATCCAATAGCTGTTGTGTTGATCTCTCGTTCGTTTGTTTACCATGGTTCGTAGGTATGCAAAGGGGATCGGTATTATGGGCTCAGGTCCCATTACCACCATGTCAGATCCTCTCCTGGCAAGCTCATCTACTGCATCATTGCCGCGCGAGCCGCTGTGGCCCTTAATCCATTGCAAGGTTATGTTGTTGAAATGGCCTATTTGGTTCAGTTTACGATGGCACTCCAATATTAGTCCCGAGTTTATAGTGTGGCTGTTTAAAGCTTGCAGCACGGCCATGCTGTCGGAGAGTATGCGTATTGAGTGGCCTTCCACTCTCCTGGCCATTACCGCTGAAGCTGCCAGGGTAATCCCCATGCATTCAGCTTGAAATACTGTGTTGTGGGTCCCCAGCGGTGTTGAAATGAATACATTAAGGTCCTCCGAGAAAACGCCGGCCCCGGTGCCTGTACCAGTCTTTGATCCATCTGTGAAGATGCGTAGTTCCGTTGGGCATAAAGCCTCCTCATAAAGTTGGATCTTGTATTTTTTGTCGAATACGTGTTGTTTGGGCACACGATCATTCATTGCTCCTATCATGGGTATCTCCTTTATGAGATCTGTGAGCAGCGAGGTGTGTCGCGTGTTTCTCTCGCTCCATAGGTTGGGTGCCCTTAGGCGTATAGCCGCAGCTGTTGCTTCTTGGCGGATGAACAGATCCAAGGGTGGGAGTCCGAGCATGGCTTCCATTGCCGCGGTGGGGGTAGATTTCATGCATCCAGTGGTTGCCATGCAGGCTAGTCTTTGGGTCCGTTGTAGTTTAGCCGCTACTGTGCTGTTTTCGGTCCTTGGCCACCAGACGATAGCACCATACGCTATCATGGGGCGGATTACTGTTTCGTAAAGCCACAGGATGATTTTCGGTGATAGCCCCCATTTTTTACCAACCATTCTTCTGCACTGCCAGAAGGTAATCCCAGCCTTTTGTAATTTATTGTCTAGGTGGCTACTCCATTTTAACTTGCTGTCAAGAATAACGCCAAGGTATTTGACCTCTTTCGACAGTTGGAGTTCCGTGTCAAAGAGTTTGGGTAATCGGTATTCGCCTAATACCCTTTTGTTCGTAAACATGACTAACTCTGTTTTGTTCGGATTCACCGATAGTTCGAATTCCCCGCACCATTTTTCTACGATGCGTAAGGCTTGTTGGGTTAGGTTACAGACCGTTCCCGCTACCTTCCCTGAGATAAGGATTGTTAGGTCGTCTGCGTAGCCTATTGTGTAGTCGCGGTTTTTGTTCAGCCTTGTGCTACAAGTACTAAGCATTCTTAATTCATCTAGGTAAATTAGCCAATATGAATAAAGTTTAAGAGAGCGAGAGCCTGAAGCAAAGGACGGAAAATAGCAGGTAATTTCGCTTTTTCAACTTTTCCTTTAAATGAAAATAGAGCGTGAAACGAAACCCCTTTCACGCTGTATTTTCATTTCGGTGCTTATAAAGAAATCCTTTACTCACTAAAAGCCCATTATAGCGTACATATCACACTATATTACGGCATTTTGCTCGGAAAGTTTAACCCGAAAATGTCCGTACATGCACTAAAATCCCGTCACATTTACCGGTCACAAATTCCACTAAAATAACAGTGAGCGGCTCGCGTGGGCTCAGAATACCGGGCGAGTAGGGTTGCTACGTGGTATTTGACTTATTCGGGACGTTTTGTGTAGGGTTGAGGATTAAGGTCCGGTCTTAATAATTAGTGTGTTGTTTTCTGCTTTGTTGCCCTTGGATGGTGTGTGGTTTCGAGGTTGGAGTATTTACGTAAGTATGCTACACTTTATAGAAAAGGAGGTCGGCATGAACCTTTTACATATTTGCTTGTGAAGTATGTTCACAAAATATTCAAAATTTTGCTTGTGGCTAATATAGTATTTTATGATATTTTTCTGACGACTACGAAGGGTTCATTGTAAAGCTCAAAGAAGTACTTTGAACTATAAAATAACTTTCTTACATAACTTCACATAACATAACTTCACGCCTGTATCCCCGAAGGGATAGGCAGATGTGTATTGTACACCCACGATTCGCCAGTTATTTCTTTCTTATTCAATCAACAACGCTCATTATAACTAATACTAAAGTAATAAAAAACAATTAATGAGAGGAACCCTTCACGCATCCTCCGTTTTTTAGTCCTTGCGATATCAACAGTTGAAAACCAATCTTAATGAAGTGATACAGTAACCAGAATGAAAGTGTCCTGAGTAATTATATATTTGATTATTAATTGGAAAATGTTCAACAACCGCACGGAGTTTACAAAAAGAGTCCAACCGACAGCAATGGGTTCACCAACTATTACGGATTGGAAAAAAACAAACAGTAAAATTGAACTATTAGTACATCTCTGCCGATACTTTATGGCAAGAGTACATACATAGAAAAAAAAACCACCATCTAGAGCACACTTTATTTAAAAAATAAAAATAAGTATGCACCGCTACTTGCTCAGAAGTTAAAAAAAGTTCGATCTAACGAGTTTTGCATGCGTCGCTTCACTAATTTCCTCGTTAGCTGGTCGCGTATTAGTGTGGCCCACCTTTATATAAATGCTACTACTAATTATATTTTCATAGTGTTATTTTGTGCAGCTTAATAATTATTTTTCAATTTGTTACATTTACGTTTTATCCTCTTATTACAAATATACAATTTTAGTTCTTCCGTCTAAAGTGTCTGAGATTACAGAACGTGTGGTATCAAAAAATTCAAAATTTTGAAAACATCAAGGCATTCTACAATTTATATGAATAAGTCCTTCATTTGACCAACTATTCGATAGTGGAATACTCAGTATGTTTGCATAAATATTCAAAATCGTTAGTTCCTAATTGCCGCTTTTAAAAACTTTTTAGACAAAGTGAGCTTAACTTTTTGAAATACCTTCCGAGATTGCTACAGATGAATTATAGCAACAAACAAGCACACGACTCATCTGATCCTAAGCGATTCCTAGGCTCTATGAATCTGCAGACTGGTAACGGGAGAGAAATGGAGAGGGAAGCGGGAATGAGACTGGACGATGGGAAAAAGGAAAGGAATATGAATAACGGCAATATTCTCTGAGAGATTGACTGTGCTGCGTCATCATACGAATGATGTTATTTGGGTTCTGGAACCCAAATAAATATACAGTATTGACCTCGGCCGACCGTTCCGAATTGGTCAATAGTTCCCTAGTAGCACTAAACGCATGTTCCTTGAACTTACTCTAGTTTACACTATGGTTATTTATAATCATTTCAGTTGCTTCTCCCAGTTACAAGTAAGTGCTTAGAGTAACATGGATACCGCGCAGTCTGTGTTGCTCCATTAATAGGTGTCTTCTAAAACTGACTTGTTTCTAAACGCTTTTTTAAAGTGAAACTTTTATTACATCGTCTCAAACTTTTTCGTCTGTGTGTTGCATGTCGCGTGACGATCGGCCGCGGAGTAGGGATAAAGTGAAAGGCGCTCGTCATAGCAGCCAAGGCCAATATGGCGGCGCCTATAGTTCGCAGCAGCTGACCGTGTGGTGTATAGACTATTACTCATTTGTGCCAGTGCTCCACGCTAGTTTGTTTGTTTTTGTCAGTGTTTAATGTAAATGTTGTTTGTCAGTGTTTAATGTAAATGTTGTTATTGTTAATATCGAGAGGTCCCGGGTTCGAATCCTGGCCATTACACTACCGACGTGAACCCACTCCTAACACAAGCAATTTAACTTAGCTGGAGGGGTTAGGGGGAATATTAGTAATTTCGGTTGCTGATATTCTTTTATAAAAAAAAATAAATAAATATATATGTCTATAATGTGAAAAAAAGTTTCACTTTCACCGTGGTTTCATAACACCACAGAATCCTTTTTCTTTATTTTGAAGGTACAAATATGATGTTCAGTAGAGATTTCTCTACATTGAAAGATACAAAGTACTGTATAGAACGTATATCTGCCTCACAAATTTCAAAACCGTTTTATATGCCTCATAAATTTCAAAGGAAGGTTCTTCAGAAATCATTTAATAGCTTAAACACTATTATAACAAACTTGTAGCAGAATTACTGAAATGGTTAAACTATTGGCGCACCATCCTTGTGCAATATTGAACTTAAGTATCTGGTCGCTTTGTACCGTTGTGTGGAGTGAAATTACCTCTCAAACAGTAATTACTAGTTCTGTTTGTAGGCAGTCAATTTTGAGCTTAAAATACCAGATTGTATGAATCTATATGCAATCGCCTTTATGAAGGAATAAATAGCTTATTTAGCGAACAAGAATTTGTTATTTCACGAACTGAAAACTAATATCGGTAATGATGACGTAACTGAAACTTACTGTACTTTAGGGAGGTATAGTGTATTGTATGGAAAACAATTGTTAACTTACTAAGCGGGCGAAAAAACTTCCATAGAAATATTCGGGAGCGAAAACTGTATGAAAATCTATATTAACGTGCCAAGCAGGACACAAAAATGTATGAAAATTTATCGTTAGTGTTCTATTGTTTTTATTTTCATTGTAGGTGTATTATAAAGCACTATGTATGACTCAGAAGAAAATTCGATTCCCACTCGGGTGTATTGAGACCATTTTTTTTTGGTGCTGAAATCCCCTCGTATAGCGACCCCTCAGCCAGCGGGGGGGGGGCGCCGGCCATCGGGGGCGGTTATGTCGGGCTTGACCCGACTACAACCACATGCCGTCTCAGGTCTTCAGACGCCGGTGTGTAAGGTTGCCCATAAAGCATATTCCTCGCACCCCGACCGACCCTGGGCCATCTCCGGTTTCGAGATGGCCCCCTCGCGGGTGTGTTGAGACCCTCGTTAGTAATAAGTCCCTTCCTCCCCTCGATGAAAAATGTGCTGGTGCTAGTAACTATTGGTGGCCTCTGTGGCCTGGCAGTAGTGCATTCACCTGCTACGACAGGGGGCGCGTGGTCGATTCCTGCTCAGTGCAAATATTTGTATGCATGAATATGTCTATTTGCATTTATCTGAGTGTTTCTATGTGTAATATGCGTTTTTCCAAAAAAAATATAAGTATATTTAACCGCATTCTGGAACCCATAACATAAACTAGTTAAACTATGCTTACTTTTGGTCTAGAAAGCGCTGTGTAGAATGTCATAGAATATTTAGCATACTATATAATATTATATAGGTACTAGTGCCAGACCGATGTTATTCCTCTTGACTGCCTTTTATAAAAGTTAAATATGAACAACATAGCCACCAATGGTGTGCAAAATTATCCACTCATTATACTGACCCTTTACAATTACAACATTAATTGAAATCGGCTGGGAGCTGTACGAACACGAACATTCGTTGTTTATATTACATACGATGTTTTACGGTAATTAATGTAATTATAGTTTTGATGGTCATTGGATAGATCCAAACTGATTGGATTACTTTGATCAGAAAGTACCTCCTTTAAAGCATAAATATACCTGTACGTTAAGTAGAATTTTGTAAAACTATTAAGAATACTGACGGCCTCAACTCATATTATTAGCTTTTTTATATAAGTAAAGAAAGTACGTTTTATTATGAAACACCACGCACATTACAATTATGACACGACCCTTTTTACATTTTTCAACTTATACCTACATATATCTAGTGATACAAAAAAAGAAATTAGATAAAGTTTAACAAAAGGCTTTTATTATCATAGACATTACAAATAATACAATTATTTCATTTTACCTTATTACTACTAAGATTATTAGAGCATGTCATTAAAGTACAAAACAGTCGTACTAGTTAATAATAACTAGTTTTAATGGAATTATATACATTGACCGATAGTTGCAATCAAAAACTGAGGTTAACCTTAAATAACTTGGAAAAATAAATACCACGATCACACCCAAGTATTAGAAAAAGAGATATAATTACTTTTACTTACTTTTTTAGAAATTCACTGGAATTAGAATTAAAATAAACCCTTTAAAAAACTTTAATAAACTTTTGAAAAAACTTTACGCGTAACCGAAAAATGTGACGGTGAATCTTTTTCCAACAAAGATCCTTCAAAAAAAATTACACTTAAATAATAATGGTAACTTTTTTTTTTAACGTGCAGAAATCCCTTCAGATACCCCCCCGCCGGACAGCGGGAGCGGTTATGTGGGCTTGAACCGGCTGAAACCGCACCCATCTCCAGTTTCGAGATGGCCCCCTCGGGAGATGGCCCCCTCGGGTCCACCACAGTACCTAAAATCTTTTTCAAAAAGGAAGGTATCTGGTATAGCAGTGGCAGACATGTAACACCTCACCTTGGCAGATGTTCATAGGCTGCGGTAACCGCTTGCCATCAAGTGAACTGGGTGCTTCTTGTTAGCATAGTTACAAAAATGAAAAATATATTTCACAACAATTATTAAACCACAATTACCATTCCATGATGAACAAAAACAAGTTATGTTTACTGTATTCTAATTCTCCTGAGACACAATTTAACCTATGGAGTGTTCAATGAAATTGGATATTCTTATGTTGCGTATGCACAGCGACAAAGCAACGATTTTGACGTAATAGTAAACTCTAACCACCTATTGCTCTTTTCATCTTCATTTTGTACAATTTCGTTATTCTAATACCAGAGCGTTGTAGCTTTTGTACACCACATCACCGTACTCGAAATTACATTTCAAGTACGGTGATGTACACGGACTTAGTTATAGAGAAGGACCTAATGAGGTTTCCATTACAAAGTTACCTTTACTCTACAGAACACTACACTCAAATACTAGGTCTGCAAGGCGAATCACTGCTTGCAATTTTGAGCTGAGTGAGACCTCGTGATTTGAATTATTAAGAGCGATTTATTTATCATTAAAATCATTCATTCATCATCACTTTCATCAATAATTTGTTCAACTGTGGTGTATTGTTTTTGATACTTATTCGGGAGTTTTGGACGACTGTTTTGGCGCTAAAACTTGTCCAATAGATTTGACCGCTATTGCGGAATCAGATTTTGAAATTTTGAACAGTGATCATTCCTCCGTGGCAAGTCCGATTTTGAAAATTCTTTTTGAAAGTCACAACTGTCGACATGCTTTCTGAGCGTGTAAAGTTTGGTCACAGTGTCTCGAGCGGTTATTATGTAATTCCATCTGGATTTTTTTTTAACGGTGATCATTCCTCTGTGGTAGCATTAATTTTTTCAAAATATATCCATAAACCTTCCTCTGATTGATCTCTTTAATCATACCAAATTTGGTTCTGATTGGATTAGTAGTTTAGGAGGAGACCTGTGACAAAGAAAATCCTGAAGTCTGGTATGAGGAGCTTTTGCTCGACTTCGTCTCACTTAGCTCAATTATTGGGTAAGTACTTCTTAATATTGTAATCAGCTGAGTTAAAGAGGTCTTTGTTATTAAATGAAAGAATTGACATCGATAAATTTTCTAGTGAATATCCAGTAACGACTAAACTTCATGCATACTGGGACCCATAAGCAATAAAGTTTGATTTAAACACGTTCAAAGTAACAAAAAAGAAAATATTAATTAATAATGTCCGTGAGAACTTTTAGAAAGAAATAGAATGAAAATTGACCTAAAATTGGTCGCAATGCATGGTTCGAGGTCAACAAAGGAATGAATTACACTAAATCCTCAGAATCAAGAAAAGTGCCTGAAAAAGAAAAACTGTTGTGTAGCATATTTTATCGTTTTCAGAAGAGCCAATTAATTAGCACCAGAGACAGATGATTTACCAATAATAACCAATACAAAGAATCTCTACGAAATATTTTGACATTATATTACTCATTTTAACTTACTTCTTAAATAAATATTGTGCAGAACTAAATTCAGATTGGAAAATACAAAATTGACAGATATATTTTTGAATCTTTTGCACACTCAGTCACATGGCCAGTGTACAAGCATGTTGCACATTCTGTAATAAAATACTTATGACGTAGAGTAAGCTGACCTTTTTTTATTTTATTTTTTCGTGCGGAAATCCCCTTTGGATACCCCCCCGCTGGCTAGCGGGAGTAAGCTGACTTAATCACATATTCACACACATTCCGCAGTTCAATTGTTGTAGCATATTATTTAGTACAATAAAGACATTCAACCTAATAAGTGGTCTCTCTCACTAACACTCCAGCAAAGTTGTACTTACAGCAAATTATCAATACAGCAGTTAGCAATCTATCGGTTATCAGTAAATGTTTGGGAAACAAACCCTACAGCCAGCTATAACGCGAATTTAGATGCAGTGACGGATTATGTGACTGCAAAGAGCATAGAACGTTATCTTACACCCCGTCTGAAGACCCGAGACGGCGTGCGATTTTAGTCAGTTCAAGCCCGACATAACCGCCCACACTGGCCGGCGGGGGAGTATCCAAAGGGATTCCCGCACGAAAAAAAAAAAGGTGCAACTCTTAGCGATGTGTATGTCTTAAATATAGGGCTGTCAATAACTCGCTCTGGAAGCTTTGCTGAAGGCAGTTTGAGCAAAGAGAATTGTATATTAATGATACGAGTACATACGTTTGTGTAGACCCTTTTATGGAAATTAATATACCTATATATATTTATTTATTAATTTTATATTTTTTTGTATTCTTTGTTCTTTAAGGTTATCCCCTAAAATTTCATGTACCTTTTTTTTAGGGATTTTCTTTAGAAAAGCCCTATTGCTATCGAGTTGTCGTCGTCGTTGCCAATTTATTAGTATTCATTTCGTTTATGGAGTGGCGTGATTGAAGAGGCTAGACTAGCGCATCCCCCCCCCCCCCTAACTGGGGCAAGACGGGGATACCGTGGCTCCCAAACCCGAGGGGGCATCTCGAAACTGGAGATGGCCCAGGGTCAGTCGGGGTGCAAGGGAAATGGCCTATGGGCAACCTTACACCCCGGTGTCTGAAGACCGGAGACAGCGTGCGGTTTTAGTCGATTCAAGCTCGACATAACCTCCTTGGCCGGCGGGGGTTTTCGCAAGGGGATTTTCGCACGAAAAAAATAGGTACATTTATTCCAATAGAAAAAACGTTTGTAACTATTTTAGTGTTAATCCAGTTTTGTCGTTGACTGCACCATTGCATGCAGTATAATAAGCATTAAAATCTGGATTCTATACCTACCTAATGACATAATATTACGTGATTCATATGAAACTGTTCTTTGTACTTTATACCCATCAATTTTATGCCTTCGTGACTCGATATCCTAGTGCAAAAGAAGTTGTTTAAAATGAAAACAAAGTAATAACAAAAGAAAAGAAAAGTCCCATCACACATGCAGAAATGAAGCATAACAGACGTTTTCCTCATACTGCTAACGCTTTATATGCAAGACAAAATCCATGAATGTATTTCAACATAAAAGATGCTTTTCTTCATATCATATTCAGGTTAACCATCACAAGATGAAACCAACTGTTGCCTTTCCTGACGCAGTAATTCCCGTAAGTAGTTCTAGCTCGAAAAGGAATCAAAGTTAAAGTATAGTTGTGAGAGATAAATTTGATTTTTGCGCCTTTGCGACTATCTTGAGAAGATTTAAACGGACGGCAGTCTCGAAAGTTATAACACGAATTTCATTCTTCGTTGAAACTTTTGTAGGCTATCAAAAATATTTGTTAAATAACTGTGGTGCTTTCTCAAATTATATCTTTAGGTTCTCCAGTGATAGCAATAGTGAACTCTTTCAATACATCAGTAATATATTTTGTACTAGCTGTTACCCGCGGCTTCGCCCACGTGGAATTCTGTTCACGTTCCTACTAACCGTGGGAACCTTAAAATGTCAGACTATAATCTATCCCTGTACCAATTTTCAGCCAGATCTGTTCAGCCATTAGAGTGTGATCGAGTAACAAACATCCAAACTTACCAACATCTTCTCAAACTTTCACATTTATAATATTAGTAGGAGTCGGATATTTTCTTTTTACATTATGTTTAAGACGTGTCATAGTATTGTGTTCTCTATTGATGATAATATTTAAGTTGTTATTCGAGTATCCTATGTATATTATTTAAAACATCGCCACTGAATTAACAGTTTTCCCACGAATATAAACTTCATGATTATTTTTAAATATACAGCCTCAATGTTGTCTATGATAGTAACCTGGGTTGGCTATGGGTTTTTCCCATAAACAATTTTTGTCCATCCCCTGTCCCGTTGTCCATCCAGGTGAGCCATATGGATGGACCATGGGCAACAAACGATATACTTTTCTTTCATAGGTATTTTTCATAATCGTATTAGTAAAAATCAACTCATTCAACAACATTTCACTCAGGAACCCCGAACCATTTTCCAATATCATAGGAACGAATTACCAAATGAACACATAAACTAAAGCAGGGTGAATTAATCTAGGGGATGCCGAAATCCCAAGGACCGTTACTGAAGATTGACAAATGATGCGGGCTCGGGCACCTTAGCTACAGTGTTTTGGTACAGTTTTCTGAGGCGAATTTTATGTTGATGATCTTTTTACTGCAAATACAACTTTAAGTCAGCAGCTAAAAGTAGAATTTGGAGTGGGACAGCTAACATAAAAATGTCACTCTTTTAGTTTGCTGAATGATGCATGTTAGTGGTGACATTATTGTTGAACCTTTTTTCAAGAGTAAGTTTTAAGAGAAAAGCTTCATAAGAAATCGGAAGTTTAGACGGAAGATGTTGGAAGAGTTGAAATTGAACTCATCAATACAGATGATGGATGCGAAAGATATTCCCATGAATACACAATGAGCTAGACTGTTTTACACTGATTTTAGAACTCAATTCGTGTACCTTTTTTTTTTGTGCGGAAATCCCTTCGGATACCATCCATACAGCAGGGGCGGTTATGTCGTACATCGACTAAAACCGCACGGTGTCCTGTCCAAGTATCCATTGCCGGGCACCCCGGGTAAGCCCTCGAAAGGATAACCCCAGGGTTACCGGCGGACTTTGGCCGCCACCACGTCCTCGCCTGGTGGGGTCGGGTTTTCTAACATACTACTATGTAGCAAAAGCCTCTATAAAAAAAAGAAGGAAAAACAAGTATGTTTAGGAGGCTACTTCAATTATAACATTTTGACCTCACCTGATATGAAGCTGTAAATGAATTCCATAGAATGGAAACCACCATTATAGATACCAACAATGATAAATTCTAAAGGGTAATCTTCAGTTTGAAAGCCACGAATTGTCAAAAGATGTTTTTTCACTTCCCGCCTGAAAGACCCAGGATTGTGGGTAGACAGAAAGATAAGTATTAGTAAAGAATTCCAAGTATTTATGGTGCAGTAAAGGAAAGAGTTGGAGTAGGTTATACCTCAGAAGTCATTACCAGTAAGCAGTATAATTTATTGTTACGATGATGCATTTACTTGAGAATAATCTTATTTATTATAATGGACTCAGCTAAACTAATGTTGATGGATGTAATAGAATGTGATTTGATGTCAGATCATTACCAGCAACAACATAAACAACATATTTTCCTCAATTATTTCTAACGATGATCTCTTTCGGGCAGAATGGAAAAGTATTGTAAGTAATTTGTTAATAAGGAAAGGAAAAATGAATGTTTTGGTAGTAAATTATTATAGAGGAATAAATATGCTTTAAGAATTTATTTATTTTTGAATGAATCACACTAAGCCATGAAACTTTACCACTCTGTTTAACCCCCTTAGGGATTGATTTTTGAACAAAATTTTTAATTTTTTTAAAGATATAACACTCGAACAATACCTACCTATAATTCCGATTATAAAGGTATAAGGAACCGTTTTAAATTAGATCATCATCATCATCATCATCAACCTATTCTAGTCCACTGCTGGACATAGATCTCCCCTAATGAGCGCCATAGCGCCCTGTCTTCAGCTTGCCGCATCCAGCATCTGCCCGCAGTCTTTCGCAGATCGTCATCCCACCTGGCCGGAGGGCGTCCTACACTACGTTTGCCGAGTCGCGGTCTCCACTCAAGAACACGTTTACCCCAGCGGTTGTCGGTTCTTCGCGAGATATGGCCGGCCCACTGCCACTTCAACTTGCTTATTCTTTGAGCTATGTCGATAACCTTGGTTCTCTGTCGGATGTATTCGTTACGAATCCTATCCTTCAGAGAAACTCCGAGCATAGCTCTTTCCATAGCTCGCTGAGCGACTTTGAACTGGTGGACCAGCCCTACCGTGAGTGTCCACGTCTCAGCTCCGTAGGTCATTACGGGTAGGACGCACTGATTGAAAACTTTCGTTTTCAAACACTGCGGTATGGATGACGAGAAGACCCGACGTAGTTACCCAAACGCTGCCCATCCTAGTTGGATCCTCCATTAGATCATCTTATCGTAAACCAAGATCTCCTACTTATCAAATCAATCACAAGGTAAGACGAAGAGTAGTGGTAAGAAGGTAAAGGTCAATTTATTAAAAGGAAGGTTACACACATGCCACTTGAGATGCCGGTACCTAGGTTGGAAATTTTTAGACGTAGTTGTGTTTACATGGCTCCACTAATTTACAACTCATTGCCAGCGTCGATTATAGACCTGCCTTATAAAAAAAATTGTGTTGCATTACAAAAATGGTTGGTGGACGAGACCTTTTATACAGTGGAAGACTTTTCAAAGAAATATGCATGTCGTTCGTACCATTGCAGAAATGCGTTGTAGCAGCTGCTGTTGTGCTATTATTGTGACTGCTATATTTTTAGTTTTTAAGTACTTAAATATTGCTATGTATAATTATCTGTGTTTGCATGCCAACATTATGGCGAAATGTGCTTGGACTAGATATCGTTACTATATTTTATATTACCATCTTTCATTGCACCACATTACACGCAAATGAATAAATGAATTATGAATTATAAAACTTTTGAACGATATAACTAATAGGGATTTTGGCAAGCATTTTTAAGCTAAGGTTCTTAATTAATTTGTTATTCTATTTATTCATTCCAAATAAGAAAACACAGAGACGTAGTGATATTAAAATGTGAATAAATACGCTTAACATGGTCTTTCTTTTGACGTGCATTGCGTATGAATAAGCACCTTTTTGTGGTGCATTCTGATAAACAAAAATAGTTACGTCAAAACAAATCAGACTGGCAATGAAAATGTAGGCTATATACTCCGGAAGGCCTACCCCTTCCGGAGTATATAGCCGTGAATATATAATGAAACAAAAACAATATTTTATAAAGATTTAGATCGGAAAAAGAGAACATCTCTTTTTCCGATCTAAATCTTTAGAAAAAAGTAAGCATACAAAATGCTTAAAAAAATTTAATTGAATATTTTATAAGTTGAAAAATATAAAAAATGTATGCTTAAAAAAATAACCCTGCATAGTGTCACATGAACGTGACGAAATATGTTATTGCCGAGAGCACATAACTGTGTCGTTAGAAGTGCTCGCAGTATTTTTGTAAAATTTCATTTACTCAATATTTTTTATATTTGACAGTTTAGTTTTCATATAAATAAAATAAATAAATAAATATTCTACGACATTCTACACAGCACTTTCTAGACCCAAAGTAAGCATAGCTTATCTAGCTCGTGTTATGGTTTCCAGAATGCGGATAAACATACTTATATACTTTTTTTTTGTAAATACATACATATTATACATAGAAACACCCAGACCAATGCAAATAGACATATTCATGCATACAAATATTTGATTTAGATCTGAAAAAGAAAACATTTAGGACGGGACTTGAACCCGGGACCAGCCCCTTATAGATTTAGATCGGAAAAAACATGCCCGTCCTTGATGTTCTCTTTTTCCGATGTAATTTATAGGAAAGGTAAGCATACTAATTGATTAAAATATTTATTGAATTAATGTGGCGAAGTAATCAAAATACCGTGTTTAAATATGATTGTAAAGTCATACATTATTTCTGTAGTTCGTAAGAATTACGGTAGATGGCTCAGGCGTCGCCTTAAGACGTATATAATATATCGAAGAATTTCGTATATCTGGGCAGTGTCTAGGTGGCTCAGTTGGTCAGAGCATTGCCCCTGTATGGCACTGGTCGCGGGTTCTAGTCCCGTCCTAGATGTTGTCTTTTTCCGGTCTGAATCTATAGGAAAAGTACTATTTGCTTAAAAATTTAATTGAATTAGTTTTTATATTTGTTGTAATTTACATCATCGTATTTTTGTTGATTTAAATTAACTAATGCTCGGCCATTGTCAAAATTCAAAGTTACTATAGTAATCATCTTTCATCATAGCAGACAGAGCACAACTCCTTCCGCAAACAGATGCTCTTAAAGGCTACGAACAAGTGAAGCAATTTATATATCTCGGTTCCCTGATAACGTCTGATGGGAGCTGCACAGAGGAGATACGTCGAAGAGCTGAGATGGCCAAAAGCGCAATGACGAATCTTGCGAAGATCTCGAAGAACCGCGGTATTCGTCAGCAAACCAAGGTGCGACTGGTTCGAGCACTGGTCTTCTCAATATTTACATATTGTTCCGAGACATGGTGCGTAAGAAACAGCGACTGTGACCGAATCGATGCTTTCGAGATGTGGTGTTGGAGAAAAATGCTCAGAATCCCGTGGACCGCCTTTAGAACCAACATCTCCATCCTAAATGAGCTCAAAATTACAAAGCGACTGTCAACAAGCCGTCGCCAGAGAGCTTTCAGCTTTTTTGGGTATATAATGCGGTCACCACATCACAGTCTAGAAAAACTGATCATTGTGGGTCAACTGGAAGGCAGACGGGCGAGAGGCAGAACACCAATGCGCTGGTCTGATGCCCTAAAGGAGGCAGCAGGTGGATCCATCCAGCAAGCATCCCATCGCGCTCGCGACCGAGACGAATGGAGAACCATTGCATATCGTCACGATCCTCAGAATTGAGGTACCGATTTATAAGAGAGAGAATCATCTTTGAAAATATTAGGAAAACATTTCAGTTGATCGTAGAAAATCGTTTGTAAAAAATTTATGTATTTCCATTCCTTTTTGTTGTACAATAAAACTAGTTAAGTACTATCTAAACAAAAAAATCCATTGATAAACAGAGAGAAAAGGTCATTACTTTTCAAAGTAAGAAACATGAAATTTCATAAAACAGAAATGATGTACACGAATACCAACTTTATTCACATTTTAGGCGTTTAGGCTAAATTAAAGGAGGGCACGCCGTAATAGCGCCCGTAAGGCCCATCATGAAGGATTGGCTGGAGAGGCGACACGGAAGCCTCTCGTACCGACTGACGCAGGTGATCTCCGGGAAGGGGTGCTTCGGGGACCACCTGCATCGGATCAGGAAGGAGCCAACGCCTGAGTGTCATCACTGCGACACGAGCGAGGACTCAGGGCTGCACACGCTGGCGGACTGCCCGGCGTGGGAGGCGCCGAGCCGTGACCTCGTGGCAGCCATCGGGGTGGGAGTCCTCTCGCTCGGCAGCATGAGTGCGGCAATGGTGCGGAGCGCCCGGGAGAGATTTAGAACTCTCCCGGACCGCCGAGCCCGCAACTTGCTCGCCGCGCGTCGCAGGCGACTCAGGCGCCGGAGGTCGCTTAACGACCTCCGTCCTCCATGAGCGCAGGCCTGGGGGTGGCGGGTGAGGCCACCTGTCACCCCAGCAGAAGCAGGCCGGGACGGTGGGGCTACTAGCGCCCCTCCCCCAAACCGGGGCAAGACGGGGACACCGTGGTTCCCAAACCCGAGGGGGCCATCTCGAAACCGGAGATGGCCCAGGGTCAGTCGGGGTTCGTGGATATGCTCTATGGGCAACCTTACACCCCGGCGTCTGTAGACCCGAGACGGCGCTCATTATGTGAATACACTACAATAACCACCCCCGCTGGCACGCGGGGGGGTATCCGAAGGGATTTCCGCACAAAAAAAAAATATGACTAAATTAAAGGAAATTCGGTAGTATGAAAGTCCGTCATTTTCAAAGTATGAAGCACGAAATTTTATATACCTACTTTAGATTAGAAATAAACCTACAGATATATCTGCGTTTTTTTTTTCAAAATCTTACCCCTGAATCAGTGGATTAGGGCCAGAAAATTTATAGGGAAAGTTATTTACTTTTGAAGTAAGAATCAGAAAATTCAATGTTAAAACTTCTTCAATTGGGCGAAATGAACTTATTCCCGTGCTAACGGCCTGAATCCCAACCCAGGTCGTTAGAACCAAATATATTTATTTATTGTTTTTTATTGTCCACCAGGTAAACATATTTTACTTAAGTATTATAAAACTTAAAGGCTACAGAAGCCATACAATGGGCGGCCTTATCCCTGGATGCTATTTCTTTGTATGATATGTGTTGGTAAGATTGTGCGGTAGTTGTTCGGCGTATTAATTGTAGTTTAAATATAACACGTATATAATAAACATAAATATTAATATCTAAATTATATAAAAAAAAATATATAAAAAAAAAACCGCTGTAGCCTAATTGTATGGGTAATGGACTGCTGAGACGAGGTCTTGGGTTCGGTCCCAGGTTTTACCATGGCACACAGCAATGACTTTTCGATGCTTTTCGAAGTTATGTGTGTATTTACCGCAGGTTTATAAGTGCCCGGTTAATGGCAATAGGTTCGCCACCTTAAACATAAACTGGCGAAATGTGGGTGCTAGCACCTCTGCCTACCCCTTCGGGGATATAGGCGTGAGTTTATGTTATGTTATGTAAATTATATTAGATATAAATTATCTATGGATAGTTATAAATGTCTTATTGCATATTCCGTCTTCACAAAAGACTCAGGTCAGTCACCAACCACAAATATGTCTGTTCTCGTCTGATATTCAAAGCGTCTGGCTTTTGTTTTATTATTCAAGGCGTATTCTCAAGTGCTCTTGAGGGATCGAACAAGTGCATTCCAAAAAAATGTACCGAAATCCCACTTCGTGTAAAGTTCAAATTATTATCCGGTTTGGGGCAGTAGTCCAACTGCTGTGTTCAACTAGTTATTATTGACACGTAAGCCGGCACTTAACGGTTACTGAACAAATTTGTTATATCATTCAATAAATTGGACCAGGGGAATATGAATAGGAGTAGTAGTTGAACTTCTGAAATAGTTGGATCACGACCACAGGTACAAGCACTTTGTCCAACTAGTAGAACGATGCAGTTAAAATACTGCACCTAATCGTTATTATCAACACCTTTTTCTCTTTAGTATACTACACAAAAATATTTAACACTAGCTGATAACCGCGGCTCCGCCCGCGTTGATGTCGGTTTTCGTTTTTGGTCATAACTCCGGTTCTACTTAACCAATTGCAATGAAACATACGGCAGATTTTAAGTCTGACCAAGACCTTTCTAATAAAAATAACTGCATTAAAATCCGTTCGTTTTTGCGTCCATTGCGAACAAAGAGCCAAAAAAGTTTTTGTATTTAGAATGGTTCATCTAACATAACCCATTTTTTTATAATCTCCCATGTGTAGACACAACTAATTTACAATTTTATAATAGTAAGAAGAAGAACATAGAAGCATAGATATATAGAGATAAGCAAGATCTATACATTTTAGGTTGCAATGTATTTCCCCCAAAGCGGGGCAAGACGGGGACACCGTGGTTCCCAAACCCGAGGGGGCCATCTCGAAAACGGAGATGGCCCAGGGTCAGTCGGGGTGTGAGGGATATGCTCTATGGGCAACCTTACACCTCGGCGTCTGTAGACCCGAGACGGCGTGCGGTTTTAGTCGGTTCAAGCCCGACATAACCGTCCCCGCTGGCCGGCGGGGGGGTATCCGAAGGGATTTCCGCACGGCAAAAAAAAAAGGTTCCAATGTATTGATCTTCTTTGAATTACCCACAATCAATTTCAATTAGCCTATTGCAGTCCACTGCTGGACATAGGCCTCTACCATTATACGCCATAGCACCCGATCCTCCGCCTTCCGCATCCAGTCTATTCCAGCTACCTTTTTCAGATCGTCCGTCCATCTTGCTGGGGGACGTCCTACCTTCCGTTTACCGATTCGTGGTCTCCACTCTAGAACTCGTTTGCTCCATCGGCCATCGGTCCTTCGGCAGATGTGGCCAGTAGGGTGGAGTGAAAAAAAAAAAATTAAACTATGTTACTCCTGTATCACCAATGGATGATCGACATTCTTAGAGATATAAAAATAAAATTTCAAGTGCCTAGGTTTACATCTTAAGGTGTCGCATCAAATTTAAAAGTTAAATAAAATAACCAAAATTTGTTTTATATAAAGTTTTTATTCGAAACAGACTATTTATCAAAATAAAAATATTGAAGCTTGAAATTGAAATTAAGTACCTATAAGTAAGTACTTATAAATATATAAAAATATATTATATAAAAGCATTTTATCATTCAGAAGCTGAAGCTAAAGACTCTTCTTTTTGCTTAAAAAATTGTGATTTTGTATCAAATACTGGTACGTCTTGCCTTTCCTTTATCCTCGTGCGAATGAATCCATCTCTTGCCTCTGGCCCACAAACAGATGAAGAAGCCTCAGTAACGAGCTTGACGCACCGTTCTACTGCCTGAGTGTGGCAAGGATACTTTTCAATTTCAAATAATTTGCCACCTGAGGAAATCACGCTTGAAATCAAATCATAATAATTTGATGCATCGGCTTTAACATTTGGTAGTTGAAATTCTCTTACTTTCTTTCCTTTAAACTCTTTTCTTGCCTTTAAAACTCTACGAAGTCCTAGTTCCCTTATGTGAGACTCATCATCTTGTAACATTGCTAATAGTATGTTTTCTGGATGTGCAAAGAAGGAATTTCTCTGAATAGTTTTTATAACAACGCTTTTTTGGTCATCTGGTAGATACAAACATCTTTGAATCATGTTAAAGATATAAACTGCACCATATTTGCAAGAAGGTTTTGTTTTAATGTCAAACCAAGTTAGTGCATAGACTTTAATTATGAAAGTTGCAAGATCTTTTAAAGATTTAGAAGGTTTCGTTGTTCCAACATATAAACGAAGAATTCTATTAGCGCAAGTCAACCACCGTGAATGTGCGAGTTTACCAGGGTCTTTGCTGGCTAAGTTTTGTGGGACCGTATACCTGTCGAAATGGCAGAGCATATCTCATATAAATATTTTTGATCAGTGCTAAGGGTATTAGTATTCAAATCCGGTAGTTCTATGGGAATGCGTTCGAAAACTGTATTTGACAATTTTGGCATTTTTCTAACATTTTCCCTATGGTCCCAGAAAAACTGTTTGGTCCTGTAGTTGTACCATCAAGGCTGGTAAATAAATGACGAAGTGGTAGTTCATTTGCATGTAACAAGCACACAAACCATTGCAAAGGTCTTTGCAGATGTTTTTCTAATAAAGTTATGACTCCATTTTTATGTCCCGTATTTACAGCGGTACCGTCACATCCAATAGCTACCAAATATGGCCGATATTCAAACTTTGACTCAAGAAACTCAATTATGTGTTTCACAATAGTGGTTGCTTTCCCAGAATCAACAGAAAGATGACCGATATATTCAGAACCAGGCTCCGAAATAATTGAAATATGTTCTTCAGTAATATTCTTCCTTTGTGAGATACTGCCACTTTTAGTCATGATTAAAGTTTTATCTTTACGACCATCAAAGTAAATAGCCGTCAAAATTTGTTTGCTCTCAAAACTTTGTAAATCTTTACGTGCCTTTTTCCGCTCTCTACGTGTTTTACTTTCCAGTGCTGATAACGTTTAGATCCAACAATGCAGCATTTACGATTAATGCAGCAGATCGGTCAGAAACTCCAGTTCGGTCACAAGTAGTAGCTAAGTTTTGCAATTTACTTCTCATTTGTTCAGTTTCTCTGGTTGATTGAGTCGTTATTTCTGTTCTAAAAATCACATCTTCATCCTCGTCTGATGCTGCAATGGACGAACTACTAGAAAACAAATTAAGAACTGGCTCAGAAGAAGTACTTGGGATACTACTGACTTTTTTTAAAAACTCATCATACTTTCTCTTCCTTGTCTCATTACGGCAGATACATTTAGTAGACACTTTATCAACAGCCCCAATATACATTTTTCGTTCATTTCTTTGGTCTTTCAAAAAGGTTTCTTCCGCAATAGGGACTTTAATCACACACTTACAAACTCCTCTGGATTCATATTTACAAGTAGCGATATCAAATAATTTTGATTCAGATTCTTCATAAAACATTTGCTTTTTCTTTTCATTACGTAATTTCTTCACATTCTTGTATTTATTATAATAGGAAATCAATCTGGCAACTATTTGTTGATGGCTTATAATGGGAATTGACGCCTTGTTCCAAATTTTTTCAATATCAGCGGCTATCATTTCACACAAATCCTTCACTGCAGGATCTTTACCATTATTCAGTTCCAGTAAGTCATTTCTTAACCACAAGTAATATTTTATAATATCACAATAAGTTGGTAAGACATTATCACTTAGTTTTATTAGTTCGCCAAACAAGGGGCACCGCAAGTCTTTTCGAGTTTTTGGCATTTTATTGACGAATAATCTGACTTTTTTTTACACTTGTCGTTACCACTTAAATGGGAAAGTTTAAGAAAATTATGCAAAAGCGAACAAGTTAACCCTTTAAAGTGATGTGAAATATAAGTTTTATTACATATAGATACAAAATAACATTGACGTGCAGGTACACGATAGACGTAAAAATTGATTTAGTTTTCAAATTACCCTCGTAGCGCGCCACCTCAAAATAAAGTCGTAGCATTTTGATTTTTAACATGAATAAAACTTTTATATACGGTCATCGGTTAATGATACAGGAAAAGTGAAATTCCAAAAAAAGTTTTTTTTATCCAAGTTCACTCCACCCTAGTGGCCAGCCCATTGCCACTTCAGCTTGCTTATTCTGCGAGCTATGTCGGTGACTTTAGTTCTTTGTCGGATGGCCTCATTTCGAATTTTATCCTTCAAAGAAACCCCAAGCATCGCTCGCTCCATAGCCCGCTGCGGGACTTTTAAGTCGTGGACTAGCCTCACTATCAATGTCCACGTTTCGGCACCGTAAGTCATGACAGGTAGGACGCACACAATCAATTACAATAAAGAATTAACCTACTCTTATACTTCTAACACAAGCAATTTAGCTTTGCTGGAGTAGTTTTTTTTTTATATTTAGGACACGTCAATTTGACTTCTCCTCGCCTGATGGTAAGCTGAAGGTAAAGTCTCAGGAAAGAGGGTCACCATTACATACACCATTGTTAACAAACAATGGTGGCGCTCAGCTTGACGGCCTCATCAGAAGAGGATTGTCGTCGCAGCACCGCTTGACACCCACCGGTCCCACTGGTGCTGCGACCACAATCCCCCTGCCCGGCTATTCACTTGCTGACCCCTGAACGCAATCAAACCGAAATTGGATTACTATGGAGGGTTTTTCGCAATCGTGCACGGTGGTACCCACCCGGCCGTATTTTGTGACAAATTTGTGTCATCAAATTTCTACCACCATTTTCACAATTCCAAAAATTGTTAATCAATAAAGTATTCATTTCGTGGATGGAGTGGCTTAACCATTTCTACTACTACTACTAGACTAGCGCCTCGAAAACGGGGCAAGACGGGGACACCGTGGCTCCCAAACCCGAGGGGGCATCTAGAAACTGGAGATGGCCCAGGGTCAGTCGGGGTGCAAGGGAAATGGCCTGCCCGGCTATGCACTTGCTGACCCCTGAACGCAATCAAACCGAAATTGGATTACTATGGAGGGTTTTACGCAATCGTGCACGGTGGTACCTTTTTTGTTTTTTTTTTTTTTATCGTGCGGAAATCCCTTCGGATGCCCCCCGCCGGCCAGCGGGGGCGGTTATGTCGGGCTTGCACCGACTAAAACCGCACGCCGTCTCGGGTCCTCAGACGCCGGGGTGTAAGGTTACCCATAGAGCATATCCCTCGCACCCCGGCTGACCCTGGGCCATCTCACCACTAACAGCATCGCTCATCCTGTCTCCTCTGAAAGCAGAGGAGTACGGAGAGCGATGTGTTCCCGCCACGTTGGGTATTGGCCGACGATCAATGCCAACCCTATGAAGGGGTGAAGGGGAAGCCATTGACCGCCGCCGAGGGTGTACCGGCCGCTCCGATTTCGTTCCCCCCGGACTGCAGCGGGATCGGAATCGGAGCGACACTCGAGGAGGTTACCCAACACAAACCCCTTTACCCAACACACACCCCTTTACCCAACACACACCCCTGCACGGTGGTACCTACCCGGCCAAATTTTGTGACAAATTTGTGTCATCAAAGTTTACGGAAATACTAGTAATTTCGGTTACTAGTAATCTTATTATAGAAAAAAAAATGTAATTTCTCAAATGGACTTGTCCATTCAAAAGAACTGACATGTTTTCTTCACATTTACTCCATATTATGAACATTTTTTTTTCATATCACGGGATACGTCATTTTTCATAATACTATCCTTAGAGCGACAGTTGCGAGACGTAGGTAACTAAAATGTATAAAAAAGATCGTCTGGATCTATAGATAATGACGGCCTCTGTGGCGTAGCGGTAGTGCATTCGACTGCTACGACAGGGGGCGCGGGTTCGATTCCCGCTCAGTGCAAATATTTGTATGAATGTATATGTCTATGTGCATTGGTCTGAGTGTTTCTATGTATAATATGTATGTATTTACAAAAAAAATTTATAAAAGAATGTTTATCCGCATTCTGGAACCCATAACACAAGTTAGCTAAACTATGCTTACATTGGGTCTAGAAAGCGCTGTGTAGAATGTCATAGGATATTTATTATTATTAAAAAAATAGTTGCTAGAGCTGGACGTCTGCACATTGTTTTAATATAATAGTACTCTGTGGTTATATTCTTCTGTTAGATGGAGTTGTGATCGTCAGGATGGCTGGACCAAACCAGATTATCTACATGAGACCACGTGCACTGTTAAGTACCTATTGGGTACTATTCAGTACCTTTTTTTTTGTTCGAAAATCCCTTCGGATACCCCCCCCCCCGCCGGTCAGCGGGGGCGGTTATGTCGGGCTTGAACCGACCAAAACCGCACGCCGTCTCGGGTCTACAGACACCGGGGTGTAAGGTTACCCATAGAGCATATCCCTCGCACTCCGAATGACCCTGGGCCATTCGCAGTGTCCCCTCTGATAACAGCAGAGGGGTACCTGGAGCGGCCCCCACCCCCGTGGGCCTTGCAGGCCCGCCCTACCCCGACCCCCTCGTGCAATGGGGTTAGCTGGCCCTGAAAAGGGCCGGTTGGTCAGACTCTTGGCCGTTGACGTTGACGCCAGCTACTCCAGAGGAGCAATCAATGATGCATCATCGCCCACGTTGCCCAGGGTGCACCAAACTTGGAGGTGATCCAACCAGTCGCACCCCTCCAACCAGTCGCACCCTTCCAACCAGTCGCACCCCCTATTCAGTACCTGTGATTAAGTATTTGGTACCGTAACGTTAATAAATATATAAAAGAAATAAAGTAGTCAGCCATTCTGATGTCAGGTTGGCTGGCCACTTTCAAATTTTCATAGTTTTAGCGTTGTATTAACCGCGTTCTTAATGTAAATATTTAGTGCCTGCTAGGTAGGTACCTAAAAAAGGTACCTTGACATATATTTTTCACACAACTTTTAGAAGCTCCTATTAAATAATTATTAGTAAAAACGTTAAACAACGTACTAAACAGTGCACATGGTGTCATGTACAGTCAACGACAAAAGTACAATAACAAAATCTAATTTATTGAACAAAACGGTTCATCAAATATATTAACTTTGTCCTTATAAGGACAACAACTTATAGATCAATTTATTGGCACATGAAAATAAGGTTTTGAATGTGTGGGCCGACTCGCCGTCCTTACAGAAGCAGTCGCAGGCGGAGGCGTGTCGTGTGTCCTACACACGCCTGCCAATTCACCGACGCGAGATAAAACCCGACCCCACCAGGCGAGGCCGCGGTGGCGGCCAAAGTCCGGTAACCCTGGGGTTATACTTTCGAGGGCTTACCCGGGGTGCCCGGTAATGGACACTTGGGCAGGACACCGTGCGGTTTTAGTCGATGCCGCCGGGGGGGTATCCGAAGGGATTTCCGCACGTAAAAAAAAGGGTATGGGTAATGGACTGCTGAGACGATGTCTCAGGTTCGATCCCAGGTTTTACCATGGCACACACCAATTACTTTTTGATGCTTTTCGAAGTTATGTGTGTATTTATCGCAGGATTATAAGTGCCCGGTTAATGGCAATAGGCTCGCCACCTATTACATTGGGACCTAAACATAAACTGGCGAAATGTGGGTGCTAGCACCTCTACCTACCCCTTCGGGGATATAGGCGTGAGTTTATGTTATGTTATGTTATGTTATGTATCAAATTTTGTCGTTGACTCGAATCCTGACGGTCATGATGGAGTTAGTATCAAGCCGAGTGGTTTAAACTCTTCTATAATTTAAATTAATTTAGAATCGGAAGCCGTTTATCAAAGCATGTTCTGTGGACAATTACTGTAGGTGATGTAGACTCTGAACACTTCTATCATCAGAAGCGTCACTTGCACAATAAAGCTATTAAAAGGGCAGGGGAGTAAGCAGAGAGGAACCATAATTAGGAAAAATCAAGGAAGTAAGGTTTCTGGAGCCTGGGGTTATCCTTTCGATGGCGTACCCGGGGTGCCGGGCAATGGACGCTTGAAAAGGACACCGTGTGGTTTTAGGCGGTCTGATTCCGACATACCCACCTCATCGCTGGCACCGGTGGGGTGAAGCCCGTGGGGGCTTCCATACGTAAAAAAAATGGTATGGTCTCTGGTGCTCTTTCGGATTGTAGGAGATACAGCATACTGTACCAAACGTCAATATTAAGTAAGACACTGTCTTACTTAATATTGACGTTACTACGGTACTATCTACTATGTGGTAGGACTTCCTAAGATCTAGTTTTGCTCTGTTACGTACCAAAATAATACCTACAACCTAATCCTGAAAATTAGTGCAAAATGTCAAAATACACCCGTGTAACTGTTGTTTGTTTTGTTGTAACTGTTGTGTCACCAATGGTAACAACAGTTACTAGGTACTTTCAACTTGCTGGTAACAACAGTTACCATTGGTGAGGTAAACCATTGGTGGTTCTCTTATGCAATGGGCTGGCCACGACTGCCGAAGAACCGATGGCCGATGGAGCAAACGAGTCCTAGAGTAGAGACCACGAATCGGTAAACGGAAGGTAGGACGTCCTCCAGCAAGATGGACGGACGACCTGAAAAAGGTAGCTGGGTTAGACTGGATGCGAAAAGCGGAGGATCGGGTGCTATAGCGTACAATGGGAGAGGCCCATGTTCAGCAGTGGACTGCAATAGACTAATTGATTGATTGATTATGCTAAAAGCACATCCAGCTTAATCTACTGGATATCCTATTTAAAAATATTCTGTTACGGACATTACTCACGCTATATCCCCTGAGAGACAAGTTATTATGAAGCCCAAGAAAAGACACCCGACATAAATAAGGCTTAGAAAATTAAGCCCGCCAGCCGGCCATTGTACACCGAAGCTTAAGTATATCATGGCTGTAATAATGCTGGAACCATCATTGTTAGTAGCAACGATTCCCTGAAGATGGGGTTCGATTTAGCTGAAGAGCTGTGGAGGGCCAGACCGTTTTTTCGAGTATAAGCTTGGATTAACGATGTTACGCTCAAATTATATCGAAGCTATACTTTACGTTATATTTCATACTAAGATTTGTAAAATAAGATTAAGGAAATAACATGAACAGATCCTGCATCTTTATTAATTACTACTAAAATTACTTTATCTACACTCAAATCGAAAAATTCGAATTACGAATTCAAAGACGATTCTATACATACGCACTTTATAAACGCATATACATAAAATTAAAAATTAAACTTATTGTAGTACCGCCAACTGTATCATAAAACTCATTATAGTATCGTTATCTTTTTTTATTCATTAAACTAGTGTAAGGTTTTAGGCTGAATATGAAAAAAAAGGCGCACGCATGCCCAGTTCGAACTATGAAAAAAATGGCGCCCTTGTTACCTACCTGCTTTGTTTAATTTCAATTTTTCCTATGAGTGAAGATAAAAAACTGCATATAACTTAGGTATTAAAACACTCCGCGTGGGCCGCCGCCACCTCCTTCTGTGAGCATGTAATGTTCGCGAAGGAGGTGGCGGAGCGCGCCCGGGAGAGACTTAGAACTCTCCCGGTCCGCCGAGCCCACAACTTGCTCGCCGAGCGTCGCAGGCGACTCAGGCGCCGGAAGTCGCTTAACGACCTCCGTCCTCCATGAGCGCAGGCCTGGGGGTGGCGGGTGAGGCCACCTGTCACCCCAGCAGAAGCAGGCCGGGACGGTGGGGCGACTAGCGCCCCTCCCCCAAACCGGGGCAAGACGGGAACACCGTGGTTCCCAAACCCGAGGGGGCCATCTCGAAACCGGAGATGGCCCAGGGTCAGTCGGGGTGCGAGGGATATGCTCTATGGGCAACCTTACACCCCGGCGTCTGTAGACCCGAGACGGCGTGCGGTTTTAGTCGGTTCAAGCCCGACATAACCGCCCCCGCTAGCTAGCGGGGGGGTATCCGAAGGGATTTCCGCACGATAAAAAAAAAAAAAAGGTATTAAAACACTCGAGTCAACCTATTATCCATAAACAGACTCTCGTGTTTTAATACCCCTTCTTATATGACAGTTCCATAAACTACTATTTTGCTACTACTGACGGAATAAATGTTTCCTTAATTTACATCAATATCAATATAGTGTATTCTGACTAATGAATTGTTCCATTGGATGTGCGATGTATAAAATCGAGTTGATTCACCAATATATTAATATTTTAATATAATTTTATATAATAACTAGCTGTCCCCCGCGACTTCGCCCCCGTTACATCTATTTATTCCAAACACAAATTATTATGTCTACAACGCTGAATGCAAATTTGTCCGATTTGTTGACATTTATGATTACTGCTCCGCTCTCCCGAGCAGTAGCGTGATGATAAATAGTCTGTAACCTTCCTCGACAAATGGGCTATCTAACACAAGAATAATTTTTCAATTCGAACCTACTGGTTCGAATTGAAAAATTCCTGAGATTAGCGCGTTCAACCAAACAAACAAACAAACTCTTCATCTTTATATAATAGTATAGATATTTTCAAGTACAATTATTTTATTTTTTTCGGTTTTAGTCGGTTCAAACCCGACATAACCGCTCCCGCTGGCGCGCGGGGGGTATCCGAAGGGATTTCCGCTTAAAAAAAAAGGGTATTAACATGGAAAAATAACATTTTATGAATTCGTTTGTTATTGAATGCCCAGTAATCAATAACTTGTTTCATAGTAAAGCCGCAGACAACAAAATAAAGATTAACAAAACAGAAAGAAATACGAGCTTAGGAAACTTATAGAGCGTAAGTGATCAAACAGGAATTGACCCCAATAATATATGTGACAGCTTAAAGCACAAGAATACATCCTAGTTGATACAAAACCCGCATAGTATGCCACTCCAGGTGTTGAGAATAAGATGGAATAAACAATTATTCACCCTAATACAGTAACAGCGCGTGAAACATGCGAGGAGTCGTCCTCAAAATCCGAACGCTACGGGTTTAAGCCCTTTCACGACAAGTTTATGAAATATTATGAGCTACCCCATAGCTTTTATGGTCCTGGGAGCACACAATAAAACATCACACATAGCCATGCAGTACCGCAGTAGAAATAAGACTTTAATATCTAAACACGGCAGTTCCCGTTACGACGTAATAGCGTGTTCAGACGCACGCCTCGGTGAACAACAGGATTAAATGGTTATTTACACGCCCAGAGAGCATATGTGTACAATGTATTGTGTGGATTGAGGACTGGTTGTCACGTGGAAACTAATATTATGATATTTTAGTTATTATGAAGATATAGTAGTTTTCCATCAGGTGGGCCGTGAGCTTGTCTGCCACCTGAGTGGTTAAAAAAAAAACAAATTGCAACTTTGCAGAAAAAAATCTGATCCTAGTTGAAAGAATTTGCTAGACACACTACCCGATATAATAAAAAATATATAAAATTGTTGCAGTGTGGGCTTAATATATATGTTATAATATATATGTATTTACAAAAAAAAAGTATATAAGTATGTTTATCCACATTCTGGAACAAGCTAGTTAAACTACGCTTACTTTGGGTCTAGACGGCGCTGTGTAGTGTTGTAGAATATTTATTTATTTATTTATGTGCTCATATAACAATACTTCTTATATGTCAATGTGAACTTGAACAAAATTTCTGTAAACAGAAAAAAAAAACTTTTTTTACATCCTCTCAACGATTTAATTTACCCAACTTTGGCCATTTCCATAAATGTCCAAACATTGTTGATGAAACTACGTATACAGTCAACCCCAATCTCGTGTTAAATCGAGGGAGCATATCCCGGGGGAAGCAGATTCGATTCCGGGATAAAAACGTGCCCGGGTCATGTTACGCTTCCTGACATGATTGAGTAACACACATACGTGTATACAATGATTCAAGTTTATCACATTTTGTGCAATTTAAAACTTAGTAATATGCATACCTTCTCGTTTGGTTCAGTATTTAATTCGTACTTCAGAATCTCCTGTAACTTTAAGCAACAAGCACCAAATGTTCAAGTATTGGTTAGATCATAATTAGAATTAGACTTTACTAGCTGTTTAAATCTTAAGGCTTTCACGGCCGGCGTTGCATGTAGAATATACTGCTTCCGGGCTCGTCATCAGTCGCACCGAGTTTGCCGCTGAGGAAGGTTCTCCGCACTCGACGGCGTCCCGACTTGTACCACTGAAGATGTCGACCGCAGTGATCGACGAAACGTCTGGAATACAAGTTTCCGATGGACCACAGCCAAACAGCCCGGAAGCAGTATATTCTACATATACTAGCTGTTGCCTACGAGACCGCCGGCATAAAATACCGATCCCATTTCCGCCAGCATAAAAGATAGCATACATGCTATTCCCGACTAAAATCTTGACGTGAAGTTATGGTGAAAGTTATCCAGTGGCTCGAACAACTGGATTATCAAATTACAGAAGACCTTGTTACTTACATAGCCTAACCCACCACATAATGTTTCTATATTACGACCACAAAGCTCACACACACCCATACTCATACTCGCAGACACACACTCACACACCACACACTTCACACACACTCACACACACACGCACGCACGCACACATATATACACACAAATTATTATCTTTGTTATTAAGAAAAATAGCGACATAATGTATAATTGTATAAACAATAACGTCATCGCTTAAACGATTGAACACTGCTTCCCAAGATACAGACTCCCGCCGAGCCCGCAACTTGCTCGCCACACGTCGCAGGCTTAACGACCTCCGTCCTCCATGAGCGCAGGCCTGGGGGTGGCAAGTAAGGCCGCCCGTCACCCCAGCAGAAGCAGGCCGGGACAGTGGGGCGACTAGCGCCCCTCCCCCAAACCGGGGCAAGACGGGGACACCGTGATTCCCAAACCCGAGGGGCCATCTCGAAACCGGAGATGGCCCAGGGTCAGTCGGGGTGCGAGGGATATGCTCTATGGGCAACCTTACACCCCGGCGTCTTAAGACCCGAGACGGCATGCGGTTGTAGTCGGTTCAAGCCAAGCCAAGCCAAGGGGGGTATCCGAAGGGATTTCCGCAAGAAAAAAAAAACAAAAAAAAAATGGTGCCGCGGGGCGAAGTATGCCACGGGTGAAGCCGCGGGGGACATCTAGTACTGGATAATATTGAATTATGTACTGTGCAATGTGTAATGTTATCCAATGTTCCACTGAGGTTCAATTTAACCAGTGCAAATGATGGCCTTCAGTTACATTAACGGGGTTTACTCAATAAACATCATTGAGTGAAACATGATGCCGCAGTTTAGTTTGACTTGATCGCGTTTACTAACATTTTGAAATGTCCAGTCTTAATGAAACCAGTTTTAAAAGAGGTAATAAACTGTTACTACTGCAACATAAACACTTACTACATAATATCGTACGTAGGGGATCTAATAATTGATACCAATTGAAATATTACGTCGTAATGTAGGTAGTTATATTGTCAGTAACCTAAAGTTTACTTTATCAAGTTGCGTTATGTAATATACGTGACCGTATCCCTCGAAATACTCGCGGCAGCAGTTTAAGTTATAGTTATTAATTATGTGTGCGAGGGATATGCTCCATGGGCAACCTTACACCCCGGCGTCTGAAGACCCGAGACGGCGTGCGGTTTTAGTCGGTTCAAGCCCGACATAACCGCCCCCGCTGGCCGGCGGGGGGGTATCCGAAGGAATTTCCGCACGAAAAAAAAAAAAAAAAAATACATGTTATTAATTATGTATTCTACAAGTTCTCCAAATATGGGGTTCTTCAAGAAGGCGATTAGAAGGTTTTTACAGGGTCGGCAGCGCGAGTGTGGCGCCCCTGGTGTTGCACACGTCCATAGGCCACGGTAACCGCTTCCCATCAGGTGGGCCGTGAGCTTGTCTGCCAGCTGAGTGGCATAAAAAAAATTGGGTCAAACCAACTTTTAAATAAAGGTTTTTCGTATAAGAAACTTTTAACTTATCTAATCTTCACTGCATAGTATAAAACGAAGTCGCTTTCTCTGTCCCTATGTATGCCTAAATCTTTAAAACTACGCAACGGATTTTGATGCGGTTTTTTAGGGTTCCGTTGCCAAATGGCAAAAAACGGAACCCTTATAGATTCGTCATGTCTGTCCGTCTGTCCGTCCGTATGTCACAGCCACTTTTTTCCTAAACTATAAGATCTATGCTGTTGAAAGTTGGTAAGTAGATGTATTCTGTGAACCGCATTAAGATTTTCATACAAAAATATTTAAAAAAAAAATTTTGGGTGTCCCCCATACTTAGAACTGAAACTCAAAATTTTTTTTTCATCAAACCCATACGTGTGTGGTATCTATGGATAGGTCTTCAAAAATGATATTGAGGTTTCTAATATCATTTTTTTCTAAACTGAATAGTTTGCGCGAGAGACACTTCCAAAATGGTAAAATGTGTGTCCCCCCCCCTGTAACTTCTAAAATAAGAGAATGATAAAACAAAAAAATATATATGATGTACATTACCATGTAAACTTCCAACGATAATTGGTTTGAACGAGATCTAGTAAGTAGTTTTTTTTTTAAAACGTCATAAATCGTAAACTGCAATTTACCTTTCATTCAATCAACACCAATATAAAATTTAAAAAAAAAACATTATTATGTTACTTGCTGCTACGGAACACTTAATGGGCGAGTTCGACTCGCACTTGGCTTCTTTTTTATTGATAGAGTGATTGAAGAGGAAGGTTTATATGTATAATAACATCCATTGCACCCGTGCGAAGCCGGGGCGGGTTGCTAGTGTATATATAAAACAAAGTCGTGATAGTGATGTCCGGGATAAACTCGAGAACGGGTGGACCGATTTTCATGATCTTTGATTTTTAGGTTTGTCTCCGTCTATACTGTGCCTTTCTGTGGTTTTTTTTATTTCCCAGAAACAGCTACGGTTACCCCCCTTCGCTGGTCAGTGGGAGGTAACCGTAATGAACCTGTGGAGAAACAGGGTGTGATGTTCCTCCAACAAATGGAGGATCCTCCGACCAAGCAAGGTGATCACGCCTGGCGGGCCGCGGCCCAACGGTTGTCGTTGGGATGTTGTATATATGCTATACCAGCGCGCGAACTTCACTTTCGCGATTCAGGATTGGTATTGATGTAGTAGTATCCAAGTAGTTCACCTTGTTGTCGCTAGATGGCGCTGGGTATATGTGGTATCGCCACAAACCAAACTCGGGTCTTTAATGCCGGGGTGAAAGGAGACATTGACGGAATAAATTCAGCTGACAAGGTAACCAACTTAATTTATTTCTAAGGCAGATCGAAGTTTGCCGCGTCAACTAGTAGGTATGTAAAAATCAATGTTTATTTCATTATTATTTACCTTTCATCCGATAGCGATTAATCTTTATAAATATTACATTTGCTCCACGGTTATAAGCATAGTTAGAATCCTGCAGATTGGACTGTAATCCCTTAGGACTAAAAATGCGAATGTTATTACTTCCCTGCTAACTCTGTCAAGTGTTTCAGACTTGATTATAAATAATATTATGTATGTTCTGTGCATGGTTTTAAACAGCACAATGAGAATTGTGTTATATGGATTCATTCCTCGCCACTGTTTACAATATCTGATCTTGAAAATCACATTATTATATACGGCCTCTGTGGCGTAGCGGTAGTGCATTCGACTGCTGCGACAGGGGGCGCGGGTTCAATTCCCGCTCAATACAAATATTTGTGTGCATGAATGAATTGCATTGGTCTGAGTGTTTCTATGTATAATATGTATATACAAAAAAAAGGATATAAGTATGTTTATCCGCATTCTGGAACCTATAACACAAGCTAGTTAAACTATGCTTACTTTGGGTCTAGAAAGCGCTGTGTAGAATGTCGTAGAATATTTATTTATTTCATTTATTAATATACTATAGAACGCAATGTTTTATATGTTAGTAATATCTGCATTGATTAAAATTATTGAAGTTTTTTTAAAAGCTGACTAGAAACATACACGTTGAATTTCAAAAGATTTACGATGTTCATGGTTCGGTATATCACCCCGAAGGTAAAATATTTAAGAAGCTTATCGTAAATTCAAGAGGTTCTGAATCCAATTTCGCTGTTGATCTTGTAATATTTCTAAAAACATTGTGTTTCTTACCCAATTTTTACGTCGTAATGCCAAACAATGCTAATTGCCATGGCTAACCGTACACACTCAATAATATTGACAATATATTGAACCTAATGTCAAAAATATTATGTGTAAATCACTCAATAATAGGTCACAAACATACGATCTTATTGGCAGTATGTATTTTATTGTCAATATTACGTTTTGTTTTTCGTGCGGAAATCCCTTCGGATACCCTCCCGCCAGCCAGCGGGGGCGGTTATGTCGGGCTTGAACCGATTAAAACCGCACGCTGTCTCGGGTATTAATACGCCGGGGTGTAAGGTTGCCCATAGAGCATATCCCTCGCACCCCGTGGGTGCGGTGTCCCTATGAGTCTTTTAAAATCGACAGATATGTAGAAAGCACTTAGTTAACTAACGATATTTATCTAGTGTTAAGAAATGATTTAAATTACTGTTTATATGAGCACGTTTGGAGAAGACATAATATTTGGCACATTGCCAATTTTTCCCCTGAGCAATTGGGAGGCAATATTGTATTCTGTTTTATTTTATTCCTCTTGCTTTTCCCGTTGAACTAATGTGTTTATGTTCCTCACAAGATCGTCAATAATACATAGTATCAATGCCACTGCGTCGTTGCATAATGTCGTGTCAAACGGTAGACATAACATAACATAAACTCACGCCTATATCCCCGAAGGGGTAGGCAGAGGTGCTAGCAGCCACATTTCGCCAGTTTATGTTTAGGTCCCAATGTAATTGGTGGCGAGCCTATTGCCATTAACCGGGCACTTATAAACCTGCGATAAATACACACATAACTTCGAAAAGCATCGAAAAGTCATTGGTGTGTGCCATGGTAATACCTGGGATCGAACCCGAGACCTCGTTCCAGCAGTCCATTACCCATACCACTAGGCTACCGCGGCTTTTTAAATATATAAATAGTAGGATAAATAGTATTTTTATTATAATAATACATAGAATAAGATTTTTTTAAAGAATATTTGTAACCGTAATTACCAATATTCCCCCTAACCCATCCAGCTAAGCTTAATTGCTAGTGTTAGCAGTGGGTTCACCTCGGTAGTGTAATGGCCAGGATTTGAACCCGGGACCTTTCGATCGTAGTGTCGACTCCTTAATCACTAAGCTACCGACGCAACACAATAGAATTAATAATTAATTACTATTTAAATTTTCATGTTAAACGACAATTCCAAATTTATTATTCTTTATTGTATATTAGTAATATATTTCTGTATTGTTAACCCATACTAAAATAAGTGTAATACAGACATTACATTACAAGGCTGTATACAATTGGCGGTCTTATCGCAATGTGGCAATCTCTTACAGATATTTTAATGGCAACCATTGAATGGAGAAATAAGAGTCGGAATTCATGGTAATATGGTGTACTTTATAAATTAAAGCGATCGTCGTGAAATTTCCGAGTTGCATTCAGATCTATGTCCAGCAGTGGACTAGAATAGGTTGATGATGATGATGATGATGATGATGATTCAAAATTTGCACTTCGGAGCCTGACGTTCGCTTATTGTTCTTCACTGGTATTGTCGGTTTTTCCGGGAGCGGCTGCCGTATGACCTACTAACCCCGATAGAAAAGCCTGCGTCAAGTTTGGCTTGGGCCTCAAATATATTAATAGGGCCCTCTCCACCCCGTGAAGGTATACAGCGCCACTTAACTTTACCCCCACACTACAGAGCTTGTGGGTCTACTAATTAATTAAATTGTTACACAATAACTATTTACTTAAGCTCCATATTTCAAATAAGAAACCGTACAACACAATCTATTAAAGGAACACAATTACGCAATTACCTTGCCCAACATAATGGCGAATATTCCCGTAACCTGTCTGCTATAACTCAAGGAGGATCAATGAGTTATTAACCGAGTAATGGCGGCCGTAAAATCGGGTGACAGGGTCTAACAGGCTTCGGGGTGCGAGGGATATGCTCTATGGGCAACCTTACACCCCGGCGTCTGCAGACCCAAGACGGCGTGCGGTTTTAGTCGGTTCGAGCCCGACATAACCGCCCCCGCTGGCCGGCGGGGGGGTATCCGAGGGGATTTCCGCACGAAAAAAAAAAAAAAAAAAAAAAAAAAAAAGGGTCTAACAGGCCCGGCCCAGAGATAAAGAAACCTATTGAAAAGGACAGGTAGCGTTGGGTTATGTTGGGTATGGAAGAGGGATGGGTCAAGCACGTATTAAAATTATTTAAGCAATTTTGGGCTTCCATTTTATGGGCCAAGTCTAGGTTGAAAGTAAATATTACGGCACGATTAGGAACACTATTTGCTAAATGTATCACAAAATTACAGAAATACTCTTTGTACCAAAGAGAAGAGTTTATATTTCGAAAAGCTACTTTTATTTAAACGGGGTGTATATAATAAGTGAAGAAATAAAAAAAAGCGGCCAAGTGCGTGTCGGGCTCGCCCATTAAGGGTTCCGTAGCAGCAAGTAACATAATATATTTTTTTTTAATTTTTATATTTGAGTTGATTGAATGAAAGGTAAATTGCGGTTCACGATTTATGAGATATAAAAAAAAACTACTTACTAGATCTCGTTGAAACCAATTATCGTTGGAAGTTTACATGGTAATGTACATCATACATTTTTTTAGGTTTTATCATTCTCTTATTTTAGAAGTTACATGGGGGACACACATTTTATTACTTTAGAAGTGTCTCTGCGGCAATCTATTCAGTTTAGAAAAAAATGATAGTATAACCCCCAAAATTTATTGTCCTTTTTCTATTTTTGTGTGAAAATCTTAATGCGGTTCATAGAATACATCTACCTACCAAGTTCCAACAGCATAGATCTTATAGTTTCGGAAAAAAGTGGCTGTGACATACGGACGGACAGACAGACAGACATGACGAATCTGTAAGGGTTCCGTTTTTTGCCATTCGGCAACGGAACCCTAAAAACACTACTGTTTCTGTTAGGAACATTGCGTATAAAAAAAATCTATAACCCGATTGCTGCGCCACCAAATGGATCCAATAATATGTATAAAGTATAAAGACTTTTTGGTAGATGCAATGACTTATTTCAAGTCAACCCGTATACTATTTATCGAGTTTTGTAAGTAACAAGTCAACCCGTATACTATGGTATTTATCGAGTTTTGTAACTAAAAAGATACTACGGACGCTTTATTGAATATACTAACAACGTATAGGAATTGAAATAAAACTATTTTTTTACGCATTCTATCGCGATTTATTTGATGTTATTTTATATTTTACAATGAACCCGACATTTCGGTTGCTTTTCAGCAGCCATGGTCATGGTCAGTCTCCCGTGACAGTGGCGAAGAATGAATCCATATAACACTATTCTCATTGTGCCGTTTAAAAACATGCACAGAACATACATCATTTTTTTTTTTTTTTGTTCTATGGCGATCCCAATAATTCCACCAACAACTCAGTTTTTATACTGATCAAAATAACGTGTGAAAGTACAAGTGCAAAATTATCCATACAAACAGTTAATTTGGAAAAGCGGCCAAAAGGTTTATAGTGTGTTGAAGTACCTGAAAAGAAGAGACAACATTAAAGCAAACATAGTGTTATGTGGTAGAGCAAACGAACACAGTTTTACAAGTTAATATTGTTAGAATCTATAAAGTGACATAACATATAAATTAGTGGGGAGTTGACATACGTCAGGAGGGTGTTAATGTTGGAGGGAAGAGGGATGTCGTTTGAGGGTAGGAGATCATACAGGGAGCCATTAATCCTTGTACAAGAAAATAACATGTGATCAGGAGTTCCTTCGTCCAAACCGCATTCACACAGAGAGTTATCCCTAATCCGTATCTTTGCAAGAAAAACATTTGTACAGGCATGGCCTAAACGGAGACGACAAACAACAGAGGTTGACCTCTTAGACATCATATTTATAATCAGGTCTGAAATACTTGACAGAGTTGGCAAAGAGGTCATGTAAAGTCATGGTCAGTCTCCCCTTGACCATGGATACTGAAAAGCAACCGAATCGCGATAGAATCCGTTAAAAAAAAATCGTTTTATTTCAATGTGTGACATTCGCGTAAACTTCCGACAATACAATGTATAGGAATACTGACAAGATGAATATAATATTCTTACACAAAGAAATCAATTCCACCCAGATACAATTCCACGTGTACTGTCAGTTCCACAGCGGTGAACACGGAATACGTTTATTGAATACATGGTAGCTCGGTATTCGATTAAATTCCCAAATGCAATTCACGCTAATAGTAGAAACGTTGATCCGTCTACAATACATTTTATCTCAGAATGGTCTACGAAATGTGTAACATCTTGGCAATTTTATACGTTTAAACTATTTTCGATACTTCTGAAAAAATGAACGGTTTCTGATCGATGTAGAATATACGGCTTCCGGGCTGTTTGGCCGTGGTCCATATGAAACTTGTGTTCCAAACGTTTCGTCGATCATTGCGGTCGACGTCTTTAGTGGAACGGGTCCGGGCGGCGACGAGTGCGTAGAACTCTCCTCGGCGGCGACTTTTCTGCGACTAAATTCAATCGCAGAGAAATTTCAATGCAGCAGAAAGCTTAAAGATTTGGTTTCTGATTGACTTTAGTACTTCAAAAACTGCTTATGACTGTATGAAGAAGACAAGGTCTATAATTGGTAATTTTTCAGTAATAACATATTTCCCTACATGACTATTTGATTACTAGAAGTAGAAGAGTTACTGATTTATGACTATTGAATTTTATTGATTAACATCTTAACTGTCAGCAGACAGTAACCAAAACTGCAATTGAAGATTATTGTTTTAAGTTGTGTTCTTTATAGCAAATTCATTCAAAGTTGTCATTGTTGCAATCGTTTTTAGGTACCGATAATGAGGGGTGTGTGTTGGGTAACCTCCTCGAGTGTCGCTCCGATTCCGATCCCGCTGCAGTCCGGGGGGAACGGAATCGGAGCGGCCGGTACATCCTGGGCGGCGGTCAATGGCTTCCCCTTCACCCCTTCATAGGGTTGGCATTAATCGTTGGCCAATACCCAACGTGGCGGGAACACATCGCTCTCCGTACTCCCCTGCTTTCAGAGGAGACAGGATGAGCGATGCTGTTAGTGGTGAGATGGCCCAGGGTCAGCCGGGGTGCGAGGGATATGCTCTATGGGTAACCTTACACCCCGGCGTCTGAAGACCCGAGACGGCGTGCGGTTTTAGTCGGTGCAAGCCCGACATAACCGCCCCCGCTGGCCGGCGGGGGGGTATCCGAAGGGATTTCCGCACGATAAAAAAAAAAAAAGGTACCGATAATGAATATCAAAAATAATAAAGAATTTGATTTTTTTCGGATAACTCTTAACAGAATCATAAATTCCATCTATTAGATAAAAAATATTTACGGTAAGTTGTATAATGAAAAAGTAATTTCTGCTTGAATTCAGAAATGACTTACATACACATATAGATATACATATATAGACATAAACAATTCAGAAATAGAATAACAAAAGAGGCCATGAAGATAAAAGCATATATAAATTTATGTGTAATACCAGCCTCTAACAGCGAAACGAATATGGCGGTCGCCGTTTTTTATTAGAACATCGATTATTCGGAATTGCTGAGTCATGACTCAAATCGATTGACGCGTCGATGTCTCAGAATCGCATTACTGGGCATCATCGACCTCAGGTTGGATTTGCTTTGATTGATTTGATGTCATTAATTCTAGTGGATCAGGTGAAATTTTAGATCAAATGTTATCAAATACTTGGAGGGACACTTACTTGTGAATATAAATACTTATCTTTGAGGATACTTCTATGACATGCATAGTCATGCATATAATATCTTTAACACAAGTACTACATGACTTAAAAAAACTTTGTGTGCGCATACTTTTCAGCCTAACCTAAGGAATTCGTGTTTTTTGTACTAAATGTCGGAAAGTCATGACTCAATGTTATTCTTTTGTTTTTAATTGTGTGTAAACTTGTAATTGGCCGTCACCAAAAATATCTTCTATATCATTAAGCAACGAAGTTGTTGAAGTTGTAAGTTATCGAAATTTTAAAATAAATAAATAGGTGTTCCAAATTGGACAGTTTAAATGAAAGCCAATTCTTATAATTCCACATTGCTTTTTTTAAATTATTGATAGGCTCACGTTTGACCTCTATCTCACCTGGTGGTAAGTGACGATGTGGTCTACGATGGATCACGTTTGCCTAGAAGGAACATATTCATTTCTTTCTTTTTTTTATCACTTCAGACTTATTCCTAGGTTATAGCTTGCCGAAAACACAGACTCAGACATTACGCTGTATTTTGTTTACAAGATTCGTTTCTATACGATCGACCTTATAAGCCAGTGTCATTTATTTTTTGCGCTGCCTTCAGAACTTGTGAAAATTTTTGCAATTTTTACAGGGGTATAAAAACTGAAATGCCTTATGGCCACCGTACGCCGCGTCGTCTGAAGACCGGAGACGGCGTGCGGTTTTAGTCAGTTTGAGCCCGACATAACCTTCCCAGCTAGACGGTATATCCGAGGGGACTACCACATGAAAAAAAAGTGGTATGAAAACTATAAAATTAGATTGTCAGGTAGATACTATGGGTTTTTATGTATGTATGTATGTATGTTTCTTTGTTGCTCTTTCAGGCAAAAACGGCTGAATGGATCTGGCTGAAATTTGGCACAGGGATACATTATAGTCATAATAACACCTAGGCTACTTTTTATCCCGGGAATAGGTTACACTGGGTTGCGGGAACGGGATCAGAATTCTACGTGGGTGGAGCCGCGGGCTACAGCTAGTATATTTATATACTCAAACTTAAAATAATCATCAAGCCTTCATTAAAAAAAAACCGACGGGTTGCACTCCGGGAGTGCCGGCAGAAGTAAAAACTTGAATATGAACGGTGTGCATTTTTGATATTTTGGAATGGTTAGAGAATAATTTTATTTAATTTATTTTTATTTAATTTAATTTATTTAAAATAAAGTACTATCATTTATAGGTAACATACAATATTACTGGTGGTAGAAATTTGATGACACAAATTTGTCACAAAATTCGGCCGAGTGGGTACCACCGTGCACGATTGCGGAAAACCCTCCATAGTAATTCAATTTCGGTTTGATTGCGTTCAGGGGTCAGCAAGTGCATAGCCGGGCAGGAGGATTGTAGTCGCAGCACTAGTGGGACCGGTGGGTGTCACGCGGTGCTGCGACGACAATCCTCTTCTGATGAGGCCGTCAAGCTGAGTGCCACTAGCCACTATTGTTAACATGGTACTTGTATGTAATGGTGACCCTCTTTCCTGAGACTTTACCTTCAGCTTACCATCAGGCGAGGTGAAGTCAAATTGACGTGTCCAAAATATAAAAAAAAAAAAAAAAAATTATTGCGCTATCGTACACAAAGATGGCAATTTATATTACATTAAAAATTTAACACTTCAGAACTATTACAATTATTTTACATTAAAAAGTTTATCTCTCAGAAAAATCAACTTCCATCCATAATTTCAACGACTTTTTCACCATCATTATTACCAGAACCATCATCGCCAATATATTTATAAGCTACTCACTCATTTTCTTTCGCTATTTCTTCGTCACTTGTTTCATTAATGACCCACTTTGTTTAATTTCCATTTTATATCAATAGATTTATGGAACAAAATATAATAAATATTACAAAAAGTTATATGATGACAAAAAGTGTTTCTTGGGCCTCGGTAGGAATCGATCTCAGTCTTGACGAGATCACTCATTAGTCACACTAACCTTGTTAAGTGCAGTGTGTAACTAGCACTTCTATATTTGTCGTCTTACGATCAGGTCACGTGTTTACTGACGCAAGTTTAACCTTTTTTACCCATTACAAAAAAAGTGCACACGGCGGTGTGTGCACTAAAGAAGTTTTCACTTCAAAAATCCTTTACTTTACCAGACAAGATAACCTACCGTGCACACACCAAAAAAAGGAGTGAAGTGTTACCACTTTCGTTGCACTTACGACAACCTAAATTTTACTGAGCTATCAATTTTATTATCATCCTATTGCGCATCAGTTTTGATTTTTCAAATATCATCAATACAATTTAAAACTGTGAAATGATCTCCCTGCTGTGGTTTTCCCAAGCGACTACAATATGGGGTTCTTCAAGAAGGGCACTAGAAGGTTTTTACAGGGTCGGCAGCGCGAGTGTGACGCCCCTGGTGTTGCACACGTCCATTGGCCATGGTAACAGCTTCCCATCAGGTGGGTCGTGTGCTTGTCTGGCAGAGTAACAGTACGAGGTATACAAAAAAATCTGAATATAATGAAAATTACTATCCGCTGCGCCATCCCATGTGGAAACCCTTTTTCGCAGAAAGTTATAATTTCCAATTATGAAAGTTACATGTAAGAGAATATCAGTCAAGAAGTCAATTTTATTTGATTTTATTATTATGATTTTGTAAATATCATATTCAAATTTAAAATTTATAATTCTACATTGCCCGTAGGCAAGCAGCAGTTTTTTTTACGTGTGTGTATAACCACACGGTGTCCTCCCCAAGTGTCCATTGCCGGGCACCCCGGGTAAGCCCTCGAAAGGATAACCCCAGGGTTACCAGCGGACTTTGGCCGCCACCGCGGCCTCGCCTGGTGGGGCCGGGTTTATCCCCACTCTTCGCTTGGGTATAAGATAATCAACGATAAAGTGTCAGCGGTGAACTAAGTACTGTGATGCATAGTGACAGCCGTTGTTGTTGAAAAATGAGGGTGAATGATGGGTTCCTTTTTATACACATACATAACTTCACGCCTGTATCCCCGAAGGGGTAGGCAGAGGTGTATTACAAACCCACGATTCACTAGTTATGTTTAGGTCCCAATTTAATAGGGGGCGAGCGATAATCAACATTTTTAATACACACATAACTACGAAAAGTCAGAGGTGTGTGCCCCGGACAACTGGGGATCGAACTCAAGACCCCGTCTCGACAGTCCGTTATGTACACCACTGGGCTATCGCCGCTTTTTTGGGTTTCCTTTTCCATTACTATTTTACAAAGGATATCTGATAATGCTTGAAATGTAATGGTTTGTAATTAGAAAAACTGATATTTATATGTACTATGCTTTTTTATCTTTTTAAATAAACTAATGTAGTCTTGAATGCATGAGCAGGGTGTACTGCATTGAAATTTGTCAATCCAAACGTCATGAACTGTTATTTTTCGCTTACACAGAATAAAGGGCGAGTCTTTTCCATCTACTGCACACGTCTGCTGGTTCCGTACTACTACTAAGACTTTAACCAAACCACATACCTATCCAATTCAAAATCGAAAACTTTCTTTTTGTGACTTAAGCAGTTTTTTTCCCTTTACTTCTGCTATAAGATCTCTCAAATTTCTCCAAACTCTTGCCAAATTTCATGATTCTTGGTCAATTGGTGGTTTTAATTCCCTTGTGAGTATGAATATAAATAAAATATGAAATAAAGTACACGGCTGAATTTTTGTATTGCGTTCATTTAGAAGTGTGTGGATTTTTTACGGTGTGTAGAGTTTGCATGAATATTTAACATAAATTTCAATTTAATATCTCCACGTATTCATGAGAAAAGGTCTTGACAGACAGTGAAACCAACAACGAAATAATCCCAAGGTTTCCTTTTAAGGTACGGTATCCTAAAAATAATTTTAAGTCTCATTGAACCCATAAATTTTCGAATAAAAGGTCTATTGTTGTTATTAATACCTTTTTTACTTCTTTCAATTAATTATTGTACAGGTGAACAACATATTTTTGCGGTGAAAACTTTTCTTTAATTAAGGTTCCGCAGTGTTTCAATATTCTCGGTAAGCGGTTTGGTTCGGTCCGCTTTAAGTTTTAAGGACCTGAATTTAACATCGTTTCGGGATTAACTTTGAATAACTGTATCAAGTTAGTAAAACTAAATTCCGCAATGTTTCAAAGGTGCTCAGGTATAGAGCTTAAACCGCGTGTAGGAATTAAGGGATGCGACAAGGTAGTATTTTGGGTCTTAACTAACTTTGGAATAGTTAATAACTTATATCATTTAAATTAGATGCTGTCATAGCAAAGAGTAATACCGTAACGAAGTAATTAAGTATGGAAGTGAATGGTTACAAGGAGAGAGACCTGAGAGAAGATGTATGGACTATGTGAAAGATGGAGTGAATGATGAGATAACTCCGAGCAGAGATGAATGGAAAAGCACACCATGTTGTGCTGAACCCAAGCAAATAAGCGCAGATGTTGTTGTCTACTTCCAAGACGAGATTTGAATTTTGTTACACTACCAATTGAGCTGTTTACATATACCTACGATGGCAACAAGTATGTATATAGATAGTGGTCACCCTAATCTATGAGCATTTTCTTGTGATTTTTTTTTTATACCTCTGGCAGACAAGCACACGGCCTACCTGATGGGAAGCGGTTACCGCGGCCTATGGACGTGTGCAACACTAGTGGCGTCACACTCGCGCTGCCGACCCTGTAAAGGAAAAGGCATGGGAAAGGAGTTTGGGAGGGGATGGGAAAGGAGTTTGGGAGGGGATGGGAAAGGAGTTTGGGCTCCGGCACTCTCACTCACCAAACGGAACGCAACAGTTCAAATACTGTTACTTGGCGTCGATATTCTGTGAGAGGGCGGTGCTTCCCCGGTCGAGTCGGCCCATTCATGCAACGGCCAAAATGACTGTTGCTTCACTCCACCACTTTGAAGAACCCCATACTATCTGTAGAAGATGAGAAATTCAACAAACAGAAGACTAGGTCTAGGTAACACGCTTAGCAGAGTAGGATTCTGATGTAAGCATCTTTCGGCTTAAGGTTCTGTCCTCGATATTGATTTCTTTGTTATTCAATTTAAATTTCGTAGATATCAAAATACATAGTTTTTTTTTCTCAAATATTCTATTGCGTGCCTCAGCGATTGATAGTTCCAAACTTTCTCTATCCAATCCCAATGTTAAACAGTTCATTGGTACAGTGAGGGCCAAAAACTTCATACGTCATCGTTTAGTGGCCGACCGGGAGCGTGGTTCACGCGTCATTTAGCTCAACCTCCTCCTCCCGCCCCTCTGGCCCCACAAGTCCTCGTGGGTAAACTTTTGCTTTTCATCGTTTTTGCGTCTCAATATTATGTTTTACCAACGCTTGGCTAAATTTTCTAGGATCACTAAGGAACGATTTGATTTGGAGAGAGATTGAATGCCATTTTTCGACTTTTGTTGGGAAAAAAGGGTTTTTTCCGGTTTGTTGAGCTACGATAGCGTAACTGGAGAGAAGGTTATTTTTTTTATGTATTATACTTCGATAGGTATATTGCACAGTTTCGAAAACTTCTTGGTGTTGTATGCTCTATGGGCAACCTTACACCCCGGTGTCTTAAGACCCGAGACGGCGTGCGGTTTTAGTCGGTTCAAGCCCGACATAACCACCCCCGCTGGCCGGCGGGGGAGTATCCGAAGGGACTTCCGCACGAAAAAAAAAGGTATCTTGTAACAATATTGCTATAAGTATAAATGTTTTAACTTAAATAATTCATTTCTTTCGGCCCAGGCCACGACAAATGCTGGTTTAAATTCCCCAGTGTTGCAAGCACATGGAAAAAAATACCGTGCAGTTTTAGTTGGTTCCTATCTGATATATTTACCTCACTGTTGGCTCTGGTGAGGTGAAGCCTGTAGGGGTTTTTAGTAAAGTAAAAAGATGTATTATATATTATTTCACATGTATATATTTACAAAATTAAACAAAATTATTGAGAATTCAACAAAAGTTAAATAGGTCAACTTATCATCCAATCAATGTTACAACAAAAAAATATTCACTGTAGCCAAACAGAAACAGGCAGTGATGTAAAAGTATGACTAAAAGTCGCTACAAGTTTCCCTAGGGGTGCCCTGCCCTACACACGCCTGCCAACTCACTGACGCGGGATAAAACCCCACCAGGCGAGGCCGCGGTGGCGGCCAAAGTCCGCCGGGACCCCGGGGGTTATCGTTTCGAGGGCTTACCCGGGGTGCCCGGCAACGGACACTTGGGGAGGACACCGTGCGGTTTTAGTCGATACAGGACATAACCACCCCCGCTGGCCGGCGGGGGGGTAGCCGAAGGGATTTCCGCACGTAAAAAAAAAGGAGTGCAACACGAGTGCAAATAAATAGCGCTTGGTTCCCGGTTAAGTAAAATACGTGGTCCTTTCTATCTCTACACGTGGGTGTCGACCGTGCAACAATGTATATATATACACAACCGTTAACAAAAATTACCGTTAAAAAAAATTCGGAGACTAAAAATAAATTGACGATTATACATGACCTTTAAAATTTTAAAAATACAGTCATACATTTTTTCCATAAGGATAGGCCGAGTTCGCAGCTTTCCACTTGCTGTGATCATTCTACATTCAAAAGTATTTTTTTAAACGTACCATAACATAACATAACTTCACGCCTGTATCCCCGAAGGGGTAGGCAGAGGTGTGTATTACACACCCACGATTCGCCGGTTATATTTAGGTCCCAATGTAATAGGGGGCAGGCCTATTGCCATCTACCGGGCACATTATTAAGCGAGCGATAATTAACATTTCTTAATGCACACATAACTATGAAAAGTCAGAGGTGTGTGCCCGGGGAGACTGCATCTCAGCAGTCAATTACGTACGCCACTGGGCTATCGCCACTTTTTACCCTGGTATTGAATACTGACTTAGCTCTTCGTAAAAAAATCGATATGCATGATACGATCAGATCTACTCAAAGTACTTATGCCTAGATTGACTCTTACCACGTTGTCCATAAGCTTCACTATAAAATATAACTATATCTCTACTGTATTATAAGACATATACTTCTTAAAAACAAACATAAGAAGAACTTTAATATACATGTAAGTCTATTTACATATTTTGTGTCACTTTTAAGTATATAATTTGATATCAAAGTGGGAATATTATCATCTAGTGAAAGGAATGAGACACGCAATCATTGTACCTGAGATAAACAAGAATTTACGTACTGGGTAAAATCAATGTAATCAAGTAACTATTAATTCTATTTAATGCTTCATTCCTAAAATGTATTATTAATGCCAAACGCACAAAGGTTCGTTCACAAACAAAATAATGTTGTACCAATATTTACTATTAATTAATACATAAATCATTTCTACTATAAACAAAATCGCGGCCACGGCTTTCAAAATTAACTTACTTTAGTTACTTATCTATTTGTGGTTCCCAAACCCGAGGGGGGCATCTCGAAACCGGAGATGACCCAGGGTCAGTCAGGGTGCGAGGGATATGCTCTATGGACAACCTTACACCCCGACGTCTTAAGACCCGAGACGGCGTGCGGTTTTAGTCGGTTCAAGACCGACATAACCACCCCCGCTGCCCGGCGGGGGGGCAACCGAAGGGATTTCCGCACGAAAAAAAAAAGTCACTTATCTATTCACATAACATAACATAACATAACTTCACGCCTGTATCCCCGAAGGGGTAGGCAGAGGTGTATTACACACCCACGATTCGCCAGTTATGTTTAGGTCCCAATGTAATAGGGGGCGAGCCTATTGCCATCTACCGGGCACATTACTAAGCGAGCGATAATCAACATTTTTAATACACACACAACTACGAAAAGTCAGAGGTGTGTGCCCGGGGCGACTGGGGATCGAACTCGAGACCTCGTCTCGGCAGTCCGTTACGTACACCACTAGGCTATCGCCGTTTTATTACTTATCTATTTGATTACTTCAATAATGTATAGAGCTCTTACTAAATGGACGATTCATTCCGTTCGATGGGCAACATCGTTTTTATTGTGGCATAGATTGATTATAGAACCAAAGGACAAGATGGAGGACATAGAAGAATATTACGTGAGTTCAGATCTTTACTCGGCTTACTAGTAGTTCCGTGGCTGTTTTAGGTAGATTTCGATGAAATCGATCTACCTATTGGTTTCTTGACTAGTGTCGAATTTAAAAAAAAAAAATCTTCATAGGAGGTCTAGTTATGACCCCCTGAGTCCGAAATGAGCACTGGTCAAAAAATTTATATATATATATATATATATATATGTATGGTTCCACTTCCCAAAATTTGCAGCACTCTCACGGTCGCATTTTTGCCCCGATCGCTTCCAAACTGCGGTCAAAAATTGCTTGGGTGTACACTTAGTTTAAGTTCGTGAACGGGTGGAATCCGGCCTAAGGGGACGGTAGGGCCTCACTTTTTGTGAAATCAGTTTTTCCTCAAAATTTAACGTTCCATGAAAGATATTTGAACCGTTCTAATTTAATCCCATAGTATACATGAATACCAACAACTTTTAATTATTAACCTATAAGATTAAAACTTTAACTAAAAGTGGAGAGGGGAAAAACCAAAATTTTTCGGGAAAAAAAATCATAACTTTTAACCGGTGAACATTCTTGCCGTCGGAAACATTTTTAATCAATAGGCCATTTTTAAGTCTAAAATAAATGTCTGAAAAGTTTTTCGCTAAAAGTTACCGTTTTCAAGAAAAAAAAATTAAACATGTTAAAAATGTTACTGTGTTTACTTGTGTGTGTAAGTCGTAAGTCCGTAGTTCTCTTTAGAAAATAATATGAATTGCTTCACGAAATCTACCTGTGCGTTCCCTGCGGGAACGGATTTTTTTTTAGGTAGATTTCGATGAAATGGACCGTTCTAATTTTATCCCATAGTATTTTTTTTTTAATACTTGTTCCGTCAATTGACTGCACCCCGCTGGATGGTGAGAAGCTAGGGTGAAGTCCAGAAGATATGGGCCACCATCCCAGATGCTGACGATCCCAAAATGGTAGCCCCTACCTTGACGGCCTCAAAAGATGCTTTTTCACGCCCCGCTTGAAGAACCCTGGATTGTAAGAAGAAGGAAACACGTGCGCGGGCAGAGCATTCCAGCTCTTTATCGTGCGACAAAGAAAGGAAGCACCGAACCGCTGAGTTCGGGACTGAATGGTTTCCACCGTGTGCGGATGGCATCGCAGTCCAGCAAGTGTTGTTCTGGATCGAAATGGAGAAGGTGGGATCAGTTGAAAGAGCTCGTCAGAACACTCGCCGTGGTAGAGGCGGTAAAATACAGCCAGAGACGCAATGTCTCTACGCAGCTGCAGAGGTTCCAGGCTGTTGGTAATCGCTGGACTCCCAATGATACGGATGGCACGCCGCTGCAATCTGTCGAGAGCGTCTAATAAGTACTTTGCGGAGCCGTCCCAGAGATGAGAGCAGTATTCCACGCAGGGGCGAATTTGTGTCTTGTACAAAAGACACCGCTGCTCAGGCGTGAAAAACCGTCTCACCCTGTTCAGAACTCCGAGTTTTCGTGAAGCTGTTTTGATGACGCTCTCGATGTAGTTTTTATTGTTCAGTTTGCAGCGAACGTCCATTCCGAGCATGTTAAGGTGGTCTTGCAGTGGTAGCGGTGTGTTCTGAAGAGTTGGGAGAGGAAGGAAGGAGGATACTTTGGCTGTGAACGCGGACGCTTGTGTTTTCTTGGCATTGAACTCGACCAAGTTCTCAGAGCCCCATTGGGAAATGCGGGTCAGGACCTGGTCGAGCTCAGTGACAAGTTGTCATCTGTTTTCCTCAATATCGGTCCGCTTGGCCGCAGGGTGTCCGTAGTATCCCCCATGCAGAGTGCTATCGTCTGCATAGCAATGAATGCTGCCAGTAGACAGCATGTCATTGATATGCAGAATAAAGAGAGTGGGTGATAGGACGGACCCCTGAGGTACGCCAGTATTAACCTGCATGAACTCTGAAGCTCGGCCGTCACAGAGAACTCGGATGCTGCGCTCATGCAGGAAGCTGGTAACCCAATTGCACAATCTAATAGGCAGACCGTAGGCCGGAAGCTTGGAAAGAAGCGAGCTGTGCCAGACTCTATCGAAAGCTTTGGCGATATCAAGGCTGATAGCCAATGACTCGCCATGCCTGTCCATAGCCTCACCCCAGAGATGTGTGACGTACGCCAGAAGATCACCCGTTGACCGCTTCGGTCTGAAGCCATATTGCCGGTCATTAATCAATGAGTGATCTTCTAGGTAACGCATGAGCTTTGTGTTTATAATATGCTCAAACACTTTACAGAGGACTGAGGTGACAGCTATGGGTCGATAGTTGCCCGGGTCCGAACGGTCTCCCTTTTTAGGGACCGGTTGTATGTTCGCCTCCTTCCAAGCGGGACTTTTCCTGAGGAATAGGACAGGCGGTACAGCCGTGTTAGCGTTGGAGACAACTCCGCTGTACATTTTTTTAGGACCAACGCAGGAATACCGTCAGGTCCACTGGCTTTCCGGATGTCGAGTGACTGTAGGGTTATTCGAACGTCGCATTGCCTGATGCGAATATCAGGCATTGAGTCGTCGCAGCTGGGTAGCGTTGGTGGCTGTAGTCCACAGTCATCGACACGGGAATTAGCCGCGAAGAGGTTAACCAGCATGTCTGCTTGCTCTTGCGGCTCGTGAGCCAGTGAACCATCAGGGTACCGTAGTGGCGGTAGTGAGGGCTGGCAGAAATTGGATTGCACGGCTTTGGCCAGTCGCCAGTAGCCGCGGCTGCCTGCGGGATGCGACATGAGTTCTTGACCAAGCCGTGCTATGCGCTGAGCATCCGCTCTAATGTATACCCTCTTGCAGTCCTTTGTGGCTCTGTTATACGCCGCCTTGAGGTGACCCACATTTGGATCGCGCACTGCGCGTGCCCTGACCCAGGCACGGAATGCCGACTGTTTTTGTTGAAAAGCGTCATTGCACTCACGCCCGAACCAGGGGCGAGCTCTGCGAGCACTGGTGACCTCGGTGTATGGGATATAGTACTCCATACCGAAACTGATTTCACCAGCGATGGCAGAGGCGCAATCTGATGAGTCCCTACCCTCAAAGCAGCGCTGAGTCCACGGAACGGAAGCGAAGTAGTCACGTAGTCCGTCCTAATCTGCTGACGAATAGTGCCATAGTCGCCGCTTTACCTCCACAGGTTGCGGAAGAACAGCGACCGACACGTTGGCACAGACCAGACTGTGGTCAGAGGACCCCAATGGGGCTCGCACCGAGACACTGTACTGGGCTGGGTGGGTCGTCAGCAGAAGGTCAAGCAAAGAGGGCGCGTGACTTGCTATGTCTGGTATCCTGGTGGTCTGGAGTACCAGTTGTGTCAAGTCATGCGTGAGAGCGAATGCGTGGGCGTTCCGACCCGCATGGTCCGTTCTGGGAGATCCCAGCCACTCCTCGTGGTGGGCATTAAAATCTCCCAAAAATACCAATTCCGCGGACGGAAACCGCTCCTGCGCAACGTCTGCCGCCTGAGTCAGGTGGTCAAAGAGTCAAGTCGTCTCCGTGTCTCCTCCTTTATGGGAGCGGTAAACGCACACGTAGACCTGGCTGGACGGGCCATGGTCCACGTGTAGCGAGAGGATAGAAAAGAATGGGTCCTCCAGGCAGCGCAAACGACGACAACAAACATCCGCCCTGATAAACGCACACACTCCAGCTTTTCCCAGGAAGTTTTCCTCTATCACATAGCCGGGGTAGAGTAAGTAAGACGTGTCATCAGGGCGGCGTATTTGTGTCTCCGTCAGGAAAAGCAAAGCTGGCCGTACCGCCTCTAGGCGATGGTGGACGGCTGTGAGGTTTGAATGGAGTCCACGAATGTTCGTGAACTCTACCTCAAATGGTGTTGACTTGGTGGAAGAGGGGTATGCCGCTGTAGAAATTATACTTTTACTTTGCGCTGCCATAGTGTGAAAAAAGGGAATGCGTGAAAAAGAGGTGACAGACGCCGCAGCAGTGTGTGACAAGGCGCGGGGTTTGGTTTCGTCGGTGAATATGTGGCATGGTGGTAGCCAACTCGCTGACCGGAAGGGCCCCCGTACCCTCCCGAATGTGGACGCCGGGTCCACCGTCCGGTCACCAACCGGCACGACGAGCCACATCGAGATGACAGATGGGGCAGCCTTCCGGGGTGGTTAGTCCTAGTCGGGCCCCTGTACTATGCCGCGGGCGGCCAGCGGCACCACCGTTTCTACGAGTCTCCCTGTCCGGCGGGTTGACCCAAACCATGACCACACTCGACTCCACCAATACTCCGCTGGTCCCATTCCTGATGCATCGTCTGCCCCCTCATCCCCGGCTGTGCAGTTGCTGAACCCTGAACACAACCCAACCGAGGTTGGATTATTTGGAGGGTTTTTCGCAGCTGCATGGTGGTACCAACCCGGACCAAAATTATGCCACCAGTATCTTGCGCCAGAGCCTCGTCCGTTGTTTAGCAGGTGCACCGACTTGCAGGTGAGGTTGTCTTGGGCCTCTAGGATGTTGATGGGCCCTATACACCCAAAAGTATACATGAATACCAACAACTTTTAATTATAAACCTATAAGATTAAAACTTTAACTAAAAGTGGAGGTTTCCCGAAAAACCGAAATTTTTCGGGAAAAATATCATAACTTCTAACCGGTGAACATTCTTGGCGTCGGAAACATTTTTAATCGATAGGCCATTTTTAAGTCTAAAATAAATGTCTGAAAAGTTTTTCGCTAAAAGTTACCGTTTTCGAGAAAAAAAAATGAACATGTTAATAAAATAATATTAATTGCTTCACGAAATCTACCTGTGCGTTCCCCCTGCGGGAACGGATTTTTATATTTAGGACACGTCAATTTGACTTCACCTCGCCTGATGGTAAGCTGAAGGTAAAGTCTCAAGAAAGAGGGTCACCATTACATGCACGTACTATGTTAACAATGCTGGCACTCAGCTTGACGGCCTCATCAGAAGAGGATTGTCGTCGTAGCACCGCGTGACACCCACCGGTCCCACTAGTGCTGCGACCACAATCCCCCTGCCCGGCTATGCACTTGCTGACCCCTGAACGCAATCAAACCGAAATTGGATTACTATGGAGGGTTTTTCGCAATCATGCACGGTGGTACCCACCCGGCCGAATTTTGTGACAAATTTGTGTCATCAAATTTCTATCACCAGTAATAATATTGAATATTGGATTAGGTTTTACTCTTTTAATTGAAACCTTCTAAGCCAAATAACATTTTATTCGTGTTTATCAAACAGAAGAAACAATAATGTTGATTTAGCCGTTTTGTACACACCTCCATTTTTAGGGTTCCGTTGCCCAATGGCAAAAAACGGAACCCTTATAGATTCGTCATGTCTGTCTGTGCGTTCGTATGTCACAGCCACTTTTTTTCGGAACTATAAGAACTATGCTGTTGAAAATTGGTAAGTAGATATATTCTGTGAACCGCATTAAGATATTCACACAAAAATTTCACACACATTTTACCACTTTGGAAGTGTGAATTTTTGAAGACCTATCCATAGATTTAGATTTTTTTTTGAGTTTCAGTTCTAAGTATGGGGACCCACAAAATTTATTGTTTTTTTTTTATTTTTGTGTGAAAATCTTAATGCTGTTCACAGAATACATCTACTTAATAAGTTTCAACAGCATAGTTCTTATAGTTTAGAAAAATAGTGGCTGTGACATACGAACGGACAGACAGACAGACATGACGAATCTATAAGGGTTCCGTTGTTTTTTTTTATCAGATCTAACACATTTTTAAATAAAGTATTGATATGCTTATCTTTGATACTGTATAAACTATTTGTTTCAATATCCAGTCCGTTAAACGATTGTAAGAAGCTGGGGTGAAGTCCAGAAGATACGGGCTACCATCCCAGATACTCCACCGTAAATGATGGTCTCCACCTTTTTCACGTACCGCTTGACAAACCCGGGATTGTAAGAAGGAGACTCATGTGCACCCGCACATGCATTGCGATTCCAGCATTCTTAGAACTTAGAACTTACAATTAAGATACAAATAAACTTAAATTTCAACCCGTCAACTGCATGTAAGACATTTATTGGAACAAGGAAAACATTTGTGTATTTCTAAAAAACTTTGTCTCGTATAAGAACTACCTAACTAGTTGATAAACTAGACTGTGAACAATTTCCGTGTAGAAAGTTTTATTCAGATTTACTCAAAGACTTTGAAAACTTAGTATTAGAAGCCCCTGTAATACGTTTACGAATATTTAAGAATCATTGTGTTGACAAGAGCTGATCAAACTCATTTTTTGTTGCAAGATATTATATGTTAGGTTCCTATCTTCTTGAGCATAATACTCAAATATTAAAACTACTTATCTTCCTAGTAGACCACTCAATGTATATTTCTACATTGAGTGGTCGAGAGATAGAAGATGTGAAGACGATATTGATAACAGTCTAACTGAGGAAACTTTCGACTTTGACAGCCTCTGTGGCGTAGCGGTAGTGCATTCGACTGCTACGACAGGGGGCGCGGGTTCGATTCCCGCTCATTGCAAATATTTGTATGCATGAATACGTCTTGGTCATTGGTCTGGGTGCTTCTATGCATAATATGCATGTATTTATTAAAAGCAGCCAAGTGCCAGTCGGACTCGCCCATGAAGGGTTCCGTAGCAGTAAGTAATATAATAATGCATTTAAAAAAAATTATATTTGAGTTCATTGAATGAAAGGTAAATTGCGTTTTACGATTTATGACGTATTAAAAAAAAACTACTTACTAGATCTTGTTCAAACCAATTTTCGGTGGAAGTTTACATGGTTATGTTCATTATATATTTTCTTTACTTTTATCATTCTCTTATTTTAGAAGTTACAGGGGGGGGGGGACACACATTTTACCACTTTGAAAGTGTCTCTCGCGCTAACTATTCAGTTAAGAAAAACATGATATTAGAAACCTCAATATCATTTTTGAAGACCTATCCATAAATACTACACACGTATGGGTTAGATGTAAAAAGAATTTTTGAGTTTCAGTTCTAAGTATGGGGACCCCCAAAATTTATTGTTTTTTAATTTCTTTTTCTGTGTGAAAATCTTAATGCGGTTCACAGAATACATCTACTTACCAAGTTTCAACAGCATAGTTCTTATAGTTTCGGAAAAAAAGTGGCTGTGACATACGGACGGACAGACAGACATGACGAATCTATAGGGCTTCCGTTTTTTGCCATTTGGCAACGGAACCCTAAAAAGTATATAAGTATGTTAATATGTTAAGTATGTTTATCCCAATTCTGGAACCCATAACACAAGCTAGTTAAACTATGCTTACTTTGGGTCTAGAAAGCGCTGTGTAGAATGTCGTAGAATATTTATTATTATAAATGTGAGAGAACAATGTATTCATTATGCTTTTAAAAGTAGGTTATTGGTGGATAATCTCAGATCAAAACGCCATCATGAACCTTTTTGAGAGTTCAACGGGGAATTATGTATACGATGTAAGATTCGTTGATAGGAAGAGTACATAAAAATGTGTGATGAATGAAAACGATAGTATGAATATAACGCAAATATAAGGCAAGTCATGCAGGTTAGATCTCGAAAAATATACACTGACTAAATTGGTAATATTCTAGAAACTAAGCAGATGAAAATACCCAATATCAATATAACTGAGAATCAACTATCTTAGAAAAGAGATTATTGATGAAGTTTCGATAGGGGTTCGCGGCATTAAACTTCAATGAGAACTAGAAACACAATGTGCGGACAATTTATAAGTTGGGTACAAGAGTCTCCCTCCGAGAAAAGTTCAAAGAAATAAACATTCTAAGTGTAGTGTCTCAATATATTTTTGAAAATCTTTTGTATTTTTTGAGACTTTGTGATATACATAACGTAAGTACTAGACATAAAAACAATCATGTGGTATGTAATAGTCGACTTCACAAGATCAGTAATTCCTTTCAGGGTAACTGTATACGCTTCTACAACAAGCTTCCTAGTGAAAAGAAGAATCTATCTCTTCATAAATTTAAAAGCCAAATTAAAATTAAACTCTGCCAAAAAGGCTATCATAAAATTCAAGACTATTTAGACGACAAACAAGCTTGGATATGAACTGTTTGCTTTCTCACTATGCTACTCCAACGAAATATTGTAATTAGATTAAGTAAACATGTTTATAAATACACCAACGTTTCGAACCGGTGGTCCATTTGCCAAACATTAGTTTAATTTTTTTTGACATTTTAAGTTCCGTATTAATGTTCTATACAGAATAAATTATTTTTGACTTTGACTTTGACTTTGACAGAAAGTGAATTTGAAGTTAATTCAATTTCAATTCAATGTCAAAATTTTTTTGGCGTCTTTCATATTTTGATGTATCATCTATCACTAGACGATACATCAATTTAATAAAATCTTGTATGATAAATAAATATGAATCTGGAAAAAGTGCCGTGTTGATACATTTCTTTTGTACCTTTTTGCAGTCCGCCAGCGTGTTCAGCCCTGAGTCCTCGCTCGCGTCGCAGCATATGAGTGTACCTGTACCTGTGTTGTGTTGTATCCTTCTGTGTAACTTACTCTATATATCTGTCTGTGTGCTGTGACCTATCACTACTCTCAAGCCTATCTCTGTGTACTTAAACTTATATTTATTCCGTGTCTTTATTTTATATGTGTCTTTGTTTCCTCTGAATGTATGTATCTGTATTGTATCTATAAAGTGGCTCCTAAATATATGTATGCCAACCTGTGAGTTTTCTTTCATTGGAGATCAGCTGACCCATGCACCAACGGTAACCTCTGGGACAAGGCACCCTGGGATTGAGAACTCATCTGCTCACCTGGTCTAGCCGGTGTGTAACCAGGACAAGAATACTGGCTACAATGTGAATATGGATGGGATTAGTCCTGTAGAAGTAATCCTGTTAACACCTTCAGTTCAACTGAATCGCTTCATGGGTTCACGTGGCCAGGATTTGAATTCGGAACCTCTCGTTCGTAAGACCGACTCCTTAAGCAATGAGCTACCGCTTCGTGACTATTCTGAGCAATGTTTACAAAAATGACACTAATCAGGAATAGATAAGACCCATGATCTTGTTTGAAATTACCAAGTAATTAACTTTAAATTAACTCTCAGTAACTTAATAAAGCGGCGATAGCCCAGTGGCGTACGCAACGGACTGCTGAGACGAGTTCTCGAGTTCGATCCCCCGCCCCGGGCACTCTCTGACTCTGACCTTTGACTTTTCGTAGTTATGTCTGCATTAATAAATGTTAATTATCGCTCGCTTAATAATGTGCCCGGTGAATGGTAATAGGCTCGCCCCCTATTACATTGGGACCTTAACATAACTGGCGAATCGTCGGTGTGTAATACACCTCTGCCTACCCCTTTGGGGATACAGGCGTGAAGTTATGTAACTTAATAAAGAACTTCTATTCAAGTGACTAATGAGAACACACAGAGATTTATATCTTAGCCCTAGAGAGTCTGAATAAATGATGTGTTGCTACATGTTCTAGAACGAAATTCTCTACGGACCCTAATTGTTTGCTTGAAAGTTAGATTTTCTACAGATCTATGCCTTACAATCATTTAAAAGGCCAAAGATCTGCGTATAGTTCTAGCGTGTTCCCTGTATATCATAAGTCTATCTAAAAATCGTAAATTAACTTAGCATAGTTTTAATATTCTTAGGTCAGGCTACGAGCCAATGGCAGGCAGATTTGATTATTAAACCAGATCTATTTTATTTAAATGATATTTTTATGGATTCATCAGGACAGATAACTCAAGATTCATTAATGCTTGTGCAGTATGAGGCAACGTCAAACTTATTTATGACGACCTTACATGAGGTTGATTCGGTAGTTAATGCTATTTTAAATTTCATTCTGATTATTCATATCACTATAGTTTTATAAATTCGAAAACTAATTCAATGTTACATAGTAAGTGCCTGCGCTGTGTCGTACCTGTCACGCATGTGGTGATCCGGCGTGACACGACGTCGTGCGAATCATATGGATTTTTTTGCAAGATTTCGTCAAAATTATCGGCATGAAATTACCTCAGTATTATTTGCACGATACAGGTGCCCGTTTACGTGCACAAGCAGGACGCAGCGCAGGTGCTAAATCACTAAACTATTTTTACTAATGGTGTAGCATTTGCTCTTTGCTCAAAAATATCTATTGTTAGTGTTTAAACGTTTAATAAATAATAATATTAATGATAATAAATATTCTACGACATTCTACACAGCGCTTTCTAGACCCAAAGCAAGCATAGTTTAGCTAGCTTGAGTTATGGGTTCCAGAATGCGGAAAAACATACTTATACCCTTTTTTTGGAAATACATACATATAATACATAGCAAAATCCATACCAATATGCAAATAGACATATTCATCCAAACAAATATTTGCACTTAGCGGGAATCGAACCCGTGCCCCCTGTCGTAGTAGTCGAATGCACTACCGCTACGCCACAGAGGCCGTTTAATTCACACACCCCTCTGTAAAACGTGAACAGTTAAACATTGCAGCGTAAAAGTACTTCAGAACATTCCACAAGACATCAGATTAAATAAACGCAACACGTAGAAATTTGTGGAGTCGTGGCTTTTTACCGGCAGCGACAAACTTGCAGCTTTTACAACGTTTTAACGTATCTTAGCGGCGGATAACGACTGGCTTGCACTTTGGCGCCACATTCAATTTACGTGTAAGTTATTTTGTGTGGTATTATAGTTTCTAAGTGCACTTTGGTGCAGTTAATGTGCGGATGGTGATGACCATCGTACTTCTCCCTCCCTGTAGTTAAGAGACAATTGTGATTGACCTCCGGCTACATTTTCACATCCTTATATACTACCTAGTACTAAAGTGGTGGTTAAGAAGAGTCAAACGAGCCTCAGTTCGACATCATTTTCATTACAGAGTTCCCCTGGCCATCTGCCAGCTCCATTATCTGAATATAGCTATTTACCAATCAAACACAGGCCGTGGTAAGCGCTTCCCATCAGTGGGCCGTGTCGCATATCTGCGACATGAGTTGTATAAAAAAAGTGGGAGCAAATTCAATTTGTGACATTCTGGTATACGTACCGCGATAGGTGTATGTAAACATTTTTCATTTCCTAATTTCTCATTACCTTAGTACATACTTAGGTTAAGTAAATATGTTTGTAAATAGACCAAAAAAAAAACAGCGCGCTGAGTTTCTTGCCGGAGTCTTCTCAGGACAGGGCCGCGTTTCGAACTGGTGGTCCATTTGCCAAACATTCGTTTAATTATATATGATTTTAGATTGACATGGTCATTTACATTAAAATTACAATGATAAACAGGATATTTACCATGTTTAATATCTTTTTCGAGAATCCGATATTTCGGCACTGTTACAAGTACCATGATCACGGATGTACTGAAGTTCTGCAAGCTAGTTGTTACTCGGCAAACCGTATCGGTCTACCCTCTTCCTCACTCGTTTCTGACGCGCGTCACCACTACCACTGTCCGCGTTCTCACTACGCACTCGATCACGTTCACGACACACAACACTCACAGTATCGGCTCGCGCGGCTTTTGGAATTGCAGTTTGTTTGGGCCTTGTGAACATACGGATCACTGGATGCCAGACACTCGACAGTTGAAACCCATCCTCCCGGTTGAAGTTCTTGTACTTTTTAATTTCAATTGCTTCTTTCACCATTCTGGGTATGTAGTGGCGTTCTGTCGAGAGAATCTGAGGGTTATGTAACTCAATCCACTGATTCGTCCCCTCCTCCAAAAGATGTTGAGCGATAGCCGATTTCTGTGGCTCGTTATTTTTGACCGCCCTGATGTGCTCCTCGATCCGGCTTGAGACAGTACGTTTGGTCTGGCCTATATAGGAGCTCCCACAGCTGCAGTCAACTTTATAAACACCTGGATGTTCTAAGGGAAATACTAAACATGGTAAATATCCCGTTTATAGAGATCCGATTCTCAGCACTCCATGGATTCACCGTGCGGTCGCCGGGTCCATAGCGTGGTACAGAGAGGAACACCATGACGGCGACTGGGACTTGCGACCCAGATGTAGGTTTAGGGTGGCCACCTTGTGATGCATCAGCGCTCACCTCCACCGTCAGTAGTGTTCCCCCCCCTACCTATCCAAATTTGGTAAGATCCTAACAATGCCGCTTTTGATATACGTTTTAATAAAGAGCTTACTGAAGCTCTTGGCAATCCGAGGTCTTTAAGTAAGTTGTACAGGGATTTAGCTGGAATTCCCCTTGCTCCTACTTCTACGGCATAGAGTTTAACCACGTAGCCGTTTTTGGTTAACTCGTTAGTCAAATCAAAGTATTTGTTTGTCTTTATAGCGTGGTCTTTAGGTATATTAGTTTCCCACGGTACTGTGAGTTCTACAAGCACTGCACGCTTATGCGATCGTGAAAAAAGGAATATGTCGGGTCTGGATGATGAGGCACAGACATCCTCCGGTATCCTATAGTGCTTCTCATACGTGTCTACGAGTATTGTCCAGTCAACGGCAGCTATCAAAATTGAATAAGGCTTTTGAAGTGATTTCTTTGAGCAGCCTTCCTTTACAAACGCAATGTCATTTCTTTGGTTTGTGGTTAATCCTTTTTTCGCTCTAGCTACCGCCAAACTTACAGCCTCACGTATGATTTCTAATACCTTATCATGACGGCGCGAGTAATGACCCCGGTCTAATAGCGTTTTACAACCCACTAGTAGGTGCCTAGCCGTACCAGTTGCTTCACCACATGAGTTACATATTTTATCTGTGGCTTTTCCCCATCTGACCAGATTGCTTTGGTCGGGGAGGGTCAACTGGAATGCATTCAGGTAAAATTTAAGTAAGGCCGGTGACCAGTCGTATATTATGGTACGCCATTTTAAGGCTATGGGAATACAAAATTCACCTAGAGTCAACCATTCGTTTTGCATTTCTAGGTTCATTGCGTGCACCTTATAGGTGTTGTTTTCGTCTGCTTGAAGAAAAGATTTTGTTATTTCTTTATCTGTTTGTCTCTGAATATTACCTAGACCTACTCTACCAGTCTGCGAGCCTATCATGAATCTTTTATGGAACTGGAGGCGTGATTCGAGCTCCGATGCATTTTTATCTTTTGGAAGGACTTTTACTATTTCGTCTTTAGATTCCGATAAGACGTGCATTTTAGTTACTCTTAGGTGTTTATAGAGTTCTGATGGCTTCTTAAGCGTCATTCCAAAATTATTCGCGGATCTATATAGTGCCGACGGGTCGGCCGACTGAGCTAGCCCTAGCCACGACTTCAGTGTCTTCGTGACACTCGCATCTAGTTTTTTGAGGAGGCTCTGGTTTATATCATATATAAGAAACGGCCAGTTAAGACGCGAGGTTAAATAATTGTCATAGATCCAAGCTTTTTTAACATTACTTATTGGTTGTTGGTCTACCTTTTTTAAATCGATAATGAAACTATCAATTAATTCGTCCAAAGCTGGAGTGCAACCTCTGTTGTCAATCTTTCTTCCGAGGAATTTAAAAGGCACGGTTTCAGATATAGTTGAAACGTTTTCCCCGCCTATACTAAGCCCTGGGTCATATGAAGTATACCTGGTACCCCGCCTACCCAGACATAGACAGTAGCATTTGCTAGGTTTTGCTCTCATTCCATCTGTCCATGTACAGAAATCGTCTACTCTACGCAGTAGGTCCTGGCACTGCTTTGGGTTACGAGTCAGTATTGCCAAATCGTCCGCGAATGCGAGGATAGACTCCGTATATTTACCGTTTAGCTTAAACCGAAAGCCCCACTTCTTGTCGTGTGTGGAAATGTTGTCTATTAAAATATTTATTACTATATTGAAAACTATAGGTGATAAACAGCAACCTTGGAACAAACCCACATTATAATTTAAAGGTTGCGTGTATCCATCTTTGGTATTAATCACAAACTTTAATTTACCATAATAAGAGGATATTATTTCCCAAATGATGGACGGAAAGTGATACCATTTTAATGCAAACAACATAAGCTCGTGTTGTACTGAGCCAAAAGCGTTTTCTAGGTCTATCCAACAAACTGTTATTTGCTTTTCATTTGATCTGGCATCTTTTAAACTTTCCGCCAGTAAAGAATTGTGTTCCAGACATCCTGAAATTCCGGGTAGGAACCCTTTTTGGTGGTTTGGTCTGAAATAGTTATTATTGATCATGAAATTTGTCATTTTAAATTGAAGCCACGAGAAGAAAATTTTAGAAATTGTATTGGTTAATGCTATTGGTCTAGCGTCTTTTGGACTAGTTACTATTTCTTTCTTTGGAATGAGCACAAAATTAGCCTTGCCGAAGGCCACTGGGACTTCTTTACTCGACCAGATCCTATTGAATATGCTTAGAAGATGTTTACGTACCGATGGGCATTTTTTATAGATAATGTAAGGTATGCCATCAGGCCCTGGGGCGGTTTTTGTTGGTTTCTTTTTGATTTGGTGTTCTATTTCGTCTAAGCTAGGTGGATTACAGTCAAATGTGAAATGAGGGCCTAATGGTTTTTGCGCGTTTGGTTTACTGTATTGTTTTTCGTATTTAGGCACCTCATAATTACTTTTATAGTAGCTATGGATCTGATCGTTACTTAGCAGTAGCCTATCTTGCTTTCTGTCGCTAAAAATATTCCTCTAGTACTTAAACGGGTCCTTATCGAACTCTACTTCATGTTTTGCTCTATTAAAATTATTGTTTTCATTTATTATTTGAACAGAAATTCCTTGAATTAATTTCAGTATGGACCTTAAAGCTCTGGCCAGTTGATGACTAAGTTGATTATCGCCCATAGCTTTAGCAAACCGTAGTCGTTTGATAAGGTCCCGCTTTTTCTTTCTCATTTTAATTTTGAACGCGTTTTCTCGGTTTTTTCGCGCGTATGGTAATGATGGTGGGTAATGCTCATGTAGGTATGAGTAAATGCTAACCTGGAAAGTTTCTACCTGACTGTTTAAATCCTGCTTTGTTCCGGGATGCTCTAACAGGATGGCTAAGTTTTGGTCGTGGGCTTTCCAGGTGGTCGACTTTAAAGAGGGAATGCTAAGACGGGCCCGGATGTTTATGGGCTCCTGGTTTGTGTCACACTCTGGCTCACCTTGGGATATATGAGGGTCAACTCTATCCGTGGCAATAGTTGAAGAACTTACAGACGACTGTCTTGCTCCAACACCATCGTGTGATTTTAAGTGCTTCAGAAACCAGGCTCTCTTCTTGTATACTTTCCCGCACGTTGCACATGTTAAGTCCGTATTCTCGCCATTGTCGTTTGTTTTATCCACCGGTGGACAATTCTTTCGCCCCCCCTCTCGGATTGTCCTGGAGGTATTTTTCTTTATTGGACTTTTAGCGATAAATTCTAGGGCAGGGCTTGCTAGGCCCTTGCCCGCGGCTGTCTTTCCAGCAGTCCATTGTCTTTCCAATTGTCATCTGTCTTTCCAGCGTCAACTGTCTTTCCAGTAGTCATCCCGTCTCTCCGGGCTGTCTGATTTTAAAGAGATCCGATTCTCAGCACTACATTGATTCACCGTGCGGTCGCCGGGTCCATAGCGTGGTACAGAGAGGAACACCATGACGGCGACTGGGACTTGCGACCCAGATGTAGGTTTAGGGTGGCCACCTTGTGATGCATCAGCGCTCACCTCCACCGTCAGTAGTGTTCCCCCCCCTACCTATCCAAATTTGGTAAGATCCTAACAATGCCGCTTTTGATATACGTTTTAATAAAGAGCTTACTGAAGCTCTTGGCAATCCGAGGTCTTTAAGTAAGTTGTACAGGGATTTAGCTGGAATTCCCCTTGCTCCTACTTCTACGGCATAGAGTTTAACCACGTAGCCGTTTTTGGTTAACTCGTTAGTCAAATCAAAGTATTTGTTTGTCTTTATAGCGTGGTCTTTAGGTATATTAGTTTCCCACGGTACTGTGAGTTCTACAAGCACTGCACGCTTATGCGATCGTGAAAAAAGGAATATGTCGGGTCTGGATGATGGGGCACAGACATCCTCCGGTATCCTATAGTGCTTCTCATACGTGTCTACGAGTATTGTCCAGTCAACGGCAGCTATCAAAATTGAATAAGGCTTTTGAAGTGATTTCTTTGAGCAGCCTTCCTTTACAAACGCAATGTCATTTCTTTGGTTTGTGGTTAATCCTTTTTTCGCTCTAGCTACCGCCAAACTTACAGCCTCACGTATGATTTCTAATACCTTATCATGACGGCGCGAGTAATGACCCCGGTCTAATAGCGTTTTACAACCCACTAGTAGGTGCCTAGCCGTACCAGTTGCTTCACCACATGAGTTACATTGCCGTATTTATGGTCTATACAGAATAAATGGTTTTTGACTTTGACTTTTTGACTTTGAAATAAATAAATAATTATAGTAAGAAACACAAAAAATTTAAGCATTTTACCTTGGGACTCGTTAAAACAGAACAATTGAATCCAAACCTCCATTATTGGAATCACAATACTATAAATTGATATCATCATGGCCATGATGATATCAATTTATAGTATTATATTAAAACGCGGTAGCCTAGTGGTATGGGTAATGGACTGCTGAGACGATGTCTCAGGTTCGATCCCAGGTTTTACCATGGCACACACCAATGACTTTTCGATGCTTTTCGAAGTTATGTGTGTATTTATCGCAGGTTTATAAGTGCCCGGTTAGTGGCAATAGGCTCGCCACCTATTACATTGAGACCTAAACATAAACTGGCGAAATGTGGGTGCTAGCACCGCTGCCTACCCCTTCGGGGATATAGGCGTGAGTTTATGTAATGTATGTATGTAATCGAATGTGACATACCAAGTTCCATTCGTATTCATTACGATCATTTTTATTTGAATTAGGTCAAGGCCTCCGAGATATGACCCATACCACAGATCACAGAATACTTATGATGGTGAACTGACTGAGTTGCAAATAAATTACATTTACAAGACATTTCATTTTGTTACCTGTTTTTAACGAAATTCACATTTTGCAAAAAAATCCAGTGCAAGGTTTTACTGTGTACTTCTTTAAAAAATTTCCCCATACGCCTCAAAATTAATACCTGGAGAGTGCTAGTCTTTGAATGTGGCAACATTGCACAGAATTCTACTAGCTTAAAGACAGTTTATACAAGAGAGGTTTCTTTCATAAATGAAAGAATCTTTCGAGTGCTCTCAAACCACTAAGCACGGCTTACCTACATACCAGAACATGTGGGTGATGCTGCGTTTAGTTTAGAAATAATCTTGTACCTACACCTCCAGTTGAAGGAATTTAGGGCTTCTGATGAGCCTCCGTGTCGTAGCGGTAGTGCTCTCGACTGTTAAGTCAGAGGTTGCGGGTTCGATTCCCGCTCAGTACAAATATGTATATTTGCCTTGGTCTGGGTATTTCTATGTAAAGCATGTTTAAATTTACAAAAAACAGTAATCTATGTATGCTTAGTCGCATTCTAGAACTCATAGGACAAGCACTGCTTTGTTTGTGTCTAGATGGCGTTGTGTGATTTATTTATTTATTTATGATGAAGTGGCATATTTTATAGAGTCTTCATAAATTGAAAAACACAATCTTGAATTTGTGTAGGAACGCCAGTACTTGATTTGCGAGAAGCCGGATTAATAGTATCAAAGCAGTTTAGAACGCTACCGCTAGATGGCGATTACAACACGTGGTATCACCACAAGTTGTAATCTAGATCGCAACAATAATAGTCATAGTTTTAATGCTCTCAACACCTTTGAGCTGTTTGGTTTTCAAACAATTTAGACAGTTGATTACCAAGCAAATTACTTGACTGGTTCTACTATGAAGTTGATAATTCAAATTATGAGTATAAAGTTTGCTTATATAATAATATGCCTGTCTTCATAAACTTCACAAAGCTAAATTAAGTTTTATCTTATTCGCTTCTCAATTGATCTTCTCATTCGTTTTTTTTTTTTTTTTTTTTTATATTTAGGACACGCCAATTTGACTTCACCTCGCCTGATGGTAAGCTGAAGGCAAAGTCTCAGGAAAGAGGGTCACCATTACATACACGTATCATGCCAACAATGGTGGCACTCAGCTTGAAGGCCTCATCAGAAGAGGATTGTCGTCGCAGCACCGCGTGACACCCACCGGTCCCACTAGTGCTGCGACCACTATCCCCCTGCCTGGCTATGCACTTGCTGACCCCTGAACGCAATCAAACCGAAATTTGATTACTATGGAGGGTTTTTCGCAATCGTGCACGGTGGTACCAACCCGGCCGAATTTTGTGACAAATTTGTGTCATCAAATTTCTACCACCAGTTGTTTAAAGTTTGTAGTTTCTTGTGTCTAATCTAATGTGTGATACAATCAGCTGTTTTAATTTTGACCATATATATCTACTTGAAGAGATAAGGCATCCGAAACATAGTCGATTGCAAACAAATCGTTGTATACAATTTTCAAGGCATGCTTAATGTAGTTATAATCGTAAATACGCACGCGCGATGAAACAGTAGGTAAAACATGCTGACTAGTTAATTTTCACCAGCACCTTGGTAATGGGATATGTTAAAACTTTTGAATAATTTGGGAGATTTGTTAGAAATACATAATCGTTTAATACTTGTTTGAAATAAGTAATGTTACGGTCATTTAGTTCAAGTTTTTTCACTTATTTCTTGAACATATTTACTGCACAAACCGCCATTTTAATAAATAATAAGGTCCGCATAAGAACCGCGTACCAAACGCTGGCTAGATTCTAGGTTTTGCGTTGATTTTCTATTAATTGTTGTTCACTGTGTCAGTTATTGCATATTTGTAAAGCTTCATTACAAGAATAGTAAGGGTGAAATGAAAAAAATACCTTATGGGCCGGGCCACCTTACACCCCGGCGTCTAAAGACCCGAGATGGCGTGCGGTTTTAGTCGGTTCAAGCCCTTCATAACCACCCTCGCCGACCGGCGGGGGGGTGAGGTGTCCGAGGGGTATTCCGCACGAAAAAAAACGGTACTTAGGCATACAATGGTGATATGATATAAGTATGGTATTATTCTATTAGCTTAATCACTCACAATAAGGGCTCTGGTTTAATCCAAAGCGTTCAGGTGAAACCATTTCCCAAAGACTTTTTTCTACCGTTGTCTTTTGTTTGTTAAACCACCCTTAAGTACGATTTTCTTTCTTACGAGACAAGATAATCTTCTTTCTTATCGTGTTAATACGGGTTAGTTACACACGAATCTAATTAGCGGTATTTATCTACTCCTAATTATAAAACTTGCCTTTTTTGTTGCCATTTTGTAATCCTTTTTTCCTAAAAGGCAGTATTAGACTATCAAAGATAAAGCTTTTTTTTTAAACGTCCCTTTGTATCGAATCTTAACTTTGGTATTACATGTATTGAGGTTTGATTGAACGGGGTGTGATGTTTCTCCATAACAAAGGGAAAGATCTTCCGATTTATCAAAGTGATCCCGTCTGACAGGTAGCAGCTCAACGCATGATGTTGAGCACGAGATCTTTCATCTTGTGATCATTAGATTCCAATAATTTAACGGAAAATAACGCGATCATGTATAGATATATACATACCTTTGGATTACCCGACGTTTCGACCAGGTTGCACTGGCGCAGTGGTGCACGTCCTCCGTCGTCGAGTCCGTGAGGTACAACCCGGGTGGATGAAGAACTTTGTATGTATGTGTGACCACGGCCAGTGTAACCTGGTCGAATCATCAGGCAATCCAAAGGTATGTATATACCTATACGTACATGATCGCCTTAATTCCCGTTAACATTATTGTATTACATGGAACGGGAAAGTTTCAAAATTTGTATCATTAATTTCGTAGAAGTTCTGCCTGACTACGCTAAATGACACTGGATCATAGCGATTTCCTGGTTGCATCCAAGGTTTACTGGTTTAAAAGAAAGCGACTACCGTCTGACCTGCCTACCCCAAGTGGAAAACTTGTGCCAGAGCCTTTTCCGTTGTTCAGCAGGTGAATCGGCTATCAGGTAAGGTTGACTTGAGCCCCGAGGGTATTTCTCGGACCCTGTACACACATACATGTGACAACCAGCAGCGATCTGAGAACTGCCGTCAGTCATTGAAACGAATATGAATATTGCTTGTAATATTTTTTACTTGCAGTTAACTTACGTTGCAATACCCATTTACACAATAATCAGCAAAACCGTTGCACATAACACATGTCACACTAAATACACATAAACGGACAGCAGAAAATGATGGTATTGAAACGAACAAAACATTAAATATAGTTATATAACAGAGATAAACAAGTGCAAGTAACTCGCCTAATACCAAACGCAGTGCATATAGTAACAATAAACTCGATACTCTATTTGCGGACTGCCCGCATACTTGCTCTCTTATAAACTTGTATGTAGATTCCCTGCACGAACAATGTATAATCAAGGCTGTTTAACTTGGTAAATTTGTTTAAATGTTCTACTCTCGAATACGTGTGAAAAACAGCTTTGAGGATGTTTTTCCGTTTGTCGCTTCCTTTGAATCTCGAGTACCAGTTCTTTATATTGAAGTCGTGAGGTATTTGTGCGAACTAAGCTTTCTATTTTTCTTTTTTTAACGTATTTTGTACAAGGTTGTCCTTGTATCGCTGGGGGTTGTACCAACATTAATGAAAGTAACATAATAAGGACTTCAATTGAGATTGACAGTGCATTGCAAATTTTATTTATTTTTATTCAGGAAGGCAAAGTATTTCTTCATTATTTTTCTTTTTAATACTTGGTGAAGTTTACGCCACAATTTATGATGCAATAAAACTACGCTTAACTGTTTAGGTATATCTAAATTGGGGTGGCTGGTGAGGCCGCCTGTCACCCCAGCAGAAGCAGGCCAGGACGGTGGGGCGACTAGCGCCCCTCCCCCAAACCGGAGCAAGACGGGGACACCGTGGTTCCCAAACCCGAGGGGGCCATCTCGAAACCGGAGATGGCCCAGGGTCAGTCGGGGTACGAGGGATATGCTCTATGGGCAACCATGGGACGCCGGGGTGTACCCGGCGTCTGAAGACCCGAGATGGCGTGCGGTTTTAGTCGGTTCAAGCCCGACATATCACCCCCGCTGGCTGGCGGGGAGTATCCGAAGGGATTTCTGCATGAAAAAAAAAAAGGTATATCGAAATTATTATATTTTTTGTCTTTTGTGATTTTAGCCACTGAATACCAGCCACAACGTCGGGAGAACTATTTATTTTTTAACTTCTAACCATTACATAGTACATGAGTGATATTTTTATAATTTTAATATTTATTTTTCCATTTTACTCAAATTGTGAGAGATTGGTGCTTAACGGGGAAGAAATCTGGAATCTTGAAATACCAATTTCAGTATTTCAAGATTCCAGATTTCTTTCCCGAATTATTGATAAGTATTTATAACAAGTAATAATCCGAGAAATAATACGCTAAGAGTTGATTATATGAATATAAATATTCTACGACATTTTACAGCGCCATCTAGACCCAAAGTAAGCATAGTTTAACTATCTTGTGTTATGTGTTACAGAAAACGGATAAACATACTTATATACTTATTATAGAAACATCCAGATCAATGCAAATAGACATAGGTATTCATGCATACAAATATTTGCACTGAGCGGGAATCGAACCCACGCCTCCTTTCGTAGCTGTCGAATGCACTACCGCCACGCCACAGAGGCCGTCAATTAATTGCAAAATGTATTCTATATTCATATAATATGACGAAAGTGATTATAAGAACGAAAACGCAGACCGCAATGAGATAAATACAGAACAACAGTTTTATGAACACTGCTACAATAGTCCGCAAACAATGTGCCTTACAACAAAAGGTAATTAAAACAAAATTAATAAACATAACAGTGATGCTAGCGCAGCACGTCACTGTGGAATTTCATTACGTCATTTGTGACGTCATCGTAGAATTAATCTTGTAATAAACTGTCTTCTATGATTTATATCAAACTTGTGGTGTAATTAAATGGTGTTTCACATTAAGATGAAGATGTGTCTCGGGTAAGCATATCTACAAAGGCTGACAACACATTTGTTTTCAGAGGGTCTACTCACTAAGCAATTCTAGCCATTAGACTGATAATCTATGTTAAGTTTTGATAAATCACAATAGCACATGATGTATAAACCAGTACATACTATTATCATGTAATGTTTGGTTGCGAATGGTACAACATATAAATAAAAAAAGCGGCCAAGTGCGAGTCGGACTCGGCCATAAAGAGTTCCGTAGTAGCAAGTAACATAATAATGCTTTTTTTTTTAATTTTATATTTGAGTTGAATGAATGAAAGGTAAATTGCGTTTTACGATTTATGACGTATTAAAAAAACTCCTTACTTGATCTCGTTAAAACCAATTTTCGGTGGAAGTTTACATGGTAATGTACATCATATATTTTTTTTAGTTTTATCATTCTCTTATTTTAGAAGTTACAGGGGGGGGGGCACATTTTACCACTTTGGAAGTGTCTCTCGCGCAAACTATTCAGTTTAGAGAAAAATGATATTCGAAACCTCAATATCATTATTAAAGACCTATCCATAGATCCCCACACGTATGGGTTTGATGAAAAAAAAATTATGAGATTCAGTTCTAAGTATGGGGAGCCCCTTTTTTAGGGATTTTCTTTAGAAAAGCCCTATTGCTATCGAATTGTCATCGACGTCGTCGTTGCCAATTTTCTGTCACGGTTTTTGGTATGAAGGAGATGAGCTATCGAATTGCTGTTTTCGGTAATAGATTCGTGCTGGGGTCGTTCGTCATTGCAAGATAAAGAAAAAATAGCAAAAAATCGCAAAAAAAAAAAACGAAAATCCCTTGTATTCGGCTGAGCTCGTCTCAGGAATTCAACTTGTTTCTATTTTTGTGTGAAAATCTTAATGCGGTTTACAGAATACATCTACTTACCAAATTTCAACAGCATCGATCTTATAGTTTCGGAAAAAAGTGGCTGTGACATACGGACGGACAGACAGACAGACATGACGAATCTATAAGGGTTCCATATTTTGCCATTTGGCAACGGAACCCTAAAAAAGTATAATTTATTTACGTGAAGTGATAATAAAACTAATAATATTCGTTTTTCAAACCGTGTAAAGGCTTTATAATATATTTTATACATGGTGCATCACGATATATTAATATATTCTAATATATTTATCATTTTTTCTTCTTTTTTATTGTTAATTGTACGCGGCTCTTATCATCTCTTTTAGTTGGTACTGACAACGCTAAAATTGTGTTTAGCCCGAAAACGACGTAACTAACAATTTAATTAGAACATCAAAATTGATATTTCATGCTATATCTTTGAAGTCTAAATTTAATGCAATGCAAAGAATTAAATAAAAACATTTAATAGATGGTTAAGTCTAATCAAATGCGCAATCGTATCAGTACTAATGTGTATTATCTTGTAGCACATTCATCATAAAATAATTAAATAAATAAATATTCTACGACGTGCGCGTTCTAGACCCAAATTAAGCATAGTTTAACTAGCTTGTGTTATGGGTTATAGAATGCGGATAAATATACTAATATACTTTGTTTTTTGTAAATACATACATATTATACATAGAAACACCCAGACCGATGCAAATAGACATATTTATGCATACAAATATTTACACTGAGAGGGCTACGAACCCGCGCCCCCTGTCGTAGCAGTCGAATGCACTACCGCTACGCCACAGAGGCCGTCATATACACGCTGTCATCTTTTTTTTTTCGTGCGGAAATCCCTTCGGATACCCCCCCGCTGGTCAGCGGTGGCGGTTATGTCGGGCTTGAACCGACTAAAACCGCACGCCGTCTCGGGTCTACAGACGCCACGCTGTCATCTAACATATAAATTAGTTAACTTAATATATCAAGATGAACACAGTAATGAACGCATCGCATTGTGTGAAGCAGGAATCTAGTCAGATAACATGCAATAACTGTCAGAACGATCTATGCGCTGTGAATATGACAGCCGGGGATGGGGTTAGTCGTAGATTGCAGCTTTTGAACTGAGATTTGAACTGGGATTGCGTTTAGAGTGGTTATAGATAAGACGAATTTCTTTTTTAATTCAATGCAAATCAATTTATATTCATAAAATGAAGTCAATTAAAAAAATAAGGCGTATTTTAAAATTTGACATGATAAATAAACATAACATAACATAACATAACTTCACGCCTGTATCCCCGAAGGGGTAGGCAGATGTGTATTGCACACCCACGATTCGCCAGTTATGTTTAGGTCCCAATGTAATAGGGGGCGAGCCTATTGCCATCTACCGGGCACATTACTAAGCGAGCGATAATCAACATTTTTAATACACACATAACTACGAAAAGTCAGAAGTGTGTGCCCGGGGCGACTGGGGATCGAACTCGAGACCTGGTCTCGGCAGTCCGTTACACACCACCGGGCTATCGCCGCTCTGAAGACACCACAAAAATAATCACCTAAATCGGTTGAGCCGTTCTTAAATTTTACGCTGAGCAACAAATTTAGCAATCCATTTTTCACATAAAAATGAAAATAAATTAAATAAACTATCAGAGTATTAGATATCTCACTTCCCTTTTAAACTTCTGTGCCTATTAAACTTCTAGAAAAAATAAATATTAATAGCATCATCAACATCGCAAAAACGCTGTAACAGCAGAAACATTTTAATGCGTACATATGCTACGCCGTAGGCCCTCTACAGCTACGAGCATTACGTAGAAGTTGATACCAATTTTTAAACTAGGACGGTTACCAGCTTCGCAATCAACACAAAATTAAGCGTAGCGAGATTTGCTATCCAACAATATATAACAATAGGTCAACTTGACCGGTCGACTTTTTCCATTGATTTGGTTTTTCGATGATTATTCCTCGATGGTAAGACCGATCTGGACATTCGACCCCTTACGAGACTCAGTAATGTCTACTTGATCACCGTGGCAAATTTGGTTGAGATCGGTCTTGGAGGAGTATCATTTGCTTGAAATGCAACTTTGAAACCAAAGACGCTTCGCTCGCCTCCGGCTCGCTACGCTTAATAACAGTCTTGGAACCCTGTCTAAACTCGTTGTTCGTGTATTTTTTTTTTCAGTGGTTTCACAGTCAATAAATATAGGTTTGTTAAAGTTAACATTCTAGAGAGACTAGTATTTTAATTTTATTAATGTATACATTTTATTTTTAGAACAGAAATTTTATTTTAACCGAATATTTTCTAATCTGATATACAGTAAATGACAAAAGTGGTTTAACAAATTCTAATTTTATAATCACGTAACTCTTAAACCTTCAATAAATTATACACAAAACATAATATATATACACATTATGCTCTGGGGATTATAAAATTACTGGTACATCTATTATTGGTACATGTTTTCCAATTAAAAAAAAAGGTTTGTGAATATTTCAGTGGTAATCAACTTTTGTCATTAACTGTACATACATATAGTTAATGAGGTAAATAGACACTACTCCTTCCACTTGCTCCAATTCTTCGTTTCTTTTGCTTATAAACATAACATACATAATATAAACTCACGCCTATATCCCCGAAGGGGTAGGCAGAGGTGCTAGCACCCACATTTCACCAGTTTATGTTTAGGTCCCAATGTAATAGGTGGCGAGCCTATGACCATTAACCGGGCACTATAAACTTGCGATAAATACACGCATAACTTCGAAAAGAATCGAAAAGTCATTGGTATGTGCCATGGTAAAACCTGGGATCGAACCCGAGAACTCGTCTCAGCAGTCCATTACCCATACCACTAGGCTACCGCAGTTCTTACTTATATAACTTGTTATCATATATGCTCACCGAATCATTCATCAAGGGCACTCTTGATCTGGCCTTTCTTTAAAATTTCTTCGAGCTGATACGTCTAGGCGACACTTGACGTTTTTAATCAATTAATGTACTGTACTTTATGTCAAAGTACTTTTAATTATCAATGGTCAAAAGCTCTTTGAGTGATTCAAAGTGCTTTTGACCTTGTCTTCATCATCTGCCCAACGGAACTTGTTGAAAGCAGCTTTGACTAACTGATTCGGGTCCAAATAGAATACATTAGGTTAGAAAGCTTCATGGTGAACTATTCCAATGTATTCCGTACACCGTCAGCATCCGTGTCTCACCCGTACAATGTGCTATTTCAAACTATAAAATCAATATTTGTGCCAAATTTCAATCAGATCTGTTCAGCTGTTTTCACATTTACATTTACAAGAGTAACAAACATTCACACACATATATTCTCACATATCTACCTCCACAAACTTTCATATTTACAATATTAGTAAGATGTGCCAAAATAATTATAAATTTTCGGAAGTGTTTCAACGCTAATCCGCAACAGTTTGAAACTATCTCGCAACTATCAGGGTAACAAAACTGAAATCTCCGCAGCGTGCGACTTAGCTCACTGGAGTATAGAAGTTTTCCTTCCAAGTACAGAAGTTCATTAAAAACTTCCAAGTACTTTTTGTGTCTAAGCACTTGTCGTTTTATAAATATACTCTGGCTTGAATAAGATAAGATATAAAATGGAAATGCTCCTTCGGAACAAAACTATAATTACTGTAAACATCCAAACATGTTTTCAACCTTTCACATTTTATAATACTATTAAAATTTGGCTTACCAAGACTGTATTTTACCAATTTACTTCATCTCACAGCCCATAGGAAAATGATTTGTAACTAGCAAGCCGGGACTCGGCTTCGCCCGAGAATAAATTCGTAAAAAATTACCTTTAACCCGATTGCAGCGCCACCTTCCAATTTTAAAAGTAAGATAGCTATAAGATAAGCTTTAAAATTGAATTTCGTGCTTCTTACTTTGAAAATGACGGACTTTCATACATTCCTTATTTAACCCCCTCACGAGCAAAATATTGAAAAACGCTCATACAGAAGCAGCTTTATGAAATTTCGTGCTTCTTACTTCGAAAATGACGAACTTTCCATATAACCTTTCATCACCTATTTTACCCCCTTGGTAATAAAATTTTGAAAAACATTGATATATGAGTTTATTTATTTCTGAAAAGATGTACTTGCATGAAATTTCATGCTTCTATCTTCAAAGGTGACCAACTTCCCATATAAACTTTCCTTTTTTTTTACGTGCGGATATCCCTTCGGATACCCCCCCCCCCCCGCTGGCCAGCAGGGGTGGTTATGTCGTGTCTCGACTAAAACCGCACGGTGTCCTCCCCAAGTGTCAGTTGCCGGGTAAGCCCTCGAAAGGATAACCCCAGGGTTGCCGACGGACTTTGGCCGCCACCGCGGCCTCGCCTGGTGGAGTCGGGTTTTATTCCGCTTCGGTGAATTTAAAAACACATGCACTTTTAGAAAAACGTTAATACACGTGTTCATTTATTTGTCAGACGGACTGCGATAAAAACGTTCATTACTTATGTTGCCACCTTAGAAGTGAAATTTTCAAAAATCCTTTCTTAGTTGATGCCTGCAACATAAAAATCATCTACAGCCGATATTTCAAGTTTGTAGATCCAGCGGTTTAGGCTCTGCGTTGATGAATCAACCAGTCTGTAAATTATTATATGTAAAGATAATTGATAATGTACTTAATATTCTTCTCTGCAACATCGAAGGTCAAAATCAAAGAAACTCAACATCGTAAAGCTGTTTTAGTTTGTAAACTGCAATTTAGTTTTCCTTTGATCGAAATCACAGCATTAATGCAATATAAATATAAAGCAGTCAAGCATTACGACATGTATTATTTAAGTAATATCTGAATAGAATACAATTCTTTGAAGCAAAGGCACTTACAAAGACGACTGATGTTTAAATAACACTGTCGTTCAAATTACTACGAACGCAAGTCGAGGCAACTCAGATTAGTGGGCCCACCTCTTTAGTTTCGCTTTCGACAGACAATATTGTTGAATCGTCCATTAAAAAAAGCGGCCAAGTGCGAGTCGGACTCACCCATTAAGGGTTCCGTAGCAGCAAGTAATATAATAATGTTTTTTTTAATTTTTATATTTGAGTTGATTGAATGAAAGGTAAATTGCGATTTACGATTTATTTTTACATTTACATTTATTTTTTATATTTACATGGTAATATACATCATATATTTTTTTTTGTTTTATCATTCTCTTATTTTAGAAGTTACAGGGGGGGGGACACACATTTTACCACTTTGGGAGTGTCTCCCGCGCAAACTATTCAGTTTAGAAAAAAATTATATTAGAAACCTCAATATCAATTTTGAAGAGCTATCCATAGATATGGCTTCGATGAAAAATTTTTTTTTGAGTTTCAGTTCTAAGTTTATTACTTTTACCCCCAAAATTTTTTGTTTTTTTTTTCTATTTCTGTGTGAAAATCTTAATGCGGTTCACAGAATACATCTACTTACCCAGTTTCAACAGCATAGTTCTTATAGTTTCGGAAAAAAAGTGGCTGTGACATACGGACTACGGACAGACAGACAGACATGACGAATCTATAAGGGTTTCGTTTTTTGCTATTTGGCAACGGAACTCTAATAAAAACATTCCGAAAGCTTTTATACTTTAACCTCTGTGAAATTTAGGTGCTAGAAATTTTGTGGGTTGAAACTTACTTTAGGTGTGGATTATGTGTTAAATTTATGTTATATCCGAATGTAAAACGAAACAATTATACTAAAAAAAAATCAATCTTTGGGTACATACATTTATTAATACAAAAATATGACACTGGTTCCTTAATTCATTTTTATTTGTTAAGTATCATTTATTCTTTAAAATGTAACTTTAGGAGAATTCTTCACTTTGTTTTTGTTAAACTGTGGTTTGTAAAGCCGTGGAAATTTCTTTTTTAAATCAACATTTTTACGAAATTTTCTCGTAATTTGGCCAAGGCGAGTGGCAATAGTATTATTTGAAAATTAATTACACCCATTAGAAGATCACATCAGTAACACAGTTGCACCCCAAAATGTAACACAGTTATTATTTCAATTAAATTTTTAAGCATTTTGTATGCTTACTTTTTTCTAAAGACGTCGCCTTAAACGTAATAATGTATCGGAGAATTTCGAATATCTGGGACGTTTCTAGGTGGCTCAGTTGGTCAGAGCATTCCCCCTGTAAGGGACTGGTCGCGGGTTTAAGTCCCGTCCTAGATGTTCTCTTTTTCCGATCTAAAATCTTTAGAAAACAGTTATTATTCTTTTATGGTAATAAAGTCGTAAAACATAAAATAACATCAAATAAATCGCGATAGAGTCCGTTACAAAATAGTTTTATTCCAATAATAAAGTCTTTAAAAACTCTTGTTAAAAAGTCTATTATAAAATATGACTCTAATATGACTTTACCTCGCCTGATGGTGAGCTAAAGGTAAAGTCTCAGGAATAGGAAGACACCGATATTGTGATATCAGCTTGACGGCCTCATCAGATGCTTATTCAAACCTCGCTTAAAGGACCCGAGACTGCAGCAAGAAGGAAACACGTATTTTGGTAAAGAATTCCAAATCTTAACGCTGGGATCTTGATGGAATTATTTGGACCGTGTTAGGGTGATACCTCAGCCTTGCATGTTTGTCCTGTATAGGAAAGAAGAGGGTTGAACTAATTGGAAGAGCTCGTCGAAACACTCGCCATGGTTGAGGCGGTAAAATACTGCCAAGGAGGCAATAACTCCACGCAACTGCAATGGCTCAAGAGTGTTGGTGACCTCAGGACTCCCAATAATGCGGACCGCACATCACTGCAACCTGTCGAGAGCATCTAGTAAGTACTGTAGTGTTCCGACCTCGTTCGAGCACTACAGTTCGTTGACCTGGCCAACATTTATTTTTAATCTCTGACACATGTCAGAGATTAAAAATAAATGTTTTTGATTTGAATTTAGCTTAGGGAAGAAAAACAATCGCTTGGCGGACAAGCGGCTGACAGCGGGCGAACTGGGGCTCCGGCCTCGCCCGCCGTCCGAAGAGAAGTCCCAAGTATACTGATTGTAGGCTCAATCCTTGAGTAGAAATCCGCGATTCCCTACAGTTCGTTTTAAACATAAATATATTCGTGTAAAACCTCCCTAAACTCGATATAGGAAGCTTTATTTGTGCAAATAAATGCCCATATAAAAATTAATCCTTGTGTTTTATCTTTTCATCAACACGAGGTATTGTGGCGTCAGCCCCTACGCTACAGTACTGAGGAGAGCCATTCCAGAGATATGGCTACGCTAGAATGGATTTGTGTCTTGTATAGAAGACACCGCTGCTTCGGCGTGAAAAACCCTCTCACCTTGTTCAGGACTCTGATTTAATTGTCTCTGTGACTAACCTTAGAACATTAACAACTGTGGGTCATTATAGTTGAAGCAAAGGTGTTAAATTAGTTTAATTGCCTTGTCCTATCTCTTGCTTTATACTCTTCTAATCTTATTTGACAAGTTAACAACGTTTTTGAGAAACAAAGTGGATGTGTAAGGTAATTTGTTGCCAAGAGTCAGCAATAAATTCTTGGCCATAACAAGAATAAAAAAAAACAATTTATGTAACAATTAATAATGCATTCAATAAAAACGAGCATCTGTTTTCTTTTCCGTATTTCGTGAATATTTTACGAGTGGTGCGTAATAAAATGTAGGAGCTATATTCTTTCAAGGCTTCCGTAACTATTGGGGACCCTAATAATTCTGTCATATCCTTCTATTTGGGTCTTCGGTTTGTTTAAGTAGCCAACAAATCTTTGTTTAGGTCTTTGCATCTTATAATTTATTACCGCATTTACTAGGCATGTAATCAAGGATCCTTATAATTCCATGGTAATATTTTTTTTTAAAGAATATTGGTAACTGAAATTACAAATTTTCCCCCTTTTTTTTAGGTAGATTTCGATTAAATCGATCTACCTACTGGTTTCTTGACTACTGTCGAATTTAAAAAAAAAAATCTTCATAGGAGGTCTAGTTATGACCCCCTGAGTCCGAAATGACCACTGGTCAAAAAGTTTATCTATATATATATATATATGTATGTATGGTTCCACTTCCCAAAATTTGCGGCACTCTCATGGTCGCATTTTTGCCCCGATCGCTTTCAAACTGCGGTCAAAAATTGCTTGGGTGTAAACTTAGTTTAAGTTCGTGAACGGGTGGAATCCGGCCTAAGGGGTACCGTCCCCTTTCCCCGCCTCACTTTTTGTGAAATCAGTTTTTCCTCAAAATTTCACGTTCCATGAAAGATATTCGAACCATTCTAATTTTATCCCATAGTATACATGAATACCAACAACTTTTAATTATAAACCTAAAAGATTAAAACTTTACCTAAAAGTGGAGGGGGGAAAAACCAAAATATTTCGAAAAAAAAATCATAACAATAACAATAACAAAAATTCTAACCGGTGAACATTCTTGCGGAAACATTTTTAATCGACAGGCCATTTTTAAGTCTAAAATAAATGTCTGAAAAGTTTTTCACTAAAAGTTACCGTTTTCAAGAAAAAAAAATAAACATGTTAAAAATGCGCTCGGCGTGGGTCATAGAAGAAGCAAAGGTGATAGAGGGGCAAAAAAATATTTCTAACCGTGCTTCACGAAATCTACCTGTGCGTTCCCCCTGCGGGAACGGATTTTTTTTCTTTGACCATTACTTACAAAACGTAAAAAAAAATTAATCTCATGTTTGGCAAATGGACCACCGCTTCGAAACGCGGCCCTGTCCTGAGAAGACTCCGGCAAGAAACTCAGCGGGCTGTTTTTTTGGGCTAATTACAAACATATTTACTTAACCTAAGTACAATATTTCGTTTGAGTAGCATAGAGAGAGAGAGCAAACAGTTCATATCCAAGCTTGCCCTAAGCCCTAACCCCTCCAGCTAAGCTTAAGAGGCAAGAGGCAATGTCTCTACGCAACCACAAAGGTTCTAAGGTATTGGTAATGTCAGGACTCTCAACGGATTAGTAGCTTCAAAGATTACCCCTTACATACTTACTTACAAAAAAACTTTACCTGTTTATAATTTTACTACGGATATATCAAAAGTAAGATATTACATAAAACTAGCTGGTGCCCGCGGGATTACTCGCGCGGAGGTTGGTTATTGTTTTCGGTCATATCTCTGGTTCTACTTAACCAATTGTAATCAAATATACGGCAAATTTTAACTCCGACCAAGACCTTTCCGACAGGAAAAACCGCATCAAAATCCGTTCAGTAGTTTTGCGTCCATCGCAAACAAACAGACAAGAATTCCAAAAAAGAATGTTCAGAATCGTTCATTTAACATAAACCAAGTTTTTTTTAAATATCTCTAATAATACTCTCTAATATAATAAACTAAAAAGTACAGACACAACTTATTTTCAATTTTATAATAGTATATAAAGATATCTTACTTTGACACATTTATGTAATAACATATTTTTACAGAGCTGTTTATCTTCTTTTTAATAGGAGTTTATCTAAAGGGTTAACCTTTTTCTGGGCAATAAGCCTGAATCAGGATGATTTGACACTAGCCGCGTCTAGCACCCAACATGATTCAGGCCACTCTTCCCACGTCCTACAAAACTGTGAAAAGGTCACTTTTATAAATCAATATGGTCGATTTTTTAATTTAGAGACACCCGATAAAGAATCGATTAATCGATTATAATAATAATCTGTGGTTCCAACGACAATCTATTTATACTATGATCTTCGTCAGTTGGCATCATCGCAGTTAGACTTTGACGCGGGGTACGTCACGTATAACGTTGCATTGTTTAATTGTTTTAATTTGTAAATATCCTATTCAACTATTTGAACAATTTTTTTAAAGATACCGTTTTTAGACATTTACATCAAAATTCTTACTTTCATCTTAATTGCTGGCAATTTTACCAATATACATGTTATAAACTTTAGACTATTTACATACTAATCGGTAGGGAATTTTATACGGAATCCAAATATATATATACATCAGTAGGCATTCATACAAAATCATCGAGATATTTTCAAAAGCATCCGTCCCTCCCTGCCCGAGCAACGCGGGGCAAGGGGATTCAGTTGCGACAAAATGGCGCGCGCAAGCCTGCCAGTCAAAAGGTTAACCGAAAATAAGTAAAGACAATACACGTTGTCATGTATGTTCCTCAAGGAGCACAACGATAAGCAATTTTTACTTTCCTCTTAATTGCTGGCAATTTTACCAACATTCATGTTATAAATTTTAGACTATTTACATACTAATCGGTAGGGAATTTTATAAGAAATCCAAATATATATATATATATATGTTTCTGAGTACACTTACCTCGGGCAGATTGTGCAGTTGGGTAAAAACAATTTTGAGAAGGAGGCCAAGAGGAGGATCCAGCTAGGCTGGGCAGTGTTTGGGAAACTACGTCGGGTCTTCTCGTCATCCATACCGCAGTGTTTGAAAACGAAAGTTTTCAATCAGTGCGTCCTACCCGTAATGACCTACAGAGCTGAGACGTGGACACTCATGGTAAGGCTGGTCCACCAGTTCAAAGTCGCTCAGCGAGCTATGGAAAGAGCTATGCTCGGAGTTTCTCTGAAGGATAGGATTCGTAACGAATACATCCGACAGAGAACCAAGGTTATCGACATAGCTCAAAGAATAAGCAAGCTGAAGTGGCAGTGGGCAGGCCATATCTCGCGAAGAACTGACAACCGCTGGGGTAAACGTGTTCTTGAGTGGAGACCGCGACTCGGCAAACGTAGTCTAGGACGCCCTCCGGCCAGGTGGGATGACGATCTAAGAAAGACTGCAGGCAGATGTTGGATGCGGCAAGCTGTAGACAGGGCGCTATGGCGCTCATTAGGGGAGACCTATGTCCATCAGTGGACTAGAATAGGTTGATGATGATGATATACATTAGTAGGCATTCATACAAAATCATCGAGAAATCTTCAAAGGCATCCGTCCTTCCCTGCCCGAGCAACGCGGAGCAAGGGGATTCAGTCGCGACAAAATGGCGCGCGCAAGCCTGCCAGTCAAAAGGTTAACCGAAAATAACTAAAGACAATACACGTTGTCATGTATGTTCCCCAAGGAGTAAATCGAGAAGTTTTTCTAGCCCACAATCCCATGTTTACATCTCTAGTTTTATACATTTGCCAGTAAAGCTTACTTCACAGACAAGATAAAGGAAAATATAATTACTGTAAATAAAAATGTATATTATTTAAATTACACAGGTGCGGTGTTTTTACAGTGGCGTCGCCCCTACAAATTACTGTCGCAGTAATGAACAAGTTAGGCTGGCGGTGCATCCGCTGTTTCGCTATTATGTTTGGTAGTTTTATTTTAAAAATAAAAAGTTTTAAAAATGTGTGTGTACTAAAACTACGCCCCTAAGAAGTTATACTACTTGAATGGAACATTTATTAAATTTGGATAAATGAAAAGTAGTAATCTTAGTTGGAACGGAACGCAGCCATTATGTCAAAATATTTGAAAACGTTCCATTACAAGGCATCGATGTCAATTTCTATAATTGTTTATTTACGTATCCGTATAATTTTTAATGAATGAATATAATTAACTAATAATCAATAATTTTTAGTTATCTGATCTTTTCCTTTGTATATGCCTTGATGGCAATTATCATCTGGAAGTAGGATATCGGTATTTGGTGGCGGTGTGCGCGCGCATAGCAACAATTTACTGTCATCATTTTTCCCTAACGCGTCAAAACTTCGGCCCCAGATGGAGTACTGCTGTCACCTTTTTGCCGGAGCACCAAGATACCAAACTTCACCCGCTCGACTCGGTGCAAAGACGGGCGCTGAGGATCGTCGACAATCCCATACTTACAGGCAGTGTTCCGCTTAACCTTAGGAGAGATTTCGCCTCCCAGTGCGTTTTCTACCGCCTTTATAACGGGGCGTGTTCAGAAGAATTGTATGATATGATGCCCACGGCCATGTGGAATGATGTCCCTGCTGTGGTTTTCCCAAGCGACTACAATATGGGGTTCTTCAAGAAGGGCATTAGAAGGTTTTTACAGGGTCGGCAGCGCGAGTGTGACGCCCCTGGTGTTGCACACGTCTATAGGCCGCGATAACCGCTTCCCATCAGGTGGGCCGTGAGCTTGTCTGCCAACTGAGTGGTATAAAAAAAGAAGTATAACTTCAAAATCAAATTATATTTTACTTTCATAGTAGAAACTGGATATAGTCCAGCTATGTATGATCTGAATTCTATAAAAATAAATGCCTGTCAGCTTTTTTTTCCGATTTTGCTTTAATACAGTGGGAATTTTGGGAAATTAATAGGGCCCACTATAAAAAGAAACTGTGTACCCTCTGTCATATTATCATGTACTGTGAATTTCAGCAATTTTTTTTTTTTTTTTAAAGAATATTAGCAACCGAAATTACAATAATTCCCCCTAACCCCTCCAGCTAAGCTAAATTGCTTGTGTTAGGAGTGGGTTCACGTCGGTAGTGTAATGGCCCGGATTCGAACCCGAGACCTCTCGATCGTAAGGTCGACTCCTTAACCACTAAGCTACCGAAAAAAAAAGAAGTGCGAGAAGGTCGGTGACCGTACTTCCCGTAAGCTCTCACAAACGTACAAGCAAATCTGTACCGTTACACTAGATTTTTAGGGTTCTGTTTTTATTAGAAAGGTCTTGGTCAGACTTAAAATCTGCCGTATGTTTGATTGCAATTGGTTCGCTAGAAGCGGAGATATTATTAAAACACGTTAACTGACCTCTGCGCGGGCGCAGCCGCGGTCACCAGCTAGTATCTAATACAACAGTCACATTTTCCTTAGTCACCCATTCAAATTATAAAAGTCTATTAGGTAATAACTAGGTCTGCAATGCTTCTGCTGTTGCAAAAATTGAGCGAAGCTCCCCGACTGATAATCATCAATTTAGTGGCCACAGGCTTATGGCCATTACCATCCACAAGTCTCAAGGACTTACTTTGTATAAGGCTGTAGTGGATATTGGAAACGGTGAATTCTGCCTTTTTTTTTTTACGTGCGGAAACCCCTTCGGATACCCCCCCCCCCCCGACGGCCAGCTGGGGTGGTTATGTGGACTATCTTACCGGAATTTCACCAGGACTTTTTCTAACGGTAATAATTCCTCAATGGCTTGTCCGATTTTCGTTTTTCTTTTTTTGTCTTGTGTATATGAACAAATTACTTAATTTCATACCAATCGCGGTAAATTAGGCTCTTTTGTTCATTGAGAAATCAGATTTAAATATTTTTTTTCCGGTAATTACTCCTCCGTGGTACTGATTTTAGATTATCCTAGCCTATGATCTCCACACTCATATGTCTATATGCCAAATTTGATCTAAATCGGTTTTCCGAACAAGCGAAATATATGAGTCATCTAAGCGCGAGCTTCACTCTTTCAGGACTTCGCTCAATAAAAGATACTCCCAAAGAATAGCAAGACCGTCGCCATTATGTAACCGGCCTAAATAAACATCTCAACATTAACCCAGTGGAAGACGACATTTAGTCGCGATATTTTAGCATGGAAGTCGTAATTATACAAACAAAATAAAGACTTGCCGGTGCTTTGTAATTATTTGTTCTACAAATAATGGCGCTCTAACATTTTAGTCGTTTCGGTGTTGTTTAGTGTCCAGCAAACTTCATTCTTGCTGATTATAAAACTCGTTCATACCAGTAAATAAATACTGTATATGAATAAAAAAGTCTATCATAAAAGAAGAGAAGGGAGCAGGTTTAGATAAGAAGAGACTAAAATAATATTAGAATATCATAAAACATAACATAAACATAACTTCACGCCTGTATTCCCGAAGGGGTAGGCAGGGGTGTATTACACACCCACGATTCGCCAATTATGTTTAGGTCCCAATGTAATAGGGGGCGAGCCTATTGCCATCTACCGGTCACATTGCTAAGCGAGCGATAATCAACATTTTTAATACACACATAACTACGAAAAGTCAGAGGTGTGTGCCCGGGGCGACTGGGGATCAAACTCAAAACCTCGTCTCGGCAGTCCGTTACGTACACCACTTGGCTATCGCCGCTATTGGAATAAAATTATTCTATTATAATCTATTATAGATGGCTCCAGCGTCGCCTTAAGACGTATATAATATATCGGAGAAATTCGAACGTCTAGGACGTGTCTAGGTGGCTCAGTTGGTCAGAGCATTCCCCCTGGAAGGGACTGGTCGCGGGTTCAAGTCCCGTCCTAGATGTTCTCTTTTTCCGATTTAAAATCTATATGTAATTATTTTGAAAAAATCCGGTGCATTTCGCAAAAGTGCAAAAGTGCATATCGGACTCGCGCACGTAGGGTTTAGGGTACCATTCTCTATAAAACGAAGGAACAATTTCAATTTTCAACTTTTTGATTTATTGAAATTTTTTCCTTTATTTGTGCCCCTAGCTTTTGCCAAATTACGTGGTTCTAGGTCATCGGGGACTACCATATAGGTTTTCGACCCAAAACCTATAGGGTACTTCCGGTTGAACTAGAATTCTCAATTTTGATTAAAAGCAAGGTCTTACAGCATAAGTAAAGAGCAAATTCTGAAAAATAAAAAAGTTGAAAATTAAGGTAAATTGTAATACTTACAAGTTTTCGCGAAAATCTATATTTACTCATATCATTTCATTGCACCGTCCTAGAACCTTGATTTTTATACACCTAATAGGGACTATAGACTGGACTCAGTATCTGGTTTAAATTTCAACTTGCTAGGTCCACCTGGTCCTGAGAAAATCGGTGGTGACACACGGCCAGACAGACGGACAAGAGATCCTTTTTTAACTTTTGAGATACGGAACCCTAAAAAAAAAGCACCCGCCCCACGTTTTTTGGTGTTGGTCGGAAGGAAAACGTGGTTTTTAAAAAGTTTTTTTTTCTGATGATTAAATATGAAAATATAAGGTGGCATTAGCCTACATAAAAAATTTCAGAGCTTTAGGGTCATCAGAAGTGGTCGAAATTTAAGTGTAAATTTTTGGCTCCAAAGGGAACGAAACACAGAAACACAGACACGAAGTGAAACTAAGAAAAACGTGGTAAAATGAGAAGGAGAAGTAGAAGTAGTGTGCAAACTTTGGACGCAACAGAAATTGACTCTCGAAAAAATAAAAAATAAATCTTTTTAAAAACCACGTTTTCCTTCCGACCAACACTAAAAAACGTGGGGCGGGCGCTTTGAAATTTTTAAATTATTGAATATCTAAGGAAAACGATACATTAGAAGTGGTCGAAAATTATGTGTCAATAAGGCTTCAGAGGGAAAGAAACACAGAAACACAGACACGAAGTGAAACTAAGAAAAACATGGTAAAAAAAGAAAAATTGAAACGAAATCAGAATAATTAACACTATTAATTTTTAGTATATCAATAAATAATTGCAATAATGATCGTCCTTCGCAAGGAGGAATCGAGAAACACAGTGCTTTTCAAATAATAAATAATAAAAATATCAAGTTCACTGATACCGCTTTTAACTAATGTTCTTAGGAGAAAATAGCGTCGTATATTATGTGTTATGTCAAAAGACAAGAGAAATCGGGACCCAGTGGAAAACTGCATCACATTTTGAGGGTTTCTAAATAGTGGATTTTTTCTAAGTAAGGAGAAACTAACAGTTTAGGGGTGGACTAAAGACTTTAGACAATTTTGGACTCCCAAGAAAATAGAAATAAACAGTGGTACTCCGGAAGTAATGACAGAAGTGAAATCTTGAACAATTTACACGTGTATTTTTTAAATCGTCAGGAAATATTTACAGAGGTTTGTTATCTCAAAAATGTCCAGCGCGCCAAAGAAGTTTGCCCTTCAACAGCACACGTTGCTTTAGTTTACTTTTTGCTCGACTTGTCGTTTTTCAACCTTAAACATATCAGATGGTAACCTTGAGTTATTATGCACTGCTAGGAGGAAAATGGTTGGCTTTTGTACTCCATGACTTCTTAACAATAAATAAGAAATAAATAAATATTCTAGGACATATAACACAACGCCATCTAGATCCAAACTAAGCAGAGCTTGTCATATGGGTTCGGGAATGCGTATAAACATACGTAGATACTTTTTTTTGTAAATAATTACATATGATACATAGAAACACCCAGACCAATGCAAATATACACATTTGCAATGAGCGGGAATCGAGCCCGTGACCTTTCACTCAGCAGTCAAATGCTCTACCACTACGCCACACAGTTCGTCAATCTTTGTTAGAAAATGTTAAAATGATTCATCGTAACAAGTGTGTACTTCCTGGCACTCTAGTGTCTAATGGATCTTCGATTTTTGGTTCACAATGAAGCGTTCACGGATACAAATACCTACAATTCCTCATCCGAAGTTGATCCATTTGTGGATGTATTCAACTTAGTCGGAGAGATCATCGAGCATACTAGTTACCAAAACTACAAATAGAAGCTTATCAGTCTAAGAATGAAGCAAAGATGTGTAATCTATCCCTTAGAAAAAGTACCATTTAACGTTTTCAATATTAAGGAATATTGGTTGTACCGGGACTAGTGTCTTGTTCACCCGGATGTCAATTCCGATTGCATCCAAAGCTTGCACTTAGGGGCCCGGGGTGCACTCTCTCACTCCTCTCTTCTACAATTAACCTTATTTTGACTTTTACGGCAGCGACTGCCCTTTGAAACCCGAACCACGAAAGGCAAACCTGCATAGAATCTCACCCATCAATCATCTGTTGTACTGGATTGTATTAAATGTTGACTAGGACTCTCAAGATCTTGGTAGGGCTACATATCAGGACTACTACTAGAAAGCCGGCATAATGATTCCTGGTCTAATTGTATGTTGTTTGAATCTAAATGTGTCCATTATCAGCAGATACATTAGCGTTCTGTCAGAGATATCTCACAATAATATACCTGCTCACAATAATCTAAATGGTAATATATTTGCTTGTAGATAATATTAAATTGCTACATACTATTGTCATTGTCATAATTAGGCAGTTCTCAGGTGACAAACAAACTCACGGCCCACCTGATGGGAAGCGGTTACCGTGGCCTATGGACGTGCGCAACACCAGGGGTGTCACTCTCACGCTGCCGACCCCGTAAAAACCTTCTAATGCCCTTCTTGAAGAACCCCGTATTGTAGTCGCATGGGAAAACCACAGCAGGGAGATCATTCCACAGCCTAATGGTGCGCGGAATAAAGTGTCTTTCATACTTCATAGACGTGTGTCAGTTTTGAAATGCCTCATTTCACACTTTAACAGTTCTGTAATTAGGGAAAATCTTAGCATTGTTTGCAGCAGTAAAGCGCGAGTAATAAAATTACAAGAACAGTTTATTACGCAGGTAACTAAATAAAGAAACATCGAAAGACAGTTGTTTAGTTCAAAATTTCAACCTGACTCCAATATATTTATGTGATAAAGTTAATATCAAACTTAGGTTACAAGATTATTATGTTTCAAAGTTTTAATACCTATATCCATTTTATGTATCTAAAGTTGACTGTACAGACTGTAATATCGAAGTTTATATTAAGGCGAAGTTCCTGAGAAACGGTGTTTTTAAATGTGTGTGCTACGAAAATGAGACATCCATAGATTCTGAAAATTTGTAGTTGTATTTCTGATTATTCGTTACATAATGACTCTTACTTTCCTCGATACAATTTGCTCGCAAAGATTGGTCTAAGCCGGTTTTTTCACAAAACGCTTTACAACACCATTTGTGTTGTGTTTGAGCTAGAAAAATAAAAATAATACCATAATGATAATCATGGAAAGAAGATTAAAACGCAATTATTAAAAAAAAACTGAATTATTTAGTGAAAATTCTAAATACTTACGTTTTCTACCACTATGAAGCGTTTTGAGAGTCAATCAGTCCCTAGTGGAACGTTTTAAAAGCAGGACATGTTTCAGTTTGCTGCAATAACACAACGAAATCGTATGTTTTTTAAATGGAGGTACGTATCGTAAATGCCACATCGTAGACAATGTGCCAGATGCACAATTCCGTTGATAAAAAGTTGAGACTTGGACTTTTATTATCGATTATAATGCTAGTATTAGTAAACTGTTCTGTAAAGAATAAGTAGTGTAAACCCGCTGGCCGGCGGGGGGGTATCCGAAGGGATTTCCGCACGAAAAAAAAAGAAAATTAATGTCTTATGACATTAGCCAATGCAATAAAAGAATTTATAATGAATGATATTGGTACTAATCGATGCATATCAAATGGTGGTGTATTATTATAATACATACTAAATATTGGAAACAATACCTACCAGCCTACTCACTTACAAGTATATTCAATGCTATCAAATACTACTACAAAACTACTTCTAAATGTCTATTTTTTTTTCATTGCTGATAAATCTTTTGCTTTAGGGCCTAACCTCAAGAAGCCGTATTCCTTCCTACACAAAAAAGTTGTAACCACTTCCCATCAAGTGGGCTGTGTTCTTGTCTGCTACGTTAATTGTTTAAAAAACGCCGAATAAATCATTACTATTATTCGAGCTCTAATCCCGGTTACATCCAAAGGCGCCCAGGGTTCGCTTTTCTATTTCTTTCTGTAATTTGGTTTATATAGGCTTTTACGGGAACGACTGTCATTTGACCTTCTAAAAACCTTCGTCAGAGCTTAAATTAGCAGGTATATCGGCTTGTAGACTTGCTTGGGTCCCGAAAATCTATGGGTATATAAAACCCATGGGTGTATAAGATCCCATAGGTTTATGGACCCTATAAGTGTATGATAAGTGTACGGTGCTCATGGTTGTACAGAGGGGTCTGCAGAGCCCGTTGGTCCTCATGGTTATATGGGCCCCATAGGTATATGGGCTTCATGGATGTAGGGTGCCTATGGATGCAGGGGGCGCCATGAGTATATGGAGCCCACTCTGCTCTTTCAGTTCTCTTTTTCATATTTTGGTTTATATTGACTTTTACGGTAGCGACTTTCTGATAGCTATATTACAATATTATAATTATTATGAACTTTATTCCCTGTATCTAAAGTGCTACTAAAAGTTTTATCATTATATATATCTAAATAATAGTTTTATCATTGTTTGTGTTGAAACCACAATATCGTAAGTTAACATTTGTTTTCTATATGTTGGTGCGAAATACTGTACACGGACCGCCAGCGCCTCGTGCGGCGTAAAGTGGCAACTTTTCTATGCCAAAAAATACCTAAAGCGGTCGAATACCCCCGCCTTAAACTTTTTTATTACTTGTACATTTTAAGTATTTTAAAATGTTAGTAATTTTACTACATCGCTGACGGATGAGAGCTACAAGAAGTTTCTTAGCACGACTAGATTTTAACGTTATGATTTATTTATTAGGTTTTATGTGGTCATTTTAAAGTTCTCATATTATTTTAATATAGAACAGTTTAAACTTTACGGTTAGTATACGCTATAAACAATGGATTGTGAGTAGAAAGGCTGTTTTTTAAATATGTTTTTGGAATAAGAAGCAACACATATCTCATTAAAAAGCGGCGATAGCATAGTGGCGTACATAACGGACTGCTGAGACGATGTCTCGAGTTCGATCCCCAGTCGCCCCGGGCACACACCTCTGACTTTTCGTAGTTATGTGTGCATTAATAAATGTTAATTATCGCTCGCTTAATAATGTGCCCGGTAGATGGCAATAGGCTCGCCCCCTATTACATTGGGACCTTAATATAACTGGCGAATCGTATCGTGGGTGTGTAATACACCTCTGCCTACCCCTTCGCTGGTATCCGCCTAATATAGGCGTGAAGTTATGTTATGTTACATATCGCATTAATTCAGGATTTAGAGACTAAAATTTTTACAAATCCGATCCGGAGGTCCAGACTTGAGAAAGTTTTTTTTTTTGAAGTCGAAGTCCCTCCAAAATGTTCATTTTTAGGGTTCCGTACCTGAAAAGGAAAAAACGGAACCCTTATAGGATCACTTCGTTGTCCGTCCGTCCATCCGTCCGTCTGTCAAGACCGTTTTTCTCAGGAACGCGTGGAGGTATCTAACTGAAATTTATATCTAATACTCAGGTCTACTGTCCCTTGGAGCTGTGAAAAAATTAAACTTCTAAGCCAAAGCAATCAAAAGATACAGCCGTTTATGCCGCCAATTTCCGCAAATTTTCGAAACTCGCACGGGAATCAAAACCTACAGGGTACCTACTTCCCGTGAACTTAGAATCTTGAAATTTGGTACGAAGTAACGTCTTATAGTACAAATAAAGGAAAAATTGCGAAAACCGTAATTTTTTAGTTACATCATATAATAAAAAACAGTTTGAGTTACTATTTCCATAACACTATGACTCGATTGTCGTGAAGGGTGAACAACCGATACCTACAGGTTTGTACAGAACCCTCCGTGTGCGAGTCCGACTCGCACTTGGCCGGTTTTTTTTAGACCTTCCCGGTTTCGGGGCTTGGCTCCCGGGGGCCTTGAAACTGTGTTATTTTTATTTACTGAGATTTAATATTAATTAGGAGTACAAATCAACGTTCCATAATAATTTTACGAAAATGTAGAGCCATACGGGCTTTTACAAGATTCGCTGTTAATTTGGAAGGTACTAATTTGTTTTATTTATTCTAATTGTAGTATTGGATTTTCTGTCTATTTATTTATAATAATATCGGTTGTTTAGATTATGTTGGGGAAGATTTCAAAGTCTATTTAATTGGGGGGGGGGGGGGTGACTTGAGAAGGTTACAAACAGACAGATAGACCGCGTCTAAAATATGGATGTATGGAGTAACCGCTGCACCATGATATAGAGATAAGTTAGGTTAGTTTATGAATGTTCGTCGCTAATTATTTTACTCAGAAACGCACGAAAGCGTATGTGCTATTCCAGAATATAATCTAGCTCTTTGACAAATTTCATCCAAAACCGTTCAGCTGTTCTGGCAGATTAAAGTAACAAAAAAAAACCATCAATCAATCCAAACGTTTATGTTATAAACAAAAGTAAAAAGGATGACGTTAATGTTGAGAACAACAGTAACATGTACTTATATCTATCTATACTATTATAAAATTGAAAATTATTACTGGTGGTAGAAATTTGATGACACAAATTTGTCACAAAATTCGGCCGGGTAGGTACCACCGTGCACGATTGCGAAAAACCCTCCATAGTAATCCAATTTCGGTTTGATTGCGTTCAGGGGTCAGCAAGTGCATAGCCGGGCAGGGGATTGTGGTCGGAGCACTAGTGGGACCGGAGGGTGTCACGCGGTGCTGCGACGACAATCCTCTTCTGATGAGGCCTTCAAGCTGAGTGCCACCATTGTTAACTTGGTACGTGTATGTAATGGTGACCCTCTTTCCTCAGACTTTACATTCAGCTTACCATCAGGCGAGGTGAAATCAAATAGACGTGTCCTAAATATATAAAAAAAAAACAAAAATTGTTGTGTCTGTACATTGGAGATATTTGAAAAAAAAACACTTGGGTTTTGTTAAATGTTAATTTTTTTTATTGGAATTCTTGTTTATTGTTCGCGATAGACGAAAAAACTATAGAACGGATTTTGAAGCGGTTCGTACTTGAAAGGTCTGGGTCAGACTTAAAACCTGCCGTATGTTTGATTGCAATTGGTTAAGTAGCACCCGAGATATGACCAAAAACATTAACCGCCCTCCGCGTGGGCGGAGCCGCAGGCATCAAAATGTTTAAAAATAAAACTGCTAGCAGGGGCGAGTGAAGTACTTAATGATCCGTTCAATAAACAAATGGATGAATGGGTCACGCTTCAATAAGCATTAATCTTGTCTAAGGTAGACCATTGCATATTACAAGATTATATATTAGTAGCTCATGCCCGCGGCTCCGCCCGCGCGGAGGTCGGCAATCGTTTATTGGTCATATCTCCGGTTCTACTTAACCAATTTCAATCGAGACCTTTCTTGTAGAAAAAACCGCAACAAAATCCGTTCTGTAATTTCTGGGTCCATCGCGAACATACAGATAAACAGAGAAAGAGACAAGAATTCCAAAAAAAAAATATTTTGTATTCAGAATCGTTCATTTAACATAACCCAAGTATTTTTTTAATATCTCCAATATTTAGAAACAAATAATTTTTAATTTTATATTAATACAGATAGGTTCCAGTTTATGCCTTCTACTTAAACCTTTCAGAAGCATAGAAACTTGATCATATAATATCTTGTAACTTTTATTTATTCAGCAACACTAGCTTTACCCTGCGGTTTCACCCACCAAACTAGGTACTATTCCACCGTGTCGTATCACACGCACACCTGTGCTTTTCCAACCTTTTTCTTCATTGTTCGGCTCTTAAGCTTAAAGTTTTATTCTTGTCCAAGAACTGGATGGTTTTTCAAATCGCCAACAAATAAACAAACTCTTCAACTTTATTATTATTAGTATAGATAGGCGTTTCATCACTATCTCACTGTTGATAAGTGATTAACATCCGGTTTCAATAATCCATCTATCCTTTACCAGCAGTTAAAATAGCTACCATTAGTATCTATCGGGGATTTTTTCTGTTTCAATAAACAAAGATAAGTATAGTAAATGAGTATATAAGTAAAAGTATAGTAGTAGATAAGTAAAATGACTTTGATAATATTGAAACCGCAGTTACAGATAGATTAATGTTGACTGTTTATCTGGGATAGCTTCTACCTTTACCTGTAGGTAGATTATTGAGACTGGTCGATAGTGGTGACCAAAGGAACACGCTTTCCTAAAAGCAACCTTTTTGCTATAGACTTAAAGACTTCAATGCGTTCCAACATAGGCTCAGGCAAGTAGCTCCATATTTCCATTTTAAGTATAAGCTCAGAGGAGCAAATGTACTTCTAGAGTTTATAGTTAGTAATATGTTTTTCTATCAATAGAACCAGCACGCTACGCTAGCCGCCAAAGGTCCACAGATTTATTAAAAAAAAATCCGTTCCCGCAGGGGGAACGCACAGGTAGATTTCGTGAAGCAATTAATATTATTTTATATAGAGAACTACGGACTTTAAACAGTTTAATTTTTTTTTCACGAAAACGGTAACTTTTAGCGAAAAACTTTTCAGACATTTATTTTAGACTTAAAAATGGCCTATCGATTAAAAATGTTTCCGACTGCAAGTCGGCGCAAGTTCACCGGTTAGAAGTTATGATTTTTTTCCCGAAAAATTATGGTTTTTCCCCCCTCCACTTTTAGTTAAAGTTTTAATCTTATATGTTTATAATTAAAAGTTGTTGGTATTCATGTATACTATGGGATAAAATTAGAACGGTTCGAATATCTTTCATGGAACGTGAAATTTTGAGGAAAAACTGATTTCACAAAAAGTGAGGCCCTACCGTCCCCTTAGGCCGGATTCCACCCGTTCACGAACTTAAACTAATTTTACACCCAAGCAATTTTTGACCGCAGTTTGAAAGCGATCGGGGCAAAAATGCGACCGTGAAAGTGCCGCAAATTTTGGAAAGTGGAACCATAAATACATATATATATTTTGACCAGTGGACATTTCGGACGAAGAATTTTTTTAAAAATTCGACAGTAGTCAAGAAACCAATAGGTAGATCGATTTCATCGAAATCTACCAAAAAATGTGAGTGTGTGATTTGAAGTTAAAAATATTGGGCTCCAAAACGACCATAAGCACACGGTGTAAGTTGATTTAACAACTCAATTATAATTTAACTACATAAACAATAATAATATACCCCTCTGCCTACCCCTTCGGGGATACAGGCGTGAAGTTATGTTAAATGGTAAATACTACAAATATTAGGTACATAAGATATACCTACGCTCATACAATAATATTTACTCAACACGTGAATGCTTCATTTAACAACGATAAACACCGTTTATAACATTTTCATTCCTAGAATTTGAAATTACACAATATTTGTGCTCCCATTTGAAACGCTGAGAACAATAAAAAGGCTTTCAGCGTCAATAATCGACCCAAAACACACAATATAAAACAAACTCAATATCGAACTAACATCAAAAGCATCGCAAGCGCAAAAAAACCGGCCAAGTGCGAGTCGGACTCGCCCATGAAGGGTTCCGTAACAGAAAGTAAAAATTTTTATATTTGAGTTGTTTAAATGAAAGGTAAATTGCTTGCAGTTTACGATTTAAGATGTATTAAAAAAACTACTCACTAGATCTGGTTCAAACTAATTATCGGTGGAAGTTTACATGGTAATGTACATCATATATTTTTTTAGTTTTATCACTCTCTTATTTTAGAAGTTACAAACGCGCAAACTATTCAGTTTAAAAAAAAAATGATATTAGAAACCTCAATATCATTTTTGAAGACCTATCCATTGATACCCCCACGTATGGGTTTGACGAAAAAAATTTTTTTGAGTTTCAGTTCTAAGTATGGGGAACCACCAAAATTTATTGTTTTTTTTTTCTATTTTTGTGAAAATCTTAATGCGGTTCACAGAATACATCTATTCTGTGTTACCAAGTTTCAACAGCATAGTTCTTATAGTTTCGGAGAAAAGTGGCTGTGACATACGGACGGACAGACAGACAGACATGACGAATCTATAAGGGTTCCGTTTTTTGCCATTTGGCAACGGAACCCTAAAAAGGAACTAAAAACATTGCAAACAAATCACCTGTTTACTGGCTTGAAAATATACAGTGGAAACGCACACACGGTAAAGTTTCCAAATAAAATACAGCCCGTATAAGTGCCGGTATAAGTTGCCCCGACAGTGGATACGCAAATATTGTAATCGGATTGTGTTTGTCATAGGGAGAGTCTCGGCAAAATGATGCCTTGAACAACCCAAATATTAGTAAAAAGATTTTATTGTAGCAAGATATGTTATTTTTTTTTTATATTTAGGACACGTCAATTTGACTTCACCTCACCTGATGGTCAGCTGAAGGTAAAGTCTCAGGAAAGAGGGTCACCATTGCATACACGTACCATGTTAACAATGGTGGCACTCAGCTTGACGGCCTCACCAGAAGAGGACACGTGACACCCACCGGTCCCACTAGTGCTGCGACCACAATCCCCCTGCCCGGCTATGCACTTGCTGACCCCTGAACGCAATCAAACCGAAATTGGTTTACTATGGAGGGTTTTTCGCAATCGTGCACGGTGGAACCCACCCGGCCGAATTTTGTGACAAATTTGTGTCATCAAATTTCTACCACCAGTGAATGTACATAAAATTGTTTAAAACAGCATATATCAATTTATATAATACTAGCATCGCCACGCGGTTTCACCCGCGTAAGTCTTGATCCATAAATGAAAATGTTATAAATGGGAATATCGGGATAAAAAGTAGCCAATGTTACTCAGGGATAATGTAGCATTGTAATGGTGAAAGAATTTTTGAAATCGCTCCAGTACCTACTTTTTGAGCCAATTCGTTACAAACATACTTAAATACAAATCTTTCTTCTTTATAATATTAATAGTATACGGTTTTATCTATTGAACTTGGTTCACGTCGCATTGCACGCTCGCCCCGTGTCATTATTTATTGCTCGGCTCCTAAGTATGGTAGCGTGATGTTATGCCTATAACCATCCTCAAGAACTAGGCTATTAAATGCAAAAATATTTTATTGAATCGCACATGCAGGTGCGAAAAAAAAGGATTTTTTTCGTGCGGAAATCCCTTCGGATACCCCCCCGCCGGCCAGCGGGGGCGGTTATGTCGGGCTTGAACCGACTAAAACCGCACGCCGTCTTGGATCTTAAAACGCCGGGGTGTAAGGTTGCCCATAGAGCATATCCCTCGCACCCCGACTAACCCTGGGCCATCTCCGAGATGGCCCCCTCGGGTTTGGAAACCACAGTGTCCCTGTCTTGCCCCGGTTTGGGGGGAGGGGCGCTAGTCACCCCACCACCCCGGCCTGCTTCTGCTGGGGTGACAGGCGGCCTCACCTTCCACCCCCAGGCCTTCGCTCATGGAGGACGGAGGTCGTTAAGCGTCGCACAGGTACCTCAAGGGATAGCGCGTTCAAACAAACAAACATATACACTTTTCAGCTTGATTATAAGTATAGTATATAGATTAGAATTGCAAGGGTGGGGTTCAGAGACAAACCTCTCGCAGCAAATCCTGGGCAACAAAACTGGCAGTAGCTCGTCATTCTACATTGACTTGGAAGAGATCACTCTTTGCGATTAGGCGGTAGATTTTTCAATCAATAGTATTTTGAAGTCTATATTAAATATTTAACATTCATTTTAGAAACATGGCTTGAGTAATACCCTCGAGTAAACCGAAATCAACTTGAAGCCAGTTTCATCAAATTGTCACGTTCTAGAACAGAAGTTCACATCAGCGGTACACTCGTATTGTTAAGCGTTCCGCAATTATTTAGCGGGCCGAGTTGTTTGGAATAATATCCACTTATTGTTCGACTGGTGTATTCACCAGCAAGGTCGTTTCAAGCGTTCCTTTGAGACTGTAAGGAATTGTGTGGGTCTTGTATTCCTTCAGCGAGATAATTCAAAAAGGGCTGTGGGGGGAGGAAAATAATTTACAACCGTTCCGTAAATGAATCTTCAGAAACTTGAGATGAGTTTATAAAGGGATACGGAATATGAATGTATTTTTTTTTAGAATCGTAATTCCTTTCCCGACGATCTGCTAGGCTTGAGAATTGTAATTTTTATTTAATGTATCTTGGGGAACAAGTTTGGTATGATGGTAGTCATTTTTTTCATTTGATTTGCCGTAGGCTTCATGTCAAAAGGTTTCATGAGCATCTATTTTTTTCTTAACGTCTGGAAACCCCCACGGGCTTCTACCCATCGGTACCAACGATGGGTTGGGCGTGTCGGAATTGGACCGACTAAAACCACACGGTGTCCTCCCCAAGAGTTCATTGCCGGGCACCCCGGGTCAGCCCTCGAAAAGATAACCCCAGGGTTTTAATCTGTGAAAAGTTTTGACGTTTATTTTCAAAATAAAATTAAGAATATATTTTTATTGGACTATAATAACTTTAGACGATCAGTCGGAGCGAGTTCGCCGCCGAGGAAGGTTCTCCGCACTCGACGGCGTCCCGACCTGTACCACTGAAGATGTCGACCACAATGATCGACGAAACGTCTGGAATACAAGTTTCCGATGGACCACGGCCAAACAGCCCGGAAGCAGTATATTCTACATATAATAACTGTGTATGAAGTTTGATAGATTAAATACTATTACTGCATTTGGTTCAAATTTCAAATCTGTGATAACTTTAATGCTTAATTCAAGTATTCCCTGAAACTATTTTAGTAACAATAATATACATCCATGACTGCAATTAACAAAATTATAACCTTATATTTCTTATAAGTACAACTTTTTTTTTTACAATTTTAGTTCATCGCCTGTATGGTTCGCAACCTTCAACTGACATCAGGTATTCAAGCGGGCCTCCGAAGTGAAAGACTCCGGTACTTGTTTTCACTTATCTTGTTTAAAAAACTTACTTTCATAGTAGTATTATAATAAAGTTCATCATTTTCATAATTTATTCGTGTGCAATCATTCAAATTCATTCCTTGTCGGCCCATATTGTGTTTCACACACTCCATCCAGCTTCTTTCGGTATTCATTTCATCTTGTAAGCTCCATCATTGACCTGTTATACCTTACTAGGTGTAACAGGTCAACAAATCATACATATATATAAAATATTTCGTTTCTTTTTATGTTGACCAACTTTGTACAAAAGATCTGCTCCGTAAATCCAATATGTAACAATACCTTTGTTATTGTATGTGGGACGTGTGGTGTAATCTCTATAATACACTGTACTCTCCTTCATCGCGATTTGGAAAGCAGACTGTACCTTTTTTTTTTTTTTTTTTTTTTTATCGTGCGGAAATCCCTTCGGATACCCCCGCGCCGGTCAGCGGGGGCGGTTATGTCGGGCTTGCACCGACTAAAACCGCACGCCGTCTCGGGTCTTCAGACGCCGGGGTGTAAGGTTACCCATAGAGCATATCCCTCGCACCCCGGCTGACCCTGGGCCATCTCACCACTAACAGCATCGCTCATCCTGTCTCCTCTGAAAGCAGAGGAGTACGGAGAGCGATGTGTTCCCGCCACATTGGGTATTGGCCGACGATCAATGCCAACCCTATGAAGGGGTGAAGGGGAAGCCATTGACCGCCGCCTAGGGTGTACCGGCCGCTCCGATTCCGTTCCCCCCGGACTGCAGCGGGATCGGAATCGGAGCGACACTCGAGGAGGTTACCCAACACACACCCCAAGCAGACTGTACCTTTTTTTTTTTTTTTTTTTTTTTTTTTTTATCGTGCGGAAATCCCTTCGGATACCCCCCCGCGTGAGCTGTTACTAGGTACAGCCTATTTTACCTCTATTATATTCCTAAGACCCTTGTGTATTCAATCCTTTGGCTAATCTCCCTCGGGGTTAGACGTCACTAGACTTTGAATAACTAAAATGTATTGTTCTCAGAGGTTTGAATTGACATTGGGAGACAAGACAGTGTTGTGTCCGACAGTAGGCAAATAGAAATCATAGTTGTAGTTTTCCCGCAAACAGAATGAGTGAAACAATATGCAGCTTTTGCGTAGCATGTTTAATACAGGAATTTAGAATTTCAATTATATTTTAAATTCATTCTAGTAAAATTTCAAAGATTTTGCTATTGATGAAGTTTAAATTTTGAAGCAATTACTAACTTGCTAACGTTTCGTATAAGTTTAAATTTCAAAAATGTAATATACAGGCCCGAACTCGGGACTACGATGCTCCCTTTATATGGAAAGTATTTCTTAGAAAAAATAAAAAACCAGGACGGGAACTCACAATAGTCTAGGTTGAATTCTCTAATATAGCGCTAGCTTTTCGCCTAAAAAGAGACAGTCTGTATGTTGACTTTTTCAGATTCAAAATTATAGACAACGTTTAGCATCAATAGTTTCATCTCCCTTTTTTTTTTTTTTTATACGTGGGGAAATCCCTTCGGATATCCCCCTGCCGACCAGCGGGGGCGGTTATGTCGTGCATCGACTTAAACCGCACGGTGTCCTGCCCAAGTATCCATTGCCGGGCACCCCGGGTAAGCCCTCGAAAGGATAACCCCAGGGTTACCGACGGACCTTGGCCGCCAGCGCAGTTTCATCTCCCTAGTATACGGTAATGAAATACTAACTGTCTGGGCAGGCAACCATAGGTGAAGTATCATTTGTATTGTGTCTATCTCTCTTTGTCTAATATACATATGTACTACTAACTGTCACCCACGTGGAATTCTGTTCTCGTCTTTGCTTCCCATCGGAACTTATGCCAGTATAAAAAACCGGCTAAGTGCGAGTTGGACTCGCCCATGAAGGGTTCCGTAGCAGTTTGAGTTGTTTAAATGAAAGGTAAATTGCAGCTTACGATTTAAGACGTATTTAAAAAAAACTACTCACTAGATCTGTTTCAAACCAATTATCGATGTAAGTTTACATGGTAATGTACATAATACATATTTTTTAATTTTATCACTCTCTTATTTTAGAAGTTACAGGGGTGGGGGGGGCGCACATTTTACCACTATGGAAGTTTCTCTCACGCAAACTATTCATTTTAGAAAAAAATGATATTAGAAACCTCAATATCATTTTTGAAGACCTATCCATTGATACCCCACACGTATAGGTTTGACGAAAAAAATAATTTGTGTTTCAGTTCTAAGTATGGGAACCCCCAAAATTTATTGTTTTTTTTTCTATTTTTGTGAAAATCTTAATGCGGTTCACAGAATACATCTACTTACCAAGTTCCAACAGCATAGTTCTTATAGTTTCGAAGAAAAGTGGCTGTGACATACGGACGGACAGACAGACAGACATGACGAATCTAACCCTAAAAAGCTGCCTATGTGTTATTCCAGACTATACTTGCGCCTATAATACGCTCGTATGATGACGGAGATCCAAGCACAAAAATAAAATTCCAGAAGCACTAACTTATATACACACAAACACAATAGCGCAAACTCTCACATAGACATAAACACACACACACATACACACAATTATTTAAATACGTAAATATGTTTTCAAAGGTTCTTTGAACATTTCAAATAATTACGTCTGATTATATTTGAAATAACAAACATGTTTTGCATAGCGCACGTAACTACTCAGAGATGTTATCTTGTATTAATGAATACAATTTACATACATAATACGCAATACGAACAAGAAACGTACACTTTATGCAAATTATAAGGTAACTTTTACATTTCGTAATAAGAAAGAATGTTAATTTCTTTCCGGTAAAGTATTAGCAGTACTCCATGAGAATAGGAGATTTTAATTAAAATAACAATTGTATTTTATTCAGGTTTGGGAGATGGAGTGCATCTGGGCCTGTAGACAAAGTCACATTCTACTAGTGGAATCGCTTCGAAGCGAACCTTCAAATGTTCAATATGTATGGGACAAATGTTGTCTCTCCCATACATTTTGGTCTTTTGAAGGTTCGCTTCGTTGCGATTCCACTAGTAGAATGTGACTCTGTCTACAGGCCCTGGCCTTCTTTAGAATGTGTTGGAATAGAAAAGTTATGTGTGAGTAGTATTACGTCCTGCAGGTTCATCCATATAGCTACAGTATAAACTACATAAACTCACGCCTATATCCCCGAAGGGGTAGGCAGAGGTGCTAACACCCACATTTCGCCAGTTTATGTTTAGGTTCCAATGTAATAGGTGGCGAGCCTATTGCCATTAACCGGGCACTTATAAACCTGCGATAAATACACACATAACTTCGAAAAGCATCGAAAAGTCATTGGTGTGTGCCATGGTAAAACCTGGGATCGAACCTGAGACATCGGTCTCAGCAGTCCTTTACCCATACCACTAGGCTACCGCGGTTATATATGTTATTATATAGTATAAACTAATATTCATTAAAATTTTGAAGGGCCTCTATGGCGTAGCGGTAGTGCATTCGACTGCTACAACTGGGGGCGCGGGTTAGATTCCCGCTCAGTGTAAATATTTGTATGCATGAATATATTTACATTGGTCTGGGTGTTTCTAAGTATAAAATGTATGTATTTACAAAAAAAAGTATATAAGTATGTTTATCCGCGTTCTGGAACCCATAACCCAAGCTAGTTAAAACTATGCTTACTTTGGGTGTAGACAGCGCTGTATAGAATGTCGTAGAATATTTATTTATTTATTAAAAAAAAAATGCTAAGACCAAACGTAGGCGGGGTGCCCGGCAACGGACACTTGGGGAGGACACCGTGCGGTTTGAGTCGAGACACGACATAACCACCCCCGCTGGCCAGCGGGGGGTATCCGAAGGGATTTCCGCACGTAAAAAAAAAAGGCATTATTTGCCAATATTGGTTCTTTAAGCAGGGCGTGAAAAACATCTATCGAAGTTGTCAAGCTAAGGATCATATTTGCAAAATCGATAGCATCTGGTACGATGGTCTTCACCTTTTTGGCTTCGCCCAAGCTTACCATCCGTTGGGGTGTAGTTAAATTGATGGATTTCATATAAAAACACAACCTTATATGAAATCCATCTAAGTATTTATAATTCACAAATGTTGTCCGTCAACAACATTTGTACATTCATTTCTTAACGTAAGTTACGCTACGTGGTTTCCGACAAAGCAAAATACAAGGTACACTCCATGTGTTCCTGGATGTACCGCACCAAGTAACTAAGAGATAGAGCCATTCTCCATTGAACAGCAATTTGATCTCTCTGCTGTTGTGGTTTTTCCAAGCGACTACAATGTGGGGTTCTTCAAAAAGGGCATTAGAAAGGTCCATAGAACACGGTAACCCCTTTTCCATCAGGTAGACCGTGTGCTTGTCTTCCACTAAGTGTATAATATAAATATACAGGCCCTAAAAAATCTCAGATTACAATTAAAAAATTACAGATAAGTAATAATTTTTAGCTAAAATGTTTTTCAGTCTTCTATTTACATTTCTACCTTCCCGTTTGGTGATAAACAGCCTGTTACGCTCAAATGGTCACTTTTCTCAGACTTCATACTGCTATTATTTCTTAACAGCAAAATATAATAGCTTTTGTCTGGCCCGGTAATGTACCCGATACCAAGATATGTACAGAAAATTATTAAAAACTCAAGCAACAAAAACTCATAGTCACTTTTTACTACGCAAAATTCGTATTTTATTCAGTTGCAAACGCGACAAAGTGAAGTGTTGCACTTAACGTACTGAGTGTTAAAATAATTCAACCCTCTACTGCTTACTGTGTCTACTTCGGGTATAGATATGATAAATATATATGATAGACGGTTTCCATGCACAGTGCATGCTGTTATCCCTAAACATAATTACCATAATATTGTCACTAATACTCGGAAAGAAATATTTACCGAGTAATTGGCACTTCGCCGGCCGCTGGCGCGGCTCGCTCGCTTCGCTCGCTCGGCTTGTGCGTTGTGGTCACAGTTCTAACCTAACTTAAACCAATGTCTATAAATAGTACCGTGGTATAAGGTGGGTAAAGTGCTACTTGGACCATGGTCCATATTGGCTCACCTAAAGTTCTTTAACCGAAATTGTTCTTCCTAATGATTTCTAATCCGAATGATCACTCGTCCTAAAATTTTTCATCCTAAAGTTTTCATTCATACTATTAGTAGTGCTACCGGCGATGTTCATAACACTAATGTTTCCGAAAATTGTAATTAGTAACATTATATATGCAAATATATTAAAACTTCTACTGTTTTTTATCATAACGCTTATATCCCTAAACATAATTACCATAATATTGTCACTAATACTCGGAAAGAAATATTTAAAGAGTAATTGGCACTTCGCCGGCCGCTGCCGCGGCACGCTCGCTCGGCTCGTGCGTTGTGGTCACAGTTCTAACCTAACTTAAACCAATGTCTATAAATAGTACCGTGGTATAAGGTGGGTAAAGTGCTACTTGTACCATGGTACTGTTATTCTTATATGTTATACATGTTATGTGAAAATAACGAAATAACTAAAACTGAAAAAGTTACACAAAATTAATGTATATAATACTTATATTATATATATATATTAATTATATATTTTATAATTATATATTAATTATATTACTAACTACCATTTATGGACTGAATTTAGACAGTACAATACTTCGACATGTGGCGAACTTCGAAAACACATAGATCGACAAGTCATTGCTTCGACAGACAATTATTAGACAACACACACCTTCGAATTACCACTACTTCGACAGACGATTATTCGACAGACAATACTTAGACAAGATACATCTTCGAATGACCTCTACTTCTTTTAATTGTACTGTCTAAATTCAGTCCGTAACTCTCTCACTACACCACTACAATTACTGATATCAGAGGACACAACGTAATTATTCCAGAGCACTTCCCAGCAGCGAGAATTTTAAGTTAAAAAAGTGACTGGTTAGGCTAGCTCACCAGCTCGAGAAGGAGGCGGCGGAGCGGGTGTCCGAGGGGATTTCCGCACGAGAAAAGGTTAGCTCACCAGCTGGACGATCAAACATGAATAAATAAATTCCTTATGAAAAGATAATTACTACTTGGTTTGTCATTCGAGCTTTTATAAAATAACGAACGTTTACCTTCTTCTATTATTTTTCTTTCTTTGTTTTTTTTATTTTTTCTTCTTATAGGCATTATGCCAACCATATTCGAGAGGTTTTCCTTACTCGTGAGATAACGTATTCATGTGTTAAAATTGCATTCTCAAACCAAAGAAACATAAAAATATTTTTATAATAATAATTTTTATAACATGTTACGTTTTATCAAGATCTTCAAATAACTATATCACGCGACGCACTGTTCCCTGTCATTGACCACACTCGAACCATTAACTGCGTCGATATCAACCAACCACCGCGGTAACTCCTAACTAAGAGACCTTCGGCAAAAATTGAGTAATTCGCAAGGTCCTAGCAGTGTCTCAAAAGACCTCAAATAGGCAGTTACGAAAAAGGGTGAACGGTTAATGACGTGTTAATTTGGGACTCCAGTGAGTTTCATCCTGATAAGTGTGTGTGTTAGTGTTTTCATTACAGTCGGCTATGTAGGTATATACCTATCTGTGTAACGAATCTTAAGGTCCAGGAATTTACACATTACGAATAATATTGTTGGTGATATATATGCGGTATGTAGGTACAAGACTATGGTTAGACCTGCCGTCTTGTATGGATCGCAATGTTTGGCCTTAAAATTGACAGGTGAAAGAAAACTGCATGTAGCAGATATGCGAATATTAAAATGGATGTTGGTGGTGTGGCGAGAATGGACAGAATATGGAATGATCATTTTAGAGGAAGTTTGAAAGTTGGACCAGCGAATGAAAAAGCGGGCGACTGTCGTGATATGGACATATTATGAGAAAAGATGAAAGTAGTGTGGTCAAAAAGTGTCAAAGAATGAATGGGAATGAATGAGTGCAAGGGCTTTATGAGCTGAGTTAAACTCAAGAAAAGATGGATGGATTGCGTGAAAGTGGATATGACAAGGAAGGGAGTGACCGAGAAGATGACATCTGACATATGTTGCGCCGACTCCAATATAATTGGGACAAGGTCAGGTAGATAGATAGATAGTGTAATAATATACCTAATTTCTGCTAAAAAGTACCATTTACTGAGGTAAAAAATGTACTAATTCCTGAGCGCAGAACCAAGACAGAATTGTGAGAAACTTTGAATAATTATTAGTCTTAATTTCAATGTAAGGAGATAAAAAGGTGAAAAATATAAGTTTACAGGGAATTTGAAAGCAAAATATCATGTCACAGTTAAAACCCAAACGTGATAGAACACTACATATCATTGGGAATTAACGTAATTGGATTCCAGCAGCAAAATAATCTTCCTTTTATTCAATTAAAGGTAACACCCACACGCTTAAATTTTCCCTATTTTGTCGTTGTTACAGACTTAGGACAACATTTGTAAACCACATCAAAGGATCAAACCCACTGAAACCGTGTATTTTGATATTTGATAGTTAAAGTAACAACATCAGATTTAAGACTTTGAAATGTAAAACCAATAACCTACCTCTTGTTTTATATTGTACCGTTAACAAAGGTGAAATTGGTTTAATTCTCATAAAGTAAAAAATATTTTGATAAAAACTTTTATACCAAATGTATAACGAATTTTAACCTTAAAGTATCTTTAGTACCTTACGAGGGATAACGTCTTTTTAACACGTAAAAATGGTTGGAGTCCTTCAAACCTATAACCTTTCTGAAGGTATAAAGTTTTCTCATTCAAACGGCCGCAATGACCAAACTTTTCTGGGACTTTATTGCATTGAGAATGCCGACACTAAATATTGCGGTATCCAGACCTTTGTGTCTTTGGTACTAGGAGTCTAGGAAAAGGTTACAGTTAATTTTTAATTTTATAATGAATAATAAAAAGGTAAAACTAGCGTCCAAGTGGAATACACATTGCCGGTCCTACGACTTACCACATCGAATGTTATAAATGATATTACTTACACATTACATCTATTTTCTTTTCCTGATTCATCTTTTGTATTTTTTACGTAATAATAACAATATATTTTAATAATAACAATAAATACAAAACGACATTAAAAGCAATTGTACAAGAATCGCAATGAACGCTATTAGCTAATTCAAAGTTGAATGAAACAGGAACCTATTGACATTTGTATTGCTTTTCAAATGGAAACACCATTTTTAGTAAGCTCCATTGCATGTAATTGAACCATTGATTGAAGTAATGTACCCAGCTTTTTAGGAATTTCTTCCAAGGCATTTTTACCCTAGTGACCGCATTGAAGTCAATCATAGCCTAAATTGTTTACCTTATTGAAATCCTGAGAAAGCAAAACTCAAATAAATATTTCAAAAATATATAAATAAGCAGAGGAATTTCCGCCCTCCCGTCGAGGTCTGTCTTAATAATTAATTTAAAAAATAAAATTATACTACGTTTACCCCGAAATTAAATATAAATGAAGGTTTTCTCTTTATCTTTCTCCCTGTCTACTATTTTTAATATCTGCCTACCCTCTTAGCAAAATGAGGATGATACAAAGATATGTTTTCCTTAAAGTTATAAGGAAAAGAACGGAACATTATTATCTGCGCATTTATTATCATTCGTTACTGAGCCGAGACAAATTATTAAGAATCCCTCGAGATTTTGTTTGGTTAAAAACTTTTTGTTACTTTATGCTTGTGATCTGGTTATCTTTTCAAATATTATCATTCCTACCTACTATATATCAGTTACATTCCCATATTTCTAAACAATTTCAGAATTTGTTGTCTATAGATTCATTTATGGTTCTGTTTTATGGCTGGTTTCTTCAAAACCACAGAATAGATAACAATACTGGCGTATCGAAAAACCCAGTATTGTGAAAGTAATAATTAAGATTACGTAGTTGAATGATTTTTGAGTTAAACCTTAGCTTAGAAAATTACATGCCTACTATATGAAAAATCCTGAAATAAGGTTTTTTTTTCCGTGAGGAAATCCCTTCGGATACCCCGCCGCCGGCCAGCGGGGGTGGTTATGTCGTGTATCGACTAAAACCGCACAGTGTCCTCCCCAAGTGTCCGTTGCCGGGCACCCCGGGTAAGCCCTGAAAAGGATAACCCCAGGGTTGCCGGCGGACTTTGACCGCCACCGCGGCTCCTTGTTCCCAGCGAGAGCGGAGGAGCATGTTCCTCCGCGTATGGCTCCTGAAGTAAGGTTTATCTAAAGAACATTAATACAAATACAATATATACATAAATTACTACAGTTGTAACACTTTTCCAAATTTGAAAATCTTGAGATGTAATTTAAAAAGTAATTTTATGAACTTAGATCCATGGTTTTTAACTTAGAGTAAGGATTATACTTTATATGGAGGTAAATTGATTGTAAAGTCACTCTCAGAAGTTGCTGAACAGTAAACAATTTACAAATGATCGTTACATTGTAATTAATCAATAAATAATTGCTGTATAATTGCTTAGTGTAATTTTTTGGAGTTATAATTATTATTTACTTAGGCACCTATTACAGATTTATTATTAGAAAATAATGGTTCACGGTTTATGCATAAGGTTTATGTTTATGGAATTAAATGTCTTTTTTAATTTTTATATTTGAGTTGATTGAGTGAAAGGTAAATTGCGTTTTACGATTTATGACGTTTTAAAAAAAACTACTTACTAGATCTCGTTCGAACAAATTTTCGGTGGTAAATTTATATGGTAATGTACATCATTTATTTTTTTTAGTTTTATCATTCTCTTAGTTTAGAAGTTACAGGAGAGGGGGACACACATTTTATCACTTTGTAAGTGTCTCTCGCGCAAACTATTCAGCTTAGAAAAATAAAATTTGAGTTACAGTTCAGTTTAAGTTATAACCCGAAAAATTTATGGTTTTTTTTTTTTTGTGTGAAAATCTTAATGCGGTTCACAGAATACATCTACTTACCAAAGTTCTTATAGTTTCGGAAAAAAGTGGCTGTGACATACGGACAGACAGACATGACGAATCTATAACGGTTCCGTTTCTTGCCATTTGGCTACGGAACCCTAATAATATATATTCAAGTATGTTTATCCGCATTCTAGAACCCATATGACAAGCTCTGCATATTGAGTCTAAATGGCGTTGGGTACTTTATTTATACCTACTATATTTATTTATTTATTTAATTTTACATTTTCCAATTTGTGTTTATTATTTTTTGTAAAGTTAGAAACAACACAAAAAAAGATATTTTGGAGGTAACTAGACCACCAGTGCGACCACCACCCAGTAGGAGTACTGGGCCTGCTTTGAGAGAAAAGAAATTCCTCACTATGAATGCCAAGTTCAAAAGCACTGCCTTCTGCGTTAAGTCCATATTATTATTAAAAATCTTTAGAATATTGCACGACTGGATGTGCAGTCGTGCATCAGCGTACAAACAATGACGAAATGATTATTAACAAATTGTCAAATCACCAGTTAAAACCAGTTTTTAGAACTTACTTAATCTAAAATTATGTTCTCTTAACTCTCGTGAACATAGCTGCTAAAATGCTACCGAACCGTCGGGATTAGCGTAAATAATAAAATAATACCACATAAATCACAACAGAATCCATTAAACATAATTTTATTTTGATTAACTTGAAGAAAATATAACCACTCAGGATGAGCCTTAAGTCCACGACTCGTTTCTTGAAATTATCACCTGTATACCTGTTATACTTCAAGTTAGATGTTGTACAGAAAAAAAAAGTCTAGTTAACACTTCTAAATTTAGTCGTTTATAAATAAGTAAACCTCATCAATACCATCAGATCAATCTGCTTTGAAGAACGCACGAAATAATCTTCATTTTACTCCTTATATCTGCCCTTATGACAGAATGTCTTCAAGAACAGCTGGTTATCTAGAAACGTGTTATAACGCTAAAGGCGAAAGGCGTGTGTAGATCTTATCACTCAACTAATGTTTGTCTGTCAACCCTAAGCCACCATGACAATCGTGATATATGAGTAGTTAGGAATTTCTTTCATAAAGCAACATAACATAACTTTACGTCTGCATCCCCGAAGGTTTAGGCAGAGGTGTAATATACACCCAAGATTCGACAGTTATGTTAAGGTCCCAATGTAATAGGGGGCGAGCCTATTGCCATCTACCGGGCACATTATTAGGCGAGCGATAATTAACATTTATTAATGCGCACGTAACTACGAAAAGTCAGAGGTGTGTGCCTGGGGCGGCTGGGAATCTAACTCGAGACCTCGTCTCAGCAGTCCATACGTACGCCCCCGGGCTATCGCCGATTTAATCGTCGTAAAGCAACATATATATCTTAAACGTGTATACGTAAATGTTAATGATTAAAATTTTATTCATCTGAATGTATGTGCTAGATAACTTATATGTAGTAAAATTAGTAATACATCTCTAATTAAATCTAATAAATATTTTGTATAATACCTATATAATGTTTTGTGTAATGTTTTCACTCGTTATCCTTAACCCCGACAGGTATTCAAATGGGCGTAATGAATGTGTACATAAGTAATGAGTGCGGACTATTCATAAAACAATTCCTAAAATCTTTTAAATAATAAATAGCCAATTAACTCACCTAATCAGATGAAAATAAAATATAGTTCACATTTAGTTTTAAATTGATTCTACCGAACACATCACACGTATTCAAGTCCGAAGTATTCGCACAGCCGCATTCGAATTACGCGGCGTGGCACGAGAGGGCACGTAGCAACCACCCCTTGTAACAGCCGCCGGCGTACTGCAGAATAAATAGGGTTGGGAACGTATGTAACATCCCGCATCACAGAGAGAGGCCACGCATGCGCGTATGATCACCGAAACGGGATGTCAGCTGACGGGCGGTTACTAAGGTCACTGTGTCAGTATGGGATGTATTCTTTTCTAAATAACACTTAAGAATGTAGATACGATACTGACCGTAGTAAGAGATAGGTAGAATGGTTAACAGCCTGAATGAATGTCTCAAATATAGTAAGGAAATTTATTGTATGGACTAGATGGTTTTTTTTTTGTAGAATGTCCTGATGGTGAACTATAAGTAAATTCTAAAGAGTTAATGTGTGAAATCAATACAGTAAAATGTTTTCATTTTAAGAATATGGTTTTTTTTTTTACGTGCGTAAATCCCTTCGGATACCCCCCCGCCGGCCAGCAGGGGCGGATATGTCGTGCATCGACTAAAAACGCACGGTGTCCTGCCCAAGTGTCCATTGCCGGGCACCCCGGGTAAGCCCTCGAAAGGATAACCCCAGGGATACCGGCGGACTTAGGGCGCCACCGCGGCCTCGCCTGGTGGGGTCGGGTGTTATCCCGCGTCGGTGAGTAGGCAGGCGTGTGTAGGAGAAACACGACACGCCTCCGCCACGGCCTGTTTCTGTAAGGACGGCGAGTCGGCCAACTGCCGTCCGCAGGCCCCGATCATGGAGGTCGGTAGTCCCAAGAATATGATATGGGTTCTTTATAAACATTTATATCTACTATTAAGTTAATAACAAATTTTCATAGTATACTTCACAAATCCTGCTATACTTTTCAATCTACATTAATAACTAGTTGTAACCGCGATTCCACCCGCATAGACCTCACAGTAGAATCGGCATCGGTAAACAAACTGAACGAAATACGAACAGAAAGATAGACAAACAGACAGATAAAAAGTTTAGAAAACATTTTTTGAATTAAAATGTTAAGGATTAAAATTTTTTTTTTATTCATTTTTATGCCTGGAATAAGTTTCCATAGGAAGAGGGAACGGGAACAGAACTTCACACGGGCAAAACCGTGGGCAACAGCTAGTGTTCTTTAGCACTTTTTATTTTTTTTTATTTTTTTTTTCGTGCGGAAATCCTCTCGGATACCCCCCCGCCGGCCAGCTGGGGCGGTTATGTCGGGCTTGAATGGACTAAAACCGCACGCCGTCTCGGGTCTGCAGACGCCGGGGTATAAGGTTGCCCATAGAGCATATCCCTCGCACCCCGACTGACCCTGGGCCATCTCAATTATTATAATTCCACCTTAGCACTAGGATAAACTATTTATACATGTTCGTTCAACCTATAAAAAAGATCCCAAAAAGATGCTCTCTGAGTAAAAGGCCTTGTTCCCATTGTCAATTGAGAATCTATAGTTAAGCAAGGCAATTCAGATTTATTGGTGATGGGCGTCCATTGTACAGAGATAATATCCGATATCTGGGGCGCAGGATTACTGCAAAAGTAAAATTCATATGTTTATTTCAGTTTATCTATAGAGTACAGTAATATTTTCAGTTTTTGGAGGTGGTAGAGTCAAGCAACAGTCATTTTGGCCGTTGCTGGAATGGGCTGACTCGACCGGGGAAGCACCTTCTCACAGAATATCGACGCCAAGTAACAGTATTTGAACTGTTGCGTTCCGTTTGGTGAGTGAGAGTGCCGGAGCCAAAACTCCTTTTCCATCCCCTCCCAAACTCCTTTCCCATCCCCTTTCCTTTATAGGGTCGGCAGCGCGAGTGTGACGCCACTGGTGTTGCACACGTCTATAGGCCGCGGTAACCGCTTCCCATCAGGTGGGCTGTGTGCTTGTCTGCCACCTTAGTGGTATAAAAAAAAAAAAAATCGCACCTTGGCAAAAAGATAGTGTCACAATGTACAAAATGACACCATAGCGCAAGCTACAATGGTTACCAGGCAGCCACCGAAATCATGTAGGTATGTATAACGAAAACTAATCCATGTACCTTGCGACATTGATTGTACATTGTGACCTATGTTGTCACTAGTTCGATTCAGTAGTTCGAGTAGTGAGATTGTTTTTCTCATTAGTTCGACCGTCGAACTACTGACACTTTTTTATCATTTGTTTGACCGTCGATCTTACTTTAATCTAGAAAAAAAAAAAAAAAAAAATTATAATACGCTTGTTTCACTAAAAGCTGTTTATATTTGTTTACATAATAATGTGTGTACATCTATATGATTTCGACGGAGCCCCGCTTCGCTCCTATTTCTACGTGCATTATAACAAGTGACCTCCTAACTTCTAACTTCTAACCTATATCTATCCGTGTCTGGACGCGCGGTGTCCACGAGTTGTCTACTAGTAATCGTTGTCGTTCAATTGACTTTAATTTATTTTATTGTTTTTTGGTTTCTAGATTAAAGTAAGATCGACGGTCGAATAAATGAGAAAAAAAGACTCAGTAGTTCGACGATCGAACTAATGAGAAAAAAAAATCTCACTAGTTCGATGATCGAACTAAAGAATCGAACTTGTGAGAACAAGCTCATTTTGACACTTTTTTTACAGATGCAATATATATAACCAAGAAATTGTCAAAAGATCGTGTTTACATACCCTGACTTCACAAAATTTGTCCACAGTGTAGTGATCCGATCAATCATTAATTGATGCTCTGCAGTTATTGGTTGACTTTGCATGTAGGATATATCAAACAAATAGCCTGATTCATCATTATGTAAGGCTCCAGTGCTTCTGGTTATGTTCATCCTTTGTCTTAAGTAATTTCTATCACCAACATATCCAAATAAGTTATAATATATATTTCCCGCTTCATTGTCTACATATTTTGAAATGCTCCTATACGTTGGATGGATAAATTTAAAATCTGATTCAAAATCAGCGAAACCTTGTCCGACTGCTGCGCTCATTGGTTCATCGCCAAAGTAAAATCGATGGACTATATTTTTCATCCCTTCAAAGTCACTGGAATTAACATCAAAACCCAATGGAAGGTTCTCCTCTAGTATATTCAAATTTTGATAATTCTCGTCGTTATCGGATGTGGGATGAACCCATTCAGCGCTATTAAAACCTATGAGAATTGGTGTATTTTTAATTTTAGGTAAGCTTGCTGTTATCCAATTCCTAGTAATAAAGCTTTCAACTCCATCGAACTCCTGTTCTATACATGGTCTGAATCTGTCACTTAATTCTAAAGTGTAAACAGCAGCTAGTAGCAAACTTGTATCTACCTTGGCTAGAAAATCTAGTGCATCTGCTATGTCCTCTGTTGGAAAACCTAAAAATTCTGACAGTATCACTGGAGCTGTTCTAAGAGGCTCTTTATACAGGGGTGTAAATATTGTGCCACTTTGAAGTATTGCCTTATTATATAATTTTTCACTATCGGATAAATGCATGTCAACTGATATTGAGCCTGCACTTTCACCAAATATTGTTATGCTATTTGAGTTCCCACCAAATGCTCCAATATTTCTTTTTATCCATCTTAGGGCTAATAGTTGATCTTTCAATCCCTGGTTACCAGGTATATCAGGAGTATCTAAACACATAAAGCCATAGGGGCCAACTCTGTAATTAACGGTGACCAAAATAATATCGTGATTGACCAAAAATTTTGGGCCAAATAAATATCTATTATTGAAACCTCTCTGGAAACTTCCTCCATAAATCCACACAAGAACAGATTTAAGGTTATTTTAAGTAGTTGAAAAGGGTACAAATATATTGAGATTCAAACAATCAAGAGTTCCAATAAAAGTGTAGTTGAATTCTTCCAATTGCGGACATACTTTTGAGTCATCGTATGCTTCAAAAGTGCTTTCAAATGCTGGATATGGTGTTGCCGTCTGTAAAGAATGATAAATTATGTCATAATTTCATGATTTAAACAAGAATATATATGCCTGCATAATCACACGGTATAACTTTTTACGAGTTCTATGAGCTTTCCTTGATTTATAACTAACTCTAAGCGGATAAATCACAGCAAGTGGATTATGTTTTAGTATGATCTATTCGTTTTTATTAAATTGTCAGTACAAAAAACTACAGTTAAATAGTCTGATTGCATGTTTTCTATCTGTAATCCTAACTTGGCGAGTATATCTATCTGTACCCTCCTACTATCAGCCGATGCAAGTGCTGGTCACCTAAATTTATTGCAGAAACAAATTGCAGCAACATTTCAACCAACTCCACTTAATATATCACTTTAGTATCTTATTTAATAATTCTACTAATATTATAATAAAATGTGGTAGGTATAAATTATACTGTAAGTTTGCCATTCAATATTTTCATTTTCTATCAATCATTCTTTCTCTAAAACATGCCAAGACGCAGATAAGAAACTTGTGATTTCAATGATATTATGGGTTTACCGTGCCATGTGACGTCACTGATTTTAACAAGATTGTGGCATCAAAATATTATGTAGCAATCAATCGTTTACCTATTAGAGTTATTTCACTGTGTTGTTGTTATTTTATATTATTTAATGTTAGTATATAAAGTTAAATCTCACTTTAATATTCAAATATATCACATAGCTACCGTATTGTGTTTATTTGTGTAATGTATAAAGATATTACGCATGTAAAATGAACCAGTAATATTATAGATTGATTATTCCGAACCTGACCCGAAAACCTAACCCGGTCGCGAGTTAGGTTAGAAACTTGAAAAAAAATGTAATATTTGTTCCGAACGTAACCCTCTTTCTAACGTGACCCGATGTCTGGTTCCTATCATAACCCGAATTGCGTAGATTTGTCTCTCTCTAATATTTCACAAAATAAAAAGTACATATGTGTCAAATCAGTATTTAATATTTAGTATCCGACTTGGATAGGTTAGGTTAGAACGTTCCGTTCCGCTCTCGCATTACGTAAGCCTTCGTGGTTATTTTTTTTATAACCATGCAGAAATAAGTCCTTTTTTTAAGCTGTTTGATTAAATAGCTAGGTAAGTAATTAAACGTATCATTTAATTATACCTATAGGCCAATAATTGAATTATTATTGCGCTCATTAGGGGAGACCTATGTCCAGCAGTGGACTAGAATAGGTTGATGATGATGATGATGATGAGGTATAATCAAATAATAATTATTATATAGGACTATTGATCATGCATAATTTGAAAATTGAAAAGAACTTAATTTCTTATGATGATGACGATGCCTTCGACTCCTAGTCGGCTCGGCGCTCGACTTAATTTCTTATAGTGTATCAATGATTCCATTTATGCACAAATTTGTACAACGAGATCAGTACAAATAATAATAATTATATAGGACTATTGATCATGCATGATTTGAAAATTGAAAAGAACTTAATTTCTTATGATGATGATGATGCCTTCGACTCCTAGTCGGCTCGGCGCTCGACCTAATTTCTTATAGTGTATCAATGATTCCATTTATGCACAAATTTGTACAACGAGATCAGTACAAATAATAATAATTATATAGGACTATTGATCATGCATTATTTGAAAATTGAAAAGAACTTAATTTCTTATGATGATGATGATGCCTTCGACTCCTAGTCGGCTCGGCGCTCGACCTAATTTCTTATAGTGTATCAATGATTCCATTTATGCACAAATTTGTACAACGAGATCAGTACAAATAATAATAATTATATAGGACTATTGATCATGCATGATTTGAAAATTGAAAAGAACTTAATTTCTTATGATGATGATGATGCCTTCGACTCCTAGTCGGCTCGGCGCTCGACCTAATTTCTTATAGTGTATCAATGATTCCATTTATGCACAAATTTGTACAACGAGATCAGTACAAATAATAATAATTATATAGGACTATTGATCATGCATTATTTGAAAATTGAAAAGAACTTAATTTCTTATGATGATGATGATGCCTTCGACTCCTAGTCGGCTCGGCGCTCGACCTAATTTCTTATAGTGTATCAATGATTCCATTTATGCACAAATTTGTATAACGAGATCAGTACTTACTCCAAAAGGATTATCCATATCAACTTTCGCAAATGGTATTCCGAGAAACATTGAATAGTCCCCATCGTCAGCACTTAAACCTCTGATCAAACCAACATCAGTAATAACTAATGGATCTATTCTTGATTGACCATTGACCACATGGAATAGAAATACTAATATAGCACATTTTTGCAATGACATTTTAGTTAAATATCTAGTTCAAACTGCTATGACTGCGAAGTGGCGTTATTTTGGAAGTTATACTTTTTTCTTAAATATCAGAGATAGTATCGGCAAAGATATCAGATAAGTAAAATAAGTACCTTTTTTTTTGTGCGGAACTCCCTTCGGATACCCCTCCGCCGGGCAGCGGGGGCGGTTATGTCGGGCTTGAACCGACTAAAACCGCACGCCGTCTCGGGTCTTCAGACGCCGGGGTGTAAGGTTACCCATAGAGCATATCCCTCGCACTCCGACTGACCCTGGGCCATCCGCAGTGTCCCCTCTGATAACAGCAGAGGGGTACCTGGAGCGACCACGCCCTCCCGCGGGCCTTGCAGGCCCGCCATACCCCGACCCCCTCGTCTAATGGGGTAAGCTGGCCCTGAAAAGGGCCGGTTGGTCAGACTCTTGGCCGTTGACGTTGACGCCAGCTACTCCAGAGGAGCAATCAATGATGCGTCATCGCCCACGTTGCCCAGGGTGCACAAAACTTGGAGGTGATCCAACCAGTCGCACCCCGTAAAATAAGTAATAAATAACATCAGGTCACAAAACACAGACAATGTGCTTATATTACGAGAAAATACTGATGATGCCCGCGTGGGGAGGTTGTTTATCGTTTATTGCTCAAATCTCCGGTTCTACTTAACCAATTGTAATCAAACATACGGCAGATTCTAAGTCTGACCAAGACATTTCCAATGTCATCCAGATCCATGCAGTAGTTTTTGCATCCATCGCGAGCAAACACACAAACAGATAAACAGTCAAAAAATACAAGAATTCTAAAAAATGACATATAATATATGTTCTTTTTATTTAAGATTAGAGAGAATGACCAATCTGCGCAATTCGGGTTATGATAGGAACGAGACGTCGGGTCAGGTTAGGAAGAGGGTTACGTTCGGAACAAATATTACATTTTTTTTTTAAGTTTCTAAGCTAACCCGCGACCGGGTCATGTTCGGAATAATCGGAATTTAAAGATTTTAATTTAAAGCATTCTAAAAATTTAATGATCTCCAATGTACAGATACAACAAATAATTTTCAATTTAAAAATAGTATAGATAGGAGAATAGACCACAATTCCTGAGTAAAATAAAGTAAATTCGGGTAGACTATTTTTGTAATAATTCGTGATAAATCTTTTAATGATGATAGATATGAAATGGTTTTTATTCAAAAGTATTGGAAGGTAATAATCAAATCTAGTTCAAGGTGGATTCAATTTCTTAAATACTATCAGTGAATGTAAAATAATAAAAATGAGCCATCGATCTTGTAATCGACAATTTTACTGAAGTTAAAGTTCAGTAGAAAGATATCTGGAGCTCGCCTTGAGATACCCTTGAGATATACCTATAGATAATATACTAGATAAGAAATATACGAACAAACATAGGTTTACTAAACTAACAAAAACTATGTGGTTTTCAACCCAAAAAATCATGATCTCACGAAATCATGTTCGATAAAACATTTTTATTCATTTTTTGTAGTGCATTATTCTGTATTTTATAATCCATTTTTTTTATACCACTAAGGTGGCAGACAAGCACACGGCCCACCTGATGGGAAGCGGTTACCGCGTCCTATGGACGTGTGCAACACCAGTGGCGTCACACTCGCCACAGGGTCGGCAGCCCTGTAAAGGAAAGGGGATGGGAGGGGATGGGAAAGGAGTTTGGGAGGGGATGGGAAAGGAGTTTGGGAGGGGATGGGAACGGAGTTTGGGCTCCGGCACTCTCACTCACCAAACGGAACGCAACAGTTCAAATACTGTTACCTGGCGTCGATATTCTGTGAGAGGGTGGTGCTTCCCCGGTCGAGTCGGCCCATTCATGCAACGGCCAAAATGACTGTTGCTTGACTCTACTTAGATACAGTTCTAACATTACAGTTAGATATAAAGATACCTTTTATTGAACATCAGACACAGGACACCAATAATGTCATATTCATTCATTCACAAATCTGGACTGCTTTTTACATTTTCACATTTGCCAATGCTTTGCGTTGTTTTTTTAGGGCTGATCGAGAACATGTTACCTTATTGATATTGTAATGGCTTTAGGTGTGAAGGGGCGCCATGAAACCCGGAATAACCACGCTCTTCCCAAGGGGAGGGTTGGAGAAATGGACGAAGTGGTCCGCAAGCTTCGTGGGTGGATCGTCCGTCCGACTTCCGGTGTCCCCATTTGGAGTCATAATAAATAATAGGTGTTTAACTAGGTCCCGAGGGGGCCATCTCGAAACTGGAGATAGCCCTGGGTCAGTCGGGGTGCGAGGGAAATGCCTAATAGACCACCTTACACCCTGGCGTCTGAGTACCCGAGACGGAGTGCGGTTTTAGTCAGTTAAAGCTCGGCATAACCTCCTCCGCTGGGCGGCGGGGGGGTACACGAGGGGATTTCGGGAAAAAATGTGTTTAACCTTGGTATCATCAACATTCGTATCTACTATATTATGCTCAGGTCATTTCTTTATGTTTATTTATTTCTTATATTGGTGCTTTAATGTACGCCAATTATATAGTTCATGGTACAGAAATAAAAAAGCCGCCAAGTGCGAGTCGGACTCGCCCATAAAGGGTTCCGTAGCAGTAAGTAACGTAATAATGTATTTTTTTTAATTTTATATTTGAGTTCATTGAATGAAAGGTAAACAGCGTTTTACGATTTATGACGTATTAAAAATTCGACACGGGTGAAGCTGCGATAGTATGGTAAATATTTACTAAAGGTATCTAGTTCTTTTTTGGGTTCCGTACCCAAAGGGTTAAAGGGGACCCTATTAACAAGATTTCACTTTCCGTCCTTCTATATGTCCATCTGTCAACAGGCTGTATATCATGAACCGTGATAGCTAGACAGCTGAAATGTTATATATAATAGTATAGATAACGGTATACGGAACCTTTCGTGCGCGAGTCCGACTCGCACTTGGCCGGTTTTTTACTTTGGTAGTCGTAAATATTTGATTAGAAGTGTAAATTCTACCCACAATATACCGTCGGCAGTATTGTAAAGATGTCGTTGTGTTATTTGACATCTCTATGGCTACCAGCCTGGCAAGGTTCCAATCTGTACTACAACAGAATGGTGACTTGGTATGAAAATCTAATTACACTTCCCAAAATCAGCATATTTATAAATGAAACTTCAAACGGAGCGTCCTTAACAAGTAATTTTATAGAAGTGTTAAGTATTATTAAGTTTGGCTGCCATTTACCCTGGGGTTATCCTTCCGAGGGCTTACTCGGGATGCCTGGCAATGGACACCTAGGGAGGACACCGTGTGGTTTTAGTTGTTCCGATTCCAACACACCCATCCCATCGTTGGTACCGATGGGGTGAAAGCCGGTGGGGGTATACAAAGGTAAATCTAGTGGGACGGAAATCACACAGTGATTGTCAAACTTCAGGCCAAACTTAGATATTTTTGTTGCAGTATTTTTATTCAAAATTACAGACCTTAGGCTTTATGCATATTATTCGACGCGTCTTTATATATTAAGCAATAAATATTTCAGTTTCTTTCAGAGTCTGGTTGTTTTATGTAAATATACAATATGCGTATTGTCATTGTCACTCAAATGTCAAAGTCAAATACGCGTTACTCTGATAACTCGAAAGAAACTCACTTGTAAAAGTTTTTTTAGGGACAATTTGTATGGTAGGTACCCGAAACCTTGAACGTACAAACCCCAAAATCTAATCAGTTCTTCCCATTAACCAAACAAGATGATTGGCGAAAGAATTTTTTAAATCGGATATGTGGTTCTTGAGTTATTGCGTAAACAGACATCCAGACATCCAGACCAACAGACAGACCGACACAAAAATTTTTTTTGCTTAATTAGACTTAGAATCATGTGAAACGTCGAGAAAAGTGATAAAAAGTGGGTGTAAGATTTTTTTTTTTTTTTTGCTTGATTTTAAGACTTCGGTGTCCACCTGGTTGGTGGCCCGAAGTAAAAAAATGATAAAGATAACTGACTAACTAAACTAAACTAACTAAACAAATTACTAACAACTTTACACTTCGAGTCATGATGCGGCCACCATCTTAGTTTCCTGTCGGTGGGAGTAAATCATTAAAAGTTACACTTTTGAAATATATGAATTTATATTTATAATTCCCATTGAAATAAGAATATAGCAATATATGAAATATTCTCAGTTATATTCGCACTATAGAGGTGTCACTTACGCCGGTCTAGGAGCGTTTTTTCTACAAGACTTGGCAAAGCGGCTGATCGACGCTACACAAGACCATATGGCTAAATATTATTATTATTCTGTGAATAGATTTCAACATGAAATGTTTTATTATATTGGATTAGAGTAAATATTTTGACGTATCGTCGATTGAATATCAAAAAACTGTTCATGATAAAATTGTCATGTAATGACTGACTTGGAACCTTACAATTTTATTATGATAAAAACAGTAATGACTTATGTCATTTGTGTAAATAATTTCATCAAAACAATATTTAATTCGTAAGATCCGTGTAGAAATTTATAATTTGGTGAATAAACTAATACTAATAGGTATATTATCGGTTCGATATATGTATCATAATAATTTTGACTATATACGGTATGAGAATGGACAAGGTAAACGCATTAAAAATATTTTCCCTTTGTGACACCGTATGAGGCATTTAAATCATCTTCGCTGGTGCGATCACATTCTGCGGCGATCGCCATGCTACGGGCGTAACAAATGCTTGGCCATAAAGTGCCGGCTTGGCGTCATAGAAGACGACATGCTTGCCAATGGTCTGACTACTATGAAACCCTACATTTCAGAGTAATATTTTTTCATTAAACATAATGCCATAGATTAGGTACTCATTTCAGGAAAGTGGTAATTTTAGGAAAGTAATCACTAGCGATCTAAGGTACCTGAAAGTGTAATCTTAACCAATATACCGTTAACATTTAAAACATACACATAAAACACATTATAAGAAAGTTCACCTACTTTTGTTAATATTTCAACAAAATAACCTAAACGTACACTCAACAAAATGCTAAAATCTGCAATTATAAGAATATTCACCGAATTTCCTAACATTGTAGGTGGATTGTTCAACCACGGTTTTAAAAAACGAAAAAAAAAAGGTAGTTCAACCAGAACACGTAAATTTAACAAAAAGCTAAAATCTACATTATAAGAAAGCTTAGCAACTTTTGTAACTTACAATTATTTATTTTTTTGATACCATTATTGTGGCAGACAAGCACACGGCCCACCTGATGGGAAGCGGTTACCGCGGCCTATGGACGTGTGCAACACCAGTGGCGTCACACTCGCGCTGCCGACCCTGTAAAGAAAAGGGGGTGGGAAAGGAGTTTCGGAGGGGATGGCAAAGGAGTTTGGGGGAGTTACCTAATGTCAACAGTGCTTAAAAATAACCTAAACATGTAAACTTAACAAAAGTCTGTGCACAAAAGAAAGTTAACCGACTTTTGTAACTTATCTATTATAAACACTGCAACAAAATAACCTGAACATGATGTAAGCTAAAGAAAACGCCGTGCATATTGTTCTGAAATCTACATTATATATAAAGTTTACCGACTTTTGTAACTTACTTATTGTAATCAGTGGTATTAAGGCGTTTACCGATATTGTGATTAATGTTTTAATTTGTTTGTATTTTATTTTGTAAGTAAGTATTTTATAATTTTAGGTAGATTTCGATGAAATCGATCTACCTATTGGTTTCTTGACTACTGTCGAATTTAAAAAAAAATTCTTCATAGGAGGTCTAGTTATGACCCCCTGAGTCCGAAAAGACCACTGGTCAAAAAGTTTATATATATATGTATGTATGGTTCCACTTCCCAAAATTTGCGGCACTCTCCCGGTCGCATTTTTGCCCCGATCGCTTTCAAACTGCGGTCAAAAATTGCTTGGCTGTAAACTTAGTTTAAGTTCGTGAACGGGTGGAATCTGGCCTAAGGGGACGGTAGGGCCTCACTTTTTGTGAAATCAGTTTTTCCTCAAAATTTCACGTTCCATGAAAGATATTCGAACCGTTCTAATTTTATCCCATAGTATACATTAATACCAACAACTTTTAATTGCAAACATATAAGATTAAAACTTTAACTAAAAGTGGAGGGGGGAAAAACCAAAAATTTTCGGGAAAAAAATCATAACTTCTAACCGGTGAACATTCTTGGCGTCGGAAACATTTTTAATCGATAGGCCATTTTTAAGTCTAAAATAAATGTCTGAAAAGTTTTTCGCTAAAAGTTACCGTTTTCGAGAAAATAAAATTAAACTTTTTAAAGTCCGTAGTTCTCTATATAAAATAATATTAATTGCTTCACGAAATCTACCTGTGCGTTCCCCCTGCGGGAACGGATTTTTTTTATTCTGCACTATTGAATTGGAGTAATCTGTAATGATAGTGTATGTTGTGTGTAAATAAGTAAATAATTTTTTAATAGAACGATGGTCAGCCTATTATGTGGCCAATGGCGAATAACAACTTTTGACGAGGAGAGTGTATACGAATTTTGGAGTATTGTACACGTTCATTGACTTTTGGCGGTGACTGTACATTACCGTTTGATGGTAGTATTTATTTGCACAAAGGCTCGCAACACTTGAGGTGTTACAAGCCCGATGCTGACCTTTTTCCTCTCCCTAAGGAGTTCTATCGACCTAACTGGCCGGTCGAAAAACAACACTATGCAAATAATACTATTTAGCAGTTGCGTATTTCTTTACCAGTTGAATGGTTTTAGATCAAATACATTTATTCATGTAGGTCACAAACACTTACAGCTGAATTTGCAAAGCAATAAAAACTCACGCCCATTTTCTTTATCGCCAGTAGTTTTATTTACAAAGTGTAAACAGAGCAACTGATATGTTAATAATAAAAAGAAGTAAAAAAATAAAAATAATATTATTAATAGTTTAAATCTTGCTGCCTAGACCTAAACTAAGCAAATAATATTCCAGAACACACTCATTTTATCATCCCAGTGATAATCCCGGCTGCATCATCCTAAGTTTATAGTTTCTCCTGCTCTTTCTTTTTTTTTTTAACCACCTAATCCCGAGAGGAAGACCCACGTCAAAGCCTGGAGCTATTGCTATCCCACTAATATTATAAATGTGAAAGTTTAGACGGATGTTTGTTACTCGTTCACGCAAAAACGGCTGAACGAATCTGGCTGGTACAGGCATAGATTATTGTCTGAAATAACACAGGTTACTTTTATCCCTGAAATATGTTCCCATGGGGAGCGGTAATGCGAACAGAATTCCATGCGCGTGAAGCCGAGTGCGAGTGAAAGCGATGTTTCTGTAATATATGTATTAATATTGTAAGCCGCGGTAGCCTAGTGGTATGGGTAATGGACTGCTGAGACGATGTCTCGGGTTCGATCCCAGGTTTTACCATGGCACACACCAATGACTTTTCGATGCTTTTCGAAGTTATGTGTGTATTTACCGCAGGTTTATAAGTGCCCGGTTAATGGCAATAGGCTCGCCACCTATTACATTGGGACCTAAACATAAACTGGCGAAATGTGGGTGCTAGCACCTCTGCCTACCCCTTCGGGGATATAGGCGTGAGTTTATTATTTCTGTTAAATATATATTTTTCAAGTCCAGTTCTAGATGTTCTCTTTTTCCGATCTAAATCTTTAGAAAAAGTAAGCATACAAAATGCTTAAAAGATTTAATTGAAATATATATGTTTCATATATGTATTGTTTTGTTTTTTGTATGTACCTATTCAACTTTGATTTCATCACTTACGGGCAGTCTCAATAATCTACCTACAGTTAAAGGTAGATAGCTATCCCAGATAAACAGTCAACATTAATCTCTCTGTAACTGCGGTTTCAATATTATCAAAGTCATTTTCTGTTTATCTTTGTTTATTGAAACAGAAAAATTCCCCGATAGATACTAATAGTAACTAATTTAACTGCTGGTAAAGGATAGATGGATTATTGAAACCGGCCGTTAGTGTATAAGTACTGCATTTTTATGCCTACCTCGTGATAGCTCTGCACCACCCTATGGTTGACTGGAAGAGAATGCCTATGGCATTAAGTCCGCCAATGTACTATGTGCATGAAGATTAAATAAATAAATAAGCCGCTGGACAAGTTAATTTAATAATAAATGTTCTAGAATACAAGTCGGCATCCACCGATTGTCAGTGTAACTACGAAATAGCCGAATTTAGATAATATTTTCCATGACGCGACTGTCATTTGACCTGCACAACCCACTGGCGATATCTAAGCTCTGTAGTTAGATCAGTTATTGAACTTTATAGGGCTCCAACTACCCGTAACGACGGCCATAGATGTTCACATGGCAACCGGGACTCACTGCTTAATGTGCTCATCGAGGCATGGTCACCCATCCTGAGACTAACCTGGCTAGTAATGTTTTTTTTTTTCAAATAATGGTATATTAGTAACCGTAACTACTAACCCTTTTTTTACGTGGGGAATGCTGTTACGCACGGCACCTGCGGCTACGGGGAGATCCAGAGATCGTGTGTGGGACTCTCCCATCCAGCAGCTGGATGGGCATACCCACTAAACCCCACGGTGTGCCATGCTCTGCGCCTTGTTGGGGGGGGGGGGGGGCTGAAACTTTTTTACGTGGGTAATGCTGTTACGCATGGCACCTCCGACTACGGGGATATCCGGAGATCGTGTGTGGGACTCTCCCTGGGTGGGAGAGCTGGATGGGCATACCCACTAAACCCCACGGTGTGCCATGCTCTGCGCCTTGTTGGGGGGCTGAAACTATACAAGAATACTTCTATGGCGACCCCCCCTTGCGCGGGCCCACTGATGTGGGCACCACACGTATGACACTCTCGGTTTTGTCCAGGCACACATGGACGTCGTCTCCTCCGCGGGTGGCTAGACCAGCGGGTGGAGGGCTGTCGCAACTACTAACCTAACCTAACCCCTCCAGCTAAGCCTAATTGCTTGTGTTAGGAGTGGGTTCACGTCGGTAGTGTAATGCCCAGTATTCGAACCTGGGACCTCTCGACTCCTTACCCACTAAGCTCCCGACGTTCGCGACATTTGAAATGTTTTACCACTCAGTCACGAGACCGATGTTCTAAAGTACAAGTATTATATTTTGAAATTTGCAACAATGTTTGCAATGATACCGTAATTCGCTAAAGTAAAATTTATAAGTCACTTGAGTATAACTTTCAGTAATAAAATGATTTTATGTCATAATAGTAGGTCAAAACTTGGGTATATGTTAAGTAAATCGTTTGAATGTTTTTTGTATATGTTGATAATAGAACAGTCAAAAGTGACCTCGACTATGCCTAGCAGCGTTTGGCGCTAGAAGAGAAATCCCTAATAATTTACTCCAATGCTTCATACGTTGAATGTTTTCGTTCTAATTAGGCAACTCTGTAATTATAGTCTGTTTAATGGATAAATCGGTGTAGAAATTTTTAACTTTCTTTTAGTTTTATTAAAGCGTCGGTAGATTTGTGGTTAAGGAGTCGACTCTATGATCGAGAGGTCCCGGGTTCGAATCCTGGCCATTACACTACCGACGAAGTTTCTATTAGGTACAAGAGCAATTTCTGCGAGCATATAATGCTCGTGAAGGAGATGGCGTAGCGCGCCCGGGAGAGATTTAGACCTCTCCCGGCCCGCCGAGCCCGCAACATGCTCGCCGCGCGTCGCAGGCGACTCAGGCGCCGGAGGTCGCTTAACGACCTCCGTCCTCCATGAGCGCAGGCCTGGGGGTGGCAGGTGGGGCCGCTGGTCTCCCCAGCAGAAGCAGGCCGGGGACGGTGGGGCAACTAGCGCCCCTCCCCCAAACCGGGGCAAGACGGGGACACCGTGGCTACCAAACCCGAGGGGGCCATTTCGAAACCGGAGATGGCCCAGGGTCAGTCGGCGTCTTAAGACACGAGATGACGTGCGGTTTTAGTCGGTTAAAGCCCGACATAACCGCCCCCGCTAGCCGGCGGGGGGGTTTCCGAAGGGATTTCTGCACGAAAAAATAAAAAAAGGTACGAGAGCAACTTCTCTCGGCCCGCCGAGCCCGCAACACGCTCGCCACGCGTCGCAGGCGATTCAGACGCCGGAGGTTGCTTAATTACCTGCATCCTCCATGAGCACAGGCCTAGGGGTGGCAGAAGCAGGCCGGGACGGCGGGGCGACTAGACACCGTGGTTCCCAAACCCGAGCGGGCCATCTGGAAACCGGAGATGGCCCAGGGTCAGTCAGGGTGCGAGGTAAAATGCTTTATAGGCAACCTTACACTCTGTAGACCCAAGATGGTGTGCGGTTTTAGTCTGACATAACCGCCTCAACTGGCCGGCGGGGGGGTACCCGAAGGGATTTCCGCACGAAAAAGAAAGGTACGAGAGCAACTCGCTTAACGACCTCCGTCCTCCATGAGCGCCCCCTAACAACGGGGGTAAGACGGGGACACCGTGGTTCCCAAACCCGTGGGGGCCATCTCGAAACCGGAGATGGCCCAGGGAAATGCTTTATGGGCAACCTTACACCCCGGCGTCTGTAGACCCGAGACGGCGTGCGGTTTTAGTCGGTTCGAGCCAGGAGTACCGGCTTGCAGGTGTGGTCACCTTTGACCCCAAAGATCTTGGTGGGACCCTATACACTCTCTCTATACAATTCAATTAAATTTTTAAGCCTATTGTATGCTTACTTTTTCTTATACATTTAGATCAGAAAAAGACAACATTTAGGACGGGACTTGAACCCGCGACCAGTCCCTTACAGGGGGAAGGCTCTGACTAGATGAGCTACCTAGACACGTCCCAGATATTCGAAATTCTCCGATATATTATATACGTCTTAAGACTATTTACTGGTGGTAGAAATTTGATGACACAAATTTGTCACAAAATTCAGCCGGGCAGGTACCACCGTGCACGATTGCGAAAAACCCTCCATAGTAATCCAATTTCGGTTTGATTGCGTTCAGGGGTCAGCAAGTGCATAGCCGGGCAGGGAGATTGTGGTCGCAGCACTAGTGGGACCGGTGGGTGTCACGCGGTGCTGCGACGACAATCCTCTTCTGATGAGACCGTCAAGCTGAGTGCCACCATTGTTAACATGGTACATGTATGTAATGGTGACCCTCTTTACTGAGACTTTACCTTCAGCTTACCATCAGGCGAGGTGAAGTCAAATTGACGTGTCCTAAATATAAAAAAAGAAAAAAAAAAAAAACTATCGCTCGGTCAGTAATCGTGTCTTGGTCATATCTCCGGTTCTGCTGAACCAATTGCCATCAAATATACGGCAGATTTTAAGTCTGACCAAAACCTTTCTAATAGACAAAACCACATCAAATGTTCAGTAGTTTTCACGTCCATCGAGAACAAATAGACAAACAGATAAACAGACAAGATTTTTTTTAAAAGTGTTCTGAATCGTTCATTTACATTTGACGGCCTCTGTGGAGTGGCGGTAGTGCATTTGACTGCGACGACAGGGGGCGCGGATTCGCATCCCGCTCAGTGCGAATATTTGTATGCATGAATATGTTTATTTGCATTGGTCTGGGTGTTTCTTTGTATAATGTAGGTATATGTTTATCCGCATTCTGGAACCCATAACACAAGCTAGTTAAACTATATTTACTTTGGGTCTAAACAGCGCTGTGTGGAATGTCGTACAATATTTTTTTTGTACTAAACATAACCCAAGTATTTTTTTTAAATATCGCCAACATACAGACACAACTAATTTACAATTTTATAATTATATAGATAGATATAAATATATACCGATTATATTTTAGTTATTAGTACCAGTAAGTAACAGTAGAAAAAAAAAAACAAATACATCTAAAAGAATTTCAGATCAAATAAGAATAGTCACATAGTTTCTAATTATTCTTAACAATAGGTCCTTAACAATTTAACGGCACGAATGTCCAAACACGTAAAGAGGTAACTGTTGGTAAAATGGAGTCAGAGGGGGTAAGACTCTCGAGGGAGCCATAAACTGGGCTCCGTTTACGATCGTCTCTCGACCCATGCTTACCTATAATTAGACTTGGGTTCAGTTCCGGTATGTATTCAATCACTGAATTTACTGCCAGGAGCTCTGAGGCTGGTCAACGACTTCTAGACAACTAATTTAAAGGGATCTTCGATGTTTCTTTTGTTTAGTTATTAGTAGTTAAATGTTAGATAGAAATAAACTATAGTATAATTCAATTTTTAAGCAATTAGATCGGAAAAAGAGAACATCTAGGACGGAACTTGAACCCGCGACCAGTCCCTTACAGGGGGAATGCTCTGACACGTCCCGGATATTCGAAATTCTCTGATATATTATATACGTCTTAGGTGGCTTAGTTGGTTAGAGCATTCCCCCTGTAAGGGACTGGTCGCGGGTTCAAGTCCCGTCCTAGACGTTCTTTTTTGAGATCTGAATCTATAAACTATAGTAAATTATCCAATTAATAGAAATTTGGTTGCAGTGATGAAGGGGATCATTATGAAGCTGGTGTGTTTACTGAAGCGCACAAGGATGTCTATGCAGCTATCGGGGATCGTATCGGAATCAAACCGACTAAAACCACACGGTGTCCTTCCCAAGCGCCCATTGTCAGGCACCCCGGGTACGCCCTCGAAAGAACTTCACTACATCTAGAGTAAACACCAGCGCCTGGCCTTAACCTTCTAACGACTTGTGAGATACACAAAAACGCCATTATCTGAGAGGATGCGTGGAAACCTTAATTTCAATCCCTTAAAAAGTTGTGTCCTTCAAGTATCTCAGAAACTACGTTTTAATTATACGCCCCATTACCTTTGAGAGAAGGGAAGTGATATTTTTGGGTTGGTCCGGGCTATTGTTCTTCTAGGGCACTAGAACTGGTATGCGATATTCCACAACTAAGTAGGTATATTCATTCGAGTAAACATAACATAACATAACCTCACGCCTGTATCCCCGAAGAGGTAGGCAGAGGTGTATTACACACCCACGATTCGCCAGTTATGTTGAGGTCCCAATGTAATAGGGGGCGAGCCTATTGCCATCTACCGGGCACATTATTATGCGAGCGATAATTAACATATGCACACATAACTACGAAAAGTCAGAGGTGTGTGCCCGGGGCGACTGGGGATCGAACTCGAGACGTCGTCTTAGCAGTCCGTTACGTACGCCACCGGGCTATCGCCGCCATTCGAGTAAGTAGTTAATAATATCCTTTTGTAGAATTTTACGCGTTAGGATAAAAAATGAATGAAAAATCCAGAGCTGTCTGTGGATACACACCTGAAATAGTTTTAGGATCCAATAATAAGACTACTTAACATAAAATTGCTCTAGCCGAGAATAAAGTATACAGGCCACTATTAAAAATTGCCTGACAGGTAATACCAATCTGCCCGACCCGGCATGACCTTAAAACAGCAGTCACAGTTGATAGGACAGTAAATGTATAGTTTTGATACCATGTAACGGTTGGTACTGATTATCTCATATACGAGTACATACAATACTGTTACGAGCAAGGGACCAGGGATTGAAAGGAATAAAAAGCACCCTTCAACTATGAGGTTTACTCAAACAGCCTCGGTCCACCTTCACACTACACGCTCCGCATTTTCTCCAAGTGAGTTCAATTCAGACAGAATTCTGACAGCACTAGTCTAAGTGCCACCCACAGAGGTCCGACGCCTGCACCAGTGCCAACTGCGCCAGCATACCCCTGTTTGTAGACTACTACTGCTACACCTCTTCTTGCTCCTGTTCGCCAGGGCTCTCCAAACTAAACTATCTTTTGTCAGCTCCGAACGCTGTATTTATATCCACCGAGTCTTGTAAAGTTTGTAATTTCGATACCTTTTTGTTTTTACAAATTATAAGCTTTTGAATTTCTAAACATACGTCCACTCTTTGCTTGGCCCCTTAATCTATATGACACGTTTGGCGCTGACCGAACCGTATCGTAACCGACGAATTAACGTTGGTTTAGTTTTACGCTAGTTCTTTCTTCTATGTTAAACAATTGAAATCCACCGACTTCTCACGTTACGACTGTGATTACAACTCGATGTGAAATAGAATAAGCCCCTAGTACATAATTTATCAAAAAGGTTGTATACATTTTCATATAACGTCAACCATTTCAATATTATACATACAGGCGATTCTAAACATGCACAATTTGTACACGAGCTTACTACCTTTACGTTTTAAACACACACACACACACACACACACACATGTCTCCTAATTTCTGGGTAGTTGTTGACCAAACTGCTTAGTTAGCTTAATATAATCAAACGCAAATGTAGACATTTTACATACATTTCTAGAGTTTAATGCACACAGCAGAGCTCTAGTTCAAACACGAACTGTGACAGCTTTTGTTAACTGAATACCTTATTGAGAAAAAGAGTCTAGGATTAACCACGCTACGTATATAGAGGGGGTTCCAAAATCATTATACTCTTATAATGAGTATGACTCTGAACCCTACGAAGAACCTATCCAGGGAGAGCCCTAGGAAGGTTCTTCGTAGGGTACACCCTAGGAACAAGCCACCCAGGTCTCCGGTTAAAAGCCGTAATATTATACGGTTTTATTTAGTTTTATTCCGATATAACCACTCTATCTTTGACCCCAGTGAAGCGGTACCCGTAGATTACCATATGTATAAAAATATCAATAAACTCACAACTTTTCCCTGCCATCACCCCAGCCTCCAAATACGACCCGCACATTTTAAAATTTAAATATATCTACAGAGGAGAAAAATGCTAACGAAACGCTTTTACAGAGCCCACAAACATTACCAAGCAAAAAGCTGAAAATTCATAACAATAATTACAAAATTCTACACAGTAAAAAATTACGTGTACATCCAATCTCGTTTGGCCGTAGAAATAATAACAGTAAAGACTGTTGTCCACTATAAAGCGTAACGAGCACTAAACGCTGTGCGAACGGCGTGCTAATGAAAACTCTCGCTATTAGAAGTGGGGCTCCAGTGATGCGAACTCCTAAAACTTAATTATCAACTCCTAAAACTTATTACAATTAGCAATTATTCATTTCTTTGTCGCAGAGTAAAGAACTGGAATACTCTACTCGTACCCATCTTTCCTTCTTCTAACAATCCCGGATTCTTTAAGCGAGGCCTTGTACTATTATTTATTCTGTGGCGAGGCGTGAAAAAGCATTATTCTGTCGAAATCGTTAAGGCAGGGACCACCATTTTAGAATCGTCAGCATCTGAAATAGTGGCCCATATCTTCTGGTCTTCACCTTAGCTCCTTACCATCCAGCGGGGTGCAGTTAATCTACGGTCTGACTATAATAAAAGCTATTAAATCACTTATACCAAGTTTATAGTTGTAACTTTGCTCAGCATCCCTTAATATTCTTTATTGATCTAATTAGTTTCATGAAATTATAGAATTATTTAACAACTTCGCTAGTAAAAAAATCTGACCAAATTGTGAGTATTCTCGAGGCAGTATTTCCCTTGCTTTCATTTTAATAATTCCCCCCTCCCCCCTCCCTAGTTTGGTGGCAACTGGCAACATAGGATTACACTCCTGGTAATGTAAGCAGTCATAGGCCACGCTAATCCTTTACTATCCGGAAGAACTAAGCATTATTTATTTTTCAATATCTTCATTTTTGTATCAGGCTAAAAAAAAATCTTGTAAATATATTGTTTTCCGCTTAAACTGACACCCTACCCAAAAGCCGGAGAAACAGTAAGGGTGCCGCTAGTTGACACTGGGCTTAATGAAAAATTTCATAACAGCCACCGTTGGACTGAGATTGTGCACACAAAACAAAGATGGCTGGCGATATTCGAAATTCAATTCGTGCTGCTTGCATTTCGGTATACGGTTTTTTTAGCTATAAAAATATGTTTGCATTTGAAGCCTGAATTAAATTCAGTGTTTCTAAGCTTTTTAGTTTATAACTTACAAAATAAAATGAGAAAATGTTGAACAACCCGAATTTATTGCATTAAAATTTCAACTGCTACTGATAAAGATTACGATTGTTTTGAATGAAGGAGTATCTTATCAATAATATCTCAAATATCTATCACACTACAAGTTTCTTTATTCATAAAAATGTTCATGTTAAAGTTCCAACCGTACTCGAATCAAATCATCTACATACAAAACACGAAAATAAAATTAAAGCAACACCAAATCGCACTGAACCACTAAAGAAGCCACAATCGTAGTCAGCATCGTGAACAAATTACAAGAATTGGAAAAAAAGAAGTAGTTCGAACTAGTTGATACCGGACAAAGGCGCGAGGCGAGGCGAGGCTAATGGAACACGAATGGAATGGAAAATTTCTGCATGTCTTTGTTATTCTTCCCCCATTTGTTGTGAAATACGTTTTCTTTCAGCGCATCCGATGCGATGTATTTCGTCGATCGTCGGAGGGAAAGAAAAAATAATGTGAATTTATTGAGGATAGTTTTTTAAACATTTCCTTCAACAAATATAGGTTTTTATATGTTTATTCTTATTCTGTTTTAATCATTAACTGTTGTAATTAGCGGCGATAGCCTAGTGGGGTACGTCACGGACTGCCGAGACGAGGTCTCGAGTTCGATACCCAGTCGCCCCGGGAACACACCTCTGACTTTTCGTAGTTGTGTGTATTAAAAAAAAAGTTGATAATCGCTCGCTTAGTAATGTGCCCCGTAGATGGCAATAGGCTCGCCCCCATTACATTGGGACCTAAACATAACTGGCGGATCGAGGGTGTGTAATACACCTCTGGCTACCCCTTCGTGGATACAGGCGTGAAGTTATGTTATGTGATATTTTTGAATGTTTTATTATGAGCGCAAAGAGTATATATGACGATATTACATTTTATTGGACAGCTTGCTTTTACCCGCGTTGTCGCTCTCGTTAATCTACGAGTAAATCAATCTCTAAAAGGTAACAATACTTTTTAAGTTCAATGAAATTTTGAAGCAATTAGTATGCTAACTTTTCCTATAGATTTAGGTCGGAAAAAGAGAACATCCAGGACGGGACTTGAACCCGCGACCAGTCCCTTATTGGGGGAACAGTCTGACCAACTGAGCTACCTAGACACGTCCCAGATTTTTGAAACTCTCCTATATATTATATACGTCTCGGGGCGACGCTGGAGCCATCTACCAGAATTCTTGTGAACTACGGCAACAATGAATGATGTTACAATCATTTTTTACATTTTTTTATTGCTCCGACAGATTAATTGAATTATATTTCGAAGCAATTAGTATGGTAACTTTTCCTATCGATTTAGATCGGCAAAAGAAAACACCTTGAACGGGACTTGAATCCACTACCACTCCCTTACAGAGGGAATACTCTGACCAACTGAGCTACCTAGACACGTCCCAGATATTCGAAAGTCTCCGATATATTATTTACTCTAACCTATAATACTTTTTAAGGATGAAAGATAGTCTTTTTTTACTGCATCTCTGACAACATGTTATAATTTTACTGACTGACCATATCGTCCGCTCCATGTACCGAATACCTGTACAACGGACTTATGGCTTGCTTGTTTCCTCGTACTGGCTGCATAAATACTTGCTTTGTAACATGTTACATTACGCTGTATAAGGCTAGTCAGTTGTTATTGATGTTTTTGCTTTACTTTGTTGGTAGGTTTACTGGTATTGCACACGTCCATAGGCCATGGTAGCCATGGGCCGTGTGCTTGTCTGCCAGATAAGCGGTATAAAAAACTTGATAATAACAAGCTTTCACGGCCGGCGTTGTATGTAGAATATACTGCTTCCTGGCTGTTTGGCCGTGGTCCATAGGAAACTTGTGTTCCAAACGTTTCGTAGTCCGTACCGTCCGTTTGGAACACAAGTTGCCTATGGCCCACGGCCAAACAGCCCGGAAGCAGTATATTCTACAAAGAAGCTTTGATTAAGTTCCAGCAGAAATACAAAAGTACCTATTCAGTGACAACTATCAGTCATTTGGTCGATTTCAAGTCGCCTTCTATATTTAAAACTAAGATCTTGTTTTATATAGGGGGTGGGACAAACCGGCCAGGAGTGGCATCGACCGTCCGACCCAGACGGTGCTAATTAATTAGTGTTGTTTGTCTTCATCCTCTTGAGGGGCCGGCACAGACAGATATTTTTAGCTTCAAATTACATTTCACAATAATAAACAAAAAAAAAGCGATGTATAACTTAGCTTTTTTTTTGTTTCCTGTTATTGAATTTGCGTATGAATACGAATCTTCACAGCATTATGGTAAACAACCAATAGCTCACACACACATTTTCCTTATTTTATTCTAGTTGTGAACCACGGTTTCACCTTCTTTTTTTTCGTCCGAAAACCCCTCGGATACCCCCCCCCCCCCCGGCTGGCCAGCGGGGGGGCGGTTATGTCGGGCTTGAAACGACTAAAGCCGCATGCCGTCTCGGGTCTTCAGACGCCGGGGTCCTACTCGATTTTAATGTACTGCATCGCATTGACTGTCCGTCCGCCCGCATCTTTTTTTCTTATTTCTCAGATCCTAAGGCTCTTAGCGTGATGTTATATAGCCCATATAACAATTAGGCTACCAAATGCAAAAAGATTTTTTGAAATCACACTAGTAGTTCCAGAGTAGTTCAATCAAACAAACTCTTCACCTGTATCATTGCCTAATGTATACATACTAGGTCTGTAATTCATTCTACTGTTGCAAAAATGGAGCGAAGTAATTTCACCGGACTTTTTCTAACGGTGATAATTCCTCAATGGCTAGTCCGATTTTCGTTTTTCTTTTTTTTTCTTGTGTATATGAATAAATTACTTAATTTAATACCAATCGCGTGAATGAGGCTTTTTTGTTCATTGAGAAATCAGGCCACGGTAACCGCTTCCCATCAGGTGGACCGTGAGCTTGTCTGCCACCCGAGTGGTAAAAAAAAAACAGATTTTAATTATTTTTTCCGGTGATTATTCCTCCGTTGTACTTTTGATTTTTGATTTTCCTAGCCTATGTCCTTCCCATCAGTAACATCTTTGCTTGTGTGAAATTTCATCAAAATCGGTTCAGCCGTTTGGAAGAAGAAGATGGTCTAACGAAATACATGAGTCGTCTAAAAGAGAGTTTCACTCTTTCAGAGCTTCGCTCAATAATTAAGGTACTGAGTGTAAAAAAAAACTCACATAGTCCAAAAGATGGATTTATGCTATTGAACCATGTGGATATTACCACGATAATTAATGTCACCCACGTGAATTACAATTCCGTTGCAATCCATCACGGAGTGTGCGACGCGACTCATGTTCACTAGACATTTATGAGGTGCTTCAGTGTTGATTGATGAACGGGGGTCATCTTTGTAAACCGTTTGTCGTAATCAGTGTGTATTATTATCTAGTAGTATCTAATTAATTCTATAGTTTTTTTATATGAACGTAGAAAGATTAATAGAATCGGTAAGATTGACAAGGGAGGAACTGTCGTAGGCGATGAAATTTAACAAGAATGTCTAGAGGATGAGATGTAAAAGTTCCGCCGATCCCAAATAATTGGCACAAGGGCAGGCTGATGACGATGATTCATGTTGCCATACTTAAATACACTTAAAAGAACTAAATGTTTAAGAAAATCGGATAATAATAGATTGGTAATATTAGTCGGTGTTACAAACTTAAACTTGATCCAGAGCACTTTCAGGCTATGGAATGATCTCCATGCTGTGGTTTTCCCAAGCGACTACAATATGGGGTTCTTCAAGAAGGTTAGAATAAGAAGGTTTTTATGGAGTCGACAGCGCGAGTCCCATCAGCTGGGCCGTGTGCTTGTCTGGCACCCAAGTGGTATAAAAAGGCTCTTGAGCGAAAACTAGGCACCAAACTACAAGCTTCAGATGCAATCGGGACCAACACTGTTATTTCAATTAAATTTTTAAGCCTTTCGTATGCTTCCTTTTTCTAAAGATTCAGATCGGAAAAAGAGAATATCTAGAATGGGACTTGAACCCGCGACCAGTCCCTTACAGGGGGAATGCTCTGACCAGCTGAGCTATCTAGACAAGTCCCCGATATTCGAAATTCTCCGATATATTATATACGTCTTAAGGCGACGCTGGAGCCATTCTCGACACTGTTATGTTAAAAAACGTCACACATTGAAATAAAATTATTTTAAAGGATTCTATTGCGATTCTCGCCGTGACCATGGCTGCTGAAAAGCAACCGAAACGTCGGGTTCAATGTAAATAATAAAATAACATCAAATAAATCGAGCTTGAATCCGTTAAAAATAGTTTTAATTCAATTTTCATATTTGTACCAACATCAATTGAACATTACAACTGAGTTTATGATAGTACATAATTCCTTAGCCGTAAATCACGCGGTTATTACACGAACTCGCGAGACTTTCTCAAACAGGCACTCAAGCGATTAGCTACACGGCTCATTATTTCTAAAGACGTGCCTGTAAGACGTCGAATTCCCTCATAAGGGTCTCTCCTCACTGCAACAAGCGGCTCAAGCGCGGCTTGTTAGTTGTTACGACGTGTGAAACGTGGTACAAAGACTTTTGTGAATATGCAGCATGTGCATATATAAATGTGTGGTGGTATGTAGGTACGTCAAGGCAGTCAAAGCAGTCAAGCATGAGTTGGCTTAATCGTATATCGAATTTTTAATAAAAACATTTATGAAGCAGTGATACAATTAGAATACGATGAGGAGGGGGGGAGGAGGATAGGGGGAGGGGTAAAAAATATGGCACAAAAATAGGTACGATTTCTCGAAACCGGAGTGGCCCAGGGTCAGTCGGGGTGCGAGGGATATGCTCTATGGGCAACCTTACACCCCGGCGTCTGTAGACCCGAGACGGCGTGCGGTTTTATTCGGTTAAAGCCCGACATAACCGCCCCCGCTGGCCAGCGGGGGGGTATCCGAGGGGATTTCCGCACGAAAAAAAAAAAAAGGTACGATTTCTTGAAAAAAAGTATTGAAATCCCACCAAAAACATACCTGTTAAAAAGGGGGCCAAGTTCCTATCGGTTAATTGTTCGCCTAAAAAAGGGTTGAAGGGTTGTGTGAAACATGGTACAAAGACTTTTGTGAATATGCAGTATGTGCATTTATAAATGTGTAGTGGTATGTAGGTACGTAGGAAAAGGTTAAAAGTGGAAGGACTGCAATTAGTGACGTAGTTTCAATCGCATAGTTACCACTTTGGTTACAGTCCTGTGTACAGTCAACTACATAACTGGCTTTACAAAATACAATTTCTTGGCCACTTAGCTCAAGCTCGTTTAATGAAATAATAAACAAAACATTAAATATTAACTTTATCCTCTGGGGATAATAAAAATGCTTATACATCAAAAGCGGCGATAGCCCAGTGGCGTACGTAACGGACTGCTGAGATGAGGTCTCGAGTTCGATCCCCAGTCTCACCGGGCACACACCTCTTCGTAGTGATGTGTACATTAATAAATGTTAATTATCGCTCGCTTAATAATGTGCCCGGTAGATGGCAATAGTCTCGCCCCTTAGTACATTGGGACCTTAACATAACTGGCGAACCGTGGGTGTGTAATACATCTCTGCCTACCCCTTCGGGGATACAGGCGTGAAGTTATGTTATGTTATACATCAATCATCGGTATATGTATTCGAATGTAGAAAACGTTTGTAAATATTTTAGTGTTAATCAACTTTTGTCGTTGTCTGTACATAAAAGTTGTTATGTGAAGATTCTAATACTTTCTTGTCTGTTTGTCTGTTTATCCGTTTGTTCACGATGGACGCAAAAATTACTAAACGGATTTTGATGCGTTTTTGTTCTATTAGAAAAGCCTTAGTTAGTCTTGAAATCTACCGTATATTTGATTGCAATGGGATAAGTAGAACCGGAAATATGACCAAAACCGATAACCGGATTCCGCGCGGGCGGAGCCGTTGGCATCAGCTAGTACTGTTATAAAATTGTAAATTTGTATACTGAGTGGTAGAGTCAAGCAACAGTCATTTTGGCCGTTGCATTTGGGCCGACTCCACCGGGGAAGCACCACCCTCTCACAGAATATCGACGCCAAGTAACAGTATTTGAACTGTTGCGTTCCGTTTGGTGAGTGAGAGTGCCGGAGCCCAAACTCCTTTCCCATTCCCTCCCAAACTCCTTTCCCATCCCCTTTCCTTTACAGGGTCGGCAGCGCGAGTGTGACGCCACTGGTGTTGCACACGTCCATAGGCCGCGGTAACCGCTTCCCATCAGGTGAGCCGTGTGCTTGTCTGCACTTTAGTGGTATAAAAAAAAAAGAACAAAAAATTAGTCGTATCTGTACATTGGAGAGTTTAAAAAAATTCTTGATTTATGTAAAATTAACGATTCTGAATACAAATGTTAATTTTTTTGAATTCTTGTCTATTCGTCTGTTTGTTCGCGATGGACGCAAAAACTACGGAACGGATCTTGGTCTTGGTCACACTTAAAATCTACCGTTAAAATCTACTTAAATTGCAATTGGTTAAGTAGAACCGGAGATATGACCTAAAAAAGATTACTGACCTCCGTGCGGACGGAGCCGCGGGCATCAGCTAGTTGATTAAAAATTAGATTTTCAGAACCTTGTTCAGTAACCGGTTCTAAACTCTTCACAATCATCCCATCCTCCTACTCAATAACTTCCCCAATGACCAACTAGCATTCACAACTAGTTGTACGACCGGAAATACCGATTGGACATCCTTCCCTACGGCACAATCAGTTTTCTATAAACGTGAACACTAAAAACGAAGAAGGTTATTAGAGAAGGTTTTCACAGGGTCGGCAGCGCGAGTGTGATGCCCCTGGTGTTGCACACGTCCATAGGCCGCGGTAACGGCTTCCCATCAGGTGGGCCGCGAACTTTTTTTTTTTTATATTTAGGACACGTCAATTTGACTTCACCTCGCCTGATGGTAAGCTGAAGGTAAAGTCTCAGGAAAGAGGGTCACCATTACATACACGTACCATATTAACAATGGTGGCACTCAGCTTGACGGCCTCATCAGAAGAGGATGCCACTAGTGCTGCGACCACAATCCCCCTGCCCGGCTATGCACTTGCTGACCCCTGAACGCAATCAAACCGAAATTGGATTACTATGGAGGGTTTTTCGCAATCGTGCACGGTGGTACCTACCCGGCCGAATTTTGTGACAAATTTGTGTCATCAAATTTCTACCACCAGTGAACCAGTGAGCTTGTCTGCCACCTGAGTGGTATAAAAAAATAAAAATTATGAGTTAATGATATTATCTGCATACCCTTCTAAATTGATGCATGTCAAATACTCCAATAACACTAAGGAGACTACTAGAACTAGGTTTGATCAGTCCTCACAACCGAGACTTGATTTACATAGAAATAGGTAGCAGACGCAGCTCAACTCCGTTAGCGAAGTGCTCTCGAAGTACTTGTCATATAGCTGTACAGTCGGCATCGATATTAGCTTTACACATTCCAAGTTACCGAACACCTTAGTTCTACAATTGTAAATAAAATAATGAAGTAAAATTGAAATTTTTTGAAATTGTACTCTAAAGATTACGAAAAAAAACCGGCCAATTGCGAGTAGGACTCGCCCATGAAGGCAGGTTCCGTAGCAGCAAGTAAAATTATTATATTTGAGGTCATTTTTATTTTTTTAGTTAGAATATAACTCATTTAATTGCAGAAATGTATTAATATACAGGATGAGGAAAAAGTATGGAAACCCAGGAAAATTCGGAAAACCACACGAGGTTAGTCGTGAAACAAAGGTACCCTAGATAACTTTCAACGAGGAATCCAACGGTGACCTCTGATTTGACCTTGAACATTTTTTTCAAGGTTATTTCAAGGTCAACGTAATTTTTTTAAATGGGAACCCCTATTTTTTATACGGGAATCGAAAAGAGCGTAAAATTTTACGTCCGGATACGTGTTTAGGTATGAGGTACGTAACCCCTGAAGGTCAAATAAAGGTCCCATTTAAAAAAATAACGTTGACCTTGAAATAACCTTGAAAAAAGGGTTCAAGGTCAAATCAGAGGTCACCGTTGGATTCCTCGTTGAAAGTTACCTAGGGTATGATATTTTTTCACGACTAACCTCGTGCGGTTTTCCGATTTTTCCAGGGTTTCCATACTTTTTCCTCACCCGGTTTATACAACAATAACTTAAAATGATTATGTACAACTAATTATAAATAAATGTAAAGAAAACTAAACCTAAAAGATAGAAAATATTTACAAACTTGCCTCATAGAACTCTTCCGCATCATCACCGACTGGTAATATTCCCAGAAGACTGGCAGCATTGGCTCGTTGAATGGCCATGCTATTCTTTGTGCAAGATAAAGTCCAGCCTTCTGGTCACGTGTAGCGTCGATCAGATGCTTTGTCAAATTTTTGTATACAAAACGGGCACTTGGACCCCATGACCCCAACGTTTCAACCCCAAACGGCTCAAAAACATAATCCCCTACTAGGTTGGAGTATTTACGCCCTTTGAGGCTTTCCGCAGATGCAACAGCAGCGCCGGCAGAACCCGCTGTGTTTGGAAGGTGTGAATGAAAGGTAAATTGCGTTTTACGATTTATGACGTATTAAAAAAAACTACTTACTAGATCTCGTTCAAACTAATTTTCGGTAGAAGTTTACATGGCAATGTACATCCCATATTTTCTTTTAGTATTATCATTCTCTTATTTTAGAAGTTACTCTCGCATAAACTATTCAGTTTAGAAAAAAATGATATTAGAAACCTCAATATCATTTTTGAAGACCCCTATCCATACACGAATGGGTTTGATGGAAAAAAAAAATAAGTTTCAGTTCTAAGTATGGGGAACCCCAAAATTTATTGTTTTTTCTTTTTCTATTTTTGTGTGAAAATCTTAATGCGGTTCACAGAATACATCTACTTACCAAGTTTCAACAGCATAGTTCTTATAGTTTCGGAAAAAAGTGGCTGTGACATCCGGACGAATCAATGACGTCAATATATCATATCAATCAATGATAATATAATTCAATATCATATCAATGATAATCATTTATATTTATTTTTTTATTTATATAAGCGTCGGTAGCTTAGTGGTTAAGGAGTCAACCTTACGATCGAGAGGTCCCGGGTTCGAATCCTGGCCATTACACTACCGACGTGAACCCACTCCTAACACAAGCAATTTAGCTTAGCTGGAGGGGTTAGGGGGGATATTAGTAATTTCGGTTACTAATATTCTTTATAAAAAAAAAAAAAATAAAAAAAAAAAAAAAAAATATGACGAATCTATAAGGGTTCTGTTTTTTGCCATTTGGCTAAGGATTTTTTATTAAAAAATGAAATAACTCGACTGCAGCTAAAAAGACCAAAACAAGTTGGATAGCAGGCGGTACCCATTTGCAAATCATAAACCGAAAAGAATTAATGGATCCCGCCTGCTATCAAACTTGTTTCGGTCTTTATAGTTGCAGTCGGGTACTGTTTTTTAATATTTGCAGCGTTTTGATTTTAAGCACACCAGAGAAACGATTCTTGTAATCACAACACAAATAAAAACTGGACTAAGTGCAGAGCCTCCGCTTGTTGTAAGCTCCTTAAACGCTTTAATTTATCTTTTTTTTATGAATGATAGTCTCACGTTTGATCTTACCTGGTCGTAAGTGATGATGTGGACTACGATGGATCACGTTTGCCTAGAAGGAACCTATTCACTCGAGACTTGAAGATTCCGAGGTTATAGCTTTCCGGAAACACAAACTCAGGCAGGCAATTCCACTCCTTAGCTGTACGCATAATTAATGTGTCGCCGAAACGTTTCGTTGCGGATGAGTGGAATATCCACCAAGTAGCGGTGGCGCGTCGCTGTGCGTCTGGTCATTCGTTGGTGGAAAGGGCTTGGAGGTATCAAGTTGTGCAATTCCAGCGCACACTCTGCGAAATGCATCCGATAAAAGACCGACATTCCTCATTCTAAATTACATTAAAACATACAAATATTTTATGTTATTTAAACACCTTTCAAAGCTCTTTCTTTTGATACCCTACTCGATAAGTTTGAGTGTAAATATTTTTTGGCAACATACATTTTAGCGACAAAAACCGACCGTATAGTTTTGATACACATTTTATCCGTATCCATTTTAGATAAATCTCTTTCATTTGAGACCTCATTCATCGAACTCCGTACAGCGGTTGGGAAGATATGTGGTAATAATAGTAGTTTATGCAACTGTCATATAAGAAGGGGTATTAAAACACGAGAGTCTGTTTAGCGATAATAGGTTGACTCGAGTGTTTAGGTTGGTTACAAGGGCGCCATTTCTTTCACAGTTCGAACTGCGCATGCGTGCGCCTTGTTTTTCATATTCAGCCTATAACCTTAGACTAGTTTAATGAATAAAAAAAGATAGCGATACTATAATGAGTTTTATGATACAGCTGGCGATACTATAATAAGTTTTATTTTTAATTTTATGTATATGCGTTTCTAAGTGCGTATGTATAGAATCCTCTTTCAATTCGTAATTCGAATTTTTCGATTTCAATGTAGATAAAGAATCTTACATACATACAAGACACACCTGAAATACATAACAATTCCTTAGCAGTCGGGTAAAAATTACACATATACGGTTATGCATCAATTTTTTTATTGATTTATTCCAAAATTTAAAGATCGTTTATAAAGTTAGCTTTCGGCTAGTTCTGAGGGCGACGTACCATCTAGCGGGGCTCAGTATGTGAGATAGCGGTATGCATGTGTGCTTGCATTACTGTTATGCAAGTTTACGTATTATATAGTGGGTACCATGATTGATAATATATTAAACCTAACCTACGCCCGGCAGATGATGCACTTCGAAGTAGATGATAGAAATTTATGAATAAGTACCCCCGGGTAGGGGGATTGTGGTCGCAGCACTAGTGGGACCGGTGGGTGCCACGCGGTGCTGCGACGACAATCCTCTTCTGATGAGGCCGTCAAGCTGAGTGCCACCATTGTTAACATGTTACGTGTATGTAATGGGTGGCCCTCTTTCCTGAGACTTTACCTTCAGCTTACCATCAGGCGAGGTGAAGTCAAATTGACGTGTCCTAAATATAAAAAAAAAAAATATATAAGTATTAGAATTAACGGGATATTTACCATGTGTATCTAAGAATGTCCGAGAAAGGGAAGCGATAGAAATAAAAAAGCACAGAAATTTCACTCGTGAGGATGGGTTTCAATTGCCGAACGTCTGGCATCCAGTGGTCCGTCTGTGCAAAAATAACCGGGAACAAGCCAAAACAAATTCGCGAGTAGATACGGTAAGCGGGGTGCTTGGTTGGGGACCTCCACGCGGTGCACCCTGGGCAACGGAGACGGCAGCGCCTCTCTCCTAGGGCGGGAGAGACGCTGCCGCCTATGGCCAACTCCGACCGAGGCGAGGACGGCCCTGTTGAGGGCTGTTCGGAAGCTTTCCACGTGTCCCTCTGATTAGCAGATGGCACAGTGGAAAGCAAGTAAGGGGGCCATCTAGAAAGTGGAGATGGCCCAGGGTCAGTCGGGGTGCGAGGGATATGCTCTATGGGTAACCTTACACCACGGCGTCTTAAGACCCGAGACGGCGTGCGGTTTTAGTCGGTGCAAGCCCGACATAACCGCCCCCGCTGGAGACCCCCCGCTCTCCAGCGAGGGCGGTATCCGAAGGGATTTCCGCACGAAAAAAAAAACAAAAAAAAAAGATACGGTAAGCGTCGTGTGTCGCGATCGTGATCGAGTTCGAGTGTGTAGTGAGACCAGTGGTAGTGGTGTTGCGCGTCAGAGACGAGTACGAAAGAGGGTAGATCGATATATTTACTCTTAAACTCGTTCACCGTTAACCGCCTCTTCAGTTCCTCCGTGATCATGGCGCTTGCAACAGTGCCGAAATATCGGACTTTCTTAGAAACACATGGTAAATATCCCGTTAGTTCTACTACTTATGTTAGTGACCATGATAGTTTAAATAAATATAAAAATATTCTACGACATTCTATACAGCGCTTTCTAGAGCCAAAGTATATCTTTAACTTTGGTATAACTTTGGTTACTAATATTCTTTAAAAAAAACTTTTTTACTTTGCTCCGTAGGGTAAGAGAAATGGAATCATATTCTCACACATACACACATACACACATTATACACCATATTTATGTAAAACACATATTTACACTGAACGGGAATAGAACTTGCGACCTCGGAATTGGCAGTCGAATGCTCTACTGCTACGCCACATAATAATCTTCTTCTTCTTCTTCTTCTTCTTCTTCTTCTTCTTCTTCTTATATATAAAAATGAATTGCTGTTCGTTAGTCTCGCTAAAACTCGGGAACGGCTGGACAGATTTGGCTAATTTTGGTCTTGAATTATTTGTGGAGGTCCAGAGAAGGTTTAAAAGGTGAATAAATATGGAAGTTGTTATCGATTGAGGCAGTACGAAGTCTGCCGGGACAGCTAGTGTTTAATATATTTTTAGATTCCAAAAGATTCCTTACCATAACAACACACCTCACGAATCTAACATTTCTAACCGCATCGCAATTTTGTAACACTCGTGGCAAGATCTGAAGTGTTTTGGCGTCGAAATGAATGCGGTGAAGTTCTCGAGATGGTTCGATATCTGGCAGCGCAAATTGTTCACCCCTACCAGATATTTTGACTATTACAAACTAACTGACCTGTCCTGACATTGTATGGCTGTTTTAGGTAGATTTCGATGAAATCGATCTACCTATTGGTTTCTTGACTACTGTCGAATTTAAAAAAAAAATCTTCATAGGAGGTCTAGTTATGACCCCCTGAGTACGAAATGACCACTGGTCAAAAAGTTTATTATGGTTCCACTTCCCAAAATTTGCGGCACTCTCACGGTCGCATTTTTGCCCCGATCGCTTTTAAACTGCGGTCAAAAATTGCTTGGGTGTAAACTTAGTTTAAGTTCGTGAACGGGTGGAATCCGGCCTAAGGGGACGGTAGGGCCTCACTTTTTGTGAAATCAGTTTTTCCTCAAAATTTCACGTTCCATTCACATATTCGAACCGTTCTAATTTTATCCCAAAGTATACATGAATACCAACAACTTTTAATTATAAACCTATAAGATTAAAATTTTAACTAAAAGTGGAGGGGGGAAAAACTAAAATTTTTCGGGAAAAAAATCATAACTTCTAACCGGTGAATATTCTTGATGTCGGAAACATTTTTAATCGATAGGCCATTTTTAAGTCTAAAATAAATGTCTGAAAAGTTTTTCGCTAAAAGTTACCGTTTTCGAGAAAAAAAATTTAAACATGTTAAAAATGAGCTCGGCGTGGGTCATAGAAGAAGCATAGGTTCCCTGCCGGAACGGATTTTTTTTAAACCTTATTCCAACGCTACCTACCGTATGCACACTATGTCTAAAACTAATATAACTAAATAAATATTCTAGGACATATTACACAGCGCCATCTAGACTCAAAGCGGATAAACATACTTAGATACTTTTTTTGTAAATAAATATTATACATAGAAACACCCAGACCAATGAAAATATACATATTTTCAATGAGCGGGAATCGAACCCGCGACCTCTGACTTAGCAGTCGAATGCTCCACCGCTACGCCACAGAGGTCGTCAGGAACTTTCATGTAAATGTTTGTGTTTACAAAAACAGTATTTCAGTATGTTTACCCGCATTCTAGAATCTTTAACACAAGCTAGTTACGCTTACTTTGGGTCTAGATAGCGCCGTGTAGAATGTCCTAGAATATTTAATACTTATTTTTTTAATGTAAGCTAGTACGGTGCCGTTTTGCATGCAAAATGAACACACAAACAAAATATACGTTATACAGTACATTTTACATAACAAACATAACATAACTTCACGCCAGTATTATATTATATTCAGGTAGGCAGAGGTGTATTAGACACCGACGATTTGCCAGTTATGTTAGAGTCCAATGTAATAGGGGCGAGCCTATTGCCGCGAGCGATAATTAACATTTATTAATGCACACATAACTACGAAAAGTGTGTGCCCGAGGCGACTAGGGATCGAACTCGAGACCTCGTCCCAGCAGTCCGTTACGTACGCCACTGGGCTATAGCCGCTTTTTAGTTTACATTAACCTGTATTTGAGTTGAAAGATGAAAGTTTACAATTGCTTAGTATCCCACTAAGTGTTAAAGTTGAGCACAATGTATATTAGATAGTTCATCATTCGCTAACTTGTTTAATAGCACGTAAAACTTTCACTTACGCTGTGTATGTGATCATTGCAACACCAAGAGGTACCAAGAGTATAACTTGCACGTTACCTATATTGTTTTAAATGTTTTTGATAGCCTTTTTAGAAACCCCCATACTTAACGTGATATTTTACAAAAAAAAAACGTGAAAGTACATTTGTTCTACAGATAAATATATTCAGTACTTGCCTCAGTACGAGCTTTAAATACACTAAAACGACTATAGTTTGTAAAAATTTGATTTATGCAAAAAAACTGGTATCGTTAACAAAGTCCAGCACAAGTTGTTGTTGGGATTTTGTATATATGTTATACTAGCGCGTGGTTACCGTGTTACCGTTATACGTTACCGTGTGGTTTTAGTCGGTCCGATTCTGACACGACCACCCCATCGTTGGCATCGTTGGTTTCCACACGTTAAAAAGAAATACCAGCACGCGAACTTCACTTTCGCGATTCAGGATTGGTGGTGACGTAGTAGTATCGAAATAGTTCAACTTGTTATCGCTAGATGGCGCTGGGTATATGTGGTATCGCCACAGACACTAGTCCGAATTGACACTTTTTTTTAATGACAATTACGATACCATCACAATGTTAAAGGCTCTTGCCAAAATTGGAAGTATCTTAAGAAAAGCAAAAATAAAAAACCTCTGAGTTTTCGTAGTGTGTGCATTAATAAAATGTTAATTATCGCTCGCTTAATATTGTTCCCGGTAGATGGCAATAGGCTTGCCCTTTATTACATTGGGACCTTTACAAAACTGGCGAATCGTGGATGTGTAATACACCTCTGTCTACCCCTTCGGGGATACAGGTGTCAAGTTATGTAGTGTCATGTGTTAAAAAAAATAGAAATGAATAACAAACTGATTGTAAATCAGAACGACTGACTGTAATTATGAAGCATAACGGAAATAATTAGTTTCGTCAAGTGTTTCTGGAGACCGTCTTTGCGAAGCCTCTGTCATCAGTGTAAACTCTGCTTAGATCGTGAATAGGGAGCAACAGTAATGAAGTTAATTTCAGTCCAGTTGATGAACGCTTCTGTGGCAAAAAAAATCTTCTCTTTGTGAGCACCGATTAAATTTTTAATAGACGGTATTCGACAAAGATAAAATTTGATTTATCTGTCGAATAATCCAATCCTTATTATAAATGTGAAAATTTGTGAATATGTTTAGATCTTTGGATGTTTGTTACTCAATCACACTCAAACCGCTGAACTGATCTGGCTGAAATTCGGTACAGGGATAGATAATAGTCGGCAATAACTCTAGGCTACTTTTTTATTCCTGGAATAGTTTCCCAGGGGTTGCGGTGACGGGATCAGCTAGTATGAAGCTGTTTTTCTGTCTTTGCTCAGAGTCCATCACAAATGTCGGCAACAAACGATTCCAGTGAGTTTACAGATACTTTTAGATGTAGGGTGATAATATCACCGAAATCGATGGGTCATTTTTGATGAAATTGATATACAGGGCGTCCCACGGCAATGCCACATGAAGGGAAAGTACCTTAATTATTGTAGATGGGACATTTTACTGAAAGAAGACTTTATTTTAATTATAAAAACTATTTGAACTGCATTCATACATTTTTAATAATTGCCTCGTTGAACCGGGAATCGAACCCGGATCACGAGAAAAAAAAATCGGTCTGTAGTTTTATGATACCGATCGGAAGGCATAATCGTAAGGGTTATTTTTTGCTAAATAAATTAGTATCAGAAATAAAGGGAAGACCATGAATTTTAACATTTGATGTGAAATTTTGTTCAGAAAAATGAAAAGCTGACATTGCCGTAAGGACATACAACTGACATTATCATAAGTACCTATGACTAATAAATTTACCTACCCACTTGAGAAATACGCTTCATTTCCCTATTATAATTTAAGTGCATGATAAAATGATAAAGAGATACGTAATTAGTAGGTACCTGATTGTATGCAACAAATCGAGCCGTTTGGCCGAAAGACGCGTAAATTATTTTGTCCATCACAAAGCGCCTGGCTGATTATAAAGAAATAATTCAAACACGTGTTCTATTTTCAAACTTTTATTCTTTTGATTCTGTGATTTTCATTATAGGATTATTGCATTGTATTGTGATTATTTTACATAACCATGGCGTATCAAAATAATTTTGATTTAATGGAAGCTTACTTTTTAAACGCTAAAAACATAACATTAGCCTTACAATGGCACCGCGAAAGATATCCGGATAGAAATACACCATCTCGATTTGTTACGAAACGGTTTGTGGATAATCTGCTAAATTTGGGACGTTTCGATCATTGCGTTTCTCGTGAACCGGGTTCGATTCCCGGTTCAACGAGGCAAATATTAAAAATGTATGAATGCAGTTCAAATGGTTTTTAATATTAAAATAAAGTCTTCTTTCAGTAAAATGTCCCATCTTCAATAATTAAGGTACTTTCCCTCCATGTGGCATTGCCCTGTATAGTCTTTCGTAAGCACTCATAATAGAGATAGGTGCACAATATAACTATAGCAATGAGCGAAAATAAAGTTAAAAAACCAAAGAAACTTTTACTAACGTTTAGATAGCCCGACGTTTGTTCTTAGTTAGTTCACAACTGTTCCTACCCGTACTTTGCGCCAGTTGCTGCAATGAAAACGGAGGAATTTCGTTTTAAAAATGCAGTTAAAATGTAAATAAAAGTGCGGAAATATGCGATCAACGAGAACTGTCATTGTATTCATCACAGCGTTGTATAGAAAGCCTGTACTTTTGGGCCCGCGATCCGCATTTTTGTTCTTTAAAACCGCGTAAACACTTATATAAATCAAATCCAGAGGGATTTGACTTACTCTCTTTGACTTAATCTTTTTAGGGTTCCGTACCTCAAAAGGAGAAAACGGAACCCTTATAGGATCACTTCGTTGTCCGTCCGCCCGTCTGTCAAGACCGTTTTTCTCAGGAACACGTGGAGGTATCAAACTGAAATTTATATCTAATACTCAGGTCTACTGTCCCTTGGAGCTGTGAAATAATCAAACTTCTAAGCCAAAGCAATTAAAAAGATACAGCCGTTTATGCTGCAAATTTCCGCAAATTTTCGAAACTCGCACGGGAATCAAAACCTACAGGGTACTTCCCGTGAACTTAGAATCTTGAAATTTGGTACGAAGTAACGTCTTATAGTACAGATAAAGGAATAATTGCGAAAACCGTAAATTTTTAGCTATATTATATAATAAAATTTTTTTTTCAAAATTTTAAAGTTACTACTTCTTTTCTCATGAACACGTAGTGGTATTAAATTGAAATTCATATCAAATACTCAGGTCTATAATACCTTTTAGCTGTAATAAAATCAAACTTTTATGTCAATGCAATCAAAAGAAATAGCTATTTAAGCTGCATATTTATAGGCCAGGGCCTGTAGACAGAGGCGTCGCCGCCCAGACGATGCGGCAGCCCGAGAGGCGGAGCTGTATGAGGCGTACAAGGGGGCCAAGAGGACCCTCCAGGAAGCCATAAAGCAGGCCAAACGGCGGGCCCGCGAAGAGCTGCTGGAGTCTCTGGAGCAGAACCCATGGGGGCGTCCTTACCTTGCGGTCAGGGGCAAAATCCGCCCAAGGGCGCCCCTACTGACCCAGAGCCTCCAGCCGGAGCGGCTGGAGGGGATACTGGGCTCCTTGTTCCCTGCGAGAGCGGAGGAGCATGTCCCTCCGCGTATGGCTCCGCCTCAGGCGCCTGACGCTGATAATAGCGAGAGCGATGTGCCCGAAGTCAGGGAGAGTGAACTGGGGGTAGCAGTGCTCCGGCTTAAAGCCCGGAAATGCACTGCCCCCGGACCCGACGGCATTCCAGGCCGAGCATGGGTCCTGGCCCTGGAGGAACTAGGGCCTCGACTGGTGGCGCTCTTTAGCGCATGCCTCGAAAGGGGCCAGTTTCCAAAGGCTTGGAAGACGGGGAAACTGGTCCTTATCCGGAAGGCGGGGCGGCCGGCGGACCAGCCATCCGGTTACCGGCCGATCGTGTTGCTCGACGAGGTGTGCAAGCTCTTTGAGCGGATTATTGCAGAGCGCCTCGTCGAGCATCTCACGAACGTGGGGCCAGATCTGGCGGACAACCAGTTCGGTTTCCGCCGGGGGCGCTCCACCGTGGAAGCGATCATGCGCGTTAGGCGCCTGGCGGAGGAAGTAGTCTCGCGGGGTGGGGTGGTGGTGGCGGTGTCTCTTGACATCGCCAACGCCTTCAACACCCTACCCTGGAGCTGCGTTAGGGAGGCGCTCGCGTATCACGGAGTGCCTCCTTACCTCCGCCGCATTGTCGAGGCATACCTATCCGAGAGGGCCATAGTTTACCCGAGCTGGCTAGGGCCAGGGCAGCGAGAAGTGTCGTGCGGTGTTCCGCAGGGGTCGGTCCTAGGGCCACTCCTGTGGAACATCGGATACGACTGGGTGCTGCGCGGTACGTTGCTCGAGGGTGTCAGCATAGTGTGCTATGCTGACGACACCCTCGTTATGGCGCGGGGAGCAACGTACCGAAGCGCGGCACTGAAGGCCACGGCAGGGGTTGCTCAAGTCGTGGGTCGAATACGGCGGCTGGGACTTGAGGTGGCTCTCCATAAATCCGAGGCTATGTGTTTTCACGGGCCTCGGAGGGGGCCACCTGCGGGAACCGGCATAACCGTAGGGGGCGTAAGCATCGGCATCGAGCCCACGATGAAGTACCTTGGGCTCGTACTCGATAGCCGATGGGACTTCGGACCTCATCTCCGAAGTCTGGTCCCGAAACTGAGGGGGGCTGCGGCCGCGCTATCGCGGCTGATGCCCAACGTTAAGGGACCCAACGCCCCCACTAGGAGACTGTACCTGGGGATCGTGCGAAGCATGGCCCTATACGGGGCCCCCGTATGGGCGGAGACTCTGGCGGCCCGCAACGTGGCTGTTCTTAACAGCCCGTTAAAGGCGATGGCCGTCAGAGTCATCAGGGGGTATCGCACGATCTCCGTCGAGGCGGCATGTCTCCTAGCTGGGACCCCTCCATGGGACCTGGAAGCGAGAGCCCTTGCGCTGCTGTACCAGTGGCGCAAGGAGGCGCTGGAGCGGGGCCATAGGCCGGAGCCCCGAGAAATCAGGGCTCAGCGGTTCCTGCTCCGCCAGGAACTCACGGAGACATGGAGGGTGCGACTTGAGCACCCAAGGTGGGGGGAATCCACCATTGCGGCGGTGAGACCGATCATGAAGGAGTGGTTGGAGAGGGACCATGGGGACCTCTCCTACCGGATGTGCCAGATGGTTACCGGACACGGGTGTTTCGGTAAGTATCTGTGGCGCATCCACCGGGAGACAACGCCGCAGTGCCAGCACTGCGAGGATCCTGGCGAAGACACGGCGCTTCACACGTTGGTGGAGTGCCCTGCGTGGGCGAGTCAACGCCGGGATCTCGTTGCGGTCCTGGGCGTGGACGTTCTCTCGTTGGAGACCATGGTGAGGGCCGTGGTCTCCGACGGGAGCAAGTGGCACGCCGCCGCCTCTTTCTGCGAGCAGGTAATGCGCGCGAAAGAGACGGCGGAGAGGGAGCGGGAAAGAACCCTGCCCCCCGAGTTTCGCAGTCTGCGGCGAGGACGCCGCAGACTCATCTACGCCCGGGACTACCGACCTCCATGATCGGGGCCTGAGGACGGCAGTTGGCCGACTCGCCGTCCTTACAGAAGCAGGCCGTGGCGGAGGCTTGTCGTGTGTGCCCTACACACGCCTGCCAACTCACCGAAGCGGGATAAAACCCGACCCCACCAGGCGAGGCCGTGGTGGCGGCCAAAGTCCGCCGGCAACCCTGGGGTTATCCTTTCGAGGGCTTACCCGGGGTGCCCGGCAACGGACACTTGGGGAGGACATCGTGCGGTTTTAGTCGAGACACGACATAACCACCCCCGCTGGCCAGCGGGGGGGTATCCGAAGGGATTTCCGCACGTAAAAAAAAAAAAAAAAAAAAGGGCCTGTAGACAAAGTCACATTCTACTAGTGGAATCGCTTCGAAGCGAACCTTCAAATGTTCAATATGTATGGGAGTGACATTATTTGTTACACGTGACATGTCGACAAATGTTGTATCACCCATACATTTCGGTCTTATGAAGGTTCGCTTCGTTGCGGTTCCACTAGTAGAATGTGACTTTGTCTACAGGCCCTGGTTTGCGTACGAGACATCTATTACAGGATGTTTAGGAAATGTGTTTTTAATTTATATTTTATATTTGTTGGCGTGATGTTTTGCTTGAAGGATGTATTTAATTTATTGATTAAACTATTAAATTTTAAAAAAATATTTTACTATTTTGTTAGAAACTTCTCAGTGGTAACACATAGTCAGGAAAAGATGACTTATTGACGTCAACAGGCTCACTTATTAAGGCCCTATTTTGTGGTTTCGAATGTAGTTAGAGAAATATGTGTTAATACAGTCCTACTAACCGCTACGGGAATATAGGACTATGAAGCTATATATATCCGCATTATTTAAGTTTGTGTAAAAATCTGTTCAGGCATTATTTTATATTAATAACCTAAACATAGTGTTACATAGTAAGTGATTCATTATTCAAACGGCAGAAAATTCTTGTTAAAAAAGCGGAACATTCAATAAAGCATAAATATTTCACGCTCCACGTAAATCTGAGAGGAAAAATCACGTACAAAGAATTAGTAAATTAAAAATGAATTCAAAAATGTCGGCGTTGTCACATTTAGCGGGAAATTAAATACTTTCAACGAGCGAGGGCACCAACTTTTGATAGAAAAAGTTGCTCCGAAGGGGCAAGTGATAAACGCAATTAAAGCTCGCCTCTCACTCGATTGGAGAAACTTTTTAAATTCTACACCTAACCTTCAGTTTAGAACCCCACCTTTATTAATCAACAACTCAATTATATATCTTTTTCACGCTTTTCCGAGTAGATTTTTGTTTACTTGAATGGGATGTCCGATATGGTACTGAATTTGCATATTTTGATGAACAGTCCTGCGAATACAGGCCAAATGAGTTGGCAGCTCTGGAAGGCAAATGAAAAGGAAAAGTTTGAAGGAACAAGGTCGCAAAATGTCACATCAATTTTATTCGACATATTTGATATAAGAAAAGTTAAATTATTCATTTATTTTGGCTTCATAATGAGAAAATGAAAATGTATTGAGATTGGAAGATAATATAATATTGGATACGAAGGGGCTATAAGAAAACATGACTAAAATTCATCTTTAAGTATGTTTTCAATTTGTTTTGACTAAGAACCGAGTACTGGAGTTGCTATTTTTAACATCTCCTCACGCCTGGGGATGAACCCCCGAAGAATAAGGCAGAAATATCAGCTAAAGAAATGAAAATGCATAAATAGGTTATGCAGGTAACCTTATTGATACATTTAAAGAATATATTTGACAAAAATTATGATTATTAGAAGATCTCAGTCGGGCCCCCACCCCACGTAACACTCTTATACGCGCCATAGCCGTTTGTTGGTGGCTGAACTCCCCCGTAACCACTCGCGCGATCTTGACCAAATTTACCACAGTAATAGTGTGACACTGAAAAGTGTATTGAAGCGAGATGGTTCATGTCCAATGTACCATTGAGGAAGAATCACCAAAAAACAGTAACACGAGCGCGCGGCCTTAGCTCAGCGCGCGACCGTAGTAAGACGTCTTATTTTCAAGTAAGAGTCCTGCTCGCTCAGCTCAATTTATTTCAGTCGCACACTGCTCTGAATTCCTAGTTTAATTTTCATCAGCCAAATTTCTGATCCTATGTAATAAGAGGGTGACCCTATTGGCCTATTACCCTATTACCAAGCACATTTCCAGATTCTGTGCAGCTACTGTAAATTGAAAACATTGTAAAGAGCCTAGTGAAAACCTTGTGGCAAAGTGCCCCACCCGAGACTAGAATCCAAGATCTCACTATCGCATGATACATAAATACAAGTTTATGCTATCGAACCACCGAGACGATCAATATTATAGATTACAACCTGTTACCTGCGACTTCACCCGTGTGCAATTCTGAATTCGTTTTCGCAACCCGTGGGAACCAGGGATAAATAGTAACCTATGTGTTATTTCCCTATACCAAATTTCAGCCAGATCCGTTCCGCCGTTGGAGTGTGATTGAGTAACAAACATACAAACATCTTCACAAACTTTCATATTTATAGCCATTCAAATTTAGTGCACCCTGCTGGGAAAGTAGGTACCTATTTTTGTTTCGTGCGGAAATACCTTCGGATACCCCCCCGCCGGCCAGCGGGGGTGATTATGTCGGGCTTGAACCGAATAAAACCGCACGTCCTCTCGGGTCTTAAGACGCCGGGGTGTAAGGTTGCCAATAGAGCAAATCCCTCGCACCCCGACTGACCCTAGGACATCTCCGGTTTCGAGACTTTATAAAAAGTGATGCTATATAAAACCATTATTTGACAACCTCTGTGGCGGAGCGGTAGTGCATTCGACTGCTACGACAGGGGGCGCGGGTTCGATTCCCGCTCAGTGAAAATATTTGTATGCATGAATATATCTATTTGCATTGGTCTTGGTGTTTCTATGTATAATATGTATGTATTTAGAAAAAAAAGTATATAAGTATGTTTATCCGCATTCTGGAACCCATAACACAAGCTAGTTAAACTATGCTTACTTTGGGTCTGGAAAGCGCTGTGTAGAATGTCGTAGAATATTCATTTATTATTTATTATTATTATATTTACTTCGTGCATTTTTTCTGATAATGTTCACGCCCTAATGATATAGGTATTTATCAGGCTTCCCAGCAGAATCAGGCCGGGACGACCCCCTCCCCCCCCTTTCCGGGGCAAGCCAGGGACACCGTGGTTCCCAAACCCGACGGGGCCATCTCGAAACCGGAAGATATCCCAGGGTAAATCGGATGCGAGGGAAATGCCTTATGGGCAACCTTACACCCCAGCGTTTGAAGACCCGAGACAGCGTGCGGCTTTAGTCGGTTCAAGCCCGACATAACCGCCCGCTGGCCGGCGGGGGGTATACGAGGGGATTTCCGCACGGAAAAAGAAAGCTATTTATCAGGCTGCCATAGCCGCTTACCATAAAACAAGTCGTCATGCTTATTTACCACTTCAGTAGTGTACCAAAACGCAACTTAATATACATCATCATCATCATCATGTCAGCCAAATGACGCCCACTACTGGGCATAGGCCTACCCCAAAAATCTCCACAACGATCGGTCCTGCGCTGCCTGCATCCAGCGGCTTCCCGCGACCTTGAGTAGATCGTCGGTCCACCTTGTAGGGGGTCTACCCACGGAACGTCGCGTCGTCCGGTACGCGGTCGCCATTCGAGAACCTTTCCGCCGCAGGGGTCATCGGTTCTCCGCGCTATGTGTCCCGCCCACTGCCACTTCAACGATGCAATCCTTCGAGCGATGTCGGTTGTTTTAGTTCTCCTGCGGATCTCATCTTTTCTGATTCGATGGCAAACCCCCCCCACACACTACACCCTACACACTTAATACACTGTTTAAAAAAATTAAAACCATTAAGAATGATCACTGAACTTGCGAAGACATTTGGTCAGGACTATAACACCTTTTAGCCAACATCTGTTCGAAATAAACGGGACATATGCGGCATAAAAACAGCCTCGTAGAACCGCCCAGTAAATGTATGTATAAATTTATCACAAAGCCTTTATATAGGACGTGAAATGTTTTTGGGACTTAAATTGTTTTATGCGATAATTCTTGTCGGAGAGGGCCTCAATAAAATAGTTATATTGTAGACTTGTGAAAAATTTTAGTAGGTGGCTTAGCACTACCAGGGTGCGAGGGATATGCGTTATGGGCCACCTTACACTCCGGCGTCTGAAGACCCGAGACGGCGTGCGGTTTTGGATGGTTCGAATCCGACATAACCAGTTCTGCTGGCCGGCGGGACCCGGGGGGATTTCCCTCATCTCATCATCTCTCATAAACTCACGCCTATATCCCCGAAGGGGTAGGCAGAGGTACTAGCACCCACATTTCGCCAGTTTATGTTTAAGTCCCAATGTAATAGGTGGCGAGCCTATTGCCATAACCCGGGCACTTATAAACCTGCGATAAATACATACATAACTTCGAAAAGCATCGAAAAATCATTGGTGTGTGCCTTGGTAAAACCTGGGATCGAACCCGAGATCTCGTCTCAGCAGTCCATTACCCATACCACTAGGCTACCGCGGCTTTCCGCCCAAAAAAAAAGGATACTGAGCCCTACTGTTTCTTGTATGAATGGACCGTTTTGACTAGGAAGCTCTCACTACCTTGCGATCAACATTAAGTTACAGTATGCTGCATTAGGTACCTTTTCTGTGAGTGCTGGAGGTCTTCTTCGTCTTTCCTCTCATCTTCCCTTAAACTCATCCTAATAGCACTCCCATTTTGTTCTCTTAACACTCACACTCACACTGTTCTCATCTATAATTAATATTACAAAAAAATTGGCACACTTAAATAATAATCTAAAATCCTCATTCAGTGCAATTTTTTTTAGAGTGGTAGAGTCAAACAACAGTCATTTTGGCCGTTGCATGAATGGGCCGACTCGACCGGGGAAGCACCACCCTCTCACAGAATATCGACGCCAAGTAACAGTATTTGAACTGTTGCGTTCCGTTTGGTGAGTGAGAGTGCCGGAGCCCAAACTCCTTTCCCATCCCCGCCCAAAATCCTTTCCCATCCCCTCCCAAAATCCTTTCCCATCCCCTCCCAAAATCCTTTCCCATCCCCTTCCAAACTCTTTTCCCCTCCCCTTTCCTTTACAGGCTCGGCAGCGCGAGTGTGACGCCACTGGTGTTGCACACGTCCATAGGCCGCGGTAACCGCTTCCCATCAGGTGGGCCGTGTGCTTGTCTGCCACCTTAGTGGTATAAAAAAAAATAAAAAAAATAATTGGTGGCATGAATGTTGAAAGTGGTCTTGACAATCATTATACACTTGGACCTGGACTTGGACCACACTCCACGACTCTTGGATCTGTAGATGAGCTAATAGATATCTTTACTACTAACCTTACCTAACTCACCCACAAAACTATCTACAATCTATTAATATCAAACGTATACCTTCATCGTAGATTATTAATGAAATCGAGCTATTATAAGGTAAGCACAAATGCACAATCCCGGCACTATGCCGGCACATCTTTCAAAAGTTGTATAACGAGTTGTATAACCACGACGCAGAAATACCTCTGAGATATCTAAATATTTATTAATGAAAATCATTCATCCATTCAACATTTCAGTGTCTGGGTGAATTTGTTAAGACTATTAAGGCAATGATAATAGATGTCCTCCAACTCCTAATTACTCATCTTTCATCGTTTATCTGTTCAGTGCTTTTAACGTTAAGAAGAGTGGCGTGGCGGTTACACTTATTAAATTATTTTTAACTATATTTACGACCGCAACATCCTGGAAAGAAGTTATTAGAATAAGTCTACCAAAAAAACCAAACCTGGCATCTTTCAGTAACTTTACCGACCATATCACTCCACATTATCCTTCTTGTCTAAAGTCTTTGGACGTTTTTAGCATAAACATCTTAGCTCAATCATCGGTAAAATAGTCTTCGCTACCCCTTTTAACACCTGTTTACTTTCATGGCCATAATACTGTCACAACCTTACTAAGTATTATAGACAGGCCCGGCATACAAAATGAAAAATTAACAATACTTGCGTTATTCGGCTATAGCAACACCAGCCATACTGTTAGTTTTAATATTGTAATCATTCTCCTTCGTTCTCTCAACACTGATGGATTGATTTTGTACTTACGAGTATGTGTGTATAGGTGACTGACAACTATTAACTACTGATGGTGTATTCAAGGGTGGTATTTAACTGCTCTACTTCATAAATTTTATCTCAATTTTCCCTATAACCTTTATGTAAATGATCTGGAAATTCCTATACTATATTCCCTTTATTACAGTTATTACAATTAAAAGAAACTTTCGATACTATAAATAGAGATTTAGCCCTAATTGGTTCGAAGTGATACCACGTATAATATTTCAAGGTACTGATATTCCCATCAATGGTACAAGTGGGACATTAAAAAAGGTAAAAGATTGTTGACAAATATTAACTCAAATTTATTTTTCACGCAGTTTCAAGAAGTTAATCTTAAAATTTCTGCAGAATCGCTACGAAGGTTACAAAACTTTCTACCAATTCCACTAAAATCGCGCTTACTAACTCATTACTCTTAGCCATTTTTGATTACGTAAAAGCCAGCTATCTAGACTTCATCGAAAAGCAATTAGACAAACTTGTGCGTCTTCAAAATGTCTGTATAAGATGTATTTGCACAAATATGATCATGTTTCACAGTACCACAAGAAATTTAAGTGGTTACTAATTAGACTTCTTCGGAACACTCACACACTGTCTCTTGTGGTATATAACATTTAGTTGTGTACAATACGTTTAACCCTTCGGCGCCTTATTATCTCAATAAATGTTACGAGTCACGTCATGAAATTTGTGGTCTACAGAATTAGGTACTTATAATGGTCACATTATAAAAACATAACACATAACATAACTTCACGCCTTTATCCCCGAAGGGGTAGGCAGAGGTGTATCTCACACCCACGATTCACCAGTTATGTTTAGGTCCCAATGTAATAGGGGGCGAGTCTTTTGCCATCTACCGGGCCCATCACTAAATGTAATAGGGAGCGAGCCTATTGCAATCTACCGGGCACATTATTAAGAGAGTGATAATTAACATTTATGAATGCTCACATAACTAGGAAAAGTCAGAGGTGTAGGCCCGGGGCGACTGGGGATCGAACTCGAGACCTCGTCTCAGCAGTCCGTTACGTACGCCACTGGGCTATCGCCGCTTTTTCAAAAGTCTAAATAAATCAAATAAACGATGGTCGAGGAAAAAGAATATGAGAACGAACCCTGGACTTCTGAGTGCAAACTTTGGACGCAACCGGGATTAACGATTGATAATAATGATACTATTCTGTATAGATCATTAAAGCGGCACATATAATACGTCACGATCACCGCAACCCCGCCCTTAGAAGTCTCCAGCAAGAAACTCAGCAGTCTTTTTTTAGTCTATTCACAAACATATTTACTTAATATAATTACAATATTTTGTTTAAGTGGCAAGGTAAAGTAAACAGTTCATTTTCAAGCTTGTACCCAGTGGCGTACGTAACGGACTGCCGTAGCAAGGTCTGGAGTTCGATCCGCAATCGCCCCAGACACACACCTCTGACTTTTCGTAGTTATGTATGTATTAAAAATGTTAATTATCGCTCGCTCAGTAACGTGCCCGGTAGATGGCAAGAGACTCACCTCCTATTACATTGTGGCCTAATCATAACTGGTGAATCGTGGGTGTGTAATACACCTCTGCCTACCCCTTCAGGGATACAGGCGTGAAGTTATATTTTTCGTCTAAATATTCTTGAATATTATAATAGCATTTGTGGTAAAGTTTGGTTTTGATTAGACTTTTAAATTTATTACGAGATATACTCTTAGTTGGGGTGTGTGTTGGGTAACCTCCTCGAGTGTCGCTCCGATTCCGATCCCGCTGCAGTCCGGGGGGAACGGAATCGGAGCGGCCGGTACACCCTGGGCGGCGGTCAATGGCTTCCCCTTCACCCCTTCATAGGGTTGGCATTGATCGTCGGCCAATACCCAACGTGGCGGAAACACATCGCTCTCCGTACTCCTCTGCTTTCAGAGGAGACAGGATGAGCGATGCTGTTAGTGGTGAGATGGCCCAGGGTCAGCCGGGGTGCGAGGGATATGCTCTATGGGTAACCTTACACCCCGGCGTCTGAAGACCCGAGACGGCGTGCGGTTTTAGTCGGTGCAAGCCCGACATAACCGCCCCCGCTGGCCGGCGGGGGGGTATCCGAAGGGATTTCCGCACGATAAAAAAAAGATATACTCTTAGTTCCATTAAGGAGGTTGTTGTAGATGCTTTTGTTGTGGAACAACACCATTGTCCTAAGTCGTTCGAACCGTTACCTATTTAATGTCTCTCCACAGCCCCACAAACCCTGATGCATAGGATTCCGGCAAAATTTACTAAATTCCGATATTGTGTTCAAAGGATTATGTATACGTTGGGAGCGGGAACTCGCACTGTGCCGCACAATTTGATCCGATTTCCGGTGTTTTGCTAGCATTGACAAGAAGTACAGGCGGATTTGATACACTTGAATGGATCAGGAGAACATAGTCCCGACACAGGGCATCCTAGCGTGGCAGTCAGCTCAGCATACTAAAATATTCTTGGAATCATTATTTGAAAAAAAAAAAAAAACTTCTCTACAAAGAATTCTTTCTCGATTTATTCGGTTATCTACACGAAACGTCGGGATCAGTGAGAATAATAAAATAAAACCAAATAAATCGCGACAGTATTCGTTGAAAATTGTTTTATTTCAATGTCAAAATCCTACTAATCCTACCAATATTTTAAACGTAAAAGTTTGTAAGAATATTAGGGATTTTGGTTACCTCTTTCACACAAAAATTTCTGAACGGATAGAATAGTCTGGAATACCACATATACTACTTTAAATAAGTAAATAACTATTCTACGACATTCTACACAACACTTTCTAGACTCAAAGTAAGCATAGGTTAAATAGCTTGTGTTATGGGTTCCAGAATGCGGATAAACATACTTATATACCTTTTTTTGTAAATAGATACATATTATACATAGCAACACCCAGAACAATGCAAATAGATATATTCATGCATACAAATATTTGCACTGAGCGGGAATCGAACCAGCACCATTCAGATTTTTTCTTTGTATATGCCTCATAATCTACCTTGATGCCAAATATCAAGCTTCTAGGTCACCTGAATGTGGTTTAGGTTTTTGATTTTAAAAATGCCATTTTTTAAACGTTAATGTATTTGAACTACATTTATGAAATGTATTAAGTGTAGTAGACAAGCTAAGGGGCCTTAATAGTTTCCCATGGTCAACAGCTAGTTGGCCTCTGTGGCGTAGCGGTAGTGCATTCGACTGCTACGACAGGGAGCGGGGGGTCGATTCCCGCTCAGTGCAAATATTTGTATGCATGAATATGTCTATTTGCAATGGTCTGGTGTTCCTATGTATAATATGTATGTATTTACAAAAAAAAATATGTATTTAAGGATGTTTATCCGCATTCTGGAACCCATAACACAAGCTAGTAAAACTATACGTACTTGTGGTCTTGAAAACGCTGTGTAGATTGTCGCAGAATATTTATCAATCATTTACAGTTTTCAGAATTTATCATTTGTGTATGCCTCATAGAGTACCTTGATGTCAAATATGAAGTTTCTAGGTCATCTGGAAGTGGATTAGGTTTTCAGGGTGTCAGTTTTTCGTGACGGTGCTCGCGCTCATCGTAAAAATTTACTCTCATATTTTTTCCTTAGGCGCCAAAAGACATAAACTCACGCCTATATGCCCGAAGGGGTAGGCAGAGGTGCTAGCACCCACATTTCGCCAGTTTATGTTTAGGTCTATTGCCATTAACCGGGCACTTATAAACCTGCGATAAATACACACATAACTTCGAAAAGCATCGAAAAGTCATTGGTGTGTGCCATGGTAAAACCTGGGATCGAACCCGAGACCTCGTCTCAGCAGTCCATTACCCATACCACTAGGCTACTACTAATATAACTGCAAAAATCAGTACCTAGTTTATTATTATTAAATTATTCATTTTTTTGAACACTCATTTTCATTCTACAGTAATAAAATATTATTCGCTCACAACAAACGTAACAATAGAATCAGAAACAATAACTGTAGCGAGTTCACTTCACTATCCCCCGGGATTGAAATATATGGGTCCGAGGAATTTGCAATTTTGACTCTACATTTTCTGACTACTAGATAAGCCGACCTTATCCAGTAATGTCTGAAAATGTCTAACTTATTGATATTAGGCAATCTCTATTATAAATCAAGATTAGAAAATAATATGAACTTGGTTTTTGAATTCGTACTGATAATATTACAGTCGCCGACATCTGTGGCGGGTTCGATTCCCGCTTAGTGCAAATATGTATATTTGCATTGGTATGGGTGTTTCTATGAATTCTTTCTAATATATATTTATTTACAAAAAAAAGTATTTAAGTATCTTTATCCGTATTCTAGAACCCATATGACCAGCTCTGCTTAGTTTGGGTCTAGATGGCGTTGTGTACTTTCTCTTACAATACAATACTGAAGTATATAGCAGAAATGTTAAAAACTTCACTGTTTTCAGTCGTCAACCGCTTTTAAGAATTATTGTTCAAAATAGTTTTGTTCGATCACTCACGGATTTTGGTTGTATTATCTGGAGTCCATTTTACAGTTGTCATATTAACCGCATTGAGAAGATTCAAAAGAAGTTTATTAAATCATTAGATTATCGTGGTAATCACGTATATACATCGTATGAAAATTCACTTGATCGTCACTCGCTTACCAGTCTTTCTAATCGACGGATAATGTTTGACCAGGTATTTCTATTTAAAATTTTAAATAACCATATCGACGCCCCTCACATTCTAGAAAAGATAGCCTTATGAGTACCAAGACCTGGTTCTCGTTCATTGAACTTGTTTTCGGTGCCTTTTTATAGAACAATTTATACCAGTAAAATTTTAGACGTAGTGCTGACACATATAATGATGATTTTAAAGAATTAGATATATTCAGTAATCGTTTGGCTGCCTACAAAATAAAATTACGCAAGCAACTCCTAACCACATAAATCATTATATTTGTTATTTAACACTTAATTGTGACAGTTGTCTTCATTCGGTGCATGACTGTATGTTTTGTATGTAACTACTCTTGTTTTTCTTTCTTGTATGTATCAGTATTAATTGTAATGTACCATAAACCACCTTAAACTATTATGGAACTCTAAGTATATAAGTATATATTTTTTCTTCTTGATGTAAAAATTGTATATGACTGTCTGTTTCCTAAATAAAAAAAATAAAAAAATAAAAATCGAGTGACACTTTGCCCGACTCGCATTTGGTATCAGCTAGCGACCTCTAGTACACTAGACAGCTACTTTTCGATACAAATAGATTTACTGGGGTGCCTGGCAATGGACAGTTGGGGAGGACACCGTGTGGTTTTAGTCGGTCCGATTCTGATACACCCATCTCATCGTTGGCACCGATATGCGGTGGAGCCCGTGGGGGTTTTCACACGTAAAAAAAGAAAAAAAAAACGTCTTATCTTGTAGGTATTCATATTTCCACAGCATTCTTTTTTCAGCGTGTTCAGAATTACCATTAGTATTATATTTAATCGTTTAAAAAAAAATGGTACCTAATCATTACCATTATAAATCTTAAGGCTTTCACAGCCGGCGTTGCATGTGGAATATACTGCTTTCGGGCTGTTTGTTGTGTGTTGAAACAGCCTGGAAGCAGTAGGTATATTCCACAATCATTACCATTATTGGTGGTAGATTCAGATCTTCGTTTGCTTATATTTGAGTAACCAATGACAAATTGGTAGGCACATTACTAGATTACTTCATAATCTAGTGTAAATAATATTTCGAATCATACAACATGATTAAAAGTGAAATAAATTTTCATAATTACATTCTACCTTTTTTTTTTTTTTTATCGTGCGGAAATCCCTTCGGATACCCCCCCGCCGGCCAGCGGGGGCGGTTATGTCGGGATTGCACCGACTAAAACCGCACGCCGTCTCGGGTCTTCAGACGCCGGGGTGTAAGGTTACCCATAGAGCATATCCCTCGCACCCCGGCTGACCCTGGGCCATCTCACCACTAACAGCATCGCTCATCCTGTCTCCTCTGAAAGCAGAGGAGTACGGAGAGCGATGTGTTCCCGCCACGTTGGGTATTGGCCGACGATCAATGCCAACCCTATGAAGGGGTGAATGGGAAGCCATTGACCGCCGCCCAGGGTGTACCGGCCGCTCCTATTCCGTTCCCCCCGGACTGCAGCGGGATCGGAATCGGAGCGACACTCGACACCCAACACACACCCCGATTACATTCTACCTACTGAAGATACGAATTAGATTTCGAAGTCTTTATTACGCTGCCGTTGCTTGACGTGATGTCTATACATTTTTGTGTTAGTACAGCACACACAATTATAACTCAATCCCTTTTAAATTTTAACACACGACTGAGATAATTCAATACCTACACCAGCCGCACCGAATCCAGTGACGTGGTTGACAGCCGTCACGCCTTAATTCCCTGCCTGCCATACACTTCAATGGACTTAATGTGAAAACAATGTCCCTTCTCAATTTAGAGGCTCCAGTGGAAATTTAGATAAGGATATTAAAAGTGCCTACTGTTCATTATTTGAAATCAAATCAAATTACTTATTATTAATAATGCGTTGTACATGGTGACTACTCATAATTATATAATTGGTAATACTTCTGCTTTATAATCATTGATTATGTTTAAAAAATCATTAAATTCAAATGAAAATACCTTTGAAATAGTATATATTAATTAATTCGAAAATATTTGAATCTATTACATTTTTTTCTAATAATCTTTTTGATTTCTCAATAGTTACAAGTGTATGCTATGAGTATACATCTTATCGCAAAGATTTTGAAATAAATAGAGAGTCGGTATAATTGCATCATATTCTATCGAAGCAAGTTATAATTTAACTTTTTTAGCTAAATAGTAATAACAATAAAACTTTGAGGTCACCGCGGCTTCCGGGGTCCGCTACATTAAAATTTAGAATGACTTTTTTATTTAACTAATCGCCCGCCTGACAAACTGATCCTGGTTACATAACCCGGTGAAGTAATAAACGGACAGACAGGAACCAAAATTAACATGTTATGAACAAACAGCGAGCAAATATAATTACGAATGTTTAATAACATGAACACGAATGTTATTAAGATCAGAGATTATGTTTTTAAAAAGCTAATTACCGCAGTTTTGTAACCGATAATTATTTCGTAGAAAGTAGTAATTGTTACCGAAAAACATTTCGTAAAAGTAATAGTAGTTACCGATAATAATTTCGTAAAAAGTCGTAGTAGTTACCGATAATCATTTCGTAGAAAGTAGTAGTAGTCACCGATAATCATTTAGTAGAATATAGTAGTAGTTACCGATAATAATTTAGTAGAAAATAGTAGTAGTTGCCGATAATTATTTTGTAGAAAGTAGTAGCAGTTATCGTTAATCATTTCGTAGCAAGTAACACCTTAGAGGAAACTGAGTTTTCAAATATTTAAATTGAGTTTACAAAAATGATAGCGGTAAATTCCTTTTCTTATTCTTCTCACTTATTCACCTACCACCCCTGCCGTCTGAACATTTCATACGTTAATAAAAAAGAACTTATTTCAAGGTGTCTTTATAATTAATTACAAGCATAATCTCGTGTAAATTGAGGATTATGACAACAAAGCGTTGCGTCGTAGCGTAATGCACGTGACACGAGAGCTTACAAGGATTACCCGCCGCAGTACAAACAATGTGCGTCGTTTTTTACTAACTTCAAAGTGGCTCTGACGTATAAGTGAGGAGATACGTTTTATCGTGACAGCATCATGGTTCTTACATCGAACTCGTAATCTTTATAGGGCTGAAAAATTAGAAATCAATGTCACAAAGAATAGTGTATAATATGTCCTACTAATATTCTGAACGCGAAAGTTTGTGAGTATATATGTATCTTTGATGCTCTTTCACGCAAAAACGGTTGAACGGATCTGGCTAAAATTTGGCACATGGATAAATTATAGTCCGGTATAACACATAGGCTACTTTTTTCCCGGGAATAGGTTTCCGTGGGTTGTGGTTAGTATTCTACGCGGGCGGAGCCGCGGGCAACAGCTAGTAGTATATAAATCTATAAACCTGAATTACCTGCTTACAACAACACACATTCTGTTATCCCGTTAATTGTTAAAAAAATCTTGTCTTCTTTTCATCCGAGGGCGAATTTCAATTGATATGGTTCAAAGTTTCATATAAATTGATTTGGAGAATTATATACCTATAGTATAATAACTCCCATTTCTTGCTATGTTATGTTTTCGGCCTCACGTTTGATACTATAATGTTTCTTCCCTTCTGGGAAGTAGTTCTAGTCAATTTTGTAACTAGTACTCTTAAAAGAAAACCCTAATTCCTCTGACGCCTTGAAGCATTGGTACTCACGCCAAAGAATACATAGGTAGCTGATATAAGACGACCTCCGTCCTCCATGAGCGCAGGCCTGGGGGTGGCAGGTGAGGCCGCCTGTCACCCCAGCAGAAGCAGGCCGGGACGTGGGGCGACTAGCGCCCCTCCCCCAAACCGGGGCAGGACGGGGACACCGTGGTTCCCAAACTCGAGGGGGCCATCTCGAAACTGGAGATGACCCAGGGTCAGTCGGGGTGCGAGGGATATGCTCTATGGGCAACCTTACACCCCTGCGTCTGTAGACCCGAGACGGCGTGCGGTTTTAGTCGGTTCAAGCCCGACATAACCGCCCCGCTGGCCAGCGGGGGGGGTATCCGAAGGGATTTCCACACGAAAAAAAAAAAGGTAGCTGATATAAAACACCAATGCTCAACACGGAAATAGGAATAAGCAGATTTTTAGTGATAAAATCTGCTACACGATGGCGATATATACAACAAACTACCAATTCAATTTCGAGAACTCATAACATAACTTCACGCCTGTATCCCCGAAGGGGTAGGCAGAGATGTATTACACACGAACTCATGAATACATTTAATACGAAACTTCATGTTTGACTATGTGACAGCTATTTTTATTCAATTAATGATTATTTGAATTTCAAGGAATAGCCTAAATGTATAAAAAGAAGGCTTTAGACATTCAATAAATTTTAAATTAAAATATATTTTAAACTAAATTTTTCATTTTACTTTTTTACACAAATGAATCTTGTTCCGTAGTTATTTTTTATTTATAACTCTTAAAATTGACAATAATATACATTATTTCAATGACACAATAGGCACATAATTAATAATAACAACATTTATAAATTTATTGACATTTACATTTCATTATTGACATTACATAGCATTATTGACTTTATACTATTATTTACATTGCATGAAAGTATTTATTGTTCAAATTCCACTTGTTCTGCATGAGAATGAATTATGTAAAATTTTATTATGTCGGGATTCTCACATACCCGCAATGGTGAATATGAGGACGCAATTTATCTAATTTACCTACCAATGTAGAACCATATTCTTGTGACTCAATAAATGATTTGATTCGATTGATTAACAATGTCTACTGTATGTGAACACGTGCAACAGGGGACCAAATATTACTTAAGATTTGGTAAACCACAGATACTCGCCAAAGAAAATTGATTCCTACTTAGGATGCTCCGTGAGGTTATTGAAATTAAAAACATAACGTAACATAAACTCACGCCTATATCCCCGAAGGGGTAGGCAGAGGTGCTAGCACCCACGTTTCGCCAGTTAATTTTTTAGGTCCCAATGTAAAGGTGGCGAGCCTATTGCCATTAACCGGGCACTTATAAACCTGCTATAAATACACACATAACTTCGAAAAGCATCGAAAAGTCATTGGTGTGTGCCATGGTGCCCTGGGATCGAACCCGAGACCTCGTCTCAGCAGTCCTTTACCCATACCACTAGGCTACCGCGGTTTTTTTTTATAAACATCCTAATTTTAATAGAGAAGATGACTGGCATTTAGCTTGGCTTGGGACACAGTCATTCACTTAATTAAATACAAGAAAAAGTAAAACAGCTCATTCTGCGTAAATAGTAACACCAACAATTCAACATAGCTCGGGTACTTAGAGATAACTTACGATTCAAACTCTAAGACTTGAGTCTCGCCGTGACCATGTCTGCTGAAAAGCAACCGAAACGTCGGGTTAAAAGTGTAAATTATTAAATAATACCAAATAAATCACGATAGAATCCGTTACAAATAGTTTTACTTCAATTCTATCTTTGTAAAAAAGTTACAAGCAAGTAAACACTAACACAGGACTTAATAGTCGTATGTATAAATGTAATTTCCATACGAACTCAATCAACAAGCTGCAAACTTTTGCCGTTGCCTGCACTAATATTCTCGTTACTAAACTAATTCCAATCGCAGCTCGTAGCACAAACTTGGCAGCTTTAACTCTTGTAGTAGGTCCAATCTTATTTATATGCATTACGCATGCAGATTACTCGCGGACTCCAACTTGCACACAAGTCAAAGAAAAAGTCCCCTTGCCTCCCTAAAGCAATTTTCGACTTATTCGAACAAATTTCTGATGAACAACTGTAGCTATACACTGTTGCATATTTTATGTGATGGTTTATTTACTTTTGGACTACCGAAAACAGCCGTCTGAGACATCAGACAGAATATAAAAGAGAGTAATTACGTAACTTTTAGGTATATCGTAAACACAAATACTAAGGACCAAAACTTGGGTAATTAGTGAAGACTTTTAAGAGGGGATTGTTCCTAAAGAAACCGTTCACCTTTAATAAGACCTTTTGGGGTTGATAGCTTTTCGGCTATCATCAGAAAACGAATAGCGTCCCTGTTACAGTGGGTCCTTGGCAGTTCCAACAGCCTCCTGAAGACTGTAACCAACAGGCTTGATGTGGACAGTGCTATTATGCAGCACTGGACACGCTTTCACATAACCAAGGATACTGCAATTACATATAACCGGTATGTGTAATAGTGGTATCCTGTTATGTACTTATTAAAAAAAATGTTAAAATTATTATATTACTAACATAGTTTTTAAGATTATTGTTACTAACACTATGGATTCCAGTCCGAAATAAACGAATTTTATTTTATTTTATTTATTTTATTTTAATAAATGAAAATAATTATTAACTAGGTAATATTATATCTTGCCGAGACGACCAGAAAAGTATTATTCTAAAGTTTTATTCTATCGAGTTTAAGTGCATATTCCTTTGGCTTCAATATTATGTCGGATATAGGTATATGAGGCCCCATCAAGGTCTTCGGGGCTCACCTGCAACCGGTACACCTGGTGATTGACGGACGAGGCTCTGGCGCAGACTTTCCTTTCAGGATAGTGGGATCAGAGGGCGGTCGCTTCCATAAAAGTCAACTATACCAAATTATGTAAAAGAGGAGCAGAAGAGCGAATACTTGGCAAAGTGCAAGGTTAAAATTAATCCGGGTACGGCATTCGGGTGATAAAGAGATTGTTCTGGGTTCGTATGTCTAACGCCTTTCTGTTTTTCTTTTTTTATACCACTCAGGTGGCAGACAAGCTCTCGGCCCACCTGATGGGAAGCGGTTACCGTGGCCCATGGACGTGTGTAACACCAGGCGCGTCACACTCGCGCTGCCGACCCTGTAAAAACCTTCTAATGCCCTTCTTGAAGAACCCCTTATTGTAGTCGCTTGGAAAAACTACAGCAGGGAGATCATTCCACAGCCTAAGGGTGCACGGAATAAAGTGCCTTTCATACCTAACTGTACGCACCGTTTGCGGTCGCAACGTGTGAGGATGAATTCCATGTCTGTGGCGAGTGATGATAGAATGTGGCCGTGGGCATCATATCATATAATTCCTCTGAACACACCCCATTATAAAGGCGGTAGTAAACGCACAGGGAGGCGAAATCTCTCCTAAGGTTAAGAGGTTCTACACTGCATCCCTTTCACCCCAATTTAACTTTTTATGAGTATTTGTGTATAAACATTATAAATAAAACTTCATCATAATACAAATTGAGAACTCAAATCGTACAAAAAATAATGATAAGTTTAAACAGGTTAGAAATGAATTACACCAAGATTGCTTTTATCTTTAATAATACGCTTTACAAGCACTTAGATGTTTCATTCCACTTACCTATCAGAATAGTTATTACAAGCTAATCGATAGCAATATTATCGAGTAGCTTGTTGTAAAGTCGTGCTGGTAGATAGATAGATGGATAGATAATTCTTTATTGTACACCAAAAATTACTGTTAAAAATATAAGTAGCAGGTAGTCAGTAAACAGTTGAATGTACAATGGGCGGTCTTATCGCTGAAACCAATTTCTTCAACCTTAGGACGGACAGTAATGTGACGCAAATGCAAAAAGCAAAATGTTATGGTGTAGTTATTAAATACAAAATGAAATATACAAATTAATCGAATAAAGAAGGAGAAAAAAAATATAGTTTTGAAACGTAATAAACATAACTTCACGCCTGTATACCCGAAGGGGTAGGCAGAGGTGTATTACACACCCACGATTCGCCAGTTATGTTGAGGTCCCAATGTAATATGGGGCGAGCCTATTGCCATCTACCGGGCACATTGTTAAGCGAGCGATAATTATCATTTATTAATGCACACATAACTACGAAAAGTTAGAGGTGTGTACCCGGGCAATTGGGGATCGAACTCGAGACCTCGTATCAGCAGTTCGTTACGTATGCCACTGGGCTATCGCCGCTATTTCAAACGTTTCATTGAAATAGCGGCGATTACATAATATATACTATTATAATGAATAAATAGGTATATAAAATATATAGTACAAACTAATATGAACTGAAAAGAAAAAGTGACGAGTGAGCATATTATAATTTATGACCTTTCAAGGAGTACCCGATGACAGTAATGTTCTTTAACCATTTTTCTGAAGATATTTATGGATCGGTTTCTGTCGCTGATGCTTATCAAAGTTGCATAGTGCGCGAAGCTCTTATTCGTAAAAGCGTCTGTGTTTACCCAACGTCTATATTTGACGGACGCTTCCATTACACCCTTTGTCCAACGACGTTTATGTCTGAACTCATCGTACTTTTATTGCGATAGATTGAGAATTTTGAATCGCGCTGTTGGCTTTGCGACAGATTTACCGACTGTTTTACTGGTTGTAGTCTTTATCTAAATCTTTACATACATACATAAGTTCACGCCTGTATCCCCAAAGGGGTAAGCAGAGGTGTATTACATACCCATGATTCGCCGGTTATGTTAAGGTCCCAATGTAATAGGAGGCGAGCCTATTGCCATCTAACAGGCACATTACTAAGCGGGCGATAATCAACATTTTTAATACCCGGGCCGACTGGGGATCGAACTCGAGACCTCGTCTCGGCAGTCCGTTACGTACACCACTGGGCTATCGCCGCTTTTTAAAATAAATCTTTAGAGAAATATAACATGCGTATATTAGTAAAATATAAATAATACCTGAATTCTTTTCACAAACACAAAAGCAGAGAATTGCACAGTCGTATGTAAAAAAATATGGGACTATTTTTTCACATAGTATCTTCAAAAGTAATACTAAATTCATTTATTTTTTAGACAGGTTTTATTTAAGTTTTTCTTATGGATGATAGGCTCACGTTTGACCGCTATCTCACCTGATCGTAAGTGACGATGTGGTCTACGATGCATCACGTTTGCCTAGAAGGAACCTATTCACTCGAGACTTGAAGATTCCAAGGTTATAGCTTTCCGGAAACAGAGACTCAGACAGGCAATTCCACTCCTTAGCTGTACGCATAATAAATGTGTCACCGAAACGTTTCGTGCGTATGAGTGGAATATCCACCATCAGTCATCAAGTGGAATGTACTTACATTACTTCTTTAATTTAATACAAGATGTAAGGTAAATTTCTTTATGAAATCTAAGTAGGTAAGTATAAATAATGAAAGTTAGTTCTCAATTTATATGCAAGTATTAAATTATCCAAAAGTTCTTGTGGCGAACAGGCCTCACGTGACGTTCTATCTGGTCATAAACGCAGATCCAAACGCCAGCGATCAGCTTACGTCCGCCTTAGGTACATTTAAAGGGACTGGCCGTCAGTATGCACACTCTTTCCCTGCCATGCAGCGGAGGTATGGACTGTATCTTTCGAACGAGGTCAGGGAAATTAGAAATACTCGTCCCTGTGCGTCTCTCTAAGCGAAAGGATAAACCGACCGCGAGCGGTACGGTTCCGAATTGGATTGAACAGGAACACCAGTAAATAAGACACAGAATTCGGTTGAATAATATGGCTTTAATAATGGCCCATCTGATCAGTGCAAAGTCTGAGTGTTATCTCGAAGACTATTGCTGGCGACTCGGCTAAGATGTCGCAATCGTTCAAAATGTTGTGCCAGCTTAGGTACTCTCGAACTTTACCATGACGAGGGCCGTCAAAATACGAACAAATTATACGGAAATTTACATTCATTTTTCACTATCTATTTTACAGTTTTTTACTTATATTTAACGAACTATGTACAAGAATTATGATATATAAATGCAACAAGATGGGTAGGGCGGTCACCCATCCCATGGTAAGGGTTTTTAATAGGTATTTACTATTGTTTACTAATTACAGCAGTTTACAATCGAAATTATGAGTGGCTGGGCTCTATCATGCGACGTTATTGGTCGATTACACAAATATTATACATCGTACGGTATTACATGGGTTGTTATGTGGTAGCCACTCACTGACTCTATATAATGCATAAACTTTATTTCACACAACAGCGCTTTTATGGCTGATTTTACTAATTTACGATACAGTGATTTTACATAATAAAATTATTATAGCTATTAACAAAAAAGGGGTGCTGCGACCGTCTCGTGCGTACGGTGGCTGTGTTAACTGAGTGTCTAAAATAATCATTTTACCGTTTTGTCACAAATCACTTGTTTTACGATTCACTAATTTTCAATTTCATTTATACGGATCACAAATCACTTTCACTAAGTGTCTGTCGCGAACATTTCTCCCGCCGTGCAGTAGAGTGAGGCGCGGCCGCTTGTGATGCTGCATTCCTTGGTGAGCGACATCACTTAGGCAGTGGCACGATCTTCTTAGTTGGGCGCTTGAGCACACCCCCGGCTGTGCGCACCTCAACGGTCCGGACTTGACCGTCGGCGCCTGGGTAGACGGCGGTGACTCGGCCCCTTGGCCAAGTGTTGCGGGGCAGCTGACCGTCAAGACAGGATCGCCGACCTCGATGCGAGGGCCCGACCCATGGCTCTCCCGCCGGTGTTGCAGCTCGGGTAGGTACTCGCGCACCCATCTGCGCCAGAACATGTCGGCGAGCGCCTGAGCGCGTCGCCACTGCTTCTTGTGGTCGATGTCGGTAGAGTCGAACTCACCGAGCGATGAAAGTCGGGAGGAACCACCGAGTAAGATGTGGTTCGGGGTTATAGCCTCGTCGTCTTCGGGGCTCACGGAGACGTGTGTGAGGGGGCGGCTATTCACTGTGTATTCCACCTCACACAGCAAAGTGGAGAGCACCTCTTCATGGGGATGGCGCTCGTGTAGGACCGTGGTGAGTGCGGTCTTTACGCAGCGTACTAGACGCTCCCAGACACCCCCCATAAAGGGAGCAGCGGGGGTGATGAAGCGCCACACGATGCCTCGATGAGCGGCTTCGCGAGACAGAGCCTCGCGCATCTCGCGGTCGGCACCATGCATGTTGGTGCCATTGTCTGAGTATATCTCAGCAGGGCAGCCTCGGCGCGCGGCGAACCTCCGCAAAGCTAGGATTGCGGAGTCCGCGCTCAGGCTGGCGGCGACTTCCAGGTGGACTGCCCGGGAGGTCAGGCAGGTGAACAGCGCCACATAGCGATTTTGGTGTTGCCTGCCGATAGTGACACTGAGCGGCCCGAAGTAATCGAGCCCAGTGTAGGTGAAAGGCCTGCGGTGGTGCGCAAGGCGTGTCTTCGGATGGTCACCAGTAGCTGGCTCAGGTGGCTGCGCCTTCCTGATGCGGCACTGCAAACACAGATGAAGGACCGACCTGGTCGTCGGCCGTAGGCGTAGTACCCAGTAATGTTGGCGTACCTCATTGATAACGGTTTCGGTACCACTGTGATGCAGTTTTCGATGCGTCCAGTCTATGTACAACTGTGTGATTGTGTGTCCTCCATCTAATATTGGTGGCCCTTTTACTGCTTCGGACACGTCTTGTGTTGCTGATATTCTGCTCGTTAATACGATTACTCCGTCTGCGAGCTCAACACGGAGTTTTCGGAGTCGACTGTCTAGAGGCACTTCCTGTTGATTTTTTAATCTTTCGATGTCCTTTTTAAATGCGGTGTTCTGTACGCATTTGACGAGTTGTAATTCGGCTTTGTGAAGGTATTCAGCGGTTAAAATTTTAAAATTCTGATTGGGTACAGTGTTCTGGGGTAACACTGGCCATTTAGTTACCTTTACTCGCCGAGCGGTGTGACGCCAATCGGGATCCTTTTCTCTGTTCTTGATCGTCCTCTTGTAGGCCACCTGTTGAGTATGAGGTTTTCGGAGTGCGTCTATAAACTGTAGCACCCTGGCGGTGGTGCGTAGAAGCTTCTCCCAGCTGGAGAACCTGGTGACGTCAATTATTGAGGCACTTACGTCTGTTGCGGTGGTGACTCTCTCTTCGCCGGTGGCTTCGGTTAGTAGCGGCTTCTCGGTTGGCCAGTCTGTCGCATCCTTATATAGGAAGGCCGGTCCGTTGTACCACTCGTGATCGGATGTGAAATTAGCAGGTACATCGCGAGTGGCTGAGTCTGCTATGTTTGACTTTGACGGGAGCCATCTCCAGTCCTCGACCTTACTGCTATCTTCTATGGCGGCGATCCTGTGAGCTACAAAGGGTTTATAAATACGAGAGCCTTTCCTTAACCAAGTTAAAACTGTTTTGCTGTCAGACCAGTAGGTAATAGAGTCTGGCTGAATCCTGTGGCTCTCGGTGACGGCTGTAGCTAATCGAGTTCCCATCACCGCAGCTTGTAGTTCCAATCTAGGGATCGACGTGAGTTTCAATGGGGTCACCCTCGCCTTTGCCGTGACGAGACTGACTCTCACCTGTCCGTCATGGGTGACGGTCCGCCAGTAGATGGCTGCAGCGTAGGTCGCTTCGCTGGCATCCGAAAAAACATGCATCTGAATTGTATGGCGATCGGTGTATCCCGGGTAGCACCTAGGTATCCTCACGAACTTGAGAGCTTGGAGATGGTCTGTCCATACGCTCCATTGGGCTGAAAGTTTCTCGTCTAGCGGTTCGTCCCAGTCTGTGCCTAGGCGCCATGCCTCCTGGAGAATCTGTTTGGCTCTCACGGTGACCGGTGATGCCAACCCGAGAGGGTCATACAACGACATAATTATTTTTAAAGCTTCCCTCTTGGTAGGCGACGTTTTGTTTACTAAGTTGTCAGGCAGTCTGGCTAGTTTTAAGTTAAAACTTAGAGTGTCTGTATGTGGGTCCCAGATCAGGCCGAGGATCTTCTCTTCCTGGGCCTTAGATGTGATATTTACACATTCAGTGTGGTTCGGACTGTTCTCTGATCGATCTTTCAGCTGTACAGAGTTAGAGACCCATTTTCGTAACTCGAACTTGGCCTTTCTGTGAATGTCACGTACCTGTGTGGTGATGCGTATCGCCTCTTCTATGTTTGGAAAACTGTCAAGGTAGTCGTCCATATAATGATGGTTGACGATGGCGTTCACTGCTTCGGGATAGTCGTCTGAGTGCTGCTTCGCGTTCCAATTCTTCGCGAAGATCGCGGTGCAAGGTGAGCTGGCTGCGCCGAAGATGATAGATTTCATACGGTACTCATCTGGTGCTCCCTCCCGCCGGTTACCTCTCCATAGGTATCTTAGTGCGTCCCGATCTTCTGGACGCACCTGCACCTGCATAAACATCTCGGTGATGTCAGCTGACACGGCGATTTGGTGGCGACGGAAGCGCATCATGACACCTGGGAGTGACTGTAATAAGTCCGGGCCCGTTAGTAGGAAGTCGTTGAGAGACTTTCCTCCCGATTTGGCGGCAGCGTCGTGGACTATCCTTAGCTTGTCTGGCTTGCTAGGGTTGTGTACATCGAAATGCGGTAAGTACCAGGTCTTACCTGGTCTGGCTGGGTAAGGCTCGGCTGTGGCTTCCATGCAGCACCCATCCTAGTGCTGTGAGCGAGGCGACTGGCTGTTGGCGAGGTCCCCTCTTGGTGTGGCTAGATATTAAAAGGTGCCAGTTGTCTTGGCCTATTAGTACCTTTGGGGTTCCTCCGGTGTAGACGAGCTGATCTTTGATATCTGCCAGATGTTCGCAGTCTTCAATGTCCGTCTCGCTGATGGTCTGTAACGAGAGTTGCAGCTTGGGCACGGTTCTCACCGTCAACGGGATGCTGGTACCATCGGGGTTGCCTATATAAACTTCGACTCTTCGTGAGTCCGGTAGATCGATCGCTGTATCCCCAATGGCCTTGATGGTAAACGGTTCAGTCTTACCTCGGGCTCCCAGCTCGACAGCTATATCTCTATCTATGAGGGATATGGTAGATCCATCGTCAAGGAGAGCGTACGTCAGTATCTCTCCCGCCGGTCCGGAGAGTTTAACTGGTGCTATCTTTAAAAAGGCTTGCTTACTTGAACGGATAAATGAACTAGCGACTGTCTCTTCTTGAGGTTTCTGTTTACTATAATGAAGTAATCTGTGGTGAGAGGCCGGACAGTTGTCTACACCACACTTCCTGATCTGACATCTATGATCGCTATGGCGGAATTTAAGACAACGAAAACATAGTTTGTGTTTCTTCGCCAAGTCCCACCTCTTATCGGAGTTTCCTTTGATGAAGGTTTCACAGTTCGATGCGTAGTGCCCCTCAGAGTCGCATATCCTACACTTACGTGTGATCTTATCTTCGGTCTGTCGCTCAGTGGCCGTAAAGGCTCTCTGAGGGACACGACGATTCGGCTGGTTATCTCGGTTATCTCTGTTATCTCTGATAGTCTCGGCTGGTGCGAAGGCACTACAATAGCGGGCATATTCGGTTACGTACTCGCTGAACGAAGCTAAATCAGGAGTAGAGTTATACTTTTCGGTATACGTGCGATACCATTGAACACGGAGTGAATTAGGCAGCTTGTCTGTGAGTATTCGTAGTAATTCGGCATTCATCAGATAATGGTTTTTCTTTAAAGCCTGAAGAGTGACGACGCTACTCCTTATACGACTGGCAAACGTACAGATGTCCTTAGGGGCTTCGGTACATCGCGGCAATGCTCTTAATTTATCGGTTTCTGATTGAGCGATGGAGTCAGGTCGTCCGAATTGGAGCTCAAGTTCTCGGATAATATGCTCCGGATGTGCATTTGCTATAAGTTCGGAACTAACAATTTCTAGAGCTCTGCCTTTAAGGCTTCGTCTGAGTCTAGCTGTATTCTCGATGTCATTAAAATACATCTTAGTGGTGTCATATATTGCTTTGAATGACAGCCATTCGGTATGCGACCCGCCAAACACTGGTAAAGTCATTATGACCTTCGATGCCGATGGATACGAGGACGTAAATGAAGCCTCCATCGGTTTTCTATCAGCGAGCGCAGCTATAGCAGATGTTAGTTCGGTAATAAACGGTTTCAAATAATTCTCATTTGACTGTACGGTAAATTCGGCTGTGCCCCCAACCCGGGGCACGTTAAAAGGCTCTTTCTGAGTCTCAATATAAGCGGTTGTACCCCCAACCCGGGGTACTAAAGGTGTCTCCTTTTGGAGCTCGTTAAATTCGGCTGTGCCCCCAACCCGGGGCACGATAGGAGTCTCTTTCTGAGGCTCAATATAAGCGGTTGTACCCCCAACCCGGGGTACCAACTCCTTTTGGAGTTCATTTAATTCGGCTGTGCCCCCATCCCGGGGCACGATGGGAACCTCTTTCTGAGGCTCATCTTCGTGGGTCTCCTTCTGGAGGTGTCCACTTACGAAACGTGGTTCTAAGCCGAGTCGTGTCGAGGGCGCATCTTCTTGTAACCACGAACGAACATATTCGGACCTTGAATGGGCATCATCATCATAATCGGTGTCTTCGGCTGACTCTTCAGCCCTGCGTAGTGACACCTCAGCTAGTTGCAGTTTGATTTTTAGCATCTCCTCCTGAGCTTTCAGTGCACGCTTGCGCGCCCTCGATTTACTATGTATAGTAGATCTGGATCTAATCGTCACGCATGGCTCACGGCTGAATGACTCAGAGGTACGTACTCCTTCTATAGGTTTCTTTTCAACTGGACGTAACGTACTGTCTGATCTATTCTCTTCCAGACACCACGGTTTTTTACTGATATCTGTTTGCGTCTTGGCGCTAGGGGGCCGTGGTGTACTGGTTGACGGTTGAGTCATGCACGATGGCGCGCTTACCTCGGATCCGACTGGTATTGAGGGTGAGCGTGGCGGCTGCTCATGGCGGAGGATCTCTTCTCGAGCCAGAGTCTTCTCAGGCTGGCTTGGTTCTGAAGCTTTAGATCTGGTGGTCGGCATGTTGGCTGGCACTAATTCACACGGCACTTAACACAGGTTCACTGATTCTGTAGTTTTTACTGTTTAACGCAGATTCACTTGATTCTATAGTTTACTGGTTAAACTGGCTTATTTACTGGTGATAATACGGATATAAATCGCGCACACGTTACTGTATACTGTTTGACTATTTTGTCTTATAAGAACGGATATAAATACGCGGAACTGACTCTAATTACTGTTTTAAAACACTGACTCTAATTAGACGAGAATTTAGACGCACGGGAAAAGCAGGCTGTCATGCGATACGTCCGGCTGGAAGCTATCCACAAGTGGACAGCAACGCTTTAATCCGGCTCGCAATGAACCACATAAATGTGGCCAGCAGGCTCTTAATCCGGCAACGAAGGACCAATAAATGGTCCGCAACGTTTTTAATCCGGCTACGAAGGACCAATAAATGTGGCGAACAGGCCTCACGTGACGTTCTATCTGGTCATAAACGCAGATCCAAACGCCAGCGATCAGCTTACGTCCGCCTTAGGTACATTTAAAGGGACTGGCCGTCAGTATGCACACTCTTTCCCTGCCATGCAGCGGAGGTGTGGACTGTATCTTTCGAACGAGGTCAGGGAAAGTAGAAATACTCGTCCCTGTGCGTCTCTCTAAGCGAAAGGATAAACCGACCGCGAGCGGTACGGTTCCGAATTGGATTGAACAGGAACACCAGTAAATAAGACACAGAATTCGGTTGAATAATATGGCTTTAATAATGGCCCATCTGATCAGTGCAAAGTCTGAGTGTTATCTCGAAGACTATTGCTGGCGACTCGGCTAAGATGTCGCAATCGTTCAAAATGTTGTGCCAGCTTAGGTACTCTCGAACTTTACCATGACGAGGGCTGTCAAAATACGAACAAATTATACGGAAATTTACATTCATTTTTCACTATCTATTTTACAGTTTTTTACTTATATTTAACGAACTATGTACAAGAATTATAATATTAAATGCAACAAGATGGGTAGGGCGGTCACCCATCCCATGGTAAGGGTTTTTAATAGGTATTTACTATTGTTTACTAATTACAGCAGTTTACAATCGAAATTATGAGTGGCTGGGCTCTATCATGCGACGTTATTGGTCGATTACACAAATATTATACATCGCACGGTATTACATGGGTTGTTATGTGGTAGCCACTCACTGACTCTATATAATGCATAAACTTTATTTCACACAACAGCGCTTTTATGGCTGATTTTACTAATTTACGATACAGTGATTTTACATAATAAAATTCTTATAGCTATTAACAAAAAAGGGGTGCTGCGACCGTCTCGTGCGTACGGTGGCTGTGTTAACTGAGTGTCTAAAATAATCATTTTACCGTTTTGTCACAAATCACTTGTTTTACGATTCACTAATTTTCAATTTCATTTATACGGATCACAAATCACTTTCACTAAGTGTCTGTCGCGAACAGTTCTATACAGATAAATATAACTTTATTGTAGATTTAGATCGGAAAAAGAGACCATCTAGGACGGGACTTGAACCCGCGCACTTAGACACCTATCTAGGTCGCTCAGTTGGTCAGAGCATTGCCCCTGTATATAAGGGACTGGTCGTGGGTTCAAGTCCCGTCCTAGATGTTCTCTTTTTCCGACCTAAATCTACAGCAAATGTAAGCATACTAATTGGTTAAAAAATTTAGTTGAAATAACTTTATTGTATTCTTATTTCCGATCTATAATCGTGTTCTATGGTCAAAATGTGTCATAACCTAAAAAATTTTACTGGTGGTAGAAATTTGATGACAAAAATTTGTCACAAAATCCGGCCGCGTAGGTACCACCGTGCAGGGGTGCTTGGTTGGGGACCTCCACGCGGTGCACACTGGGCAACGGAGACGGCAGCGCCTCTCTCCTAGGGTGGGAGAGACGCTGCCGCCTACGGCCAACTCCAACCGAGGCGAGGACGGCCCTGTTGAGGGCTCTTCGGAAGCTTTCCACGTGTCCCTCTGATTAGCAGATGGCACGTGGAGAGCAAGTAAAGTAAGGGAGCCATCTCGAAACCGGAGATGGCCCAGGGTCAGTAGGGGTGCGAGGGATATGCTCTATGGGTAACCTTACACCCCGGCGTCTTATGACCCGAGACTTCGTGCGGTTTTAGTCGGTTCAAGCCCGACATAACCGCCCCCGCTGGAGACCCTCCGCTCTCCAGCGGGGACGGTATCCGAAGGGATTTCCGCACGAAAAAAGGTACCACCGTGCACGATTGCGAAAAACCCTCCATAGTAATCCAACTTCGGTTTGATTGCGTTTAGGGGTCAGCAAGTGCATAGCCGGGCAGGGGGGTTGGGGTCACAGCACTAGTGGGACCGGTGGGTGTCACGCGCTGCTGCGACGACAATCCTCTTCTGATGAGGCCGTCAAGCTTAGTGCCACCATTGTTAACATGGTACGAGTATGTAATGTTGACCCTCTTTCCTGAGACTTTACCTTCAGCTTGCCATCAGGCGAGGTGAACTTAAATTGACGTGTCCTAAATATGAAAAAAAAAATTGGTATCATTAAAAATAAAATTATGCCGTTTTTTATGGCAAGGAACTCTGATGCGGTAGCAATTAAATTCAAGTAGACCTAACTTATTTAAATGTTCGCGTATAAACAGTCCTCAAGAAGATCGTAAAATCCATTGTCTTATATGTCCAGACCTGTTTTCTATACTTTTCTATAGTTATCACAGTTTATCGAAGCGGTGTTTGCTGACAAAGGATTTACAATCACGGATGTTCCGTGCACGATAAACACGAACGTGGATGTTTGTAGACGAGTTAATATGTTTATTGGCTTAGTGTGTGTAAATGCTATTGCCTTATTTCTGAAATCCTTTTCCAAGGAGACATGCGGGAATTGATAGACTTCTTTCATAGACGGCCTCTTTGGCGTAGCGGTAGTGCATTCGACTGCTACGACAGGGGGCGCGGGTTCGATTCCCGCTCAGTGCGAATATTTGTATGCATGGATATGTCTATTTGCATTGGTCTGGGTGTTTCTATGTATAATATGTATGTATTTACACAAAAAAGTATATAAATATGTTTATCCGCATTCTAGAAACCATTACACATGCTAGCTAAACTGTGCTTCCTTTGGGTCTAGAGAGCGCTGTGTAGAATGACGTAGAATATTTATTTATATTACTATGAATCAACGGTGTACTTGATAATAAGGTTATTCCCGTAGAATACGGGGGGGGGGAGAGAAAATTGGTAAAGAAAGGTGAAGCCGTCGTTACTCTTACATCTATACTAATATTATAAAGAGTATGACCAATTATGTGGGTGTGTTTTATAAGTTAGCGGTTATCTTCAGAACCACTGCACTTGTGCGCTATGCACACAAAAAAAACTTTCATTTGAAAGTTACATTATCCCCGACAGACATAGAGTGTAAATTACGTTGAATTGAATTCAAAAAACCGGCCAAGTGCGAGTCGAACTCGAACATGAAGGGTTCCGTAGCAGCAAGTAACATAATAGAAAAGTTCTTTAGTTTTTAACTCGTTCGAACCAATTTTCGGTGGAAGTTTACATGATAATGTACATCATATATTTTTTTTGTTTTATCATTCTCTTATTTTAGAAGTTAAAGGGGGGACATTTTACCACTTTGGAAGTGTCTATCGTGCTAACTATTCAGATTAGAAAAAAATTTCATTAGAAACTTCAATATCATTTTTGAAGACCTTTCCATAGATAACACGTATGGGTTTGAAAAAATTCTACTTTCCAAGTTTCAACAGCATATTTCTTATAGTTTCGGAAAATATGGCTGTGACATATGGACGGACAGACAGACAGACAATACGAATCTATAACGGATCCGTTTTTTGCCATTTGGCTACGGAACCCTAACAAAAACTCATGAACCGAATATTCCAGATATTCAGCAAACTGCTCGTTAAAATGTAAATACCTTTTTTTTGTGCGGAAATCCCTTCGGATACCCCCCCCCCCCCCGCCGGCGGTTATGTCGGGCTTGAACCGACTAAAATCGCACGCCGTCTCGGGTCTACAGACGCCGGGGTGTAAGATTACCCATAGGGCATATCCCTCGCACTCCGACTGACCCTGGGCCATTCGCAGTGTACCCGGTACCTGGAGCGACCACGCCCCCCGCGGGCCTTGCAGGCCCGCCATACCCCGACCCCCTCGTGCGATGGGGTCAGCTGGCCCTGAAAAGGGCCGGTTGGTCAGACTCTTAGCAGAAGAACTTCCTCAGTCGAACTGTTGAATTAGACCATCACGTACTAAAACTATGCTCAGTTCCTTAGTCTAAGCATACAAAGTTGATTGCTTCGAACTGGTATGATATCTCTGACGATATCATACGCAGTCATCCACCGAAGCGGCGATAGCCCAGTGGCGTACGTAACAGACTGCTGAGGCGAGGTCTCGAGTTCGATGCCCAGTCGCCCCGGGCACACACCTCTGACTTTTCGTAGTTATGTGTGCATTAATAAATGGTTATTATCGCTCGCTTTATATTGTGCCCGGTAGATGGCAATAGGCTCGCCCCCTATTGCATTGAGACCTTAACATAACTGGCGAATCGTGGGTGTATAATACACCTCTACCTACCCCTTCGGGGATACAGACGTGAAGTTATGTTATGTTATGTCATCCACCGAAGACCAATCGAAATATGAATAAGTATCATGTATAGTGTCAATATTGTTTCAGGTTTGTGTCTAGCCGGTATTGGGCATCCATTCTGGCAGGCGTGAGGCACAGTTAATCTCATGAATATTCACCTAACCGCTGAGCCCACTAAACCGAACCGACCGTATAGTGTATAATAGACCTTAAAATATGCGACTGAACAATCTTGAGTGGAAGGTGACTGTATTGAATAATTCAGTGTTTTAACTAAATGTATATAATACGGTATTTAATAATATTAAGCGGTGTATTAATTAATGGGTGTGGTGGTTTACGAAGCGGTTAAGAATTACTGATGAGTATTGAGGTGTTCAGGTAGGTATGAACCGTACACAAATACTTAGAAAGGTATACTGTAGTAATATAAGTAAGGCTTGGCGTCGAACTCGTTGCGGTCCTGGGCGTGGACGTTCTCTCGTTGGAGACCATGGTGAGGGCCGTGGTCTCCGGAGGGAGCAAGTGAAACCTTTCAGATACCCAACAGCCCAGCTGTATTCCGACTGTCAAGTGCTTAGCATCCGCAGAACCTACATAATTGAATCTGTTCTGAGGAAACATCGTTCCATGCCGCGCCCTCGTGCTGACAGGCGAAAGCATAAGCTAGCGTGCCATTACACCACGCATAGGACAAATTTTGCTGCACAACAATATTATGTTCTAAGTAATAGGCTATACAATAAAGTGAACAAACAGTTACATATAATGCACCTAAATCAACATGAAGCTAAAAGTATATTGAAAACATGGTTACTACAATTAGATTACGATGAAACGGAAATGCTATTGAAATCACTCAGTGAAACTAGAATAATTAATAAATAAACTTAATAAGTAAACTATAAGAGAAAACAAAAAAAAAAAAAAAAACCGTCATAAGTCGTAACCACACAAAACACACACACACACGCACACACACACACGCGCGCACACACACACACACACACAGAGACACACACTCGCACACACAAACACACACACACACTCACTCGCCCTCTCACGATTATATCTAAAGTCGCATCCTTTCTTTCACACCTATATTACAGAGTACAGAGGCAGTTACGCACCATATCGTTCGTATTGGAATGTGTAAAAATGTCCTACTGCAAGTGCACTATCTCCTGAGATACAGGCTTCCGCCTAGTTCAGGAGGTAGGGTATATTATAATCGTATTACAATATAGACCACCAGTGTTTGTCACAATGATATACTTAGAATACCTCTGTACCTAGCTATAAGTTACAATTTGTATACAGTTATTGTAAATTGTGAGAAATAAAGTATTATTAGTGACACGCTACCGCCTCTTTCTGCGAGCAGGTAATGCGCGCAAATGAGAAAGCGGGGAGGGAGCGCGAGAGAACCCTGCCCCCCCGAGTTTCACGTAGTCTGCGGCGAGAACGCCGCAGACTACGAAACTCATCTACGCCCGGGACTACCGACCTCCATGATCGGGGCCTGAGGACGGCTGTTGGCCGACTCGCCGTCCTTACAGAAGCAGGCCGTGGCGGAGGCATGTCGTGTGTGCCCTACATACGTCTGCCAACTCACCGAAGCGGGATAAAACCCGACCCCACCAGGCGAGGCCGCGATGGCGGCCAAAGTCCACCGGCAACCCTGGGGTTATCTTTAGAGGGCTTACCCGGGGTGCCCGGCAACGGACACTTGGGGAGGACACCGTGCGGTTTTAGTCGATACATGACATAATCTCCCCCGCTGGCCGGGGGGGGGGGTATCTTCCGCACGTAAAAAAAAAGGCTTGGCGTCGTAGAAGATGATATGAGTGCCAATGGTGTCACTACCATGGATGGGACCGTGACCGTACCAAGACCGTGGGAGGTGGAAAACTAAAAGTCGAAAAGTGGACCCCGGACTCCGAAGTGAGAGCCTCGAAAGCGACAGGGACTAACGCGAAGACGATGGCGATGATGATGATGAAGTAATGTAACTTACTTCAAATAAAATCATAACTACTTATTATAACAATTGTGAAATCATCAACTTTACCGCTGAAAGTTATCAACATTATCTGTAGGTATTTTTATTTTTTTATATATATTTAGGACACGTCAATTTGACTTCACCTCGCCTGATGGTAAGCAGAAGGTAAAGTCTCAGGAAAGAGGGTCACCATTACATACACGTACCATGTTAACAATGGTGGCACTCAGCTTGACGGCCTCATCAGAAGAGGATTGTCGTCGCAGCACCGCGTGACACCCATCGGTCCCACAAGTGCTGCGACCACAATCCCCCTGCCCAGCTATGCACTTGCTGTTCCAGAATGCGGATAATGACGTGTGATTAACACTTTCCCAAGAACATTATCAAGTACATAAGTAAATATAATAATAATAAAATAAATAAATAATAAATAAATATTCTACGACATTCTACACAGCGCTTTCCAGACCCAAAGTAAGCATAGTTTAACTAGCTTGTGTTATGGGTTCCAGAATGCGGATAAACATACTTATATACTTTTTTTTGTAAATACATACATATTATACATAGAAACACCCAAACCAATGCAAATAGACATATTCATGCATACAAATATTTGCACGAAGCGGGAATCGATCCCACGCCCACTGTCATAGCAGTCGAATGCACTACCGCAACGCCACAGAGGCCGTCAAGGTATTCGGTATGGTATTACGACAGCGTAATCTTCTTCCGTTCATTGATGTTCATAGCAAAAAATTATGGATATTACAGAATCCTGTCTGGATGAACATCTCTACTGAGCGGATGAATCAACTCTGCAAATTTTTATTTTTCTTCGGCTAGCGGGGGCTGTTATGTCGGGCTTGAACCGACTATAACCGCACGCCATCTCGGGTCTTAAAACGTCTGGGTGTAAGATTGCCCATAGAGCATATCCCTCGCACTCCGTCTGACTTTGGGCCATCTCCGGTTTTGAGATGGCCCCCTCGGGTTTGGGAACCACGGTGTCGCCGTCTTGCCCCGGTTTGGGGGAGAGGCGCTAGTTGCCCCACCGTCCCGGCCTGCTTCTGCTTGGGTGACAGGCAGCCCTACCTGCCACCCCTAGGCCTGCGCTCATGGAGGACGGAGGTCGTTAAGCGACCTCCGGCGCCTGAGTCGCCTGCGACGCGTGACGAGCATGTTGCGAGCTCGTCGGGCCGGGAGAGATCTAAAACTCTCCCGGGTGCGCTCCAAACGTATGAGACCTAATGATATAAATGTTTATACATGCCTCGCATGCACTTATTACTAGATGCGAAAACGCTTGTTAACCATCTCATTGAAAAAACACCGCAGTTTACTCGGTACTGTTCCAAAAAAGATTTGTAAAAACAAAACCCTAGTGCAACTATGACTTTAACTTCAGAATTAAGCCACAGCTTACAAGCCGACACAGAATCAAACAGACCGTTCCATTTTATCACCACTATCCTTAACAGACACGATTACACGAAGCATTCGTTAATTCTCAGAATTCTTCGGAAAGTACACTGTTTTTATGACTATGGCACCAATTCCAACAAATTTACTACATCAATTGACATCACCTCTTCTAATCCTGTTACCTATGTAATGGTAGTTTGTTTTTACTGACATCATAAATAATCAATAGCGTTTCAGAGGTTGGTTTCAGAAAAAAAATGTTTTTTTTTTTATCCTGAATAATCAAACCTTTCTCTTAAAGGGATGGTTCATAAAAAAAGAGTATTTTAAACACGCTTTTGTTAACTTTATATGTAAATTTGTATGTAATGAAATCTTTAAACTCGATTTTGGAGCAATTTCAAACGTCTGATGGATTTGAAATTTTGCACAATTATCAAGGACCGATACGATAATTAAGATTAAAAATTAACTAAACAATCAAAAATAATTAATAGTTAAAAAACATGCTTTAGGAGAAAACCAACTAAAAGGTGAAAAAAACATTAGTTAAAAAGCGTGGGGTGCTTACAACAACTATTATTGACGCTTTTTAATTTTATTATTACCATTTAGTTGATCTGCTTTTAAAGCTGTTATTTATTCAATCCAGTATTTTTCTAATTCATTTCAAATTTCATTGATTTTATGCAGCCGTTTCAACATGAAGGAATAGCAAAAATAAAACTTACCTATTCAATAAGCAACCTGATTTTACCAAGATTTTGCAATTACTCTCAATTTAAGATAATCAAATTAAAAAAAAAAACAAAAAATAATACTTACCTATTCATTAAGCAACCTGATTGTAGCAAGATTTTGCAATAACTCTCAATTTAAGATTTTTAAATATAAAAAAATCAAAAAATAATACCTACCTATTCAATAAAGACCCTCATTTTAGCAAGATTTTGCAATTACTCGAAATTTAAGTTTTTCAAAATCGGGATATTATTTATATAGTAAAAAATAAAACAGTTTGAATGGATTTAAAATTAAATACTAAAATACTCAGGCTAAGTTTTCACTCACATATCAGACTTAAGTTATATTCTTAAACCGCTGTCCTATCTCCTCAATAGTAACCCTAACAACATTGAATAGATCATTTATCATTGAATAATCAGACAGTATGACATCAATGGAAGTCATTGATTTGGCAATTACCACGGGCCCATATTTATAAAGGCTTACTTGTGAAAGAATACAGGCTTAAAAGCGCTTTATTGAATGATCTGTCGATACTAATTGCTCCTATTTGGATTGTTGGCAGAAACAGTCTTTAAGAGAGGCTTCAGGCAGACCATTGTGAGATGATAAGAATGAAGTACTTAGAGTAATTAGAGTTACCGACTGTTTGAACTTAACGCGTTCAAAATTTAATTGTGAGATTATAAGAATGAAGTAGCCCAGTGGCGTACGTAATGGACTGCCGAGACTAGGTCTTGAGTTAGATTCCCAGTCGCCCCAGACACACACCTCTGACTTTTCGTAGTTATGTGTGTTTTAAAAATGTTAAGTATCGATCGCTTAGCAATGTGCCCGGTAGATGGCAATAGGCTCGCCCGCTATTACATTGGGACCTAAACATAACTGGCGAATCGTGTGTAATACACCTCTGCCTACCCCTATGGGAATACAGTCGTGAAGTTATGTTCATGTTAAAAATTTTGAAGATATTAGAGTTCGTACCGACTGTTTTGAACTTAACGCGTTCAAAATTTAATACTGAGATGATAAAAATGAAGTATTTGGAGTAATTAAAGTTACCGACTGTTTTAAACTTAACGCGTTCAAAATTTAATTGTAAGATAATAAGAATGAAGTATTTGGAGAAATTAGAGTTACCGACTGCTTTGAACTTAATGCGTTCAAAATTTAATTGTAAGATGAAGATGAAGAATGAAGTATTTGGAGAAATTAGAGTTACCGACCGCTTTGAACTTTATATATTTTATAAATAATATATTTATAAATAATATAAATATAAATATATACTTTATAAATTTAATTAAACATGGTTGCTAGTATTGCTGCACGTCATAATAGCTACTTGAATATCTTTAAATGTTAATATAAATAACGAAAGAAATGGATGTACTCACGTATTTTATTTTAATACAACTTAACTGACCGGCATTGCCGCTCGAATGAAGAAGATGTTAGTCCCAAAAAGCAATTTCTATTCGTTGAAAAATAAAACTATGTGAGGGACTACACTATACTTATAATCGTCGGTAGCTTAGTGGTTAAGGAGTCGACCCTACGATCGAGAAGTCCCGGGTTCGAATCCTGGCCATTACACTACCGACGTGAACCCACTCCTAACACAAGCAATTAAGGGGTTAGGGAGAATATTAGTAATTTCGGTTAATAATATTCTTTAAAATAAAAATAAAAATATTTTTGAATTTTTCTTTTATGCTAATAAGTTGACAAACTGATATACGGCCAATTGGTAAATAGTTACAAATGGGTGTGCGTTGTTTTATAGACAATTGTTTTAAATAATTTCGTTTTACAGAACATGTTTCGCATAATTTCGTTTCATAGAATAACCAATATACAGAATACTTACTTTAAAGATTTTTAAATCATTGATTTTTGTTTCACATAAAGTTTAATATTAGAATAATCATATCATAGAATAACAAATCAAATATTCTTTATCATTATATTGTTTATTTAATATAAAAGTTATTACCAAGAATAACATATTATCAAAGTGAGAGTTTCTAAACGTTTCAATTCATACCGTTCATTTCAGTGAAATAATTTACAGGTGAAGCTATACTTTTTTTAAATAAAACGATAAGTTAATACAATAAACGATTCTGGGTGGTAATATTTCTGGGTGATTAAAAAAAAATAAGCACGAAGGCTAAGGCGGGAGCTCCGCTCCGCTTCGCTCCCGCCTCAGCCTTCTAACCTAACCTATCCGAGTCGGGGTAATCTGTTAACTATAATGACGTTTTATTAACAATTTAATAACAAATTGATTTTATTTTATTTTACAGAAGAATTCAAGCAAACAAATTTGCAACAAAATATGCGAAAGATAAAAAATTCTATATTGATATGAAATTATTCAGAAATTAAATTACTACAAGCAATCGGAAAAAAATTAAAATTTTAAATGTTACAGTTAAAAATAAATGTGATTTGGAAAATTATAAAGGTGGTTTAATATTCTTTTAAAAATAATTCTACAGTTTGATAAGTTTGTTAAACAAAAAAATGTGATTAAAAATTCATTCAATTGTGTTTCTGTGAAATATGTTTCATTGTAGTAAATTGTTTTTGAAACAATAATATTCGAAATAAAAATATAAGGACCAAATATTATATGAAATATTTTCTGTGAAACGAAATTCTATGAAATTTCTTTCTACGAAATAAGGGGCTCCCAGTTACAAATACCAATAAACGCATTCAATAAAAATAGCATATTGCACTTTTCCATCCACTGATTGCAATTATCCCATACACTCTAATATTGCACAAAGTATCATTAAGCTTTAGTCATTATACGCAAATACTTCAAATAGTTGCACAGGGCCCTAACAAGCCCTTTGGAGCGCAAGCGAACCTGATCTGCAAGTCGGTGCACCTGGAAAATAACGGCACAGGCACAGGCAAGAAAGTCGGGCTCGGGATCGAGAGGTCAGATGGCATCGCTCCAGGAAAAGCCAGTAAACCCATCAAAAGCAATAAGCGAAAGTACAAACCTGTGCTCGAAATTCAAACTTTGGACAAAACTGGGAAATCGCTATGAGGATAATAATCATGACACCAAAAGGTTACACGCAATGCAAAATGTTGCAATCGTGAAACGCTAGTACCACTTAACTACTAGTGTTTCCAAATTGAACAACATTCTGGGCGATACCATAATTAATTCATATAAAGCTCACGATTGAACACGATCTCCACTGGATATTGTATGCGATTTATATTTAATGGAGTTCTATATTTAGTGATGCGGAGGCTTGTGACGCAGTGCTGCGCGGATTATGGGATCAATGTGGTAAAGATACTGTCCCATAGACCAGTCTATCCATATTTGACTAATTATTCAAAATCACGCCCTCTGGGAATCGGAAACATAGTAAGTAATCGGTTTAGGTTGTATCGAATACTAATAAAGATGGGACGAAATGAAAATAATGAATTAGACAGAAAAGTACGTAGTTAATAAACACTTTGATGATATGATAGATTTTGAACAACGCTCAAATGATGATGATGAAGTGTTGCTGAAATAACTGTGTTCGTAAGATACATTTTGAATATAGAATTAGATCGGAAAAAGAGAACATCTAAGACGGGACCTGAACTCGCGACCAGTCCCTTACAGGGGGAACGTTCTGACCAGCTGAGCCACCTAGACACCTGGTCAGAGCGTCCCCCTGTAAGGGACTGGTTGCGGGTTCAGGTCCCGTCCTAGATGTTCTCTTTTTCCGATCTAAATCTATAAGAAAAACTAAGCATACAAAATGCTTAAATATTTAATTGAAATACCTTTTGAATATCAAATTACGAATATGAAAGTAGTTTAAAGACAGTTTGAAAGTTGCGCCCACTCACAGAAAACCTACGAGGAAATCACTATTCCTGCTTTGGACATGAGATGTTTAAAGTATGTATGAGAGTAGTCGGTTACGAGGGGAGATGAAGACCTAAGAGGAGATGAATGGACTGTGTGAAAGGAGATATGGCCAGGAAGGGAGTAAAAATGTTGAGAACCCAGCAGAAATAAATGAAAAAGCATACGTGTTGCGCCGACCGCAAATACTTAAATATGAAATCCACGTTGGCAGATGAAAATGTGAAAATTTGAATGTTGTTGTTTGCAATGGGGGCGCCGATATATAGTTTAGACAACAGGCATATTAGTTCTCTATTGTCATAGTGTCATGCAGGTTACGACCTCTGTGGCGTAGCGGTAGTACATTCGACTGCTAAGATAAAAGGTTGTGATTCTATTCCCGCTCAGTGCAAATATATAATATTTGCATTGGTCGGGGTGTTTCTATGTATAATATGTATTTATTTACAAAAAAAGTATTTAAGTATGTTTATCCGCATTCTAGAACCCATAGATCTGCATAGTGCTGATTAATATGCTGACAAATCGCGATAACAATAGCGCTGCATAGAGACGGCCTCTGTGGCGTAGCGGTAGTGCATTCGACTGCTACGACAGGAGGCGCGGGTTCGATTCCCGCTGAGTGCAAATATTTGTATGCATGAATATGTCTATTTGCATTGGTCTGGGTGTTTATATTTATAATATGTATGTATTTACAAAAAAAAAAAAAAAGTTAATAAGTATATTATATTATTCTAGATCCCATAACACAAGCTAGTTAAACTATGCTTACTTTGGGACTAGAAAGCGCTGTGTAGAATGTCGTAGAATATTATATTATATTATATAGTTAGGGTCTAGACGCCGTTGTGTACTGTCCTACAATATTTATTACTCAAAAGCTTGCTCTACGCGCGATTTATCAATAAAACATGATATCTTCTTGAAGAACGATGCTAAAAATTTCATATGAGACCGATATTCTTAGCAATCCATGGATTCTCCGTGCGGGTGCCGGGTCCATCGCGTTGCTGAGTTGGGAACTCGGTACAGTGCCTGGGACTTGGACAGTGCCTGGGACTTGCGACCCAAGTGTAGGTTTAGAAGGGCCCCTTTTGTTGATGTACATTAACACTCACCTTCACTACCCAAGTTCCCCTCCCTGCCTAACCAAATTTGATACGAACCTACTAGTGCCGCTTTAGACATTCGTCCTAGTAATGAGCTTATTGTAGCTCTCGATAGGCCTAGATCTTTAAGTAGGTTATAGAGAGATTTTGCTGGTATACCTCTCGCTCCCACTTCCACTGCATACAAATTAACCACGTAACCGTTTTTGATTAATTCGTTTGTGAGATCATAGTATTTATTTTTCTTTATTGTGTGGTCCTTCGGTATATTTGTTTCCCACGGTACAGTAAGTTCCACAAGAACCACATGTTTTAACCTCTTAGAGTATAGGAATATGTCAGGTCTAGATGACGAAACCCTAACATCCTCCGGAATTTTATAGTGCTTTTCATGCATGTCGATTAGGAGAGTCCAATCTGGGGCAGTATCTAAGATTGAATAAGGTTTGTTCCTGGATATTATGGATGAACCTTCAGACACAAAGTTGACATGACGTCTGTTAGTAGTCAATCCTTTTTTGGCTCTAGCTAATATTTGCGGCCAGAGTATGTATCTATCTCCGAATGTTGGATTCATAACTCAGAATATTTACTTGTATAAAAGTTTGCATTTGCTTTGGTGCTAACCCGCTGATAATACATTTTACTGCTCAAAAGCGTACAGTACATGCGATTAACCGCTGTGTTCACAGGACGCATAAGCGAATGTTGGGTTCATAAAACAGAACAATATTAAAATAAAAGTGAAGCACACTCTATAAGAATAATATTTAATTTATTTTTAGGCAAAAGTTATTGCCGAAATTAAGTCCATATCTCTTTTATGGGACTCAGGGCATGAACTTTTATATATTTCTTTATTATGTAATGAATTTACTCCCCAAAAAATTCACGCGAAAACAGCATTTTATGAAGGGGATATTATACAGTTAATAATCTATTCAAATAAATAAAATTTAAGTGTCTGTTTGTAATGTTAAAATAACAGTTTTTCAATGAATGCATATGAAAATATGCACGGTACTTACAACAGAAAACTATTTTTTTAATCTGTGTTTCTGTCTGGTTGACTTAGGTTATCTCTGAAACGTTAGGGCCGACGATTTCACCGGTAGATAGCTAATATAGGGGTACTTTGACTTTAGGAAAAAAATTAATTAGGGTTCTGCCCAATAAAATTAAAGTAATAATAATGTCTGTTCTGACTAAAAGCTGTTTTGGTAATGTCGTAAAATAAAATTCCTCAAAATATTTCATTCGACAGCCCTTAACAATAAAAAAACTGCAAAAACAGGTGTACCAACCTTAAAAAAATATGACAACGGAAAACCTTTAACAGTGTTATCGCATACTGCCTGATCCACCGTTTAGTAGATAAGCTGTAAGTATTGCCTGAATGAAGAGCCTCTTTTTCACTAATCTCTTTATCAGGAGGGAGAGGAGCTTCCGGCTGAGTATTTAGCTCTTCACAGGCTGTTTTTCTACAGATAAGGGCTGTTTTTTCTGAATGCCGAATTGAGTTTAGCGAGAGGGATGTGAATGATGTAATCTTGTTGTTATTCTTTATTTTAGGACTATGAGATTGAAATTATTTAATATAAAGATTTTTTTCAAATAATTTTTAATACATAACATAAAACACATAACATAACATAAACTCACGCCTATATCCCCGAAGGGGAAGGCAGAGGTGCTAGCACCCACATTTCGCCAGTTCATGTTTAGGTCCCAATGTAATAGGTGGCGAGCCTATTGCCATTAACCGGGCACTTATAAACCTGCGATAAATACAACACATAACTTCGAAAAGCATTGCAAAGTCATTGGTGTGTGCCATGGTAAACCACGGATTGAACCCGAGACCTCGTCTCAGCAGTCCATTACCCATACCACTAGGCTAACGCGGTACTTTGCGGATATAAAGGAATTAATTTTCTGTTGGAGATTCCACGGATATAACCAAAAGAAACACCATATTTGGTTCTCAAATATTGAATGTGTATTAGCAGAAGCTCATTGTACAAACCATGTCATGACATACATTTTTTAATATAGAGATATCTGTCTTTTTTTTTAGCGTATGGAAACCCCCACGGGCTTCACCTAATCGGTACCGACGATGGGGTGGGCGTGTCGGAATCGGACAGACTAAAACCACACGGTGTCCTCCTCAAGTGTACATTGCCGAGCACCCCGGGTGAGCCCTCGAAAGGATAACCCAGGGTTACCGGCGGACTTTGGCCGCAACCGCAGCCTCGCCTGGTGGGGTCGGGTTTTATCCCGCGTCGGTGAGTTGGCAGGCGTGTGTCGGCCAACTGCCGTCCTTAGGCCCAGGCAGTCGATCATGGAGGTCGGTAGTCCGGGGCGTAGAACTCGGCAGGGTTCTCTCCCGCTCCCTCTCCACCGTCTCTTCGAGACATTTGTCTTAGATAAAAAAAACTTAACCTAAAATAACAGACAGAGTTTATAATGGTGCATTCTTATAAGAACTCTTTGTTGTAAGCTAGTTCCAACATTTTCCAGCATGAATCTATTCCGATTTATTGATAGGAGAGATGTACTCATCCTACACCCCGTACAGGGTGCTACCAGCATCCTCGAGGCCCAAGCCAACCTCACCTGCAAGTCGGTGCACCTGCTAAACATCGGAGGAGCCTCTGGCGCAGGCGCACCTCTTAGAGTTGGGATGTCAGACAGCAGTCGCTCCTGGGAAAGCCGATATACCAGTCAAAAATAATATGCAGACTCCGGGCTCCAACGAGCAAACTTTACATGCAACTACAATATGGGGTTCTTCAAGAAGGGCATTAGAAGGTTTTTACAGGGTCGGCAACGCGAGTGCGACGCCCCTGGTGATACCCCCCCCCCCTCCCGCCGTCCAGCGGAGGCGGTTATGTCGGCTTTGAACCGACTAAAACCGCGCGCCGTCCCCGGTCTACAGACGCCGGGGTGTAAGGTTGCCCATAGAGCATATCCCTCGCACCCCGACTGACCCTGGGACATCTCCGGTTTCGAGATGGCCCCCTCGGGTTTGGGAACCACGGTGTCCCCGTATTGCTCCGGTTTGGGGGAGAGGCGCTAGAAGCCCCACCGTCCCGGCCTGCTTCTGCTGGGGTGACCGCCAGGCTTGAGTCGCCTGCGACGCGCGGCGAGCATGTTGCGGGCTCGGCGGGCCGGGAGAGTTATAAACCTCTCCCGGGCGCACTCCGCTATCTCCTTCTCGAGCATTACATGCTCGCAGAAGGAGGCGGCGGCGGCCCACGTGCTCGCGCTCCGCACCATTGCCGCAATCATGCTGCCAGTTTACATAGCACCCGTGTAGAAACGGGCGCGTTACTGGTGTGTTGCATACATAGGACCTAGTAAGTAGGTGATATAAAAGTGGAATACCAACTAGGTACTAAACATTTATTCCTATTCAGTACAACAACGTGCAAATATTGTAAAGACATTACAACGAAACAATCCCTATGGCCTTACAAACTTACTTAAGTCCGACCACGTCCAAGTTCCAAGTACTATTATGACGAAAAGTACTAAAAAGTCTGCGAACATTTGAACCATTTTTAAGCACATTACGATTCCGTCCTCACGCGCAACGTAAAGTCAGTGCTTATAAAAATAAATCGACAGGTCTTTGAGTCTCGTAGTGTATCGGTGTAACGATGTACGTGCGCAGAAACTTTGAGCGAAGCGAACTTGTAAATTACATTTTGTAGTAGAAGCACGACTCGCTGCTTTAGTTGTCATAGCTTTGAAGAATAGGTTAATTTGCAAAAATCTAAAGATTCATATATTATGTAGGTACAGTTAGCGAGGGGTGTGTGTTGGGTAACCTCCTCGAGTGTCGCTCCGATTCCGATCCCGCTGCAGTCCGGGGGGAACGGAATCGGAGCGGCCGGTACACCCTGGGCGGCGGTCAATGGCTTCCCCTTCACCCCTTCATAGGGTTGGCATTGATCGTCGGCCAATACCCAACGTGGCGGGAACACATCGCTCTCCGTACTCCTCTGCTTTCAGAGGAGACAGGATGAGCGATGCTGTTGGTGGTGAGATGGCCCAGGGTCAGCCGGGGTGCGAGGGATATGCTCTATGGGTAACCTTACACCCCCCGGCGTCTGAAGACCCGAGACGGCGTGTGGTTTTAGTCGGTGCAAGCCCGACATAGCCGCCCCCGCTGGCCGGCGGGGGGGTATTCGAAGGGATTTCCGCACGATAAAAAAAAAAAAAAAAAAAAAAAAGGTACAGTTAGCGATAAAAGTACCTAAATAATTACGGCTATAAATCATCGTAGCTATTAGTGAGAAGGACAGAACTCTGAACAGCCTCGGCTCTACATTTATCAAGTTTGTCATTACAGTTATTCTCACAATACTCATAGTATTCTTAACATCACATTCGATCCTTCATACTTCAAATAAGCCTCCCTATGTAATATTACTTTTATATAAGAGGATCACATGTTACACCTCCTGACGTTAGTAAAAAATTCAGACAGCAAACCATTGTAACACAAAAAGGAATAGATGAGACCAATGTAAACAAAATGCTAGAAAACTTACCCGTATCAATCTAAAATGTCACTAAAACAAACCTATTCTCAAATCCAATTGGCCAACCTACACATATACATGTACTTAATCATTCATATATGTATATAGAGACATACACATTCACTCACGCACACACACAGTGTCAGATAAATAATTCACTAACACAAGAGAGCAGCCACAACATCAGTCACATGTCGACCCGACTCAGGCCTTAAATATCCGCCTGCGCGCTCATATCCGCAAATATTCGGACGTATCCGCGACACACGGACTGTGGGATTGCTTTGCGGTTACGTTTCGTGATTTGCCCTTCTAATGTTCTTTTAGAGTTGAGGTAAAACATGCAAATTGTTTTATAAGATACGTTTATTTTCTTTGTCTCATGTGTCGGGCGTGCCAACCACCTGAAATTATGAATTTCTTTTTGTGAATTCCGCTTAAGTTAACAGTTTTGATTAAGCACTTTCGTTACTGTTTGATAGAATAATAATATTCGTGTGATCATATTATATCTCGGTCGACATTGATCTGAAAGAAAAGAACCTCTGGTGAAGCCTATCCCATCGGTGATATTTTGAAAAGAAAACATAACATAACATAAACTCACGCCTATATCCCCGAAGGGGTAGGCAGAGGTGCTAGCACCCACATTTCGCCAGTTTATGTTTAGGTCCCAATGTAATAGGTGGCGAGCCTATTGCCATTAACCGGGCACTATAAACTTGCGGTAAATACACACATAACTTCGAAAAGCATCGAAAAGTCATTGGTGTGTGCCATGGTAATACCTGGGATCGAACCCGAGACTCGTCTGAGCAGTCCTTTACCCATACCACTAGGCTACCGCGGTTATTTAAAAGAAATTTAAAAGAAAACAAGTCAGAATAATTTAAAATCAAGAAGCTAGAGTTTAGAAGATTTAACTATGATAGAAGAAACTCGGGAGGAGTGAACCAAAGATAAAAAAAAACATTTCATAAACGACAAAAATATTGGTACAGACTTAAAAACAAGATATTGTAAACTGGCGATTTTATAAAAATGGCCGTGAGTTTTTATTGCTTTGCAATTTCAGCTCTAAATGTTTGTGACCTACATCTTTATATATATAATCGGCCAAGTGCGAGTCGAACTTACGGGTCGGTCGGGTTTCGTACCATTATCTATACAATCGGAGCACCCCGTAATTTATTTCTAAATATTCTGTGAATATTTCAAGCATCTATCTGTTGCCGTTATCAATATCGAGCCAAAAACGGCAAAAAACACGTTTCTTGTGAGATGGTCAGGTATTGTAGATACTTATTCACCATTTATAATACAAAAATAGATTACGGTTCATTGCCAAAACAAACCCTATTTTTTTCTCTTATCGCCTAACAACATCTGTTTCAAATAAAGTTGGCACCGGACATTCCAGAACTATTTTAAATGTCAGTGCTAAACTTGAGAGGAATAAATAATGACCTCAAAATCCTACGAAATTTGATGGGTTCAACACTTAAAAAACCGTCATAAATTTGTAATAGGGAGACATTTCGTAAGAGTTTTAAAAGCCACAAAAAATTATTATCGTGGAGACTTTGCCGCCAAATTCTGTGGCGGGTAAAGTCGACACAACGACGCTAAAACATCAACCAATCACGGACAATTGACTGGCTTTGATTTTTTCCATTGGCAGAATGCAGAATGCAGGGCGGAGCCAGGAGAATCTGGTTTGCGCTGGCGACGGTCGAGGAAGAGAGAACGGTTTCAACCCTAGGTCGAGTGACATATCTCGTAGTGAACTCCCTAGAAAGATTTGACTAGTTAATGCTAGTCCGGTTTAGATAATTTTCCTTGTATTGTGTAAACTAGTTTTATTTACTTGTAATAAACAAATTTAAATAATAATTGTATAAGAGTTAGTCGGGAAATAATAATGAACGAGTGCTAGCAGAAAGCTGATTTTGGTAGAGTATACTTAATTGCATAATTTTAGTGTTCAAAATTATTGTGCATGTAATTTTATCATAAATAGATTGAAGTCTTGTGTAAATATTTGTGTTATAATTAAGTATTAATGGCATACAAGGGTTTTTTCCTTTGAGTTTTCGTTTTTCCCTGTAATTTTGGCCATAGGAACAGAAAGCTCGGTCTAGATGTGACTCTAATCGGTCACATCTGATCTAAATAATCCACCCAGATTCTATTAACTTCATTTATGAAATAAATATACTTAATTTCTTATATCTGCTATTTCAATGATTTAGATTAATTCCCTTCCCCATTTTGGCGATAGTAAAATGGTGTTTTAAAGAATGATAATTATTCAGTTAATAAGGTCACGCTGAACGAGACTTACATTGTAAATAATATGTATAAAGTACGAGTCTTATCCGCAAAACACCTTCATACATGTCTAAGCTTATTTTATGAATTATACACGAAACTAGGTATTCTATGAACGAGATTGAAAGATTGATGAGCCAAGCTACTATCTGATCTAACTGAATGAAGCCAATCCTATCTAAGGTACAAGTAATAACCAAGCTACTGTCTGACCTAACTGAATGAAGCCAATTCTATATACGATTCAAGTAATAACTCAAGCTATACTCAGGCACTGTATGATTTCTAGTAATCAAGAGTCTTGGAATTAATTTCAAATATGTAAATGCATAATATATAACTGACCTTTGAGCTGATGGTCTCAAATGAACTCAAAGGGGCACGCCAGTGTCAGAAAGATCGAGCTATTTGTAAGTAATTAATCTATTTAATAACAAGAATTGGAGATGATAGCCTATCACAGAGTCTGGAGACTAAATTCATTTAGTCTATTTATTAAACTGCAAGACAGTGGTTATTTCAATGCTTAAAGTCAAGGATAGCACATTTTTTATGAATTAAAACTTGCAACTAGTGTGGGACTTTAATACCACTAGGGCGCTGACGGGGTAACGTTCCCTAGCGAGGATTCTGGTGGATATCTATACAATAAAAGGATTTTCATTACGAACCCCTAGCCATAGCGGAATCTCAGATCGGCCTGAAATTAATTGCAGTTCTGGGTCAGAACTGAACTTTGCAGAAGTAGTCGGAGTTAGCATCAAATCTGGGCATAAGCAATTCCTCTTTTACCGAATCAACTCCGACCTCTATTCGGCCGAATAGAACCCTAACTGATATATATATATATAATATAAAAATTATACCATGGTAACGGGGCTAGGCGGCTTTATGCGCCATAAAAAAAAGTATTCCACGTCTTAGGACGTGTTGATTGACCGCTTCTCAGCGATGAAAAGGAGTTGAATTCGAGGCCCCATAATCCTATGCGTAGGAGCCTTGAGCCAGGCCGTAGGGTGATCCCGTAAATGCCAGAGTGATTTGAGCAACGAAATGACATTGTCATTGACTCAATTAACAGACATATACACTCTTCAGGAACACTTACTAGACCTAATTTGTCATAAAATATTACTAACTCTAGACAATCTACTCATGAAGGTCTTAACGACTTCTTTCTGTTAATTACCTAAGGGTCCATTAAAAGTAAGCTGAAGTGAATATATGACTTGTTATTTTGGGAATACCATCACTACACTGCACACTTGCATAATCCGACGCGATTGAATTAATTTCATTTGCCACAAAGACTATCCTCACACTCATAAGCATCGAAGTTATCCTGAAATGAAGCAACTAAGTTCTTTATACATAGATTCAACTATATAGACGATCACATAACTGGGCTTGAACCACCACACTTGTAAGGAAGCCCCTTTTTTCTTAGCGTGTCGAAATTCCCACGGGCTTCATCACATCGGTGCCGACGATGGGGAATGTGTCGGAATCGGACCACACGGTGTCCTTCCCAAGTGTCTATTGCCGGGCAGTCCGGGTATGCCCTCGAAAAGGAAGCCCCCCTTAAATAGTATTTGTTGTTATTGCGGTAACATAAATATATCATCTGTGAAAATTTCAACTGTCTAGCTATGACTGTTCATGAGCAGGCAAAAGCCTGGTTATTGCCATTATTAATATAGATCCAAAAAATGGCTAAAAGTCACATTTTTTTTATGGGAGCCCCCCCTTTAATATTCATTTTATTTTGTTTTTAGTATTTGTTGCTATAACGGCAACAGAAATACATCATCTGTGAGGGTTTCAACTGTCTAGCTATCACGGTTCATGAGATACAGCCTGGTGACAGGACGGATGGACAGCGGAGCCTTAGTAATAGGGCCCCGTTTTACTCTTTAGGTAAGGAACCCTAAAAAACATACATACAGCCATTCATAGAACCTCCTTCTTTTTGAAGCCGGTTAAAAAGAGAGACGCCAATGGCAGACCGTGTTTCTGCTTACCTTTTTAAAAGAAAACTGTTAGTGTTTGCATGTTTTTTGTGAACAAGAGAAGGCTACTTCAATACATATACTTGCGCTGTAAATCCGCATAGGGGTAGGCAGGGGTGTAATTAACACTCGCCTTTCGCCAACTTCGGTCCAACGTAATAGAGGGCGAGTTTTCTTAACTTTATTTTTACTAATGTAGCGAAGAGGAATTGGCCGAGACTGGGCTGAGGTGTAGATTGGAAATAATACGCAGCAATACAGTTGTTGTTTATTCAGCGTCTCACAGCGAACTGAGCCCTCAAATGATTGTACATCGTGTTTTTATAACCGTGTACAATGATACCAACTCAAAAAATTCGATTTAGCACTTAATTAATTATTATAAGTATTAGAGTTAACGGGATATTTACCATGTGTTTCTAAGAGTGTCCGATATTTCGGCACTGTTGCAAGCGCCATGATCACGGAGGAACTCACACGCTCGTAGAAACACATGGTAAATATCCCGTTAACTCTAATATTTATGTTAGTGACTATGATAGTTTAAATACCTAATTAACTATTATTGCCTAATCAGAAATTAACTTTTAAAACAATCTGAAATCTGTATAACTTAATTTAATACTAGTTAGCAGGAATGCAGAATTAGACTGACAGTGATGTCAGTACTTCCTCTGGTCTTTTCACGTCTGTAACACTAATGTATGAAGAAAATAGCCCTATATCTTAGTCAAATGGCAGTTACTCCCGTAAAAGCTAAAATTACCAAACTATGGCAAGGAGTAGTAGGCAATTAGTTAGTAGGTAGTAGGTAATTGGCGCTCGAATGTAGAACTGAACTTCAAATTTATATTTGTTAATCATTTTCATACCTATATCCATACTAATATTATAAAAAGTGTTTGTAGAGTGGTAGAGTCAAGCAACAGTCATTTTGGCCGTTGCATTAATGGGCCGACTCGACCGGGGAAGCACCACCCTCTCACAGAATATCGACGCCAAGTAACAGTATTTGAACTGTTGCGTTCCGTTTGGTGAGTGAGAGTGCCGGGGCCCAAACTCCTTTCCCATCCCCTCCCAAACTCCTTTCCCATCCCCTTTCCTTTACAGGGTCGGCAGCGCGAGTGTGACGCCACTGGTGTTGCACACGTCCATAGGTCGCGGTAACCGCTTCCCATCAGGTGGGCCGTGTGCTTGTCTGCCACCTTAGTGTTATAAAAAAAAGTAAAGATTTGTTTGTTTGTAATCGATAAATTCTGAAACACTGTCATAATTATTACAAGACAAAATAATAGAGTGATTCTCGAGTAAGGTTTTAGTAAATTATTTATCAAGTTTTTGTATACTTTATTATATATAAGATATATAATATATATAAGATATGAGAGAGAAGAGAAGAGAGAAGAGAAGATAATATATATAAGAATTTGTATATAATGATATTTATTGGAGGTGTCGATAAAAAATAAGCCGTATGGGAGCTTTCAACGCAAATGCTGCCTAAACCCTTGAAGTATAACAAAATGATGTATGGTGAAATTGTGTATCTTTTTTCTAAAGATTTAGATCGGAAAAAGAGAAAACATCTAGGACGGGACTTGAACCGACGACCAGTCCCTTACAGGGGGAATGCTCTGACCAACTGAGCCACCTAGAAACGTCCCAGATATTCAAAATTCTCCGATACATTAATACGTCTTAAGGCGACGTTGGAGCCATCTACCGTAATTCTTGCGAACTACGAAAACAATGAATAACTTTACAGTCATTTTTGAACACGGTTTTTTGATGACTCTGCCTAATTAATTCAATTACATTTTTAAGCATTTTGTATGCTTACTTTTTCTAAAGATTTAGATCGGAAAAAGAGAGAACATCTAGGACGGGACTTGAACCCGCGACCAGTCCCTTACAGGGGGAATGCTCTGACCAACTGAGCCACCTAGACACGTCCCAGATATTCGAAACTCTCCGATACATTAATACGTCTTAAGGCGACGTTGGAGCCATCTACCGTAATTCTTGCGAACTACGGAAACAATGAATAACTTTACAGTCATTTTTAAACGTTGTTTTTTTTTTAAATGTTTAAAAACAATGTGGTGTTTTAAAAAACAATGTTTTAAAAAAAAAAAACTACCACCAGTACCTTATATAGGTTGGGTTATGTGTATATGCTATATAGGGACAATATCGTGAATATGAGTACAGCCGTTACATAAATGGTATTTGCTATTCATATAATCACATTCAAATATCATTTGACATCACATTAACCTTTTTTTTAACGTGTGGAAACCCCCGCGGTTATCACCCCATCGGTGCCAACGATGGGATGGGCGTGTCGAAATCGGACTGACTAAGACCACACGGTGTCCTCCCCAAGTGTCCATTGCCGGGCACCCCGGGTAAGCCCTCGGAAGGATAACCCCAGGGTTACCGGCGGACTTTGGCCGCCATCGCGGCCTCTCTTATGGGGTCGGGTTTTATCCCGGGACGGTGAGTTGGCAGGCGTGTGTAGGGGACACACGACACGCTTTCATCTTGGCCTGCTTTTGTAAGGACAGCGAGTCAACTAACTGCCGTCCTCAGGCCCCGATCATGGAGGTCGATAGTCCCGGGCGTAGACAAGTCTGCGGCGTCCGCGCCGCAGACTGTGGAACTCTGGGGGCAGGGATCTTTTCCGCTACCTCTCCGCCGCCTCTTTCGCACGCATTACCTGCTCGCAGAAAGAGGTGGCGGCGTGCCACTTGCTCCCGTCGGAGATCACGGCTAGCACCATGGTCTCCAGCGAGAGAACGTCCACGCCCAGGACCGCAACGAGATCCCGGCGTTAACTCGCGCACGCTTGGCACTCGACCAACGTGTGGAGCGCCGTTACTTCGCCAGGATCCTCGCAGTGCTGGCACTGCGGCGTTGTCTCCCGGTGGATGCGCCACAGATACTTACCGAAGCACCTGTGTCTGGTAATGGTGGGCGGTTATGTTGGGCTTGAATCGACTCAAACCGCACGCCGTTTCGGGTCTACAGACGCCGAGGTGTAAAGTTTTTTCACAGCTCATTTTCAGTATAAATTTAAACTGCCTCTAAGCGTTCCTGAGAAAAAAGTCTTGACAGACATATGGCAAACGAAGTGATCTTTTAAGGGATCTGTTTTTTTTCTGTTGAAGTACGGAACCCTAAACATATAATAATAATAATTGTTGATTTCCACACAGCGCTATCTAGACCCAAAGTAAGCATAGCACAGCTTAACTAGCTTGAATTATTTGTTTTTGCGGATATATACTTTGGTAAATTTTATGTTGTAAATACATACATATTATACATAGAAACACCCAGACTAATACAAACACACATATTCATGCATACAAATATTTGCACTAAACGGGAATTGGACCCGCAACGTCGGACGTAGCAGTCAGATGCCCCACCACTACGCCACACTGGCGTAGCGCCCTCATTTTGACGGATATCAAAAAGACTCCGAGTTAAATCTTGGTGAAACCGCATACCGTATAAATCATAACATATTACATCGTAATACGTTAATTTCATTAAATGAAAACATATTTTATGGGCGGGTAACCAAACGAAGTGTATTTATAAACTTTACAACAGGTTAATTAACAAGTCGACGGTATTTCACCTCTATCCAATTAGTCGAGTAAATGTGGCCAAACTTGTGGGGCATTATAAAGTTTTTAGATACTCGTTGAATTGTTTCACACAAACAATATTACCCGCTGTAACAATGCCATATATAAGGATATGGCAACAATAATATGAGTTTTAAAAATATAAGGTGTCACAAAATTAGGTCTCTGAATTTGGTGAGATGACTTGATATCGGAAAAATATGTATTTGAAAAAAAAAATATCGGATAAAATAAAAAAATATTTAAGTATATGAAAAATATAAAAATTAAAAATATATAAATGAAAAAAAAGCACCACCAGCGAGCCCGTGACGCACGTGGTAGGCGTGCAGTCCTTCTCGCAGTATTCTCCAAGCGGATGTGTGGGAAATACCTAAATCGCGATCAGTCACGTGTGCTCATCACGTCACGTGCCGCTGGTCGCTGGTGGTGTTTTTTTTCATTTTTTTATTTTAAATTTTTTTTATTTTTTTTTTTACTTTACCCGTTTTTTTTTGTTTCAAATACATATTTTTGTGGTGTTTTTTTTTCATTTTTTTTATTTTTTTTTATTATTTTACCCGATATTTCTTTTTTTTTTTCAAATACTTTCAAATAAATATTTTGTCGATACCAAGTCATCTTACCAAATTCAGAGACTTAATTCTGTGACACCTTATATACATGATCAATGTATAAGGCACTGAAAAGTGTAAAATAACTGAATTACAACACGTAAGACTTTTCTGTTGAAGTCGGTGCCATAATTGCCTGAATTTATACGGGACCAACATGGTAAACTGAACCCAATGCAAAAATATTTTTTTGAAATTGGTTCATAAACGACTTAAATATCTATGAACATACAAAAACAAGTTGAATTCCTGAGACGAACTCAGCCGAATACAAGGGATGTTCGATTTTGCGTTGTTTTTTTTTGCGATTCTTTGCGATTTTTTCTTTATCTTGCAATGGTTCACCCCAGCACGAATCTATTACCGAAAACAGCAACTCGATAGCTCATCTCCTTCATAAACCGTGACAGAAAATTGGCAACGACGACGTCGACCACGTCGACGACGACAACTCGATAGCAATAGGGCTTTTCTAAAGAAAATCCCTAAAAAACATAGACATCGACAAATATAGAAACTCCTCCATTTTGAAGTCGATCAAAAAATAGAAACAATTTATGGCCATAAGCCCACATCCTTCGCGTCTTTTCTCTGGTGAGGTCGACTTTCGGTCTAACTACAAAACGGTAAACTTTGATATAAATAATATAAATTTAATAAAAAAAAAATAAAAAAAAAAATGGTCCGTCAAGCAACTGCCATCTGACATCCACAACCCATTGGCGATGTCAAAGCTTTGTAGGTAGAACAGGATTGGGGGTGCGACTGGTTGGATCACCTCAAAGTTTGCTGCACCCTGGGCAACGTGGGCGATGACGCATCATTGATTGCTCCTCTGAAGTAGCTGGCGTCAACGTCAACGGCCAAGAGTCTGACCAACCGGCCCTTTTCAGGGCCAGCTGACCCCATTTCGCGAGGGGGTCGAGGTATGGCGGGCCTGCAAGGCCCGCGGGGGGGGGTCGCTCCAGGTACCCCTCTGCTGTTATCAGAGGGGACACTGCGAATGGCCCAGGGTCAGTCGGAGTGCGAGGGATATGCTCTATGGGTAACCTTACACCCTGGCGTCTGTAGACCCGAGACGGCGTGCGGTTTTAGTCGGTTCAAGCCCGACATAACCGCCCCACCGCCCCCGCTAGCCGGCGGGGGGGTATCCGAAGGGATTTCCGCACAATAAAAAAAAAAAAAAAAGGTAGAACAGGATTTCGAACTTTTTGGGACTCGAACTACCCGTAACGAATGATACCTACAGATGTTTATATGGTAAACGGGACCGATGCGCGATGCCACGGTTTAAGTCCATAAACCCTGTCAGGCGCAACCATATTTAGTCTGATCAATTTAGTCACAACATAGGTATCGTGAATCCCGGGGTGTGTGTTGGGTAACCTCCTCGAGTGTCGTTCCGATTCCGATCCCGCTGCAGTCCGGGGAGAACGGAATCGGAGCGGCCGGTACACCCTGGGCGGCGGTCAATGGCTTCCCCTTCATGGAGTTGACATTGATCGTCGGCTAATACCCAACGTGGCGGGAACACATCGCTCTCCGTACTCCTCTGCTTTCAGAGGAGACAGGATGAGCGATGGTGTTAGTGGCTGAGGCCACCATAAGGTCCTGTGGGATCCAGGGGCGGGTTGGCCCACTGCTAACGCATGGGCCGACGGGCACTTGTGCCGCCGCCGGTGAGAGAGGACTAGCCATCCTCTCGCGTTCCGTAATCGGTAGGTGATCAGCAACGACCTGACTGGTGGCTACAGAAGGGTACGCTGTGATCTTGCTGACCGGAGGGCTTGCCTTTATTGGCCGGCCCACGACAAGGAAAAGTCTATAACACCCGACAGCAAAGTCGTAAACACCTATGGATACCAGCCGACCTCCATAGTATATAGGCTTATCCAGGTGCAGGGGGCTCCGCCTGGATGGACCACCTTTCCCCCATACTCGTGGGACATGATATGGACAACACAATTAAAATATCGAAGAAACCGGACGGATTAAAAACAACGAACATAGGCACTAATAACGGACACGAAAGAGTGGTAGTAGTGGAGGGTGAAGAGGTGAGACCACGGTCTCGCACGCGGTCAGCGAGGTCCGCCTTCCCCAGACCCGCTACTCCGCTCCCAATTGGCGGGGAAACGGACGCGGACACAGGGTCCGCGGCGTCAACGGCTGGCACCGCCAACGAGAGAAGTAGGGCGAGCAGCCCGGCGGGTCTCGGTCTGAAGCAGACCCGTAAGCGGAGACGGCGCACAAAGGCCCGGCTGGGGGAGAGCGTGTCGGATGAGGATTATACCCTCACCGGGACGACCTCCTCCAGCAGTGACGAGGTGTCGAAGCCGGCGCCCAAAGTGGCTGCTGGCCGCCGAGGGGCGCGAGGTGGAGCGAGGGTTGTGCAGGCCACCCGAGCCCCTTCGGCTCTTGGGAGGGCCACGGAAATGTCACCGCCGAGGCCTTCCACCTCGGCGGTGTCGGAGCCGTGCGGGAGGACGCGGTCGCTCTTGGAGAGACTCCAGAGGGTGACCGCGTCGTTCCAGGGGTCCCTAAACCCTGAGCAGGAGGCGATGTTGCGCATTGTGCTCGACATCGCCTCCGAGAATGAGGGCCTGGCGGCGCAGCTGGCCGAGTCTCGTCGGGAGACGGCTCGACTAGCTGCAGCCGTCGAGGAGCTCAAGAGGGCGGTGGCGAACCCGGCTCAACCGGCGCAGCGGGTGCAACCGGCGGAGACGGCGCGCGTGACTCGCTCGTTGGCGAGGCAGTCGGCGCCGCCGGAGCAACCGGTGCAGCAGCCGGCACAGTCGGTGCGGCCGGCGCAGCCAAGGGTACCGCCGGCGGAGTCCTGGCTCCCCTATATGCAGGCGCTGGAGGAGAGGATGATGTGTCGGATGGAGGCCCTAATGGACTCCATCCGCCGTCCGCCTCTGGCGCCACCAGCGGCCGGCTACGCGGCTGTAGCCCAGAGGGGCCCCACCCGCCCGGCTGCGGGTGCGGGTGCGACCCTGCCGGGGCCGGCTCCTCAGCCCCCTCCCGCTCAGGGTAAGGGGAAGGGCAAAGGCAAGGGGAAGGGCAAGGGGAAGACGTCCCCAGCCCTGGCCCCAGCCCCAGCCCCAGCCGTGGTTCCGGCTACCTCCACCCCATTGGAAGGGGGCTGGGAGGTGGCTGGAGCCAATAAAAGCAGGCGGAAGGCCGCCAAGAAGGCCGCCAAAAAGGCCAGGAGGGCCGTGGCCGCCGCGAAGGCAGCGCCGGGGAAGCTCCGTGCCCCTCGAACAACTGCCGTCGTCGTCACTTTGACGGCGGAGGCAGCGTCGAGAGGCATGGGGTATGCCGAGGTGTTGGCCAGGGTAAAGGCCAACGTGGACCTCAAGGCCCTCGAGATCCCGGGCGTCCGGTGCAAGAGCACACGGACGGGAGCCCGGCTTCTTGAGGTCCCCGGCGCCGCCAGTGGCCCCAAGGCTGACGCCCTAGCGGCTAGGCTGAGGGAGTCGCTGGATGCAGCCGACGTCCGGGTGTCCAGGCCCATTAAATGCGCAGAAGTGCGCATCACGGGCCTGGACGACTCCGTCACGGCTGAGGAGCTTAGGCTCGCCGTGGCGGAGGCCGGGGACTGCTCCCCGGACACAGTGAAGGCCGGAGCTATACGCTTCGGCCGCGGTGGACAGGGGGCAGCAGTTGTCGGCTGCCCTATCGCGGCGGCCCAAAAGGTCGCTGACGGGTGGAGCCTCCTGGTAGGAGGCTTCCTGAGGGCGCAGGTACGGCTCCTGCAGGCCCGACCGGCTAGGTGCTTTAGGTGCCTGTCGGTTGGCCATGTGGGGGTGCACTGCACGGCGGAAGTGACGGCGGGTGACCGTTGCTTCCGCTGTGGCCAACCCGGTCACAAGGCCGGCACGTGCGACGCCCCGCTGCACTGTTTTAGGTGTGCAGCGGGAGGCAAGCCGGCCGACCACAGGGTTGGAAGCAAGGCCTGCGCCGAAGGGGAGCCGAAGCCGGGAGGCCGGCCTTCCGCCTCCAGTTCACAGCGGGATGCGGAGATGGGGGTTCCATAATGGATCCTCAACTCCGCATCCTGCAGATGAATGTTGGCCACGGTGCCCATGCTCAGGACCTTCTGCTCCAGAGCATGGCACAGTGGGCCATAAATGTCGCCGCTGTCGCCGACCCATACACCTACCGGTTCCTCGGGCCTGCCTGGGAAACCGCGCTGGATGGGTTGGCGGCACTGGTGCACAACCCTGCCGCCGGCAGCCCCCCTCTTGCCGTCGTTGCAAGGGGACCCGGCTGCGTGGCGGCGGCGGTTGGCGACATAGCGGTCGTGGCTGCTTACTTCACGCCGAGCCGAGACATAGCTGATGACTCGTATGAGCAATGGCTCCGTCAGCTGGCAGTCGTCGTCAATGCCTGCCAACCCCGCCCGGTCCTTGTGCTCGGGGACTTCAACGCCTGGTCGTTGGCGTGGGGTTCCCGTCACGATAGGGGCCCGGCGGGGGATAGAGGCAGGGCACTGGAGGACTGGGCCGAAGGACTCGGCCTAGACCTTCTAAATCGGGGAGCCGTGGACACGTTCGTGACCTCGAGGGCCAGTTCAATCGTGGACATCTCGTTCGCGAGTCCCTCGTTGACGCGACGTATTCAGGGCTGGCGTGTCGTTTTGGGGGAGGAGACAAGTTCGGATCACCGATATATTCGGTTTGACGTCTCCGCCCCCGCGAGCGATGCGCCGGCCACACCGGCTCCACCCGAGCCACGTTGGGCACTTAAGCGACTAGATCGGGAGCTCCTCCTTGAAGCCGCCATCGTACAGGCCTGGGCCTCTGTGCCGGACAGGCCTGTCAACGTAGACGATGAGGCGGAGTGGTTCCGGGAGGCCATGACCCGTGTCTGCGACGCGGCGATGCCTAGGGCTCCGCCCTATAATCCGAGGGGTCAGGTCTACTGGTGGTCGTCGGAGATCGCGAGGCTCAGACGGGCCTGCGTGATCACGCACCGCCGGTGGGCCCGATTCCGTAGGAGGCGTCGCCGCCCCGCAGATGCGGAGGCCCGAGAGGCGGAGTTGTACGAGGGATACAGGGAGGCCAGAGGTGCCCTCCGAGCAGAGATAAGGCGGGCCAAAAAGGAGGCCCGCTGCGAACTGCTGGAGACGCTGGAGCGGGACCCTTGGGGGCGGCCCTACCTAATGGTAAGGGGAAAACTGCGCCCCAAGGCCCCGCCGTTGACCCAGTGTCTCCAGCCGGAGCTGCTCGGAGGAGTTGTTAGCTCCCTGTTCCCAGCGCGGGCGGTGGAACATGTTCCACCGCAGATGACTCCGCCTCGGTTGCCAATGGTGCCCGACGTGGTTGACGACGACGTGCCCGAGGTCACTTGGGTAGAACTAGAGCTGGCGGTGAGAAGGCTGAGAGCCAAACGCACCGCCCCGGGACCCGACGGCATTCCAGGCCGAACGTGGGTCCTAGCTCTAGTCGACGACGCTCTCGAGCCCCGACTGAGAGGGCTTCTCAGCGCATGTTTGGAGCGGGGCCAGTTTCCGAAATTGTGGAAGACGGGGAAACTGGTCCTCATCCGAAAGGAGGGGCGCCCGGCGGACTCACCGTCCGCCTACCGGCCCATAGTGTTGCTCGACGAGGTGTGCAAGCTCTTTGAAAGAGTAATTGCGAAGCGCCTCGTCGAGCACCTCTCAAGAGTGGGGCCGGACCTGGCGGATGGCCAATATGGCTTCCGCCAGAGGCGCTCCACCGTGGATGCCATCATGCGCGTGAGGGCTCTGGCGGAGGATGCAGTAGCCCGGGGTGAGGTGATGTTGGCGGTGTCCCTGGACATCGCCAACGCGTTCAACACCTTGCCCTGGAGTTGCATTAGGGAGGCGCTCGTGTATCACGAAGTGCCTCTCTACCTCCGCCGCATAGTCGGGGCGTATTTGACGGAGAGAGCCGTCTTCTACCCAACCGTGACCGGTCTCGGCCGGCGTGAGATGTCGTGCGGTGTTCCGCAGAGATCGGTCCTGGGGCCGCTCCTGTGGAACATCGGATACGACTGGGTGCTTCGCGGTGAGCTCGCAGACGGTGCCGCCGTCACGTGTTACGCGGACGACACGCTCGTGACGGCGTGCGGAGCGACGTACCGCGAAGCGACCCTGAAGGCCACGACCGCGGTTGCCCAAGTCGTGGAGCGGATCCGGCGGCTGGGTCTCGAGGTGGCTCTGCATAAAACCGAGGCCCTGTTCTTTCATGGGCCTAGGAGCAAGCCACCTGAGGGATCCAGTCTTATCGTGGGAGGTAATCGCATCGGCATCAAGCCCCAAATGAAATATTTGGGGCTCGTGCTCGACGGCCGATGGGACTTCGGAGAGCACATCCGAAGTCTGGCCCCCAAACTGAAGGGCACAGCTCTCGCTCTGGCGCGGCTGCTGCCCAACATGAAGGGGCCCGATGACTCCTGCAGGAGACTCTACGCGGGGATCGTGCGGTCCATGGCCTTGTATGGGTGCCCAATATGGGCGGAGGCCCTGAAGGCCGGAAGTGTGCGGATGCTGCGCGCTCCGCAGCGAGTGATGGCCATCAGGGTCATCCGCGGGTACCGCACGATATCCTTCGAGGCGGCGAGTCTCCTTGCCGGAACTCCGCCATGGGACCTGGAGGCGAGAGCCCTTTCGCAACTGTACCAGTGGCGAAAGGAGGCGCGGGAGCAGGGACTGAACCCCGAGCATCGAGAAATCGAGGCCATGCAGTCCCAGCTCCGCCAGGCCATCGTGGTGGAGTGGAAGGAACGACTTGGGCGACCAAGCGCAGGGCACGCCGCAATAGCGGCGGTAAGGCCCATCATGGAGGATTGGCTAGAGAGGCGACACGGAAGCCTCTCGTACCGACTGACGCAGGTGATCTCCGGGAAGGGGTGCTTCGGGGACCACCTGCATTGGATCAGGAAGGAGCCAACGCCTGAGTGTCATCACTGTGACGCGAGCGAGGACTCAGGGCTGCACACGCTGGCGGACTGCCCGGCGTGGGAGGTGCCGAGGCGTGACCTAGTGGCAGCCATCGGGGTGGGAGTCCTCTCGCTCGGCAGCATGATTGCGGCAATGGTGCGGAGCGCGAGCGCGTGGGCCGCCGCCACCTCCTTCTGCGAGCATGTGATGCTCGCGAAGGAGATGGCGGAGCGCGCCCGGGAGAGATTCAGAACCCTCCCGGCCCGCCGAGCCCGCAACATGCTCGCCTCGCGTCGCAGGCGACTCAGGCGCCGGAGGTCGCTAAACGACCTCCGTCCTCCATGAGCGCAGGCCTGGGGGTGGCAGGTGAGGCCGCCTGTCACCCCAGCAGAAGCAGGCCGGGACGGTGGGGCGACTAGCGCCCCTCCCCCAAACCGGGGCAAGACGGGGACACCGTGGTTCCCAAACCCGAGGGGGCCATCTCGAAACCGGAGATGGCCCAGGGTCAGTCGGGGTGCGAGGGATATGCTCTATGGGCAACCTTACACCCCGGCGTCTGCAGACCCGAGACGGCGTGCGGTTTTAGTCGGTTCAAGCCCGACATAACCGCCCCCGCTGGCCGGCGGGGGGGTATCCGAGGGGATTTCCGCACGAAAAAAAAAAAAAAAAAAAAAAAGGTATCGTGAATCCCCAGGGTCAGTCAGGGTGCGAGGGAAATGCCTTATGGGTAACCTTACACTCCGGCGTCTGAAGACCCGAGACGGCGTGCGGTTTTAGTCGGTTCAAGCCAAACATAACCTCGCCCGCTGGCAGGCGGGGGGTATCCGAGGAGATTTCCGCAAAAAAAAAGTATCGTGAATAAAAATCCGTGATGCCTTTGTGGGCCCAAAATGTTTTAGTAATAGATAGTAACAGTATGGTTTCAACTGAAATTGTACTACAACTCTCTAAAAGTTGTATATTCATTTCCATTTGCATTGTATGTGTTGCACTGTTGATCAGTTGGGTCTGCAAAGCCCTACCAACACCTTTCAAAAAGTACTGCAGTCCTGAGTTTTCAGGGTGATAATTAAATAAATAAATAAATTCTACGACATTTTACTCAGCGCTCTCTAGACCCAGAGTAAGCACAGGTTAACTAGCTTGTATGGGTTCCAGAATGCGGATAAATATACTTTTATACTTTTTTTGTAAATACATACATATTATTCATTTAGCGAAGCTCTCTCTTAGACGACTCATGTATTTCAGTTGTCCGCTAACTCCTCTTAAACCACTCAACCGATTTAGATCAAATTTGGCATAAATACACAACATATGAGTGTAGAAGTTATATGCTAAAGTAAATCAAAAATCTAAAGTACCACGGAGGAATGAATCACCGGAAAAATTAAAATCTGATTTAATTTCACTGATAACGGTTATCAGTCGGAGAGGTTCGCTCAAGTTTTGCAACAGCAGAATGCATTGCAGACCTAGCATATATTCGTAGTCCAACTGATGACTCTTATCTTTTCATCGTGAAGATGGGGTCTACAAAAATAACAATAAATAATGCTCATTAATAATCAACTAACATGATTATGGTTACTATATAGCGAAGTCAACACGCTTTCTTCTCTTCCCATAATAGTGAAAAGACTCTTTCTAATAATGAAACTTAACGTGAAATTGATTCGATTAGACCCCCAACATTGCTGCTTCCCGCTACGTTTATTGCGGTGATATTGGACGAAGTTATTACGAACGTAGTGTGCTGACACACCCACAAACATCTGTAATAACTACGCGTATCCAATAAGTGCTTCCCGCTACTTTGGAGTGTAGTACAAGTTACAAATTGTTAGCGGGTATACTTCGCTGTATTCTCTCTCAAGAAAGTTTCAGGATAGAGACAAGGGGTTTATCGTATCATCTTTAAAGTAATATGAAAAGGTCTAATATGATCATTATGACTATCTAATTTCATCACACATAAACGCGATTTGTATAGATGTGTGGATGTACGGACACGTAAAAACTGCTGTAAGGATCTGGATGAAATTTGACACAGAGATAGATTTATGATCTGGAATAACACATAGGCTACTTCTAATCCCGGGAATAGGTTTCTGTGGGATGTGGGAATGGGATAAGTACATCACGCGAGAGGAGTTACGGGCAACAGCTAGTTCAATATAATTTTGTTTGCAATAATAATTAAATGATATAATGCCATTTTACCTAATTTCTATGGTATAATGAATTTTTGCTATAATGAACTTTTGCTATTACGCACATTTGAATTAATTCAGCTCGTATAATATTCAGTTGCTATAGTATTCAGTTGCTATAGTATTGTAGTGTCCGACCTCGTTCGACCACTACAGTTCATTGACCTGGCCATCATGTGTCAGAGTTTAAAAATAATTACTTATTTGATTTAAAATAGAGCGTAGGGAAGAAAAAACAATTGCTGCGTGGTGCATTCGGCTGTGCGGCTGACAGCGGGCAACTTGACGCGCCGCCCGGTTCCGCCGGCCGAAGAGAAGATATAAGTGTATTAAATTTAGGCTCAGTCTTTGAGCGGAGATCGCGATTCCCTACAGTTCGCATAAATATAAATATATTCGCGTAAAAACCTCCCTAAACTCGATATAGGAAGCTTTGTTGAAATAAATAAATATTCACATTACTATATAAACCTTGTGTTTCTCTTTTATCAACACGAGGTATTGTGGCGTCCAAGCCCCAGACGCTACAGTATTCAGTTGCTATAGTATTCAGTTGCTATAGTATTCAGTTGCTATAGTATTCAGTTGCTATAGTATTCAGTTGCTATAGTATTCAGTTGCTACAGTATTCAGTTGCTACAGTATTCAGTTGCTACAGTATTCAGTTGCTATAGTATTCAGTTGCTATAGTATTCAGTTGCTATAGTATTCAGTTGCTATAGTATTCAGTTGCTATAGTATTCAGTTGCTATAGTATTCAGTTGCTATAGTATTCAGTTGCTATAGTATTCAGTTGCTATAGTATTCAGTTGCTATAGTATTCAGTTGCTATAGTATTCAGTTGCTATAGTATTCAGTTGCTACAGTATTCAGTTGCTATAGTATTCAGTTGCTATAGTATTCAGTTGCTACAGTATTCAGTTGCTACAGTATTCAGTTGCTACAGTATTCAGTTGCTACAGTATTCAGTTGCTATAGTATTCAGTTGCTATAGTATTCAGTTGCTATAGTATTCAGTTGCTATAGTATTCAGTTGCTATAGTATTCAGTTGCTATAGTATTCAGTTGCTATAGTATTCAGTTGCTATAGTATTCAGTTGCTATAGTATTCAGTTGCTATAGTATTCAGTTGCTATAGTATTCAGTTGCTATAGTATTCAGTTGCTATAGTATTCAGTTGCTACAGTATTCAGTTGCTATAGTATTCAGTTGCTATAGTATTCAGTTGCTACAGTATTCAGTTGCTACAGTATTCAGTTGCTACAGTATTCAGTTGCTACAGTATTCAGTTGCTATAGTATTCAGTTGCTATAGTATTCAGTTGCTATAGTATTCAGTTGCTATAGTATTCAGTTGCTATAGTATTCAGTTGCTATAGTATTCAGTTGCTATAGTATTCAGTTGCTATAGTATTCAGTTGCTATAGTATTCAGTTGCTATAGTATTCAGTTGCTATAGTATTCAGTTGCTACAGTATTCAGTTGCTACAGTATTCAGTTGCTACAGTATTCAGTTGCTATAGTATTCAGTTGCTACAGTATTCAGTTGCTACAGTATTCAGTTGCTATAGTATTCAGTTGCTACAGTATTCAGTTGCTACAGTATTCAGTTGCTATAGTATTCAGTTGCTATAGTATTCAGTTGCTATAGTATTCAGTTGCTATAGTATTCAGTTGCTATAGTATTCAGTTTCTATAATTATTTATGTAAGTGAGGTTCACTACATCAAATGTCATAATATTAAAATGAGCACTTTTCCCCAAAATGTAGGTTTTGGGAACCAGCCTCAATAGGAATTGTAAAAAAAAATAAACACAGTAAGGATCGTATAAATTTATTGTTGAAAACCATTGATATGAATAAACATTTATTATCTTCTTCTCTTCTTTCTTCTCTTATATATAAAAATGAATTGCTGTTCGTTAGTCTCGCTAAAACTCGAGAACGGCTGGACCGATTTGGTTAATTTTGGTCTTGAATTATTTGTGGAGGTCCAGAGAAGGTTTAAAAGGTGAATGAATATGGAAGTTGTTATCGATTGAGGCAGAACGAAGTCTGCCGGGTCAGCTAGTTATTAATAATATTCACTTGCTATAATATTCAAAATGTCCATATTCTAAGACATCTATACAGATTTAGATCGGAAAAAGAGAACATCTATGACAGGACTTGAACCCGCGACCAGTCCCTTGTAAGGGACTGGTCGCGGGTACGGGCAATTTTCTTACCAACTGAGGTACCTAGACACGTCGCTAAATACGCTAATATGCTGTAACTTTATCCAAACCATAACAAGTAACACTATATCATCGAAGACTTTGTGGATTGGTGCACTAATTGTTGCCACGACGCGACATATACCGTACGCGGCCATAACCACGGCTCTATAGGATTACCGAACAATACTGTTAGATTGCCGCCCAAAATACTACGTGCCAGAGTTGTGCGCTATTTTGCGGTAATGACAACTGACAGCAACTATTGTGTTTGGGCTGTGAGATAACTAAAAATGTTGAATCTCTTTTTGTTGTTGGAACAATGTATTTTTTGTTTTGTTGTCGAATTTATTTTTAGTAGTTTAGATCACACAATATGATGTAGGTATTTAGAGAAATCAGTCCTTTATCAAGAAACCATTCAGTTTATGACACTGTCGGAAGTTTACGCGAATGTCACACATAGAAATAAAACTATTTTGAACGGATTCTATCGCGATTTATTTGATGTTATTTTATATTTTACATTGATCCCGACGTTTCGGTTGCTCTTCATCTATAAAATAACATCAAATAAATCGCGATAGAATCCGTTCAAAATAGTTACATTCATTTTATATTATGTATAAATGTTTATTCTTTTCAATAAAATAAAATTATACCTTACAAAGTATGAATTGTAATGTTAGTAATTTTAATGAAACAGATGTTTTGAAGAAGTTGAGTACATTATCAGAACAATTGAATTTTATTGAGGCTGGTTTTCAAGACCTATATTTGGGGAACAGTGCTCATTTTAATACAAGGACGGTTACCAGCTTCGCAATCAACCCAAACTTAAGCGTAGCGAGATTTGCCTATCCAACAATAGGTCAACGTGACCGGTCGACTTTTTCCATTGATTTGGTTTTTCGGTGATTATTCCTCGATGGTAAGACCGATCTGGACATTCGACCCCTTACGACACTCAGTAATGTCTACTTGATCACCGTGGCAAATTTGGTCGAGATCGGTCAAACGGTCTCGGAGGAGTATCATTTGTTTGAAATGCAACTTTGAATCCAAAGACGCTTCGCTCGCCTTCGGCTTGCTACGCTTAATTATGAAATTGGATATAGTGAAACCTCAAAAAAAAAATCGAAATAAAATGTATCGTTGAATTATATCTATGTACACGCATAACTTCGGTAAAGTGTAAAAATAAAGTTCTCCGGTAAGGCGCTATAATGGTACCTGAACGAAGCCAGGAAGATTTGTATTTTGTATGTAACGAATAAACTTAAAAACGAATACACCGATTTTAGAAATACTTTTATATTACCGTTAGAAAGCTACATTATCACTGAGTAACATATACTATATTAATTACTAGAAAAAAATAGAAATCCTTAGAAATCCCTGCAAAAGCCAACCCAAGGTGTTAAAAAAATTGTCATAATATGACTTTCATCGCATGCGCTGCCGAAGGTATTGATGATAGAACAAATTATGTTATATAATATTATAAATATCAATATTTACAAAAAACTTCGCAAGACCACAGAATAAATAATAGTGGCAAGACCATAATGTCAACAACAACAACTTGTTTACATTTTTAAAGTTGATAGAAATGCCGATCATAATGTGACAGACCATGTTATCAGTACTTCTATATTAATTTTTATCAAAATAAATAATTTTTAACTCAAGACTATTTCAATACCTATTGATTACTTTTTGAATCATTGAAATCGGACATTCCATTCAAAACATATTACGAAATTAACAATACGAAATAGCTCGATAGTCGCGATAACCGATATATACGCGGGCGGAGCCGCTGGCAACAGCTAGTTTGATAAAAACTGATTTTATAGAATTCTACCGCGATTCATTTTGTGTTATTTTCGTATATCTATACAATTTCTCGACGTTTCGTGTCCTTTATAGCAACTGTGGTTAAAATGATTTGCTTGTATTTTTTAAATCTTCGTAATGTAATACACCTCTGCCTACCCCTTCGGGGATACAGACGTGAAGTTATGTTAATATTAATGTTTTTAAATCTAAGTGAGCTTCTAATATAATCAATATAGAAATCACTAGAAACCATATATTGCCATCAACAAATCTAACTAAAATATTAATATCTATATTAATATCATATCAATAAGATATTAATATCTTGAATTAATATCACCTGCGGTAGTGCGTTCGACTGCTAAGCCAGAGTTCGCGGGTACGATTCCCGCTCAGTGCAAATATGTTTATTTGCATTGGTCTGGGTGTTTCTATGTTTAATATGTATTTATTTACAGAAAAAAAGTATTTAAGTATATTTATCCGCATTCAAGAGCCCATATGACAAGCTCTGCTTAGTTTGGGTCTAGATGGCGTTGTGTACTTTGTCCTACAACGTTCATTGTCCTACAATATTTATCCAAGTTATCCGTCGCGATGTCCCACACATAGTGTTGGTCCCTGAGGCTATTCAAGTGATTGAATTAATATCTGCTCGTGTTCATTGTGCTCGGCTCCTTAGAGGTATTGACACTTAATGAGTATTGACAAGTTCGGTCTCCTAAGAGCAAACTTATAAACTCGTTACAGTTGATTAATTTCTAAGCCTGGGTTAGGTTAGATGAGAAATTCTGTAGGATTAATGTGCTTTAATCTATTTTTGAAATAAGTTTTTCGAGTTTTATTTCGTTTAACTGCTACAAACTGGTAAAATATCTAGTTTAATATATCTAGTTGTTATTTATTTTATATACACCGAAAGGCGATAAAATTAAAAAGAAATCTAATCTTAAACGGAGTAATACTTCGGTTAAGATAACAATTTCTTCTTCTTAGAAAATATAATTGTCATTACCTTGAAGTTCACATAATGTTTGTCCTAAGAAAATAGCAAAAGTATATTGTACATTCACAGAAAATAAAAGTAAAACTGTTTAAAATCAATCATCAATACAAATTAAATTTATATAATATAATATAATATAACAAAATATTACTGCAATCCTCGCACTACAATATTTGTTACATTTGTTACAGTGGCGTGTTTGTAATATTATAATAACAGATTTTAAATGATCGCCCATAATGCACGATACTTATAAGAAAATTGATATAATATAATATAACAAAATATTACTGCAATCCTCGCACTACAATATTTGTTACATTTGTTACAGTGGCGTGTTTGTAATATTATAATGCCACATTTTAAATGATCGCCCATAATGCACGATACTTATAAGAAAATTGATATAATATAATATAACAAAATATTACTGCAATCTTCGCACTACAATATTTGTTACATTTGTTACAGTGGCGTGTTCGTAATATTATAATGCCAGATTTTAAATGATCGCCCATAATGCACGATACTTATAAGAAAATTGATATAATATAATATAACAAAATATTACTGCAATCTTCGCACTACAATATTTGTTACATTTGTTACAGTGGCGTGTTTGTAATATTATAATGCCAGATTTTAAATGATCGCCCATAATGCACGATACTTATAAGAAAATTGATATAATATAATATAACAAAATATTACTGCAATCTTCGCACTACAATATTTGTTACATTTGTTACAGTGTGGCGAGTTTTTAATATGATAATAACAGATTTTAAATGATCGCACATAATGTACGATACTTATAACAAAAATACAATTTTCCAAAATTATGTCTTTTTGTTATAAGTATCTGTATCTGCCTTTCTGTCTGTTTGAAAGAGGTAATCTTTGGAACGGCGGGGCCGATTTTGATGGGACTTTCACTGGCAGATAGGTAATATTACAAGGCGTAACACATAGGTTACTTTAATTTTAGAAAAATAAATAGCGATCCGAGCAAAAAAATTATAACCCACAAAATTTTGAATAAAATCTGATATACTCGGAAACGGCTGGGCTGTTTTGACATGACTTTCACTGGCAGATACTTAGATAATATTACAAGGCGTAACATAGGCTACTTTAATTTTAGAAAAAAATAAACCGGCGAAGTGCGAGTCGGACTCGCCCATGAAGGGTTCCGTAGCAGAAAGTAAAATTTTTATAACTTGTCTGGCCATAAATACTGTTACATCAAAACTTTTCTTTCTTTTTCAACTTTTTAATTATTTTGAATTTGGAACACGTATATTGTTTTAGGAACTTCTTTCGATTTCGCGCCATTTCACATATTTTTTCTTGTTCATTACCGAATTACAATATGGAATGGGGTGTTTAGAAAATAGGATCGCAGTGATTGCCTGGCACAAAGTGGGTATGGAGCCGTCGGTCATATTCCAGACACTTCAAAAACTTGGTATCCGCCGTATGTTCGTATATCGTACTATCGATAGACACAACAGCACTTCGTATGTCGAAGACCAGAAAAGATCGGGGCGGCCGCGTGCTGTTAGAACTACAAAGGCTATTAATGATGTTAAAGCCAGAATTCTTCGACACCCCATAAGGAAGCAAAATCTCTTATCGCGAGAAATGAAGATTCCCGCTAGGACTCTGTCACGTATTATAAAACAAGACCTGAAGCTCGGTGCTTATCGTCGATATACAGGACATGCCCTAAATCAATCTTTACGATTAAAGAGAGTGGATCGATCAAAGCGCCTTCAGTCGCGATACGCAGGTGAAAGGGACAGAAATATCCTCTTTACCGATGAAATAATTCTCACGATTGAAAAAAACTACAATAAGCTAAATGATAAAGTGTACGCTCACAGTTCTAAGGAAGCTGCTCAAGTGGTCGGAGAGGTACAACGTGTTCATCATCCTGCGTCAGCGAAGGTTTGGTGGGGCGTGTCTTATCAGGGAGTCACAAAGCTACATTTTTGTGAAAACTTCAGCCAAAGTGTATCAAGATACTGTCTTGGATGTTGCGAAACCTCACAGCAATAAACTTTTTAAAAATATACCTTGGACTTTCCAGCAGGACTCTGCTCCTGGTCACAAGTCACGAAAGCCTGGCTAGAAATCAACGTTCCGGACTTTATAAGAGCTGAAGAGTGGCCCTCATCTAGCCCAGACCTCAACCCTTTACTTACTACAAATTATGGTCAGTTGCAGAGGACATGGCCTGCTCTAAACGACACGGCGACATTGAGTCTCTAAAAAAATCTTTGAAGCAAGCAGTGGCAAAATTTCCCTTTGGCCAAACAGATTAAAGGCATGTATAAAAGCCAAAGGTGGCCATTTCGAATAAAATATTTTTATTTTTTGCTAAGACTTTAATAAATATGTAGAGATTCATTTTAATAATATATATACCGCTGTATATATTAATAATAATAATTACATTACTTCATTAAAAAAAAATGCATTTTCGTTTAGAACAAAACTTATGGCTGGACTATAATTTGAGTCGATTGAATGTAAGGTAAATTGCGGTTTATGACATATTAAAAAAAAACTGCTGACTGGATCACGTTCAAACCAATTATCGGTGGAAGTTTACATGGTAATGTACATCATATATTTTTTTTAGTTTTTTCAGTCTCTTATTTTAGAAGTTAGAGGGGATTCATTTTACCACTTTGGAAGCGTCTCTCGCGCAAACTATTCAGTTTAGAAAAAAAAAATTAGAAACCTCATTATCTTTTTTGAAGACCTATCCATAGATACCCAAAACGTACGCGTTTGATGAAAAAAAAAATTGAGTTTCAATTCTAAGTATGGGGACCCCCAATTTTTTTTGTTTTTTTTTCTATTTTTGTATGAAATTCTTAATGCGGTTCACAGAATACATCTACCTACCAAGTTTCAACAGCATAGTTCTTATAGTTTCGGAATAAAGTGGCTGTGACATACGGACGGACAGACAGACAGACATGACGAATCTATAAGGGTTCCGCTTTTGCCATTTGGCAACGGAACCCTAAAAAGGTTCTGCGCAAAAAAAACAAAACCCTAAAATCTAAATCGACGCGGACGAAGTCGCGGGCACAGCTAGTAACTAAATAAAAAATAAATATTTACATGCATACGTCGTAAAAACCTTATGGAATAGATTTATTTCGTCTGGGATACGATGTACACCAAAAATTATAATTACAGCAACAACTCGATGTGGACCAGCAGCAAAAAATAAAACCTGTGCAGATTTTCAAGAGGCTCATAATTATAGTGATCAGAGAATATCAAAATGTGATAAGGTTCTACAAGGTCGCAGACTGTAACATGGAATAGGAAATATGAAACAGTATTTCATAGGGTTGTCGCGTCACGGTGCGGCCCGACCACCACGCGAACTAAACATTTGTCACGCTTAATGCGGTCTGTACCCTTGGTAGGGCTGCCAGGTTACAAATTGCTAATGATGATGTTAAAAAAAAGTTTACAGAATCATTACTCTGTGCATTTGAGACGAAGTCGAGCGAAAGTTCCTTTTACTCCTCTCGATGTATTTCGTTTGTGTCCCTCTAGCGCCTAGACCCTTTGACCGATTTTAATGATTTTTAGCAAAATCATAGATGATAGCGATGTGACCGACATAGGCTATACAAATTTATATTATGAAGTACCACGAAGCAATAATCACCGAACAAAAAATTCAAAAGCTAATTTCTCTAAAACCACAATTAGTAAAATCTAAGTTTTGGCGTCAAAACGTAACCTATAACCATAAAAAACGATTAAAAAAAGAAAACTGAAAATCGGACAAGACACTGAGGAATAATCACCCAAAAAAAATTCTGAAGACATACAAATTTAAAAACTACGATATTCTATGCTCCTTTCCAAATCATTCAGACATAGGCACTCTCAGCTCATCATTGCAAGACTTACTGCCTTTCTAAAATTAGTAACTAGGTCCAGTTACTAATTTTAGTCTCAGTTGCGTGAGAATCTCGATAAGCATTTATGTTTTATCATGCCTATTGTATTTCTCTTGGAATAAATACCATATATTTGTATTCTTTCTTCATGCAAAACTAGATATCGAATCGATAGACACTGTCAAGTACGTGTACATTGTTAGCCGTTTACATAACACCAAAATTTTACTTGAATAGAAATTGCTGAAATCTGTGAACCGTGTTCTTGTTAAGGAGTCTATACCTTAACAGGGAAAAGAAACCCCCTATAAGATCCCTTTGCTATCGTGTTCTGTCTATCTGTCAAGACCTTTCTCTCAAGAACACGTAAAGTTATCAAGTTGAAATTTAAATATCATACACTCAGATCTGCAATGCCTTAGGACTGTGAAGATACAGCCATTTATGCAACATTCCCTTGTGTTTTATATAAACACATCAAATCAAAACTTATAGAGTAGGTACTTCCAGTTGAGCTAGGATCATGAAACTTGGCAAGAAGCAAGGTCTTAATAAATTTACACTACATTTAATAACCTCTGTCGCGTAGCAGTAGTGCGTTCGACTGCGAAGTCAGAGGTCGCGGGTTCGATCCCCCCTCAGTGCAAAAATGTAAATTTACATTGATCTGGGTGTTTCTATGTATAATATGTATTTATTTACAAAAGAAAAGTATCTAAGTATGTTCATCCGCATTCTAGAACCTATATGACAAGCACTGCTTAGTTTGGATCTAGATGGCGTTGTGTAATTTCTCCTAGAGTATTCATTTATTATTTATTAATAGTTACTTATCACAATTACTCCAGCCGTTTAGCAATGAGGTAGGAACATAGCTACCGAAATAAATCACTATACACTTACATCTAGGTGAAACACAAAACCCTCCTCTTTGGCCTGGCTGCAGTCGGGTAATAAATCTCCAACACACACATGTAATGAACGATTAGCAGCAACCCTATGGCACACACCAATCGCAGCGCGATAGCCATCGGAACGGATACAATTAATTACGTGAACAATAGCCCGTGCCTCACCGCCGATCGCGCTGATGACGATCGCGTGCGCCCGACGTTTTGTACTACTTCACACCTTCATGAAACGCACATTATGAATTTTCGGAAATGAATTATATTAATTCTAAGGGCTACCTAAGTAGCTGTTTTTTTTATTCTGGCAGAAAAAACTTTATCTCATTCGCGTATCGCGCGACACGGGGCAGACTCAACGGGTATGGGATGGTGGAAATCTGACCACACTAAAATAATCTGCTGTATCCTTTATTACGCCTAATGTGCGTATTTTGTTTTTTTTGGACACGTCAATTTGACTTCACCTCGCCTGATGGTAAGCTGAAGGTAAAGTCTCAGGAAAGAGGGTCACCATTACATACACGTACCATGTTAACAATGGTGGCACTCAGCTTGACGGCCTCATCAGAAGAGGATTGTCGTCGCAGCACCGCGTGACACCCACCGGTCCCACTAGTGCTGCGACCACAATCCGCCTGCCCGGCTATGCACTTGCTGACCCCTGAACGCAATCAAACCGAAATTGGATTACTATGGAGGGTTTTTCGCAATCGTGCACGGTGGTACCTACCCGGCCGAATTTTGTGACAAATTTGTGTCATGAAATTTCTACCACCAGTAGCTCTGAGGTGGCCTCGATGGCCCACTCAGTGCAAGCCTGCACTATGGTGGGCATATGGGTTTCGTCTGCTGACTGAGGGATGTATAGTCTATATGTGTATTTATATTTATCAGGTCAGTCGGGGTGCGAGGGATATGCTCTATGGGTAACCTTACACCCCGGCGTATTAAGACCCGAGACGGCGTGCGGTTTTAGTCGGTTCAAGCCCGACATAACCGTCCCCGCTGCCTGGCGGGGGGGTATCCGAAGGGATTTCCGCAGGAAAAAAGAAAAAAAAAGGTATCTATTGATAGGTCTTCAAAAATGATATTGAGGTTTCTAATATAATTCTTCTCTAAACTGAATACATTACCATGTAAAGTTCCAACGAAAATTGGTTTGAACAAGATCTAGTAAGTAGTTTTTTTTAATACGTCATAAATCGTAAAACGCAATTTGGCATTCATTCAATGAACTCAAATATAAAAAATTTAAAAATTCATTTTTATGTTACTTACTGCTACGGAACCCTTAATGGGCGAGTCCGACTCGCACTTGGCCGGTTTTTGTAGTATTAAAATTAAAATAAAACGTTTATAATTCAGTGTCAACTATATGGCTTTCATCACATTGCTTGTGATATATATTTTCTCGATAGTTAAAGTGCTAATTTAAAAAATAAAAACTACTAGAAACCTGCTAACCACTTATGTTAGGAGTTTTCTTAGCTAGATCAGCTTTCATACTAGCCAAGTATGGCCGTGTCATATAAATTAAAAGTTATAAAATAAAACAAGGTCTATAAAGCAGGTGCACATAAAAGGCGATTCATTCCCAACGCATTCGAGACATTCGAAGCATTACCAAGTGCTCAATAAACAGAACATTCCGGAGTATTCTCAGTTATTGTGAAGGCTTTTATCAAGAGATACGGCAGTGTACGGAGCTCGCAAGGGAAATAAAATAAAGAAATACGCATACACGCGACATAGCCCCCACATAAATATTAGAGTCAATTGAGGGGGACTTTTATGAGACTTCAGCTTATGGAAATATATTTTCCAGGTACTAAAGTGATTTATTTTAAAAAAAATAGCGGCAATAGCCCAGTCGTACGTAACGGACTGCGGAGACGAGGTCTCGAGTTCGATCCCCAGTCGCCCCGGGCACACGCCTGACTTTTCGTAGTTATGTGTGTATTAAAAATGTTGATTATCGCTCGCTTAGTAATGTCCGGTAGATAGTAATAGGCTCGCCCCCTATTACATTGGGACCTAAACATAACTGGCGAATTGTGTGTGGTGTGTAATATACCGCTGTCTACCCCTTCGGGGATACAGAACATATGTTATTTTTTAGAATTTATGAACTTCGAGAAGTTTAACTAATGATGCACTATACCCCTTGCTTTGCAAAGATCTCAGATCCTCGATAAACGCTTAACCTCTAAGGGCACGAAGAAATACAGAACGAAATCATTTAATTTATGTTAAGTGGTGCAGGTCTAGGAGTTTCACAAAATGCTAGATCCTCACTATATACAGGGTGGAATTTTTTAACGTTATCTGCGTCAAAGTACTCTACTACTGAGGATAGCAACTTTTACTTAAAAAACCATTATTTTATTTTTATAATTTTATTTTTAAATCTTTTCGGAACTCGCTTGCCACAATCTGTAATTAAACCTGCTAAAATCTGAAAAAAAAAAAAACCATCGTCCACTTTTATGGCATCAATTAATAGGGTTTTGGTATCAAATCTCTCTGATAAACATAGTAAATTAAACATAACATAACATAACATAAACTCACGCCTATATCCCCGAAGGGGTAGGCAGAGGTGCTAGCACCCACATTTCGCCAGTTTATGTTTAGGTCCCAATGTAATAGGTGGCGAGCCTATTGCCATTAACCGGGCACTTATAAGCCTGCGATAAATACACACATAACTTCGAAAAGCATCGAAAAGTCATTGGTGTGTGCCATGGTAAAACCTGGGATCGAACCCGAGACCTCGTCTTAGCAGTCCATTACCCATACCACTAAGCTACCGCGTAAATTAAATAAAAGGAAATCCACGAAATCAAAAGTTATAATTTCAATGGGACAAGATAAAACCCTTTTACTCAAAAGGCCATCAGATACCATATTAAAAATTATCTTTGACGTCATTCTGTTTATTCCAACGACTACTAATTGACTTTACTTTGTTTGTTGTTCATAATTTAACTTTATTACTTTATTAGGTAACTGCGTGAGCCACCAGTTATTAAATAAGAAATGTAATTGTAACGTGACGTTGATGGACCAATTTAGGAAAAGTATGATAAAGAAACGTTGTGGTATGGTTGAAGAAATAGTGACCAAAATAGAGAAAAGGATCCATATATGGTTCGGAAACGTGGATGGGTGAAAAAAGATTGACGAAACATTTTTATGAAGCGAGGGTGATAAGGGTCGACCTGGGTGGACTTATGCCAATCAGATCGAAGACATTTTAAAGAAAGGCCATGTTATGAGTACCCGAAACCGGCGAGAACGTATGAAAACAATGATTATGAAAGTAAGCTCAAAGCACTTTTATTAACTTCTTATCCAATTGAGTTGATTAGTTTAGATTTCATGAATTTCCTTTTATTTAATTTACTGGGTATTTTAGAGAGATTTGATCCTTATTACTCACTCTATCTATTGATGCCATAAAAATACAGGATGTTATTTTTCTGGATTTTAGCAGGTTCTATTACCGATTTTCGAGTATGGGAAGCGAGTTTTCGAAAATCATTACAAACATCATCACACTTCACACTTCACACACATCATTAAAATGATTAGAAACAGATTTGACAGGTTCGATTCCCGCTCAGTGCAAATATTTGTATGCATGAATATGTATATTTACATTGGACTGGGTGTATACGTAAATATTAAAAAAAACGTATAAAGTATGTTTATCAGCATTCTGGAACCCATAACACAAGCTTTTTTTTTTACGTGCGGAAATCCCTTCGGATACCCCGCCGTCGGCCAGTGGGCGGTTATGTCGTGCATGAATCGACTAAAACCGCACGGTGTCCTGCCCAAGTGACCATTGCCGGGTACCCCGGGTAAGCCCTCGAAAGGATAACCCCAGGGTTACCGGCGTACCTTGGCCACCAGCGCGGCCTCGCCTGGTGGGGTCGGGTTTTATCCCGCGTCGGTGAGTTGGCAGGCGTGTGTAGGGACACACACGACACGCCTCCGCCACGGCCTGCTTCTGTAAGGATGGCGAGTCGGCCAACTGCCGTCCTCAGGCCCCGATCAACCCATAACACAAGCTAGTTATGCTTACTCTGGGTCTAGAATGCGCTGTGTAGAATGTCGTAGAATATTTATTTATACCATACCTACTCTAAAAAGCTTATTTTATTCACGCAAAACAGTGAATAAAAAGGCCTTTTATTCACTGTTTTGTTTTTATTCACTATTTTGGTGTTTGAATTTGGAACACAAAAATATATCCGGTCTCTATTTCAATGCTTACACAAACTCCTTGCGCTAAGATTCGAAATTCAAAACTCTTTGGTGCAAATAAATTCTCGAGATTTGATTGGTCGATATTTGCGACAAGGAGTTTGGCATTAGATTAAAAACTGTTTTGTGTTTGCTGCCTTTATAGAAAAAAAATAGTGAATTAGCGCCATTTATAATACTTACTGTGAATTGTATGATGTCTTTTCTCGTAGTCATGGTATAAAGTATAGTATGCAACTCCTGAATAAAGTACGAATTTATATCGAGGGCCATGAATCACTCGCGTCGTTCAGGATTCTAACAGTTGAATCACTCGCTGCGCTCGTGATTCAATCATTATAATCCTTCACTTGCTCGTGACTCATCTACGGCCCTCGCTTTAAATCCGTCCTTTATTCACTAGTTGTATAATATACTATTATTCATTTATAAAAACGGAATATTTAACTGTTGTCTTATCCTAATGGAGAACTGAAACAGATTTTATACACCAATAAAAAAAACATAAAAAACAGGGTTCGCAGCAATCTAAAAATAGAATCAGCTATATAAAATAAAACAATCAATGAAAAATATTGATGCGACGTCCCTAAAATGTGATACCATCAAAATGGATGATAAACTAACTAATGAAAGCCCATAATGAAATATGGTGTAAAAAAAGAAAAGAGAAAATACATATCTGATATGATGGCACGCCAATCGTCCCGTTTATTTCGCCATCACAGCATGGGTATCAGTTTCAATGTCGAGGACGCATCAATAGATACGCCAACGGGGTGCCCGGCAACGGACACTTGGGGAGGACACCGTGCGGTTTTAGTCGAGACACGACATAACCACCCCCGCTAGCCGGCGGGGGGGTATCCGAAGAGATTTCCGCACGTAATAAAAAAATCAACCTTTATAAAAAAGTGGCCAAGTGCGAGTCGGACTCGCCCATGAAGCGTTTCGTAGCAGCAAATAACATAAGAATGTTTTTATTTTTATTTTTATATTTGAGTTGATTGAATGAAAGGTAAATTGCGGTTTACGATTTATGACGTAAAAAAACTTACTAATTACTAGATCTCGTTCAAACCAATTTTCGGCGGAAGTTTAAATGTACATCATATTTTCTTTTGTTTTATGATTCTCATATTTAAGAAGTTACAGGGGGGGGACACTTATTTTACCACTTTGGAACTGTCTCTCGCGCAAACTATTCAGTTTAGATTTTTTTTTTATTAAAAACCTCAATATATTATTATATTATAGTTTACTTCAATTGCTATGTCGATTTGCATAAATATTTAACTGATTTTTTAATATTTTTTGTACAAGTTATCTTTTTTGATAACATTTATAACTGGAGTGTTAAAGCTGTTTTAATCTACCGTATGCGTAATTTTGTACAATATTTTAAATCGATAATTATAATTTATTGTACTTCGAAATTGATATAAATACTCTTTCTTAAGTTTTATTGAATTTTTGTAATATTTTGATTCTTTTGTTTTTTTTATTATTACACAATTTTAATCACATGTCCCTTTTTTATATTATTCTCATTAATCCCTTTATTACATTAATTGTAACGCCTGATGCTTGATGAAGAAATTCAGATCTGCGAGCCACTGTAACAAGATTTTAATAACCGCCTTTTCAGTCATTCGAATTACTTACCTTATTTGTAAACCGTACCCACAAAAAGTGTTTTTATAAGAAAAAGATGATTTGGGATCAGTTGAGAATAGTAGACTACACAAAAATGGGATCAATAAAGAATAAAATATAAATAAAGTGCCGTGGGATCAATAAGGAAGTAAAAGTGGGATCAATTAAGAATTTTCGAATTCGGGACAACTTTCGTGGGATGTCCCCACAATGTCCAAAATGTTTTTTTCTTGTTAATGGTATTGTAACATAAATACGGAGGGAAATGCGCTGCTTACCCCATAACACAGAGCCATAAGGCTCTATTTTGGGAAGCAATGACCTAACCTTTAATATATGTGGGTTTTACTACCATTATGTTTTTATAAAATTGTCATAATAATTTTTGAGTGGGTGAAATAAATAAATATCATTTTTGAAGACCTATCCACGTATGTATATAGGAATAGGTTGGATGAAAAAAAAAATTTTGTGTTTCAGTTCTAAGTACCTACCCAAGGAAGGGTTTTTTTTTCTATTTTTGTGTGAAAATCTTAATGCGGTACATCTACTTACCAAGTTTCAACAATATCTGTTCAACAGTATCAGTTTCAACAGTTCTTATAGTTTCGGAAAAAAGTGGCTGTGACATACGGACGGACAGACAGACAGACATGACGAATCTATAAGGGTTCTGTTTTTAGCCATTTGGCTACGGAACCCTAAAAATCACCCTAGCGTTGAATATGGTCTTATACAGATAATACAAAGAAATCGCACCAATTAATGGTTTGCTTGCTGTGGTTATTTCAGAGTTGGTCGAGAAACAATGAAACAAGCGCTTAAGTACGGAGCAAACAGGCTAGTTCTGTCCGCCATTTTTCTTTATCGTTTAATCAAGTTTCGATTTGAGTGCGTCCATAAATGTTTACGGCTGGTATGCGTGTCTATTTAACCGTTTACAATAGTCGTATAATATACAATCATTTGATTTTCGCATAAAAGGTAAGTGCTATTTATGCTGCCTGATTCCTGATTGTTGAGAGAAAGGACCGTGATATAAATACCGTAAAATGGAAATAAATATATTTTATGAAGAGTAATGATTTTAAATTGAAATAGCAATGGAAGTACACAGAGGTAACGAGCTGAATTAATTTCGAATTTGTTAAATTTATATTCTGAGACATTCGCTTTCCTGTTGATATGGAAATCTGTCGCTAGATTGTTTAGCTTTAATTAAAAAGGTATACATACATACATACATATACTCACTCCTTTTTCCCTCCGGGGTAGACGGAGACAACAGCTCGTGAAGTAGTAAGGACAGAAGCAGATAGCGGGCATCTGCTTCTGTCCTTACATACTTCACGAGCTTTCTTCACTGTCATTAAACCTTTCATGCAAGCCCGCCGATTTCGAGTGTTTTTGCCCTTTTTTCATAACCTCATTAATTTGATCAGTGTATGTTCTACGAGGTCGACCCCGGCTGCCTGCCCACTTATATCTGCCTTATATACTTCGTGTGTCATTTGCTCAGTACTCATTCGTTCCAAGTGCCCAAACCACCTTAGCCATACCCTTTTCAATTCTTGTAACAACATTCTCTTTCAGGCCACACTATTCTCGTATATCTGTATTCCTCTTCCTGAAAAAAGAAAGTGATAAACGCTAATTATACTTTTATGCCAAGATTTAGGATGTGCAAGCGGAGTTTCGAAAGGGAATGGGATGTACGGATCAAGCCTTTTCCTTGCGCTGCGTTGTGGAGAAATACCTGGCTAAAAACTAGAAAATGTTTTGCGCATTCGTAGACTTGTAAAAGACGTATGACGAGGTGAACAGGAATGAGTTGTGGAAGGTACTATCCCATAGGGTGGACGGCAACTTAATACGGGCTGTGAAGTCATTATATAAGGGCTCCATAGCCTGTGTTCCTTCCCAAAAAAGAGGATCAGGAGAGCTGGGTGAAATAACACACTAAGGCAGGGTTGATCACCCGCCAGGTCACCGGCGGTTGCACATCCTAAATTTTATCATAAAAGTATCATTAGCGTTTATCACATTTTTATTTTATTATTATTATTGGACAATATGACTTTACCTCGCCTAATGGGAAGCTAAAGGTAAAGTTTCAGGAATGGGCGGTCACCATTGCAGACACCGATAATGTTACAATGGTGGCCTTCAGCTTCAGGTTTAAAGGACCCGGGACTGAAGGGAGAAGGAAACACGTGTGCTGGTACAGAATTCCAAATCTTGATGGTGCAGCAAAAAAAATATAGCATAAAATCATTGTAATATCGTACTACAACCGTGGTAGCCTAGTGGTATGGGTAATGGACTGCTGAGACGAGGTCTCGGGTTCGATCCCAGGTTTTACCATGGCACACACCAATGACTTTTCGATGCTTTTCGAAGTTATGTGTGTATATATCGCAGGTTTATAAGTGTCCGGTTAATGGCAATAGGCTCGCCACCTATTACATTGGGACCTAAACATAAACTGGCGAAATGTGGGTGCTAGCACCTCTGCCTACCCCTTCGGGGATATAGGCGTGAGTTTATGTTATGTTAATATCGTACTAATTTCAGACGAGTCCATCTAACGACTTGCTAAACTATTCAAATTATATAATGGCTACAGAACATAATCCGCCTTAAAGCAGCGCGGGTTTCCTAGTTGTTGGAATAAATAGTGGCAATAAATAGTGGTAGAAAATAGTGGCAGCGACTTATAGTCCGCATTTGATAGTCAATAAATATCGCAATCTTCTGAATGTATATCGCGAACCACGCGATCGTGTCAGTATATATTGATGTTATTATTGTGTAAACAAATGCGATTGGTCCCTTAGCCGGTACACGATATTGGATCGTAATATATATTGACTGTTATACGCGCCCTTCATCATCATCATCAACCTATGCTAGTCCACTGCTGGACATAGGTCTCCCATAATGAGCGCCAATATAACGTCAACATATATCGCGATCCAGCCAATAATATTGATAATTTTTATGTGCAAACTCACGATTCATCATCATCATCATATCAGCCGTAGGAAGTCCACTGCTGAACATAGGCCTCCCCCATTGACTTTCGTCATTTTGGAGGGTTTGGACCATAACCCGCCGCGCTGGTCCAGTGCGTGTTGGCGGGTCGCAAGAGTCTTCTCCGTTAATCAGCAGAGTGCACCGCGGGCAGTTGAGGTTGGCTTGGGTCCCGAAAGATGTTAGTAGGGACTCCTTGCACTCACGATTATTGATGTGTAATTAAACGATATTGGATCGCAATATAATATTGCGATCCAATATCGTTATTATAACATATGTTATGTTATATGTTATGGATCGCAATATAATATATTGACTGTCTGCACTCGCCCATAAGCTATTTTTGGGGCCATGGACTCTGATAGGAAACTGCATTCTTATAACTATCAAAAAACAAGATTAAACATAAAAAAGAAAAAGAATTTCACACAATTATTATTCAGGAACATAGAAAACTTCCATGTGCAATAAGTCTTTTCCAACAGAAGCAATTGAATATTTCACCTCCTTCGCACAATACTATCAGAATAAAAAAGTGAATAGTGCCTCGGGGGACGGCAATTTGCTCACTTAGCTCAGCCATAAGGGATAGCGTGCAAAAACCTTAAATAAAATATACAAGTACACGAAAAGTTTCGTAACTTTCGTTTTTTTTTATTTAGTCCGTCAAATTGTCTGCACACCACTTAATGGTAAGCTGAGATGAAGTCCAAAAAGTAGTGTCCACCATTTCCAGAGATTGTCCCTAGAATGGTGGCCCCTACCTAGACGGCCTCAACAGATGTTTTTTAAACTCAAGCTATATAATATAATAGCCTATGTCCAGTGGGGATAACATACCTTTCAAATGGTGAAAGAATTTTTCCAGTAAGTGCAGTGATTTCGAAGATTATCCCAAACAAAAACAAACTCACAAAATTCGACCTCTCTATATTTATTTCTTTATTTATTCATCTTGCTTAAAACTACCATTACAGGTTACCCCAATGCGATAGCTAGTACTTACTTAGTATAGATTAAGTTTGAGAGCTTTTTCTCATAATCACCCTTTTGTATCTGCGAAGAGGTAAGTAGAGAGACATTATGGATGGACAGACGGCCTCTGTGGCGTAGCGGTAGTGCATTCGACAGCTACGACAGGTGGCGCGGGTTGGATTCCCTCTCACTGCAAATATTTTTATGCATGAATAATAAAATGAAATAATATTTGCATTGCTCCGGGTGTTTCTATGTATAATATGTATGTATTTACAAAAAAAATATATAAGTATTTTTATCCGCATTCTATAACCATAATACAAGCTCGTTAAACTATGCTTACTTTGGATCTAGAGAGCGCTGTGTAGAATATTTATTTTATTTATTCATTACACTACTCAATGTCGTCACAAGAAGTTTCTAAAAACACGTACACGACCAAGTAGGCAAGTAAACCAAATAAAAATGTATGCTTTTTTCTTTGTCCCACTATTCCACTAATATTATAAATGTGAAAGTTTGGATGGATGTATGGATGTTTTTTTATTACTCTTTCACGCAAAAACGGCTAAACAGATCTGGATGAAATTTGGTACATCATCATCATCATCAACCTATTCTAGTCCACTGCTGGACATAGATCTCCCCTAATGAGCGCCATAGTGCCCTGTCTTCAGCTTGCCGCATCCAGCATCTGCCCGCAGTCTTTCGCAGATCGTCATCCCACCTGGCCGGAGGGCGTCATAAACTACGTTTGCCGAGTCGCGGTCTCCACTCAAGAACACGTTTACCCCAGCGGTTGTCGGTTCTTCGCGAGATATGGCCGGCCCACTGCCACTTCAGCTTGCTTATTCTTTGAGCTATGTCGATAACCTTGGTTCTCTGTCGGATGTATTCGTTACGAATCCTATCCTTCAGAGAAACTCCGAGCATAGCTTTTTCCATAGCTCGCTGAACGACTTTGAACTGGTGGACCAGCCCTACCGTGAGTGTCCACGTCTCAGCTCCGTAGGTCATTACGGGTAGGACGCACTGATTGAAAACTTTCGTTTTCAAACACTGCGGTATGGATGACGAGAAAACCCGACGTAGTTTCCCAAACGCTGCCCAGCCTAGCTGGATCCTCCTCTTGACCTCCTTCTCAAAATTGTTTTTACCCAACTGCACAATCTGCCCGAGGTAAGTGTACTCAGAAACAATTTCAAGAAGGTGGCCATCCACGACGACCGGTCCTGGATCAATGTGGCCATTGATCATGACTTTGGTTTTATCCAAATTCATGCCAAGACCGATGCGTCGCGAGGCTGAAGCTAGGCCGTCCAGCATCTGGGTTAGCTCCTCTAGCGACTCCGCCATTAAGACTATGTCATCAGCGAATCGCAGGTGTGAGATGTAGTCGCCGTTTATATTTATGCCCTTACCTTTCCAGTCCAGCGTCTTAAACATATCTTCCAATGCGCTCGTGAACAGTTTCGGGGATATGACATCCCCCTGTCTCACTCCTCTGCGCAATTGGATGGGTGGTGCCGGCCTAGAAGAGAATAGCACCAACCCAAGTCTTCCCGTGGGTGTCGTAAGAGGCGACTAAGGGACATATCCGGGGGCGGGCAGCAGCACCCCCGCAGAACAACCCCTCCAACAAACTGCGATCCCCAACCCGCCTGCCCAGCGTGGGGATTATGGGCACTACCCCCAAATGAAGGTAACAGCCAAAACATGGCCCCCAGTTCCCGGCCGCCTCGCTATCCCTGGTCATGGTAGCGGCTATGGTAACGGCGGGGCAGGGGGTGCTAAGAATCCCCGGGCTACAATAGGCTACCAAACCCTTCACAAACTGACCCTGGCTACGTATAACGGACGCACTCTGAGGCTTGACCATCATCTAGCGCAGTTGGAAGTGGAGTTAGAGAACATTAAATGGCATGTTCTCGGGTTATGCGAAGTCCGTAGAGAGGGAGAGGACACCGTAACCCTTGACTCGGGCCATCTTCTCTACTTTCGCGAGGGTGATAAAACATCCCAGGGTGGCGTAGGTTTCCTCGTCAATAGGGCCCTCTCTAACAACGTTCAAGAAATCTCCAGCGTGTCGAACAGGGTAGCGTACCTGATCCTTCGGCTATCCAAGCGGTATAGCATGAAGGTTATTCAGGTCTACGCACCGACCTCGGCACACTCGGATGATGAAGTGGAGGATATGTATGAAGACATATCCAAAGCCTTGCACAACACCACTAAGGCTCACTTCAACGTTGTTATGGGGGACTTTAACGGCAAGGTGGGTACCCAGTCTGGGTACGAATCCCGTATAGGCCCGCATGGTTATGGAGTTAGGAATCACAGGGGACAAATGCTTGTCAACGTCCTTGAGAAAGAGGGACTATTCTTAATGAATTCCTTCTTTAAGAAATAGCCTCAAAGGAAGTGGACATGACAAAGCCCCGACGCTGTGACAAAAAATGAGATCGACTTCATCATGACGGATAGCAAGCACATATTCAGAGATGTCTCAATGATCAACAGGTTTAATACCGGATCTGATCACCGACTGCTCCGAGGCTCTCTGAATATCAACCTAAAGCTTGAAAGAAACCGTTTGATGATGTCCACGCTCCGACCTAACCCAACCCAAATCATGGCGGGCACCGAGAAGTTCCAGCAGCTTCTCGGGGAAAGATTTGTTGCCTTGGAACCCACTGATGACGCTGACGAGACCCTACACAATCTGGTCGAAACGCTGAGAGACGAGGGCATCAAGTTCTGCAAAAAACAGCGCACTGGCAGGAAGTCCAAACTCTCGGATGAGACTCTGGGGCTGATGGCAAGAAGACGGGAAACCACCCAAGCGACTTCGTCAGACAGGTCACACCTAAACAAGGAAATTGCGAAGATGGTACGGCGCGACCTTCGGAGCTCCAACACACGCCTCATTGAAGAGGCGATAGAGCGAAACCGAGGGTCCAAAGTATTCACTCAGCAGCTTGGAAGGAGCCATCTGACGAAGCTCATAACGCATGATGGGAGGACCGTCTTGTCGAAGCCGGAGATCTCCGCCGAGATAGAGGATTTCTATGGCCGTCTGTATACTGCACATGCTCCCCGTCCTCGACGAGACGACCATGATTCCAGAGCCACCCTGACACGCCACTATACCGACGAACTGCCTGATATCAGTCAAGACGAGATCGTGTTAGCTCTGAAGCAGCTTAAAAATGGAAAAGCCCCCGGTGAGGATGGAATTACTTCAGAGCTTCTGAAGGCAGGAGGAGCTCCTGTCATACAGGAGTTACAGAAGCTCTTTAACGCCGTCCTTCACAGTGGGAGAACTCCTAAGGCGTGGAGCGGGAGTTTGGTTGTTCTCTTTTTTAAGAAGGGTGATAAGACCCTCCTTAAAAACTACAGAGCCATCACACTCCTGAGCCACGTCTATAAGCTATTTTCACGAGTGGTCACGAATCGTCTCGCCAGGAGACTTGACGAGTTCCAGCCACCGGAGCAGGCTGGGTTCCGCGGAGGATATGGCACCATAGACCACATTCACACAGTGAGGCAGATTATACAGAAGTCCGAAGAGTATAATCAGCCCCTGTGTCTCGCTTTTGTGGACTATGAAAAGGCATTTGACTCCGTTGAAACTTGGGCTGTTCTGGAATCCTTACAGCGATGTCAAGTAGACTATCGTTATGTCGAGGTGCTGAGATGCCTTTACGAAGCCGCCACTATGAGTGTCCAAGTACAGGGTCAGCAGTCTAAACCCATCCAATTGCGCAGAGGAGTGAGACAGGGGGATGTCATATCCCCGAAATTTGGTACAGGGATAGATAATTTGTCTGGAATTAGTTCCTATAGGAAGCGTGAAAGGAAACATAATTCCACACGGGCGAAGCCGCGGGCAGAATCTGGTAATTCATATGACTACTGACTTAAGACCTATGAAAGGCGGTTTATGCCTTGCAGTGAAGCTTTGCTGTATTTAGTACACCGAGCTTTATAGGTGCTTCCTTTCGTAACCTTACACAAATATTCACTAGCACAAATATTTTGTTCCATAATAAATATAGACCGTCCTATAGCAAGCTAACGCATTATCATAGACAACGAATATGATAATTATTTGACGGCCTACGTGCAAATATTTGTATGCATGAATACGTATATTTGCATTGGTCTGGGTGTTTTCTATGTATAATATATGTATGTATTTACAAAACAAAGTATTTAAGTATGTTTATCCGCATTCTGGAACCCATAACACAAGCTAGTTAAACTATGCTTACTTTGGGTCTAGAAAGCGCTGTGTAGAATATCGTAGCATATTTATATTTATTTTATTTTTTATTTTACTTTTGCTTAAATTTAACTCTTATCGGGTTTTCACTGTTTTCATGACAGATCTTTGAATTTTTAGGTAGATTTCGTGGAATCTACCCAACCGTGACCGGTCTCGGTCGGCGTGAAATGTCGTGCGGTGTTCCACAGGGATCGGTCCTGGGGCCGCTCCTGTGGAACATCGGATACGACTGGGTGCTTCGCGGTGAGCTCGTAGGCGGTGCCGCCGTCACGTGCTACGCGGACGACACGCTCGTGACGGCGTGCGGGGCGACGTACCGCTTAGCGACCCGAAAGGCCACGACCGTGGTTGCCCAAGTCGTTAGGCGGATCCGGCGGCTGGGTCTCGAGGTGGCCCTGCATAAAACCGAGGCCCTGTTCTTCCATGGGCCTCGGAGCAAGCCACCCGAGGGATCCAGTCTCATCGTGGGAGGAAATCGCATCGGCATCAAGTCCCAAATGAAATATTTGGGGCTCGTGCTCGACGGCCGATGGGACTTCGGAGAGCACATCCGAAGTCTGGCCCCCAAATTGAAGGGCACAGCTCTTGCTCTGGCTCGGCTGTTGCCCAACATGAGGGGGCCCGATGACTCCTGCAGGAGACTTTACGCGGGGATCGTGCGGTCCATGGCCCTGTATGGGTGCCCAATATGGGCGGAGGCCCTGAGGACCAGAACTGTGCGGATGCTGCGCGCTCCGCAGCGAGTTCTGGCCATCAGGGTCATCCGAGGGTACCGCACGATCTCCTTCGAGGCGGCGAGTCTCCTTGCCGGAACTCCGCCATGGGACCTGGAAGCGAGAGCCCTTTCGCAACTGTACCAGTGGCAAAAGGAGGCGCGGGAGCAGGGATTTAACCCCGAGCCTCGAGAAATCGAGGCCGTGCAGTCCCAGCTCCGCCAGGCCATCGTGGTGGAGTGGAAGGAACGACTTGGGCAACCAAGCGCAGGGCACGCCGCAATAGCGGCGGTAAGGCCCATCATGGAGGATTGGCTGGAGAGGCGACACGGAAGCCTCTCCTACCGACTGACGCAGGTGATCTCAGGGAAGGGGTTGTTTAATCGTTAGTTAATCTACGCATCACTAGATGGCGCTTGGTGCACCTTATTGTGAATCGCGCTGTTAAGGTCGGCCGCAAGTAATATATAATGTCATATATTATTAGTTAGGAAACTCGTAACTAGATGGCGTTAAATGCACCTTATTCTAAATGGCAATGTTAAGATCGGCCGCAAGTAATATATAAGGTTATTTTTCAAATTAAATTTTTGTACTCGCTTGTAATGGTTGTTTTATTTCAACACGGTTCATTATAAAGGCGATTTTGAAGGATACGTCCTTACATAATTTTGGTCATTCGAACCGGAAGAGTTAGTTGGTTTGCAACTTGCTTCACTGGAACAGTGTGTTGAAGACGCCATATTATTGATACCAGTACCCGTGTGTGGTCAAGATATCGTGATAGTCGAATTGATTGAAGTGTGGAGATCAAAGCTGTTGGTGAGAAATTCCGACGACAAAGGGCGCCACCAGTAACTTATATTCGGATTGGATGGTGTTGCCAGAGTAATTCTACGTTATATTGAAACCTGGATTTGGATTTGAAGACCAACGGAGAAGTGACATCGGTAACAGTGACGTGTGGCAAAGGGTTTGACAAATACAAGACAAAACTGTGAGTAAAGTGAACTTTTATTAAAGACTTGTTAACAATAGTGACATTTGGACTTAGAACATTTTATCGTAGTAAAGTAGAAATATTTGAGACTTGTATTAATTTTGCTTTCATCTTAGACTTAGAATATTTAACGTATTGCAGTAGAAATATTTAGACACTTGTAAAAATTTAGCTTTAGTTGTAGACTTAGAATAGTTAAGCAAATATTGGTCATACGGGGAACCTATGCCGGATTTTAGTCCGATGTGTTGCAATTCCTAAACACTTGTAAAAATATTCAGTTTGGTGTTTCAACTTGTATTATTTTTGTGAATTGACTGTCCTATTTTCTGAATTTTCTATCGTTGTTTAGTGATATATAATAGTGATATATTCACGTAGTTTTCTTTGATTTATTAAACTTCTGTGTTTTTGGTGATAATTTTACATTAGTGTAGTTTTGTAGTGTAACAATGGAGAAATTAGTTAAATTGCAATTAGATAGTAAAAACATAATTGATAAAGGAAGAATTAATTTTAAAAAGTCCCCAAAGGAGCGTTTAACACAACCATATATAGAAACTAGGTTTGACACTTTAGATAAACAATGGAAATCATTTACTGATACGCATAGAAGTATTATTGAGGTGGCTACTGATTCTGACATAGTAAAAAGTGTTTACTTTACAGCCGACGTATACAATATAACAGAGGATATATACATAACATATAAGTCAGAGTTGAAAGCACTTATCACAACATTCACAACGACTATGCCTACTAGTGTTGTAAAAGGGTCAGCAGAGTCTACCAACGTTAAATTACCAAAAATAAGTGTTCCTACATTCTCAGGATTGTACACTGAGTGGATTTCCTTTAGGGATTTATTCTTGTCACTCATTCCTAATAACGCACAGTTAGATGATGTCCAAAGACTTCTTTATTTGAAGAGTCACTTGTCAGGGGAGGCACAACAATTGTTACGAAGTACTCCAGTAGCCGCCTGCAATTACTCAAAGTGTTGGTCGATATTGACTAAAAGGTATGACAATAAACAATTTTTGGCACAAAGTTTGATTAAACAGTTTTCAAAACAACCAGTCATTACAAAGGAATCATCAGATGCCGTCAAAAACCTTTTAGATACTACGATCGAATGCTTGCATGGTCTGGAGGCTATAGGTATTGATGTAAGTACTTGGGACTCGATAGTAATATTTTATACATGCGAAAACTTAGATTCCGAATCCCGTAAATTGTGGGAAGCAAAAATTAGCACTAATGATAAATTAGCTACGTTGTACGCTTGTACGCTGAGTTTCAAGAATTTTTGGAATCAAGATTTCGTTCCTTGGAGTTTTTAGATACTGCCGCTAATACCAAAGTCACTAATAAAAATCAAAAAACGAGTGTCAAAGCTTTTCATGTCGCTTCTCAAACTTGTATATTGTGTTCGGAAGATCACAAATTAGGCAATTGCAGTTTGCAAAGCAAAATTGCGATGCTCGTCGCGAGTTCGCTCGAGCCAATAAGTTATGTTTTAATTGTCTAGGTAAAAACCATAGCGTATATTCTTGCCGTCTGAACACCAAATGTCATCTTTGTAAAAAGAGGCACCACACACTACTTCACCCCAAAACAACCAATGTTGCTGCTGAACCATCTAATAGTTCAGCAGATAGGAACGTGGTGGCTGCTGCGACAGCCGTTACTTCCCATACAAGCGAAAGTACCAATTCCGTTTGTTGTTTCGCAGATGTTAACAATCAAGGTTTGCTAGCGACTGCCTTGGTCAAGGTCGAATCCAGGACTGGGACTGCAATGGTTTTAAGAGCCTTGATGGATCAGGGTTCTCAGGTCTCCTTTATTACGGAGTCCGCAGTACAGTTGCTCGGTTTGAAGAAAACACCTGCACAAACTGATATATTTCGACTAGGCGATGATGAAGGTGGCTCTATGCCATCAAGGTGGATAGTAAAGTTTGAATTACAGTCACGTCTAGATCCCAGTTTTGTCATGTCAGTTGATGCTTATGTTTTGAACAGACTCACATCCCAACTACCTGAGAGGAAAATTGTTCAGGTATTGACATCTCTCTCATCATTAGAACTCGCTGACCCGACTTTTGATACTCCTGGTAAAATCGATCTTTTGTTGAGTACAAGAGTAGTCAGCGAAGTTTTATTAGAAGGTTTGATCAAGGGTTCACCTGGGACACCAATAGCCCAAAACACGAAACTCGGTTGGATTTTATCTGGCGAGATTCGTAATCCGTTTAAGTCAAGGCCAATGTGCTGTAATGCAATCGAGTACACTGACATTAACGGACTCTTAAAAAGATTTTGGGAGCTAGAGGCGGAACCTTCATCTAATGAGTTCATTTTGACTAAAGAAGAGCAGGAATGTGAGGATTTCTACTCCAGAACGACAAAGAGAGATGCAGAAGGACGATATATAGTCAAGTTGCCTTTCAAAACTGATCGTTCCAGTTGTGTTTATGGTGGTTCTGAGGTCATAGCTCGTAAACGATTTCATATGTTAGAAAAGAGACTCTCGAATAATCCTGAACTGAAGTCGCAATACAGCACCGTCATTAAGGAGTATGTTCGAATGGGACATGCGGAAGCGGTTCCTCAAGCATGTTTACAGAATGATGCATTTTACTTGCCGCATCATGCCGTAGTACGTGATGACAAGTGTACCACTAAAGTTAGGGTAGTTTTTGATGCTTCCTGTACGGTAAACAGTGGAGTATCATTGAATAGTGATTTATTAGTAGGCCCAACTTTACAACCTGATTTACGTCATACCATTATGAGGTGGCGCTGCCATCCCATAACCTTAGTAGCAGACATCGTCAAGATGTATCGTCAAGTTAAGGTTGCTGAAGAAGATGTTGATTATCAACGTATTTTGTGGCGTGATGATCCAAATGCTGAACTGCAGCATCTGAGATTGTTACGTGTAACTTTTGGTGTGTCTTCAGCTCCTTACTTGGCTGTTCGATCCTTACAACAGCTTGCTCGTGATGAAGGGAAAGATTTCCCTTTAGTTGCAGATCGTATCTTCAGCGATTTTTATGTCGACGATTTTTTGTCCGGTTGTGAAACAGTGGCCGAAGGTGAACAGATTTATTGTCATATGAATGAGTTACTCGAGCGCGGTGGTTTCCAACTGCAGAAATGGTCTAGCAATAATGACGAGTTGTTGATTAGGATGCAAGGGGGAAAAGAAATGACAAATGAAGGTTTAGAGTTTTGAACTCTAAACCTTCATTTAGGTTGTAGATAAAGTCATGAAAATTTTAGGGTTAACTTGGGATAGAAATACGGATGAATTTCATTATACTGTTCACCTTCCGCCGTTGCAAACTCCTGTGACTAAGCGAAGGGTAATATCTGACATCGCCCGTCTGTTCGATCCTCTTGGCTGGCTAGCTCCAGTAGTAATAACAGCCAAGGTGTTTATACAACGCTTGTGGCTCGCGGGGATCGAATGGGACGATGAACTTCCTGATCATCGGTTAAAAGACTGGCTTGAATACAGAGCTAACCTTCACAATCTGGCAGGTTTCCGTCTACCAAGATGGATACACACAAGTCGGCGTGACCTCCATCTTGAATTACAAGGGTTTTGTGACGCCTCTAATACTGCTTATGCAGCCGTGGTATACACTCGGTCTATAGATTCCAACGGCCATGTTCACGTCAGTTTGGTTGCATCCAAGACCAAGGTGGCTCCCGTCAAACAGGTTACCATACCTCGTTTGGAACTATGTGGCGCAGTGCTACTTTCAAAACTTCTGCGTGAAGTTTCTGTCACCTTGGGAATTTCTAAAGAGAAAATTCATGCCTGGACTGACTCATCAGTGGTGCTTGCTTGGTTGAGTAGCCACCCCAGCCGTTGGAAGACTTTTGTTGGGAATCGAGTATCTGAAATACTTACCGGAATGGACCGAGATCAGTGGTCTCACGTTAGGTCTAGAGATAATCCCGCTGATTGTGCATCGCGAGGAGTAAAACCTAGCGAGTGTAATGAGCTTGACTTGTGGAAACAAGGACCATGTTGGCTAAGAAATGAAACAATAGATTACAATAAGGGAGAAATGATCACAACAACAATAGAAGAAAAACAATCAAATGTTGTATGTAATGTCTTGATAAATGAGAATGAAGAAAATTGTATTATGTCAAGGTTTTCTTCCTTAAGAAGACTAACTAGGGTAATTGCTTATTGTAGACGATTTCTGAAGGACAAGGGTAATGAGAACAAATCTAAATTTAATAATTGTTTAACGTTTTCGGAAATTAATAAAGCTGTAATAACATGCATAAAAATGTGTCAAGGTGAACATTTCAAAAAGGAAATTGATAGCATAAATAAAATAGGCACAGTTGACAAAAACAGTAAGCTCACCACACTTAATCCTTATCTTGATCAGGATAATGTTTTGAGAGTTGGAGGGAGGTTGCACAGGGCTAGCATCCACGAAGCCCTTAAGCATCCTGTTATTCTGCCTCATAAGTCGCACTTGACAACCCTTGTGATAGCTGATGCTCACGAACGCACATTGCATGGTGGGCCCCAGTTAATGCTCAATTATTTGAGATCCAAATACTGGATCGTCAATGCGAAGGGTTTAGTTCGTCATTATGTCCGTAAATGTGTCAATTGTATTCGTCATTCCGCCCGAACTATTCCGCCTTTAATGGGACAATTGCCAGCTGCCAGAGTCAATGCTAGTCGACCTTTCTTTAAAAGTGGTGTAGACTATGCAGGCCCTATTAGTAACAAGGAGTTGAAGGCCTTGCTCGACCAAGAAAGGTTGAACGTAGCTTCCGACATAGCTGACTGGCTGGCGACAAATGGGACAGATTGGCACTTCATTCCACCCCACTCTCCAAATTTCGGAGGGCTTTGGGAGGCTGGAGTGAAGTCCACCAAGCATCACCTCAAAAGAGTCGTAGGCACTAGTACTCTTACTTTCGAAGATTTGAGCACAGTGCTTACTCAGATAGAGGCTTGTCTCAATTCTAGGCCGATCTCCACGATGAGTAGCAGTCCTGAAGACTCATGTCCATTGACTCCAGGTCATTTCTTGGTGGGAGAGCCATTGCTGCTTTCACCAGAAGCTAATTTTGAACATGCCAATATAAGTCCTTTGAGACGATGGCAATTAACTCAACGCATGGTTCAACAGTTTTGGCGTCGATGGTCCCGTGAATACCTAGTTCAGTTTCACCATAGGTACAAGTGGTCCCATCAGACTCCGGAGCCTAAGTTAGGTGATGTGGTGTTGGTGATGGAAGATGATTTGCCACCTGCAAGATGGCTGTACGGTCTTATAGAAAATAAACATACTGGCTCGGACAACGTTACGAGAGTCGTATCCTTGCGCTGCAAGGGATCTTTGATAAAAAGACCGGTCTCTAAACTAATAAAGCTTCCAATCACTAGCTAATTATCATTGTTTGATAATCTTGTGTCTTCATAATAGAAAATAGTTGTAATGCAATAGTTGTAATTGATAACAGTTTGTAGTTAATGATAGTACGGTAAATGCATACTATACAGTCCACTAGCTTTTGGCGCCTATCATATTGTATTTGTAGTTCTTTTCATGGTGGGTGGTCACTTTTTTTGATTATATTGTCGTTGTATTTAGCTACAGTTGTTATGGACGTTCCGTCCATGGTGGGCGGGATGTTTAATCGTTAGTTAATCTACGCATCACTAGATGGCGCTTGGTGCACCTTATTGTGAATCGCGCTGTTAAGGTCGGCCGCAAGTAATATATAATGTCATATATTATTAGTTAGGAAACTCGTAACTAGATGGCGCTAAATGCACCTTATTCTAAATGGCAATGTTAAGATCGGCCGCAAGTAATATATAAGGTTATTTTTCAAATTAAATTTTTGTACTCGCTTGTAATGGTTGTTTTATTTCAACACGGTTCATTATAAAGGCGATTTTGAAGGATACGTCCTTACAGGGGTGCTTCGGGGACCACCTGCATCGGATCAGGAAGGAGCCAACGCCTGAGTGTCATCACTGCGACGCGAGCGAGGACTCAGGGCTGCACACGCTGGCGGACTGCCCGGCGTGGGAGGCGCCGAGGCGTGACCTCGTGGCAGCCATCGGGGTGGGAGTCCTCTCGCTCGGCAGCATGATTGCGGCAATGGTGCGGAGCGCGAGCGCGTGGGCCGCCGCCGCCTCCTTCTGCGAGCATGTAATGCTCGCGAAGGAGGTGGCGGAGCGCGCCCGGGAGAGACTTAGAACTCTCCCGGTCCGCCGAACCCGCAAATTGCTCGCCGCGCGTCGCAGGCAACTCAGGCGCCGGAGGTCGCTTAACGACCTCCGTCCTCCATGAGCGCAGGCCTGGGGGTGGCGGGTGAGGCCACCTGTCACCCCAGCAGAAGCAGGCCAGGTCGGTGGGGCGACTAGCGCCCCTCCCCCAAACCGGGGCAAGACGGGGACACCGTGGTTCCCAAACCCGAGGGGGCCATCTCGAAACCGGAGATGGCCCAGGGTCAGTCGGGGTGCGAGGGATATGCTCTATGGGCAACCTTACACCCCGGCGTCTGTAGACCCGAGACGGCGTGCGGTTTTAGTCGGTTCAAGCCCGACATAACCGCCCCCGCTGGCACGCGGGGGGTATCCGCAGGGATTTCCGCACGATAAAAAAAAAAAAAAAAAGGTAGATTTCGATGAAATCGATCTACCTATTGGTATCTTGACTACTGTCGAATTTTAAAAAAAATTCTTGATAGGAGGTCTAGTTATGACCCCCTGAGTCCGAAATGACCACTGGTCAAAAAGTTTATATATATATATATATATGTATGTATGGTTCCACTTCCCAAAATTTGCGGCACTCTCACGGTCGCATTTTTGCCCCGATCGCTTTCAAACTGCGGTCAAAAATTGCTTGGGTGTAAACTTAGTTTAAGTTCGTGAACGGGTGGAATCCGACCTAAGAGGACGGTAGGGCCTCACTTTTTGTGAAATCAGTTTTTCCTCAAAATTTCACGTTCCATGAAAGATATTCGAATCTTTCTAATTTTATCCCATAGTATACATGAATACCAACAACTTTTAATTATAAACCTATAAGATTAAAACTTTAACTAAAAGTGGAGGGGGGGGAAACCAAAATTTTTCGGGAAAAAAATCATAACTTCTAACCGGTGAACATTCTTATTTTTAATCGATAGGCCATTTTTAAGTCTAAAATAAATGTCTGAAAAGTTTTTCGCTAAAAGTTACCGTTTTCGAGAAAAAAAAAATCCGTCCGTAGTTCTCTATATAAAATAATATTAATTGCTTCACGAAATCTACCTGTGCGTTCCCCCTGCGGGAACGGATTTTTTTTTATAGTTCTCACAGTTATTATTCTATTTGAATCTAATTAGAAAGTTGTATAATTAATTTTAAAAATATTTCAAAAAATTCTCCCTAAATTATAATTATAAAACCATAATTAATTTATTAAGAAGGTTTTTTTTTTTTACGTGCGGAAATCCCTTCGGATACCCTGCTGGCCAGCGGGGGTGGTTATGTCGTGTCTCGATTAAAACCGCACGGTATTAAGAAGGTATCATTTTATTTTGCAGTTTCAAAGTAGATCCAGTTGAAACCACATTTTCACCCACACCACACAACATTTTTAGTATACAAAATCTAAATTTTAATAACACAATTTCATTTATTTTTAAACTATCGCGGTGTAAACTCATATTTTTATAACGTCTCGGGACTTATCGCGATAAACATGGAACTTACTTTTACCGACGTTTCGAATGCGTTGCAGCACCCGTGGTCACGGCTTGACTGGCTGGCGAGCGTCGAGAGGTGTGCGGGGAAACATTCTTGTGCGCCTACCCTCCATTACTGTTCTAATGTATGGTAAGGCTGGCGGCACACCACACTCACTGTATCAGTTCTTAACGGCACTTTGTTTATGGGTTTAAGTATTTTAATCACTGGATTCCACGTCCCGGATAGTTTGAATCCATCTTCCCTATTGAAATTTTTATATTTTTTAATTTCAATAGCTTCACGCACAAGACGTGGATAGTAGTGGCGATCAGTGGAGAGGACTTTGGGTTGATGAAACTCAATCCAGTGATTAGTACCCGACTCAAGATGTTCTGCTACTGCCGATTTATTTAACTGACGGTTTTTCACAGCTGCGATATGTTCTTTGATTCTCTCTGCAATGGTTCGCTTGGTTTGGCCTATGTAGGAACTACCGCAGCTGCAATCCACTTTGTAGACACCCGGTGTTTGTAGAGGTATGACGTCCTTCGATTTTCGCACGTATTTCGCTACTTTGGTGAACGGTTTAAAGATCGTCTTGATGGAAAACTTCCGTAAGCAAGATCCGATCTTATCCGTTATACCTTTCACATACGGCATGTACGCCGGTTGGCGGTCAGCACCCGGCAACATCTTCCTCGGTGCACGTCTCGACTTTCTAGAACTCGTAACATACCCATTCATCTCAAGAACCTCCTGAACATGATCTAACTCCTGCTGTAGGTGCTCAGGGTCACACAGGTCATTTGCTCGCTTGATGAGCGTCGCGCTGACTGATTTTAAATGAAGTGGGTGATGATGCGAGGAGGCGTGTAGGTATCTATCTGTGTGAGTGGGTTTACGATACACAGTGTGGGCCAAGGAGCCATCGGTTCTCACCATTAACTTGATGTCTAGAAAAGACAATGTTCTGTTATTCTCAATCTCATACGTAAACTGTGTCTTCACATGTAATGAGTTGAGATACTCAGTAAAACGTACCACTTCCTCACTATTGCCTTTAAATATGCAGAATATATCATCTACGTACCTTTTCCATAGCCTAATGTGGGCGTGGGCGTTCTGAGACACCTCTTCTTCTATGTGTTCCATCCAAATATTTGCCACGACTGGTGCCAAGGGGCTGCCCATAGCAACGCCGTTTATTTGGAGGTAGTGTTGACCATGGTAAAGGAAGTAGTTCCCTTCGAGGCAACTTTGAAGCAGTGTCACATAACTATCCGGCAGACCATTATCCTTCAACTTGGTTTCAATAATCTGTAGACAGTCTTGTAATGGAACATTGGTAAATAACGACTCCACATCGAAACTTACCAAAAGCTCATCTGGTTCCAACCTAATGTCTTTAATTATGTCCACAAAATGGCGAGAATCTTTCACAAAAGACGATGTTTTTCCCACTAATGGCTGCAGTGCTTTAGCAATGTGTTTTGCTAGATCGTAGGTTGGTGAGTCAATTTGACTTACGATTGGTCGCAGTGGCACATTGGCTTTATGCACTTTGGGCAAGCCATACAGTTTTGGTGGTTGTGTGATCTTTGGTCGGTGCAGTCTTTCGAACTCGTCCTTTGCGAAATCCTCTTCGTGCTCCTTGATCAAATTACGTATTTTACGTGTTACTCTTGACGTGGGATCATATTTAAGGCTCTTATAAGTATGTGTGTCCTCGAGTAAGGTGCGTATTTTTGCCTAATGATCTGTTGTTTGCATTACTACGGTGGCGTTCCCCTTGTCGGCTTTCAGCACCAGCACATCTTCATTGTTCCGCAACGCAACCAAAGCTTCTCGCTCTTCGGCGGTAATATTGCTTTTCGGCAGACGAGCCTTACGTAAGACATGGGAGACATCTTGTCGTAAAATGTCAGCGTCACACACTGGTATTTTGTTACGGGCGATTGCCTCCTCTACACTACAGATAATATTTTCGTATGGCACTTTTTTCGGCGTAAGAGCGTAATTCAACCCCTTTTGCAATATATTTAAGGTTGGCCGGTCTAAGTCTATCTTTGATAAATTGATCACGGTATTGTTCAGTGTGTCGCCAGCCTTATTTTGAGCATGTGTACTTTTACCTTGGCGAGCTGCTAATTTGGCAAATTTCCTATCATGCGTAGTACTGCTTAGTTCATAGGTTCTCTCAGCTTGTTGGTATGCAATGCGATCCACTAAATCACGGGAGTGACTTTGATTTAGTGGATAGACTTAGACCGGCCAACCTTAAATATATTGCAAAAGGGGTTGAATTACGCTCTTACGCCGAAAAAAGTGCCATACGAAAATATTATCTGTAGTGTAGAGGAGGCAATCGCCCGTAACAAGATACCAGTGTGTGACGCTGACATTTTACGACAAGATGTCTCCCATGTCTTACGTAAGGCTCGTCTGCCGAAAAGCAATATTACCGCCGAAGAGCGAGAAGCTTTGGTTGCGTTGCGGAACAATGAAGATGTGCTGGTGCTGAAAGCCGACAAGGGGAACGCCACCGTAGTAATGCAAACAACAGATCATGAGGCAAAAATACGCACCTTACTCGAGGACACACATACTTATAAGAGCCTTAAATATGATCCCACGTCAAGAGTAACACGTAAAATACGTAATTTGATCAAGGAGCACGAAGAGGATTTCGCAAAGGACGAGTTCGAAAGACTGCACCGACCAAAGATCACACAACCACCAAAACTGTATGGCTTGCCCAAAGTGCATAAAGCCAATGTGCCACTGCGACCAATCGTAAGTCAAATTGACTCACCAACCTACGATCTAGCAAAACACATTGCTAAAGCACTGCAGCCATTAGTGGGAAAAACATCGTCTTTTGTGAAAGATTCTCGCCATTTTGTGGACATAATTAAAGACATTAGGTTGGAACCAGATGAGCTTTTGGTAAGTTTCGATGTGGAGTCGTTATTTACCAATGTTCCATTACAAGACTGTCTACAGATTATTGAAACCAAGTTGAAGGATAATGGTCTGCCGGATAGTTATGTGACACTGCTTCAAAGTTGCCTCGAAGGGAACTACTTCCTTTACCATGGTCAACACTACCTCCAAATAAACGGCGTTGCTATGGGCAGCCCCTTGGCACCAGTCGTGGCAAATATTTGGATGGAACACATAGAAGAAGAGGTGTCTCAGAACGCCCACGCCCACATTAGGCTATGGAAAAGGTACGTAGATGATATATTCTGCATATTTAAAGGCAATAGTGAGGAAGTGGTACGTTTTACTGAGTATCTCAACTCATTACATGTGAAGACACAGTTTACGTATGAGATTGAGAATAACAGAACATTGTCTTTTCTAGACATCAAGTTAATGGTGAGAACCGATGGCTCCTTGGCCCACACTGTGTATCGTAAACCCACTCACACAGATAGATACCTACACGCCTCCTCGCATCATCACCCACTTCATTTAAAATCAGTCAGCGCGACGCTCATCAAGCGAGCAAATGACCTGTGTGACCCTGAGCACCTACAGCAGGAGTTAGATCATGTTCAGGAGGTTCTTGAGATGAATGGGTATGTTACGAGTTCTAGAAAGTCGAGACGTGCACCGAGGAAGATGTTGCCGGGTGCTGACCGCCAACCGGCGTACATGCCGTATGTGAAAGGTATAACGGATAAGATCGGATCTTGCTTACGGAAGTTTTCCATCAAGACGATCTTTAAACCGTTCACCAAAGTAGCGAAATACGTGCGAAAATCGAAGGACGTCATACCTCTACAAACACCGGGTGTCTACAAAGTGGATTGCAGCTGCGGTAGTTCCTACATAGGCCAAACCAAGCGAACCATTGCAGAGAGAATCAAAGAACATATCGCAGCTGTGAAAAACCGTCAGTTAAATAAATCGGCAGTAGCAGAACATCTTGAGTCGGGTACTAATCACTGGATTGAGTTTCATCAACCCAAAGTCCTCTCCACTGATCGCCACTACTATCCACGTCTTGTGCGTGAAGCTATTGAAATTAAAAAATATAAAAATTTCAATAGGGAAGATGGATTCAAACTATCCGGGACGTGGAATCCAGTGATTAAAATACTTAAACCCATAAACAAAGTGCCGTTAAGAACTGATACAGTGAGTGTGGTGTGCCGCCAGCCTTACCATACATTAGAACAGTAATGGAGGGTAGGCGCACAAGAATGTTTCCCCGCACACCTCTCGACGCTCGCCAGCCAGTCAAGCCGTGACCACGGGTGCTGCAACGCATTCGAAACGTCGGTAAAAGTAAGTTCCATGTTTATCGCGATAAGTCCCGAGACGTTATAAAAATAACAATTTCATTTAGTTTGCAATGAGTGACTAAGACTACATTCCCATTGCAAATCGAAATATAAAATGCGAGCAGTTCGCAAAGCATCTCCGGGTAAAGTTCCACTGAAACACTTCAGTTAGCATGCATTATTACGTGCTGTCAATAGTTAAAACAGTAGTTTCAAATGTAATCCACTGCCTGCGCTAAAATGTGAGTACTTTAATATTCTGTCTAATTTTACCCGCTTGAGTGGTAACATCCTCGCAGAAGTTGTCGTCACAGTTATGGAAGTAGTTATTTAAGTAGTTATGGAAGAACGAACTAAGCGAACAAACTAAAAAAAGTTAAGTTAATCAACAAAAAACACTCTTAGTGGCTTATAATAGGTGATTAAATCAAGCGACATGTGAGTATTTGAGACAATGCAATAAGTGACTCTAGTTTGAAGATTGACGAGAGATTATTTTTTAAGTGAAAACTTCTTTAGCGGCGTTGTGCACTTTTTTTGTAATGGGTAAAACAGGTTAAACTCGCGTCATGACACGTGTCCTGATTGAAAATTCGTAAGTCGGAGGGAGAATAGTTTTTATAACAACGCCATTTTTGTCATGGCTGATGAACTATTTAGTTTTGATCTCCATGAAGTTTCGAACTGATTCATAATGAACAACATAGATGGCTCTGAAAATATTTTTTGTAATGGGTAAAAAAGGTTAAAGTCGCCTCAGGACACGTGACCTGATCAAAAATTCGTAAGACGGAGGGAGAGTAGTTTTATAACAACGCCATTTTTCGTGTTTTCAGTTCTGTCAGCAGTACCGAAGTGCCACTGTTTTTTTTTTAGTTCAAAATACTTTTGCCCGATCAAAACTTTCAAAGTTAGTACCTAAAGTAGTTGTAATTACTAACATTCCTATGCTGTAGACACGTAAAATGATTAAAATTGAAACTTAATTATACTGGCACTAAGATCATAAAATGAAACCACATGTAATTATTTACACAGTATTTCTACATATAAAAGTTCAACATAATAAAAGTCTAGAAGGTAATAAAATATTTATGGCAAATAATTATAAGGCAGAATACATACAACTATCACAAAAAACTTCATTGTTGAATGTCACGTACACACACACACACATAAAGCGGGGATTCTCTGATCAGATTAGGTATAGAGCCCTGGTGGGCAACTGTCCTACGGTCGACGATATAGGCGAGCGGTAGTGCTATAAAAGTTCAGGTTACCTTGGTACAGCATCACCACATCTACAGACAAGGATCTCAAGTTCAAAACATTTACTTCAATCTCCTCGCCAGTATAAGCGGCGATAGCCCAGTGGCGTACGTAACGGACTGCTGAGAATAAGCGGCGATAGCCCAGTGGCGTACGTAACGGACTGCTGAGACGAGGTCTCGAGTTCGATCCCCAGTCGCCCCAGGCATACACCTCTGACTTTTCGTAGTTATGTGTGCATTAATAAATGGTAATTATCGCTCGCTTAATATTGTGCCCGGTAGATGGCAATAGGCTCGCCCCCTATTACATTGGGACCTTAACATAACTGGCGAATCGTGGGTGTGTAATACGCGTCTGCCTACCCCTTCGGGGATACAGGCGTGAAGTTATGTTATGTTATGTTTATATTATGTCCTCGCCAGTTGTGAGTTCTCGTGCTTTGACGATAATATACGCGTGCATGTTATTGGTGTTATGATAAAGCCTGTTACTAATTCTCAGTGCTTCATAGCATATTTCGCCTTCAGAATCAGAACCCTGATCATGGGATATTATATTTTTTGCAAAACATTACATGCGTCTAATAAACAAGCGTCGGTAGTTGATTGGTAGTTAAGGAGTCAGCCTTACAATCGAAAGGTCCCGGGTTTGAATCCCGGCGATTACACTACCTAACACAAGTAATTTAACTTAGCTGTAGGGGTTAGAAGGAATTCTAGTAATTTCGGTTAATAATATTCTTAAAAAGAACTCATTACCAACCACAACATATTCACTCATACATACCATAAATCATAGCCTATAATAAAAAACGTATTAACGAGCACGAAACAGCGCCGATACGATCAGTGATTATTGTCAAAATGATTGATCATCGGCGGTTCAGCTTAATAAAATTAATTTGGACTGTTTGAATCGTCACGGTGAGGAAGTGCACTCGAATTAACTCGCATTATCTCGTCGGGAACGCAGCAGTCAATGAATTGTATTGTTAACTTGTGGTATTGAAAACCGGTTAATTAGTTTAATGGGCATCATTCAGGTTTGAGTACGATTTAGGTTATAATAAGGTATAATAAGGTTTAAAAATGTCTCGTAATTCACACTTTATTCATTCATCATCATCCTCTTCGCGATATCACAGTTGCCTCCAAAGTCTGCACTATAGAGCCTGGTGTCTGCCTATTGTTTTTGATTGATATGTCGACTTTTCCGGGAGTTACTGCCGTCTGACTTCCCATCCCCGAGAGGAAAGCCTATACCAGAATTTCGTCCGTTGTTTAGCAGTGGTGAAGTTGGTTTAGACCCTTAAGATGTCCGTAGGACGCTGTACACTGTACATCCTAAAACTTTATTAATTCCTATATATGTAGATCGGAAAAAGAGAACATCTAGGACGGAACTTGAACCCGCGACCAGTCCCTTACATGTGGAATGCTCTGACCAACTGAGCTACCTAGACACGGTCCAGACATTCGAAATTCTCTGATATATTACATCATTTACGGACTGAATTTAGACAGTACAATGCTTCGACATGTAGCGAACTTCGAAAACACATAGATCGACAAGTCATTGCTTCGACAGACAATTATTAGACAACACAAACCTTCGAATTACCACTACTTCGACAGACGATTATTCGACAGACAATACTTAGACAAGATACATCTTCGAATGACCACTACTTCGACAGATTTTTAAAATTATATTCCAAAAATAAGTAAAGTGGGTTAGGTTAGGTGAGAACTGTGACCCCAACAGAGCGCGAGCCAAGCGAGCGTAGCGAGCGAGCCGCGGCAGTGGCCGGCGAAGCGCCGGAATTGATGTTTTAATTGATTGGGTACATATTTAATTAGGTAGGGCACATTTTTTAATACATTTCAGAGCATTATTATTTTAGGAGAATGTTAAAAAAATCTGTCAAACTAGTGGTCATTTGAAGATGTGTCTTGTCTAAGTATTGTCTGTCGAATAATAGTCTGTCGAAGTAGTGGTAATTCGAAGGTGTGTATTGTCTAATAGTTGTCTGTCGAAGCAATGACTTGTCGATATATGTGTTTTCGAAGTTCGCTACATGTCGAAATATTGTACTGTCTAAATTCAGTCCGTAACTCATATTAGATACGTCTCGGGGCGACGCTGCAGCGGGTTCAGTAGTAGTAGTTAACATACTAATTGCTTCAAAATTTCATTGGACTTTATTAATTGTTAATATGTATTTGTTATCAATCTCTTATAGCACATGCTGAGAACAAATGTAGTAGTTCCTTGTAGGCCTAGCTGGACAAAGGGTTATATTGTTTAGGCAGAGCAACAAAAGATCTGCAAGTAACTTGCGGAAGGGGGTGTAGATGCGGAGGTGTTAAAAGTTGAAATATATTTTTCTTATCTTAAAGACAATAATAAGGCTGTACTCCGCGAAATAACATGCATTGTGAAGAGGTTCCTTTTCCTGGAGCCCTGACTACCGGTAGCTTTATCCCTGTTCCCGATGCTGGCGGGCCACTATTTTTTTATATTTCATTTATAATTTTTTTATAGAATGTGTATAAAAATATAATTTATATGTATTTTAAAATGTGATAAAAGAATAAATAATAACTTGGTGTAAATCCTGGAAATATTTACTGTGATTCGTTACTACAAGTAATTGTTTAATTATGCCATAAATTGTAGATATAAACAATTTGAGCATATTTTTGCCATAAGTCCCTTTTACAGTTTACTTGACCAACTAAAACCAGAACAATGCCAGCGACTAGAAAAACAAAGTCAAAGAAACGTTCGAGTATAGAAATGGATGTACGGAAGTACTTAAGTGAAACTCAGTTTCACGGAGCTGCGAGATTAGCAGACGGAGAATCCAGGTATGCTACGGGTTACTTATGCAACATTTATCAAACTATAGAAACCACTTTCAAAATTAACAGATAGCGGTCAGTATTAGAAACTTTGATTTAAACACTGAACTATTCCTGAATAATTGTTAATGTGTATTTGTATGTATAACCGCGGTAGCCTAGTGGTATGGGTAATGGACTGCTGAGACGATGTCTTAGGTTCGATTAAAGGTTTTACACTGGCACACACCAATGACTTTTCGATGCTTTTCGAAGTTATGTGTGTATTTATCGCAGGTTTATAAGTGCCCGGTTAATGGCAATAGGCTCGCCACTTATTACATTAGGACCTAAACATAAACTGGCGAAATATGGGTGATAGCACCTCTGCCTACCCCTTCGGGGATATAGGCGTGAGTTTATAAAAAAAAAAGTATGTTTATGTAGCGTAATTATCAAGTCCATAATTATGGAAAGGAGTGAACAGTAAGTTATGTATATTTCTAATATACAAGCAACCTGCCCTCACTTTGCTTCGGTTTATGTGAGCTTATTTAACTATAGCATAGGTCTATCGGGGATAATGTACCTTTCAAGCGGTGAAAGAAAAAGTGCAGTGGTTCCTCAACATATAAACAAACTCACAAAATTCGTCCTCTCACTAAATAATATTGTCGCGGATTGGTATGTCGGCCTGCATGGTGCCTGCCACAGATGTTTGATAAGTGTTTTCGGCCTGCCAACATTTATTGCACGGGATGCTCGGAGAAACAAATGACGCTCTATTTAATTAGAAATTGGAGCCTGGGACTCAACCTATTCGTGCACCAGCGTTTCTGTCCGTGAAACTAAATAAAGGCGCCTTAATTCCAACGAATTTATTTCGTTCTAATCCCGTACCCGCTGTCGCGATAGTATTAGTTTAGATTTTATAATATTTTCAATGTTCCAGCTGGTACTGGGTGCCTTCAATGCTAGCTCTCTTCGTCTGTGCCAGTGCGTTGATCTACCTTACTGTCAAACGCTTCCAGGAGAAACCTACGTTTATGACTCAAAAGGAAGCTAATAATTTAAACCTGAATTTTCCTTCTGTCACCATCTGCCCAGAGGTAGATTTTCACAAGTTCAAAAAAGAGGAATTCGTTTTAAATATGTAAGATTATATTTCACTCAAACTCATCTCAGATGTTCGAAAATGATAGTTTGAAAAATTTAATTACCTACTATTGCCACACTCATTCATCATCACCCGACTGCAATTTGACTCTCCAACTCTAAAAGTAAAGTCTGCAACGGAACCTCGTCCGTCAATCAGCGGGTGTACCGACCACCTGGACTACAAAAGGATACGTATATCGTTTTCACAATTTGTTCGCCCGAAAGCTTCTTTAGCCCAATACTACTACTACTACTACTACTGGGCTGAAGAAGCATTTGTAAACACGCTTCTACTCTACTAACACACGACTCTGCAACAACTACTAAACCGTTTGTAGCAAAATTACCAAACAATGACATTTACACAATTTTACAGGACATATCCAGACGACCTTAATAAAACTTACATCTACTCTGTGCTGCCCCAATTAGCAGCGTTTTTTTCCCCTGATATGTTTTTTGAAGTCCAAGATCTAGAAAATTTGGAAAAATTCCTGAAGCATAATCACATAGATGTTGAAACTGCAGGCAGACGGTTGACTAGGACATGTGAAGAAACACTAATAAGGTACCAAACACATTTTACTGAAGTATTATAATAAATATTTATTTAACCAAAAGAAATTCGACATAATAATACAATTTATGGTTGCCAATGTTACATTAAGTTTTACAATATGTGTCTGGTATTAGCATCTGCTACTGATTTAGGCTTTTGACCTGTATTTTAGCTAACAGCACCTCCGCCCTTACTTCTGGGTATATTTACCACTTACACAGTTTTACTGTATTATAAAAAAAAGATAATTCAAATAAAATAATGAAGACGTGTCCCTTTTCCTGTGTGTATTATGTGTCAGTCACGGTATGTATGGTATGTATATTATGTGTGTGTATAGATGTGTGCATAATAGAGTGAGAGGAGAGTAACATAGTGTAAGCTATATATAAGTAAAGTATATAAGTAAAGTAGTTTTCTGTAAACTGGTTTGCTTGCTCAAAGTTGTTATAATAAATTATAACCAACACTTACTTATATTTCATTACTCTATAATGGTTATAACCAACTCAGTTTCATCATATGATAATTCGCTCAAATTGTTGGACACTGTTTTTTTGACTTCTAATTTAGTTAATGGATATATTTCGATAATTTTATAAAGTTTATTGTACGTTTAAGGGCCTAAGAATGAAAACAAAACTGCGGATAAAAGATGTTTTAGGTTGTAATTTACGGTCACACACTGCATAACATCTTCTTTGAGATGTTAGGTTTTGAGTATAGTCAAGTAAAGAATATTGTTTCAAGGTTATACCTAATAGAAATAACTGGCGCACATGTTAGGACATTACAATATTCGTACAAAAGCTTAGTAGGGTATCAAAACGGTTTGAAGTTACTGAGTTACAGAGACGGGGACACCGTGGTTGACGGGGACACCGTGGTTGACGGGGACACCGTGGTTCCCAAACCCGAGGCCATCTCGAAACCGGAGATGGCCCAGGGTCAGTCGGGGTGCGAGGGCTATGCTCTATGTGTAACCTTACACCCCGGCGTCTGAAGACCCGAGACGGCGTGCGACATAACCGCCCCCGCTGGCCGGCGGGGGGGGGGGGGGGTATCCGAAGGGTTTTCCGCACGAAAAAAAAAGAAAGAAAAAAGTTACTGAGTTATAGAATACTTCGCTGAGTAACTTCTAGCTGAATGAGGGTTGTTTTCAGTGTTCCACCCCAAGATGCTATGCAGTATGTAATCACAAATTTATTGACATAGGGCATAGTAGACTTGTGTAACAGTTTCAGGCAGTAGTACACATCTTAAAGTTTTAAAGATGAAGGTAAATTTACGAATCCTCTAGCTCAGTGCTTCTATGTGAGCGTTGAAATTAAACTGTTGATCAATCGTAACTCCTAAGTATTTGTTTGTTTGGGTACATGGATGGACAATCAATTCATTATTTGTATGTAGAAGGCTCAAATGTAGAAGTAAAATATATTTGTTCTTATCAGCATTTAGTGTAAGAAGGTTTCTCGTAGCCAGAGTTTGTCAGTGTTAGGACCATTTTGAGCATAATAATATAACATCTTCCCAAGTTCTATCTGTGAAAATGAGGGCAGTGTTATTCGTATACGAGATAAATTAACCCTTGGGTATAATTTAAAGAGAGAAAGTCATTTACATAAATGAGAAAGGGAGTCGGCCCAAGAATACCTCCTTGGGAGAAACCGTAACACACAGGAAGATCAGTATTCATATACTAACCCACCTTCACATACTGTGTTCTATTTGATAAATAGCCAGTCAAAAGCTTTAGTTGTAGTCATCTAACTCCAACTTCTTCCAGTTTATGCACCAGAGTGGGAACAGAAACAGTATCGAACGCTTTAGATAAGTCTAGGAGTCTATTAGTTTTATTATTAGTAGTGGGCTCTAGTGAAATACATGTATAGGATGACTACTAAAAAATTCAAATTTCACGATGCACTGTTTGGTACAATATAACTCTCTAAGTATTTCGTTATATGATGCGACAAAGGTTTTTTTATATTTGCCGAGACTCCACCAACATATAATGGGAACCGATTAGTTAACTAAAGTTATAAGCAAAAGTAGATAGGCAAGTTATGTGAAATCACTACAGCCAACAAAATTTACAGATGTCGATGGAACAATGAATACCATAATTGTGCAAAAATGTTCACAATGGAGTTAACTGGAGATGGTTTCTGTTGTGTGTTCAACGGGAGATCTTTGAGTAGGTAGGTAGTATCATCATTTACATAGCCAACAAAGTTTCTTTTATACCATGACCAATATAATTTTGATGTATAATACCTTAAAATGTACAGCAATAATATAAATACCTTTAAAATGTTCAACAATTCACATGTGTAAATAGAATATTGGTAGATTTCTTCCATTTAATTTATAGAAAGGCCTGAATACAACTTTTTTTCTTTCGTACAGAGAAATGAAGGAACGTGTACTGCTCAGCACATTGAAAAGAAGGATGAAGTGGTCCACAAGAACTGTTGGCTTCGGCAGTGGTTTGATTTTAGCTATCAACCAGAGTCAGGAACATTTAAGCATCGATCTCTCTTATAAATGGGTAAGAACGTATCATTTTCCCTGCTACTTATTACATACTAGTTCTAAGAATGCGTTTTACTAAGTTTTTGTATATTTTGGCTATAGGTTCTCATCTTACTGAATGGTAATTTGATATGATAATGTGTAAACATTGTTTGGGTTTTTAAATACATTCAAATTGCCGCACTAGTGTTTACACGTTTTCTGTAGCAATTAAACGTTTTCAAGTACGTCCAGCATATCAATTAATCTCGTGCAACTCAACAATTTTTAAAGCATTTTGTATGCTTACTTTTTTTTAAAGATTTAGATAGAAAAAAAAAACAAAGTTTAATAATGACTGCAAAGTTATTCATTGTTTTCGTAGTTCGCAAGAATTACGGTAGATGGCTCCAGCGTCGCCTTAAGACGTATATAATATATCGAAGAATTTCGAATATCTGGGACGTGTCTAGATAGCTCAGCTGGTCAGAGCATTCCCCCTGTAAGGGACTGGTCGCAGGTTCAAGTCCCGTTCTAGATGTTTTTTTTTCCAATCTAAATCTTTAGAAAAAGTAAGCATACAAAATGCTTAAAAATTTAATTGAATTAATTAGGCGGAGTCATCAAAAAACAATGTTTAAAAATGACTGTAAAGTTATTCATTGTTTCCGTAGTTCACAAGAATTACGGTAGATGGCTCCAGCGTCGCCTTAAGACGTATATAATATATCTGAGAATTTAGAATATCTGGGACGTGTCTAGATAGCTCAGCTGGTCAGAGCATTTCCCCTGTAAGGGACTGGTCGCGGGTTCAAGTCCCGTTCTAGATGTTCTCTTTCTCCGATCTAAATCTTTAGTAAATTTACTTTTTAAATCTCTTGACGTTTTTTGGGCTGTCAGTCCAACAGTTCTTCTTCATGGCTGCACCAATCCCCGTTTCATCCAACGCTTGCACTTTGGAGCCCGGAGTCCACAGGTTCTGTAATTAAATACCAAAATTGTATATTCCATTTTGGTTTTAACACCTCGTTAAATATAATTTCAATAAAATTATTGATTTATCTTTGTAGATTGCATTACAATCCTCTCAGCGTTTTGTGGATGCGAGTCTCAATGGAACACCTCTTAGCCCCGGTTTTGAGCAATGGGTGATGTACCGGGAGACTAGTTTTTATATAAGCGACGAAGCTAAAGGCCTCAGGCCTTCTCTGAGAAATTGTAATTTACCTGACCAGGAGTTGAAGTACTTTCCCGAATACAGAAGGTAAACATTTAACTATAGTGCGTACCTTTTTCGTGCGGAAATCCCTTTGGATACCCCCCCGCCGGCCAGCGGGGGCGGTTATGTCGGGCTTGAACCGACTAAAACCGCACGCCGTCTCGGGTCTGCAGACGCCGGGGTGTAAGGTTGTCCATAGAGCATATCCCTCGCACCCCGACTGACCCTGGGCCATCTCCGGTTTCGAGATGGCCCCCTCGGGTTTGGGAACCACGGTGTCCCCGTCTTACCCCGGTTTGGGGGAGGGGCGCTAGTCGCCCCACCGTCCCGGCCTGCTTCTGCTGGGGTGACAGGCGGCCTCACCTGCCACCCCCAGGCCTGCGCTCATGGAGGACGGAGGTCGTTAAGCGACCTCTCTAGCCAATCCTCCATGATGGGCCTTACCGCCGCTATTGCGGCGTGCCCTACTATAGTGCGTACCTATTAGACTATACGAGTACAAGCCTCGAAATGATCCTAAATTTATCTCTAATATCATTTTACACAGCCGGCCTTGATTTATTCATGTGAGAAAGCACCTATCGTGAAACTGAACACCACCTTTTTAGCATTTATCATGGGTGTCTATAAAGGTAGCATTCATTCTTTAGACTTTACCCACAGCTTCTTTCCATTAAGCGAGTTGCAGTCATAATAAAGAAACTTAAATGAAAAGAAAATTAAAGTACTTGACAGGTTTTCTCGAATTAAAATATCGAAATGATTGCTGAGGTAGAAAACATCCTCGATACTGTTTGTAACAGAACTGGCAATACCACTCTTTAATAAATCTTTGACGGTTGTTTGTTGTTTTTAGGGTTCCGTTGCCAAATGGCAAAATACGGGACCTTTATAGATTCGTCATGTCTGTCTGTCTGTCCGTCCATATGTCACAGCCACTTTTCTCCGAAACTATAAGAAATATGCTGTTGAAACTTGGTAAGTAGATAAATGAATGAAAAATAGAAAAAAAAAAACAATAAATTTTGGGGGTTCCCTATACTTAGAACTGAAACTCAAAAATTTTTTTTTCGTCAAACCTATACGTGTGGGGTATCAATGGATAGGTCTTCAAAAATGATATTGAGGTTTCTAATATCATTTTTTTCTAAACTGAATAGTTTGCGCGAGGGACAATTCCAAAGTGGTAAAATATGTGTTTGCCCCCCCCCCCCCCAGTAACTTCTAAATTAAGACAGTGATAAAACAAAAAAAATATATGATGTACATTACCATGTAAACTTCCACAGATAATTGGTTTGAACCAGATCTAGTGAGTAGTTTTTTTTTTATACGTCTTAAATCGTAAACTGCAATTTACCTTTTTCTTTTTTTTTTTTCGTGCGGAAATCCCCTCGGATACCCCCCGCCGGCCAGCGGGGGCGGTTATGTCAGGCTTGAACCGACTAAAAACTGCAATTTACCTTTCATTTAAAGAACTCAAATATAAAAATTTTACTTGCTGCTACGGAACCGTTTAAAGGGCGAGTCCGACTCGCACTTAGCCGGTTTTTTAATTCATACGAAAATGGAAACGAGTAGACCTTTGCTTTATAAAACTCCATGTGTAACGGGAAATGGCCCTTAAGGCTATCTTCGTCACTAGCTTGGCTATGATCGTCTAAACCTAACTAAACATAAAACTAAACTGTGAAAATAAATTCCTAACCGATTTATTTTAGATAACGTACGCCGTGATTATTCTCCTCACTGAATTAATTTAACCTTCGGTTTATATTAAATATTAACTAATGTGCTAATCTTTTGAGTTTTGTTGAAATAAAATGAACTCTATCTGCTTAAAATCTAGTTTCTATATACGATATTGATTTAAATGTCAAGTTATCATTTACGGTCGTAGATTGTATCTACCAGGTAACTGAGGTTTTCTGGATCCAGATTATATGATAATGGCCTGTATTTTTTTTATATTTCATATGTTTTGTCGTGAGCTCATATATATTTTTTTGGTGGTTGATATTAAATCAACATATTTTCTCCTCCTCTCTCTCAAGAGTAATTTAATTCTGTTATCAGTACCTCCACTAACGCTAAACGTATAATAGTATTCTTCTCCTTTTTTTTTTATATTAGTATTCACTAATTAATACCATTACAAGTTTAACCGACCCGTCGTAAATCGCCTCACATATCTAGGTTTGCCTGCATTCCAATGTAGGTTTCGTTCGAGACTGGTATAAATACTGATTTAGCACGAGTTCATCTGTTTTAGCTTGTAAATATAATTTATGGATTTCAGGCAGACCCCAGAAATGTTACACACTGATAACTTGCTCAAACTGAAAACCCAAATGGTTCCAGGAGCTAAAATTCTATTTAAATTATCTATTAAGTGAGCTGATTGTAACACATATATTTATTTATTGCTGTATTCGACTAAAATACTCCCTCTCGTTAGAAAACTGTGTGCAAATAATGATATTTCAGATGTCTCTGAATGAACCTACTAAAACCACACGTCGTCTCTTATGTGTTCTTTGCACTTTACAAGTCGAATATTAATTGAGTTCACCAACGACCATCTCTTTGTATTACTGATACTATTTCCTTGTGTTACTCGATATATTGCAAATGTTAGATGAATAATCAGCCACTTAGATAATTTACTCTAATATATTACTCGTCAACTTCTGCCCACTCAAATCAATGTTCTATAACTGATAACGGAATAATTATTTATACTTGCTCTAATTCTCGAATGATGTATTCAGCCATGTTATAATGCACTTAATTGTTTGATTACAGTGCCTAGATAAAATGTTATAATGATAATGATATTTCACGTAATCATTTAAATCACTTCCAAACGTAATTTTATATAAATTCAGACCACAGTTCTTTATCTTGCTATTCAAACCAATATACTATAAAATAGTAGAAATTTACCAGAAACCTTCAATTATATTATTTAGTAATATATTTAAAGTTATATAACAAACTATCACGATTTATTCAGACAATGTTCTGGAACTATTTTCAATACATCTATTTTTAATTATTGAATAACGTATTTATCCAAACTTTACTATAAAATTCACGGTTACTTTAATTAAAACACAATGGATTTGCCGTTGGATTGATTAAGTTATTTATGATAATTATCTTGTAAACAAAGACTTAACGCGATATAATTTACGTAACACTTCACTTCGGTTAGTTATCACTTAAATAAACGTATTTAGTATGATGTTACCTACGAATCCTATTAATCCACCTCGACAGATTAACCTAAATAATTCTAGACTCAAATGACCCTAATGTTTACCTCGGTCTATTGTCCCTTACCAAAGACAATAGGTGTGTATGAATTGATATGTGTGAATTTATGCGAATTGTGTGAAAGGGAATAACAATGCGAACTAAACTAAGGATAAGGAATGGAATAGCTTGCGAAAACCCCTAAAACTATTCCACGGATCCTAGATTATAGGAAATAGGTGGTTGAAACGCTTCCGAAATCAGACTCAATTCCAGAATTTAAGGCTATGTTACCTACCAGTTCTTTTTTGCCACGTTTCAGGAATTTGGGTTTTATTGAGAAAGGTATTTATAAAATATAGGAATCTTTAGATATTCAATCCAAAGAGCGTTATCATTTGTCACTGTCTAGTATGCACAACTCGCCAAAAGAATCACCAATTATATTAGCATAACACAGCCAACAAAATTACCAACTATTTTAACAGAGCGTGTGCACTTCAACCAGCTACAATGAAAACTATCTCGTGTCCCCGTTTGAAATCAGTTTTTATATTCCACTGACTCCCCGCTTGCTGCATCCAAATGACGTCACACGCCGCTTCGTCACTTGGGTATCAGGTAGTATTTTTTTATGAGAAATGACCCACGCATTGGATCTTTAGCCAAACATTATAACTTTTTGTATTTAAAATAGCGTGCCAATATTATTTTAAAACAAACATCTTAACCAGTTCAAATTAAGCATATTTTAATTATATACACACCATTAACCTTAAATTACCATCCTTCCATGCAACATGCCACGCTTAACACTTAACTCTCAATCTACGTAATACAAACTCATTGTCAGACAAAGCATAGCGACATTCAATTGTGCAAAATTTGGTAAACGCGTCCGTTTACTAACCAACAGTCTCGTATCAAAGCTTGATAAAGAAATCAAATTACATCTTATTTGGTTCTTAAAACCCTTTATAAATTATTTTAATACGCATTAACCAATGAGATAATGTAGACGTCCATAGAGTTCATTTTGCAATAATTAACACGTGTCAATATTTCTTTATTTAAAATACGTCGTGAAGACGAATCATTTTTTATGTTGTATGAATGGTATTTGTATTGTTAACAGATGTGAGGTAAAATTCTCAGCGTTGTTTCGCCATCGTGGCGATATAAATAATACCATTTCAGTCGCCTCCTCAGACTTCAAATTAAGTTGATTCGCTTAGAAACAGACTTCTTTTGAAGATCTGCTTCTAGGATTAGTTCCCAGATGCATTCCTTCGACTCAATCTCCTTACTCTTTATATAATATCTCGCTAAATTAATAGTGTTGTAAGTTCCTTTTATTCTATTAGTTTTGGGTTCCATGAGGGTATAACAATTAGTAGAATGTAACTCGTTCTGTAAGATTCCGCAATGTACATAATCTTTGAACCTTACCATAGGTATCCTGCATAGAATATATGTATTTATAACCGGATCTACCTGCATCTAATAGACCTGTTAAATTCACGCCTCATAAACTGTAATTTTTTTTTTTTTTTTTTTTTTTTTTTTTTTTTTTTTTTTTTTTTTTTTTTTTTTTTTGCAATGTTAAATATCTATGTGAGTCCTTTCGCTGTCTAAAAAGTCAGCATCTTTTAATAATGTTTGCATGATTTATTATTTTGCATAACATAATTATTGTCATTTGATCTCGATAAACATATCGGAACGTTCCTGCCTTATAAGTCATTAATCGGACAAACTCCTTTACTCCTACAGCTGGTCTTATTGGAACTATTTGTTTTTTTTATGAATAAATGTTTTAACAAAAACGAAATTTTGAACTTAGGAGCCCACATGTTCCACCTTAACTTAATGACTACCTTTTTTACTTAGTACTAGAATTAGTTTCCGTATTATTCTCGCTATTATTTGTGTTTTGATCTTTCGTTTCCGGTCTAAATTCAATTGGTTTAACGCCTCCCCGTATATTAGAGTATCTACCGTATGCTACACCTCGACCCAGCCTGTTATAATTCCTATAAGGATAACCCCGTGTATTACTGCCTCTTCCGCGATTCGTGGAATTAAACCGTATTGTATTTACTCGCACCGAACTGTACCTCGTGTTGACGTTTGCACCGCGTGGTCTTTCATATCTATTTACTGTCGAACTCTGTGATTGTGAACTACCGAGCCTATCTACATTTATATTTCTTTCCAGATGTCTTAAAAATTCAACTGCTTCTCTGATTGTCATAGGTTGTTGTCTACTAAAGTATGCTACTTGTATATGTTCAGGATACTGCCTAAAAATGGTATTTATCTTTTCTGCATCCGTAAAAGGCAATGATAAAGCATAAACTTTATCCAACTGCTCCGCGAAATATTTCTCCATACTCCCGTTCTGTTTATTATATTTTGAAGTCATAAATCTAGACTTTACTACTTCCTGTTGTGCCTGGCTCCAAAATACATTCTGGAAATCCGATTCAAAATCACTAAACGACTTCCAATAATCTCTATAAATATTCATACGAATTTTAGCTTCCCCTGATAATGATTCTATTGCTAAACTTAATGTTCGTTCTGTATTTAGGTCTTGTCCCGTCATAGAAAAATAATCTTTAAGATCCCTCAAGAAACTCATTGGATTGTGCATCCTATTGCCATCAAATGTAGGTAATTTTTGTTTTACCTGTACAATTACCGTTTGACGTGTTGTCTCACTACTAATATTGTTCGTTTCCGAGCTAGTCAATGGTACTATTGGAGAACCTGAACTATGACCACTATCACTTTCAATTCGCTCGTTTTCCAATCTCGTAAGTCTATTTAATATTTCAGATAACAATTGATTAGTCTGATTTGCACTATTCATGTTATTAGTACCGCTAGTCCCTCTACGACTATTACGCATGTTCTTTCCGCTCATGGTTTGTTATTAAAATATATTATTTCCCACGTGAAAATAAATACTCTCAATTTTGTATTGGTTATTTGTTGTTAGAATTGCTCTTAAGTATTCACTTAGATACGTTATCCGAATATATTTTTCGAGTAGAAGTTAAGTATTTGAAATTTATCGTTTTGAATATTTTTCGAGTGTTCAAAGAATATTCTTAAGATTAAATAACACCAAGTGTGTTAAGTGCGCCTAACCTTTTTGAGTTCGTTTATTATCTTATCCTAATAAACTGTCAAACCTTTTTGAAATTAATGGCTTTCAAACTTCTAATATTGCTAAGTGTCTTGTTTTCACAAGTGCGTTTTTAAGTTTTTACAAATGTCAGTTTCGTACGTGATAAACGGTCCTATTTTAAGACCCCTTGAAATGTCCAAATGTATCGAGTTATTGTATTTTTTTCCGTTTTCTTAACTATGTCTATGAGAATCGTAAGGCAAAAAAATATTGTTACGAGTTTACACGTGTGTCAACAAAAGTTTTAGTTTGCTTAAATATAGACAAAGACTGACCCAAGTTTTGCCTATGTTTATGATATCCGTAATAATTTTCGGTGTATTGTGTATTGGACCCTTTTTAGAAAGTCTTACTATTTTAGTAATTGCCTACGTTGTGTAATATTTTTTTTAAACAATAGATAAAGAATAGATTTTAAACAATGAATACGCGTTTTGTACTCTTTTAAAAGTCTATTTCTGTGAGTGTCGGACGTAATAAATAAAAATTTGATATTCTGCGTGGTATGTTTTGTAGTAATTTATAAGTTGGTTCTTTTCTCGTTGTATTAAAATGTAATACTAGACAAGAATTCTGGTCACCGGGCATCAAAAACTGTAACGGGAAATGGCCCTTAAGGCTATCTTCGTCACTAGCTTGGCTATGATCGTCTAAACCTAACTAAACATAAAACTAAACTGTGAAAATAAATTCCTAACCGATTTATTTTAGATAACGTACGCCGTGATTATTCTCCTCACTGAATTAATTTAACCTTCGGTTTATATTATATATTAACTAATGTTCTAATCTTTTGAGTTTTGTTGAAATAAAATGAACTCTATCTGCTTAAAATCTAGTTTCTATATACGATATTGATTTAAATGTCAAGTTATCATTTACGGTCGTAGATTGTATCTACCAGGTAACTGAGGTTTTCTGGATCCAGATTATATGATAATGGCCTGTATTTTTTTTATATTTCATATGTTTTGTCGTGAGCTCATATATATTTTTTTGGTGGTTGATATTAAATCAACATATTTTCTCCTCCTCTCTCTCAAGAGTAATTTAATTCTGTTATCAGTACCTCCACTAACGCTAAACGTATAATAGTATTCTTCTCCTTTTTTTTTTATATTAGTATTCACTAATTAATACCATTACAAGTTTAACCGACCCGTCGTAAATCGCCTCACATATCTAGGTTTGCCTGCATTCCAATGTAGGTTTCGTTCGAGACTGGTATAAATACTGATTTAGCACGAGTTCATCTGTTTTAGCTTGTAAATATAATTTATGGATTTCAGGCAGACCCCAGAAATGTTACACACTGATAACTTGCTCAAACTGAAAACCCAAATGGTTCCAGGAGCTAAAATTCTATTTAAATTATCTATTAAGTGAGCTGATTGTAACACATATATTTATTTATTGCTGTATTCGACTAAAATACTCCCTCTCGTTAGAAAACTGTGTGCAAATAATGATATTTCAGATGTCTCTGAATGAACCTACTAAAACCACACGTCGTCTCTTATGTGTTCTTTGCACTTTACAAGTCGAATATTAATTGAGTTCACCAACGACCATCTCTTTGTATTACTGATACTATTTCCTTGTGTTACTCGATATATTGCAAATGTTAGATGAATAATCAGCCACTTAGATAATTTACTCTAATATATTACTCGTCAACTTCTGCCCACTCAAATCAATGTTCTATAACTGATAACGGAATAATTATTTATACTTGCTCTAATTCTCGAATGATGTATTCAGCCATGTTATAATGCACTTAATTGTTTGATTACAGTGCCTAGATAAAATGTTATAATGATAATGATATTTCACGTAATCATTTAAATCACTTCCAAACGTAATTTTATATAAATTCAGACCACAGTTCTTTATCTTGCTATTCAAACCAATATACTATAAAATAGTAGAAATTTACCAGAAACCTTCAATTATATTATTTAGTAATATATTTAAAGTTATATAACAAACTATCACGATTTATTCAGACAATGTTCTGGAACTATTTTCAATACATCTATTTTTAATTATTGAATAACGTATTTATCCAAACTTTACTATAAAATTCACGGTTACTTTAATTAAAACACAATGGATTTGCCGTTGGATTGATTAAGTTATTTATGATAATTATCTTGTAAACAAAGACTTAACGCGATATAATTTACGTAACACTTCACTTCGGTTAGTTATCACTTAAATAAACGTATTTAGTATGATGTTACCTACGAATCCTATTAATCCACCTCGACAGATTAACCTAAATAATTCTAGACTCAAATGACCCTAATGTTTACCTCGGTCTATTGTCCCTTACCAAAGACAATAGGTGTGTATGAATTGATATGTGTGAATTTATGCGAATTGTGTGAAAGGGAATAACAATGCGAACTAAACTAAGGATAAGGAATGGAATAGCTTGCGAAAACCCCTAAAACTATTCCACGGATCCTAGATTATAGGAAATAGGTGGTTGAAACGCTTCCGAAATCAGACTCAATTCCAGAATTTAAGGCTATGTTACCTACCAGTTCTTTTTTGCCACGTTTCAGGAATTTGGGTTTTATTGAGAAAGGTATTTATAAAATATAGGAATCTTTAGATATTCAATCCAAAGAGCGTTATCATTTGTCACTGTCTAGTATGCACAACTCGCCAAAAGAATCACCAATTATATTAGCATAACACAGCCAACAAAATTACCAACTATTTTAACAGAGCGTGTGCACTTCAACCAGCTACAATGAAAACTATCTCGTGTCCCCGTTTGAAATCAGTTTTTATATTCCACTGACTCCCCGCTTGCTGCATCCAAATGACGTCACACGCCGCTTCGTCACTTGGGTATCAGGTAGTATTTTTTTATGAGAAATGACCCACGCATTGGATCTTTAGCCAAACATTATAACTTTTTGTATTTAAAATAGCGTGCCAATATTATTTTAAAACAAACATCTTAACCAGTTCAAATTAAGCATATTTTAATTATATACACACCATTAACCTTAAATTACCATCCTTCCATGCAACATGCCACGCTTAACACTTAACTCTCAATCTACGTAATACAAACTCATTGTCAGACAAAGCATAGCGACATTCAATTGTGCAAAATTTGGTAAACGCGTCCGTTTACTAACCAACAGTCTCGTATCAAAGCTTGATAAAGAAATCAAATTACATCTTATTTGGTTCTTAAAACCCTTTATAAATTATTTTAATACGCATTAACCAATGAGATAATGTAGACGTCCATAGAGTTCATTTTGCAATAATTAACACGTGTCAATATTTCTTTATTTAAAATACGTCGTGAAGACGAATCATTTTTTATGTTGTATGAATGGTATTTGTATTGTTAACAGATGTGAGGTAAAATTCTCAGCGTTGTTTCGCCATCGTGGCGATATAAATAATACCATTTCACATGGAGTACCCTTACCCTTACCTTAACCTCGTACCCTTTTTTTTTTTTTTTTTCGTGCGGAAATCCCTTCGGATACCGCCCCCGCTGGAGAGCGGGGGGTCTCCAGCGGGGGCGGTTATGTCGGGCTTGAACCGACTAAAACCGCACGCCGTCTCGAGTCTTAAGACGCCGGGGTGTAAGGTTACCCATAGAGCATATCCCTCGCACCCCGACTGAGTTTCGAGATGGCCCCCTTACTTGCTCTCCACTGTGCCATCTGCTAATCAGAGGGACACGTGGAAAGCTTCCGAACAGCCCTCAACAGGGCCGTCCTCGCCTCGGTCGGAGTTGGCCGTAGGCGGCAGCGTCTCCCCCGCCCTAGGAGAGAGGCGCTGCCGTCTCCGTTGCCCAGGGTGCACCGCGTGGAGGTCCCCAACCAAGCACCCCTCCCCAACCAAGCACCCCACCTTAACCTCGTACCCTCTAAATTTACAACGTAGAATGAAATATTTAGGGTTGGTTAACACTGCACGGGCAAACCGGATTTCTTGATAATGATCTGAAGATACCACTTAGCTTCTATCAGATCGATTTAAATTTACTATGCTGATCACGCTGTCCCTATAGCGGCGTGCCATTATGAATTTTTCATAACGACATTATTAGGACATAACGACATACTCATTAAAAAACTATCTTTATATCTTGCAGAAAATATTGCATTCTGGAATGCGAAATGGCAAATACAATTAAACATTGTAACTGCGTACGCAGAGTTCATCCAAAACCGCGAGGAGTTCGGTACTGTGAAGCCAAGGAACAGATGTGTGCCATTCATTCGATGGGTAAGTAACTATAATATAATCAACAAATTATTTTCAATAATCTATAGGAACTTTCAAGAAACATTTCGTAGCAATTATAGCTTTTCGCTTCTGATTTTCATACGTTAAAAGATGATTTTGGAAGTAATTCAGATCTATCTAAGTATAACTTCCAAATGGATGAGATAGTTTAATTACTACGCAAGGTCACAAATAAGAGGATACTATTCAAAAGACTGCCCCTAAAATAACCCTGATATAAGTGTCTTTGAATGAGTTCAATCGTTAAACTTTCTTGTTCTGTCTTAAATAATACAAACACATTAATATAATTATGGGGTATACAAAAGCCGGCAAAAACTGACCTGAAAAGAGATAACTACTACATTTATTGACTTACTGATCGTTAACGCCACAACGCACCGTTTGCACTAGTAGGGATGATGTGGTCTGCCTGGTATCTTCTTCGCCGACTAGAAGTTTCTTTTCTTTTTATATTTTGGACACGTCAATTTGACTTCACCTCGCCTGATTGTAAACTGAAGGTAAAGTCTAAGGAATGAGGGTCACCAATAAAAATAAAATTAAAAATAACTGACGCCTTTTTTTTTACGTGCGGAAATCCCTTCGGGTACCCCCCCGCCGGCCAGCGGGGGTGGTTATGTCGTGCATCGACTAAAACCGCACGGTGTCCTGCCCAAGTGTCCATTGCCGGGCACCCCGGGTAAGCCCTCGAAAGGATAACCCCAGGGTTACCGGCGGACCTTGGCCGCCAGCGCGGCCTCGCCTGGTGGGGTCGGATTTTATACCGCGTCGGTGAGTAGGCAGGCGTGTCTAGGACACACACGACACACCTCCGCCACGGCCTGCTTCTGTAAGGACGGCAAGTCGGCCAACTGCCGTCCTCAGGCCCCGATCATGGAAGTCGGTAGTCCCGGGCGTAGACGACTGCGGAACTCGGGGGCAGGGTTCTCTCCCGCTCCCTCTCCGCCGTCTCTTTCGCGCGCATAACCTGATCTAAGTATCGTAATTTATTTCGACTGTAGCATTATACAAAGAAAGACCGACAAAATGCTTCTTTGTACTATAAAACCGGACCTTTATAGGTTTTTATACACAAACACAATCGCGTTTCAGGATGAAGCAGTGCCATCTAACGAACCAAGTACAAGTTAATACCGTCTTAAATACTGATGTTAATTTTATTTTGACAGTTGCCTACGGTGGCAGCTGTGATTGCTTGGCGACGTGTAATTTTGATACCAGCTACTCCACAACATTAAGCTTCAATCTGGATTCGTCTGTGGTACCGATTGACCAATTTTAGTAAGTTTTATAAGTATAGTTGTTCATTGAAATGGAACTATTTTTAATGGACAGGGAGACTTCTCTCTTCCCTTCACGGGGAGACTCCCCGCCCGTTCAATGTAAATAATAAAATATCGCGATAGAATCCATTAAAAATAGTTTTATTTCAATGTGTGTCATTCGCTTAAACTTCCGACGATATCAAGTATTGTTATTGATCTCAAGTACCCAAAAAATACACATTACAATAAGATCCCAGGTTATAGTGGCCCGAATGCTATATTTTGCCTGGCAGTATTAGACATAACGGCTTCTCTTGGGTTATGTGCAACAGTCCCAGCCGCACCATGTGGTTATAATCGAATGGAGAGAATGACTTCGGTGATCAAGATGTACTGTCAGCGTCCAAAGTAGATGTAGATACAAATTTGAAAATTCAATTAAATAATTATCCCCATCCCACTAATATCATAAATCTGATAGTTTGGGTGGATGGTATATGTTTGCTACTCAATCACGCCATAACGGCTGAACAGATCTGGCTGAAATTTGGTACAGCGATAGATTATACTCTGGAATAGGATATAGGCTATCCCTGAAATAGGTTACCATGGGAAGCGGGAACGGGATCGAAACTCCACGCAAAACGGCTGAACGGATCTGGCTGATTTGATACAGGGATAGATTGTAGTCTGGAATAACATAGTTTTTCAAACACATCATTCATCCCTGGAATAGGTTCTCAAGGGAACGGAATCAGAATTCCACGCGGACGGAGCCGTGGGCCACTGCTCGTTGATTATAAATATTTTGACGGCCTCTGTGGCGTAGCGGTAGTGCATTCGACTGCTACGATAGGGGACGCGGTTCGATTCACGCTCAGTGCAAATATTTGTATGCATGAATATGTCTATTTGCATTGGTCTTGGTGTTTCTATGTATAATATGTACGTATTTCCAAAAAAAAAGTATATAAGTATGTTTAACCGCATTCTGGAACTCATAACACAAGCAAGTTAAACTATACTTACTTTGGGTCTAGAAAGCGCTGTGTAGAATGTCGTAGAATATTTATTTATTTATTTTATACTCAATGAAAATTTAAAAATATTTTATAGAGCTGTATTTTTAAGCTAAGTAGCTTGACAGCATTTTCATTAAATAGATTTATATGCCCAGAAACTAATTTCCCAAATCTCAAAATGTTCATTTACTTTTGTCACCGACTGTACGTCTTACCCCTCCGGTGCGTAGATATCGCAACCCGCATTCTAATGGTGTGATCAGCGTACGAATGAGAGAAAATACGTAATCTCCTGTCCCGCAAGTAGTAGTAAAAATGCTTTTAATTTCCAGCACAGGGTTGAACTACAATGAAGTGACTATCGTTCGAGTTTTCATACCCACACGGGACCAGTGGACTTTTAAACGAACTTCTTATTTCACCTACTTGGAGTTTTTTGGTGAGTGTGTTGCCTTTCTTTTTTTTTTCTTTTTCGTGCAGAAATCCCTTCGGATACCCCCCGCGGCGGACCGTCTCGGGTCTTCAGACGCCGGGGTGTAAGGTTGCCCATAGAGCATATCCCTCGCACCCCGACTGAAACTGGGCCATCTCCGGTTTCGAGATGGCCCCTTCGGGTTTGGGAAATACGGTGTCCCAGTCTTGCCCCGGTTTGGACGCTAGTCGCCCCGCCGTCCCGGCCTGCTTCTGCTGGGGTGAAAGGCTTCTGCGGGTGTGAGTGTGTATACATGTGTCCACTCGCGATGATTGGATGATGATTCGATTCGCTTACGTTTGTTTGGTTGGTGTGTACCCAGCATGTGTCGATTTAAGAATATAATTTTTAGAAATTAAAAAATTAAAAATATTTATTTACTGTTCTGTTTTAGCCCAACTAGGAGGCATGTTCAACGTGTTTTTCGGCTGCAGTATTTTGACTGTAATAGGAATTTTACACTTTGTCTGGAAAATCTCAGTGCTTACGTGGAAAAAAAAATTGGAGAAGCCACTTAAGAATAAGTGAATAATTGTCAACTGAAAAAAAAATTAAGTAGATCTGAAAGTAACTTATATCTACTGTGTTCTATATATCTTTAGAATGTTTCCCTAACTATCGAAATTTTGTTGTTGGTGCATTTGACAGCCTCTGTGGTGTAGCGGTAGTGCCTTCGACTGCTACGACAGGGGGTGCGAGTTCGATTTTCGCTCAGTGCAAATATTTGTATGCATGAATATATCTATTTACATTGGTCTGGGTGTTCCTATGTATGATATATATGTATATAAAGAAAATTAGGAAGTTTATCCGTTTTCTGGAACTCATAACACAAGCTAGTTAAACTATGCTACTTTGGGTCTAGAAAGCGCTGTGTAGAATGTCGTAGAATATTTATTTCTGCCATTAAATAATAAATAATAATAATTATTATTTTTATTTCAAATAAATATAAATTATATTTTTAAATACATTTCATATAAATAAAACAAATATATTTAAAAATATAAAAAATAGTGACCCACCGGCATCGGGTACCGGGACCAAGCTATTGGTTAGGGCTCCAGACATAGGAACCTCCTCACAATACGTGCCGTGTCGAGGAGCACTGCCTTCTGCATCAAGCCCAACTGCCTAACGCGAGCCTCTTGAGATGTTGATCGAGGCTCTTGGCAATCAGTCCGTGAACCTATACAACTGTCGGAACAATAATTGCCGAATCAACACTCCACATGTCGACAAACGACAAACAAATATTTTTTTTTTCTTTTTCGACTTTCACAAGATTCTCGTCTTGTGGAATGGTGATATCGGTAATTATTGCGCGGCGCTCTGATCGATCACTATCAGGATTATTAGCTACAATAGTCCTGTCAGTGATGATCCCAGTACAACGTGATATGCCCATTTTCGAGAACTGCGTCGGGCACATACCTATATTACGGTACCTCTGATTCCACAAGGGTGTACTTTAGAGCAAGCTGTTGATGTCCTGGCTACTTGGTTATGTCTATGCAAATACTCGCCGTTGGTAAGACGACAACAATTATTATTTATTATTTAGTGGCTGAGCATTTAGCGACTTTCCGAAGTTTTCTATCGGGATCCGATGCAGAACGATTGATCACGAATTATACTAATACAAGTTGAAATGGTATTATTTATATCGCCACGATGGCGAAACACCGCTGAGAATTTTTACCTCACATCTGTTAACAATACAAATACCATTCATACAACATAAAAAATTATTCGTCTTCACGGCGTATTTGAAATAAATAAATATTGACACGTGTTAATTATTGCAAAATGAACTCTATGGACGTCTAAATTATCTCATTGGTTAATGCGTATTAAAATAATTTATAAAGGGTTTTAAGAACCAAATAAGATGTAATTTGATTTCTTTGTCAAGCTTTGATACGAGACTGTTGGTTAGTAAACGGACGCGTTTACCAAATTTTGCTCGATTGAATGTCGCTATGCTTTGGATGACAATGTGTATATTACGTAGATTGGGAGTTAAATATTCAACGTAGCATGTTGCATGGAATGCTAGTAATTTAAGGTTAATGGTGTGTATATAATTAAAATATGCTTAATTTGAACTAGTTAAGATGTTTGGTTTAAAATAATATTGGCATGCTATTTTAAGTACAAGAAAGGTCTAAGCGTAGGTCATTTCTCAAAAAAAATACTACCTGATACCCAAGCGACGAGGAGGCGTGTGACGTCACTAGGAAGCACCAAGCGGGGAGTCAGTGGAATATAAAAACTGATTTCGAACGGGGACATGAGATAGTTTTCATTGTAGCTGGTTGAAGTGCACACGCTCTGTTAAAATAGTTGGTAATTTCGTTGGCTGTGTTATGCTAATATAATTGGTGATTCTTTTGACGAGTTGTGCATACTAGACAGTGACAAATGATAACGCTCTTTGGATTGAATATCTAAAGATTCCTATATTTTATAAATACCTTTCTCAATAAAACCCAAATTCCTGAAACGTGGCAAAAAAGAACTGGTAGGTAACATAGCCTTAAATTCTGGGATTGAGTCTGATTTCGGAAGCGTTTCAAACACCTATTTCCTATAATCTAGGATCCGTGGAATAGTTTTAGGGGTTTTCGCAAGCTATTCCATTCCTTATCCTTAGTTTAGTTCGCATTGTTATTCCCTTTCACACAATTCGCATAAATTCACACATGTCAAATCAAACACACCTGCTGTCTTTGGTACGGGACAGTAGACCGAGGTAAACACTAGGGCCATTTGAGTCTAGAATTATTTAGGTTAATCTGTCGAGGCGGATTAATAGGACTCGTAGGTAACATCATACTAAGTACGTTTATTTAAGTGATAACTAACCGAAGTGAAGTGTTACGTAAATTATATCACGTTAAGTCTTTGTTTACAAGATAACTATCATAAATAACTTAATCAATCCAACGGCAAATCCATTGTATTTTAATTAAAGTAACCGTGAATTTTATAGTAAAGTTGTGGATAAATACGTTATTCAATAATTAAAAATAGATATATCGAAAATAGTTCCAGAACAATTGTCTGACTAAATCGTGATAATTTGTTATATAACTTCAAGTATATTACTAAATAATATAATTGAAGGTTTCTGGTAAATTTATACTATTTTATAGTATATTGGTTTGAATAGCAAGATAAAGAACTGTGGTCTGAATTTATATAAAATTACGTTTAGAAGTGATTTAAATGATTACGTGAAATATCATTATCATTATAACATTTTATCTAGGCACTGTTATCAAATAATTAAGTGCATTATAACACGGCTGAATACATCATTCGAGAATTAGAGCTAGTATAAATAATTATTCCGTTATCAGTTATAGAACATTGATTTGAGTGGGCAGAAGTTGACGAGTAATATATTAGAGTAAATTATCTAAGTGGCTGATTATTCATCTAACATTTGCAATATATCGAGTAACACATGGAAATAGTATCAGTAATACAAAGAGATGGTCGTTGGTGAACTCAATTAATATTCGACTTGTAAAGTGCAAAGAACACATAAGAGACGGCGTGTGGTTTTAGTAGGTTCATTCAGAGACATCTAAAATATCATTATTTGCACACAGTTTTCTAACGAGAGGGAGTATTTTAGTCGAATACAGCAATAAATAAATATATGTGTTACAATCAGCTCACTTAATAGGTAATTTAAATACAATTTTAGCTCCTGGAACCATTTGGGTTTTCAGTTTGAGCAAGTTATCAGTGTGTAGCATTTCTGGGGTCTGCCTGAAATCCATAAATTATATTTACAAGCTAAAACAGATGAACTCATGTTAAATCAGTATTTATACCAGTCTCGAACGACACCTACATTGGAATGCAGGCAAACCTAGATATGTGAGGCGATTTACGACGGGTCGGTTAAACTTGTAATGGTATTAATTAGTGAATACTAATATAAAAAAAGAGAAGAATACTATTATACGTTTAGCGTTAGTGGAGGTACTGATAACAGAATTAAATTACTCTTGAGAGAGAGGAGGAGAAAATATGTTGATTTAATATCAACCCAACCAAAAATATATATGAGCTCACGACAAAATATATGAAATATAAAAAAATACAGGCCATTATCATATAATCTGGATCCAGAAAACCTCAGTTACCTGGTAGATACAATCTACGACCGTAAATGATAACTTGACATTTAAATCAATATCGTATATAGAAACTAGATTTTATGCAGATAGAGTTCATTTTATTTCAACAAAACTCAAAAGATTAGAACATTAGTTAATATATAATATAAACCGAAGGTTAAATTAATTCAGTGAGGAGAATAATCACGGCGTACATTATTTAAAATAAATCGGTTAGGAATTTAATTTCACAGTTTAGTTTTATGTTTAGTTAGGTTTAGACGATCATAGCCAAACTAGTGACGAAGATAGCCTTAAGGGCTATTTCCCGTTACAAAGTGGAATTTAAAAAAATCTTTTAGAAATAAGCTTTTATTATGTCAAGAACAGAATACATTTCAATTCATTAGATTCCACGTATTATTATTATAAATCGAGCTATATCACGCCTCACCCTTTTTTTTTTTTTTAACGTGCGGAAATCCCTTCGGATACCCCCCCGCCGGCCAGCGGGGGTGGTTATGTCGTGTCTCGACTAAAACCGCACGGTGTCCTCCCCAAGTGTCCGTTGCCGGGCACCCCGGGTAAGCCCTCGAAAGGATAACCCCAAGAGTAAGAGAGAATGAGAATGAATGAGATTATTATCATTGATTAATTTACTGACATAGTCCAATATTATTCTGAACGCTATGTCAGCGTTCAGAATAATATTGGACTATGTCAGTAAATTAATATAATAAATGTCAATTGTAATAATTTTCAATATAATTTTAGTTTAATAGTAATAATTATACAAATAAAATTAAAATACATCGTTGTATCGGTCTATATCTTAACTGTACTCTACTATAATATTGTGTAAAATCATTGCATGTATTGTGTTTTATTGGCTATTTAATTTTACATTTGCATGCTTGTAAACCGGCGAAATGTGCTGGACAATCATTTAACTGTTTAACATCTATGCACTTAACCATGTTTCTGCAATAAATAAATAAAAATAAATAAAATCTTATTTTTTAATAAAAAGAAATCAACCAAGCCGAAATTCGAAACTCGATGGGGTGGCATCGTTTCATTACTGAGTTCCTATGACCACCTTCCAACTCCATCATCAGACCCTTGTTACCATAGAAAAACATTTTGTAGGGTGATTGCAAGGTGTAATGAACTTCCTTAATTTTATTTTAGACTTTGGTCTTCTTTTAGTCAGTGGCATGACAGTGGTTTAACATAACATAACTTCACGCCTGTATGCCCGAAGGGGTACGCAGAGGGGTATTACACACCCACGATTCACCAGTTATTTTAAGATCTCAATGTAATGGGGGGAGAGCCTATTGCCATCTACCGCGCACATTATTAAGCGAGCGATAATTATCATTTATTAATGCACACATAACTACGAAAAGTCAGAGGTGTGTGCATGGGGCGACTGGGGATCGAACTCGAGACCTCGTCTCAGCAGTCCGTTACGTACGCCACTGGGCTATTGCCGCTTACTGGTTTACTTTAACACAAATTAGCGGAATCGAGGTTTATCTTACTTGGCGTCGCTTCTCGTGATGATGGTAAGCGTGAATATATAGCAACAGCTAAACAGGCAAGTTTACAAACAGACACTTAGCTCCACTACATTTCATACACGTTCAGAGCAACATTAATCTTCTGTTATTACACTTCGTACATTTAGGACTCCCATAATGGTGCCTAAATTCATAAATATAAAACATTAAATTGTTTAGCTGCGAGTAAGAGGAAGTCGAGCGAAAAGCTCTCTATAATCTACTCGGTGTATTTCGGTTGTGACGCTACTCCTCCTAAACTAATCGACCAATTTTGACCAAACTTGCCATGTAAATACAACTTGATATCCTGAACTTAACTATTGGCTTAAGACATAAAATTGAAAATCGAGGAATAATCACCGAAAAAACAATTCAATGGTGTTCAATTGAAATAAAATTGCGGGTGAATTGTAGGTAATCATGTAGTGTACTCTCAGCTCAACATTGCAACAGCAGAATGCATTGCACCCCTAGTATTCAAGGGTATTACTACATGGTACTTCAGGCATATTCTTTATGCAACTAGGCACTATCAAAATTAAGCCAAAAATCAGTGGCATAGTGGTATATTATAGCTATAGCAAATGCTGTGCATAATATCACAGATACGATTCTGGGGTCGGTGAAAGTAATATTGAGGTTTTTTGTTAGGTGCCTCTCAGTAGCAGATTCATGATATATTAGGACGTTACATACCTATGAAATTGCCGTTTTTCTTGAAGAAATTGGAGGAAACCTAATTTTCAGTAAGTACTAACATTTTTGCATTTTTTTAGGAATGTCAAATCCAAATTTTATGATTTTTTTTTGTGTATGAATGAGACAACATTAAGCTAACAAACAGCAACTTTTATTACATTTTTGAAAAGTGACAGCTGTTTTTTTTTTTTATATTTAGGACACGTCAATTTGACTTCACCTCGCCTGATGGTAAGCTGAAGGTAAAGTCTCAGGAAAGAGGGTCACCATTACATACATGTACCATGTTAACAATGGTGGCACTCAGCTTGACGGCCTCATCAGAAGAGGATTGTCGTCGCAGCACCGCGTGACACCCACCGGTCCCACTAGTGCTGCAACCACAATCCACCTGCCCGGCTATACACTTGCTGACCCCTGAACGCAATCAAACCGAAATTGGATTACTATGGAGGGTTTTTCGCAATCGTGCACGGTGGTACCTACCCGGCCGAATTTTGTGACAAATTTGTGTCATCAAATTTCTACCACCAGTACCAGTACATGTTAAGTATTACGAAATTTATCATCAAAATGGATACCATTTAGGAAGTACTGTTTTTGAAGATCGAATTAATTTATCAAGCGGCCAATAAAAACAAAATTTAATTCAGAGTTGTAAAATCTTGAAATCAACTTTCAAACAAAATATAAATAATGGAAATAGCTACTAAATTACAGAAATAACGAACTCATGAATTTGTAAGAAAATTTCGTCAATTTCATAGGCAAAGCCCTATTATAACAGGGTTGACAGCAATAGCTTCTGAGCTATTATGTATCACCGAAAGTAATTGTCAAAATATGATTGTTTATACACCACTGCATGGCCCTTCGGAATACACAGGCATATTTGCTGTTGGAAGACTACATTTCTCCTCCAATTAGGCAGTAGGAATTATAATAACAGTGCCCTAACTTCTAGAGATATTATTTTTACTCTCCAAAACCGTTTTGTAGAAGCGAAATCCAATATCACAGAATAGATAATAGTAGCGGCGATAGCGCAGTGGCGTACGTAACGGACTGCTGAGACGAGGTGTCGAGTTCGATCCCCAGTCGCCCCGGGCACACACCTCACCTCTGACTTTTCGTAGTTATGTATAAAAGTATCTAAGTATGTTTATCCGCATTCTGGAACCCATAACACAAGCTAGTTAAACTATGCTTACTTTGGGCCTAGAAAGCGCTGTGTAGAATGTCGTAGAATATTTATTTATTTATTTATTTATGTGTGCATTAATAACACACAGGCGTGAAGTTATGTTATGTTATGTTATGTAATGTTAGATAATATTACTGCCGATATCTAGAGCATAATAAATAATAGTCATAATCTGTCATTTTTTTTCAAAATTCTGAACAGTAAAAACAAACAATAATATTTAGGCTTGACACAATCATTATGAGGACACCAGGCTCACTGGGGTGTGTGTTGGGTAACCTCCTCGAGTGTCGCTCCGATTCCGATCCCGCTGCAGTCCGGGGGGAACGGAATCGGAGCGGCCGGTACACCCTGGGCGGCGGTCAATGGCTTCCCCTTCACCCCTTTATAGGGTTGGCATTGATCGTCGGCCAATACCCAACCTGGCGGGAACACATCGCTCTCCGTACTCCTCTGCTTTCAGAGGAGACGGGGTGAGCGATGCTGTTGGTGGTGAGATGGCCCAGGGTCAGCCGGGGTGCGAGGGATATGCTCTATGGGTAACCTTACACCCCGGCGTCTGAAGACCCGAGACGGCGTGCGGTTTTAGTCGGTGCAAGCCCGACATAACCGCCCCCGCTGGCCGGCGGGGAGGTATCCGAAGGGATTTCCGCACGATAAAAAAAAAAAAAAAGGACACCAGGCTCACTGATTCCACCAAATAACAAATCATATTAGTCACACAACCTGATTCCGAAAAAAAAACCGTTTAAAACTCCAGACAAACTCCGAACAGAAGTATCCCAACAGTTTACAAGTTCACCATTTCGCCGAATTGTCACCGGCCCAGCTAATGAATAAAGTTAACCATCTGATAGCTGTGTTTAATTAAAATACTCCACATTACAGAGATTCTCGACTGAACTATTTAGATAAACGTGGTGTTGTGGCCTACCCACTACTGGGGAAGGTAATTGCAACTTGTGTTAGCGATTATAGGAATTATTATCATGATAATATAGTATAATTATAAATTGACCCATCATTATTCATAAATACGTTAGCCAAACTGTACCTTCATTGTGGCAACACTGACTGTTCACGCCAAAACTGTCACTAGGTGGGGATATTTTGATGGCCGGCAGTGGAGCAGTCAGGCGGTCATTCCACGTCGTGCAGCGGAAAATAGCAGATATACAAGAAAGTCAAAGTGATTCCATATATTTTTTATAATTTTAATAATAATTTTGCTAAGTTCGTTGGTTTGAGAAGGTGTATGTAGTATTTTAGTTTTCATAACGATGCTATGCTCATGTTGTGCTCATACATATCATCATCATCAACCTATGCTAGTCCACTGCTGGACATAGGTCTCCCCTAATGAGCGCCATAGCGCCCTGTCTTCAGCGTGTCGCATCCAGCATTTGCCCGCAGTCTTTCGCAGATCGTCATCCCACCTGGCCGGAGGGCGTCCTACACTACGTTTGCCGTACATATGCTGCCAGAAATACTTGAGGAACAGTATCTGAAGGCTACCCTCACATATGTAAAATATAAGGACGTAAAATAGAGGTTTCCTTAAACTTGTATTTATGTATCCGTTGAGATAATACGTTTAAAAAGTCCGCTAGGAACCCTGGGATTATCCTTTCGAGAGCGTACCTGGGGTGCCAGGCAATGGACGTTTGGGAAGTACACCGTGTGGTTTAAATCGGTTCGATTCTGACATACCCACCTCATCACTGACACCGGTGGGGTTCGTACGTACGTACGTAAAAAAAACTTTAAAAATATGCAACCGTGCCTGCCTTTGTTTAGTGTGTGGAAACCCCCACTGGCTTGACTCTATCGGTGCTGACGATGGGATGGGCATGTCGGTATCGGACCGACTAAAACCACACGGTGTCCTCCCCAAGTGTCCATTACCGTGCACTCCCCTCGAAAGGATAACCCCAGGGTCAAAAGGATAATCCCACGTGCCTGCCTCATTTTAAAATCAAGAACTCATTGCCAGTTTAGCTCCATGCCCGCCGCAATAAATACGCCACGATACCTGAATTTCTTTTTATATACTCACGCTTGTATTTGTATTGTATTTGTACACAGAGTTATGTTTACACCAGCATTTTCCTACCAATTGTAAAGTTGTTGGTTTCATCTGCACTAATATGAAAAAGAGGAAAGATTTGCCTCTGTGGCGTAGCGGTAGTGCATTCGACTGCTACGACAGGAGGCGCGGGTTCGATTCCCGCACAGTGCAAATATTTGTATGCAGGAATATGTCTATTTGCATTGGTCTGTGTGTTTCTATGTATAATACGTACGTATTTATAAAAAAAAGTATAAGGGCATGTTTATCCGCTTTCTAAAACTATAGCACAAGCTAGTTAAACTGTGCTTACTTTGGGTCTAAAAAATATTTATTTATTTATTAACACCAGCATTTTACTAACAATCATAAAGTTATTGGTTTCATCTATATTAATATGATAAAGGCGAAAGATTTGTTTGTTTATAATCGAACCGATTGCAAAAAATATTTCACTACACTATCCCTGAGTAATATAAGCTACGTTTTATGCCGATATTCCCACGGGATCAGGTCTTACGCGTGTGAAACTGCGTTGCGTTACCAGTAATAATGTGTCATAAAATTAGGTCTCTGAATTTGGTGAGATGACTTGGTATCGACAAAATACGTATTTGAAACAAAAAAAAATCGGGTAAAATAAAAAATAAATAAAAAAATAAATGGGAAAATACCTAAATCACGACCAGCGTCACGTGTGCTCGTCGCGTCACGTGACGATAGTCGCTGGTGGTTTTTTTTTTCATTTTTATATTTTTTTTTTTTTTTTTTTATATATATTTTTTTTATTTTACCTGATATTTTTTTTTTGTTTCAAATACATATTTTGTCGATACCAAGTCATCTCACCAAATTCAGAGACCTAATTTTGTGACACCTTATACTCGTATACAATATGTTGATTTGCATTCACGCATCATTCTCAGGGAACTGATGCTCTTATAAGTCGTATCTTATGTGAAAGATAGGATTTTAAAAAGGCATTATATATAATTCTATTTCATTTGTGTGTTATTTACGGAACTAGTTATCACTAGCACATTAAACATGAAGACATCAAAAAGTATTTTTTTTAATAATAATTTATTAATATCCAATGTGATAAAATTCGATCGAGTTAAGCTCTGTGAAAATAACATGCAAATGTAGTTCGAATATAAGCGATTCACTTTTCTAATCCCTTTTTAGGGTTCCGTAGCCAAATGACAAAAAACGGAACCCTTATAGATTCGTCATGTCTGTCTGTCTGTCCGTCCATATGTCACAGCCACTTTTATCCCAAACTATAAGAACTATGGTGTTGAAACTTAGTAAGTAGATGTATTCTGTGAACCGCATTAAGATTTTCACACAAAAATAGAAAAGAAAACAATAAATTTTCGTGGTTCCCCATATTTAGAACTGAAACTCAAATGTTTTTTTCATCAAACACATACGTGGATAGGTCTTTACAAATTATATTGAAGTTTCTAATTTTTTTTTTCTAAACTGAATAGTTTGCGCGAGAGACACGTCTAAAGTATCTTCTAAAATAAGAGAATTATAAAACTAAAAAATATATGATGTACATTACCATGTAAACTTCCACCGAAAATTGGTTTGAACGAGATCTAGTAAGTAGTTTTTTTGTAATTTTATGTATTCAACTCAAATATAAAAATTAAAAAAACATTATTATGTTACTTGCTGCCACGGAACCCTTCGTGGGCGAGTCCGACTCTAATAGATCATTATATAGCCGACCTCCGCATGACCAGGACCGCGGGTGTCAGCTACCTTATTATATTTTGTTTGACATAGGCTTGATCCTACTGCAAAAGCCCTTAATTAATAAAAGAAGTTGAAGAAAACAAATTTGAAATATTAGTAAACCCCACTTTCTTTGTCAATAATAAAGCTTATAGTGCAAATGAATATAACTAAACCAACACAAAACCAACACATTTACACACACTATACAATACAGGAGTTCTCGTAGTGTAGGTATACCGATATCTGTAGGTACATTTGCCGGAGCCATTCGGTATCCGGAACCTATTGCTCGCATTAATCGAATTATACCGGTATTTTAGCTAAATCACGTTCAGTCAATATATTTTCTGTACTCACACTGATTGCATTTTGTAGCGCGTATCGCCGAATGATACCACTTGTGTTTTTCATTGATATCCCATACAGGTAAGTAATTTTTTTTTTAAAGAATACTTGTAACGTAATGTTCTGTTTTTCAAATCTAAATTTTTAGGAAAATTAAGCATACTAAATGATTAACAAGTTGAATTCCTGAGACGAGCTCAGCCGAATACAAGGGATTTTGCGTTTTTTTTTTGCGACTTTTTGCGTTTTTTTTTTATCTTGCAATAAACCGTGGCAGAAAATTGGCAACGACGACGTCGACGACGACAACTCGATAGCAATAGGGCTTTTCTAAAGAAAATCCGTAAAAAAGACGGGTTATTTCAATTATTTTTTAGGGATTTTCTTTAGTAAAGCCCTATTGCTATCGAGTTGTCGTCGACGTCGTCGTTGCCAATTTTCTGTCACGGTTTTGGGTATGAAGGAGATGAGCTATCGAGTTGCTGTTTTCGGTAATAGATTCGTGCTGGGGTGAACCATTGCAAGATAAAGAAAAAATCGCAAGAAATCGCAAAAATTATAAAAAAAACGCAAAATCGAAAATCCCTTGTATTCGGCTGAGCTCGTCTCAGGAATTCAACTTGTTTAAAAATATCTCCAATGTACAGACACAACTAATTGACAACTTTTTTTTTTTTATATTTAGGACACGTCAATTTGACTTCACCTCGCCTGATGGTAAGCTGAAGGTAAAGTCTCAGGAAAGAGGGTCACCATTACATACACGTACCATGTTAACAATGGTGGCACTCAGCTTGACGGCCTCATCAGAAGAGCATTGTCGTCGCAACACCACGTGACACCCACCGGTCCCACTAGTGCTGCGACCACAATCCTCCTGCCCGGCTATGCACTTGCTGACCCCTGAACGCAATTAAACCGAAATTGGATTACTATGGAGGGTTTTTCGCAATCGTGCACAGTGGTACCCACCCGGCCGATTTTGTGACAAATTTGTGTCATCAAATTTCTACCACCAGTAAATATAATAGTATCGATACATACAAAACACACCCCAACAATAAAATTTTCGAAAACCACCGCAAGTTCATATAAAAATAGACAAGGCACACATACAATAACAATGAGTATAAACAAACTGGCTAAAAGGGCTCGTATTTAATGCCACGAGCATTACCCTAAAAAAATAACCAGTGCTTCCGCTGCAAAGATTGCAGGAACTCGCTTCCCGGCATCGCACTGTTACGAATCCCTTATGTATGGGACTTGGCCGACCTAGGCATTTCTCCCCTAGGTATCAGATGTCAAGATGAGCATTGTAGTGCATAGGATTAGTCAGTCTTCTGCAAGCTCTCGATTTGAACACTCGCCGTTTCCATTTTATTCTAAGTCTTGAAATTCCACTTCTGTAAAAGTGATTCAGTGTATGTAAAGTAAAAGTGTTTAAAATCAAAAGTATTTTTTTTAAAACGTCATCTCAGAAGGCCCGTGTAACATTGGTGGCAGCTTAAGGGATTTTTGAAATCCTGGATCGCCTCATTTCTACAAAATATTTTATCATATATGTATTATAACCGTGTCGCTGAATCGCCGCGTAGTGTACAAAACCTGCGCGTGTACCGCTGTTTCCTGCTAACCTACTTGGTTCCCGCTGTTCCTGCCGCTGAGCCCGCTTACTTTAGCGAAAGAGGTATACCATCTGCTGCGAGATGTCCCGTGGTACTCTTGCAGTCGCCGTGTTCCTGTAAGTTTTGAAACCTATACTCACCTAACGTCGAAGTTTTTCGTCGTGATCAGTACAAGTGAATTTATAAAATATATTATATCCCGAAGACAAAAAAGTGACAAAAGTGTTCATCAATTAATTTAAATACATTCATTCTACATTAGAACATTATTACATTGTTATATATTGTCTAGTCTAATTCAATTCCGAGAACAGTGCAACATAGCCTCCTTATCGCATTCCTTAGCGTCTGCGTCTTATCGCTTTATTTTATTGTAAGGAACTCAGACGTGATATGTCCAGAGAAGCCAAACAAAAATCAGAGACTCCTATAGACAAACCTACCGGTTCATCACTTACGACCATGTCGAAAGATCCTAAGGAAATTGACATTAATGTTTTAATCAAATTTATAAACAAATTCGATGGTAACCGTGAAAAATTAAATGCATTTCTAAATAACTGCCGAAATGCCATAAACCTCGCGGCTTCGGCACAGCAGGATATTTTACTTAAATATATACTTAGCCAGCTTGAGGGCCGTGCCGAAAGTGCATGCGCCATTAAAGACTTTGACACATGGCAACAACTAGAAGAATTTTTAAAATCCCAATTTGGGGAACGTAAACATTATGCAGCACTGCTCTCGGACCTTCAAGAGTGTCGTCAATTAAACACCGAAACAGTCAGCCAGTTCGCACTACGAGTCGAGTCATGTTTATCGAAACTTTTGACCGAAATCAATGTTTCTATACCTACTAAAAAGAAGGGCGAACTTGCCGGCCGTGTCGCTGCAATGCAGGATCTTGCATTGCATACCTTTATTAGTGGTTTAGATCCCCGTTTGTCCACCATTATTAGATGTCGCGACCCAGAAAGCTTGAATGACGCAATCAATTTTGCAACATCCGAAGAAAAAATATTACATACTACTCTGAGACGCAACCCTTCTTTTAATTACAACAATTCCTTCAGTCAAGGGCGTTCACTTCAAAGACAATCTCAACCAAATCGAAGCTCTACTCAGTATGGTATGGGTATTAATAACAGATCTAACAACCACAGTTCTACGCCTACCTCTACTACTCCCGTGTGTCGCTACTGTAAAGCGGTAGGTCACACTATAGACAAATGCCGAAAACGCGAGTACAATAATAAACGTTTTGGAAACCCTCCACTTCAACAATCCAACCAACCGTCGACGAGTTTCGGTAGAAATAACCAACCTATTCATGCTATTGACGAAGTCGGAGAACCATGGAGCCCTGAAGATGCAATCAATCATAATTTAAACGAGTAGTCCTACCCGTTCAGTATCGTGCGGGCATAAAAAACGGACAAACCGATACTAAAGCCTTACTTAATCGAATCACCGTATCCAATTCATCCACTAACAAACCGGGTAACCAGCCCCAAACTCATAGTGGCCCTTATAAAATCACTGTATCCAATTCATCCACTAACAAACCGGGTAACCAGCCCCAAACTCATAGTGGCCCTTATAAAATCACTGTATCCAATTCATCCACTAACAAACCGGGTAACCAGCCCCAAACTCATAGTGGCCCTTATAAAATCACTGTATCCAATTCATCCACTAACAAACCGGGTAACCAGCCCCAAACTCATAGTGGCCCTTACAAAATCCCTATATCCAAATCATCCATTTACAAACTATCCACTCATAAACCGGGCAATATATCACATACTTACAATGGTATCGATAAACACAGTTTAGATTCCGTCTCTATCCCAATTTCACCTGTCAACATACCCCAACCCAAATCGAAATCCTGTCCATCCTGTACAGCATCTGAAACAGAAAAAGATACATTCAAAACATATAATATAATCAAAAATCCTACAAAAAAATACTTACCTCATGTAGAAGTTCTGACTTCTGTTTCTAGTAAACCTCTTAAACTCCTCGTCGACAGCGGTGCTTCTATAAGTCTCTTAAAAATAAGTGCTATCGAAAAAATGCCTTCTATCACAGATCATATTTTAACTTTTCATGGTTTAGGGTCGACAGGAAACCCAATGAAAACGTTAGGCCACATACCAATCGAAATTAACTCGGTTCACCATCATTTCCACATAGTTCCCAATATAGATTTCCCGTATGATGGAATAATTGGTAATGACCTGTTCGCTTACTCAGATTGTAAAATTGACTATACAGAAGGTATTTTAGTAATAAATAAAACCAACTTTACGTTGCAATTTTGTGAGCCTATTTACATTATCCCTGCTAGAACAGAATCCATTATTGAATGTTCCGTGTCCAACCCCGAAATAAAAGAAGGCCTTGTCCTTGACCAGTATATAGCTGATTCTCTTTTAACAGCGAATTGTATCGTAAAAGTAAAACCTAATTCGAGAATAAACCTATCTGTTGTCAATGTATCTGAATCTCCGATACGCATAAGCTCGAACCTAAAGATAAAGATTACGCCATTAGAAAAGTCTGACAATAACATGGTTTTTCATTCGTCTTACTCAGAACTAAATCAAAAAAATACTCTAGAACGAACTGAACAAGTGTTAAATTCATTGCGAGTCTCTCACCTAAATTCTGAAGAAGCTAATGCCCTAGGTGACCTCTGTTCTACTTACTCCGATATATTTCATCTTCCTGGTGATCAATTAACTACAACTAATGTCCTACAACATGAAATTCGTACTACTTCATCCATTCCAATCAATACAAAATCATATAGATTTCCAGAAATTCACAAGCAAGAAGTAGAATCTCAAATCAAAAAGATGCTCGATGAGGGTATAATTACACCTTCAATGTCCCCATGGTCTTCCCCAATTTGGATAGTTCCGAAGAAAATAGATGCCTCAGGCCAACGTAAATGGCGCGTAGTAATAGACTACCGCAAGCTCAATGATATCACAATAGGAGACTCTTACCCAATACCAAACATATCGGAAATTTTAGACCAATTAGGTAAAAGTAAATACTTCAGTACCCTAGATTTAGCTTCCGGTTTCCATCAAATTGAAATGACAGAAGAAGATGCACCCAAAACCGCGTTCTCAGTCCCACAGGGTCATTTCCAATTCACCCGTATGCCGTTTGGGCTCAAAAACGCCCCCGCAACCTTCCAAAGGTTAATGAACTCTGCTTTGTCAGGCTTACAAGGTATACAATGCTTTGTATACTTAGATGACATTGTAATTCACTCATTTGACCTTGACCTTCACCTAAAACACTTATCCGAAGTTTTTGAAAGACTTCGCCAATTTAATCTGAAACTCCAGCCTGACAAGTGCGAATTCTTTCGTAAGGAAGTGTCGTATCTTGGCCATATCATCACAGACAAAGGGGTAAAACCAAACCCAGAAAAGATCAAAGCCGTATCTGAATTCCCTTTACCTAAATGCCCTAAAGACATAAAATCTTTCTTAGGATTAGTTTCATACTACCGCCGTTTCATACCAGACCTATCCAAAATAGCTAAACCTTTAACTTACCTTTTAAAGAAAAACATCCCTTTCAATTGGCAGAACGAACAGCAGTTAGCTTTCGAAAGTCTTAAAAATGCCCTAACTTCAGCTCCTATACTAGCCTATCCCGATTTTAGTAAGCCATTTGTGTTAACATGCGACGCATCAAATTACGCAATTTCAGCCATATTATCCCAAGGCCCTATAGGAAATGATCTTCCTATTGCATATGCATCACGAACTCTGAATAAAGCCGAAAGCAATTACAGCGTAACTGAGAAGGAATGCTTGGCAATTATCTTTGGTACCAAAACATTTAGACCTTATTTATATGGCCATCGGTTCAAAATTGTTACAGACCACCGTCCCTTGAAATGGCTATTTAATTGTAAAGACCCTGGCTCGAAATTAGTGAGATGGAGACTTAAACTAGAAGAATTCGATTATGAAGTAGAGTACAAAAAGGGAAAAATAAACAGTAATGCTGATGCGTTGTCACGATTCCCAGTTAATCCAGTATCCCAAGATCCAGAACCCTCCACCAGTGGTATAAACAATCCTCCTAATCCTAGCCCAGAACTCGAAATACCCCAAGATGTCCTCGACGAACTAATCGATTTAGGTGCGCTAGATCCTAGCCCAAATCTAGACCTTGACCTCAGAACTCCCCCTACTCCAATAGACTCTCCAAATCCTCCTATTCCCGTTGACACACCTGAATCAGCAGAGCAATCTCCCACTAATCACGGTAATGAATACTCTGATTTCCTAAAATCGATTGTTAATAAAAACGAAACTTATAATACTCATATCGCAGAACATAACGAAACCCTATTAAAAAGCAATGCTAAAACAATAATTATTCCCGTATCAGTAGACCTCGACGAATCTAACCCCTATCTCACAGACGTGCTCTCTACCCCAGAAGAATTAAATAGCGTCTTGCAGGAAGAAATAGAACTTCATACATTCAAAAAATTAAATTTAAGAGGAAAAACCTACTATTTACTATTCACAAAAGTTCATCATTTTGACAATTGCACATATCCCGATATCTTTAAAACTCTAAAAACCACCAGAGATGATATAATTCTCTGTGGTGACATTAATGAAATAGCAATCTCAGATTTTAAAAACGCATTCGAAAGTCTCTCTTTTGTTAAAATTTACGGTATGCTTATGTATTTATTTAATAATACTAACATTAAGGTTAATGTACATCATAATACTATTATATATCCTGTACCTTCAGAAATAGCAAAAATCTTGAAAGAGAATCACAACATACCCATTGCGGGCCATCTTGGTTCAAACAGAATGTTTGACCGAATCAAAGAACGCTATTACTGGAAAAACATGAGGTCAGACATAGAAAATTACGTGAAAAACTGCACTCTGTGTCAAGCAAATAAAGCATATCGTGGTATCAATAGATCCCCCATGCAAATTACCTCAACTTCAACTCGCCCATTTGAAAGAATTAGCCTAGACATAGTAGGGCCCTTGCCCGAAGCTGGTCTCCGCAACCTTAAATTTATACTTACTCTCCAAGATGACTTGACCAAATTCTCCATCGCTTATCCCATCTCCAATGCAACTGCAGAAGAATCGTGTGAGTGTCTAGTACATTTTATATCCTTTTTCGGAATTCCTAAAATCATACTTACAGACCAAGGAACCAATTTCACTGCTGATTTATTTAAACAAACCTGTCAGTTCTTGAAAATAAAACAAATCTGGTCATCTCCCTACAGACCTCAAACCCAAGGGGCTCTTGAAAGAAGCCATTCAACTTTGAAGGAATATTTAAAATCTTACGTTAACGAAAACCAAACCGATTGGCACAAATTCGTATACACTGCCATGCTAACATACAATAGTAGTGTCCATACAACAACTCGCTTTACACCTTATGAGCTCGTATTCGGCCATAAACCATTTATCCCTGATTCAGTTTTTGATCCTTCTCCTAATATTACCTATCCTGATTACATTAAAATGCTTCAACACCGTCTCAGAATTTCCCGTGAAAAGGCGCTTGAAAATATACGAGCTTCGAAAGAAAGATCCAAAACATATTACGACAGACAAACTCGCTTGGTCCAATATAAAGTCGGTGATTATGTTTATTTGCGAAACCATTTGAGATTACGTAAGGCTTTATCACCTGTCTGGAAGGGCCCGTACAAAGTCGTTCAAGTCCACGGAAACAATACATTATCTCTTTTGATCAATCGGCGTCATGTCAAACACCATTTCGACGAAGTAAAGCCAGCGCATCTGAACGGTTAGAGAAAATATTTTATCCCTATTTTTATAAATTAATTAACCTAGTTCTTATAACTTACGATTGCAGACTGAAGGCCGCTATTGTCATGGCAACCAGCAAAAACCAATACGTTGAATACATCACCCAGGGTCCTGGTATACTCTTCGATCCCGTTGGCACTCTCAAAGTAGTAAATGATCAATTTCACGTCGTTATACCCATAGATGTCTCCGCCTTTAAAAGCCATATTGAAAATATCCATAATGCATTTAATATAGTTCGGTTCGAATGTCGGGAAAATGAAGAAATGGATGAAAACCAATGTCGAAATATGCTAGAACCTTTAAACTCATTGTATGCGGATATTATACGCGACTTCGAATCATTCTCCCACATCATTTCAAACGAATTCTCTAAAAGATCCGCTTGGATCTCTGGTGTAGGTGTTATTTTTAGACACGTATTCGGCACTCTAGATGAAGATGATGCTGAAAATTATAATAATGCGATTCAAATATTATCTAACAATGAAAAGAAAATTACAGAAGTAGTCAAAGAAAGTATTATTGTGTCTCAGTCAGCTATATCTAACATAAATAGTTCCCTACACAAATTATGTTCCAATCAAGCAAAATTGACCGACGTCATTGATAAAATGACATTGTCATTTAATAATGTATCCACGATCATATTAAATAATAGTTTTAAAATTAGATTAGAAAATGTTCTAAATGTCTTAAGTTCTAATTTATACACTCTTTCTTTTAAAGTGGAAGATATTTTAAATTCTATTTTATTTGTAAAAAGTAACACTCTTCACCCATCAATTTTGACTCCTCGTCAATTATATAATGACATTGTAAGTAACCTTAAAGTAATTCCTAAATATAAGGATTTTCCTGTTAAGTTAGAGTTAAATAATATTCATACTTTAATTAACATTGCTGAGTTAGTTTGCTACTATTTAGATAACAAATTAATATTTGTAATCCGTATACCCTTAGTAAGTGCCTTAGAATATAATTTATATAAGAATATTCCATTGCCAATCCCACATAATTCAGGAAAACCAAACTCTTATAGTTTAGTTTTACCCACTGAACAATTCTTAGCTTTAAGCACAGACAAATCATCATTTACATTTATAAAAGATTTGAATAGTTGTAAAGATATATCTTATAAAATGTACCTTTGTAAAATATCTGAAATTTATACAGTGCCAGGAAATCAATACTGTGAAATAGATATAATTACTAAAGCTGTATCCTCATTGCCAGAAAACTGTCAGTATAGATTTCTTCATGGTAATATTGATATCTGGCATAAATTAAATAACAACAAATGGATATTTGTACAATCCAAACCTACAAAACTTACTATTGAATGTTCAAATAGTATAGTACCGGAAATTGTAATATCTGGTACTGGTATCTTAAATATTCCAAATAATTGCGCAGCTTATTGTAAAAACACTAGGTTAGTAAGAGAAACTGCCCCTACTATTAAATTACCAATGGTTTCTTCTAGTTTTAATATTATTAATGATAGTTGTTGTAATATTAAGCGTGTAAACAAATTAAACCTTCCTCCTTTCCAAATAAGTAATGTAAAATTAGATAACCTTAAAGACCTTAAGATTGTATCAAACCAACTCGTAGATAAACTTAATTCTGTACAAACTTCAAATAATTTTAATAAACATATAAGTTTTCCAATCCTTAGTGTATTATCTGTAATTTTGTGGTTAGTTTTAGTTTTTATATACTTTTGTAAAAAGGGAAAGTGTACAAAATCGAAAGAGCCTATAGTAATTAGTGAACAAAATGAGGACTCTAATATCGAGTTGGAAACAACATCAAATCGACCTCGTTTGCGTATTGACTAGTTTTCCGGAAACTTTCCTTTGGGGTAAGTTTCCTCTTAACCAGGGGGTTGTTACGAATCCCTTATGTATGGGACTTGGCCGACCTAGGCATTTCTCCCCTAGGTATCAGATGTCAAGATGAGCATTGTAGTGCATAGGATTAGTCAGTCTTCTGCAAGCTCTCGATTTGAACACTCGCCGTTTCCATTTTATTCTAAGTCTTGAAATTCCACTTCTGTAAAAGTGATTCAGTGTATGTAAAGTAAAAGTGTTTAAAATCAAAAGTATTTTTTTTAAAACGTCATCTCAGAAGGCCCGTGTAACAGCACACAGCCCCAAGTTCATGCAAAAATTATACAGTCCGTATACTCGACTAACATAAATTGCGTATGTTTGTGTGGGCCTTCTGAGGGCTTATTGTTTTTACCTCGCCGCAATGTTTCCCTTATTGGTGTAAAATATTTGCATGGCGCATTGTACGCATCTTTTTGCGTACTGTTTTATCGTCCGCACTAAATCTGGGGTTTTTTTTTAACATCTTTGACAAATGACAGGAAATATGACATGCTTGGATTGCTTGTATTTTTTGCGTCATGCAATCAAAAAAGAGGAGTAGACTTTTTCTGACTCAAAAACAAGATACGAGGAAAGTGAACAGTACACTTGAGTAGATTGATTTCTGCAGCTTCTTAGATACTTCCGGTCCTACCACACTAAGTGTGAACTGACAGTACTTTTAGATTTAGATCGGAAAAAGAGAACATCTAAGACGGGACTTGAACCCGCGACCAGTCCCTTACAGGGGGAGTGCTCTGACCAGCTGAGCCACCTAGAGACGTCCCAGATAATCGAAATTCTCCGATATGTTATATACGTCTTAAGGCGAGGGTTCGATTCCCGTCCTAGATGTTCTCTTTTTCCGATTTAAATCTATAAGAAAAAGTAAGCATACAAAATGCTTAAAAAATTTAAATGAACTGATAGTACTTTTTTTACGTGAAAGTCAGTCTTCATACCATCGGCGCTAATGGTGTGGTTGGTATGTACGGGGAATCTGGTGTGCCCAAAGTAGGGAATCCCAGAGACCCCGACCGGCTCCGGTCGCTAGCGCTGGCGATTTCAACGTGTTGTTGGGGATCTAATCCCCCCTTTCCTAAAGAGAGGCATGCGCGGAAACACGACGTGCCGCCACCCAGGGCCTGCTTCTGCCAGGGTGGCGGCTAGCCCCGCCCATCACCCCCAGGTCCGCGCTCGATCGTTCTGCGATCTCCGCCGCCCGGTGCGCCTTCTACAGCACGGAAGAGTGCTGAATATCATCATTTTCAAAAATTCGGAAACAATCTTAAAAAAACATAAATCATGCTGATCAATGAAAAACGTTCAAGAATAGACTCTACTAGAGTCTCTAGGACGTAAAAGAAACACTCACAAATCACTTGCGATTTAGGTAGGTATACCAGAAACAAAAAAGCGGCCAATTGCGAGTCGGACTCGCCCATGAAGGGTTCCGTAGCAGCAAGTAACATAATGTTTTTTTTAAATTTATATTTGAGTTGATTGAATGAAAGGTAAATTGCGGTTTACGATTTAACACGTATTAAAAAAAAGCTACTTACTAGATCTCGTTCAAACCAATTTTCGGTGGAAGTTTACATGGTAATATACATCATATATTTTTTTTAGTTTTATCATTCTCTTATTTTAGAAGTCACAGGGGGCCCCCCCTGTGACTTCTAAAATACATTATTATGGACCACATTTTAACACTTTGGAAGTGTGTCTCGCGCAAACAATTCAATTTAGAGAAAAATGATAATATGAGAAACCTCAATATCATTTTTGAAGACCTATTCATAGATAGACACGTATGGGTTTAATGAAATAACAAGTTGAATTCCTGAGACGAGCTCAGCCGAATACAAGGGATTTTCGATTTTGCGATTTTTTGCGATTTTTTTTTATCCTGCAATGGTTCACCCCTGCACGAATCTATTACCGAAAACAGCAACTCGATAGCTCATCGCCTTCATACCCAAAACCGTGACAGAAAATTGGCAACGACGACGTCGACGACGTCGACGACAACTCGATAACAATAGGGCTTTTCTAAAGAAAATCCCTAAAAAATTTTGAGTTTCAGTTCTAAGTCCCTCAAAATTTATTGTTTTTTAGGGATTTTCTTTAGAAAAGCCCTATTGCTATCGAGTTGTCGTCGACGTCGTCGTTGACGTCGTCGTCGACGTCGTCGTTCCCAATTTTCTGTCACGGTTTTGGGTATGAAGGAAATGAGCTATCGAGTTGCTGTTTTCGGTAATAGATTCGTGCTGGGGTGAACCATTACAAGATAAAAAAAAAGAAAAAAAATAAAAAATAAAAGAAAATCCCTTGTATTCGGCTGAGCTCGTCTCAGGAATTCAACTTGTTTCTATTTTTGTGTGAAAATGTTAATGCCTTTCACAGAATACATCTACTTACCAAGTTTCAACAGAATAGTTTTTATAGTTTCGGAAAAAAGTGGCTGTGACATACGGACGGACAGACAGACAGACATGACGAATCTATAAGGGTTCCGTTTTTTGCCATTTGGCAACGGAACCCTAAAAACGTCAAGAATAGACTCTACTAGAGTCTCGAGGGCGTAAAAGAAACACTCACAAATCACTTGCGGTTTAGTTAGGTATACCACAAACAAAAAAGAAATCTAAACGATAAACAACGGGGATCTTAAATATTAATAAAAGAACCAAGACCACATACAAGATGGGGGCAGCTTTGTCATCCGTCTGTGCATAGTTTTAAAAGTCAGCTTCAAGTGTAATTTGTATCCGGGCAACTTGAGCCAAGACGGCTCATGAATCCTATGAAATATATCGTCCAAGTTATAATATCAACCCGACTGGACCCGACAAGAATAACAACGTTATAGGGTTGGGATAATGTTATGTTTTAGTACGCAATTAGGTTTCCTTGTACAAGATAAACAACCGTAAATTGATAGAATCTTCACGGCATTTAATTATTCACCGTGGCTTATCGTGCTGCAGGAGCGCTGGGCGAATACCACGGCACGCCAGCCTCAATGACATAATCCGACGTACTCTTGTCACTGCCGGTGTGCCAGCTGTACTTGAACCAAATGGTTTGGCACGCGACGATGGCAAGAGACCGGACGGTATGTCATTAATGCCATGGAAAATGGATAGGACTCTGGTTTGGGACGCAACATGCGTCGACACCATTGCTCCTACCCATATAGCCAGCACGGCTGGCTGTGCCAATGCTGCTGCTGCTTCTGCGGAGACTCTCAAACGGCGCAAATACTCAAACTTAATTGGAGATTATGAATTTGTGCCGTTTGGAGTCGAAACGTTAGGGGCATGGGGTCCGAGTGCTCGCAGTCTCTTCAGGGAGATTGCAACACGCATGATCGACGCTTCTCGTGACCAGAAGGCTGGCTTCTTTTTAGCACAGAGAATAATTATTGCCATACAAGGTGGCAATGCTGCCAGTCTTCTGTGCACGTTACCACAGGAGGCATGCGATGCGGAGGAATTCCACGATGCATTTTAGGTTTAAGTTTCTTTTAATTATTTATTTTATTTTAGTTTTATTTAGTTTAGTAAGATATAAAATTTGTAATCACATTTGTACATTTACTTATTGTAATTAAAAACATACGTTTTATTATAAAAAAAAATTAAAAAAAATATTCACTTATTAGGACGTTTTGAAGAAGGCCAGGTCAGAAGTACCCGTAACCGGCGTGCATGTCTGAAAACAATTATGAAAGTGGAAGAAGCGAAAGGCGTATGCCAGGACGTAGCAAGTGGAAACATGTTGTCTCTGCCTACTCCAATGGGGAAGAGGCGTGACTATATATACTCGTATGTATGTATTTAATTATTAAAGTACAGTAAAAGTAAACGTATATTGGAATTTTGCGAATAAATGGTTAATAATAAATAGGTACATTCTACGATGTTAACTAGACGTTGTCTAGACCCAAAGTAGACATCGCCAATCTAGCTTGTAACATGGGTTCTAGAATGCGGACAAATATACTAAGATGCATTTATACACATGGCTAAGATCCATACGTGTTAAATAAAAGATTATATAACTAGGAATTCAGTGCAGGGTGCGACTGAAATAAATTGAGCTGAGCGAGCAGGACTCTTACTTGAAAGAGACATCTTACCACGGTCGCGCGCTTAGCTAAGACCGCGCGCTCGTGAAACTGTTTTTCGGTTATTATTCCTCAATGGTACATCGAACATGAACCATTTCGCTTCAAAACACTCCTCAGTGTCCACACGTGATAGTGTGGTAAAATGTCATGATCGCGCGAGTGGTTACGGAGGAGTTCAGCCACCAACAAACGGCTATGCCGCGTGTAAGTTATAGGGAGAGAGCATGTTTATGTAAGTTAGCCCGCGACCAGTCCCTTACAGGGGGAATACTCTGACCAACTGAGCTACCTAAACACGTCCCAGATATTCGAAATTCTCGGATATATTATGCGTCTGGGCGACGCAGGAGCCATCTACCGCAATTCTTGCGAACTTGCATAAACAATGAATGATGTTAAAATCATTTTTAAACATTGTTTTTAGATCACTTAGTAATTCTACTTATCCCACTAATATTATAAATGTGTAAATTTGGATGGATGGATGGATGTTTGTTACTCTTTCACGCAACAACGGCTGAATGGATGTGGCTGAAATTTGGTACAGGAATAAATTATAGTCGGGAATAACACATAGGCGGGCAATAGCTACTAATATAAATGTGAAAGTTTGTGAACATGTTTGTTACTCAATCACGCTCGAACGGCTGAACGGATCTGGCTGAAATTTGGGTCAGGGATAGATAAAAATCTGGAATAACATATAGCGAAACATAACATCTTCAGCCTTGCAATAGGTTCCCATGACTTGCGGAAGTGGAATCAGATATCCAACGGCTTGTAACAGTAATATAACCCACTAACTCATCATTCACTCAATAATTCAAAATTATCATTCACAACTACCAAGTACACGCAGTCCCATCACTAACTGCAGTGATTTTCGAAATAGTCTGTAGTTACTGTAAATCCAGACAGAGCTTCACTGCTTCAAAGTTTACGAAAGTTTCGCTAAAAATGCCGCGCCGTATTCCCCCTGTAAATAAATGGGTCTCACCGAATCCGAAGACTGGACTTATTCAAAACAACTTCGGAAAATCGTTCCTCGTATTTGTTCTAAAAGTAGACAATTTAATTTGGCATAAATTGAAGGAAATTCACAACGGTGTGAATTATTCAAATGTGTTTTTAAAATTGTTGAGTCTGTGGCTAATAACTATTTTCTTAAGAGAGTCTGACTGTATTTAGGATTTCTTTACAACTTATCGCTCGCTTAGTAATGTGTCCGGTAGATGTTAATAGACTCGCCCCCTATTACATTTTGACCTAAACATAACTGGCGAATCGTGGGTGTGTAATACAGCTCTGCCTACCCCTTCGGGGATACAGGCGTGAAGATGTTATGTTATGTTTTGTAACAAATAGCTGCTGCCAGTAATTATTGGTTTAGTCAATGCGACCCATTATAACATATTCCCAGAATTAATATTGCTATTGCAGTGGTGGACAAACGACCTGGTGAAGAGTGCAGAGACTTGGTGGATACAAGCTGCTATAGACCGGTCGAAGTGGAAGTCAATGTGGGAGACCTGTTTTTTTTATATATTTTTTTTTATATTTAGGACATGTCAATTTGACTTCACCTCGCCTAATGGTAAGCTGAAGGTAAAGTCTCAGGAAAGAGGGTCACCATTACATACACGTATCATGTTAACAATGGTGGCACTCAGCTTGACGGCCTCATTAGAAGAGGATTGTCGTCGCAGCACCGCGTGCCACCCACCGGTTCCACTAGTGCTGCGACCACAATCCCCCTGCCCGGCTATGCACTTGCTGACCCCTGAACGCAATCAAACCGAAATTGGATTACTATGGAGGGTTTTTTGCAATCGTGCACGGTGGTACCCACACGGCCGAATTTTGTGAAAAAATTTGTGTCTGACAAATCTATGTTGAGTAGTGGACTTTCTACGGCTGATATGATGATGATGATAGTGATTGCAGTATTGCAGACAATAATCTGTGCCCAATTTGATCCAGATACGTTTATCCCTACTGGTGTTTTAGATATGTATAACGAACTGTTGCCCGCGGCTCCACCTGCGTGGAATTCTGAATCCGTTCCCGCAACCTGAGATAAAAAGTCACCTTTGTGTTATTTCATACTATAATTTTTTATCGCTGTACCAAATTTTAGCCAGTTCCGTTCATCCGTGTTTGGGTAAAAGATACAAAGTTTCGCGTTTATAATCCTTCTAATATTATAAAAGTAAAAGTTTGAGAAAATATTTGTAAGTTTGGATGTTTGTTACTCAGTCACGCTCTAACGGCTGAACGGATCTGGCTGAAATTTGGTACAGGTATAGATAATAGTCTAAAATCACACATAAGTTACATAAGTTTTTTAGCCTTGGAATAGGTCCCCATGGGAAGCAGAAAGTAAAGAGAATTCAGATCGGGCAAAACCGCAGGCGAAACCGCGGGCAAGAGCTTTATTTATTTATTTATATTGACGGCATCTGTGGCGTAGCGGTAGTGCATTAGTCTGTTATGACAGGCGGCGCTGGTTCGATTCCAGCTCAGTACAAATATTTGTATACATGGATATGTCTATTTGCATTAGTCTGGGTGTATCTATGAATAATATGTATGTATTTAACGATTTAAGTATGTTTAACGCATTCTGGAACACATAGCACAAGCTAGTTAAACTTTGCTCACATAGGATCTAGAAAGCGCTGTGTACATTGTCGTAGAATATTTATTTATTTATTATTTAAGTAAGATTTATATTCTGAATTTCACACAAAGAAAAAACAATCATACACACTCACTTGCTCACTCGCAAAGTTTCACCGTTTTAAGCCTGTAAGCAACATTTAAAATTAACTAATCACTTAATCTATTAAAATTAAATTTTAAGCATTTTGTATGCTTACTTTTCCTACAGTTCAAGTCCCGTCCTAGATGTTCTCTTTTTCCGATCTAAATCTGTAGCACTTAATCTATGTTCATAAGTATAATTCTTTAGGCTTTCATGGCCGGCGTTGCATGTTGCATGGTCGCCGGGCGGCGACTTCTTTGCGACTGATCAGTCATCAGTCGCAAAGAAGTCGCCGTCGAGGAGAGTTCTACACACTCGTCGCAGCCCGGACGTGTCCCACTGAAGAGGTCGACCGCAGTGATCGACGAAACGTTTGCAACACAAGTTTCATATGGACCATGGCCAAACATCCCGGAAGCAGAATATTATTAAGAATTAATATTCTATATGTTCATAAAATTACCGTTTCTAAGCGCTAATAAACGTATCACTTACTATTTAGATTAGAAAGCCGAAGATAAGTAATTGTTAACGGATGAGCCCTTATAAAAGACGCTAAATTAGTTGAAATGTAGTCGAGAATTCTCTCTTTGCTTCAAACTAAATCTCTTCAACGTTAATTACTTTACTTATCAATAACTTCATCGCCGCTAAGTCGGCTTTGTGTTACATCGGTAATCTCCATTTCAAATTTTACTAAAATACGTTCATTCTTCATCCACACTATCCTACTATATAATACTAGGTCTGCAAGGCGAACCGCTGCTTGCAATGTTGAGCTGAGTGAGACATCGTGATTTGAATTGACCGCTATTGCGGAATCATTTAGAAAATTTTGAACAGTGATCATTCTTCTGTGGCAAGTCCGATTTTGAAAATTCTTTTTGAAAGTAACAACTCTGGACATGCTTTCTGAGCGTGTAAAGTTTGGTCACAGTGTCTCGAGCGGTTATTATTCCATCTGGAATTTTTTTAACGGTGATCATTCCTCTGTGGTAGCATTAATTTTTTCAAAATATATCCATAAACCTTCCACTGATTGACCTCTTTGATCGTACCAAATTTGGTTCTGATTGGATTAGTAGTTTAGGAGGAGACCAGTGACAAAGAAAATCCTGAAGTCTGGCATGAGGAGCTTTCGCTCGACTTCGTCTCACTCAGCTCAATTATAAACGTGGATATGTTTGGATGTGTGGTACTCCATCGCGTTCTAATGTCTGAATGGATCTGGCTTAAATTTGGTACAAAGATACATTAAAATTTGCTGAGTGACCAATACGAACCGGGCGCAGGAAACGCTATAATTACACGATTGACCACCGCGCGGTTTCATTTTATAATGTTGCTATAGAGTAAGATCCCACTTTCGCCAAAACTCACTTATTTTTAGAAGGATAAAATGTACGGGATAAACAAGTGAAGGTATACCTTGAGCGTACCTTTTTTTTTTCGTGCGGAAATCCCTTCGGATACCCCCCCGCCGGCCAGCGGGGGCGGTTATGTCGGGCTTGATATAACTAAAACCGCACGCCGTCTCGGGTCTACAGACGCCGGGGGGTAAGTTTTCCCATAGAGCATATCCCTCGCACCTCGTCTGACCCTGGGCCATCTCCGGTTTCGAGATAGCCCCCTCGGGTTTGGGAACCACGGTGTCCCAAGGTGGAGGTGGGGCGCTAGTCGCCCCGCCGTTTCGCCCTGCTTCTGCTGGGGTGACAGACGGCCTCACAGGTCACCCCCAGGCCTGCGCTCAAGGAGGACGGAGGTCGTTAAGCCACCTCCGGCGCCTGAGTCGCCTGCGACGCTCGGCGAGCATACCTTGAGCGTACCTTGCATATTTGCAAGCTTGTCCCAGCGACCATTTTTCAGTAAGGAGGTGGTAAAGGTAGGTAAAAACAGAACGAATTTCACTTTCATTTGCAGTACTGATTTTTACGTATGTATAGAAAGAAAGAAAGAAAGAAACGTTTATTTGATGCATGTAGATCACATTAAACATTCCACTTAACCTAGTACCTACATGGTTTATTAATTTATTATGTGCCTCGCGTTTGCATCAAAGGGGTGTCCAGTTCAGCATATGCCAGGCGGACGGACCTTGGCGCTGGTTTTCATCTGGAACCCATGTATGTATTTATGTGTAGGTTAGGTGTGTAAATGTGAGAGTATGGTATGTATGTGTCATCATCATCAACCTATTCTAGTCCACTGCTGGACATAGATCTCCCCTAATGAGCGCCATAGCGCCCTGTCTTCAGCTTGCCGCAACCAGCATCTGCCCGCAGTCTTTCGCAGATCGTCATCCCACCTGGCCGGAGGGCGTCCTACACTACGTTTGCCGAGTCGCGGTCTCCACTCAAGAACACGTTTACCCCAGCGGTTGTCGGTTCTTCGCGAGATATGGCCGGCCCACTGCCACTTCAGCTTGCTTATTCTTTGAGCTATGTCGATAACCTTGGTTCTCTGTCGGATGTATTCGTTACGAATCCTATCCTTCAGAGAAACTCCGAGCATAGCTCTTTCCATAGCTCGCTGAGCGACTTTGAACTGGTGGACCAGCCCTACCGTGAGTGTCCACGTCTCAGCTCCGTAGGTCATTACGGGTAGGACGCACTGATTGAAAACTTTCGTTTTCAAACACTGCGGTATGGATGACGAGAAAACCCGACGTAGTTTCCCAAACGCTGCCCAGCCTAGCTGGATCCTCCTCTTGCCCGATCTGCCCGAGGTAAGTGTACTCAGAAACAATTTCAAGAAGGTGGCCATCCACGACGACCGGTCCTGGATCAATGTGGCCATTGATCAAGACTTTGGTTTTATCCAAATTCATGCCAAGACCGATGCGTCGCGAGGCTGAAGCTAGGCCGTCCAGCATCTGGGTTAGCTCCTCTAGCGACTCCGCCATTAAGACTATGTCATCAGCGAATCGCAGGTGTGAGATGTAGTCGCCGTTTATATTTATGCCCTTACCTTTCCAGTCCAGCGTCTTAAACATATCTTCCAATGCGCTCGTGAACAGTTTCGGGGATATGACATCCCCCTGTCTCACTCCTCTGCGCAATTGGATGGGTTTAGACTGCTGACCCTGTACTTGGACACTCATAGTGGCGGCTTCGTAAAGGCATCTCAGCACCTCGACATAACGATAGTCTACTTGACATCGCTGTAAGGATTCCAGAACAGCCCAAGTTTCGACGGAGTCTATGGTGCCATATCCTCCGCGGAACCCAGCCTGTTCCGGTGGCTGGAACTCGTCGAGTCTCCTGGCGAGACGATTCGTGACCACTCGTGAAAATAGCTTATAGACGTGGCTCAGGAGTGTGATGGGTCTGTAGTTTTTAAGGAGGGTCTTATCACCCTTCTTAAAAAAGAGAACAACCAAACTCCCGCTCCACGCCTTAGGAGTTCTCCCACTGTGAAGGACGGCGTTAAAGAGCTTCTGTAGCTCCTGTATGACAGGCGCTCCTCCTGCCTTCAGAAGCTCTGAAGTAATTCCATCCTCACTAGGGGCTTTTCCATTTTTAAGCTGCTTCAGAGCTAACACGATCTCGTCTTGACTGATATCAGGCAGTTCGTCGGTATAGTGGCGTGTCAGGGTGGCTCTGGAATCATGGTCGTCTCGTCGAGGACGGGGAGCATGTGCAGTATACAGACGGCCATAGAAATCCTCTATCTCGGCGGAGATCTCCGGCTTCGACAAGACGGTCCTCCCGTCATGCGTTATGAGCTTCGTCAGATGGCTCCTTCCAAGCTGCTGAGTGAATACTTTGTGTAACGGGAAATGGCCCTTAAGGCTATCTTCGTCACTAGCTTGGCTGTAATCGTCTAAACCTAACTAAACATAAAACTAAACTGTGAAATTGAATTCCTAACCGATTTATTTTAAATAATGTACGCCGTGATTATTCTCCTCACTGAATTAATTTAACCTTCGGTTTATATTATATATTAACTAATGTTCTAATCTTTTGAGTTTTGTTGAAATAAAATGAACTCTATCTGCATAAAATCTAGTTTCTATACTTATACGATATTGATTTAAATGTCAAGTTATCATTTACGGTCGTAGATTGTATCTACCAGGTAACTGAGGTTTTCTGGATCCAGATTATATGATAATGGCCTGTATTTTTTTATATTTCATATGTTTTGTCGTGAGCTCATATATATATATTTTTTTGGTTGACATTAAATCAACATATTTTCTCCTCCTCTCCTTCAAGAGTAATTTAATTCTGTTATCAGTACCTCCACTAACGCTAAACGTATAATAGTATTCTTCTCCTTTTTTTATATTAGTATTCACTAATTAATACCATTACAAGTTTAACCGACCCGTCGTAAATCGCCTCACATATCTAGGTTTGCCTGCATTCCAATGTAGGTTTCGTTCGAGACTGGTATAAATACTGATTTAGCACGAGTTCATCTGTTTTAGCTTGTAAATATAATTTATGGATTTCAGGCAGACCCCAGAAATGTTACACACTGATAACTTGCTCAAACTGAAAACCCAAATGGTTCCAGGAGCTAAAGTTGTATTTAAATTATCTATTAAGTGAGCTGATTGTAACACATATATTTATTTATTGCTGTATTCGACTAAAATACTCCCTCTCGTTAGAAAACTGTGTGCAAATAATGATATTTCAGATGTCTCTGAATGAACCTACTAAAACCACACGCCGTCTCTTATGTGTTCTTTGCACTTTACAAGTCGAATATTAATTGAGTTCACCAACTAACATCTCTTTGTATTACTGATACTATTTCCATGTGTTACTCGATATATTGCAAATGTTAGATGAAGAATCAGCCACTTAGATAATTTACTCTAATATATTACTCGTCAACTTCTGCTCACTCAAATCAATGTTCTATAACTGATAACGGAATAATTATTTATACTTGCTCTAATTCTCGAATGATGTATTCAGCCATGTTATAATGCACTTAATTGTTTGATTACAGTGCCTAGATAAAATGTTATAATGATAATGATATTTCACGTAATCATTTAAATCACTTCCAAACGTAATTTTATATAAATTCAGACCACAGTTCTTTATGTTGCTATTCAAACCAATATACTATAAAATAGTAGAAATTTACCAGAAACCTTCAATTATATTATTTAGTAATATATTTAAAGTTATATAACAAACTATCACGATTTATTCAGACAATGTTCTGGAACTATTTTCGATATATCTATTCTTAATTATTGAATAACGTATTTATCCACAACTTTACTATAAAATTCACGGTTACTTTAATTAAAACACAATGGATTTGCTGTTGGATTGATTAAGTTATTTATGATAATTATCTTGTAAACAAAGACTTAACGCGATATAATTTACGTAACACTTCACTTCGGTTAGTTATCACTTTAATAAACGTATTTAGTATGATGTTACCTACGAGTCCTATTAATCCGCCTCGACAGATTAACCTAAATAATTCTAGACTCAAATGGCTAGTGTTTACCTCCGGTCTACTATCCCGTACCAAAGATAGCAGGTGTGTTTGATTTGACATGTGTGTTTGTGTGCGAATTGTGTGTAGGGGAGTAACAATGCGAACTAAACTAAGGAAAAGGAATGGAATAGCTTGCGAAAACCCCTAAAACTATTCCACGGATCCTAGATTATAGGAAATAGGTGTTTGAAACGCTTCCGAAATCAGACTCAATCCCAGAATTTAAGGCTTGTTACCTAAAAGTTCTTTTTTTGCCACGTTTCAGGAATTTGGGTTTTATTGAGAAAGGTATTTATAAAATATAGGAATCTTTAGATATTCAATCCAAAGAGCGTTATCATTTGTCACTGTCTAGTATGCACAACTCGTCAAAAGAATTACCAATTATATTAGCATAACACAGCCAACAAAATTACCAACTATTTTAACAGAGCGTGTGCACTTCAACCAGCTACAATGAAAACTATATCATGTCCCCGTTCGAAATCAGTTTTTATATTCCACTGACTCCCCGCCCGATGCTTCCTTGTGGCGTCACACGCCTCCTCGTCGCTTGGGTATCAGGTAGTATTTTTTTTGAGAAATGACCTACGCATTAGACCTTTCTTGTACTTAAAATAGCATGCCAATATTATTTTAAACCAAACATCTTAACTAGTTCAAATTAAGCATATTTTAATTATATACACACCATTAACCTTAAATTACTAGCATTCCATGCAACATGCTACGTTTAATATTTAACTCCCAATCTAGGTAATATACACTCTTTGTCATTCAAAGCATAGCGACATTCAATCGTGCAAAATTTGGTAAACGCGTCCGTTTACTAACCAACAGTCTCGTATCAAAGCTTGACAAAGAAATCAAATTACATCTTATTTGGTTCTTAAACCCTTTATAAATTATTTTAATACGCATTAACCAATGAGATAATTTAGACGTCCATAGAGTTCATTTTGCAATAATTAACACGTGTCAATATTCCTTTATTTCAAATACGTCGTGAAGACGAATAATTTTTTATGTTGTATGAATGGTATTTGTATTGTTAGCAGATGTGAGGTAAAATTCTCAGCGTTGTTTCGCCATCGTGGCGATATAAATAATACCATTTCAGTCGCCTCCTCAGACTTCAAATTAAGTTGATTCGCTTAGAAACAGACTTCTTTTGAAGATCTGCTTCTAGGATTAGTTCTCAGATGCATTCCTTTGACTCAATCTCTTTACTCTTAATATATTATCACGCTAAATTAATAGTGTTGTAAGTTCCTTTTATTTTATTAGTTTTGGGTTCCATGAGGGCATAACAATTAGTGGATGTTATGTAACTCGTTCTGTAAGATTCCGCAATGTATATAATCGTTTAACTTTACCATAGGTATCCTGCATAGAATATATGTATTTATAACAAGATTTACCTGCATCTAATAGACCTGTTAAATTCACGCCTCCTAAACTGTCGTTTTATTTTTTTTTGCAATTTTAAATATCTATGTGAGTCCTTTTCGCAGTCTAAAATGTCAGCGCCTTTAAATAATATTTGAATGATTTATTATTTTTTATAACACAATTATTGTCATTTGATTTCGATAAACATATCGGAACGTTTCTGCCTTATAAGTCATTAATCGGACAAACTCCTTTACTCCTACAGCTGGTTTTATTGGAACTATTTGTTTTTTTTTTTAATGAATAAATGTTTTAACAAAACCGAAATTTTGAACTTTGGAGCCCACATATTCCACCTTAACTTAATGACTACATTTTTTACTTAGTACTAGAATTAGTTTCCGTATTATTCTCACTATTATTTGTGTTTTGATCTTTCGTTTCCGGTCTAAATTCAATTGGTTTAACGCCTCCCCGTATATTAGAGTATCTACCGTTTGCTACACCTTGACCCAGCCTGTTATAATTCCTATAAGGATAACCCCGTGTATTACTGCCTCTTCCGCGATTCGTGGAATTAAACCGTATTGTATTTACTCGCACCGAACTGTACCTCGTGTTGACGTTTGCACCGCGTGGTCTTTCATATCTATTTACTGTCGAACTCTGTGATTGTGAACTACCGAGCCTATCTACATTTATATTTCTTTCCAGATGTCTTAAAAATTCAACTGCTTCTCTGATTATCATAGGTTGTTGTCTACTAAAGTATGCTACTTGTATATGTTCAGGATACTGCCTAAAAATGGTATTTATCTTTTCTGCATCCGTAAAAGGCAATGATAAAGCATAAACTTTATCCAACTGCTCCGCGAAATATTTCTCCATACTCCCGTTCTGTTTATTATATTTTGAAGTCATAAATCTAGACTTTACTACTTCCTGTTCTGCCTGGCTCCAAAATACATTCTGGAAATCCGATTCAAAATCACTAAACGACTTCCAATAATCTCTATAAATATTCATACGAATTTTAGCTTCCCCTGATAATGATTCTATTGCTAAACTTAATGTTCGTTCCGTATTTAGGTCTTGTCCCGTCATAGATAAATAATCTTTTAGATCCCTCAAGAAACTCATTGGATTATGCATCCTATTGCCATCGAATGTAGGTAATTTTTGCTTTACCTGTACAATTACCGTTTGACGTGTTGTCTCACTACTAATATTGTTCGTTTCCGAGCTAGTCAATGGTACTATTGGAGAACCTGAACTATGACCACTATCACTTTCAATTCGCTCGTTTTCCAATCTCGTAAGTCTATTTAATATTTCAGATAACAATTGATTAGTCTGATTTGCACTATTCATGTTATTAGTACCGCTAGTCCCTCTACGACTATTACGCATGTTCTTTCCGCTCATGGTTTGTTATTAAAATATATTATTTCCCACGTGAAGATAAATACTCTCAATTTTGTATTGGTTATTTGTTGTTAGAATTGCTCTTAAGTATTCACTTAGATACGTTATCCGAATATATTTTTCGAGTAGAAGTTAAGTATTTGAAATTAATCGTTTTGAATATTTTTCGAGTGTTCAAAGAATATTCTTAAGATTAAATAACACCAAGTGTGTTAAGTGCGCCTAACCTTTTTGAGTTCGTTTATTATCTTATCCTAATAAACTGTCAAACCTTTTTGAAATTAATGGCTTTCAAACTTCTAATATTGCTAAGTGTCTTGTTTTCACAAGTGCGTTTTTAAGTTTTTACAAATGTCAGTTTCGTACGTGATAAACGGTCCTATTTTAAGACCCCTTGAAATGTCCAAATGTATCGAGTTATTGTATTTTTTATCGTTTTGTTAACTATGTCTATGAGAATCGTTAGGCAAAAAATATTGTTACGAGTTTACACGTGCGTCAACAAAAGTTTTAGTTTGCTTAAATATAGACAAAGACTGACCCAAGTTTTGCCTATGTTTATGATATCCGTAATAATTTTCGGTGTATTGTGTATTGGATCCTTTTTAGAAAGTCTTACTATTTTAGTAATTGCCTACGTTGTGTAATATTTTTTTTTTTAAACAATAAATAAAGAATAGATTTTAAACAATGAATACGCGTTTTGTACTCTTTTAAAAGTCTATTTCTGTGAGTGTCGGACGTAATAAATAAAAATTTGATATTCTGCGTGGTATGTTTTGTAGTAATTTATAAGTTGGTTCTTTTCTCGTTGTATTAAAATTTAATACTAGACAAGAATTCTGGTCACCGGGCATCAAAAACTGTAACGGGAAATGGCCCTTAAGGCTATCTTCGTCACTAGCTTGGCTGTAATCGTCTAAACCTAACTAAACATAAAACTAAACTGTGAAATTGAATTCCTAACCGATTTATTTTAAATAATGTACGCCGTGATTATTCTCCTCACTGAATTAATTTAACCTTCGGTTTATATTATATATTAACTAATGTTCTAATCTTTTGAGTTTTGTTGAAATAAAATGAACTCTATCTGCATAAAATCTAGTTTCTATACTTATACGATATTGATTTAAATGTCAAGTTATCATTTACGGTCGTAGATTGTATCTACCAGGTAACTGAGGTTTTCTGGATCCAGATTATATGATAATGGCCTGTATTTTTTTATATTTCATATGTTTTGTCGTGAGCTCATATATATATATTTTTTTGGTTGACATTAAATCAACATATTTTCTCCTCCTCTCCTTCAAGAGTAATTTAATTCTGTTATCAGTACCTCCACTAACGCTAAACGTATAATAGTATTCTTCTCCTTTTTTTATATTAGTATTCACTAATTAATACCATTACAAGTTTAACCGACCCGTCGTAAATCGCCTCACATATCTAGGTTTGCCTGCATTCCAATGTAGGTTTCGTTCGAGACTGGTATAAATACTGATTTAGCACGAGTTCATCTGTTTTAGCTTGTAAATATAATTTATGGATTTCAGGCAGACCCCAGAAATGTTACACACTGATAACTTGCTCAAACTGAAAACCCAAATGGTTCCAGGAGCTAAAGTTGTATTTAAATTATCTATTAAGTGAGCTGATTGTAACACATATATTTATTTATTGCTGTATTCGACTAAAATACTCCCTCTCGTTAGAAAACTGTGTGCAAATAATGATATTTCAGATGTCTCTGAATGAACCTACTAAAACCACACGCCGTCTCTTATGTGTTCTTTGCACTTTACAAGTCGAATATTAATTGAGTTCACCAACTAACATCTCTTTGTATTACTGATACTATTTCCATGTGTTACTCGATATATTGCAAATGTTAGATGAAGAATCAGCCACTTAGATAATTTACTCTAATATATTACTCGTCAACTTCTGCTCACTCAAATCAATGTTCTATAACTGATAACGGAATAATTATTTATACTTGCTCTAATTCTCGAATGATGTATTCAGCCATGTTATAATGCACTTAATTGTTTGATTACAGTGCCTAGATAAAATGTTATAATGATAATGATATTTCACGTAATCATTTAAATCACTTCCAAACGTAATTTTATATAAATTCAGACCACAGTTCTTTATGTTGCTATTCAAACCAATATACTATAAAATAGTAGAAATTTACCAGAAACCTTCAATTATATTATTTAGTAATATATTTAAAGTTATATAACAAACTATCACGATTTATTCAGACAATGTTCTGGAACTATTTTCGATATATCTATTCTTAATTATTGAATAACGTATTTATCCACAACTTTACTATAAAATTCACGGTTACTTTAATTAAAACACAATGGATTTGCTGTTGGATTGATTAAGTTATTTATGATAATTATCTTGTAAACAAAGACTTAACGCGATATAATTTACGTAACACTTCACTTCGGTTAGTTATCACTTTAATAAACGTATTTAGTATGATGTTACCTACGAGTCCTATTAATCCGCCTCGACAGATTAACCTAAATAATTCTAGACTCAAATGGCTAGTGTTTACCTCCGGTCTACTATCCCGTACCAAAGATAGCAGGTGTGTTTGATTTGACATGTGTGTTTGTGTGCGAATTGTGTGTAGGGGAGTAACAATGCGAACTAAACTAAGGAAAAGGAATGGAATAGCTTGCGAAAACCCCTAAAACTATTCCACGGATCCTAGATTATAGGAAATAGGTGTTTGAAACGCTTCCGAAATCAGACTCAATCCCAGAATTTAAGGCTTGTTACCTAAAAGTTCTTTTTTTGCCACGTTTCAGGAATTTGGGTTTTATTGAGAAAGGTATTTATAAAATATAGGAATCTTTAGATATTCAATCCAAAGAGCGTTATCATTTGTCACTGTCTAGTATGCACAACTCGTCAAAAGAATCACCAATTATATTAGCATAACACAGCCAACAAAATTACCAACTATTTTAACAGAGCGTGTGCACTTCAACCAGCTACAATGAAAACTATATCATGTCCCCGTTCGAAATCAGTTTTTATATTCCACTGACTCCCCGCCCGATGCTTCCTTGTGGCGTCACACGCCTCCTCGTCGCTTGGGTATCAGGTAGTATTTTTTTTGAGAAATGACCTACGCATTAGACCTTTCTTGTACTTAAAATAGCATGCCAATATTATTTTAAACCAAACATCTTAACTAGTTCAAATTAAGCATATTTTAATTATATACACACCATTAACCTTAAATTACTAGCATTCCATGCAACATGCTACGTTTAATATTTAACTCCCAATCTAGGTAATATACACTCTTTGTCATTCAAAGCATAGCGACATTCAATCGTGCAAAATTTGGTAAACGCGTCCGTTTACTAACCAACAGTCTCGTATCAAAGCTTGACAAAGAAATCAAATTACATCTTATTTGGTTCTTAAACCCTTTATAAATTATTTTAATACGCATTAACCAATGAGATAATTTAGACGTCCATAGAGTTCATTTTGCAATAATTAACACGTGTCAATATTCCTTTATTTCAAATACGTCGTGAAGACGAATAATTTTTTATGTTGTATGAATGGTATTTGTATTGTTAGCAGATGTGAGGTAAAATTCTCAGCGTTGTTTCGCCATCGTGGCGATATAAATAATACCATTTCATTTGGACCCTCGGTTTCGCTCTATCGCCTCTTCAATGAGGCGTGTGTTGGAGCTCCGAAGGTCTTTTTTTTTTATATATATTTAGGACACGTCAATTTGACTTCACCTCGCCTGATGGTAAGCTGAAGGTAAAGTCTCAGGAAAGAGGGTCACCATTACATACACGTACCATGTTAACAATGGTGGCACTCAGCTTGACGGCCTCGTCAGAAGAGGATTGTCGTCGCAGCATCGCGTGACACCCACGGGTCCTACTAGTGCTGCGACCACAATCCCCCTGACCGGCTATGCACTTGCTGACCCCTGAACGCAATCAAACCGAAATTGGATTACTATGGAGGGTTTTTCGCAATCGTGCATGGTGGTACCTACCCGGCCGAATTTTGTGACAAATTTGTGTCATCAAACTTCTACCAATTTCTTCTTCGCAATTTCCTTGTTTAGGTATGACCTGTCGGACGAAGTCGCTTGGGTGGTTTCCCGTCTTCTTGCCATCAGCCCCAGAGTCTCATCCGAGAGTTGGGACTTCCTGCCAGTGCGCTGTTTTTTGCAGAACTTGATGCCCTCGTTAAACCTGTTGATCACTGAGACATCTCTGAATATGTGCTTGCTATCCGTCATGATGAAGTCGATCTCATTTTTTGTCACAGCGTCGGGGCTTTGCCATGTCCACTTCCTTTGAGGCTGTTTCTTAAAGAAGGAATTCATTAAGAATAGTCCCTCTTTCTCAAGGAAGTTGACAAGCATTTGTCCCCTGTGATTCCTAACTCCATAACCATGCGGGCCTGGGTACCCACCTTGCCGTTAAAGTCCCCCATAACAACGTTGAAGTGAGCCTTAGTGGTGTTGTGCAAGGCTTTGGATATGTCTTCATACATATCCTCCACTTCATCATCCGAGTGTGCCGAGGTCGGTGCGTAGACCTGAATAACCTTCATGCTATACCGCTTGGATAGCCGAAGGATCAGGTACGCTACCCTGTTTCGACACGCTGGAGATTTCTTGAACGTTGTTAGAGAGGGCCCTATTGACGAGGAAACCTACGCCACCCTGGGATGTTTTATCACCCTCGCGAAAGTAGAGAAGATGGCCCGAGTCAAGGGTTACGGTGTCCTCTCCCTCTCTACGGACTTCGCATAACCCGAGAACATGCCATTTAATGTTCTCTAACTCCACTTCCAACTGCGCTAGATGATGGTCAAGCCTCAGAGTGCGTCCGTTATACGTAGCCAGGGTCAGTTTGTGAAGGGTTCGGTAGCCTATTGTAGCCCGGGGATTCTTAGCACCCCCTGCCCCGCCGTTACCATGGCCGCTACCATGACCAGGGATAGCGAGGCGGCCGGGAACTGGAGGCCATCTTTTGGCTGTTTCCTTCATATGGGGGTAGTGCCCGTAATCCCCACGCTGGGCAGGCGGGTTGGGGATCGCAGTTTGTTGGAGGGGTTGTTCTGCGGGGGTGCTACTGCCCGCCCCCGGATATGTCCCTTAGTCGCCTCTTACGACACCCACGGGAAGACTTGGGTTGGTGCTATTCTCTTCTAGGCCGGCACCACACAGCCTTATGTGTCATGTGATGTTTAAAAATCAATATATATGTCAGAAAATTGTGTATGAGCATTGCTAGCAACGTTCCATTTTTTTATATTTTTTTTTTATATTTAGGGCACGTCAATTTGACTTCACCTCGCCTGATGGTAAGCTGAAGGTAAAGTCTCAGGAAAGAGAGTCACCATTACATACACGTACCATGTTAACAATGGTGGCACTCAGCTTGACGGCCTCATCAGAAGAGGATTGTCGTCGCAGCACCGCGTGAGACCCAACGGTCCCACTAGTGCTGCGAACACAATCTCCCTGCCCGGCTATGCACTTGCTGACCCCTGAACGCAATCAAACCGAAATTGGAATACTATGGGGGTTTTTCGCAATCGTGCACGGTGGTACCCACCTGGCTGAATGGACTTCGGCTTAAATGAGCGCTGGAGTAAGTTGAAGTAACTATAAGTCAATAAAAAAGGAATGAGCAAAATCCAACTTATACAAAAACATACATACACCGAAAATCAAATTTAGATGCTTGAATAGATCTTTGCTTGATCGACTTTCTTAATGTAATGAGCACCGCGTACATCAGGCTTAAGTCGCATAAATATATTACAGAATATCATTGAGACAGAGTGTTGAAAGCCTGTTTGAATATTCTATTACACAAACACAGAGGTGAATTCAATCTTTGCCAATGCGAACTACTAAAGGAAAGCAATAAATATATTTCAGAAGGAACGAAATGCCATTAAAAACAATATAAAATGAATACGTAACCATCAAACTATCAGGAATTACCTTTCTTGCTGGTCATGGTCGTGTTGAGTACAGTATCTGTCAAATTACATCCACCATCTTGTAAGATTAAGTAGACAGTATTTCAAAGAGGTTTTAGTTGACACATCGACGAGCCACGGGTCCTGTCAGTTATCGAATAGGGTTACGGTTTGGACTCATCATAGGTCTGCATCAAACCACATCAAATACAGAAAAAATATCAGGAACACCGTTTCTCTTGCTATTTTTATCATCAACATGACAGCGTTAGTTCTGTTTGCAACCATCCAAAGTAAAGAAACGCTTGTTTGATCCATGTAGGTCACATTAAATATTTCACTTATCTAGTATATGGTTTATTCATTTATTATGTGTCTCGCGTTTGCATCAAAGGGGTGTCAGTTCAGCATATGCCAGGCGAGCGGACCTTGGCGCCGCTGGTTTTCAACTGGAACCCATGTATGTATTTTGTGTGTATTTTGTATGTATTTTATGTGTGTAAATGTGTTTTTTTTTTCATCAAACCCATACTATGTGTGTATAGTGTCTATGGATAGGTCTTCAAAAATGATATTGAGGTTTCTAATATCATTTTTTTCTGCAAGAGAATGACAAAACTAAAACATTTTTGGCAGATGACATACATAAAATATATGAATTACATTACCATGTAAACTTCCACCGAAAATTGGTTTGAACGAGATCTAGTAAGTAGTTTTTTTTAAATACATCATAAATCTTAAACCGCCATTTACCTTTCATTCAATCAACTCAAATATAAAAATTAAAAAAACAACATTATTATGTTACTTGCTGCTATGGAACATCCGACTCGCACTTGGCCGCTTTTTACATAATATCGTGAAATAATATGCCAAGAAGCCGAGTTACCCAAAATGGGAGTCAATCTCCTAGTATCCTAATCTAAAAACGAATAAATTAATCTATACTGATATTATAAAGTGGTAAAGTTTGCAAAGTTGTAGGGGGTAATCTTTGAATTTACTGAACCGATTTAGAAAAATCTTTTATTAAGAGAAAGCCACATTATTTGTGAGCGTCATAGGCTATATATCATCCCGCTACTACCCAAGGGAGAGGAGCAGTAATCAGAAATGTCAACAAATCTGGCAGATACCCATACATCATAATATATATATATAAATATTCTACGACATTCTACACAGCGCTTTCTAGACCCAAAGTAAGCATAGTTTAACTATATAAACTTACTTGTACCTATAATTTTTTTTCTAAATACATACATATTATACATAGCACCAATGCAAATAGACATATTCATGCATACAAATATTTGCACTGAGCGGGAATCGAACCCGTGCCGCTGTTGTAGCGGTCGAATGCTGCTACTACCTACCTACCTACTACCGCTACGCCACAGAGGCCGTCCCAATAAAAAATAATTAATTACAGGCATTTATGAGTTAAACTCGGATTCGAAATATGCCACGGGTGAGTCCGGGAAGGGCCAACTAGTAGTATATAAGGTGTCACAAAATTAGGTCTCTGAATTTGGTGAGATGATTTGGTATCGACGAAATATGTATTTGAAACAAAAAAAAATGTCGGGTCAAACAAAAAATAAAAAAAATATATATATAATGAATAAAAATGAAAAAAAAAACACCACCAGCAAACAGCGTCACGTGACGCGATGAACACACGTGACGCTGATCGCGATTTAGGTATTTCCCACACAACCGCTTGGAGAATACTGCGAGGAGCACTGCACGTGCGTCACGGGCTCGTCGCGTCACGTGACACTGGTCGCTGGTGGCGTTATTTTTTATTATTTTTCATTTTATTATTATAATTATTGTTTTTTTATTTTTTTTCTTCCCGATATTTATTTTTTGTTTCAAAAACATATTTTGTCGATACTAAGTCATCTCACCAAATTCAGAGACCTAATATAAACCAAATCTAGTGTTTCTACAGAATCCAATCATCAAAACACGGCTGAATATGTTATCAGATGTTTATCTTGTCCCTTTGTGCTGCCCGCGGTTAATAATACAAATGACTAATTGACGTGTTGGACATGCTTGTACTGAATTAGTGATGGTCTTCATGTAAACGTATACTAAGCTATATATAGAACTAAACAAAGTGTTTCTGGTATAAAAAGCGAGGAGTTTGATAATATATGTTGTAATAATGTTGTTTTTTACTGGTGGTAGAAATCTGATCACACAAATTTGTCACAAAATTCGGCCGGGTAGGTACCACCGTGCACGAATGCGAAAAACCCTCCATAGTAATCCAATTTCGGTTTGATTTCGTTCAGGGGTCAGCAAGTGCATAGCCGGGCAGGGGTCGCATTGTGGTCGCAGCACTAGTGGGACCGGTGGGTGTCACGCGGTGCTGCGACGACAATTCTCCTCTGATGACTCCGCCAAGCTGAGTGCCACCATTGTTAACATGGTACGTGTATGTAATGGTGACCCTCTTTCCTGAGACTTTACCTTCAGTTTACCATCAGGCGAGGTGAAGTCAAATTGACGTGTCCTAAATAAAAAAAAATAAAAAAAACCTAAATATCTAAGTCATCAGTATTCATTCGTTATTGTTGCTTAATTATTACTAAAAACACAATGGGGCCCGAAGGGGTAGGCAGAGGTGTATTACATACCCACGATTAGCCAGTTATGTTTAGGTCCCAATGTAATAGGGGGCGAGCCCATTGCCATCTACCAGGCACATTACAACATTTTTAATACACACATAACTACGAGAGTCAGAGAGTGTGTCCAGGGCGACTGGGGATCGAACTCGAAACCTCGTCTCAGCAGTTCGTTACGTACACCACTGGGCTATCGGCACAATGGGGCAAAACAATCGTAATCTTTTTTCTTATTTTTTAACGTGAGGAAATCCCTTAGGACACTCTCCCGCCGGCCAGTGGGGGTGGTTATGTCGTGTATCGACTAAAACCGCACGGTGTCCTCCCCAAGTGTCCATTGTCGGGCACCCCGGGTAAGCCCCCGAAAGGATATCCCCAGGGTTACCGGCGGACTTTGGTCGACACCACGGCCTCGCCTGGTGGGGTCGGGTTTTATTCCACGTCGGTGAGTTGGCAGGCGTGTGTAGTGCACACACGACACGCCTTCGCCACGGCATGCTTCTGTTAGGACGGCGAGTCGGCCAACTGCTGATGACTCTGACGGCCATCGCTTTTAGCGGGCTGTTTAATACAGCCACGTTGCGGGCTGCCAGCCGCCCCCCATACAAGGGCCCCATACAGGGCCCCCTCCGAGACCCGTGGAAACACATAGCCTCGGATTTGTGGAGAGCCACCTAGAGTCCCAGCCGCCATATTCGACCCACGACTTCCGCCGCCCCGCCTTCCGGATAAGGACCAGTTTCCCCGTCTTTCACGCCTTTGGAAACTGGCCCCTCTCGAGGCATGCGCTGAAGAGCGCCACCAGTCGAGGCCCTAGTTCCTCAAGGGCCAGGACCCATGCTCGGCCTGGAATGCTTTTCGGGCCCGGGGGCAGTGCTTTTCCGAGCTTCAAGCCGGAGCACTGGTACCCCCAGTTCACTCTCCCTGACTTCGGGCACATCGCTCTCGCTATCATCACCGTCAGGTGCCTGAGGCGGAGCCATGTGCGGAGGAACATGTTCCTCCACTCTCGCTGGGAACAGGGAGCCCAGGATCCCCCCCAGCCGTTCTGGCTGGAGGCTCTGGGTCAGTAGGGGCGCCCTTGGGCGGATATTTTCCCTGACCGCAAGGTAAGGGCGCCCCCATGGGTTCTGCTCCAGAGACTCCAGCAGCTCTTCACGGGCCGGCCGTTTGGCCTGTTTAATGGCTTCCTGGAGGGTCCTCTTGACCCCCTTGTACGCCTCATATAGCTCCGCCTCTCGGGCTGCCGCATCGTCTGGGCGGTGACGCCTCCGGAAAAACCTGGTGTACCGGCGGCAAGTGGTCACGCACGCATCTCGCAGATGTGCGATCTCCACTGACCACCAGTACACCTGTTTCTTTGCCGGGCCGCGCTTTACCCTAGGCATCGCCGCATCGCAGATATGCGGCTCTCCTGAACCATTTCGCCTCTGCGTCGACATCGGCAGGCCGGTGACGGAATCCAGGCCTGCACTATGGATGCCTCCAGGAGAGCCTCCCGATCCAGGCGTCTGGGCGCCCAACGTGGATCCGGGGGATTCGCGATAGTCGGTGGCGGCAGGGAGACGTTGAACCTAATGTACTTATGGTCGGAATCCGTCTCCTCCTCCTCCACCACACGCCAACCCTAAACGCGGCGGGCGAGAGCAGAGGTCGCGAACGCGATATCCACGACCGAACTGAGCCCCCGCCGCTCCCAGGTGGTGACACTCCCCCGGTTGAGGACCTCTAGACCTGTTCTAGTCTAGATCTGTTGGCCCAGTCTTTCCATACTCGCACCTTGTCATTGGTTTCCCGGGAGCCCAAGGCCAGAGACCAGGTGTTGAAGTCTCCCAGGACCAAGACAGGACGAGGACGGTACGCAGCAAGAACGATGTCCAGTTCAGCGAGCCTTAGCTCAAGCTCGTACTGGTCAAGGCTTGGCGAGAAGTAGACGGCCACGACAGCCAAGCCCTCATAGTCCGCCGCGACACAGCCTCTACCCCTTGCAATGAGCGCAAGGCGCGAGGTGTCCGCGGCAGAACGCCCGAAAACGGTCGCTACGCCGTCCAGGTCCACCGGGCTTCCGGGGTGGACCCAGTACAGCACACGCCTGGCCTCGAGGCGGCGCAGGATCGGCTGCCCGCCCGGTGCTCCGCCGCTTTGCCCTCCGCTACGCATTTGTAGCAGCGCGGTGGAGCATCGCAGGTGCTGGCCTTGTGCCCGGGCTGACTACAGCGGAAGCACCGGTCCCCCACGGTGTCTCCCGCTGTGCACTGCACTCCCACGTGCCCCACGGCCAGGCACCTAAAGCACCTGGCCTCAAACCATCATAATCTAGTGTAAAGAAATTTTGTTCCAACAAGCGTACTGCTACCCTATGGCAAAAGATTACTTTTCTTTTACCTCCTACTGCACGAATTCTGATACTTTTCAAAGCAATCGTGCCTAGTAAGCTGCCGACCTTTACCGGACCACCAGGCAGACTAAATGCTTTTCATCTAGGAATAGAGGCCGTACTCAGAAGTTAGACAGCTTATGGACAGAACACTACACTTCTTGAGTGTGAGAGTTTAAAATCAGTCTCTGATCTTCTATTTGGGCATCTTTCATACCCATAAATGGCAACAGACGTTATTCGACTTTTATAAATATAGGAACCAGTTGAATCATCCAGAAGGCGTATAAGCTCACAAGTTGTCAAGAGCTAAGTCGAGGTTTCAGTATGTAAATCACGAATATGGGTAATTAGTTTATGCGAGAGCTGCAATAATCCTTTGAGGCAAACTAATTACAAAATTGTATGATGTCCTTGGAATAAACTCGGTGGTTGAGTTTAGATCCGCAGTTCGTTAATGGTTCGTTAAAAGGATTTATGTGAGAGTTTACACACACATTATAACAAATATTATTCATTCAAACGTTCATCAACTTATTGATATATTTTCGTAAAATACGAGCGAATTTGCAAAGGTTCTTTAAACTTATCCCTGCTATCCACGAAGGCGTAGCTTCATACGCGCGTATAAATAAATAAATAAATATTCTACGACATTCTACACAGCGCTTTCTAGACCCGAAGTAAGCATAGTTTAACTAACTTGTGTTAGTTATTCGTATTTTAGAAGGTTTTTACAGGGTCGGCAGCGCGAGTGTGACGCCCGCTGTGTTGCACAAGTCCATAGGTCGCGGTAACCGCTTCCCATCTGGTGGGCCCTGTGCTTGTCTTCCACCTAAGGGGTATAAAAAAAGGCTTACCTCCATTGACGCGTATTCCTCATTGTACGCTTGGTGTAAGCTTGTTTACAGCTTAGGCCTACTGTCCACGGAGGCGTAGCTTCATAGGCGCGTATTCGTCATTGTAAGCTTAGTGTACGCCCGCTTGCAGCTTACATACAAAACAATACATACAGGCTTCATGACGCCTGCCGTACCGCATGTCATGTCACATAGAGTTTTGTATGTAAGCTGTAAACAAGCGTACACAAAGCGTACAGTGACAAATACGCGTCTGTAAAGTTACGCGTCCGTGGACAGTAGGCCTTACTCGTCATATAAATGTGTTTTTTTTTCTGCTCGCCCCTAGGTGTTAAGACGCTAGGGTGAAGTCCAGAAGATATGGGCCACCATAGCAAATGCTGATGATCCTAAAGTGGTGGACATATGCTTTTTCACGCCCCGCTTAAAGAACCAGAGATTTCAAGATTCAACATTTGACTCCCTTTCAGAACAATCTACCCCGTACACATAGTTATTACTCGCCGATCGGTCCATCACCGCCGCACGGCGTGGTTTAATACTTCAGCCTGATGCGTCAAGTTTGAATGAGCCCATTCGCAAGTACGGTGACCAACCGATTTTTTGACAGCCGGATTCACAAAAGTTTTCAGTCCTAAGATTGTTATCAATAAAGTTCAAAGTATAAATATAAAGGGCTTCAGGAGCAAAAAAAGCAAAATGAATCAACCCATCAGTTGACGAGGTGATGTCTAAAAGAAAAATTATAAAATAAAACATTTTTACGCCGACCATGAATAATTAGGACATGGGATTTTAATTGATGACTGAAGTCGCCGTCGAGGAGAGTTCTACGCACTCGTCGGCGCCCAAACCTGTCCAACTGAAGATTTCGACCGCAGTGATCGACGAAACGTTTGGAACACAAGTTTCATATGGACCACGGCCAAACAGCCCGGAAGCAGTATATTCTACAATGATGATGATCTTTATTAAAATTATTTTATTACGCTTACATGGCATCGAATCTTGTAAGCTATGTAACTTGAAAGTTTGTTACCCAATTATTGAAGAAACTGGGTCTACTTTTTAAATGTCTAGGTACTGCAAACAGATATTGATTTACACCAACACACCTAAGCCTAGTAGTAAGAAGAATAACTCCCCTGCTGATAGCTACCTCGCCTTGGTAACTATTAACTAGATGATTTCAAATACGTGGAAGTTTATGCCTTTCATCGAAAGTGTGCAGGAAACACAATTCCGGCAATACTTACTTGATAATTACTGTTACTGGGCTAATTTCGGTAGCGAACTGTGTGGGTTTCAAACCCGCAATATATCGCTTTTTGTTGCACGAAACAGATGAGGGTTTGAACAAAAAATAATATAATTATATATTGCAGACCAGGCCATTCTCGTTTTTACTGGTTCAATATCGTTCAATAACACTGTTAACTCAGTTTACAAGTACTCAGTAATACGTCAGGCCCTTAAATATAAACTTTATGGAACTTTTTATCTATTATGTCGGTGGCGTAGTGGTAGTAAAAGTGACTACTGTGCATAATTATGGTCATGGATTTGATTCCCGGATTGGATGAGGTGCGCAACAGTGAACGCAAAAGTGTTTTAGGCGATTCGAGCCGCGGTAGAAATAACTCGTGGTATGAAACGACTAAACACACCGTATTAAGGTATTTTAGTTGCTATCTCGTCACTAAACACTTGTTAAGTATTAATAAGAAATATATAAATGCCTTATCTATACCTCTGTAATATGGTATCTTCAAATTAGCCGCCCAGTGGTACCACATATTGTAGCTTAAGTTTTTTGACAAAGTGGAAATATATAGATAGATAGATAGACAATTCTTTATTGTACACCAACGTTAGGTTTGAAGACCATGTAGCATGGATAACAGTAATACAGTTTTTAAATTTTCAATCGTTTATTTAACTTTTGACAGCTCTAATACTTAATCAAATAGTGATACCCTGACCCGTTACCGATGCGATTTCTTTTATCGATCGATTTTATTCATGAAGAAGTTTTAATCGATTTAACACACTTATTATTTTATCAATAATTTCGTAATTTATCGATTATTAAACGCAACACTGGACGCGGAGGCGACGCGCGACGCCATTTTGTTGTCAGTGTTAATCCACATTTTCATACGTCGAGTTGAGTATTTATATTCCTCCGTATTGATTTATTTGTGAATTCTCACGTTTGGTTGAGTTGAGCGTATCGTTCCTCCCTTCGTTACTGCCAAAATGCCAAAAATAAAGTACTTAAAGGACAAGCAAGAGAGTTTGTCTTGCGACTTCGTGAATACTTTGAAAAGGAAAGCCGTAATGGTGGGCCTCTTATACCAGTGACTCAAGTTAGAGACCGTGTTGCAGCAGCATTAGGTATTAATGCTCCAACAGTGGCAAAAATAACAAAAGAAGGCTACGGCAGCAGTGGCATGGAGCAGAATAAGCTATCTACACCTAAGAAAAAGCGTCAGCCCTGTAAAGTGACAGCAGTTGACAATTTTGACGATGATGCTATTCGTCGTCATATATACGACTATTACCAAATAAAAGAGATTCCAACATTAAAAAAACGAACACAATCTCTACGAAATCATGGTTTGTTCCGTGGTCAAAAATCCTCTTCGGCCAAGGTATTGAAAGACATTGGATTCTTATTATATATTATTTAACGAAAAATTGTAATGCAACGCAATGATATTGCTTTGTAGCGATGCGAATTTTTAAGACAAACGAAAAAAACAGAAGATTGGTCGAATATTGTTTTCACAGATGAAACTGGGCTCAATACGAATCATACGCTGTCAAAAACTTGGACTGACAACATTGCTGGCTCCACTTCTGCAGTACGAATGGGAAAAGGCGAACGACTGATTATTTTCCATGAAGGAACAGTAAAAGGACTTGTGCCAGACGCTCTATTAGCTTTCAAATCCCAGAAAACAGGAGATTATCATGAGGAGATGAATTCGAACGTGTATGAACATTTACACACATTCGAACGTGGTTCAGAGAAATGCTTACATCACTCGAAGAACCATCAATAATATTTATTGATAATGCACCCTATCACTCTCGTCAAATTAATAAAATGCCAACGCAGGCCAACAAAAAAACATGAAATCATAAACTGGCTCCGTGATAATGGCGAGGAGGTGGACGAGTCCCTACTAAAAGTAGAGTTAAGTAGTAGAGTAGAGTAGAGAGAGTAAAGATATTAAAAACAAAGAAGCTGCGAAAACGATACGTAATAGATGAAATGGCAGCAGAGCATAGACATACCGTCCTCAGAATTCCCCCATATCACTGCCAGTATAATGCAATTGAAATGATTTGGGCACAAGTTAAAGGATATGCTCCGAGGAACAATACAACTCCTCCTTTCACCGCAAGAAAAATGCTGGATTTACTAAAAAATGCGTGTGAAAAAGTAACTCCTGAAAACTGGGCGAGTGTTGTAGAAAAAACAAAAAAGGTGATAATTTCGGATTGGGATCGGGATGTTGCATTCGACAATTTATCTGTCCAAGAATTGATGATCAATATTATTGAGAACTCAAGTGATGATGATTCCTGGTCATACGAAGAAGACGATTCTTTATAATTAAAAATAGTATTACAATACCTCTTTTGGTTGTTTTATTTTTTAATCCATAAAGTACTATGAATTTCAACATTTTGTATCTGTCCATTATTTTGTACAAGTGAGGGGATTACCGCACGAAAAAAAAAAAAAAAAAAAAAAAAAAAAGGTACCGCGGTTAATTTACATGCTTTTTATTTGAACCAACTACAGTAAGTCCAAACGATTATTTCAGATTCATTAATTTGCAGCGAATACATTCGATCCCATTACTAGGTACGAGTACGATGGAACTGTTTTCATTGCGCAAATTATTTATGCATTAAAACAGAGACATATAGGGCATTTTAATGCAAAATAATAAAGGTTTTTACGTGATTTGATATGAAATATAATCACAATAATTTTATTGTATGTTTTATTAATATAATCAATAATCGATTTATTTCAAAACCGTTTTTATAGTCTGTGGTCATTAATTACGAATGACACATCTCCAAGTGGGCGGAGCCCGTCCATGAAGTACAGTATTCCTTGTAGTACATTGTATCAAAAATTATTAGTAAACTTTATGTGCGTGATCTGTCAAAAGATAAATAAACGATTGGATACACTATAAATCCACAAAAGGCGGCCTTATCGCTAGATGCTATCTCTTCCAGGCAACCTTAAAATATTTCAAGGACGTCCGGTCGGGAATGCATCTTCACTGTTTCTTTTCTAGAATTTTCTTTCAGGAAATTTTCAGTCGTAGTCCGGTGTTTGTGTCAAAAATATAAATTTATATCATGGTCACCCTAAGATTCCAAAATTCTAGTCACGCACCGCGCGGCCGTATTGAAAGGTGGCCAAGATTGAATAAAGATGGCCCCCTACAGCGGGGGTTATCAAATCATCCCTCCCACGGTTGAGTCGAATAAAAACTGATTTCGTTATCACCCTTAATTCCATGCTTATGTATCACGACAAGCCCCCAGAGGTCGCTGAGGTTGCTGAAAACATCATTGATTGTATTTTTATTTATTTCGTTGTTAGAGAAATGTCCGCCCAGGGCCGTGACTACGCTCAAAATAGCTCTCGCTGGAACACGTGGCCTCGATAGGAGTAATTACGAAGTATATTTGTATCTCTATCGGCTCATGCACAGCTCACTAGCCACGAGCGAGACAGCGTGAGATTTAGATTTTTTCCAACCGTAAATTTTATGTTTCTAAGTATCATTAGGTAGGCTATTATTGTAGTAGACATGGCGTTATTTTTTTAGTAGTGCAAAGTTTATAACTTTGAAGTAGTGATACGATTTGTGGTAGTATCAAAATTTATTGCCATAGGTTGTTATACAAAAAAGCGGCTAAGTGCGAGTTGGACTCGCCCATTAAGGGTTCCGTAGCAGCAAGTAACATAATATATGTAGTGTTTTTTAATTTTTATTTTTGAATTGATTGAATGAAAGGTAAATTGCGGTTTGCGATTTATGACGTATTAAAAAAAATACTTACTAGATCTCGCTCAAACCAATTTTAGGTGAAAGTTTACATGGTAATGTAGGTACATCATATATTTTTTTAGTTTTATCATCCCTTATTTTAGAAGTTACAGGGGGGGCGACCAATTTCACCACTTTGGGAGTGTCTCTCGCGCAAACTATTCAGTTTAGAAAAAAATGATACCTTAATATTATTTTTGAAGACCTATCTATAGATATCTATAGAGACACAAACGTATGAGTTTGATGAAAAAATTTTTTTGAGTTACAGTTCTAAGTATGGGGAATCCCCAAAATTTATTGTTTTTTTTTTCTATTTTTGTGTGAAAATCTTGATGCGGTTCACAGAATACATCTACTTACCAAGTTTCAACAGCATAGTTCTTATAGTTTCGGAAAAAAAGTGGCTGTGACATACGGACAGACAGACATGACGAATCTATAAGGGCTCCTTTTATTTGCCATTTGTCTACGGAACCCTAAAAAACAGTTAAAGTAGAGCCTTTTCTGTGTACAATACAAACTATTATTGGGTAATTGATTTACCAAAACCAATAACAAAAATAATATGTTTTGTGGTTTGAAAAGTCATGGATATCACAGTATCGATTTGCAGAAAGGTACACCAATAGGGGGTGCGACTGGTTGGATCACCTCCAAGTTTGGTGCACCCTGGGCAACGTGGGCGATGACGCATCATTGTTTGCTCCTCTGGAGTAGCTGGCGTCAACGTCAACGGCCAAGAATCTGACCAACCGGCCCTTTTCAAGGCCAGCTGACCCCATTGCACGGGGGGGTCGGGGCATGGCGGGCCTGCAAGGCCCTCGGGGGTGGGGGCCGCACCAGGTACCCCTCTGCTGTTATCAGAGGGGACACTGCGAATGGCCCAGGGTCAGTCGGAGTGCGAGGGATATGCTCTATGGGTAACCTTACACCCCGGTCTGTAGACCCGAGACGGCGTGCGGTTTTAGTACATAACCGCCCCCGCTGGCTGGCGGAGGGGTATCCGAAGGGATTTCCGCACAAAAAAAAAGGTAGGTACGCCAATAGGACGGTGCGAGAGTTTGGGTGAAGAATAAATCTGTCTCGCCCGCTGAGATGTGCTAATTAAATAAATAAATATTCTAGGACATATTACACAGCGCCATCTAGACTCAAACTAAACACAGCTTGTCATGTATATTGTAGAAAGTGGATAAACATACTTATATACTTTATTTTTGTAAATAGATACATATTATACATATAGAAACACCCAGACAAATGCAAATAGACATATTCATGCATACAAATATTTGCACAGAGCGGAAATCGAACTCACGCCCCCTGACGGAGCAGTCGAATGCACTACCGCTACGCCACAGAGGCCTTATCCTACTTCCTACTACTTGTTCAGTAGTTATGTATTATAACCTAGCTATATGTTTGTTATATTTTAATATGGAATTCTTGTCCTTTTGTCTGTTTATCTGGTTTTTCGCGACGGCCGCTAAAACTACACAACGGATTTTGGTGCGGTTTTTTTTTCTGTTTTAAAGGTTTAAATCAGACTTAAAATCTGCCGTATGTTTGATTGCAATTGGTTAGAAAAACCGGAGATATGATCAAAAAACGATAACCGACCACCGCGCGGACGAAGCCGCGGGCAACAGCTAGTAGAATGTAATTTCAAACTGCTATAGGTATGGGCCAACTCGAAACCGGAGATGGCCCAGGGTCAGTCGGGGTGCGAGGGATATGCTCTATGGGCAACCTTACACCCCGGCGTCAGTAGACCCGAGATGGCGTTCGGTTTTAGTCGGTTCAAGCCCGACATAACCGCCCCCGCTGCCCGGCGGGGGTGTATCCGAAGGGATTTCCGCACGAAAAAAAAAAGCTAGACCTAGCCTGGAAATTTCTCTTATTTTATTATCATGCCCTGTTTCCTCACTTAGCAACATGTATATACTGGGTGCTTCAAAAAAATGTATACACACTTTGAACTTCCATAGAAAATTTATTTACCGTTCTACAAAGTTAAATTTCAGGAAAATAGAAAGCTGAAAGTCCAATGTAAATGAAACATAAATAACAAATGTTAATACTGTTCAAATTGGTGACCTGCAGCATCAATACAATTCTGAGTACGAGTCACCACAGATTCTGTACATCGTATCAAAACGTCCAATGAGATTTCTCTACACACTGCTTGAATCTCATTCCAAAGAATGTCTAGGTTACGTGGTTTACGTTTGTACACCTCATCTTTTACTGTGCCCCACAAGAAGAAATCCAGTGGTGTAAGGTCTGGAGAGCGTGCTGGAAACTCGATTGGCCCCCTGCGTCCTATCCACTGGCCCGACAAATTTTGATCCAGGTAAGCTCGTACGTCTCGCTTTCTATTTTCCTGAAATTTAACTTTGTAGAACGGTAAATAAATTTTCTATGGAAGTTCAAAGTGTGTATACATTTTTTTGAAGCACCCAGTATATTATATAAAACAAAGTCGTATAACTCAAGAACGGGTGGACCGATTTCCATGATCTTTAATTTTTTACATTTGTCTCCGCCCATACTGTGCCATTTTGGAGTATTTTCTTTGCTGAAATCCCCACGGTTACCCTCCGCCTACCAGTCAGGGTAGTTATATCGGACTCAAACCGACCGAAACCCCACGCCATCTCGGTTCTCGATTGCCGGGGTATAAGGTGGCCAAATCTCGCCCCCCGCAAATATCGCACACCGACTGACCCTGGGCTATCTACGGCTTAATGGTCACCTCGGGATACTATGCAAATATAATTCATTCCAACATAAGTTCCAACATTACTTAATTGTAAGTGTAACGCTCTATCCTACCTTAAAGTGTCCGAAAGTATTTGAACCGCCCACTAATGAGACGATGGACCTGAATGCAGCAACTGATTACAGTGCTGAAGGCACTGAGAGTATCCGTTACTATTATATCCTCCAAGTTTAGGAAGATACTATTAAAAGTTTGGCTTTATTGTGATCGTCTAAATATTTATAAGTATGGAACCCTTTATACGTTGTGTTTAAGCATTGTAGCAACTCATAGTCCTTTATTTGGTACATTGAGACAAGACAAGAGTACATGGTATTAAGAACACTGATTTCAATCTAATTCCTATAACTATTATTCTATCTAGCAATAAAATTAAATAATGTTCCTATACAACTACATTGAATCCCTGAACCTAATATGATTTAAGATTTTGATTTTAGAAGCTACCTAGTCTCTATAGTGATAATTAGTGATATTTATAAAATTCTGAATATTAAGTCCATTCCTAAGTGATCCTAGATATAGACATTAAGTTTTGTGTACCTTTAAACGCAAGCTAGTTCAATTTCACAGTATGATATATAAGCATTTAGTTTAGGTAGAAGTGAAGATATAACACACACAATATGGAGTTGTCTCACCATAACTGGACCTTTCGAAGGAAATGTATATAGTTTTCTTATATACAAATTGAGTTATTTAGACAAAGAGATAGTAAATATTGGTGGTCAAGTAAATAAAATGTGTGATTAAATACATATGTGGTTAATAATTAGTTACCTTGAGATAACCTACATAGTAGATTATCTCAGAGTAGCCGGAAAAAAATGAAATGAAGCGTCTGTGGATATGTGTAGACTGCTCTGATGGGGTATTTTTATAGGTAATAAGGAATCCTATGACCGGTTCCATTGCTGGAATCGGGGAGGCCGCCTCCGCCAAAACCCCAGGCCCCCAACGAGCAACCACAGAGCTGAAGGCATACTACTTTTAAGTTATGCACAACCTTGGTGCTTTACAAAATAAAAATAGTACCGAATTGGGAATGAGTGCCCAATTTCAACAAGTAGGTTAGATGGAAATATATCCAGTCTAACGAATGTATAGCTCGAATCATTGCTGTAGTGTATTCAAACACAGGCAGTAATTGGGTAACCCCTTGGGCAGTTCATCTAGAACACGGCCAATGAGTTACTAGCGCTGTTATGGGTACGAGCTGTAAACAGACATGGTAATATATATGGTAAGGTCTTCGCGAGCTTGTGGCAACTGTCCACGTTTCAGGGTCAAGCGATACCGCGACCAAACGCTTTCAAGCCACAATGCGAGCTTGTGGCAACTGTCCACGTTACAGGGTCAAGCGATACCGCGACCAAACGCTTTCAAGACACAATGCGAGCTTGTGGCAACTGTCCACGTTTCAGGGTCAAGCGATACCGCGACCAAACGCTTTCAAGACACAAGTATTTTCCCCACACCGATAAAGACATAATATTAAGTAGGTAGGTAAGTATGATAGCATGTATTGCGAGGGCTTAGCCCAGCATGACATATCACTTACAATGAAACGAGCTCACATCCGTCAAACAGGATACATAGATCGAATTGAACATCGATCCTGTAAATAATTTGTTTTAAATGTCTGAATTAAATCAGGCACTCACAAGGACTGGATAAAGACAAAGGAATTGTCAAGAGTTAAATGAAACTGCTTTGTAAGACATAACAATCATTTACTCTAGTAATTACCGTACCTTTTGAGCTTCTCATCTTTACAATGAAAGTGAGGTCTGTATTTGATAGGAATAATAGTCCAGAAGATGGCTGTATGTATACACAATACAACACAAGGTCGACTGTCTGATCTTTTCCTATCACCAGTTGAGAAACCGTATGATACTACAAGATAAGCTCAGTAGGGTTGAGCTAGCTAAGGGGCGTCAGTCGTCACTAAACCTCCCCTCAGACCGAACCAATATTAGCAATGAACTGAGTCAGAGTATGATTATGTTACCTTACTTGATTAAGCAAGGTTTCACAACACACATCGATAATCCATTACTAGCTATTGTTGCGAACAGTACTGTTGTCTTGGCAGACTAGGCAAGTAAAGGGGACGCTACATTCCATCCACTAGAATAAACATTTAGTTTGTCTAGCACATAGAATGCGATGTCCAGCGCTGAACGGGCTCTACCCAATTGGGGTTCCCTATAATAAAACAACGGTCGGATACAGCCATCCTCTGGACTCATCCCAGACAGACTGTTGAATTTCAGTAGAACCATCGTAAAAAATAAGATAGCTCAATTTCTCAAACCTTTACCTCATTCCAAGCAAACTTAAGAACTTGGGAGGCTCTTAAGCGTGCCTAGAACTACATATTTCGTGTAGTCAATGTGTATTATGTAGTGTCCGGGCTGAGTGTATAAAGTAATATTTTATAAGTTAGTTTTGACAAGTCATATGACCCATTAATCACACTTTGAAAAATAAATGCCATTACAGATACAGGCTAAGAATCTACAATAGACATCCCAGGCTTATAGAAACTAGCCATCTAGATTTAGATAAGGTAGCATTAAAAGAAAATGTTAGTAGCAAATTGCTTACATATAGGTAACGGCAATAAAAGTGTTTTGTAATCTATTCATGTGACCTAGATTTTAATGATTATGAAAGGAACGCACAGGACATACAATAAATTTGTAAATCATAGTACAAATAATGTCTGTCAACATTCCATAGGGACATGTGATCAGACGCAAAGGAAGAAAGCCACAACATAAATACAGTTCAAGTTAATAAGTTGTTCACTTCTCACCAACCCGCTGCTGGAGCGTCTCATATACTCACAATTACTGCTACCACCTTCACACCAAACCACACACCACCTATATCGCACTAGACACCCGGTAGTCAAACACTCCTAAAATCGCACGACGCTTCACAACCCACAAAGACAGTAAAATGCCTCAGGAGACACGCCCTAATCTAGCTACGAAATTACCCTTCTTAGCCCACCTACATTCAACCCAGTGGCAAGCAAATGGAATGATCTCTACAAGGTTTGCCCTAAAATTTAGGATTCTAAACTAGATTTATAGCTTAGTACATACAGCATGAACCCAGTCACCTCATTCTAGATAGAGAGCCTCGAGTACTCTAAACCCAGCATAAATCGACAGAGAACGCTATCATAGCATAGTCACAGTCTGATCCCTGACTTGACTTGGCCAAAGTCAACCCAGTTCACATACCACGACCACACCAGATATATAAATCATTTATGTAAATGTGTTTCATTGTCTCTACCCCCCACTTCCACAAAATTTAATATTGTCGAAGACATTAACTAAAATTTAATGTAATATAGAATGATTTTAGGAAGCATTTACTAAATAAAGGTGTAGACAGCTAATTTAAGCCAATTCCCTACGAAAATAGTTCTTACAAAGAAAATTTCACTTTGCGTTTTATTTTTCTACCTCCAACCCACAAAAGTAAATTATCATGAATACAATTTATGAAACCTAAATAAAGTCAACATTTTAAGAATAAGAACAGAAACTAAGATAACACACCACGCAGGCTACAAGGCTTTCTAAAATTCGGATGAACTTTTCAGCAACTTATAGTTCGCGACGAATTCTTGAAGACTCCTCTCGATATTCTCCGGTACGCTCCTTTTATTACCTTTTACTACCCCCCTTTCCTATAATCACGCCACTACACGTCATCTCTTCTGAGTTGCCATAAAACAATATGTTTCAAAGCCACTACCAACTATCGACTATTTGAAATTAATAACGGAAGCTATCAGCCTAAACAAATAAATTCACTTCAACTATTCCTACTCTTTAAATTGTCTTGTAACCAAATTAACATGAGATTATACCAAAATTATATTAAAAGTTAATAAAAGAAATCATTAAGTCTTGAATTGTCACCACGATGAAACAAATCACGAAAAGAAACAATGCTCCCGCTTGGGTTCGAACCCACGACCCAAAATCTGCAATTCGGCCTCTCAACTACTGAGCCACCGTGAATTCTCAAAAGCAAACATAGAAAATTTGAATGTTTTACGGAGATGCCTACAACTTCTGATAGTATTGTCAATCATTGCTATAATTATCTATCACTGGATTACAACAAACATTCCTAATTAATATACTGCATTTAAAACGAACCTACAGGAAACTAACATTTATTGAGTAACATAAATTAATATTTACTAATGCTTAATGCGTTCTTCGCATTAAGCCAATGACTTAGTTATTCCTATCCTGAATATAAAATCGACAGCAGTTTATAATGACAGCTGGATATTCAGATTTTCAATTAGGTGTGATAATATTTATTACTAAAGGTCGCGATGCTGACTAATCTGTCAATGTCATTGTTTCATTCGCTCTATTTTCCCGTGTTGAATGTTTTGCTAATATTTATGTGCATTTCCTTTACTGTGTTCTGACTACAAAATATGTATATACACATATGGAGAATAACTACATACTACTGGGTTTGTTATGAGCTTTTGTCTTAATTCATTGTTTCAACTATAATTTGTTTGATTCTATGTTAAAAGTAGCCTCACATTAACCAATTATTTTGCAAATAGTTGAGCTCAATCCTTGTTCTCTTTTACAGTCTTTTACACTTTACATACTGAACCTAGAAAACATGTCCTTATAATTTTTATTTTACTTTTGGGCCAACAATGTATGAGCAGTGAGAAGGGTATTTTAATGTTAATCTGCAACGTCTGAAGCCGTTCTGAACAGCAAGCCCCCATCCTCAGACCGCCAATGCAATCTCAATGGTTGGACCGTCACATAAGGCGGAACGAAGTTTGCTGGATCAGCTAGTACTCTAATACATATAATAATATAATACTGGTGGTAGAAATTTGATGACACAAATTTGTCACAAAATTCGGCCGGGTAGGTACCACCGTGCACGTTTGCGAAAGACCCTCCATAGTAATCCAATTTCAGTTTGATTGCGTTCAGGGGTCAGCAAGTGCATAGCCGTGCAGGGGGACTGTGGTCCCAGCACTAGTGGGACCGGTGGGTGTCACGCGGTGCTGCGACGACAATCCGCTTCTGATGAGACCATCAAGCTGAGTGCCACCATTGTTAACATAGTACGTGTATGTAATGGTGACCCTCTTTCCTGAGACTTTACCTTCAGCTTACGATCAGGCGAGGTAAAGTCAAATTGACGTGTCCTAAATATTAAAAAAAAAACGTCTGTAACCTGACTTTCTGTTTTTCTGTAATAATAATGATGCTGTTAAGGTAGCAAACAAGTACATTACCCAATACTAGGTGAGTTACCCTGACCTGTGAAAGCTAGCCACAAATAAATAAATATTCTACGACATTCTACACAGCGTTTTCTAGATCCATAGTAAGCATAGTTTAACTAGCTTGTGTTCCACAATGCGGATAATCATACTTATATACATTTTTGTAAATATTTACATATTTAACATAGAAACACCCAGACCAATGCAAACAGACATATTCATGCATACAAATATTTGCAATGAGCGGGAATCGAACCTGCGCCCTCTGTCGTAGCAGTCGAATGCACTACCGCTACGCCACAGAGGATTTTAGATTTCAGTTATACATTGACATCTACAGAGGAGAAGCGACAAAGAAAGGAAGCGATAGGTAAAGTGTAGGAGTTATAAGTTTATAGAAAAACAAATTGAATTGCATTTCACTCACTTTATTTCATCAACTTTAGAGAAATACAAAAAAATATATACACGTACTTCAAAACTGTATAAATATATTTTAGTAGCACGGGCAAGGGCCCTTACAAGCTAGGTGCAATGGGTCACAGGGATTACTGCAAGGCTTGCTGCATTCCAACCAGCATAAATTCATGTACGTTTTATTATCGTTACCACACACCGGCTTGAAATTCAATGGGCAATAGGTGCAACGACAGTTACAGGGCCCATAAGAAGCGATTATCAGTAACCGCAAACCCAAGTCATCACGTCGTTGGTTCTCACAATTGAACAAGCACTCGTTGCCGTAAGTTTTTTTATCGGAAGCGCACACAGGAGCATAAATCAATGTGCAGTCGCAGGGACAAACACCCCAGCTTTTAATTAGAAGAAGTGTCTGTGGCGGCCACTGCGAAACACGTCTCTCATTTTCACAATTAAGAAGGCACTTATTGCCAAAGGTTTTATCATTAGTGGCACACACAGGAGCGTAAATGTCTACACAAGTACATTTCTTACCGCATACTCCATTGTTTTGAAATATGAGAGGACGTAAACCAAGATGGTAGCGTCTTCTGTTCTCACAGTCCAATAAGCATTTATTATTGAATGTTTGGTATATTTCACCGTCACTAGCGCATATCGGAGCATATTCTTTGGTGCATTTGCAGATTTCGTCTTTACAAGGACCGCTGTGCTTTACGTAAATGCCTGATTCTTCACGACATTGATAGTAGCGACTGATGCAGCCAAGAATACAAACGTTTCTATACGTTAAATTATCAGATCCACAGACGGGAATATTAGCGTAAGTGCAACCGCATACAGGACTTTGGCAGACACCTTTATATGCAATTTGAATATTATTGATGCGTATGAGATCGCGTCTACTGTTCTCACATTCTAAGTAGCATTGATTGGTGTAAGTATTACCGTCACCACCGCATACTGGATCATATAATTTGAGACAATTACAAGTGTTTCGTGCACATTCGCCGTTAGTATGGACACTAACAGGTGCATAGCCATGTCGACGATTATAAGAGTCAATACAACCAACGACATCTTTATTGCTGTAGGTCTTGCCATCAGTGCCACAGACGGGGTTGTAATTGCGTTCGCACTTGCAAGGTATGTACAATCCGGTGGTGGTATCAGTGACGGTGGCGGCGTCAGCAGTTGCTGTCGCAGCTGTGTTGCTGCCTGAAGCAGCTGCTGTCGCGGTTGCGACGGCGGCTGCCCCTGCGACGCCTCCTGATTCAGTTGAGACTCCATCTGCTGTTGCAACTGTGGCAGTAGTGGCCGTGGCTGTTGCATCGCCGAATACTGACACAGCATATATTTGGAGCCATGCAGCCAAAACCAATAAACCTGTAAGCAGACATAATTTACTATTTGCCACGAGAATTAGTTTTCATGTATTTTTTACTTAATGAATGAGGTGTCCGTCAATTCAGTATCATGCTCTGGGTGCAATAGGCTACATTTTATACGAATAACATCAGCAAACCAGACGTTAGATACAAAACTGTGGGGCATAAAAAAAAAATTAGTTTGTTGTTTAATATTTTTTTGTTTCATGTTGCACATTTTTATATGTTTTAAGGTAACCTGATATCAAATGAAGTGGGGGGAAATCCCGAGTTTAAAAATATAAATCTATTGTAATATTATGAAATATACTATATTTTAATTGTCCTAATTGCTCGTACAGGTAGTGTATCCCGAGGAGACCATCCCAAAACCGTAGATTGCCAGGATCAGTCGGGATGTGAGGGAATTGCCTTATTAGGCTACCTAACACACCGGTATTAGAGACCCGAGATAGCGTGCGGTCTTGGTCGATTCGAGTCCGACATAACTACCCACAAACACTAAATGGTAGTATATGTAGTTGAAATAAATAAAAATCATGAAATTCGGGCCATCCGTTATCGAGTTATAAATCACGGTTTAAATAGCACGACTTTGTTTTATATATGGTAGATTTTAGCGATTTAAAATACTACTGGTTCCATCTATCGGTGGAGAGCTGGGACTATATTTTTACTATTCTTAAAAAAATGTTCTTTCACGTTTATATTAATAAATAATAAATAAATATTGTAAGACAAAGTACACAACGCCATCTTGACCCAAACTAAGCAGAGCTTGTCATATGGGTTTTAGAATTCGGATGAACATACTTAAATACTTATTTTTTGTAAATAACATAACATAACATGACTTCAACCCGAAGGGGTAGGCAGAGGTGTATTACACACCCACGATTCGCCAGTTATGTTAAGGTCCCAATGTAATAGGGGGCGAGCGATAATAAACATTTCTTTTTTGTAAATAAATACATATTATACATAGAAATCGAACCGCGAACTCTGGCTTTGCAGTCGAACGCACTACCGCTACACCACAGAGGTCGTCAATAAAATATTATTACCGTTACCGTAGTCTGCTAACAGTTTTTTAAACTTAATACTTGTATAAAAATAGGTTGTTATTTAGAAAACGATTAATGAAATTATAAGATTAAAAAAATATATTTGATTATTAAGACTTTACACAACGCCATTGAAACCCAAAATAAGCATTGCTTGTCATACATATATTATGGGTTTTAGAATGCAGCAAATTTGTGTAAATACAAACCTATATTAATATTCAATTACATTTTTAAGCATTTTGTATGCTTACTTTTTCTAAAGATTTAGATCGGAAAAAGAGAACATCTAGAACGGGACTTGAACCCGCGACCAGTCCCTTACAGGCGAATATCTGGGACGTGTCTAGATAGCTCAGCTGGTCAGGGCATTCCCCCTGTAAGGGACTGGTCGCGGGTTCAAGTCCTATAATAATATTGTAAATACGAAACATTAGCAAAGTTTTTAACATTACCAAGTAATTATAGGTAATGTTATATTTTATGACAATGTTTCATTTTATTTCAATACAAAATAACAAACGTTAGCTTATGGTTAAGGAGTCGGTCTTACAATTGTTAGGTCCCAGGTTCGAATCCTATCCATTACACTACCGACGTGAACCCACTCCTAACACAAGCAATTAAACTTAGCTGGCGGGGTTAGGGGGAATATTAGTAATTTCGTTTACTAATATTCTTTAAAAAAAGGTATATAAGTATGTACCTGGAACCCATAACACAGGCTAGTTAAAACTATGCTTACTTTGGGTCTAGAAAGCGATGTGTAGAATGTCGTAGAATATTTATTTATTATTATATATTTATTTAAAGAAGCCTCACCTGCTGAGTTCCTCATGGTGCTTGCAGTCTTTCTGCGAGTCTATTGCGGCCTCGTACTTATATAAGTCTGTTGTTTGCATAGTGTCAAACATACAACAATGAAGAAAATATATGATATCTATTGTACATTATGTACAATAGATTTTATTTAATTGTCTGACACTTACACCATGTTAAAAGTTGCACTTGGATGCTCATAATATAATCTATAGTGGAATATCGATAACTCCAATTTCAAGGGAAATGATAAAAATTTCGGCTATGTACACTTAATTCACCTAGGTGAATTAGATATACATACTAGGTGCATTAACATTTTGAGTTAATGAGTATTCGACTTGCGAAATATTCGATATATAAAGGATTTACTTATCGAGGCGCAATTTTTAAGTATTATTTTTCGAGTTTTAGATTCAACGTTAAATAAAAATTCGACTTAGGTAACATACATATTGAAAAAAATCACAATATAGTCATGAAGTAAACAAACAAACTTATACAAACAATTACAAAATTATTTTCTCTTTGTTTTAAGAATTTGCAGATATGTTATTAATTATATTATTAAGTGGCGATAGCCCAGTGGCGTACGTAACGGATTGCTGAGACGAGGTCTCGAGTTTGATCCCCAGTCGCCCCAGGCACACACCTCTGACTTTTCGTAGTTATGTGTGCATTACTAAATATTAATTATCGCTCACTTAATAATGTGCCCGGTAGATGGTAATAGGCTCGCCCCCTATTACATTGGGACCTTAACATAACTGGCGAATCGTGGGTGTGTAATACACCTCTGCCTACCCCTTCGGGGATAAAGGCGTGAAGTTATGTTATGTTATGTTATATTATTAAGTATATAGGGCAGATGCAAGTGGGCAGGCAAGCCGTCGTCGACCTCACAGAACATAAACTGATCAAATTAATGAGGTATTGAAAAAAGGGCATGTCAAAAGCACTCGAAACCGGCGGGCTTGCATGAAAGGTTTAATGACAGTGAAGGAAGCTCGTGAAGTGTGTAAGGACAGAAGCAGATGGCAGGCTGTTGTCTCTGCCTACCTCTGAGGGAAAAAGGCGTGAGTATACGTATGTATGTTTTTGAGTTCAAAAATTCATTACATGTGGGCTAAGTCAGTTAGAATTTTTACTTTTTTAACAACTAATGTGCTTTTTTTGGACTATTTTGGATAGTAAAACAACGTATTTGTTTACTATGTCATCACAGAATTTCAATCGACACGTTCTTCTTCATCCGATTGTCAATCCTGGTGGCATCCGAAGGTTGCATTTTTGAGCTCGCGGACAGCTCTCGGAGTTCTGTTGCCTGCCTTCATAGTCAAAGTCAAAGTCAAAAATCATTTATTCTATATAGGCCATTAATACTAAACTTACAAAACGTCAAAAAAAAATTAAACGAATGTTTGGCAAATGGACCACTGGTTCGAAACGCGGCCCTTTCCTGAGAAGACTCCGGCAAGAAACTAGTCTAAGTCTAGACTAAAGAAATATACCATACTCCGATACTCCATACTCACAGATTTGGAATCTATACAACATAAATTCTCAATTTTTATGAATTATAAGTGCAACATACATAATGATAGTTATGAGGTAAACTGTAGGAGACACCATTTACTGCCCTTTCAAACGAGACGAAGACTTGCAGATGTAGCTTTGCTATTAAAAATAGCACAACCCAAAGTAGATTCTCCTTATCTCCTCTCCATGACACTCTTGAAGTTCCCTACCAGATCAGTAAGAATACCTGTTGCTCTCCACATACCTCGCAGTATTACCAATTATAGAAGCAACTCATAGTACCCTAGAACAGCACATTTTGTGAACAGAACATCGGAATATCCTGAATTGGATTTATTCAATACGGATCCTTCTAATTACAAGCGTATAGTTGGTAATCACTGGTTTGAATTGGTTCTCTAGGTGTTTAGTGTCAAACTTCGTAATTATTCTTTCTTTTTTAGACTCTCTCAATATTTTTAATAATATATAAAGCCGTCAAGTCTCTATCTGTTATTTACATGTGAAAACTGATAATGGTTTCCAGTAATGTAAGTAGTAATATTATGTAGTCTTAATATTGTTTGTTTCCCATAAAATAAAATAAAAAAGACAATTCCAGCACGTCCTTGACCACAGTAACAATACCTCGATCATTTCATATTTTCTATTTTGATTTACCTTGTGTTTCTTCGGAGTTCAACGTTCAATACCAATGAAATTAATGTGGAACCTTGCAGATAAACTAAACCGTATGAAAAAGGTTTATTTGCTGGTATTAATTGAAGAGTTCCGTGTTCAGTCTCCGAAACTTACCATCAAATCTTTACAAAGTTTAAATATGGGACGATTTCAGGGAAAGTTATATCCTAACCTGCAAAATGGGACCGCTAGGAAAAAGAGACGTCGGGAGACCAAAGAAATGGTAGGCTGAGGATATAGTGGAGATCGCGGGAAATTAATGGATGGAGATAAGCCAGAATAGAGATAAGTGGAAAAAATGGAGGAGACTTTTACTCGAAAGGGGTCCAAAGTTAACTCATGCTGATATGAGATATGCTAATCTTTTCTGAGTAAATAAAGCGTTATTATTATTGTCATTACTATCCTAACATGCATAAAAAAAAGCGGCCAAGTGCGAGTCGGACTCGCCCATGAAGGGTTCCGTAGCAGCAAGTAACATAATGGTAAATGGTAATGTACATCATATATTTGTTTTAGTTTTATCTTTCTCTTATTTTAGAAGTTACAGGGGAGGGGGACACATTTTACCACTTTGGAAGTATCTCTACTACTATTCAGCTTAGAAAAAAATTACATTAGAAACCTCAATATCATTTTTGAAGACCTATCCATAGATACCCCGTATCCCCGATCCATAGACAACACGTATGGAATTGATGAAAAAAAAATTTTTGAGTTTCAGTTCTAAGTATGGGGAACCTCAAAATTTTTTTTTTCTATTTTGTGTGAAAATCTTTATGCGGTTCACAGAATACATCTACTTACCAAGTTTCAACAGCATAGTCCTTATAGTTTAGGAAAAAAGTGGCTGTGACATACGGACGGACAGACAGACAGACATGACGAATTTATAACGGTTCCGTTTTTTGCCATTTGGCAACGGAACCCTAAAAACATCCAAATTGTGGACCTCTTCCATTTTTGAAGTTGGTTAATAAACGAATACAATCTATGGCGTCGCTGTCCATCAACTAAACTGCCAACCATTATACGAGTACCGAGTAGGTGTATTATCAATATCATTATCTGTAGATACATACAAATAAATAGTTTCAACGTGTTTCCTTCTCCCTACAGGAAGAAAGGACCCGGGCCTTTAAGCGGGGCGTGAAAAAGCATCTGATGAGGCCGTCAAGCTGAGAGCCACCATTGTAACATTATCCGTGTCTGTAATGAATAAAATAAAATAAAATAAAAAGCCTTTTTATTTGCTCCTATGAACTAAGTAACATTTTTGTTTAGTATATTAGTAATTATAATGAAATAAAGTAATTTTTGTTAGTATTTATTAGTTAAGGTAATATTTATTTGATTTCTTCCATAAGAACCCCCGTGCGGGTGAAGGCCTCCTCCAGGTTGTGCCATTTATCCCTATCTTTTGCCAATCCTAGCCAGTGTTTGCCTGCGGTCTCGCGTATGTCATCGGACCAGCGTTTAAGCGGACGACCTTGTTTGCGCTTTCCACTTCCTGGTCCTTTCCACTCTGTGACCACTTTCGTCCAACGCCCATCCTCGAGTCTCGCTACATGACCGGCCCACTTCCATTTGAGTCTTCTGATATGTTGTATAGCATCTCTAACTTTGGTACGTTTCCAAATTTCTTCATTTCTGACCGTGTCTTTAAGTTTTATCCCTAGGAGACTTGTATGTAATAGTGACCCTTATTCCTGAGACTTTACTTTTAGTTTACCATCAGGCAAGGTAAGTCATATTGACGTGAATATTATAAATATATTATATATATATACAGTACTGTGGTGTCCGAACCTCGTTCCACACCACGGTGCGTTTACCTGGCCATCATGTGTCAGAGTTTAAATAAAACTATTGTATCAATTTAAAACTTTGAATTAGGAACGATATAAAACAATCGATGCCTGGACATTCGGGATCTGAACGGGCCTGGTGGAGCCGTTCCGATTGAAGCTGAGAAAAGTATCCTGGGAAGAACCCCGTTTTAAGCCCTATCCTTGGGCCGAGACCGCGATATACGCCCCAGTCCGCTATTTAAAGTTAAAACAACCGCGTAAATCCCTAATAATATAAGTAGGAAGTGCGAGTGATTAATAAATAAATAATATTTTTTCCTCTTAAAGTGTTATTTTTACATCACTTCATACACGCGTGGTACCCAACCCCCTGGGGTGTGTGTTGGGTAACCTCCTCGAGTGTCGCTCCGATTCCGATCCCGCTGCAGTCCGGGGGGAACGGAATCGGAGCGGCCGGTACACCCTGGGCGGCGGTCAATGGCTTCCCCTTCACCCCTTCATAGGGTTGGCATTGATCGTCGGCCAATACCCAACGTGGCGGGAACACATCGCTCTCCGTACTCCTCTGCTTTCAGAGGAGACAGGATGAGCGATGCTGTTAGTGGTGAGATGGCCCAGGGTCAGCCGGGGTGCGAGGGATATGCTCTATGGGTAACCTTACACCCCGGCGTCTGAAGACCCGAGACGGCGTGCGGTTTTAGTCGGTGCAAGCCCGACATAACCGCCCCCGCTGGCCGGTGGGGGGGTATCCGAAGGGATTTCCGCACGATAAAAAAAAAAAAAAAAAAAAATGGTACCCAACCCCCTGGGTACCACAGCTTTTGGTGGAGGCGCCGGTTTCCATAGAATTTGGTGGAGGAACGCCGGTGTCCACAGGAGGTGGAAACGCCAACATTCTGCAGTTGGCAGTGGATTGATCGACCCCGTACCTTGAGAAGGAAGACGTCGTGCAATATTGGATCGACGCCTTAAACAGATAACAAATTTGAATTTATTATATATATATTGTATTACTACCATTAAGATGGCTGAATCAAAGAAATTTGGTGGCACTGACGGTGTCTCATTCCAAAGTTTTTTGAGAGACTTCAATGTCGTATTCGCCATAAATAAATTTATGTTGGCTGACAAAGCCACAATATTAGCTGCCTACCTCGAGGGCGCAGCGTTACACTTTTACAAGTCGATTTTTAACGAAGAGTTAACTTTCGAACAAGTGTGCTCACTGTTAGAAGAAGAGTTTCCTTCCCATGGCGATGATTTAGAGTTGTTCTATTCAGCGTATCAAGCCAAAGAGGAGAACTTGGTTACCTATTGGTACAGATTGTGCAACTTGGCTACTAAAGCTAAGGTTACCGATGATAAAAAGATAATAAGTAGATTTCTGAAGTCAATGTCGCCAAGATTTCGAAATATTTTAGCGGCAAGGGTGTACAGCGATAAAAAAGAACTCCGCGACGCGCTGTTGCAATTATCGGAAGTACAACCCGACGTGCAGGGGGATAGAATACAGAATTTACCGACGAACCCTCCACAAGGATATAACCGTCAAGTCGGATTCAATAACCGCTACGGGAATAGAGGAGACACGACATCTTACGATGCACGTCAAGCTCCGTCATCGTCGAGTCCACGGGATGAAGGGGACAATTTCCGCACTCCGAGATACAACCTAAGACCTCGGAACATTGCTAACACTAATGTTTTCCCCAGTAACCCGAATTCTTCGGGATCTAACAGAAGAGATACTCCAACTTCGAGCCGACAGTTTATCCGGCCTCGAGAGAGAAATGTAATGAGCATGGAGCATATCGAGTCTGCGAGTGCAGATCAGCGTCACAACGAAAGCAATTTTTCTGGTCAGTTGTCGCCATTTATTAAAGTTTCAATAAATAATTCTGACATCGAGGCGTTACTTGATACTGGAGCAACAGTAAATGCTATGAGCAAAGCTTTAGCTAGAAGCTTGAACCTACAAATAAGACCGTCAACGTCATTGACGCACATCAGAAGCATAACTGGTTCTTCGGCAACTATCTGCGGTGAAGTCAACGTGAACATGATTTTAGCGAACATTTTAGTTAGAGTGAATTTAATTGTATTAAATAACATTGAATTAGATTTAGTCTTAGGTCAATCGTTCATGTTTGCTAATGCTGTATCGATTGATTTCAGAAAGAACTATTTATGGATTAAGGGCTTCAAAGTAAATTGGACACGCAGATATGACGATAAAACCGTGAGTAAGGCTTCAAAGTGCACATCGTTAAATATTATAAACACAAATAATATGTTATTTGATTATAAAGCAATAAATGAAACCATTGATTATTTCCCTAAGCGTAGTTTTAATAATGAAATATTTAAGTCTGAAGAATCCAAGCAATTAATCGATGGGGGCATCCCAGCGAACAAAAGGAGTCTTTTGGTGCAAGCAGTACTAGACTGCGAGAATGGAGTCACGTTCGACAACGGTAGCACGGGCGGATGCTGATTGTCAGATGATATTCCTGTACATACAGCTCCGTACGGGTCAGCTACGGAACGATTAGACTTTGTGAAGGATCCAATACAAGATGTGGATTTCGACGTCGTACATCGTTCCGGCAAGAGCAATATTGTTGCTGATTACCCAAGTCGTTATCCTTTAAAGATAGAGGATGACGATATAAACACACCAGTATCGGATGATATAGAGATGTATAACATCAGCACCGATACAGTGGTAGTTAAACAGTGCGCAGATCTTTTCTGTAGATCACTAAGGAATGGCTTAACAAATAATGATGCAACAAACTACAAAGGATTTTTATTAAGGAAAAATGTTGTTGTACTGCCGAGAGAACTACTGAAGACAACTCTCGAAGAACTACATGATCATCCATGGTCCGGAGGCCACTTCGGAATCGCAAAGACGATGTCGAAGTTCCGCAATAGGTTTTTCTTGCCCAAAGCTGAAAAAGAAATTGAGAAATATATTAGAAGTTGCCTAGTGTGTCAACAAAGAAAGAAATTTAGACAGCGAGCTCCTTTACATCCGATGACCACGGAAGGTTTATTAGAAAGAGTGGGGATGGACATTCTTGGACCATTTACGAAGTCTAATAAAGGCAATAAATATATTTTAGTAGCTGTTGAATATATGTCCAAATATGTTATTTGTAAACCTTTACCCAGGGTCACAACCCAAGAGGTATGTGAATTCGTTACAGATGAGATTATATGCAGGTTAGGAGGTGTAAAGAATATTATTACCGACAGAGGGTCGGTATTTACATCAAACTTACTCAAAGAAACGGCGGACTTCTTCGGGTTCAAGTCACATCACACCACAGCATTCAAGGCGTCATCAAATGGCCTTTGTGAGAATTTCAATGCTACACTAACGCAGATGCTATCCATGTATGTGTCGGCGGACCAGAGAAACTGGTGCAGTTTTGTAAACATGGTGACATTTGCATATAATGCCACGAAGCATACATCTACAGGTATGTCTCCACACATGTTGTTGTTCGCACGAGAGCCGATTCTGCAATCAAACTTCGAAGTAAATCAAGAGTCTACGAACGAGTCATATGCGTCCAGACATGCACGTGCAAATTATCTCGTGCAACGAGCAAAGGTGAATATAAGAAACGCACAAAGGAGGCAGAAAGCTTACTACGACAAGAAGGTGAAGTTCGTGGTATACCGACCAGGTCAGCTGGTTCTGATATACAGTCCAAGACGTATTTCGGGAAGGAGTAAGAAACTTTGTAAGCCGTACAAAGGGCCGTTTATTATTATCAGGAGAATTTCAAACACCAACTATGTCGTGGGGAAAATGAATAACTCATCATGGCAAGATATTATACATACCAATTTTCTAAAACCATTTGTCAATAGAAGATGCGTTATTTAAGTAAAATATGTGTAAATGTCATTATATTTATTTGACGTTGAATGTTGTGTGGACATGATTATTTTTTTTTGTATTTTATGTGTGATACTAATAAAGAGGCTAGATAAATAAAGGTTGAATATTTTATTAATTGTTATGTGCAATGATAGTTCAAAGGTAATTATCGATGGTTTCATATAACTTTATTGACGTTTTAAAGTTCAATTTCAAACAGATCTATGTGCAAGTTGGATCCTATGATTGTTTTCTTTTACAGATGCCTATCTGCGTGACCGATAACTCTTATTTAAGATATGTTGTATAACAGAAGATAATGTATTGTGTGTAACATTTTATTCATAATATGCGTTCTCTGTTTATTCCATATTGCTGCGCTGCTGAACATAAATAGATTTGTTTTGTTATATTCGTGATGTTATAGCGTAGGAGTTAGGCAATTATTTTTTTGTCTGATATTAAGAGTTGTGATCTGAACTTTGTAAGAGAGTCAAATCGTTTTGGACTTGAGAGCCGACGATGGTTGAAAGTTAGTTTTCAATCAGACTCTTCTTTATAGAGTGAGTTCTTTCTCTTTAATGTTGATTTAAAAATGGTTTAGTAATGTGTAGGCGACATAGTGTCTGCTTCACATGCATAATGTGTAAAGACAGATCACGTTATGTCATCTTTTATTTTTTTTAGTTAGGTAGGTCTTAAAAGTACTGTGTTACTAAGTCCCTTCAGGGCAAACATTAAAATGTGTCGTCAAGAGACACCAAAATAATTTATTTAGATAGTCGCGCTGTGGCTTGTTGCTTTTTGAGAGATTTGCCAGGCCAAGAATGAAGCAATCTTTGTATTCGGATTTTTCAATATTTATTACAGTTCAATGGTTATAAATTGTAAAGATTGCGTCGTTTTTCTCATTGTAAGAGACAGGCGATTTAATGTTTTTTTTTATCTGCTCTCGTTTAGTATGCCTAGGGTTCAGGCTGTCACATGAATGACCATAAGGGCGTAGCTGATGTGGTGTCCGAACCTCGTTCCACACCACGGTGCGTTTACCTGGCCATCATGTGTCAGAGTTTAAATAAAACTATTGTATCAATTTAAAACTTTGAATTAGGAACGATATAAAACAATCGATGCCTGGACATTCGGGATCTGAACGGGCCTGGTGGAGCCGTTCCGATTGAAGCTGAGAAAAGTATCCTGGGAAGAACCCCGTTTTAAGCCCTATCCTTGGGCCGAGACCGCGATATACGCCCCAGTCCACTATTTAAAGTTAAAACAACCGCGTAAATCCCTAATAATATAAGTAGGAAGTGCGAGTGATTAATAAATAAATAATATTTTTTCCTCTTAAAGTGTTATTTTTACATCACTTCATACACGCGTGGTACCCAACCCCCTGGGTACCACAGTACTATCGGTATTTACTGGTGGTAGAAATTTGATGACACAAATTTGTTACAAAATTCGTCCAGATGGGTACCACCGTGCACAATTGCGAAAAACCCTCCATAGTAATCCAATTTCGGTTTGATTGCGTTCAGGGGTCAGCAAGTGCATAGCCGGGCAGGGTGATTGTGGTCGCAGCACTAGTGGGACCGGTGGGTGTCACGAGGTGCTGCGACAACAGTCCTCTTTTGATGAGGCCGTCAAGCTGAGTGCCACCATTGTTAACATGGTACGTGTATGTAATGGTGACCCTCTTTCCTGAGACTTTACCTTCAGCTTACCATCAGGCGAGGTAAAGTCAAATTGACGTGTCCAATATAAAAAAAAACGGATATACCATGGTGAATGTTCCGATGAGCTATTCCAATTGATTCTTCCTTCTCCCTTCTTGTCCCGAACGACACGTGCAGGACTTAGGTGTCATCCTCATACAGTGCAATCGATACCATCGTGAACCAAGCGGTTTGGTGACTCCTTTTTTGTCGGACCATAAAGCACTGGAACGCTTTACCCACACACGTGTTCCCTTCTACCTACAATCCTGGGTTCTTTAAGCGGGGCGTGAAAAAACATCTGTTGAGGCCGTCTAGGTAGGGGCCAATATTCTAGGGACAATCTCTGGAAATGGTGGCTACTACTTTTTGGACTACACCTCAGCTTACCATCAGGCGGGGTGCAGTCAATTTGACGGACTAAATATAAAAAAGCGGCCAAGTGCGAGTCGGACTTGCACATTAAGGGTTCCGTAGTAGCAAGTAACATAATTTATTTTTTTTTAATTTTTATATTTAAGTTGATTGAACGAAAGGTAAATTGCGGTTTACGATTTATGACGTATTAAAAAAAAACAACTTACTAGATCTCGTTCAAACCAATTTTCGTTGGAAATTTACATGGTAATGTACATGATATATTTTTTTTAGTCTTATCATTCTCTTATTTTGGAAGTTACACACATTTTACCACTTTGGAAGTGTCTATCGCGTAAATTATTTAGTTTAGAAAAAAATGATATTAGAAACTTCAATATCATTTTTGAAGACCTATATACCAGACTTACCAGACATGTATGGGTTCGATGAAAAAAAAATTTTTGAGTTTCAGTTCTATGTATGGGGACCCCCAAAATGTATTGTTTTTTTTTTCTATTTTTGTGTGAACATCTTAATGCGGTTGAGAGAATACATCTCCTTACCAAGTTTCAACAGCATAGTTCTTATAGTTTCGGAGAAAACTGGCTGTGACATACGGACGGACAGACAGACAGACATGACGAACCCTAAAAATCAAAAAAAGAATTCTTAGATTTTTTTTTTTTTTATTTTGTCTGGCTTTCTGCCTGTTTGAATTAGGTAATCTTCAATCTTTTACTAGAAGACAGGTAATATTATTAGGTGTAACATAGGCTTATTTTATTGTAGAGAAAAATGGGGTTCCGCACAAAGGAATTAAAACCTTAAAAATCGAAATTCACGTGGACGAATTTGCGGGCACAGCTAGTCTATATAAAATTTAATAAAGGAATATAAAAAATTAAATGTGTTTTGTCAATCAAAACACATTTAATTTTTTATATTCCTTTACACTTTTCCTTTACAGTTACACGACAAATATTTGTATTTAAGTAAAACGATTTCTATTGAAATACCATCTGTAGCTATTCATTATTATTATTGATATAGTATTATATGATATTTCAATAAAAGACATTATACTTACTTAAACAGTAATATTGCCAATGTATTGACTCTAAGTACATTTACAATGCAAACAATAAATTATTATTTCTTTTGACGTCAAACAATTTGATTTGTTTTTTACTTTCAAAGAAACAAGTGGTTAACTATCTGACGCGGCGTTTAGCCTCTACAGAGATTCAAGTCTACATCAACTACGCTGTCACGAACCAGTTGCGGCTTTATCCTACCACGCCAGCTATGGAGTGGGCCTTCGGAACCCGGGAACTCGATCTTAAGGCCGACTCCTTAACCACTGGCTACCAACGCATACAAATAATTATTGAAATCAAAACTTTTACAGAATTATTGATTGTGGTTACATGCCTCCAGCCATTCGCCGTGCTGGCGGGTGGCGCCGCAACTACAGCCATAGCAGTAGCCGCAGCCACAACTGCATCTAATCCCAACACAGCAGCTGTCACTGCCACTGCGGTCACCACCGATACAAGTTCTTCTGGATGGTAGGTATCTTGCAACTACCCAGCTATTTACGACCCGAATTTCGGGTCTGATGGCTAGACCTACTCCAATACGTGTATGCTGCTTTGTATAAGCCGTTACAATTTTCGATATGGTGATCTCCCTATCACTGTAATAAGGCGCGGTGAATACCCACAGCAAAGCTGTAACTGTTCTTAAATATATACTCCTGTGTGCGGTTCCGACGAGCATTCCTACGCCAACAAGTGCCTCTTTGACTGTGATAAAGAAAGACGCAGATATCTAGACCTCCCTGTATCACAATAAAATATAATATTGAATGCAGAAATCCAGTATGCTGCTGCTCTTGGAGCTACAGACACCGGCGCCTAGGGGAGGAAGGCGCTAGTGTCTGTCACACAGTTTAAACTAGCACAGACACAGTCGTTAGTATCTTTCAAAACTATCCATTTCATAATGTTCACTCTTGCGCGTTTGATAATAAGGTAGATATATTGTGTATTATGTTTTTGAATTAAAATGAATTGTATTGAAATTGAATATACCGGAGAATTTCGAATATCTGAGACGCGTAAAGATAGTTGGTCAGAGTATTCCCCCTGTAAGGAACTGGTCGCGGGTTCAAGTAACATCCTAGATGTTCTCTATTTCCTATTTAAATCTATAATAAATCTTATGTCAACATTCCAGCTTGCGGTACTGGCAATATAACTTACAGGAACGCAGCAGCTGGAATGTTGTCCTCAATTGTGTCAGCCGCTATAATGAATATCATGGAAAACCAGGCATTGGCGTCAAACACAATGGTCCTTATACACAAGTATGGTGTAATTGCGCCTGAGTAGTAAACCTGTAATTTGTTTCGGCATTGCTCCAAATTTATTTATGCCAATGGGTTGGCTAGTGTACTTTTCATTTTGGTAACTTTGAAAAAAATACATACATACATAACTTCACGCCTGTATCCCCGAAGAGGTAGGCAGAGGTGTATTGCACACCCACGATTCGCCAGTTATATTAGGGTCCCAATGTAATAGGGAGCGAGCCTATTGCCATCTACCGGGCACATTACTAAGCGAGCGATAATCAACCTTTTTCATACACACATGACTACGAAAAGTCAGAGGTGTGTGCCCGGGGCGGCTGAGGATAAAAAAAAATAGCCAGTATTACTAATAAAGTAAATTAATATGTTTGTGTTTTTGTTACAGATAAATGGTGGTAATTTATTTTCAAAATTAATAAAATTAAATAATTTAATGTTTATTTCTTATATTTTATCTCCCAAAGTTAATTTTATTCATAAAATGTTGACCACTTTTGTGACATAAAAACTCTTTGCTAAGATTTAAAAAACTACCGTTCGTTTAAGGCGGAGCATCTTGATAAACTGAGCGTTTTACCTTATTTAAAAAAACTCGTGCGTTTTACATTACAATGACACACAAGTAGGTGATGAGATACAATGCGATATTGAAATTGGTGAAATGAGAGATCCTTTACGAGCAAATGTGTTATAAAAATAATAACAATAATATGTTTTTTTTATTCACACTCAACATTCACCCCTCAGACTTTAAGGTCTACATTAGTAATGTTTGGAACCTACATTGGTTTGCTTGTGATTGGAACAAGACATAATATTATGCAAGTATATAGCCGACGAGAGACGGTACTGTGGTGTTCGGCCCCTTCGAACACGGTAGCTTAGTGGTTAAGGAGTTGACCTTACGATTGAGAGGTCCCGGGTTCGAATCCTGGCCATTACACTACCGACGTGAACCCACTCCTAACACAAGCAATTTAGCTTAGCTGGAGGGGTTAGGGGGAATATTAGTAATTTCGGTTGCTAATATTCTTTAAACAAAAAAAAAAAAAAACCCTGGCCATCATGCGTCAGCGATTAAAAATAAATTTGTTTAAATATAAAATGTGAGAATAGGAAAAACAATTGGTTGGCGGACAATTTGGTGACAGCGGGTGGCCGGGGGCTCCGGCCTCGACCCGCCGTACGAAGAGAGTTCCAAGCAAAGTGATCGTAGGCTCAAACTCTGAGCAAAATCCGCTGCCCTCTTCAGTTCGCATATTAAAGTTAAATAAACTCGCGTAAAATCCCCTCAAACTCGTTATAGAAGTTTTATGTGAAAAATAAATGCTATTAAAAATATAATTACTTGTGTTATCATTTAATTAACACGAGGAGTTGTGACGCCAAACCCCAGACGTCACAGTACCATGCGTCCTCCAGACCGATATCGCCATAAACTGTGACTTTTAATGTTCATTCAATACTCCTAATTGGATTTATGAAAATCTTTTATGGTTGAATTGTAAACTATAGTAATTACTTCACTTCTAATGATTTTATTAGAAGAAACATGATAAGACAGACTCTATCTTAAATGTTAAAAGTTTTGGTTTCACTTGTAATGTAATATAATATCATTAAAAGCGTCCTTAGTTTAGTCGTTTGGTAAGTCTATTCCGCTCTCAGATACAACTTTAGCGTACAGTAACATGAATTTCTGAAAGGTAAGTCTTCCAACTTAGTTATTTGTAGTGACTTCTGTCATTAGAGGGGCGGGGCGCGTCAATCAAACGACAAGGATCGAGTTGTACTTGTACTGTCTTTATTAAGCAGATACCGATCTCCCTCGAAAAAAAAACGACGGGTTGCACTCCGGGAGTGCCGGCAGAAGTGAAACCTTTTCTTTCGCTATTTCTTCGTCACTTTTTTCATTAATAGATGCACTTTGTTTAATTTCCATTTTATATCAATAGATTTATGGCACATAATAGAATAAATATTACAAAAAGTTATATGATGACATAAAGTGTTTCTTGGGCTTCGGTCGGAAACGATCTGTCTTGACGAAGTCAACGGCCACTCATTAGATGAACGGGCCACCAAGGTTCTTAATTACAGTGTGAAATTAGCGCTTCTATATTTGTTGTCTTACGACCAGGTCACGTATTTACTGACGCGACTTTAACCTTTTTTACCCATTACAAAAAAGTGCACAACGCCTTAAAGAAGTTTTCACTTCAATAAACAATTGAAAAGTTGATATTTCTTATTCATTATTACACACTAAATAATGAAATGCATGCATTATAAAATATATTTGTAATTTAACATTATGTTTTGCAATTTATTATAAGGCTTTTCTTTTTCAATATATATAACATAAATAACCACATATTTGCATATATACACTCAAATATTTCACAACAATGTAAACCGACCATTGATAAAATGTAAAAAAAAAGGTATTACTTATCATTTAATTAGCTAGGTTCTTCATGAACTCATCCAAAGTAACTTTTAAAGACAGTACAACTCGATCCTTGTCGTTTGATTGACGCGCTCCGCCCCTCTCATGACATGGCGCATACGGTGGGAATTATATTGTTTAAAAAGTAAAATCGCAGTATTCAAACGACAAGGATCGAGTTGTACTGTTTTATTATGCAGATACCGACAACTTCGTAACGGAATCATTGGAAAGACGTGGTTCCATGTTGAAAGAAAGAAAGAAAGAAAGAAATATATTTATCAACACTCTAACATTAGCGAAACACTTAAGTTATAACGCTGATTTTCAGTTGCAACCCACGAGTGTCATACGCTCAAAATGGCAAATAAATCTAACAGGAAACCGTTGGTTGGTTGACCAGATCGACGTTATACAAATCAGTAATAAAAATAGCAACAATAAATTGAATAATTATTGTTGACCTTACCAATTGACATATACCTATACCAATATACCAATTGACAGTAAATGTTTTGATCGCATACAGTTTAAGCGATCCGATCGAAATAACTCACCATGACTGCGGTAACTTCTGTATAGGCGTGTATATACCATTTTTTAAGTTGACACGTCATTATGTTGAAAACAGATGTCAAACTGTAGTTTTTACTTACATTCCATTAGGAATTCCTCAGGAATCATAGCTAGGCCCACTCCTATTTAAATATTTGGTAAATCCAAAAATATTATATTATGAAGACGATATGACATATACAGATAACAGTTATACAGATGACAATTATACAGATAACAGCCAGATACATTAAAATACACATATTCATCAAACCCCGCTCCGGCTCGTATCTGGTGCAAAGGTTAGCCATCGCTATGCAACGGGGCAATGCAGCCAGCATAATCTGCCTCTGCACCAGGTACGGTGAGGGACCGTCACGTGCTACGCGGACGACACGCTCGTGACGGCGTGCGGGGCGACGTACCACGAAGCGACCCTGAAGGCCACGACCGCGGTTGCCCAAGTCGTTGAGCGGATCCGGCGGCTGGGTCTCGAAGTGACTCTGCATAAAACCGAGGCCCTGTTCTTTCATGGGCCTCGGAGCAAGCCACCCGAGGGATCCAATCTCATCGTGGGAGGAAATCGCATCGGCATCAAGCCCAAAATGAAATATTTGGGGCTCGTGCTCGACGGCCGATGGGACTTCGGAGAGCACATCCGAAGTCAGGCCCCCAAATTGAAGGGCACAGCTCTCGCTCTGGCTCGGCTGTTGCCCAACATGAGGGGGCCCGATGACTCCTGCAGGAGACTCTACGCGGGGATCGTGCGGTCCATGGCCCTGTATGGGTGCCCAATATGGGCGGAGGCCCTGAGGACCAGAACTGTGCGGATGCTGCGCGTTCCGCAGCGAGTTAAGGCCATCAGGGTCATCCGCGGGTACCGCACGATCTCCTTCGGGGCGGCGAGTCTCCTTGCCGGAACTCCGCCATGGGACCTGGAGGCGAGAGCCCTTTCGCAACTGTACCAGTGGCAAAAGGAGGAGCGGGAGCAGGGATGGAACCCCGAGCCTCGAGAAATCGAGGCCGTGCAGTCCCAACTCCGCCAGGCCATCGTGGTGGAGTGGAAGGAACAACTTGGGCGACCAAGCGCAGGGCACGCCGCAATAGCGGCGGTAAGGCCCATCATGGAGGATTGGCTAGAGAGGCGACACGGAAGCCTCTCGTACCGACTGACGCAGGTGATCTCCGGGAAGGGGTGCTTCGGGGACCACCTGCATCGGATCAGGAAGGAGCCAATGCCTGAGTGTCATCACTGTGATGCAAGTGAGGACTCAGGGCTGCACACGCTGGCGGACTGCCCGGCGTGGGAGGCGCCGAGGCGTGACCTCGTGGCAGCCATCGGGGTGGGAGTCCTCTCGCTCGGCAGCATGAGAGATTTAGAACTCTCCCGGCCCGCCGAGCCCGCAACTTGCTCGCCGCGCGTCGCAGGCGACTCAGGCGCCGGAGGTCGCTTAACGACCTCCGTCCTCCATGAGAGCAGACCTGGGGGTGACAGGTGAGGCCGCCTGTCACCCCAGCAGAAGCAGGCCGGGACGGTGGGGCGACTAGCGCCCCTCCCCCAAACCGGGGCAAGACGGGGACACCGTGGTTCCCAAACCCGAGGGGGCCATCTCGAAACCGGAGATGGCCCAGGGTCAGTCGGGGTGTGAGGGATATGCTCTATGGGCAACCTTACACCCCGGCCTCTGTAGACCCCAGACGGCGTGCGATTTTAGTCGGTTCAAGCCCAACATAACCACCCCCGCTGGCCGGCGGGGGGGTATCCGAAGGGATTTCCGCACGAAAAAAAATAAAAAAGGGTTTATTTATTTATTTATTCATTTTTAATGTGTTTAATATATTGTAGTATTTATGGAATAGAAATATTATTATTATTGAGCTGAGTGAGACGAAGTCGAGCGAAAGCTCCTCATACCAGACTTCAGGATTTTCTTTGTCACAGGTCTCCTCCTAAACTACTAATCCAATCAGAACCAAATTTGGCATGATTAAAGAGGTCAATCAGAGGAAGGTTTATGGATATATTTTGAAAAAATTAATGCTACCACAGACGAATGATCACCGTTAAAAAAATCCAGATGGAATTACATAATAACCGCTCGAGACACTGTGACCAAACTTTACACGCTCAGAGAGCATGTCCAGAGTTGTGACTTTCAAAAAGAATTTTCAAAATCGGACTTGCCACGGAGGAATGATCACTGTTCAAAATTTTCAAAATTCAAATCACGATGTCTCACTCAGCTCAACATTGCAAGCAGCGATTCGCCTTGCAGACCTAGTTACATAGGTATACCTTCATGACATTGCAATGAGCGAATAGATATAATATTAGTATGTTTGCTATCCTCTGATGTAGCAGTCAAAGGTTTTACCACTACGACATACAGGTATGTAATATACTAGCTGAGATTGGTTATCGTGTTTTGTCCATATCTCCGGTTCAGCTTAACCAATTGCAATCAAACATACGGCAGATTTTAAGTCTGAACAAGACCTTTCTAATAGAAAAAAAACCGCCTAAAATCTGTTCAGTTGTTTTTGCGTCCATCGCGAATAAAGAAATAAGAATTTCAATGAAAAGATTTTTGTATAGATTTAGATCGGAGAAAGAGAAAATCTAGAAAGGGACTTGAACCTGCGACCAGTCCCTTACAGGGGGAATGCTCTGACCAACTGAGCCACCTAGACACGTCCCAGACATTCGAAATTCTCCGATATGTTATATAGATCTAAAGGCGACACTGGAGCCATCTACCGTAATTCTTGCGAACTACGGAAACAATGAATGAATTCACAATCATTTTTAAACAATGTTTTTTGATTGCTTCGCCACATTAAGTCTCCCGTATGTGTTCCCGTAGTATTCCCGTCCTAGATGTTCTCTTTTTCCTAACTAAATCTGTAGGAAAAGTAAACATACCAATTGCTTAAAAATGTAATTGAACTATTTTAGTGTTCACAATCATTCTTTTAACATAATCCAAGTTTTTATAGTGGGTGTGCGTTGTTTTAAAGACAATTGTTTTAAATAATTTCGTTTTACAGAACATGTTTCGCATAATTTCGTTTCATAGAATAATCAATATACAGAATACTTACTTTAAAGATTTTTAAATCATTGATTTATGTTACACATAAAGTTTAACATTAGAATAATCATATCATAGAATAACAAATCAAATATTCTTTATCATTATATTGTTTATTTAATATAAAACTTATTACCAAGAATAAAATATTATCAAAGTGACAGTTGCTAAACGTTTCAATTCATACCGTTCATTTCAGTCAAATAATTTACAGGTGAAGCTATACTTTTTTTTAATACAACGATAAGTTAATACAATAAATGATTCTGGGTGACATAGGACCCTATTTCTGGGTGATTAAAAAAAATAACCACGAAGGCTAAGGCGGGAGCTCCGCTCCGCTTCGCTCCCGCCTCAGCCTTCTAACCTAACCTATCCGAGTCGGGGTAATCTGAGTCGGGGTGTTAACTATAATGACGTTTTATTAACAATTTAATAACGATTTGATTTTATTTTATTTTACAGAAGAATTCAAGCAAACAAATTTGCAACAAAATATGCGACAGATAAAAAATTCTATATTGATATGAAATTATTCAGAAATTAAATTACTACAAGCAATCGGAAAAAAAATTAAAATTGTAAATGTTACAGTTAAAAATAAATGTGATTTGGAAAATTATAAAGGTGGTTTAATATTCTTTTAAAAATAATTCTACAGTTTGATAAGTTTGTTAAACAAAAAAATGTGATTAAAAATTCATTTAATTGTGTTTCTGTGAAATATGTTTCATTGTAGTAAATTGTTTTTGAAGCAATAATATTCGAAATAAAAATATAAGGACCAAATATTATATGAAACATTTTCTGTGAAATTTCTTTCTGCGAAATAAGGGGTTCCCCTCTATAGTCCATATTTTATATGAGTATATAATATGTAGTTAATAATAATAAATAAATATTCTACGACATTCTGCACAGCGCTTTCTAGACCCAAAGTAAGCATAGTTTAACTAGCTTGTGTTATGGGTTCCAGAATGCGGATAAACATACTTATTTTTTTTGTAAATATATACATATTATACATAGAAACACCCAGACCAATGCAAATAGACATATTCATTGCATAAAAATATTTGCACTGAGCGGGAATCGAACCCGCGCCCCCTGTCGTAGCAGTCGAATGCACTACCGCTACAACGCAGAGGCCGTCGTATTATACATAATTTACCAAATTCAAAACTATATCCTGTAACTATACAATAATTCTAGGTCTTTACCTATGAAATTGCCGAAATTTTCTTACAAATTCATGATTTCGTTATTCCTGTAATTTAATAGCTATTTCCATTATTTATATTTTGTTTGAAAGTTGATTTCAAGGTTTTACAACTCTGCATTATATTTTGTTTTTATTGGCCGCTTGATAAATTAATTCGATCTTCAAAAACAGTACTTCCTAAACGCTATCCATTTTGATGATAAATTTCGTATTACTTAACAGCTGTCACTTTTCAAAAATGTAATAAAAGTTGCTGTTTGTTAGCTTAATGTTGTCTCATTCATACACAAAAAAAAATCATAAAATTTGGAATGCAAAAATGTTAGTACTGAAAATTGGGTTTCCTGCAATTTCTTCAAGAAAAACGGCAGTTTCATATGTAACTACCTAATATAACACTTCATTGAGTTCTACCTCTTACACTACTTACATAGAGGTTAAAGTGCTCTCGCCTTTGTAGCGGCTACTCGCCCAGGCTCGGGTCATGCGGCGCTGCATTCAGATAGGTCAAGTATCAACTTGTAAATGCTAGTTTGCAGGTCAAAAGGTACTATTGTTCCACTGATGTATGAATGGTTACTTCTTATAGTTTTAGTTAATTTGGCCAGCTTCCCTTACGTAACTTTTTATTATTTAAAGCTAACCGTGAAAAATCCCAGCCTTCTGAGCAACCGGAACAGTTAGCGGGTAGCCTCATCGCAGTTCACAATACACTGACGACCAGACGGACAGCGACACGCCACTGCTGGTGGATATTCTACTCATACGCACGAAACATTTTGCCGACATATTCCTTATGCGTGCAGCTAAGGAGTGGAATTCATTGCTTGATTCTGTGTTCCCGGAAAGCTATAACCTGGGAATCTTCAAGTCTCGAGTGAATAGGTTCCTTCTAGGCAAACGTTATTCGTCGTAGACCACATCGTCACTTACCACCAGGTGAGTTAGAGGTCAAACGTGAGCTTATCAATAATAATAAAAGAATATATATATATATATCTTTCTGGTTGCGGTCACCCGCACGGCTGCCTGCATTGTGGGTAACCGCATGGTAACGGTAGTGATAGACCAATGATACGATGGGAAGACAACATCAAGAGAACAGCAGGCCCGCACTGGGGCCAAGTAGCATAATATGAAGACAAATGCGCAGCTGTGGAGGAGGCCTTGACCCAATTTAGGGTTCATACAATTCATACATATTTAAATATAATAAAATCGTAACGAGGTGAAAACTGTACAATGAATATTTTTTCAAAAAACAATGTTATGTGTTCTAGGAACGATACCGATGCAAAAAATGTGTATTTACAATTTTTGTCTGTTTATCTGTTTGTCTGCTTCTTATTATCGATGTCCGAGCATCACTTGAAAACCGCTCAACAGATTCAGCTGAAATTTTGCATGAACATTCTTCTATGGTATGCTCATAAATTGCGCTATATATCCTCACGCTACTATAAGTGTGATAGGAGCAGCAGGGAAAAATCGACCAAATCTTTAATTGATCATTCCTTTATTATTACAAAGCAGTCCATCATAAAATTCTGCAGTTTGATAGAACTCAGACATGGTAACGATAAAGAAATTCTGCAGTTCGATAGAACTCAGACAGGGTAACGATAAAGAAATTCTGCAGTTCGATAGAACTCAGACATGGTAACGATAAAGAAATTCTGCAGTTCGATAGAACTCAGACATGGTAACGATAAAGAAATTCTGCAGTTCGATAGAACTCAGACATGGTAACGATAAAGAAATTCACCAGTTCGATAGAACTCAGACATGGTAACGATAAAGAAATTCTGCAGTTTCATAGAACTCAGACTTGGTAACGATAAATCAACACGCTATAGCTAAAAGGTGATAAACAGTAAAATATGAAATCTCGAAACTACAGAGTTACCTACGTGTAAAATATAGTTGAACTCAATCGTTGATAATAAATATCATCACGCTATTATATTAGGGAAACCAGCAGAATTTCATACGATGTTACATATAAACATCTATTTCTTACTCATATTCTGGAAACTGCAGAAGTAAATATTAACTGATCTAAAAGGAATTTAACGCGGACGAATCGCGGGCAACAGCTAGTAATAATATAAAAAACCGACCAAGTACCTACGAGTCATACTCGCCCATGAAGGGTTTCATTTTACCTCTTTGGAAGTGTCTCTCGCGCAAACTATTCAGTGTGTAAAAAAATGAAATTAGAAACCTCAATATCAGTTTAGAAGACGTATCCATCGATACCCCACAGATATGGCACACCCACAGGTATGGGGAAACCCAAAATTTATTGTTAGGGTTCCGTTCCCAAATGGCAAAAAACGGAACCCCCTTATAGATTCGTCATGTCTGTCTGTCTGTCCGTCCGTATGTCACAGCCACTTTTTTCCGAAACTATAAGACCTATGCTGTTGAAACTAGGTAAGTAGATGTATTCTGTGAACCGCATTAAGATTTTCACACAAAAATAGAAAAAAAAAACAATAAATGGGGGTTTCCCTTACTTAGAACTAAAACCCAAAATTTTTTTTCTTATCAAACCCATACGTGTGGGTTTGATGGTCCTATCTATGGATAGGTCTTCAAAAATGATATTAAGGTTTCTAATATCATTTTTACTAAACTGAATAGTTTGCGCGAGAGACACTTCCAAAGTATTAAAATGTGTGTCCTTCCCCCCTTTTTTTTTATTTTTTTTTTTTATTTTTTTTTTTTATCGTGCGGAAATCCCTTCGGATGGCGGTTATGTCGGGCTTGCACCGACTAAAACCGCACGCCGTCTCGGGTCTTCAGACGCCGGGGTGTAAGGTTACCCATAGAGCATATCCCTCGCACCCCGGCTGACCCTGGGCCATCTCACCACTAACAGCATCGCTCATCCTGTCTCCTCTGAAAGCAGAGGAGTACGGAGAGCGATGTGTTTCCGCCACGTTGGGTATTGGCCGACGATCAATGCCAACCCTATGAAGGGGTGAAGGGGAAGCCATTGACCGCCGCCCAGGGTGTACCGGCCGCTCCGATTCCGTTCCCCCCGGACTGCAGCGGGATCGGAATCGGAGCGACACTCGAGGAGGTTACCCAACACACACCCCTGTGTCCTTCCCCCCTGTAACTTCTAAAGTAAGAAAATGATAAAACTAAAAAATATATATATACATATATATATTTTTATATATATATGATGTACATTACCATGTAAACTACCACCGAAAATTGGTTTGAACGAGATCTAGTTAGTATGTAGTTTTTTTTTAATACGTCATAAATCGTAAACCTCAATTTACCTTTCATTCAATCAACTTAAATATAAAAATTTTAGTTACTGCTACGGAACCCTTCATGGCCGAGTCCGACTCGCACTTGGCCGGTTTTTTTTTATTTTTGTGTGAAAATCTTAATGCGGTTCACAGAATACATCTACTCACCAAGTTTCAACAGCAAAGTTCTTATAGTTTCGGAAAAAAGTGGCTGTGACATACGGCCGGAAAGATTCGTCATGCCAAGGGTTCCGTTTTTTGTCATTTGGCAACGAAACCATAAAAAGAAGCCTAACGAAACTAACAATTAATTTTAGGTTAGCGCCCTTTGGGAAGGACAGCGTGGGGTTAAGTCGGCTCGATTCCGATCTACCCACCTCTACCTCATCGCTGGCACTGGTAGGGTGAAGCCCGTGGGATTCGCACTTAAAAAAGAAACTAACCAAATAACATACTTAACAGGTACAAAATGTTTCTATGTGGTATAAGAAACTAGCTGCGTGCCCTGCCTACGCCCCTTCTAAATGTTTCTTTCATATAAACCTTGTCTTGGCAATAACGGACACAAAAAGAAAGTGTTTTTATTAAAAAAAAATTATAAAAGGAATATTCGTAACCGAAATTACTAATATTTCGACTAACCCCTCCAGCTAAGCTTAATTGCTTGTGTTAGGAGTGGGTTCACGTGGTTGTGTAATGGCGAGGATTCGAACCCAGGACCTCTCGACCGTAGGGTCGACTCCATAACAACTAAGCTACCGATGCTTCTATACCCAACTTCTCTTCTTCTTCTTACATACTTCTTACTCAATTTGGTGCAGTCATTCGGAAATTATACGAGTAGATACATTTCGGTGGGGGTGCTTGGTTGGGGACCTCCACGCGGTGCACCCTGGGCAACGGAGACGGCGGCGCCTCTCTCCTAGGGCGGGAGAGACGCTGCCGCCTACGGCCAACTCCGACCGAGGCGAGGACGGCCCTGTTGAGGGCTGTTTGGAAGCTTTCCACGTGTCCCTCTGATTAGCAGATGGCACAGTGGAGAGCAAGTAAGGGGGCCATCTCGAAACCGGAGATGGCCCAGGGTCAGTCGGGGTGCGAGGGATATGCTCTATGGGTAACCTTACACCCCGGCGTATTAAGACCCGAGACGGCGTGCGGTTTTAGTCGGTTCAAGCCCAACATAACCACCCCCGCTGCCCGGCGTGGGGGTATCCGAAGGGATTTCCGCACGAAAAAAAAAAAGATACATTTCTTTGATAAAAAGGCTTTTTGTTTATTATGATATTATTTTGTATCGATTGGTGAGTAGACATGTCAAACCCCCTCTGTTCCCAATCAGGAGATAGCATGCGCACACTTTATGCGTTGGAAATGCTTCTAGACAACGGTACCCCATTTTTTTTTCGTGCGGAAATCCCCTCGCCCGATAGCAGGGGTGGTTATGTAAGGTTTGAACCGACTAAAACCGCATGCCGTCTCGGGTCTTCAGACGCCTGGGTGTAAAGTTGCCCATAAAGCATATATGTATGTTTGTTTAACACCTTGGCAGTGTATATAATAATAAAACTATGTAACGCCATTTTCTTTAAAGTGTAGGTATAGAACAAAAAATTGTTAATTCACACCTGTCCAAATAGTTGTACAGTTACATACAAAAAATTAAATAATACATGTGTACTATGTAAATATTGTTTGCACAACACAAAAGGGCCCTTTATGTTTTGTTCGGATCCGTATAGCAATACTGCGCACGTAGGACTATTATAACATGTATGTATGATAACAAGTCATTCACTTCGAAATTTTATACGTAACTAGCAACCTGGGACCCGGCTTCGCCCGGTATTTAATTCGTAAAAAATGACCCATAACCCGATTGCAGCGCCACCTTCCGGGTCTAATGGTAACATTCAGTTCCATCTGTCACTCCAAAGCCTGCGCTCATAGAGGACGGAAGTCGTTGAGCGACCTTCGAGGTCTGAGTCGCCCGCGACGCGTGGGTTCTGCGGATCGGGTGAGCTCCAAAGTATGATGTTTGGCTGCGACTGAGATTTGCGCTCAAATGAACAAGATATATTCAAATACATTATACAAAATAATAATTCAATTAAATTTTTAAGCATTTTGTATGCTTAATTTTTTCTGAAGATTTAGATCAAAGAATTTCGAATATCTGGGACGTGTCTAGGTGGCTCAGTTGGTCAGAACATTCCCCCTGTAAGGGACTGTTCGCCGGTTCGAGTCCCGTCCTAGATGTTCTCTTTTTCCGATCTAAATCTTTACAAAATAATAATACAAATTTCTAAATCTCATAACAGGTAATCGGGTAATATTAAGACGTGAAGGGAGAACTTTACATCCCTTTTTACGAAAATTGCGCGGACGCAAGAGTGTGCGATTTGGCTATTATTGCTTATATGGAGAAGTGCAGAATGCAATTTTTTTAATGATGCATAGGGAGCAAAATCAATAAATAAAACATAACACACACTACCAAGCAGTTTGGGACACACACACCAATGTTACTTACGTAAGTTTATACCGCCAATGTCAAACGTATCTTTTTTTTTCGGGCGGAAATCCCTTCGGATGCCCCCCCGCCCGCCAGCGAGGGCGGTTATGTCGGGTTTGAATCGACTAAAACCGCACGCCGTCTCGGGTCTACAGACGCCGGGGTGTAAGGTTGCCCATAGAGCATATCCCCCGCACCCCGCAATTTCAAACGTATCTATACATATCATAAAATCGTAAAAAGGTGAAAACTGTATATTGAATATGTTTCCAAAAAAATAATTGATGTGTATTCTAGGAGCTATATGGATGGCAAAAATGTGATTTTTATAATTTTTGTCTGTTTGTCTGCTTTTTATTATCGATATCCGAGCATCACTTGAAAACCGCGGAACAGATTTGGCTGAAATTTTGCATGAACATTATTCTAGGGCATGGTCATAAACTGCGCTATACATATATCGTCACGCTATTATAGATATGATAGGTGCATTAAAGCAAAATCGGTCTAAACTATTAACGATGACAACTTTATTATTACCAGGTTGATCTGTACGAAGTTTTGTAGTTCAGCAGGACCCAGATGGGATCAAAATCCAGACTATAACTCATCACGCTATACCTGAAAGGTAATGAGCAGTAAAACGAAAAATCTCGAAACTCTACAGAGTTACCCACGTTTAAAAGATAGTTGATAAGAGACGTATAAACAATTCATAATGGATATAATCACGCTATTACATAAAGGAATCAGGCAGAAAAAGGAAAATAGGAAAAGAAAAGAAGGAAGCCCTAAAACATTATACTAAATGCAGCATTTTTTTTTACGTGTGGACACCCCCACGTGCTTCACCCCATCGGTGCCAACGATGGGGTGGGCGTGTCGGAATCGGACCAACTAAAACCACACGGTGTCCTCCCCAAGTGTCCATTGCCGGGCACCCCGGGTAAGCCCTCGAAAGGATAACCCCAGTATTACCGGCGGACTTTGGCCGCCATCGCAGCCTCTTCTATGGGGTCGGGTTTTGTCCCGCGACGGTGAGTTGGCAGGCGTGTGTAGGACACACACGACACGCCTCCATTTTGGCCTGCTTCTGTAAGGACAGCGAGTCGGCCAACTGCCGTCCTCAGGCCCCGATCATGGAGGTCGGTAGTCCCGGGCGTAGACGAGTCTGCAGCGACTTCCTGGAACTTTGGGGGCTAAATGCTGCATTAAACAACTTAAAACTGATAAGCTGTAGTGTCTTATCTCAAACTACTGCTTTACGAGTATACCTCCTTACAACCCACCTGCTTCTTATTAGGGTCAGCACTGACTAGCGACACGGTGAAGATTTTCTTTTAACGAATCGAAATAGACCTTAAGATCTTTATTATAAAATTTAAATTTCAAGAATGATTTCTCGCCTGCTTTGTTTATGCGCCTATGATAATCATTATTAAAATTTCAATTTTATTAACACATTGTTAGAGTCTATTTCCGTTTATCTTCAGTCAGCACCTTTAATTGTTACATAGTTAAAGTTACGACCACACTACGCACCTATCTAATTAATGTTAAATGTGAGTGAATTGTTAATTCGCTCGACTTGGATCGGCGTAATCAACAACAGCTTAAAACTATTACCGCAGATTACCACCCCGGTAATTACTCCGATAATAACGGGCACGTGTAATTGGTGGGGGAGCGGTACCGCGAGGAATGCGCAAAGAGATTAAATCAACTGAGTAAGCGCTGATTCACAAAGCTAAAGACGATTGTATAAATCTAAGGATATTACTGGATTTCCTTGGTATAGAGCAGGGTTTCTTAACCACTTGGATAGATCAATTGCAGTTGAAGTTACGTAATGGAGACGGTTTTTAATTGACTTTTGGGTAGCAAAACCATAAGGGATTTTCAAGTAAAGTGATTAAATTCTTCACTTTCGGTAGAACAAAGACACATACTGGTGATAGAAATTTGATGACACAAATTTGTCACAAAATTCGGCGGGGTGGGTACCACCGTGCACGATTGCGAAAAACCCTCCATAGTAATCCAATTTCGGTTTGATTGCGTTCAGGGGTCAGCAAGTGCATAGCCGGGCAGGGGGATTGTGGTCGCAGCACTAGTGGGACCGGTAGGTGTCACGCAGTTCTGCGACGACAATCCTCTTCTGATGAGGCCGTCAAGCTGAGTGCCACCATTGTTAACATGGTACGTGTATGTAATGGTGACCCTCTTTCCTGAGACTTTACCTTCAGCTTACAATCAGGCGAGGTAAAGTCAAATTGACGTGTCCTAAATATTAAGAAAAACAGCTGTTAAAATTTGCAAAAATGAGTGAAGTATCCCAAAATGCTTTAAAAATATACATACTTTTAACTGCTAGGACAAACTAAATTCTTTATATATTTAGAGCATTTTCGCAAAGATTGCAAAAATGAGGTAAGTTTGCTAACTTAACTCATTTTTGCAATTTTTAACAGCTGTGCCTTTGCTTCACCAAAGGTGAGTTCAAGACAAATTAGGCCCGGCAAGATGGGACTACCGACCTTCATGATCGGGGCTTGAGGACGGCAGTTGGCCGACTCGTCGTCCTTACAGAAGCAGGCCGTGGCGGAGGCGTGTCGTGTGTGCTCTACACACGGGGGTTATCCTATCTAGGGCTTACCCGGGGTGCCCGGCAACGGACACTTGTGGAGGACACCGTGCGGTTTTAGTCGATACACGTCATAACCACCCCCGCTGGGCGGCGGGGGGTATCCGAAGGGATTTCAAAAAAAAAAAAAAAGGCCCGGCAAGATTCGAGATATGGTTTACTTAACTATACAAACATCACAGCGGATATGCAGCGAATGGCCAGAAAAGGTCGATCCTCAGTATGGCAGCCTCGGTATTTACTTTTCACGCCCAGCTTAAAGGACCCTAACTGGTATGTCAAGGTAATGCATAAAAATACATTTACTATCCAATTTTGACTTTTATCTACATAATTGTACTGTGTAACTGATGATGATGATCTCTTGATGATCTATAGCTCAAATGTTAAATAACTTCTATCATACATACTAATGCGATCGATAATCACGATCAAGGCATTTTTTTTTTTTTTTTAAGAATATTAGTAACCGAAATTACTAATATCCCCCCTAACCCCTCCAGCTAAGCTAAATTGCTTGTGTTAGGAGTGGGTTCACGTCGGTAGTGTAATGGCCAGGATTCGAACCCGGGACCTCTCGATCGTAAGGTTAACTCCTTAACCACTAAGCTATAAGTAATGCCCGGCAATGGACGCTTGGGAAGGACACCGTGTGGTTTTAGTCCGTTCGACTCCGACATATCCACTTCATTGCTGGCACCGGTGGTGTGAAGCACGTGGTAATGGGGGGGTTCCACACTTAAAAAAACAGAACTCCGCCTGCGCGGAGGTCGATTATCGTTTTTGGTCATATCTCCGGTTCTACTTAACCAATTGCAATCAAACATACGGCAGATTTTAAGTCTGACTATGAGCTTTCTCATAGAAAAAATCGCATCAAAATCCATTCAGCAGTTTTTTGCATCCATCGCGGACAAACAGCCAAGATTTTCAAGAAAAATATTTTGGTGTACAGAATCGTTCATTTTAACTTTTTTTAACAGTATCCAATTTACAGACAATTAACTAAACTAGCTAACAATTTTATAATAGTATAGATAATTTGGAATACGTTGAACGGTTATTATCTGAAAAGAAAAGTTTGAAAGAAACTGTGAGGGGACATACCCTGATTAAATAGATATAATATACGCGTCGCTAGAGTGAGGGCACGCGACCGACTTAACGGAGGTTTTTTACACTAAGAAGTTGGTGCCCTTCTGCAACATGTGTTTTCCGCCGGCCAGCGGGGATGGTTATGTCGTGAATTAACTAAAACCGCTCGGTGTCCTCCCCACGTGTCCGTTGCCGGGCACCCCGGGTAAGCCCTCGAAAGGATAACCCCAGGGTTACCGGCGGACTTTGACCGCCACCGCGGCCTCGCCTGGTGGGGTCGGGTTTTATCCCGCTTCGGTGAGTTGGCAGGCGTGTGTAGGGCCCACACGGCCTGCTTCTGTAAGGACGGCGAATCGGCCAACTGCCGTCCTCAGGCCCCGATCATGGAGGTAGTTCCGGGCGTAGATGAGTCTGCGGCATCCTCGCCGCAGACTGAGGTTCTTCAAGAAGGGTATTACAAAAAAAAATTGTGTTCAAAATCGTTTATTTAACTTTTTTTTAAATATCTTTCATCTACAGACACAACTAATTTACAATTATATAATAGTATACATTCTGGAAATTCTATACTTAATACAAAAATTTCTGCTCACGTTCAGGCTGTGGAAATGTGGAATGATCTCCCTGCTGTGGTTTTCCCAAGCGACTACAATATGGGGTTCTTCAAGAAGGGTATTACAACATCGACAGCGCGTGTGTGACGCCTCTGGTGTTGCATACGTCCATAGGCCACGGTATCCGCTTCCCAGCAAGCACAATAAACCTTAAGAAAAATATATATGTATAACATAACATAACATAATATAAACTCACGCCTATATCCCCGAAGGGGTAGGCAGAGGTGCTAGCACCCACATTTCGCCAGTTTATGTTTAGGTCCCAATGTAATAGGTGGCGAGCCTATTGCCATTAACCGGGCACTTGTAAACCTGCGATAAATACACACATAACTTCGAAAAGCATCGAAAAGTCATTGGTGTGTGCCATGGTAAAACCTGGGATCGAACCCGAGACCTCGTCTCAGCAGTCCATTACCCATACCACTAGGCTACCGCGGCTTATATATATGTATGATAATAATAATAACGATATTATAATGCCATTGTGGCAGACCTTTTAATTTATTATGGTTTTGGAGAAGCCCTAACTTATTCAAGTGTCTAACTTATTCAAGTGTCTAACTTATTCAAGTGTCTAACTTATTCAAGTGTCATAAGTTAGGTTTTAGTCGGTTCGATTCCGACATACCCACCTCATCGCTGGCACCGGTGGGGTGAAACCCGTGGGGGTTTCCAAACGTAAAAAAAGTGTACTAGATTTTATATATTTATTTATTTTTACATTTTATAGAAGGCTTACATGCTAATTAACAACTTAATTTCAATCAATAAATATTACCAAGTTTCTATTTACAAGTCTCCACATATAGGGAAAAAAAAAACAAAAAGAATATCAGTACAAAATTAGGTATTTGAGTAATTACTAAGTAAAGAAGCAAAACAATAAGCAATAAGAATGATAATTAATTTAATTTAATTGCGTAATCCGTACCAATCGGTCGGTGCCTTTCCTGTCGTAATATGAGTTGGCTAAGAGCCGCCTAACTGTCGCTACACTAGTGCTGAACAAGTCAATATCAAGGTGCCGTGGTAGTTGTTATAGTTCGTAATTAATCTGATGTCTAAACCATTTATATGACGCTTTTACTAGTAATAGCACTTTACAAGATCTGATATACTCAAGAGCAAGCTCATTCTTGAAGTAAACCACAAGATTACTTTGTAGGACACATAAAGAAATAAGCCTTCTTAAGTGTTAACAGTACAATAAAATAGTCTTGAATAATATCTTGATCCTTTACTAGCATTTTGAAAGAGTTCAAGATATTATAACATACTTATATGAGATCAGTTTAAGTTTGTATCGTTATATTCTTGTTCAAGATTGTAATGCTTTCTATAATGCTTTCTGAGAGCGCTAAAGATCAAACATTTTTATAAACTACTATTTAAATCACTTTATTTTGTTTAGATTCAGGTGCTCCGTTTCGTGAGACGACACGGGAGCCTCTCGTACCGGCTGACGCAGGTGATCTCTGGGAAGGGGTATTTCGGGGACCACCTGTGTCGGATCAGGAAGGAGCCAACGTCTGAGTGCCATCACTGTGATGCAGGCGAGGACTCAGGGCTGCACACGCTGGCGGAGTGCCTGGCGTGGGAGGTGCCGAGGCGGGCCCTCTTAACAGCTCTCGGAGTGGGAGTCCTCTCGCTCGGCATTCTGCTCACAGCGATGGTGCGTGGGCTGCCGCTGTCTCCCTCTGCGAGCAAGTAATGCTCGAGAAGGAGGCGGCCGAGCGGGTGCGGGAGAGACCTGAGTCTGATCCGCAGAGCCCGCGAGGCGCGGAGGCGACTCAGACGTCGGAGGTCGCTCAACGACCTCCGTCCTCCATGAGCGCAGGCCTTGGGGTGACAGGTGTAGCCACCTGTCACCCCGGGGCAAGCCGGGGACACCGTGGTTCCCAAACCCGAGGGGGCCATCTCGAAACTAGAGATGGCCCAAGGTCAGTCGGGGTGCGAGGGATATGCTCTATGGGCAACCTTACACCCCGGCGTTAGTTGACCAGAGGGGATTTCCGCACGAAAAAAAAAAAGGTGCTCCGTTTCGTATTGAGAACACAAGTTAAATATGAATTTAAGCGATTGGAAACGATTTAAAAGGAGCGGTGGTTACAGAAGAAAAGCAAATGATACTTTTTGAAGAATTAGTGAAACCAGGTTTCTAGAATCTACGCTGCATAAAATCGGGAATAATAGAATCAATAGAATCGAGAAATATATCAAACGCGTCAAGCGCAAATGCTCGTGACAAGCTGGTGTGACCACGAGTCTGCAGGGAAATGAGGGTTCGTGAACCAATATATTTTTTCAGTCATAACCGCAACCACTCAGAAAGTGAAGAAGTTTAAATGGGGAAGAAGGAAACCATGGATAAATCATGAATTGCTTAAAAATGTACAAAGCTGGGCTATAACATTTAATATCACCAAGTGTCTACCTACTATTATAAACAAAAGATTAAATAATGTTTTGCCGAAATATGCACGGACTGTGTTACATATAATATCAACAAAGAAGAGTTGTTTATTACAATATCGAATTATTGAAATTGAAAAAGTAAATTCAAACATTAGTGGGCACATTTCATTAGGGAACCCTAATTTAGTGTAAAATGGCGAGGGATCTGGATTGAGACTTCTACAAGAATTATTTACCTATAATGGTTTTGGCCTATAAAAAACGGCGAAGATTCATAGGAATTGATGATAAATTGTTTTTTACAACATTAATACGTGCCATTTTTCGAAACTAACCAAATTACGACACATATTTACAGTAAAAATGACTTCCCACCATTGCAAACACTATATTTTCAACATAATTATAAGTGTTGTTAAAGAATAATACAGATAATGTTAATACAACAAAGCATACTTGCTACTTACGCTTTTGTTTACTACCTAAAAATAAAATATATTTATATCACTTTATTCGAAGACAACCGGAGCCACCCGACGCAGTGCATTATAAACAAATTTGTTTTAGTAAGATACTTACGCCAAGCCCTAGGCAACCCTGGGGTTATCCTTTCGAGGGCTTACCCGGGGTGCCCGGCAACGGACAATTGGGGAGGACACCGTGCGGTTTTAGTCGAGACACGACATAACCACCCCCGCTGGCCAGCGGGGGTGGGTATGTGTTATGTTATGTTACGTGCGGAAATCCCTTCGGGTACCCGAAGGGATTTCCGCACGTAAAAAAAAAAAGGCCCTAACAAGAGTGTTTGCACTTGTAGTTGTGTAGTCTCAGATCATTGTAATGTGGCGTTACCACATATATACCCAGCGCCATCTAGCGACACCAAGTTGCACTATTATGATACTACTACGTCACTCCCAATCCTGAATCGCGACAGTGAAGTTCGCGCGCTGGTATAACATATATAAATCATCTCAACGACAACCGTTGGACCGCGGCCCGCCAGGCGTGATCACCTTGCCTGGTCGGAAGATCCTCCTTTTGTATTGGAGGAACATCACTCCCCTTTCCTCCACCGTAGAAGCTATTGCGCTTCGTCAAATACAATATAGGGCTTAGTAACATTTTGTAAGTTACTTATAAGATAGTTTCAGAAATAAACGCTCCTATAACTGCACCCAAATCCCGCTTTATACCATGCTACAAGTCTCTAATAAGTAAGACTTAAAGTAGTATTGAGATCGTATTAAGTACTAATTTTGCTAGTTGGATTCCCATCAGGTGGGCTGCGTGCTTGTCTGCCACTTAAGCGGTATAACAAAAATTAAAGAGATCACTATCCCGATTCCGTATCCCGAGTTCCATTTCCAGTACAATAAAGAGCCGTATGATTTTGATGAATATTCTTATTGGGGAATCCAAAAAACATCACCGGGGAAACCCGTTTAAATGTAGACTGGCCAATTATTACGTAAGAACATTGTGAAATGTTTGCACAATAACGTAATGCAAACAGAAGTATCTCTAAAAACATTATGGCCGGTACAACTAATCATATATACACAAGTTTATTGTGCTCTTCACAGTCTTTGAGAACAATGTTAACTAAGATAGAGTCACAAAATAGATAAAAAAATTCAGTTCAATAAAATCCCTATTTCTCAAGTATGAATTCTCAAAACTAGATCCTTGGAGTTCAAGGCAGCACGAAAACGCATCAAATATAAATTGCACAGAGGAGACGAACTTCGCCTGAGGAGTTTCTTCGAGAGCTTTGGAACTTAAGAGTTCCCTTTTACGATTTTCGCCCCCATTCTTGCATTTTGTCGTATTGACTATAAACGACGTATAAACATAGTGACACGCTTTACACGACTACCCAATAAGGAATGCCTGAACAGATTCTGATGTTAAATTACACGATCCCGAGTGACACTGGCTAGTATGATTGAAAAAGAATACCAAATATAGTTACATAGTTTACAATACAAATATGGTAACATTTTTAATAAAATGAAAAGAAAGATTTGCTTTTTTGGAAGTGCAGTCAAGTTTATTGAATTCAATATAAACATCACAACATAACTTCACGCCTGTATCCCCGAAGCGGTAGGCACACCCACGATTTGCCAGTTATGTTTAGGTCCCAATGTATAAGGGCGCGCCTATTGCCATTCACTCGGTGAGCGATAATAAACATTTTTAGTTTTTAGGGATTTTCTTTAGAAAAGCCCTATTGCTATCGAGTTGTCCTCGACGTCGTCGTTGCCAATTTTCTGTCACGGTTTTGGGTATGAAGGAGATGAGCTATCGAGTTGCTGTTTTCGGTAATAGATTCGTGCTGGGGTGAACCATTGCAAGAAAAAAAAAAAAAAAAAAAAAAGCCTTGTATTCGGCTGAGCTCGTCTCAGGAATTCAACTTGTTTATTGAATTGAATATGTTATATTTATTGAGTTATTTTAATTATTAAAATTAATATTATAGCTATCGATCTATGTGTGTAAACAAATCTTAGAAGTTGAGTTCAGCCAACTTCTCATTGTCGTATCGATTTGAAACTTAGGTTTATTATGTCATGCGGATGAGACAATCAATGAATTTGACATAGTTGAGCTGATTTAATGTTGGACTAATGTTTAAAAAGGTAACTGGGATAGACTGGATGCGCAAGGCGGAGGATCGGGTGCTATGGCGTACAATGGGAGAGGCCTATGTCCAGCAGTGGACTGCAATAGGTTAACTGAATTGAATTGAATTGAATGTTGGACTATCCACATATTGACTCTCTAATTTGGTTTTGTTTTAACGAGTCCTAGGTATATCTCGCATTGGGTTACAAACTAACCATTTTTATTTTAAGAAATAATTGAATTAAGTACTCAAATCTAAATATTGAATAATGTATAGAATATAGTTAATTTATATGAGAAGGTGATTTTATGTCACGCAATATTAAAGAAGTACAAAACTCACCTATTACCTACCTACCAAAATAGGTATAAGTATAAATCCGACTGGGTAAAGTCACAATTTCTTAATATCGCTATAGTTACTGCAATTTTTAATCTCTCTTAGCCGTATCTAAAGCGTGTCAATTCATTAACTCTGAATAATAGTGAGTAGAAAGAAAATGTTTTAAACGCCTGCACAAATACAATAGCAACAAGTAGTAACTCACAGCTCCGACGCTCACTCGGTGATTGTGATCAGGCGTACGCCTCATTTCATTGCACAATAATTTACAGCACTATAAACTTCAATTGATTTCACGGTCATTTATTTTCATAATCATACTAGATTTTTGTCATAAAAATAGTCTTTCAAAACAAATATTCTGAACAAGATGCTAGGAAAATAACAAAAAATGTAAAGATATACAAAATCTGTATTTTTTGTATATCTGACGTTATATAATGTTTTCTGAAGTTCTAGTGTTGATTATTAACTTTTACCTTATTAATGGGGCAGATAAGGAAGCCATTATTGCTACGAAGGAATTGGACTATACGGGGCTGGCGGGAGAGGCGGAGATACATAAGCACGAAATATTGAAATTTTTGAACCAATCTCACGTACGAGATCAATACAAAGCTCTCTATAAGTGCCTCCTTTCCAAGTTAATGGGTAAGCAAAGTTAATTGATAATGCGCCGTGCGACATGCTTAGTTTGAGATGGGAAACACGTGCTGCTACAACTAGTTTGAATAATTATATTATACCTAACTATAGCTATCTATTCAATTAAATTTTTAAGCATTTTGTATGCTTACTTTTTTCTAAAGATTTTAGATCGGAAAAAGAGAACATCTAGGACGGGACTTGAACCCGCGACCAGTCCCTTACAGGGGGAATGCTCTGACCAACTGAGCCACCTAGACATGTCCCAGATATTCGAAATTCTCCGATACATTATTACGTCTTAAGGCGACGTTGGAGCCATCTACCGTAATTCTTGCGAACTACGGAAACAATGAACTAGGTGGCTCAGTTGGTCAGAGCATTCCCCCTGTTAGGGACTGGTCGCGGGTTCAAGTCCCGTCCTAGATGTTCTCTTTTTCCGATCTAAAATCTTTAGAAAAAAGTAAGCATACAAAATGCTTAAAAATTTAATTGAATTAATTAGGCGGAGTCATCAAAAAACAATGTTTAAAAATGACTAAAGTTGTTCATTGTTTCCGTAGTTCGCAAGAATTACGGTAGATGGCTCCAACGTCGCCTTAAGACGTAATAATGTATCGGAGAATTTCGAATATCTGGGACGTGTCTAGGTGGCTCAGTTGGTCAGAGCATTCCCCCTGTAAGGGACTGGTCGCGGGTTCAAGTCCCGTCCTAGATGTTCTCTTTTTCCGATCTAAAATCTTTAGAAAAAAGTAAGCATACAAAATGCTTAAAAATTTAATTGAATTAATTAGGCGGAGTCATAAAAAAACAATGTTTAAAAATGACTAAAGTTGTTCATTGTTTCCGTAGTTCGCAAGAATTACGGTAGATGGCTCCAACGTCGCCTTAAGACGTAATAATGTATCGGAGAATTTCGAATATCTGGGACGTGTCTAGGTGGCTCAGTTGGTCAGAGCATTCCCCCTGTAAGGGACTGGTCGCGGGTTCAAGTCCCGTCCTAGATGTTCTCTTTTTCCGATCTAAAATCTTTAGAGAAAAGTAAGCATACAAAATGCTTAAAAATTTAATTGAATTAATTAGGCGGAGTCATCAAAAAACAATGTTTAAAAATGACTAAAGTTGTTCATTGTTTCCGTAGTTCGCAATAATTACGGTAGATGGCTCCAACGTCGCCTTAAGACGTAATAATGTATCGGAGAATTTCGAATATCTGGGACGTGTCTAGGTGGCTCAGTTGGTCAGAGCATTCCCCCTGTAAGGGACTGGTCGCGGGTTCAAGTCCCGTCCTAGATGTTCTCTTTTTCCGATCTAAAATCTTTAGAATATAGCTATCTATGATTGTTTTGTTTTTTCACTTTTGAGGTGGCAAATACAGATACTGTCCGTAGTATTTCGTAATGACGATCATAGATAGTGACGAATATTTAGAGGACCTAAAAAAATTAATGATCTTTATTAGGTAGAATGCATGGCGCAGTATTACTAGGAGAGCTAAATAAATTGGGAAAAGATCTAGGGTAAAGAAGAAAAAGATCTGTACTTAGTATAACGTTTCAATATTAAAACATACATTTGTTCAAACAATTTAACTTAGATTATCGTATCCTGTTCCAAATTGGTCATATTATCCAGCATCCCTGATATTCAGATCACCTTCACGCATGTCATCTTTTAGGACGTGAAACAGTACTTGGTCTCCCCTTCTTCTGAGGCCTGGTGAGAGTGGTGTGGGTAGACAACTGTTACCTACGTAGTCATGCTATTGCCGTGAAACTTGGCCGCCCTAGTAATGTCAGCTCTCCTGAAGGTTACCCACTTTGTCACGGACATGAAGGCAGCCGCGAAAACGGGAGCTACCCAGACGATCCTTTCGTCTATCTCTGCACATCCACTCCTGCTCCAGCTCCTGCTTGTTCCCTCTAGTACCAGCCACCCTTCACAGTCTTGTAAAAGGCCTGGACTAATGATGGTTTATCATTTACCTGCTCATTCACCCTAACGGGTTGACTGAACATAACTTAGTATGTACGTTTTTTTTTTTCGTGCTGAAATCCCTTCGGATACCCCCGCGCCGGCCAGCGGGGCGGTTATGTCGGGCTTGAACCGACTAAAACCGCACGCCGTCTCGGGTCTACAGACGCCGGGGTGTAAGGTTACCCATAGAGCATATCCCTCGTACCCCGACTGACCCTGGGCCATCTCCGGTTTGGGAACCACGGTGTCCCCGTCTTGCCCCGGTTTGGGGGAGGGGGCTAGTCGGCCCACCGTCCCGGCCTGGGTGACAGGTGGCCTCACCTGCCACGCCCAGGCCTGCGCTCATGGAGGACGGAGGTCGTTAAGCGACCTCCGGCGCCTGAGTCGGCGAGCAAGTTGCGGGCTCGGCGGGCCGGGAGAGTTCTAAATCTCTCCCGGGCGCGCTCCGCCACCTCCTTTGCGAGCATTACATGCTCGCAGGAAGTGGCGGCGGCCCACGCGCTCACGCTCCGCACCATTGCCGCAATCATGCTGCCGAGCGAGAGGACTCCCACCCTGATGGCTGCCACGAGGTCACGCCTCGGCGCCTCCCACTCCGGCCAGTCCGCCAGCGTGTGCAGCCCTGAGTCCTCGCTCGCGTCGCAGTGATGACACTCAGGCGTTGGCTCCTTCCTGATCCGATGCAGGTGGTCCCCGAAGTACGCCTTCCCGGAGATCACCTGCGTCAGTCGGTACGAGAGGCTTCCGTGTCGCCTCTCTAGCCAATCCTCCATGATGGGCCTTGCCGCCGCTATTGCGGCGTGCCCAACTCAGTATGTACCTATGTATACAAATCTTAGAAACTGAATTTAACTAGCTTTGAATTGTTTCATCGATTTGAATATTTGTAACGTTGTGACATCCAGATAGTAATAATCATGTATATTGATTTTTAACATCGAACAAATCTGATGATAGAATCAGGATATTATCTATATCCTGGTTCTAAACGCGGGCCTGAAACTTCTTTGGGGCTAATAGGTAACTCCTCGCATTGGAGATTATTTTATTTAATGTGATTGAACTAGTTCCATACCTATATAATAGAGTAAACAAGGTAAATAATATCTACACCTTATATAGAATAGAGGCCAAAAAAATCCTTACTGAGTGGCTTAGTAAACTGTCATATGACGAGACAGAATCCCTAATAAAAATTATTGAATAAATCCCACTTAAATTCACGATTTTGATTGTCCACTACATTGTACACCATGTACTTACTAATTATAAAGTAAGTATTCTGAATTTATACATACAGGGCTCATCCTGCTTTCAATACCTGCGACCATAATACATTGGATCTTACCTATATGCATACAACATCCACAATACCTATATCATGCACACTCCACACACACACTCTCTCTCTCTCTCTCTCTCTCTCTCACACACACACACACACACACACACACACACACATTCAAGCACACAATTGTTCCATAATGTCCTTTTAAGTGAAATAGTTCCAAAAGCCTAACAATAAGTAGTTACAATAATGTGCTCTTGATACAATTCTTGGGGTTGCTGACTCTGTATGCTGAAATACAGGCTAAAAGCCTAGTTCGGCAGCAGACGCATGATTGTTACATTACAAAATAATTTAATAGAAGTTTTTTAACATTAGATTATACAATACAAATTTTATTTCTAATTCAACTGACATCTTAAATTTACTCATAATGCTGACTGATTGTAAAATCTAACTTATGACATTGTATTTCTAATAATCATGACTGTGAAAACTGATAAGTACCCTATTTATTACCTCTGTTAATTTGAGTGTTAACTTCCTAATACATATATAAATATCTATTAATGTTGACTGAGTAAACTATGATGTATTGTATCTCTAATACAGATAAATTGAATAATGTAAACTTATATGTATTTTTGGGCTAATAAATTATTATTATTATTTCCTTTATAACATTTTAAACACATAAATTATATTTTTAAATACATTCCATATATATAAAAAAAACTAATATATTTAAAAATATAAAAAATAGTAGCCCACCGGCATCGGGTACAGGGACCAAGCTACCGGTGGTTAGGGCTCCAGACAGAGGAATCTCCTCACAATACGTGCCGTGTCGAGGAGCACTGCCTTCTGCATCAAGCCCTTGACCCAACTGCCTAACGCGAGCCTCTGGAGATGTTGTTCGAGGCTCTTGGCAATCAGTCCGTGAACCGATACAACTATCGGAACAATAATCGCCGAATCCACACTCCACATGTCGACAACCTCGTGAGCCAAATCCAAATATTTAATTTGTTTTTCTTTTTCGGCTTTCACAAGATTCTCGTCATGTGGAATGGTGATATCGATAATTATTGCGCGGCGCTCTGACCGATCTATCAACACTATATCAGGTTTATTAGCTACAATAGTCCTATCAGTGATGATAGATCGATCCCAGTACAACGTGATGTGTCCATTTTCGAGAACTGCGTCGGGCACATACCTATAGTACGGTACCTCTGATTCCACAAGGTTGTACTTTAGAGCAAGCTGTTGATGAACAATCCTGGCTACTTGGTTATGTCTATGCAAATAGTCGCCGTTGGCAAGACGAGAACAACCAGAAATTATATGTCTAAGGGATTCTCCGGGACGGTGGCACGCCCGACATATGTCAACCGTACCATCCCTTAGTATATACTTCCGATAGTTATTCGTCATCACAACTTCGTCCATAATTGCAAAAACAAAACCTTCGGTTTCTCCAAATAGATCACCGAAGCGTAGCCAAGACACAGATGCTGGTAAGTCTATATCAGGCCCATGGAGAGCCCGATAGAAACGTCCATGCAACTCCTTGCTCTTCCATACATCCATACGGTCATTAATACTTAATACCACAGGTTTGCGCCAGTTCTCTTTAGCCAAAGCTAGCGGGGAAAGTCCGTTGTCCACCCCTACTACATCACGATGCATATCAGCTTCATTGTGTAGGAAGTATTCCCTGAGGTTGCACACCTCACGGTTATGGAGGGATTTGGCATTTAAAAAGACACGTCCCCCGCATTTCCGCGGTATGTACAACCTCATCACAGATGAACGCGGATGATGCATTCGGTATGCAGTAAGAAGCGTACGGACTTTCCGATCCAGGGTGTCTAATTCAGTCTGAGTCCACCTGAGTATGCCGAAGGAGTACATTAAAACCGGCATGACCCAACCGTTATAGGCGCGCACCTTATTACCGCCTGACAAAAGACTTTTAAGAACTTTTTTCAAGCGGCCAAAGAAACGTTCCTGTAACGATTGTTTCATGCTAGCTTCTGTAATGCCTAATGCCTGCGACATACCCAGGTATTTATAGGTGTCGTTTGCAGAGAGAGACTTGAGTTTTGTGGAATCTGAGAGCTCAACCCCGTCAGATTCCACAATCTCACCTCTTTTTACATGCATGACCGCACATTTGTCCACACCAAATTCCATCCTGATAGAGTTACTAAAGGTTTCAGTTATCTTTAATAACGCTATCAGTTGGGAATTGTTGGGGGCAAATAATTTAAGATCATCCATGTAAAGGAGGTGGGATATAACCTGACCATCTCTCCGCAATCGACAGCCTAACCCTGAACTCTCCAGCATATAACTGAGAGGGTTCAGTGCCAGGCAAAACCATAATGGACTAAGACTATCACCCTGGAATATACCCCGCTCTATCTTTATCAGCCCGCCATTCTCGCAGATCCGTCGACATCCTGGATAGCAAAGGACGGTACTCCATTGCCCCATACATGCCTTCAGGAAGGTACATAGAGTTGTATCAATTTTATACAACTCAAGCACCCTCAAGAGCCATGTATGCGGCACGGAGTCATAGGCCTTTTTATAGTCTATCCAACATGTCGCCAGGTCCTTACGACTACGGCTTGCCTGTTGGCTAATGGCCATATCAATTATAAGGAGCTCTTTAGTGCCACGAGCCCCACTTCTACATCCATTCTGAGAGACAGACATGATAGAATTGTCGGTTAAGTGTGAGGATATTTTTACTCTCAGGATGGATGTAAGAAGCTTATAGACCGTAGGTAAACATGTAATCGGTCTATAATTTTTAGGGTCCGAAGCACTACCGGACTTGTAAAGAAGGTGGGTTACACCAGTGGTCATGAAATTGGGAATCAATCCTGATTCAAGACATGATTGGAATTGAGATGCTAAACGACCGTGTGAGCTTTTAAGCCATTTTAACCAAAAATTATGCAGTCCGTCTGGTCCCGCTGACTTCCAGTTAGGCAACAGACGGACTGCATCGGTTACATCCTCTTGCAGTATAATAATCGGATTCATGATCTTAATAGGCTCACACGATCGCTCAACATCCCGCATCCAATCACCCTCTGTATGACTGACGGGCATCGACCAGATATTACGCCAGAATGTATTAGTAATATCATCACCTGGTCGATGCACGTCAGTCCCAGTCGAATCAGGGCGCTCCCAATTTCTGTAGACCCACCTTTGGTCCCTTTGGAACGTGCGATTCTGAGAATATCGTTCCACTCTTTTTTTATACCGTCGAATCCGGTTTGCCCACGCATAAACTTTTTGTTTCAGGAAGTCGATGCGCTCTGTGACCCGTGCCAAAAATTCTCGGGGCCTAATGTCAGTTCCCGAGAACGCTCGACTCACAAAGCGCATCACTCTTGGGCGTGTGTTGCCCGACCTGAAACAAATGAGCTTTCCAATGAGTGCCCTAGTCTCGGCAATACGTCGCTCAATTCTAAATTGCCAAGCCGGCACAGCAGATTTCGGTCGAGCAGCTATGTCGCATTTTGGAAATTGAACATTAGCTACTCGACATGCTGCGACGGCCGCGCAATATAAAATTGAATGTGTATCACCGAGATCTTCGCTATTATCAAAATAATCTGATAATAACGAATCCAGGGCACACACTAGCGCTATATTCTTTTTATGCGTTGGCAAACGTGGTAGGCGAGGTCTATTACCAGAAGGTATGGATCGATATTCCCGCATAGCACATTCCAAAGCGCTCCTTAATTGTTCGTTGTACTCGGTACTTACATCTATAGCCCTGGTATCAATCACTTCTTCGCTACAGATGAATTGTGAGATGGTCTCCGTGGCTGGTTGTCTCACAATTTGCGAACAAGGGGTGGTACCCGGGCTACTTCGTATGTTAGAGCGTAGCCTCTCATGTACAGATTCATCCAACAAATGACAACGTTGGATGGCCCGCACTTGATCCGATAGCCGTTGTGCCGATACGTTTACAGTTGGTTCAAGTACCTGAAACAAAGGCAGCATACGAACACGGTACGCAGTGAGGTTGACTCCTCCCTCTGTAGCCACAAAATATGCCCGCATGACGTTTTCGTTCATAGAAGTAGTCCATCGCATGCGGTGCACATCACCACCGGTAGCGGGGGCCCTATTCGAAGCCGGTGGGCGTCGGGGCTCCAAGCCAGTCGGTGGCCGGCCTCTCCCCTGCCGACGTACAGGTGTTGGCGACGTCGGCGGGGAGAAAAACTCGTCGCTAGAACTTGAGCTCGACGTCACACCCAGAGAACTTGCTGGTGGCTGTTGGACGGAGCTGGGCGACGAGTCCGGGGTTGTTGGGCGTGCTGCTGCTCTTGCCTTGGCTCTTGTTATCATCATTCATTGCTATTTTTGTGCATTTTCATTATTTATTGTTTGACAGGCAAACTGTCATGTCAATGGGTGCTGTATTTAAGGGTGTATATATTTCTGGTTGCATATTTGTAGTTTTTATAATCAATTTAAATCTATTTTTGTATTCTGAACGTATATTGCACTATTGGTGGTTTATTTGTATAACAGATTTTAAAATAAATGTAATTTTATGTTAGGCACAAAAATAGGCTACTGTTTGACTAGTGTTGCCAGATTATTATTATTATTATTATATATTACGTTCTGGTAATAGGCGTGTTTTTCATCTGATTAATAAGCACTTTTTTCATTTCAGACGACAAACCGACAGCTTCTAATCGCAGAGAAATGATAGGTAATACAATTATTCTACTTCGCTTTGCAGCGTATAACTTTCTTTACATGACTACATGAGAAATAATTAATCATCATCTCAGCGCAGAATTGCCATTGACACGCACATCATCCGCCATAAAATGATGAAAATAAACTATACTCTCATAAAGAAGCAACTTAATTTATTTTCATCTCTCCTGTTCAGATAGTTTAACTTTATGGGTATATAGCCAGGTGGAAAGTAGTTTATTTCATCCCTAAGGCGGAAAGTAATTTATTTTAATTTTACGTGTTGCCATGTAATCCAGGATAATTAAGTTACGTCATAATGCCTTGCTATCATGACGCTTTTTTTTACATGGCCGCCTTGATGCACATCTCGGGACCAACTCGGTTACAATGTAACCAATAGATTCGATTTTCAAAACTTTTCTAATGTTGGCAGTATGTAGCAGATGTAGATGTAGGGAGTTTTGGCGCCAACATGGGAAAAGACGCATCGAGGCAGTGTTTCATTTTCTATAATTTGTGTAATTTCGAGTTTTTATGTGTAAAAATTGTGGGTTTTTAGACATAACGTCTTCGAAAACACGCACAAGGAAAGTGGCATATTTACCGTGAATTGTGATTTTCCATGTTGTTTCCAAAACTCCAAAGAAGCCTTTAGTAAAGCTCCCACTACTTTACTAGGGCAAGACTAAGTGTTTCCATGTTTAGGATTGGGCTGAAGGCCTTGCGCTAAAGCCCTATTATAATAAAATAAAAAAAATGTAGATGTAGCAGAATTTAAAAAAAAACAATGAAAGTTTGCTAAAGAATTAACGGGAAAACGAGATTAAATATAAATAAATAGGTACCTTATGTTAATTGTGATTAAAAATGGTTTCGGAAAATGATTCCAGTGACGTGGATATTTATTTAACTCCCGATGAGATTAAATAACAGGCAAAAGCTGTTTTTTCTTTTTTTTCTTTGTATAAGAATATTAGTAACTGAAATTACTAATATTCCCCCTAACACAAGCAATTTAGCTTAGCTGGAGAGCTAAGCTAAATTGCTTGTGTTAGGAGTTGGTTCACCTCGGTAGTGTAATGGCCAGGATTCGAACCCGGGACCTCTCGATCGTAGGGTCGACTCCTTAACAACTAAGCTACCGACGCTTCAATTGTTAATAATCTATTTCAAATTGTTCTAATTTTAATTTTATCTGATTATCAATATACATACCTGTTTCATTAAATGTGTGTGTAGTATTTTAATTTTCTCACGTAGTCGAAATGAAGAGTACAGTGTTTAACTCGGGTGAATGTCACCCATTTCACCCTTTCAACCCTTGTCTAAGAATCTTCTATTACTAGATACGAAGGTGCCCAGCTTGACTCGTCGCATCGTGTCTGGGCGCAACACATCCATAGCGGCCGTGCCCTGGCAAGTGTCGCTACGGGAGAAGACTTACCCTATCTGCGGAGGGTCCGTTGTCACTGACCTATGGCTCCTGACCGCTGCGCATTGTCTCTTAAGGTAAACTAATCAGTACGATGAGGAATTCTTTGAGATTATTAATATTCGGCTACTCCTTACCATCGAAACGCTTTTTACCGCCTGCAGTTTATCCCTCAGAAGACTTTATTAATAATATGTTATTTCTTCATTTCTGCTGTGTGTAAAAAAGGTTCCACTATTATTGAGCTGAGAGTGAGACGAAGTCGAGCGAAAAGTACAGTATACTCCACTCGGTGTATTTCGGTTCTGACGCTACTCCTCCTAAACTAATTGACCAATTTTGACCAAACTTGGCATGTAAATACAACTTGATACCCGAAAGGTTTAGGAAAAATAAAATTGAAAATCGAATATACCATGGTGGAATAATCACCCTTCAAAAATTTCAAAATCTGTTTTCTCCAAAATGATCAACGTTGAGACAACGATTTTGACGCCAAAATGTGCAACTTAACTATTGGCTTACGACAGAAAAAGAAAATTGAAAATCGGTCTAGCAACGGAGGAATAATCACCGAAAAAAGAAAAAAACTATTCAATGATATTCAATTGAAAAAAAATAGCGCATGAATTCTAGGTAATCATGTAGTGCACTCTCAGCTCAACATTGGAACAGCTGAATGCATTGCGCCCCTAGTTATCATATAGTCATGACTGTACATTGCACATCCATTACAGGATAGATAGAAGTTATAAGCACAGCTCCAATCTGGCAGTGATATTTTTAGTCACTGATGACATAGGGTAAAAAAAACCAGGGCTTGAATGTTTTAGTAATAACTGGCCATCATAAGATAAGTTTTCACGAATACTAGGAACTGAGATCAATCAAAACAAAAAAAATTGCTAAAATGGATTTCATTGGCTAAAACATAAGAACACATTTAAGTTGAACGAATTTTCACTAGTAAAATCTAGCGTGGTTATCATGTTATAGTCTACACGATTAAAGTATTCCATTTATTTAATCAATAATCAAACTCAAACAATCTATCCAGAAACCTGATGATTGAAAGTCCAACACAGGGGAATATAAGGCCGAAACCAATAAACACTCCACGAAATCCACCCATTTCGAACTTGAGCTGAACCCGCGAACTACTTCGAATAAATTCACGGGCCTGCGGCGCACTTTTTATGGTCCGCCCCTAGCGGATTGCGTTCTTTTCGCCAATTTCAATTTATTCCCTAGACGAGAGGCCGATGCAAAACACCAATCGCCGTGGACCCGGGGACAAAACAGCCACCGTTTGTTACATAGTACATAGTCGCTCTCTGGAGAGTTACGATTGCTCTGAAGAAATTTATTGTCGCCTACTTCGAAAGCGATACGTTGGCTCTGAAATGTAGACGTGTAGATCTTCAATATCCTTCGTATTAGGTTCGTTGTCTTTTTCTTATTGCGACGCGCCGCTTGCATGAATGTAATTTGGTTCTTGTTTGCGATGCTGCGATATGTGATGGTCTTTCAGGCATATGACTTGGAGATATACAGTATAAATACTCTATGAACTATTGCATAGCCCTATGTATGCTTAAATTAAGCATAGCTTATAATGATTAATGTGGATAAATATACTTAGAAAATGTTTCTCTTGTAAATGCTAATGTAAATAACTAGGAATTCAGTGCAGGGTGCGACTGAAATAAATTGAGCTGAGCGAGCAGGACTCTTACTTGACAATAAGACATCTTACTACGGTCGCGCGCATAGCTAAGGTCGCGCGCTCGTGAAACTGTTATTCGATGATTATTCCTCAATGGTACATTGTATTTGAACAGTTGACCGCTCTAAACACTCAGCGGTGTCTACACTATCACCATGACAAATTTGGTCAAGATCTATATTGTGGTTCCGGAGGAGTACAGTCTCGACCAAACGGCTTAGCCACGTATAAGAGCTCAATTATGCAGTCCGTGCCTCGGAGCAGGTTAAGCCGTCGATTCCGGTTACCATTCAAGTATCTATGGCAGGGGTAGTTTGAGCCCTAAAAGGCCCGACAGCTGGTCTAACTACAGAACTTTGATATCGCCATTGAGTTGTGGAGGCCAAATGACAGTGGCTTCACGGAAAATATCGGAGTTTGGTGGCGTCGTAGTTAGATCTAAAAACCAACTCCTGAGTTGGGGAAAAAAGGGTCGAAGGATTATGATGATACATATTATGCATAGAAACACCCAGGCCAATGAGAATTGACATATTTATGCACACAAGTATCTGCACTTAGCAGGTCGAAATACGGAATATAGTGTCGCTTTAATTGGACTAGCTTCATCTTCGTTTGCTACAAGAATACCTGGTAAAGCACCATGTTTCAAGTACGTAATAAAGATAACCTATCCAATGTTATTTTACATACAAAATTAAATAACCCCCGACATAGCTAATAACACTTCCCTATCACGCCTTTCAAACAAAACAAAAATAAATCTAAATGTGCTCATCCGTTCGAAAGCTACGATGCCACAGACAGACCTGACACAGACACCTCAAACTTCTAACACTCCGATGTTTTTGCGTCGGGTGAACCCGGAAGAAAAGGTTATAAAAGTTATTACGTATGCTGATGGAGATTCCATTGTTCCAACCCCTCTTTCATCCCTATAAAGAAAAACAAAATTACCAGTTTATTAATTATTTTTTAAATATTCGCTCTGTGTTTCACAATAAATCTTGGTGCCTAATTAGAAATTAAGCGAACGCGCAACCATTTTCAATTACGTTATATTCAAGGTCGCGGTTTACGAGATACAAATGTTTTTAATGCAATATTTTTTGTTGTACTGATTCGTTGTTTTGTTGTTATTGCGATTAAATTATATTTATATTATTAACTTTGTTACGGTTATATAACTTCATTGCGGGTAAAGACAAATTGTTTTTGTTGAACAAAAGAGTTGGGATTCAATTCAATATTTAACTTTCAAACAATAAATGAAGTTTAACTCGCCTTTTCTGATTTAATTCGTAACTGCGTTGATATTTAAATAATAGAGAACTTTATGGGACCAAATATTTACTACTATTTTTACTTTCGAGAAGAAAAGTAACAGTCTGACTAAGATGCATGGCAGGCATGCTTTGGTTCACCGTGATTCCCAAACTCGAGGGGGCCATCTCGAAATCGGAGATGGCCCAGGGACAGTCGGGATGCGAGAGAAATGCCTTATGGGCAACCTTACACCCCGGCGTGTGAAGAGCCAAGATGGCATACGGTTTTAGTCGGTTCAAGCCCGACATAACATCACCACTGGCCGGCGGAGAGAGTATCAGAGGGGATTTCCGCACGAAAAAAAAAGGCATTCTTTGGTTTTATAAAGTGTTCTCTTTTATCACAATTTACCTGTAAATCTCCAAATTCGAACAAGTGACAGGTACCCCCTATTTTGATAAAATGTTCTATGTTCCCAAAGCAGTAGGTATATTAACAGATAAACATTCACAATTCATTTTCCTAGATTCCATTAGTCACTTCAACGTCAACGTTTCCATATACACACCAGCCCTTACACATACACCTTCCCATACACACACTTTTACGGACACACATACACACACATGCATGCACGCACAGGTAAAAACAGTCTTAAGTTTTTAGATACCTTTTTTTTTTTTTTTTATCGTGCGGAAATCCCTTCGGATACCCCCCCGCCGGCCAGCGGGGGCGGTTACGTCGGGCTTGCACCGACTAAAACCGCACGCCGTCTCGGGTCTTCAGACGCCGGGGTGTAAGGTTACCCATAGAGCATATCCCTCGCACCCCGGCTGACCCTGGGCCATCTCACCACTAACAGCATCGCTCATCCTGTCTCCTCTGAAAGCAGAGGAGTACGGAGAGCGATGTGTTCCCGCCACGTTGGGTATTGGCCGACGATCAATGCCAACTCTATGAAGGGGTGAAGGGGAAGCCATTGACCGCCGCCCAGGGCGTACCGGCCGCTCCGATTCCGTTCCCCCCGGACTGCAGCGGGATCGGAATCGGAGCGACACTCGAGGAGGTTACCCAACACACACCCCAGTTTTTAGATACCTTCTTTTTATTTTTACTGTATCTTCACTGACTTGTAACTTGTAATTAAGAAATCATTCCTAATGTGAGAGGAAGACACTTTCTCCTGCAACACAGTTTTAACTAGCGCAGAAGTCAGGGAATTCTAATTAACTTGTACACCAGTTAAATGTCAATAAAGATTATTATTATTATTATATACTTCTATGACAAGAAACGCGAAAGTTCAAGTAGATAGTAAGTTTACCGTTCACTCCACGTATCGTTATGAAACTAACAGAACAGTACCTACCTACGTAGGTATATTGTACTGATAAAATTTGTACACGGACTGCTGAGACGAGGTCTCGAGTTCGATCCCCAGTCGCCCTGGGCACACACTTCAGACTTTTCGTAGTTATGTGTGTATTAAAAATGTTGATTATCGCTCGGTTAGTAATGTGCCCGGTAGATAGCAATAGGCTCGCCCCCTATTACATTGGGACCTAAACATAACTGGCGAATCGTGGGTGTGTAATACACCTCTGCCTACCCCTTCGTGGATACAGGCGTGAAGTTATGTTATGTTATGTTATGTTATGTTATGTTATGTTATGTTATGTTATGTTATGTTATGTTATGTTATGTTATGTTATGTTATGTTATGTTATGTTATGTTATGTTATGTTATGTTATGTTATGTTATGTTATGTTATGTTATGTTATGTTATGTTATGTTATGTTATGTTATGTTATGTTATGTTATGTTATGTTATGTTATGTTATGTTATGTTATGTTATGTTATGTTATGTTATGTTATGTTATGTTATGTTATGTTATGTTATGTTATGTTATGTTATGTTATGTTATGTTATGTTATGTTATGTTATGTTATGTTATGTTATGTTATGTTATGTTATGTTATGTTATGTTATGTTATGTTATGTTATGTTATGTTATGTTATGTTATGTTATGTTATGTTATGTTATGTTATGTTATGTTATGTTATGTTATGTTATGTTATGTTATGTTATGTTATGTTATGTTATGTTATGTTATGTTATGTTATGTTATGTTATGTTATGTTATGTTATGTTATGTTATGTTATGTTATGTTATGTTATGTTATGTTATGTTATGTTATGTTATGTTATGTTATGTTATGTTATGTTATGTTATGTTATGTTATGTTATGTTATGTTATGTTATGTTATGTTATGTTATGTTATGTTATGTTATGTTATGTTATGTTATGTTATGTTATGTTATGTTATGTTATGTTATGTTATGTTATGTTATGTTATGTTATGTTATGTTATGTTATGTTATGTTATGTTATGTTATGTTATGTTATGTTATGTTATGTTATGTTATGTTATGTTATGTTATTGAAATTGTTTGTTATTGAAACGTCGAGATCAGCGTAAATTATAAAATAACATCAAATCAATCGCGATAGAATCCGTTAAAACTAGTTTCATTTCAATGTGTGACATTCGCGTAAACTTCCGACAATATCATATAAGTGAGTAATTAAAGTGAATAGGTAAAACCGGTCGAATTCCGCGATACAAATTTCATTTATCTTCTACTTGTACTTACAGACACCGAGCTAGTGAGCTGAGCGTTCGCCTCGGCTCCTCCTGGAAGACTCATGGCGGAGAAATGTATGACGTCAAAGATTGCTACGTCCACCCCCGTTACGTCAGCAAGTTAAAGACCAATGACGTAGGCCTGGTGCGCCTGTACTCTCCACTAAGATTCTCTTCTAGAGTTCTACCGATACGACTGGTCGCGAAAGGAGCTCGGCTGCCAGCGAATGTGCCGGCTATTGTGAGCGGGTGGGGTAAACTCAAGGTATGAACTTTAGTTAATAAATCAACACACGGACTAGCACACATTACCTTCTAAACAAAAGCTTAGAATGTGGGTTCTAGAATATGGAGCAGCAGTCGACCGTTCCACAACCACACCACATTACCACACAGGTCATGTGTATATAGGTATGTTTATCTGCATTCTAGAACCTATATTACAAACAATTCTTGGTTTGCGTCTTGGTGGCGCTGTGTATTATTTGTGTCCTAGAATATTTGGGTACCTATTTATTACTCTCGCTGTTGCTCGTGGCTAAGCCCCCGTGGAATTCTGTTCCCATTTCCGCTTCCTATGGGAACCTATTCCAGGGATAACATTTAATGTTATTTCAGACTATAATGGATAGATTATTTACCAAATTTCAGCCAGATCCGTTCAGCCGTTAGAGCGTGATTTAGTAACAAACATCCAAACATACAAACATCTTCACAAATTTTCACATTCATAATATTATGTCACATAGGTTTTTAAATAGATAATAATAGATTTGTGGCATTATAAAGTGTACCTACCTTTATTTATTTTTTATGTGTGGAAATCCCCACGGGCTTCACCCCACCGATGCCAGCAAAGAGGTGGGTATGTCGGAATCGAATCGACTAAAATCACACGGTGTCCTTCCCAAACGTCCATTGCCAGGCACCCCGAGTACGCCCTCGAAAAGATAACCCCAGGGTTCCCCGCGGCCTCGCCTTTTGGGGTCGGGTTTGATCCCACGTCGGTGAGTTTGCAGTCGTGTGTAAGTCACACACGACACGCCTCAGTCTTGGCCTGCTTCTGTTAGGCCGACTGCCGTCCTCAGGCCCCGATCATGGAGGTCGGTAGTCCTGGGTGTAGTCAAGTCTGCGGCGCCCTCGCCGCAGACTGCGGAACTCGGGGAGGCCCATTGGAGGAGTTGATTATACCATTGTAGCAATTGAAGCATTTAATTCAATTGTCAGATCATGACAAGACAATGAAGAATCTATCCATACATGCACAGTATGCATCGGATAAAGAACGATAACTTAGCGGCGCCATCGAGTCGATACTCTATGCTTAGCTTTAATACCCGGTCAAGATCCATGAGCTAGGACTTTTCCTTTAATCAGCTCAAAAGTATTTGTTCCACCTATATACATATACAGTACCATTACTATGTGTAACATAATATAACCTATGACTTTGTGTGTCCAGGAAGGCGGCCCCAGTGCAACGTACCTGCAGTCTTCGACAATCAAAACGATTGCGATGAAATTATGCCGACGCTCCGGGTTAGACAGGAAGGCGATAGACCCCCCCTCCATGTTTTGCGCAGGGTCATTCACATCCACATCTCCTGATGCTTGTCAGGTAACAACTTCGTATTTTCAGAGCAAGCCGCCTTGAAATAGCATATGAAAATTATAAAGACAACCCCAGAATTGGATTCTTGTTTTAAATGTAATTGGTAAGGCGTAAGCAGGGATGAATTATTTTCCAACTGTTTAAGTGGAACCTGTTGACGTCAACCGATTGGTTTAAACCTACTATCAGGCAATCCTGTACTTGTTTATTGCCTTTTTTCACGTGTGGAAGTCTGAGCTGATATTTTTAGTAACTATCTTACCCAGCAAAAGTTCTGCCATAAAAATTATCAATAAAATCGAACGTATGCATAAAAATGCAGAATTAAATATCAAAGTCATACGACACTTCGTGGATTCAATCGTAAGACGAATCCTTATCGCTATAAGCTCCAATCCCCTCAAATATGAGAAATATGAGACTGTGCAACTATCTTTTTTTTCTTTTTTTTTTTTTTATATTTATCACACGCCAATTTGACTTCACCTCGCCTGATGGTAAGCTGAAGGTAAAGTCTCAGGAAAGAGGGTCACCACTACATACACGTACCATGTTAACAATGGTGACACTCAGCTTGACGCCTCATCAGAAGAGGATTGTCGTCGCAGCACCGCGTTCCACCCACCGGTCCCACTAGTGCTGCGACCACAATCCCCCCGCCCGGCTATCTAGCTATCTAGGCTTAGTTTACACACGGTATATAAAATCTAATATTTAAATCCTTGCAGGGAGACAGTGGTGGTCCCATAGTGTACGAGGGTGTACTGATCGGAGTGGTGTCGTGGGGCCTGGGCTGTGCCCGGGGCAACTTCCCAGGTGTCTACACGCGGCTTGCCTACCCCATTATCTACGACTGGATACAAGATCACATCAGCAAGAAGGCCGATAATAATAATACTACCTCGATATGATCGCTTATAGTAGTTGTGTTTCTATTAACTAAGATTCAGTTCCTCATACTCGATATAAAAATGATTACTTATGCAAAAATACTCCTTATCGTTAACTAATTTATGTAGAAGCCAAAATATTTGGTTATCTCACCAAATATTGTGGTTTCTACATAAATTAGTTAACGATATAGCAAACCAAAATATTTGGTGAGATAACACTGTATTGTTTATTAATTATTAAATAAATATTGAAGGACATTCTACGACATTCTACACAGCCCTATCTAGAGCGACAGTAAACGTAATTAGCTTATATTATGGGTTTTAAAATGCCATGCATATTATAAATCGAAATATCCAGATTATGTATATTTGCAGTACACATATACATAATTATTCATACTTACAAATATCTTCAATGAGCGGGAGTCGAATCCGTAACCTCTGACTTAGCAGTCGGCTTTAAAAACTACAATCTTGTAAGTAGTGTCTTAAACTTACTGACACACATAACACGTCTAATATTTTTCTGTACTGCTTCAGATATCCACTTAGATTAACTTATCTATTTTTTTACAGATATTTTTAATTATCAGAGCACACTCTTCGTTAATAGTTCAATAAATTGAAAAAATGTGAAAACCTATAGGAAAAGTAAACAAATTAATTGCTTAAAAATTTAATTGAATTAATGTGGCGGAGTAATAAAAAACAATGTTTAAAAATGATTGCAAAGTCATTCATTGTTTCCGTAGTTCGCAAGAATTACGGTAGATGGCTCCAGCATCGCCTTGAGACGTATATTATATAGCGGAGAGTTTCGAATATGTGGAACGTGTCTAGGTGACTCAGTTGGTCAGAGCATTCCCCCGTAAGGAACTGATCGCGGGTTCAAGTTTCCAAGATGTTCTCTTTTTCCGATATAAACTTATAGGAGAAGTAAGCAAAGTAATTGCTTAAAAATGTAATTGAATTAATAGTAGATTATTGCATCGATCACAAAGTAATTTATTATTGCACCGAGTGCCTGAGTTCTCTCTCTGAGGCTCTAATCTAACAGGCACGAGGGCAATATAAATTACTTAAGGCGAGGTGAATAATCTGCTTTTCTTTCAACTATTACCTATAGAAATAGTAGATAAAAGAAACTCATATCAAACAGTTAAAATAGAAGTTTAATTATTGAAATTAAAAGTTATGCTTGAGCAATTATTAAACGTAAGGTTAAGAGTTTTGTTGGCTTTTTTTTTTTTTGTTTTTTTTTAAATTTCTTTCATTTTTAAATCAGAGTTAGCAGCAATCATTTTTTAAATTTGGAACAAGTAGAATTTTTTTTTTACGTGCGGAAATCCCTTCGGATACCCCCCCGCTGGCCAGCGGGGGTGGTTATGTCGTGTCTCAACTAAAACCGCACGGTGTCCTCCCCAAGTGTCCGTTGCCGGGCACCCCGGGTAAGCCCTCGAAAGGGAACAAGTAGGATAGAAACGAATAATACGTACGTAAAAAAAAGTAAGCCGCGGTAGCCTAGTGGTATGGGTAATGGACTGCTGAGACGAGGTCTCGGGTTCGATCCCAGGTTTTACCATGGCACACACCAATGACTTTTCGATGCTTTTCGAAGTTATGTGTGTATTTATCGCAGGTTTATAAGTGCCCGGTTAATGGCAATAGGCTCGCCACCTATTACATTGGGACCTAAACATAAACTGGCGAAATGTGGGTGCTAGCACCTCTGCCTACCCCTTCGGGGATATAGGCGTGAGTTTATGTTATGTTATGTATGTAAGAAAAAGTATTGATATCGGTGCGATTAAAAAAAACTGTGCAATAATGAAATTTCATACATTTTTATTGCTCTAGAGCAAAAAAAACTCGCTTTGTACTGAGTTTTTAGTGTGATTGTGATGAAATTAAAGCATAGTTGGAAGAAAAAATATATATTTATATTTCTGACATTCATTTATTTTAAAATTATTTCCATAGATGTCTAAGAAGTCATCAAAGGCATTACAAAAAAGATAATGAATACCTAATATTAAGTACTTTCACAGCTCACTCAATTTTGATATTTTTTCATTCAATTCGTCATTATAAATCTCATAAAAAAAGAAATATTCTAGGAAAAATTACACAACGCCATTTAGACCCAAACTAAGCAGAGCTTGTCATATGGATTCTAAAATGCGGATAAACATACTTAAATACTTTTTTTTTTCAAATAAATACATATTATACATAGAAACACCCAGACCAATGCTAATATACAAATTTGCATTGAGCGGAAATCGAACCTGCGACCTCTGACTTAGCAGTCAAACGCACTACCGCTACGCCACAAAGGTCGTCAAAATGACGTAGGACTGAATTTAGATATTATTGGATCTACCACCATTGCCCAATAAATGCGATCGTGATAATGAATCAAAAAACTAATAATAATAATGAAAGTATAAACAGTTTTAACAGTAATTGGGCAAGTACTTAATATTATTTTGTATTGACGAAGTGTTGGCAAAAATATCTGCCGCTACTAAAGATTTGTGCAATTTTTTTTGACGTAACAACGTCTTATAAATCGATGAGCCGGCTGCACGCACGAAAAAACATGACGCAACATGCCGTTACCTGACGTATGCGGCGTTACCTCGTATGCCATTACCGCGTATGCGGCGTTACCTCGCTCTGGGCTTGAAGTGCAAGCGATGCGTGCGCGTGGACAGCTGCTATACATATAGTTAGTATTTTCTTATGACGTTGTCACGTTCAACTATCGTCAGTAAACCGACTTTACAGACAACCGGTTTTTTTAAGAATATTCTCCGAACCTTCTTCCCAACGCGGTTGGGGTTTCCAGTCTAACTAAGAAGCGGCCTAACATCGGACCCCACATCCCAATGGCGATATTGAAGTTCTGTAGTCAGACCACGTTGTCGAACTTTTTATACCCGGCATAGCCGTTTGTTGGTGGCTGAACTCCTCCGTAACCACTCGCGCGATCGTGACCAAATTTACCACGGTAATAGTGTGGACACTGACGAGTGTTTTGAAGCGAGATGGTTCATGTCCGATGTACCATTGAGGAATAATCACTGAAAAACAGTTTGACGAGCGCGCGACCTTAGGTAAGTGCGCGACCGTAGTAAGATGTCTTATTTTCAAGTACTGCTCGCTCAGCTCAATTTTTTTTCAGTCGCACCCTGCACTGAACTCCTATTAGTTACGGCTTCAACTACCCGTAACGACTGCCATAGCTGTTCGTTTGGTAACCGGGACCGAAGGCTTAACACGCTCTCCGAGTTACGAAAGGGCCTCAATATGTTAAGAATGGTCACCCATCCTACGACTGACCTGGCTAGGATACCTTAACTTTGCAATGTGTTAATCTACTCCGTTACTACTTAGTCATAAGCCCCTCCTCTTAAGAACATTGTACAACTATCTACAGTTGTCTAAACGAAATAACTTAAATTTAATAATTCTTTTTATTTTTTATTCTCTTCTCACACTATTGACATCTAGATATGTATAACAAGAAGACATAATTATATTAATTAAAAACTAAAGAAACAAAAATTCTGAAAAAGCCTAAAAAAAATATACACAGAAAACCGATTTAATTGGCTACTATAATAATATGGTCTGTAAGATAAGAAGATACATTTGCAATAAACCTATGTTTATTTACATAGTTTTAGGCCATTTTTACTTGTATTCATAAATGCAATAATAAAAGATAACATGTACTACATAAATTCACTTTACAATTCAACAAGAATATAACTTCTATTATTATCATAAAATTATAAATTAGTTGTGTCCGTACATTGGAAGAGATTTTTGAAAAAAAAATACGTGGGTTATTTGAAATGAACGATTCAGAACACAAAAATGTTTAATTTAGAATTCTTACTCTTACACAACTCCACTCCTAACACAAGCAATTAATATAAATCTTAAGGCTTTCACGGCCGGCGTTGCATGTAGAATATACTGCTTCCGGGCTGTTTGGCCGTGGTCTATCGGAAACTTGTATTCCAGACGTTTCGTCGATCACTGCGGTCGACATCTTCAGTGGTACACGTCGGGACGCCGTCGAGTGCGGAGAACCTTCCTCGGCGGCGAACTCGCTGCGACTGATGTAGAGGCCCGAGTCACTTCTCGACATAGCCGTGGAAAGAAATGTGAAGTGACATTTCTTTCCACTGCTATGTATGTGGACCACGGCCAAACAGCCCGGAAGCAATATATTCTACATATAAGCAATTAAGCTTAGCTGGAGGGGTTAGGGGGTATATTAGTAATTTCGGTTACTAATATTCCTAATAAAGAATTTAAAAAACCAAACCCTATCGTAACCGACGCATTTACGTTGGTTTAGTTTTACGCCTGTTCTTTCTTATATGTTAAACAATTGAAATCCACCGACTTCTCAAGTTACGACTGAAATAGAATAAAGTCCCAGCAGCCTGAATCAGTAACGCCACATTTGCACATCGCATGATTACAGTTCGATTAAAATTAAAACGTTAAAGAACGGTTTGATATTCAGTAGGTATAAAACATTTCAAAACAAAAACAACATTTTCTTAAAGTACACAACCTACGTCAGAAACACTCACGGTTCGATTGCGTTTTCAATTAGATTTTGATCAATTCTTAAATGAATTACTGAACGGGCCCCAGTTAGCTGAGGAAACTGTATAATTTATACTTTTCTTGTACTACTAAGGTAGCAGACAAAAATCAGTTCAACTGATAGTAATCGACTATCAAGGCCTATGAACGATTGTGATACACGAGATCTTATTGCCACCTTGCCAGCTGCAGACGAGAATGAGAAAAAAAGAATGCATAAAAAGGCTTTCGAACTTCCATAAACCATATGGGATACAGCATTATGCAGCTAAAAGAGCTGGTAACGACTCGTGGCACAGGGCGGCAAAGTATTCCTATATGATGCACAGAAATAGTCATTAATCGCATCGTGATAAGATTGAAATTTCAATGATGATCATCGAATTTGCGGTATTCTATTAAGGCCATTATTTTCTTTTTACTGTGACATTTAAACTCGGCGCATGCGTGCAAGTAAATGTGCGCAAACTTGTGCCAACTCAGAAATAATTTAGATATAGATTTCAGCACGAACAAAAAAAAAGGTACTTTTTCTTGTGGCTGAAGTCAAATTGATGTGACTATTATAAAAAAAAGCTCTATACCTATGTGAATACATTCAATGTTTCAAGTGGGTATATTCCCAAAGAGGTAGATATAGGTAAATTAAATGTACCTACCTGCCCTTTGTCTTAATGATAATTAAAAGTAAACCTTACCCTGTAAAGCCTAAATTGAGAACAGCTAAGTATTGGTGTAAGATTGCTGATCGCATATTAAAGAATTATTTGTCTTTTTTTTTTATACCACTCAGGTGGCAGACAAGCTCACGGCCCACCTGATGGGAAGCGGTCACCGTGGCCTATGGACGTGTGCAACACCAGGGGCGAAACACTCGCGCTGCCGACCCTAAAAAAAAAGAAATTGCAAAGCAAGAATAGCCTTTAGTCTTCCGGGAAGACCAAAGGCTACTCCCGCCTCTCCCTTCTTTTTTAGTTTTTGTGCTGTCAGAAGGAAGACTCTTCCCTCTGACAGCACAAAAACTCTCAGTGAGCTCTGGCTACCCTACTCACCGACGGGAACACAACACGAGGTTATTATGGCCGCGGTATTCTGTAGGGCGGAGGTACTTCCCCAGTCGGACTGCTCAGTTGGACAGGAATACCGTCATGTCCTACCTCTATCTTATACTCATAAACTGCGTTACTACAGTATTGGTAAAATTTCTCCATAGCTTGCATAAAAAAAAAAAACAATCCAGGTACTGGCTTAAATGATACCTAAAAATAATCACTTAAACAGAAACTTGTCTCAAGAATACTAATTGAGGTAATACTAAATTCTTCATTGTATCCTTAAGAACTAATATTTAACACGACTTTAAAGGTAACAACATACAAAATTGTGCTTATATACTTTATCTTAAGTTGTGCTTACAAATAAGTTTCAACATACGTAATTCTTAATATACCTATTTACAAATGAAACATTAACGGGTACCTTTAAAAACGAAAAAAAAATCTACTAAAACATTCATCAATACCGCTCTTTCAGTGCGTTTCGTACAAAATGTACAGAAGCGTCGCGACACCGAACAGACAGATAAGACGGGGTGCGGGCGAGATGCGCATACGACGCTTTTACCGACTGCACCCTATCCTGAAACATACAAAAGAGACAGACGCGGACCGGAGGGGTTATAGGGTTCGCGGAGTGTTAATTTAATCACGTGGCCCGCGCGCCCGCGCAGCAAAGTTAAATTTATCATACATATTCTAAAGATTTAGATCGGAAAAAGAGAACATCTAGAACGGGACTTGAACCCGCGGCCAGTCCCTTACAGGGGGAATGCTCTGACCAGCTGAGCTATCTAAACACGCCCCAGATATTCGAAATTCTCCGATATATTATATACGTCTTGAAGCGACGCTTTCAGGCGGGTTCAAGTCCCGTTCTAGATGTTCTCTTTTTCCGATCTAAATATTTAGAAAAAGTAAGCATACAAAATGCTTTAAAATTCAATTGAATTATCATACATATATATTATTTTCTATACTTACACTTAACTAACCATTACATCCGATTACCCTCGAAGAAGCCCTCGAACCGTCAGAACTTATTAACTACAGATAGAATATTATAAAATAACAGATGAGCGTACAACTGGAATAGATCACAACTTTCATACAAATTTCTAATACTTATATATACAATTTAAAATATATCAAACAAGTGTACTAAGCGTAGAGGGCACAACTATAGGAACCTTCAACTAAGGGCAGGGTACACTTCACAATATGCATACACTATCAGCTATCGTACAAAGAATGCGATATTAAACTCTATATTAAGTCAGTTTAGGTGTAAGTTTCATTGTACTCGATAATACACTTCAAACAACAGTGTTCAGAAACATTCACAAGTTCACAAAACTATTTTATTTTCCCCTTTGAAGACTACGTCAGAAGAAATGCACGAGAAGAGTCAAAGTTATAGTGGCGAGGCCGGCGGTGACAGCACGGCCTCGCGATGCCTAGGTTTTCTTAGCCTGCTGTGGTCTTCTTAATAAATGCAGAGGATCTTTCCTGTACCTCGCAAAGAGTTCCCTCTTGAAGGTCTCGAAGTGCTTTCTGTTCTTCTCGTTCTGTTTCTCTCTCCAAAGAGGTCTGTTCCTCCTTGCCTGGAGGCCCCAGTGTATGGTGAAGATTGGAGAGAGAACCCTGAATTGATATCCGATTAAAAACATCTCGTATACCTGTAACGAGAATAACTGTTATAGTAGACTTGAATTATGTGTTGTGTGTGATGTGATGATGTGCCTTTGGTGACCCACACCACGAAGTATTTACCTTTTATTTTTAACAAATGTTTATAACCTAGATTCACATATTAATTGAATCTTGGTTCCAAACATTTGTGAATGAGATACGTAGGAGATTATATAATGGTTTATTTACACATACTAATTAATTTGGTAGTTTAGTTTGATAAACTATAAAAGAAAACTTTCTGTTTTCGTTCATCAATTCATATACTGAGATTTTTTAAATTTTTGAATTGAAAATAATTTCTTTAGGCATCTGGGAGCACTTTCCATATGCGACTTTTTGAGTGAAGAAAATCATGGAACTCTTGTGGTGGGTTGGGATAGGGTGGGGTGGTTTGGGATGCGGTGGGATGGACGGATGGAAAGTTTCGAACTGATTCATAATGAACAACATAGATGGCTCTGTAAACAATTTCTGAGTATTAAAAAAATACACACACAATGGCTCAAGTTGTCGGCACTCCCGGAGTGCGCCACTGCCTTTTTATAAATAATATTAGCAACCGAAATTCCTAATATCCCCCCTAACCCCTCCAGCTAAGCTAAATTGCTTGTTTTAAGAGTGGGTTCACGTCAGTAGTGTAATGGCCAGGATTTGGGACCTCTCGATCGCGAGGCCGACTCATTAGACGCTAAGTTACCAACGCATACATTTCATCACAATCATTAAATACATACTAGTTAATTATTTCCATCAAACCAAAAAGTCATGATTATAGGTAATATTATATGTACCTAGGTCATTACACTTTTGACTTAGGTAAAATACCTTTTTTTTTTTTTTTCGTGCGGAAATCCCTTCGGATACCTCCCCGCCGGCTAGCGGGGGCGGTTATGTCGGGCTTGAACCGACTAAAACCGCACGCGGTCTCGGGTCTTAAGACGCCGGGGTGTAAGGTTACCCATAGAGCATATCCCTCGCACCCCGACTGACCCTTGCTTGCTCTCCACTGTGCCATCTGCTAATCAGAGTGACACGTGGAAAGCTTCCGAACAGCCCTCAACATGGCCGTCCTCGCCTCGGTCGGAGTTGGCCGTAGGCGGCAGCGTCTCTCCCGCCCTAGGAGAGAGGCGCTGCTGTCTCCGTTGCCCAGGGTGCACCGCGTGGAGGTCCCCAACCAAGCACCCCTAGGTAAAATACCTATGAATAGACTTAGAGAATCTAGCGGCATCGCCTGTAGTAGATAAGTACTTTAAACACATCTTATTGTGTGAAAACCTTGAAAATGACTATTATTACAGTTAAAATAAAACAACAATAATCTAAAAGATTTATTAAAAATGTGTAATAAAAATAAATAAATATTATTTTAACAGTCTACCCAGAGCTCAATTATCCACCTCAATCATAATTTTAAATTTTGAAAAACCACTACTAAACTTATCGGAATTGGCAAAGTTGTACTTATTTATTTAAATAAGTACAACTTTGCCAAGTTTATTTAAACTGATGATGTTAAGTATAGAATAGTGCATCAATTTTCCGGATAACTTAAGCTCTGAAATCTAACTTCTTAATCTATCACAGAAATGCTCCAATTTAAGTCTAATGTGACTGTCATAGAGTTTAAACTCCCGTGTTGTTGGTGACCCAGCTCCTGAGAGCAGCGATATTGGTGAAGACAGTCGGGGAAAGAGGGAGAGCACATCCTCTTGCGAATGATACAACACCGAATGCTGTTCCTCTGAATACAGCTGGACCTCCGGAATCACCCTGGAAATATTTCAAAACACTGAGTGAAATAAAATCCTGGCAAAGTAGGTACTTATGATGATAATATTATCAAGATCGTGTATGTATGAAGACTACTAGTAAAGGTCTAGCTAGTATAAACTAAAGCCTGTGTATCGTGTATATACCCCTATATACACTTTACAAATCGTTACCTGTATGGTAAAGTTGCGTATCTGCTGTTTGCTATAATAGCAGATATGCAACTTTGCCATTCACGTGACGAAATGTTTGAGGAGACTGATAACAAGATCAGGTTCATTACGCTTTAGGCTGAGAGTAATAGACATCAGATAATTTAGGAATTACATAACATAATGTTTATACTGGAGATTGATGGCACTTGGTGGAACTTGCTACACATAGTGAATAAATCACTTGTACTTTTCCACAATTATTTATTTATTTGAACCTTACCGGTTTCACCTTACGGCGGTAGACCTTTGATAATGCCGTAAGGTGAAACCGGTAAGGTTCTAATAAATAAATAATTGTGGAAAAGTACAAGTGATTTATTCAATATGTACATAACATAACTTCACGCCTGTAGCTTCGAAGGGGTAAGCAAAGGTGTATTACACACCCACGATTCGCCAGTTGTTTACTCCCAATGTAATAGGGGCCATCTCCCGGGCCCATTACTAAGCGACCGATAATTAACATTCTTTAATACACAAATAGCTACGAAAAGTTAAAGGTATGTTGCCTGGGGCGGTCGGTAGTCCATTACGTACGCCACTGGGCTATCATCGCTGTCTATTTAGGAGTTAAGAGAAACAAATTAAAAATATTTAACAATTGGTTCCTCATCAAACATGCTCGTCAAATAACAAATTTCTAATATTATCTGTGCTCATGCTTCAACCAAAAACATAAATTTAATCCGAATCTCTGTAAAATAAAATAATGGAACCGGAACTCCTAAATTTAAACAGCTAACTCTGTTACGTTTTCTATTGACATGCTGCAATTTCCGCCCCTGGCTGAAAATACACTGTTCAGATACACTAACAATTGTTAACTTTTTCACTCAGCCTGTAACCATACTCACTGCAACCTGTTCGACACGTCAAGTACAGATACCAATACCATGATCATAATAGTACCTCCCTACACTGATCAGTTTTGCGCCACGCCAAACATAAGGTGGAACCACGCCTCTTTATGTGTTAGGTAATTGTTATAGTTACTTTGTTCGCACGCATAGCGCGGATAGTAAATATGCGTACCTTTTTTTTTTTATGCGTGCGGAAATCCCTTCGGATACCCCCCCGCCGGCCAGCGGGGGTGGTTATGTCGGGCTTGCACCGACTAAAACCGCACGCCGTCTCGGGTCTAAAGACGCTGGGGTGTAAGGTTACCCATAGAGCATATCCCTCGCACCCCGACTGACCCTGGGCCATTCGCCGTGTCCCCTCTGATAAGAGCAGAGGGGTACCTGGAGTGACCAACCCCCCCGCGGGCATTGCAGGCCCGCCATACCCCGACCCCCTCGTGCAATGAGGTCAGCTGGCCCTGAAAAGGGCCGGTTGGTCAGACTCTTGGCCGCTGACGTTGACGCCAGCTACTCCAGAGGAGCAATCAATGATACGTCATCGCCCATGTTGCCCAGGGTGCACCAAACTTGGAGGTCATCCAACCAGTCGCAACCCCAGTAAATATGCGTACCTATTCCATATATTTGTTAGTTACGAAGTGTGGATAGCATGTTTGTTGATCGCTCATATGACAAATCTATAGCAATAAATAATATTGAAATATGTGTTTGTAACGTTAAAATAACAGTCTTTCAATGAATGCATATGAATATTGTTTTTTTTAAATATTTTTTATGACTTTTGTCTGTCTGTCCGTCTTTTTGAATTAGCTAATCTCGAATTTAATTTGAGAAAATCAATTAGATTAGTTCCGTGAAAAAAAAAATTAAAACCCAGATCTAAGTCCACACGGGCGAAGTCGCGGGCCTAACTAGTAACAAACAACAAAGCGCTGCGACGACAATCCTCTTCTGATGAGGCCGTCAAGCTGAGTGCCACCATTGTTAACATGGTAAGTGTATGTAATGGTGACCCTCTTTTCCGAGACTTTGCCTTCAGCTTACCATCAGGCAAGGTGAAGTCAAATTGACAAAAAAAAAGTGAGGTTCCTCCATAAAACTAAAAAAGAAAATTTTTCGACATTTATAATATGACTATTGTCCCTGATTCCACGTACCTGACATGAAGACACGCCTCCAATAAGGAAGTGCCCACCACAGAACATATTATTTGTGAGCGCATCCCCGTACGACAGGCGACACAGCCAGTGGGGCACCACGGGCACATTCGCCTCCATCATCACTCGTGGTATACGTCGACCTCCAGGCTGCAAATGAGCCAACCGGTAAAATATATGCATACCTTTTTTTTCGTCCGGAAATTCCCTCGAATACCCGATGGCCCCCTCGGGTTTGGGAACCACGGTGTTCCCATCTTACTCCGGAAAGGGGAGGGGGTGCTAGTCGCCCCGCCACCCGGGCATGCTTCTGCTGGGGTGACAGGTGGCCTCACCTGCCACCCAGGCCTGCTACTTTCTTGTTTAGTGAGCTTGGGTAAGGTTCAAAAAGTTAAGGCCACCATTATAAATGCTATTAATTCAAAAATGGTAATCTTTAGTTTGAGGACATCGATAGATGTTTGTCAAGCCCTTGTTCAAAGCACCAGGGATGATAGAAAGAAGGAAACAACAAGAAGAATGTTACAGAAGAAGAAGAACTGAAGACGGAAAGATGAAAGTTATCATACGACAGGACGTAAGTTTTGGATGAATATCACTACATTTTATAAAACAAAGTAGTCCACCACGTCTCGTCTGTCTATCTGTCTGTTCGCGATAAATTCAAAAACTATTATACCTAGTTTCGTGGTGTTTTCATCAATGGATAGAGTGGTTCTCGAAGAAGGTTTAAGTATGTAATTTATCAAGTTTATGTATACATTGGCTAAAATATATTAATTATTGTTGGAGGTGACGGAAAAAATAAGCCGTTCAGGAGCCTTCAACAACCTACAACGCTGCCTAACCCCTTATGGAATTATATAATATCTTATATACCTTGTGGTAGTGGAATTATTTCAGATATTAGTTGAATGCACACTTCATTTTTATGCCTCGTTCTAGCTCTGCACCACCCTATGGTTGACTGGTATAGAATGCCCACGGCATTAACTCTGCTTATGTACCTTTTGCATGAAGCTAAATAAATAAAATAAACAGGGTTCCATGTGTAGCGGGAACGTGATCAGAATTCCACGAGGGTGAAGCCGCGTGACCGCGTGTGGGGTCACAACAAAACCCTTCAACCCAACTTCACGTGCCAGCCGGTAACCCTGCTAATTGACGCAGACCTCCCTTGGATTGGGAAGTCAGACGACAGTCAGTTCCATAAAAGCCGCAGAAGTCAAATCTAAAGGAGAAGAATCCCGGGTTTCAAGATCAAAGCCTTGGATGCGACCGGGAATCACGCTAAGGTGATGATTATGATGACGATAATGATGATATTTCAGTCAGATATTAAACATAACTCGGAGAACCAATGGCCGTTGGGGCAGAAAGGTCCTTGAGTGGAGACCACGTGATGGTAAGCGCAGCGTAGGTAGGCCTCCCGGAAGGTGGACCGACGACCTGGTAAAGAGCGCAGGGACTCGGTGGATGCAGGCCGCTACAGACCGGTCAAAATGGAAGTCAATGGGGGAGGCCTACCCAGCAGCAGTGGACTTCCTACGGCTGATATGATGATTAAAAATAAATATAATCTTACCGCAGTCAATCCCCACCCTGTCACAGTGAGCCTCACCAGCGGAACAGCTTGCCTTGGTGTTGGCAATCTAATAGGCTGCACGTTCGCGTTCAAAGCCAAAGGTCTGGCCAGCCTTAACACGGCTATGTCGTTGTCAAACCGCGGCATCCCGTATTGTGGATGAACTAAAATAGTCGATACACGAACTATTCGCCCGCCAGAATCTCGCCGAGTGCTTCCTACTCGAAGAAGAATCGATCTCGGGGTTGTGCTAAAACATGCAATAAAATATTGAAAAAAAAAACTGGTTAAATTTCATAAGTAAAATGTCCATGCTAAAATATCGTGCAGAATTTTTTTTGTCCTAAAATTGGATAATGCCGGGTGCCCACCAAGAGAACTATAGAAGGAACTAAATTATAGTTTGTATAATATAGTATACTATCTATACATTTAATAAAATAGTAACGAGGTTAAATCTGTACACTGAAAAAATTATCGATATCCGAGCATCACTTGAAAACCGCAGTACAGATTCAGCTGAAATTTAACATGAATATTCTTCTATCTAAGGCATGGTCATAAACGGCGCTATATATCATTACGCTATTATAAGTGTGATAGGAGCAGCAGGGTAAAATCAACTAAATCTATTATTGATCATTCCTTTATTTTGCTTTGTAATAAAGCAGATCATCACGAAATTCTAGAGTTCGATAGTAATTGGACATGGTCAACATTCAGACTAAAAATCATCATGCCATAGCTAAAAAGTGGTTTTCCGAACTGATTTCAGCTTGGGGCTTTACAAAAAAGTATTTTATCTACACCCATGCTATAAATCCTCTATAAAAGATTCTGAAACAGTTAGCTTATTGCCAACATTAATACATCCAATGTCATAATAACCATAATATCATCCGAACGGGTGTTATAATGTTGTATGAAATTTCATAATAACACTCCTTTCGCTTTTTCAATCTCTTCCGCGCAAAGGGTTACTCATCAGACAGCCAAATTCTTACCGCCCGATGCGTGGAATCTGTATGAGTTTCAAAAAAAGAACTGTCATTCACGCGCGTTGCATTGCACCACCACAGCGGCGGCGGCGCGCCGTAAAAAAAATTAAAGCTTCTTCGTTCGAATTCGAATTCGCGCTATTTTTCTTCGCTATTATTTTTGCAAATTGTTTTGTTTACTTACTATTTTATAGAGGACACATCATGGGTGTAGATAAAGTCTTGTATGCAACTGTATAATTAGGTATTAAAACACTCATGTGATACTATTATCACACTCAGCTTCGCTTCGTGTGATAAACCCACATTCATGTTTTAATACCCCTCATTATACCACAGTTGCATAAATAACTATTATCTACACTCAAATCCAAAAATTCGAATTACGAATTCGAAGACGATTCTATACATACGTAGTTTATAAACGCATATACATAAAATTAAAAATAAAACTCATTATAGCACCTTTTATCTTATCTTTTTTTATTCATTAAACTAGTCTAAGGTTTTAGGCTGAATATGGAAAAAAGGCGCACGCATGCGCAGTTCGAACTGTGGAAAAAATGGCGCACGCTAAATTACTTCCTTGTAACCTACCTACTTTGTTTAATTTCAATTTTTCCTATGAGTGAAGATAAAGTAGTGTATGAAACTGCATATAACTTAGGTATTAAAACACTCGAGTCAACCTATTATCGCATATATTATAAACAGACTCTCGTGTTTTAATACGCCTTCTTATATGACATTTGCATAAACTACTATTATTATATGGGCTTCAAGACGCTTATGGCTACAGAGATTTAATAAACAACAAAAAATTATTTGAAAACTATGTACTGAATCGAGTTTTTCAAGCCCACCTCTTGAAACTCATAACCTCTACAAATATCGATCAAATCAACACATGAATAATTTTTTAGCAACATTGCTACATCGTAAACCCGTGGAATGCCCACTCAACTAAAAACATTCCCACTAGTGGAGAGCTCTTGAGCCAAGAGCAACGGTACACGGTATTTCATAAAATATTCACGAAGAGAACAAGCAGTCTGCCGTGCTAGGGTAACATTCACGATCGCATCGAATTTGTATTTACATCTATGTATAACATAGCTTGGTACCAGTAAATGGAACTCGAAACTGAACTCGGAACTCGAGTAGCAGAAAAAGTATGAAAAATCTACCACTCGAGTAGGTATTTGTTTGATTTTTATTCAGAGGGTATCTGAGATATGGTATTTTAATGTGTGGTTATTCGTGAATTAAGAGTAAGAAATTCGGAAGATAATTGTAATGCTATGTACCATTCTATTTAAAGATAATATGTATCGGGTAGCAACGAAATAGTTATCAACCTAACAAGCATTATTTTTGCACAATAAGAGATTGCACATTGAATTCTGCACATTGGAGAGACTAAGTGTTGTTTGTAAATTTCAATTTTCAACCAAAATGATCTAGATAATATCAGTTGGTCAGAGCATTACCCTGTAAGGGACTGGTCACCGGTTCAAGTCCCGTCCTAGATGTTCTCTTTTTCCGATCTAAATCTACAGATAATATCGTTTGAAAATGCTTTCGTACATGGAAAACCCTGGCAGAGACTTCATTCCACATTTTGGAGAGTCTGAGAATTCTTGACGAACCTTACCGTTTGTAATGTTTCTGGTTTTAAACTGTGAGGTTGAATCCCCTGTGGCGAGTGGAGCGGGGAGATAAAGTAACCTGGTGGCTGTGACAATATATTTCTAGTGGAGGTACGTTCACACAGAAAGTACACATTAATTATCTAGTAAGCCATAAATCCAATACGTTTTGTTATATAATGACTTTGACTAATAACTTTGAAAGAGAAATCAACTATCTTCAATCCTTCAGAGTATAGACACATTCATAAATATGAATATTTGTTTGTTTCTTCGTATAATATTACTCATCAATAAGCGTATTGCGGTCTACAGCTGGACATAGATACGAATGTATTAATAAAAAATTATAATCATCTTTGATCTGATCTTTGGTGCTAACTGATGTTTAGTGTTTTGGTTTAGCTTTATGTTTTATTTTAGTCACAGCCGCAATAATAGTCAATGAAAACACCGTCAATTTGCCGAAAAAAGTATTCCGTTTTCCATTTTATTATTTTCTTTGTTTGCGAGATGCAAAATTTTGTTCAAAGCCATGCAAATTCTATGGAAATGAAATGTCTTTCCTCCAAAATATTCATTTGGAATATATAATTTTACGCGAAGCTATAATCATGGAAATGCCCGAAAGTGATAAGCAACTACGTGAAAGATATAAAAGGCCAGTCTCGTTCGTTTGGCCACAGTTTTATTATTACTAAACTCATAAAGTTAAGAAACGTTACAATACGACCTTGAGACCTTTACGTCCGAGAGCTCGACTGCCCGAAATGGGGTAGCCTCTGAGCAATATCTCCAAATTTACTGCGCCTAGTAAAAAGTATACTATTTTTATGATTACTGATAAAATGGAACGTCAACAAAGTCCTATTTATGGGTCCATTAAATTTCGCTTTGATTTTTGCTACTAGAATGATTTGATAGCTTATCGTGATGTTTGGAAACTTTTAGGGTTGCGTAGCCAAAGAGTACCAACGGAAACCTACTATACGTCGTCAGTTTGTCGGTGTTAATCAACCAGTAAAAGGTAATACTAGGCGCAACTTGATTTTAACACCAACTTAACCTTTTCATATTTATAGACCTCGAGAATAGTCAAACTTAAGAACTTTTATATGTGGCATATTTCGCGTATGGTCTATTAAAAACAAATGTAACAGCAATAATTTGGAATCCTCCCAAAGGTCGTAGTAATGTTTGAGAAACTTTAATTAGACGTTAAATATAGAGAGTTACTAGTAAAATTATAATCGAGGAATGAAATTCACCACTCCCATTGGATTGTTAACTTCAATGACGGCATCAGCAAAGGACATAGTTATGGGAATGTACTAACTACGTCAATACGATTTGCGAGTCCTTCTTTTCATTTTATTAAGAGGTATCACACACACACAGTGGGTGTGTAATGGGTACGTCATAAAATTGAAATATCTTTTTTTTTTATCGTGCGGAAATCCCTTCGGATACCCCCCCGCCGGCCAGCGGGAGCGGTTATGTTGGGCTTGCACCGACTAAAACCGCACGCCGTCTCGGGTCTTCAGACGCCGGGGTGTAAGGTTACCCATAGAGCATATCCCTCGCACCCCGGCTGACCCTGGGCCATCTCACCACTAACAGCATCGCTCATCCTGTCTCCTCTGAAAGCAGAGGAGTACGGAGAGCGATGTGTTCCCGCCACGTTGGGTATTGGCCGACGATCAATGCCAACCCTATGAATCGGTGAAGGGGAAACCATTGACCGCCGCCCAGGGTGTACCGGCCGCTCCGATTCCGTTCCCCCCGGACTGCAGCGGGATCGGAATCGGAGCGACACTCGAGGAGGTTACCCAACACACACCCCAAAATTGAAATATCTAAAAAAAATATTTTTTACTTACTTTTGCACGCAATGTGCAGCTGTCATCACATAATCCTGACTGATGATGAAACCTCCACAAAATGAGTTACCGTTCAGAATCATAGACACCTGATATGGATGTCGATTTACTGACGTTGCTCTACCTCCAATTATTTGGCCGCTGAGTTCTGGACAAGCAGCCTCTAATTCTACATCTAGCTCCTGAGTATCATCAGTGCTCTGTCCGTCATCAATCGCCTGGTCATCTTCTGCATTTGATGGAATTACTTGTTGAACATCTAAAACGAACAGTTACTTAAAAAGTATACTTAGTTCAAAATTATGGAGTTTATAAAATATGGTCTATCTCTGTATACAATTTTCACTAAAAAAAGACCTCTTTCTACTTGAAAAATATAGGTATGAGTCATATAACAGTCTCTTCGTTGAAAAAATTACGTCAAAAAAATATTTTTGAAGTGTGAATGCGGTTATATGAATTTACACAAAACCTAGCTGCAATTGTTTTTGAGAGTTAGGCGAAAGATATGTAAGGTTTAGCTTCAAAATGATAATATACGGTAATTTCATACTTTTAAAGTTTTCATAAAAAGTTAAATGAAATGTAAAATTTTACCGCCGAATTTTTGAAATTATTATAAACAACATTTCATGTTAAAAGTGGCAATACCCGCATTGAGTTACAGGCCAGCCTGAAAACATAATAAAAACTATTTATGAGGAGTTGAGCCACACAAATACAATTATTACTTACCGACCACAGATACAAAACACAAATACAACAACACTGATCTCACAACAGCCATGATAGCAGCCACAGCAGTATCTTTAGATGAAATAGACGCCGCGGTCGCAGACAATGTTCTAATTCAAACTATTGCCAAACATGGCCGCGATAATTTCACACGCTCCTAGTCGAGGCTACGACCTTTTCACTGGGTTGAACTGATTATAATAAGTCAAGGCAAGGTTAAGGGAGTAAAAACGTAAATGATGTTAAATTTATTGCTATTGGCCACGGGAAGAACGAAACAGTTAACAATAATCCATAATGGCATGGTTCAGGGAGAGTTCAGGAATCCTAGTCAAAGTCAGTTTTAGAATGGTGACCATTCTTTACAGAATAGACCCCTCCGTGCCTCGGGGTGCACGTTAAGCCGTCGGTCCGGATTGCCATACGAACATTTGCAGTTCAGAGGGCTCCACCAAAATCTTCAGGGCCCAAGCTAACCGCGCCTGGGGTGGGGGCTCTTTCTCCTCCTTTCCATGACCAACTCCTATAGAAGCTGCCAGAACTTCGTCCGTAAATCAGCAAATGTGCCGTCTGGTGATGTTGGCTTTCGAACCGTAGATCTTGGTAGGCTCATACAATTATTGTTATATTCTCACACCTGTATAACCCCAAAGGGATAGGCAGAAGTGTTTAACATTCAAATTTCACCAATTATAATTTTGGTCCCACTTGCTTAGACTATAGGAAGAACGCTTCTACAAATGTTTCTAATAGAACATTCAAAGAAAAAAATCTTCACGTTTTTAGCTGAATGTTTTAACTTTTTTTACCACGATGGCCAATGTTTAGTCCCCTAGTACTATATTAAATTTATAGCACGGCAAACGGTATAGGTATACAGTATGTACATAATATTGTACAGGAATTGTAAATATATATGCAGAGAGAAGATTAAAAATAATATACGCTGGACATCGAGAACACCCTGAAAGCAAAGTCCACCCGTCGTTTTTAGGGATTTTCTTTAGAAAAGCCCTATTGCGATCGAGTTGTCGTCGTCGTCGACGTCGTCGTTGCCAATTTTCTGTCACGGTTTTGGGTATGAAGTAGATGAGCTATCGAGTTGCTGTTTTCAGTAATAGATTCGTGCTGGGGTGAACCATTGCAAGATAAAGAAAAAATCGCAAAAAATCGAATCGAAAATCCCTTGTATTCGGCTGAGCTCGTCTCAGGAATTCAACTTGTTTTTCTTAAGTTAATCGCATGTTTCTAACGTCAGTGCGTACAAGTTTGGTACGCTGAAGGTACAGATAAATATAACCTGATTGTAAGTAAACATTTTTTATCAATTTTAACATATAAAAACATTTTAATTTCAATTATTATCCGCAGTTAAAATATTATTACTTAATTACGCCAAAGATTGGAAAAGAATAACAGGCTGAAAACTGTTAGAAAAGGAATTCAAAAAGAACTAGGTATTAAGCTCAACAAATGGGGAAAATATTAATGACAATAAATCCAAAAAAACCTACGCATGTGTGAAAGACCCTTATTCACAGCTTAAATTCGCCAAATTTTACCTTCGTAACTCGCATCGGTTTTAATTTATTTTTCCCGTCGTTCGCTATTTTTTCTCTTTTCCAAGAATTCTCATATATATTAGGTATATAACGCAGGCCTGGGGGTGGCGGGTGAGGCCACCTGTCACCCCAGCAGAAGCAGGCCGGGACGGTGGGGCGACTAGCGCCCCTTCCCCAAACCGGGGCAAGACGGGGACACCGTGGTTCCCAAACCCGAGGGGGCCATCTCGAAACCGGAGATGGCCCAGGGTCAGTCGGGGTGCGAGGGATATGCTCTATGGGCAACCTTACACCCCGGCGTCTGTAGACCCGATACGGCGTGCGGTTTTAGTCGGTTCAAGCCCGACATAACCACCCCCGCTGCCCGGCGGGCCGAGGGGATTTCCGCACGAAAGAAAAAAAAAAAGGTATATTTTATTTCCCAAACAAGCGGCTTGTAAGCGGCGATAGCCCGGTGGCATACGTAACGGACTGCTGACACGAGGTCTCGAGTTCGATCCCCGGTCGTCCCAGGCACACACCTCTGACTTTTCGTAGTTATGTGTGCATTAATAAATGTTAATTATCGCTCGCTTAATAATGTGCCCGGTAGATGGCAATAGGCTCGCCCATTATTACATTGGGACCTCAACATAACTGGCGAATCGTGGGTGTGTAATACACCTCTGCCTACCCCTTCGGGGATACAGGCGTGAAGTTATGTTATGATGTTTATTTCCCAAACAAGTTATTTGCACTGATCTAACAGCCTGTAAAACGCACACTATGTAATTTGCACGACGCTACGTGGAACAGGTTCATAAAATCAAACTCAAAACTCGAACTCGAACTCAAAACAAACGTTAAAAAAATGTAAACTAACATTAACCATTTTAAATTCTTTATTAAAAAATTTATGAGCTGGCACTTCACGCATTCATCCTCGTTTATTTTTAACCACTAGCTTTTGCACACGAATCCGTTTGAAATTTTCACATAAAAATTGACACAGTAGTGTTGAGTTGATGAGCTGCCGGGACGAATAAAACTGTTTTTTTTTGTGATGACACACTCTACAAAACGATTGGACATGTATTCGTGAAGTTGTTTTTTCCAATTATTATCTTGTTTATGAACGGAGGTATTTTTTTAAACCAAAAACTGTTAGCGTAGTGTGACCCATTTAGAAATGTAACTAGTTTTTGCTGATACCAATAGCTATTTCAAACATTATTCTGTCCATAGTTTGTTGAGCCGCTTTTGCTTGAGTCGATTTTTTTTATCTTGGTTACAAGTCTATAAATAATAGCAAAGGCGTTGACGACAATATTTCACTTCGCAAGCAGCTCTGGCAACCCTAGCAGGGACACAGGGTAACATTACAAGAGGGAATATTTCACAGTCGTAGTCGGTCGAATGAATAATCGACCTCCTTTGAGAAACGTGATACATCAGCTTGTTATATAGTAAGTGATAATATATTCTAGAGGAATTTTTTTTCGGAACAACAAGTTGACTTCACCTCGCCTGGTGGTAAGCTTGAGTATGTGATGCTAGCAATTCTTGGCTTTAGTTTGACGTCCTCGATATATTGTTTTTGTACCGTAGGCTACGTAAATCGTTTTCCTTAGCTGCGGTAGCTGCAATACTAAACAAAACCAATCTACTTTATTCTTGTTCTTCTGAACAATAGGTCTTCGGTGAAGGCACTTAGGGTTTGGGTACTCAAAAATGAACATAGTTTTCGAGAACACAGCAACGAAACGCTTGATCAGAATCAGCCAATTGTTTGTTTCGGTTTTCATTTAGCGCCTGCGCAGTGCAGATAATTCGCACAAAATCATGCAAAAAAAATCCATGCGATTTGCACGACGTGACGTGCGGGCTCCCGCAGAGGAGCGTATACAAATTACAAACAATGTTTAACAACTGTTTGGAAATGTCTACAAAGTGTGTGATGGCTTAATAAAATTAAGTGTCGTAAGCTAAACCGAACTCCCGTTAGAATTATTTTTTTAAATACCTATTTTTTTTCTAACGTCCGTACAATCATAACTAATTGATTCATCAACATCCGTGTATTTGGGTTGCACCCTACCTCACTAATAGATTATATTGATTGACCATAGGTCAACACGAATTTTGTCTTTGATAACAGAATATGAAATTTTGATAGATTTAACGATAAATTAGACAAAAAGGAAATATGGCCTCATAGAGTTTGCTTTTGTATCCAGAAGAACGGTCCCCCATCATGTTTCATTGTATGGGCCCTGATAACGATGTTCGGAATCCATGAAATTTAAAAGCAAACATTATAAAGCTAACTGAATATTTAAATAAAACTATTTTTAGCGAATTCTATCGCGATTTATTTGATGTTATTTTATATTTTACATTAGTCTCCCCGTAACCATGGCTGCTGAAAAGCAATGAAACGTCTGGTTCAATGTAAAATATAAAATAACATTTGTTAAAAATGATCATGTTCCAAATTTGAAATAAAACCCATTCAATTTTCTGCCTAAAATAAAAGTCATGATTTATTACATTGTACTTATTATTAAACGAGAAACGAGATTATTATTACTTTTTGATGTACAGTCACTGACAAAAATTAGTTTAAAAAAAACTAATTTATTAATCACCTGATAAACCTTTCATAAAACAATAAACAAAATCCTCTGGGGATTATAAAATACTTATACAGCTATTATTGTTACATGTATTCCAATATAAAAAAGGTTTGTAAATATTTTGGAGTTAATCAACTTTTGTCGTTGACGTATGTTGGTATGACACCTACCTCCGATCGATTTCGTCTATGGCGCCTTACACTCACTCCTAATTAGAACAGTGCTCGTGAGCTCGAAGATGGCTAATCTAGCCAATCTTGGCGGTGAACCTACGTGAACATAGAGCGTACGTGATTACACCGTCCACGTTATTATAAGGAATGGCAAAGTTAACAGACAAGTAAGGAAGAAATACCCTCTTATGATAAATATGAGTATCGAAAGGTGTAAAGGTATAAAGAACGTCAAATACCCAGATACTCCGTGAAAAATATACCCCAGTATTTGCTATCGAACTGCCAAACACTGTGATACTAACATATATTAGGTCGTTACATATGAAATTGCCGTTTTTTCTTGAAGAAATTGGAGGAAACCCAATTTTCAGTACTAACATTTTTGCATTTTTTTTACGAATGACAAATCCAAATTTTATGATTTTTTTATGTATGAATGAGACAACATTAAGCTGACAAACAGCAACTTTTATTACATTTTTGAAAAGTGACAGCTGTTAAGTATTACGAAATTTATCATCAAAATGGATAGCATTTAGGAAGTACTGTTTTTGAAGATCGAATTAATTTATCAAGCGGTCAATAATAACAAAATTGAATTCAGAGTTGTAAAATCTTGAAATCAACTTTCAAATAAAATATAAATAATGGTAATAGCTATTAAATTACAGGAATAACGAATTCATGAATTTGTAAGAAAATTTCGGCAATTTCATAGGTAAAGACCTATTATTTCTGAATTAAATCGAGGTTAAGGGCTAAATGACGCAGGCTAGTAGGTAAATATTTATCTATACTAATATTATCCAAGGAAAAATTTGCTTGTTTGCAATCGATAAACCCTGAAACTACTGAACCGATTTCAAATATTCTTTCACCATCAGAATGCTACATTATCCTTGAGTAACATTATCCCTATATTCCCACGGGATCGACTTACACGGGTCACAATATAAGTAATTGCAAACTGTTACTAGGGGTAAAGTGTATATCCGTTCTGGTTTCCCAGCCCTTCTAAGAATTGGAATATTGTGATTTGAAAAGCAATGCCGTACTTGTCTTTAGTGCTTAAAGTAATTATGATCAGTAATATATCTGTCTATAAGTCTGATCATATTATACACATACTAACAGACAGATATACATGTGCCAGATTAGGCGTGCTCGATGAAAATTATCCATATATTAAAGGCGGCGATAGCCCAGTGGTGTACGTTACGGACTGCCGAGACGAGGTCTCGAGTCCGATCCGCAGTCGCCCCGGGCACACACCTCTGACTTCTCGTAGTTATGTGTGTATTAAAAATATTGATTATCGCTCGCTTAGTAATGTGCCCGGTAGATGGCAATAAGCTCGCCACCTGTTACATTGGGACCTAAACATAAATGGCGAATCGTGAGTGTGTAATACACCTCTGCCTACCTCTTCGGGGATACAGGCGTGAAGTTATGTTATTTTGTATTAAAGGCAAAATCCACTCCCAGTCTATAATGTGTCCCAATTTCCATTCAAAACAATTTAGACAGACTCACTAACACCGATACCCAGTATTCATCCTATTTTTAAATATAGTCTGCCACCGAGTTTAAAAATGTATTTTTAATTCACCGCTTGCAACACTGAACTCTTGCGCAGACATCGCTGCATTAACACGTTTAATTTCAATCTATTGAACAATTCCTTTCTTCTCTGAGTATTCAATGTAAGATTACAAACGCAAAAATAAATTAAAATAAAAATTATTAGAGAATATAATCATTTACAGTCATTTTAACTTTAGATCTAAGATGCAATACAATCATCCAAGGTTTTTCCTTTTTTTTTTTATACCACTAAGGTGGCAGACAAGCACATGGCCCTCCTGATGGGAAGCGGTTACCGCGGCCTATGGACGTGTGCAACACACACACGTTACACTCGCGCTGCTGACCCTGTAAAGGATAGGGGATGGGAAAGGAGTTTGGGAGGGGATGGGAAAGAAGTTTGGGAGGGGATGGGAAAGGAGTTTGGGAGGGGATGGGAAAGGAGTTTGGGCTCCGGCACTCTCACTCAGCAAACGGAACGCAACAGTTCCTGTTAGGTGAGCGGGGGGTATGAGGGACCCAACATCTTTGTGGCCCAGTCTGACTGCAAGTCAACCTGCTAGCCGGTACTCCTGCTGTTTAATAAACGAGGACCTGGCACAGGCTTCCCCCTCGTGATCGGGGGGTAAGCCTGCAGCTGCTGCCGTAAAGCTATTTGAATGTAACTAGGACTAGTGCTGTCATGATGATGACATCTGTCTATATATACTTAAATACACATTTGCCATTGAACGTCGCAATGCTGCCAGCCTTCTGGGCACATTACCAGTCCGTGACGATGCGAAGGAATTCTATGACGCATGTAAACATAATAATAATAACTTCACGCCTGTATCCCCGAAGGGGTAGGCAGAGGTGTATTACACACCCTCGATTCGCCAGTTATGTAATAGGGGGCGAGCCTATTGCCATCTATCAGGCATATTACTATAAGCGAGCGATAATCAACATTTTTAATACACACATAACTACGAAAAGTCAGAGGTGTGTGCCCGGGGCGACTGGGGATTGAACTCGAGACCTCGTCTCGGTAGTCCGTTACGTACACCACTGGGCTACCGCCGCTCCCTTCTGGGCACATTACCAGTCGGTGACGATGCGAAAGAATTCTATGACGCATGTATGTAAATATTTATCTGTTATATTAGTGTAAATAGTTTAAACACTTAAATAATACTTAGTTTCTCATTAATAATTTTGTTTATGATACTGAATAAGTATTTGACGGCCTCTGTGGCGTAGCGGTAGTGCATTCGACTTCTACGACAGGGGGCGCGGGTTCGATTCCCGCTCAGTGCAAATATTTGTATGCATGAATATGTCTATTTGCATTGGTCTGGGTGTTTCTATGTATAATATGTATGTATTTACAAAAAAAAAAAAAGTATATAAGTATGTTTATCCGCATTCTGGAACCTATAACACAAGCTAGTTAAACTATGCTTACTTTGGGTCTAGAAAGCGCTGTGTAGAATGTCGTAGAATATTTATTTATTTTATTTATTGAATATATATCCGAAAACTTTATTAGTAACCGTTTTATACAAATAAATATATAATGCCAGAGTCAGTGGGGCAAAAAGTCAGCTACTAAATGTAGTTTATTGAAATCGGAACTGCAATAAGTAATTGCTTAAAACAAGTAAAGAAATGCTAAGGAACTTTTATTTTTAGATTTGCAAGAACGGCACTGAAAACTTGTGAAAGATTTCTTGGCAACACCTTTTATATTTTAACAATATACCTCTAAATATACTCCAAAGTAAGGAGTAAGGTTGGCTGATAGGAAGAGGAATACAGATATACGAGAATGGTGTGGCCTGAAAGAGAATGTTGTTACTAGAATTGAAAAGGGTATGCTAAGGTGGTTTGGGCACTTGGAACGAATGAGTACTGAGCGAATGACACACCAAGTATATAAGGCAGATGTAAGTGGGCAGGCAAGCCGGGGTCGACCTCGCAGGACATACACTGATAAAATGAATGAGGTATTGAAAAAAGGGCAGGTCAAAAGCACTTGAAACCGGCGGGCTTGCATGAAAGGTTTAATGACAGTGAATGACGCTAAGGACAGAAGCAGATGGCGGGCTGTTGTCTCTGCCCACCCCGGAGGGAAAAAGGAGTGAGTATATGTATGTATGTATATAAGGTGTCACAAAATTAGGTCTCTGAATTTGGTGAGATGACTTGGTATCGACAAAATATGTATTTGAAACAAAAAAAAATATCGGTTAAAATAAAAAAAAATATATATAAAAAATATAAAAATAAAAATAATGAAAATGAAAAAAAACACCACCAGCGACCAGTGTCACGTGATGCGACGAGCCCGTGACGCACGTGGTAGGCGTGCGGTCCTTCTCGCAGTATTCTCCAAGCGGATGTGTGGGAAATACCTAAATCGCGACTAGCGTCACGAGTGCTCGTCGCGTCACGTGACGCTGGTCGTGTTTCTTTTTAATTTAATTTTTTTTTTTCTTTATTTTACCCGATATTTTTTTTAGTATCAAATACATATTTTGTCGATACTAAGTTCAGAGACCTAATTTTGTGACACCTTATATACTCCAAACGTCGGATGCAACCGGGAACCACGTTAAGGTAATTTATTACTTCACCAGTAAAAACCAGACAACTTTTATCAATGAAATAATTTTTAGTCTATCTGTCCATAGTTTAGTCAGTAAAGAAAGGAGATACATTTGAGATGTACTCAACGACTAATGTATCGTCTACTGCCAGGCTGGCTGTCTGATAGACAACATTTTTGAAGTACTACGACGATTCGTAATATGATAATTATTAAATCATTCATTACAGATATATATGCTATAGTGTTAGTCTCATTGTTACTTATAGCTAAGGTTAGTACACATGTTAATTCATAGATAAACATTTAGCATAAAAAAATAATATTCATTCAATAATATTCAACTAATTTACGCGGGGGTTGGTATTGGTTTTTTGGTCATATCTCCGGTTCTCCTTAACCAATTGCAATCAAACATACGGCAGATTTTAAGTCTGACTAAGTCCTTTCTAATAGAAAAACCGCATCAAAATTCTTACAGTAGCTTTTGCGTCCATCGCGAACAAACAGACAAAAAGATAATACCTCCAAAAATTAAAAAAATTGTGTTCCGAATCGTTCATTTAACATTAGCCAAGTATTTTTAGGGATTTTCTTTAGAAAAGCCCTATTGCTATCGAGTTGTCGTCGTCGTCGACGTCGTCGTTGCCAATTTTCTGTCACGGTATTGGGTATGAAGGAGATGAGCTATCGAGTTGCTGTTTTCGGTAATAGATTCGTGCTGGGGTGAACCATTGCAAGATAAATAAAAAATCGCAAAAAATCCCAAAAAAAAAAAAACGCTAAATCGAAAATTCCTTGTATTCGGCTGAGCTCGTTTTAGGAATTCAACTTGTTTACATATATACAGACACAGCTATTAAAAAAAAATAGTATGGATATTTACTATTTTCTGAATATTGATTGTTGAAAGCGTATCCCATATCTTATAAATATCTCATAAACCAAAAAGTGGCCAAGTGCGAGTAAGACTCGCCCATAAAGGGTTCCGTAGCAGTAAGTAACATAATAATGCTTTTTTTAAAATTTTACATTTGAGTTGTATGAATGAAAGGTAAATTGCGTTTTACGATTTATGACGTATCAAAAAAACTACTTACTAGATCTTGTTCAAACCAATTTGCAGTGGAAGTTTACATGGTAATGTACATCATATATTTTTTTTAGTTTTATCATTCTCTTATTTTAGAAGTTACAGGGGGTTACACACATTTTACCACTTTGGAAGTATCTCTCGCGCAAACTATTCAGTTTAGAGAAAAAGTATATTAGAAACCACATACAAACCAACATATCATTTTTGAAGACCTATCCATAGATACCCTACACGTAGGGGTTTGATGAAAAAAAAAATTGAGTTTCAGTTCTAAGTATGGGCAGCCCCCAAACTTAATTGTTTTTTATTTTCTATTCTTGTGTGAAAATCTTAATGCGGTCAGGGGGGGTTCACTCCGCCGATCTGTGAGAAATTATAAGTACATGCCGGCGGCAACCCCGGGGCTGCTTATTCAGTGGTTGCCCCGCCGTGGGCCGCGACACTTGCGTTCGTCTCCCGCGTACCAACGTCGCAAGCGCATATTGTATAGGTACGATGTATAAAATAAGGGCAACGAAATATTGCATTGCTGCGGGTTGCAGAAACAATGACCAAAATTCGGATTGCACGTTTTTAATAGATGAAATTTCAAGATCAGTTGCAGGCTTAGACGAGACTAATCTATTTACTAGATACAAAGCATTCAACAACCAATCTAGTTTTTATGGCAGCTTAAAAATGCCACCAAAAGATTTTATAGAGTATATACAAAATTTAGAAACCACTTTCATAGAAAATTTTGAAAATTGTGTTCAAAGTAATCCAGGCAGCAAACTTATAGAACTTTTTAGAAATATACCTCCATAATCGCCATGTGCATGTTTCTCAGTGGAATATTAATTAAAATTGTTTTGTAGGTTTCGCATATATGCAACAATTAAATTTAACAACCGGCAATTTAAAGATGGTAAAAAAAGGTATATAAAAGTAAGGCATTTGTAGTTAAGTAAGCAATAAATACAGTTCACGCCCGCGTTACCTTTAGTATTTACTTACGTTAACCAATAAAAAGTAATCAGTAAGTAAATATATTGTTTTTTCTTTTTTAATGAATTTGGTAGCTAACTCCTAGACTATAAAACGCTTATCAGCCGGTCTAAACCAACTGTGACACGTGACTCTTTCTCGAGCGAGAAATTATATTAGGTACCTATCTCTTGGGGTGCGACTGGTTGGATCACCTCCAAGTTTGGTCTGACCAACCGGCCCTTTTCAGGGCCAGTTGACCCCATTGCACGAGGGGGTCGGGGTATGGTGGGCCTTCAAGGCCCGCGGGGGTGGTCGCTCCAGGTCCGCTGTTATCAGAGGGGACACTGCGAATGGCACAGGGTCAGTCAGGGTGCGAGGGATATGCTCTATGGGTAACCTTATACCCCGGCGTCTGTAGACCCGAGACGGCGTGCGGTTTTAGTCGGTTCAAACCGGACATAACCGCCCCCACTGGCCGGTGGGGTAACGAAGGGATTTCCGTACATATAAAAAAAAAAATAAGGTACCTATCTCTTTTTGTGCACTACTGTGAAAAGGTGACGGTGTCGTTATGTCCTGCAACGAGAGTTGCCAAGCAATAAGCATAGTTGTGCTAGACGGGTACCTTATTCTGACATAGTCGATGCTTGGGCCACAGAATAGATAATAGTGCAAAGCTACCGTATCCGCTTACGATCAGGCGGACCGTACGCTCGTTTGCCACCGACGAAGTTTAAAAAAATGACAACCCTATCTTCGGCAAGGTGCGGAGTAATGTCGACCTTCGCACCGGGCAACAGAACTCAATGACGGCGCGGCTGGCATGCGGTCCGTTGCTAATAATAATTAATAGGCACGTAAAAAGGCGGCATTCGTGAACATCAAAACAGAGGGTCTTCTGTACTTGTACTATTATTTATTCTGTGATGCGGTTCACAGAATACATCTACTTACCAAGTTTCAACAGCATAGTTCTTATAGTTTCGGAAAAAAGTGACTGGTACATACGGACGGACAGACGGACAGACATGACGAATCTATAAGGGTTCCGTTTTTTGCCATTTGGCAACGTAACCCTAAAAATGGCCGGCTTACATTATTCAATATCACTGAAATTATTATTCAAAAGTAGGTAATAGAAAACGCTAACAGGACACTGAAATTAGCCGCACAATGAAGTCATTGAACAAGATAAACATTCGACAACGGTAGCTATACTTGAACCGATGATTCACCGGCCTTCGTCCGACCGCCGACCGCGACCAGCTGTGAAATACCTAGTTATGGTGGACCAAGTGATGAGACTTTAGCGATTTAACGATTACGAACGAACGATTTAAAGGAGCGAGCGCTGACGAAGATTTTTTCTACAGCAATAATAAGTTTTTGTTATAGATAGGGTCACTCTTGTTGCCCAGGGTCAGTCGGGGTACGAGGGATATGCTCTATGGGCAACCTTACACCCCGGTGTCTGTAGGTAGACCCGATACGGCGTGCGGTTTTAGTCGGTTCAAGCCCGACATAACCGCCCCCGCTGGCACGCGGGGGGGTATCCGAAGGGATTTCCGCACGAAAAAAAAAAAAAAAAAGCTTCACTCTTGTTGTTGTGGTCTTTCTACTAAATTACCGTGCAAGTTTTCGAACATTTTTTTCATCATTGTATAAATGATGAAGAAAATGTTCGAAAACCCAGAGAAGTTACAACTATCATCAGAATTTTTCCTATAAGGAATAGATCCTACATAGATCCCAAAATGATTGTAAACGATGCGATGTCATAAGACTTCAAACAATATTCGAGTCTATTTATATCGATTGTTTGCCTGTAAAGGTTTTACGAAAGTAAGTATGAAAGAGAAGGATCTTCCACAAAGTCATGATAACTAGTTAAAAAAACTTTCCTTAAAGGGAAGAAGAGCATAGGTATGCTCTTCTTCCTTCTAAGGAGAGTTTATATCAGGTGTTAAACGTCAAAGAACCTTTGTGCCCTACACTTTATAGTGGATAAACTTTGTAATATTTTTATTCTTAGTATATATTCAATTAGAAGTCGATCATTCGATCAACCCACCATTTATCAGTTGCAACTGACAAGGTTGACTAACCTGTATCAGGAATTGACTAAAGTTAACGTAACAATTTTCGTAGCCAGTAAGCCTGAAGGCAAGGGCGAGTTGGTAAGATCCTAGGAGATTTCTTCAAATTGCAGCGACCGGGACAACACGATGAGGGATTTTAGAATTTCAATATTCGTTGACGATACATGTTCGACGCGGTTAGTAGTGTGTAATATGCTAGGCTGTCTGATACTACTCACTACATTTGAAAACGTCCCAATAAATTGTTGGTAGCAATTTTGCTACTTGACAGGTGGGGCTACGGTACAAGGTAATTCTTTTATAGAAATTAGGAGGATACAGTACAATATGTTGACGATGACAGTACATGCTCCTGTTATTTTATTTTATATTAAGCATTTTCAGATGTCATGTAATGTGATGTACTTAGCTTGTGGCCTCTTTGCACTAATAAATGTTTCTTTCTTTCTTACTTTCTTTCTTTTCTTCATCAATAAATCGCATAACATTTTATAACTTGTAAAAGTTAAATCTGCTCAATAAACGCGCTTATGAAAAGCAACTCATGCAACTCAAGTCATTTATTTGCTCCAAATTGGGTTTTTTTATATGTTTCACACGTCAATATGACTTTACCTCGCCTAATGGGAAGCTAAAGGTAAAGTTTCAGGAATGAGGGTCACCATTACAAACACCGATAATGTTACAATGGTGGCCTTCAGCTTGACGGCCTCATCAGATCCTTTTTCACGCCCCGTTTAAAGGACCCGGGACTGTAGGGAGAAGGAAACACGTGTGCTGATAAAGAATTCCAAATCTTGATGGTGCGACAAAGAAAAGTTCACTCGCTCGTTTCCTATGTCTTGAACTGATCACCAAGCACCTGATCCAATTGTAATTTTAAAGCGATCATTGAAATTCCTTGACCCTCATTATCTAGTCAGATCATTAGATTTTTATATAAATAGCACACTAATGCAGGCTATAAATTCAGAACATTAATACAAAAACACAAAGCACAGAGCAGACGAAAATGTGTCAATGAACCAAATCTTGTAATCAATTTTGGCGCTAACTGTAATAATTGTTGTTAAGTCAGCTACTAAGACATAAGAAATCCATCTTTTGTTCAAACAAATAATACAATAAAACAAATAACCGACCAAGTGCGAGTCTTACCCGCACACCGAGGGTTCCGTATAAACCTGTAGGTAAAAGTTCACCCATCACGACAATCGAGTCATAGTTATGGTAGTAGTAACTTTAAAATTTTCAAAAATATTTTTTATAATATGATGTAACTAAAAATTTACGGTTTTCGCAATTTTACCTATAACTGTACTATAAGACGTTACTTCGTACCAAATTTCAAGATTCTAAGTTCACGGGAAGTACCCTGTAGGTTCTGATTCCCGTGCGAGTTTCGGAAATTTGCGGCATAAACGGCTGTATCTTTTGATTGCTTTGGCTTAGAAGTTTGAATATTTCACAGCTCCAAGGGACAGTAGATCTGAGTATTAGATATAAATTTCATTTTGATACCTCCACGCGTTCCTGAGAAAAACGGTCTTGACAGACGGACGGACGGACGGACGGACAACGAAGTGATCCTATAAGGGTTTCGTTTTTTCCTTTTGAGGTACGGAACCCTAAAAATTAGTTAAGACATAATAACTAATGGACTATGACTTATACATACATACATACAGTCACGCCTCTTTCCCATAGGGGTAGGCAGAGACAACATTTTTCCACTTGCTACGATCTTGGCATACGCCTTTCGCTTCTTCCACTTTCATAATTGTTTTCATATAGTACATGCAGGTCGGTTACGGGTACTTCTGACCAGGCCTTTCTTGAAAACATCCTCAATCTGATTGGCATACGTACGCCTAGGTCGACCTTTACCGGATTGCCCAGTAGCCCTCGCCTCATAAAAATTCTTCGCTAATCTCCTTTCATCCATCCTCTCTACATGACCGAACCATCTAAGCATCCATTTCTCTATCTTGGTCACTACATCTTCTGCTATACCACAACGTTCTCTTTCACGCTGTTCCTCACTCGGTCCATCAGGGTCACTCCAGCTATACTTCTCAGACTTCTAATTTCAACAGCATTCAGCTTACTTTCATGTTCCTTCTGCCATACCCAACATTCACTACCATACATAAATGTGGGGACGAGTACTCCTCTATTTACAGACTTAATCCATAGGAATTAACTCAAAGTCTTGCAAGCTAGTAGTTGATCTAGTAGCGATCTACTGGCTGAAGAGAATATACCTACAGATAGAAAACTCATGGATCAAACAGGGTTGATATTATAATTTTTAGGGTTCCGTACCCAAAGGGTAAAACAGGACCTTATTATTAAGACTCCGCTGTCCGTCAGTCGGTCTGTCGTCAGACTCGCCAGGCTGTATCTCATGAACCGTGGTAGTCAAACAGTTGACATTTTCACAGACGATGTATTTCTGTTGATATTTAAGGGGTAACATACAACAAACGTGATTGTTGCTACTGTTAACTAAAAGAAAAAACCAATGATGTTTAGCCCAACCCAGCAATTGAAATTCAATTCAGTAACTCACGATTGCACGCAGATGGGGCCAAAGAGACAGTCATCATTTTATGATGAATTACACATGTCGTTAAGATGTACCTTTTTTTTTCGTGCGGAAATCCCTTCGGATACCCCCCCGCCATTCAGCGGTTATGTCGGGCTTGAACCGACTAAAATCGCACGCCGTCTCGGGTCTTAAGACGCCGGGGTGTAAGGTTACCCATAGAGGATATCTCTCGCACCCCGACTGACCCTGGGCCATCTCCGGTTTCGAGATGGCCCCCTTACTTGCTCTCCACTGTGCCATCTGCTGATCAGAGGGACACGTGGAAAGCTTCCGAACAGCCCTCAACAGGGCCGTCCTCGCCTCGGTCGGAGTTGGCCGTAGGCGGCAGCGTCTCCCCCGCCCTAGGAGAGAGGCGCTGCTGTCTCCGTTGCCCAGGGTGCACCGCGTGGAGGTCCCCAACCAAGCACCCCCGTTAAGATGTACCTACCTCTGGCTATCTTGACAAGCGTGGGTGTGTTAAAGGCATCAAGTCTAAATTCAATGACAAAACTAAAGTAACAGGAATTATATTCAGTAATACAGCAGTAAGTTCGAAATGAAGACCTGATGAATATTTCAAACATTGTAAGACAAATGTTTGTGGATAAATGGCGTATTACCATAAAAAGACAAAATACTGCGACACTATCAGAGAATGCGAAAAGCTGTAGCAATATAAATAACTTGGAATAAAACATATATTTGTTTTGTACAAGCTATTTGCTAGGCAATCTGAAACGAATTTACGTCCATCAAAATATATTATCTAAGAATTCAACCTTTATATTTGTGGACCTTTTTTTTTATTGTGCGGAAATGCCTTCGGGATACCCCCCGCTAGCCAGCGGGGGCCGTTATTTCGGGCTTGAACCGATTAAAACCGCACAACGTCTCGGGTCAAAAGACGCCAGCGTGTAAGGTTGCCCATAGAGCATATCCCTCGCACTCCGACTATATTTGTGGACCTATTGGTGAATAATTTTGATATTTTTTTGTACATGGCAGTTCGTAGAAAACACCTTAAGGAGGTTATTCGTAGCCAGGAAATTATATAAAATTCTATTGATACATGAACAATCCAGCATAATGATAATGATACGCTGTAAAAAATAAACAATAAATATATATAAAAAATCTATATATATAAAACAAAGTCTCACAGTTTCGCTGGTGGTAGAAATTTGGTGACACAAATTTGTCACAAAATTCGGCCGGGTGGGTACCACCGTGCACGATTGAGAAAATCCCTCCATAGTAATCCAATTTCGGTTGGATTGTATTCAGGGGTCAGCAAGTGCATACCCGGGCAGGGGGATTGTGGTCGCAGCACTAGTGGGGCCGGTGGGTGTCACGCGGTGCTGCGACGACAATCCTCTTTTGATGAGGCCGTCAAGCTGAGTGCCACCATTGTTAACATGGTACGTGTATGTAATGGTGACCCTCTTTGCTGAGACTTTACGTTCAGCTTACCATCAGGCGAGTTGAAGTCAAATTGACGTGTCCTAAATATAATAAAAACAAAAAACGTGTGTGAAAATCCCTTGTATTCGGCTGAGCTCGTCTCAGGAATTCAACTTGTTTTATTTTTTGCTGTAATACCCACAGTTACCCGATTGCCGCCCAGATTGGGGGTGGTTATGTCGGACTCGAACCGACATAACCACCCCCATCAGCTGATAAGGTAGCCAACATAACTTGATTCTAAGGCGGAACGAAGGCTGCCGGGGCAGCTAGTGTCTTAATAAATAACTGTTTAGTAACTAACAGAGTACAATTATAAACAATTCCCTCACGAACATACAAAATCCAGCGATCAACGCTTTTGATCGTCCAAGATGTTTAGAACTGCTGTTGGCGACACGAAAACCTTCCCTATTACCCTCGTTGTACATCAGGAATCCGTCTTAGGACCGTTTCTGTTCTGCATGGTAATAGACGTTTTGTTGGACAGCATCAGAAACTCACATGAGCAACCTCTATGTTTGCTCATAAATATTAGCTGATGATATCGCGCTGGCGGACGTGAACAGTGGCAGATTGGTGCGACGAGTGAAGACGTCTTCACACGTCACACCAATCTCCCACTCTTTCATGTAGAAGAAAGTGCTTTTAAGAGAAGCGCCACATCCGTCATCTGGCCGAGCGCATTGACCAAGTAACTGGAATTTGTAGTTCACGCGACAAGTGACATCAACTGCGACGCCAAGACACGTTTTGCTGCCGCGTGAGTAAAGTGGCGTGAGGTGACTGGTGGCAATTTAAAAAAAAAAACTTATTTTTAAAGATATATTCAATGACACTACAGTGACTTAAATTTTTTGAATGTCACGATATCGCATCGTTACCGTTTTTCCAATTTTGACTACACGAGATTGTAACGACTCAATTGACTCAAGAATGATAGAAAGCGACATACCTGTTTTTTATCTAGATAAATTGCTACCAATGAACAAACATACATAGACTGTTAAACACATAACTCTCTGTCGCGTCGAGTTATAAGGGCTGAGTGATGCCCTGTATGTTGTTCGCGGCCGCATTCCTCCACTACTGTATCGTGTTACGCCGCGCGTCACGAAAGTTCCGCGCGCGTATTTTCATAACCTGGCCGCTATTTGTGTTCTGCTTAGTTTATTGTGTTGTTTTATGGGATACTTTTGTTATAGTAAAATGAATATAAACTTGCCTGTAACAATAATGACGTGTTACGTATCACGTGAAATGTAGTTCGTGTTTATTCAAGAGTTCGAACTTCGAAAAGTCAGAGGTGTGTGCCCCGGGCACACACCTCTGACTTTCGAAGTTATGTGTGTATTAAAAATGTTGATTATCGCTCGCTTAGTATATAATGTGCCCGGTAGATGGCAATAGGCTCGCCCCCTATTACATTGGGACCTAAACATAACTGGCGAATTGTGGGTATATCCCTGTATCCCCGAAGGGGTAAGCAGAGGTGTATTATACACCTCTGCCTACCCCTTCGGGGATACAGGCGTGAAGTTGTGTTTATGTTTATGTGTCGTCGTGATGTGCCTGCTACATCTGTATTAATATCATTAAGAAAAATATCGAGAAAAATATCAAGAAAAATATCAAGTATCTACTATTATTAGCTGTTGCCCGTGGTTCCGCCGGCGTGTAATTCTAATCCCGTTCTCGAAATCCATGGGAATCTATTCCAGAGATAAAAGCCTAAAGTCAAAAGTCAAAACTAATTTATTCTGTATCGACCATTAAAACGGCACTAACAAAAGTCAAAAACAAAAATTACCAATGTTTAGGCCACCGGTTCGGAACGCTGCCCTTTCCTGAGAAGTCTCCGGGCAGAAGTTGAGTTTCTTCCCGGAGACTTCTCAGGAAATCGGGTTGCTTTATCTTTTGGTCTATTTAAAAATATGTTTACTTAATCCAATTACAATATCTTGTTTAAGTAGCATAGAGAGAGAGCAAGTAGTTCATAGCCAAGCTTGTTTGTCGTCTAAATATTTTTGAATTTTATAATAGCCGTGTTGGCAAAATTTAGTTTTGATTTGACTTTTAAATGTATGAAGAGGTGGATCCTTCATTTCACTATGGAGCTTGTTGTAGAAGCGTATACAGTTACCCTGGAAGGAATTACTGATCTTGTAGAGTCGACTATCACAAACTATATGTCATTTTTTCATAACAAGTATTCTTATTTCATAAAAAGTAGTCTAAAGCTGACCATCCAGACGATAACCTATCCCTGTACCAAATTTTAGCCGGATCCGTTCAGCCATTTGAGCGTGATTGAGGAACAAACATCTTCACAAACTCCCACGTTTATAATATTAATGGGAAGTAGGATATTAGGATTAATCGTGTTTTATAAAACAGAACAAAGATTAATCATGTTTTATAAAACAGAACATAGATTAATCATGTTTTATAAAACAGAACATAGATTAATCATGTTTTATAAAACAGAACATAGATTAATCATGTTTTATAAAACAGAACATAGATAAATTAAATAATAGTAACATTATATTCCTAAGCACTATATTACAGCTTATATTACAGCACACTATTACTTATACATAGATTAATCATGTTTTATAAAACAGAACATAGATAAATTAAATAATAGCAACATTATATTCCTAAGCACTATATTACAGCTTATATTACAGCACACTATTACTTAAAGTAAACTCGATATTAAGTCAGAAAGCCCAGTTGAACCAATAGGAGTTTAAAAAACAAAACTTGACTTAGTTTTCGCTTTCAAGAAAACGTTACTTTTTTAACTATTTGTAATTTCGCAATCGTCAATACCAAAATTCGATTCAACTGGATCTGACAATGCCATCTATTGAATCGAAATTAAAACGGCCGTAAAAATATGTCAAAGAAACTGCAAGAATTATGTTATTTTCTTCTGGAAATGCTAACTACTTCTAGGTAACCATCAGGATGTGCCTTTCTTTTTTTTTTTCGTGCGGAAATCCCTACGGATACCCCCCGCCGGCCAGCGGGGGCGGTTATGTCGGGCTTGAACCGACTAAAACCGCACGCCGTCTCGGGTCTTCAGACGCCGGGGTGTAAGGTTACCCATAGAGCATATCCCTCGCACCCCGACTGACCCTGGGCCGTCTCCGGTTTTGAGTTGGCCCCCTCGGGGTATCATCAGGATGTGCCTATACCCCAATATCGTTATACTCGTATAATTGTTATATTAGACTAAATCGAATTCTGCTTTCATAAAATTATTTATTTGATCATTTCTATGCAAGGTTTTCTCTCCTTTGTTATTTATTATCAACACATAAATATTCTAGACGAACTCGACGTTGATGGGCAGCTACAAGTAGAGTAAAAAATACTTATACATTTTATTTGCTTAACCCGACTCTTATTACCAATATCGTAAAAACCTTGATTTAGTAGTTTCTGTCTTGTGAAGAAATCTGCATTTATATTGTATCTTACTTATAGTTGTGGAATGTTTATATAAACATTTTAAAAAGTACATAAATATACCAAAAGTAAGTCAGTATTTAAAGTTTACCTCTGAACATATAAGCATGCCTTTAAGCAAAAATTTTGAAATAGTTCCCCGTGAAGTGAAATACAAGGGCTACATTATCTCTTCCCGTGAGTATCGTACTAGGTGAATAACATTTAATTTTGTTCTGTATCTAGCAGAATACAGATATAAGAGAAACCTAGGCTCCGAGGTAAAGCCCTCGGATACAATCCACTGTAATACACTGTAATGCTGAGATGATGCTGAGTAAACCTACTGTCTATGAAAAAGTACCAAGTTAGCGGCAATAGGCACGCACCCTGTTACGTGAGACCTACACTTCAGTGGACACTATGTAGTGTGTAGAGTGGGTATCAATGCGTGCAGAGCTGGGGATTTATGCCCATTTACCAGTTCTCTAAAAAAAATTATAGAATCAAAGATTAAAACTGTTGACAGCATTGAATTTTATTCTTATTAATTACATTATATCGACAAATGAATGGATGAAAGGTGAATGGATCGCGTGAAATGGCGAGTACAGAAGTGACTGAGATGACATCTGAGAGGAATATATAGAAAATAATAAATAACATGTTGCGCCGACACCAAATAATTAGGACAATGGTGACAGATACTTGCGGAGGATACCGTCTGGATTTAGTCAGTCCGATTCCGACACGCCCACCTCATCGTTGGCACCAATGGGGTGAAACCCGTAAAGGTTTCTACACGTGACAGATGTGACGACATCTATCAAACAAAACATATTATCAAGAAGGTTAAAGAGATATAAGATTCTTGGTATTGTAAATAGACTACAAAAACTCAAGCCAAATTAAAACCATCCAAAATAACTAAGCAATAGACAAAATCTATTTATTCAATTCAGTGTGCCGGATAAGCAAAGAAGATAAGCGAAAAGAAGAAAAACTCACTGGAATTTAGATAGTATCTGGTAATAATTCTCCCGATTCGTTTCTCTCAGTAAAAGCTGTTTCTGAATGCACTAGCACTCGAAAATTCGACGCAATTCCACAGTTTATAGCCATTACGTTGGCAACGAAGATATTTTTAATTCCAGAGAAATTTATGTCATGTAAATTTAACCCATCGCAGTGGCTCAAACTCGTCGGTTTTGTTGTGTGAAACAACGATTCTAATGAAACGTTTAAATATACTCTTTACTATAATAAGATTACAATATTAATCGATATAGCATTTATATGTTTAATCGATATGTTTGACCAGGTCGTCTGTGACCACGGCCTGTGGAACTTGGTCCACAGCTGTTCGAACACCGGATATGTACCTATATATGTAACTATGCTGTGATCGAGTTTATTTCCATTCATTGCACATTATGGAACACAGAAGTTTAATCTTAAACAGTCATAATCATCATCATAGTTTTTAGGGTTCCGTAGCCAAATGGCTAAAAACGGAACCCTTATAGATTCGTCATGCCTGTCTGCCCGTCTGTCCGTATGTCACAGCCACTTTTTACAAAACTATAAGAACTATGCTGTTGAGACTTGGTAATTAGATGTATTCTCTGAACCGCATTAAGATTTTCACACAAAAATAGAAAAAAAAAAAAAAAATTTTTGGGGCTCCCCATACTTAGAACTGAAACTCGAAAATTTTTTTTTCGTCAAACCCATACGTCATCTATGGATAGGTCTTCAAAAATGATATTGAGGTTTCTAATACCTATCATTTTTGTTATGCGCGAGAGACACTTCCAAAGTGGTAAATAAAAGGTGCCCCCCCCCTCCTCCTCCTGTAATTTCTAAAATAAGAAAATGATAAAACTAAAAAAAATATGATGTACCTACATTACCGTGTAAACTTCGACCGAAAATTGGTTTGAACGAGATCAAGTAGTTTTTTTTTAATACCTCATATATCGTAAACCGCAATTTACCATTCATTCAATCAACTCACATATAAAAAATTTACTTGCTGCTACGGAACCTTTAGGCCTCGAAGCTCTTGGTTAATTATCTTTTAGATTCATTTATACCAGTCTTATGATGATACCGATTATTACTGACACATCTAACAGTTGTCCATCAAATCACCAATTTCTCAATGTCAGAGCAACAATCTACTTTATTTTTAAGATTGTGAGATTTCTACAATAGAGCAAATTGATGATAAATATCAAACAATTGAAGAAGCTTGTAAAACACTAAAAGATACGGTTAAGATATTTTTTTATAATAAATTGTACGTATGAAAGATTAAAAAGTATATTTGAGAGATTATGTTCCGGGACTACCGACCTCCATGATCGGGGCCTGAGGACGGCAGTTGGCCGACTCGCCGTCCTTACAGAAGCAGGCCGTGGCGGAGGCGTGTCGCGTGTGCCCTACACACGCCTGCCAACTCACCGAAGCGGGATAAAACCCGACCCCACCAGGCGAGGCCGCGGTGGCGGCCAAAGTCCGCCGGCAACCCTGGGGTTATCCTTTCGAGGGCTTACCCGGGGTGCCCGGCAACGGACACTTGGGGAGGACACCGTGCGGTTTTAGTCGAGACACGACATAACCACCCCCGCTGGCCAGCGGGGGGGTATCCGAAGGGATTTCCGCACGTAAAAAAAAAAAAAAAAAAAAAGCGTTCGACCAAGCAGGTAATGCGCGCGAAAGAGACGGCGGAGAGGTAGCGGGAGAGAACTCTGAGAGTTCAGCAGTCTACGGTGAGGACGCCGCAGACTCGTCTACGCCCGGGACTACCGACCTCCATGATCGGGGCCTGAGGACGGCAGTTGGCCGACTCGCCGTCCTTACCGCCCGACCAAATTTCAATCATTTTGATAAATGTAGAATATACTGCTTCCGGGCTGTTTGGCCGTGGTCCATCGGAAACTTGTATTCCAGACATCTTCAGTGGTACACGTCGGGACACCGTCGAGTTCTGAGAACCTTCCTCGGCGGTGAACTCGGTGCGACTGAGACCCTGATGTGACTGATGCAACGCCGGCCGTGAAAGCCTTAAGATTTATACATTTTGATAAAGTTTTGCAGGTTTCGAAACGAGAAACAAACGGAGAATGTAAAAATGGAGAAAAGATATAAGTTTCAGCGAAGTAAGTACGAATCCAGGCAGACTCCACTGCCTTTAGAAGGCAACGTCTATAGCAACACACAGCACTCGCAATAAATAAAACACTTTTTGTATCCATCCGCGACAGTCCGTAATTGGTTGGTGAGAAATTTACGGTTGCTAACGTGCCGATATTGAAACAATACTAGATTAATGAGTTTAATCTGGGCACATTCGGAATTACGAATGTCGTTGGGAAAACAAAACTGGATCGTATTATGGAACCTGTTTCATTGGACTTTTTAGGGTTCCGTTGCCAAATGGCAAAAAACGGAACCGTTATAGATTCGTTATGTCTGTCTGTCTGTCCGTCCGTATGTCACAGCCACTTTTTTCCGAAACTATAAGACCTATGCTGTTGAAACTTGGTAAGTAGATGTATTCTGTGAACCGCATTAAGATTTTCACATAAAAATCGAAAAAAGCAATAAATTTTGGGGGTCCCCATACTAAGAACTGAAACTCAAAAATTTTTTTTTCATCAAACCCATACGTGTGTGGTATCTATCGATAGGTCTTTAAAAATGATACTTATTGAGGTTTCCAATATAATTTTTTTCTAAACTGAATAGTTTGCGCGAGAGACACTTCCAAAGTGGTAAAATGTGTCCCCCCCCCCCTGTAACTTCTAAAATAAGAGAATGATAAAACTAAATAAAATATATGATGTACATGTAAACTTCGAACGAAAATTGGTTTGAACGAGATCCAGTAAGTAGTTTTTTTTTAATACGTCATATCGTAAACCGCAATTTACCTTTCATTCAATCAACTCAAATATAAAATTTAAAAAAAAAAACAGTATTATGTTACTTGCTACTACGGAACCCTTAATGGGCGAGTCCGACTCGCACTTGGCCGCTTTTTTATTTTTTATAAAGAATATTAATAACCGAAATTACTAATATTGCCCCTAACCCCTCCAGCTTAGCTTTTACTTGTGTTGGGAGTGGGTTCACATCGGTAGTGTAATGGCCAGAATTCGAACTCGGGACCTCTCGATCGTTGGGTCGACTCTTTAACCACCAAGCTACCGACGCTTCATTTATCATAATCAGGTGCCATCAGGTGCTCACTCTCAACAAGATATTCTGTTTAGTAAAAGTAGTTCGGGGAGTACACGCCGGTTACCATCATTATTCCTTACATCTATACTAATATTATAAGAGCGGCGATAAACCAGTGGCCTACGTAACGGACTGCTGAGACGAGCTCTCGAGTTCGATCCCCAGTCGCCCCGGGCACACAACTCTGACTTTTCGTAGTTATGTGTGCATTAATAAATGTTAATTATCGCTCGCTTAATAATGTGCGCGGTAGATGGCAATAGACTCGCCCCCTATTACATTGGAACCTTAACATAACTGGCGAATCGTGTGTGTGTAACACACCTCTGCCTACCCCTTCGGAGATACAGGCGTGAAGTTATGTTAATATTATAAAGAGAAAGGCTGAGCCGTTGTGAGTTTATTTATACGTTGAGGGTAATCTTCAGAGTGGAGTGGGCACTTATTGAAAAAATCTTTCACCATTTGAAAAGTACGTTATCCCCGATGGCCATAAGCTATATATTATGTTTAAAATTACTATGGTTGATTAAAAAATAAAATTATTTAAACCGAAGCGAAGGAAAGGCGGTGGTCTCCAATAAACATATAAGTAAGATGAAAGATTTAACAAAGTACAAAACGAAATCTCTTTTTCATACCACTACTAGATTTACTACCAGTAGAAATTGGTTCAATAGTAGTGGAACTCATCTACGGCTACTAGGAAACCTCTCGAATTGAAATTTATTTGGTTTCTTTTTACGATTTGCATACATAACATTTGGCAGCAAGCGTATTTCAACTATAATTATTTAACAAAAGCCATTTAATTATTTTCCATGGACATTAAAAACTGTGTAAATCGCACAACATATTCTTTGTACGAGGGGCACGCGATACAAAGTGCCGATTATGGATGGTTGCCAAACGACACAATTTGGCAGCTGGCGCTTCAAATCTATCAGGACCAGCTCCGTACCGCGGTTGGGACTACTGTCGACTATGTTAACGTATGTAAATATTAATATACATAATTTAAGAATAAAAAAAAACACGACAAAGCACGCCAAAAACTTGGTATAAGACACAAATTTATAGCCAGTTTCTCTCGGGACGATGTAAGGTTGAAGTGTATGTGCCTCACCAAGGTCTTAGAAATGCAAGTCTACCTCACCTGCAAGCCACCTGCTGATTTACAGACGAGACTTTGGAGCAGATTTTCCTCTTGGGGTTGGGCAGTCAGATGGCAGTCAGAAATTGGGCAGGAATGGGGGAGCGGACACTGGGCTTGATTGGCAATTGAGATTGGCGATCTGCTGCTTGCAGGCGACAAATGCGACAAAACTGTATTACTCTTCAAGAAGATAAAGCCTGATGTTATGTGATAGCTGATACCCAATCACATTCCTCCCCCTTTGGGGTAGGCAGATGCTATTTGATATTTTTTTAAATAATAATAATAAAAGTGGCTGAAAAGCTCACACGGTCGTTTGGCATCTCAATTCCAATCATGTCTTGAATCAGGATTGATTCCCAATTTCATGACCATTGGTGTAACCCACCTTCTTTACAAGTCCGGTAGTGCTACGGACCCTAAAAATTATAGACCAATTACATGTCTACCTACGGTCTATAAGCTTCTTACATCCATCCTTTGAGAAAAAATATCTTCACACTTAACCGACAATTCTATCATGTCTATCTCTCAGAATGGATGTAAAAGTGGGACTCATGGCACTTAAGAGCTCCGTAAAATTGATTATGAATGATTGAAATTAAAGATAGAGCGGGGCATATTCCAGGGTGATAGTTTCAGCGATGCTGAAGAGTTCAGGATTAGAGATGGTCAGGTTATTGCCCACTTCCTTTACATGGATGATCTTAAATTATTTGCCCCCAACAATTCCCAACTGATAGCGTTATTAAAGGTGACCGAAACCTTTAGTAATTCTATCAGGATGGAATTTGGTGTGGACAAATGTGCGGTCATGCATGTAAAAAGAGGTGAAATTGTGGAATCTGAAGGGGTTGAGCTCTCTCTCTGCAATCGACACCTATAAATACCTGGGTATATCGCAGGCGTTGGGCATTACAGAAGCTAGCATGAAGAAATCATTACAGGAGCGTTTCTTTGGCCGCTTGAAAAAAGTTCTTAAAAGTCGGCGGTAACAAGGTGCGCGCCTGTAACGGTTGGGTCATGCCGATTTTAATGTACTACTTCGGCATACTCAGGTGGACTCAGACCGAATTAGACCTGGATAAAAGAGTCCGTACACTTGTTACTGCATACCGAATGCATCATCCGCGTTCATCTGTGATGAAGTTGTACATACCGCGGAAATACGGGGGACGTGTCTTTTTAAATACCAAATCCCTCCATAACCGTGAAGTGTGCAACCTCAGGGAATAGTTCCTACACAATGAAGCTGATATGCATCGGTGTGTAGTTATGGTGGATAATGGACTTACCCCGCTAGCTTTGGCTAAAGAGAACTGGCGCAAACCTCTCCTCTTCCCCTCGGACCGCCTTACAGTGCAGACGTTTAGTAATCTGTATTTTAATCTAATTTCTTTAAAATAAATTAAAATATTAAATCATAATAAGACCGCCGTATACTAGGAGTGCACAAAACGCGAAGAGAGAAATACTCAGTGTCATCATAATAGTTGTCACTGCAACAACATATCCGCGGAACTTCTGTCCTCCTGGTACTTACTACAATCATCTGGCCACTTATCAGGTACTATAAAGTTTCTTTTGTACTGAACGCACAAATCCGGTGCACGCGCAGGCGTTGACACATCCTTTGAGACCACCTCGGGAACGCCCATCGAGACTATTGGAGCCCAAGGCCCCGCCTCTTTCTTAACCCCTTAGACCTTATTGGATTATTGGTATCTTTTGTCTACTACGTTTGCTCAAGCGCATTAATATAAACATGGCAAATGCGTCGAATCTATCAGTCTCAGACTCGAATATCAACATGGCTTGCCAGAATACCAACCTTACGCCGCCGAACTTCACCACCCAGCGTATGAAAAGAAGGCGGGATGATGGCGACCTTGATACGATTTTACATTGTTTTAAGGAGGAAATGAAGGTCATGTTACAGTCGATGTTGTCAATACAGGAAAATGAAATTAAGAAAATCACCGCCACTCTAATGGATATTAAACAAACAAATTGCAATATTGAAAACTCCGTATCTTTTTTAATGGCACAAAATACGGAGCTGAATAATAGATTGCAACAGCTGGAGGCTCAAAATAAAAATGACAAAGAGTACATCACTCTCCTGGAAGAGAAAGTCGAGGACATGCAACGCACAAGTCGAAAGACAAATTTGGAAATTAAAAATGTGCCGAAGTGGAGCAAAGAAACCAAAGACGACCTTATCGGCATGGTGTTGCGTTTATCAAAAACTATAGACTGCAAATTACAGGAATCCGATATCAGAGATATCTACCGAGTACAAGGAAAAAAGAAGACGAGTTCTACGAATACGCCAATAGTGGTTGAGACTTCATCCACCATACAAAAAACGAATTTCTTAAAGATGTGTAAGAGCTATAACATCAAACACAAAGATGAGCTATGTGCGAAGCACCTTGGCTTTACTACAAACGAAGATACTCCTATTTTTGTTTCTGAACAATTAACAGCAAAGGGCGCCCGCTTACATTTTGTTGCTCGTGATCTCGCCAAGGCAAAACTTTATAAATACTGTTGGACTGCCTACGGAAAGGTCTACGTGAGGAGGGCCGACGACTCGCCAATTATCATTATCAGAAGTGAATCTCAAGTGCACACTCTGATGCAGGGTGACTGACTAGATGGGGACGAGACAACATTATTTTCAATTTCTTGGTTAACTATGGTCTTTTTGTTTCTCATCGCTTTATATTCATTTCATTCATCATTTGTGTTATAAAACTATATTCGCTTGTGTATACATAATCGAACCACTTACACTTTCTTATATTCAAATACAATTAACACACCCAAAATACAACACTGATCATACTGTTCATAATTATATGTTAGAAATTATTGTACAGCTTATAGGATACTCCGAAAATTACAAGCCTTTTGCACACAGTTCAATACAGCGTCCATTATCAAAACATACAACACTTACAACTAAAATATACTACACATACTTAACAACAATTTATATACATACATCTGCAAACAAACCTACAATTATTAAAAATTCACTCATCTACATATATACATATCTAGGCAAATATACAAACACACATATAATATATACCTGCATACATAAACATTTACTCACATACATATACATAATGAAATATACATATATTCTTTACTATTGCATATATCTCTTATGGGCAAGAGATTACTCTCTCATTCACTGGTATCATGATCCCCAGTCACATTTTTATGACAAATATACTTTCGGTTTACTATTTATAAAAACAACGACAATAAATTGCATTTACATCACAGGTCAGTTAGCAGAAAGCTATGAAACATATCGTTTTTATTTTATAACAAAAGATAATATCAAAATAATATATTATGGATAATACTCTTTGTGCTCTGCAGGAAATAGATAATATAGAAATTGCAAAATCTTTGGAATGTTCTACAGAGGATTTTAACAAAGTTACTAACATACAAAGTACTGACCTAACCATAATATCGCAAAATATTCGAAGTATATATCGCAACATGCATGACTTTCAAATTATGTTAACTAGCCTTTACTCCGAGTTCGATTTGATGGTCCTAAGTGAGTGTAGACTAAACTCAGATAAAACTATACATCTTACTTTACTTCTAACCACATCAATCACTGCGATGGAGTGGTCCTTTATGTTAAAGATTGTCACAATGTAAAAGTCAAAGAAATAAAATTAATCCAAGCGTCATGTCTACAAATTTCTATGTATGATGTTATAATTTTGGGTATATACCGTTCTCCTTCAAACAGTAATGCTGTTAATTTCATAAATTCACTCAACTCTCATTTAGAAACTCTAAAGGCATGCTCTAACATTATAATAACCAGTGATATTAACATCAATATCAAACAGAATTCAACTGAACAGAGTTATGAACGCATAAATAGACTAGCTATTTGAATATGTTAGCATTGCACGGCTTGTTGCCCGGTCATACATTACCTACTCGTGAACTAAATTGCTTAGACCATTTCATATTAAAATTAAATGGTAACAGAACGGATGCGGTTATAGCAGTTATATCTACCACTATCACAGACCACTTTACGACTTTCCTTAAGATATCGAAAGTGAAAAATAATATGCAATCTTTCAAAACGAAAACAATTATTCACTTTGATAGAGCCTTGGAATGCATTGACAAAGAATTACTATTAAAATTGCTATCGTATAATGATCCTTGCGTTCTATCTGAAATTTTACTAAAACACTTAACCGACTGTATATTACGAAATACCGTAACATCACTAGTTTCGAGTAACCAACGCATAATAAAGCCCTGGATTACTCCAGGTATTCTACGGTGTATCAGAAACAGGAACCATATGCAAATGAAGGTGCGAACTGATCCTCAAAATGAAATATTAAAAATCACATACAGAAGATACCGAAACCATTGTAATAACTTAATTAAAAACCTAAAACGTAAATATGACAGCGAACAATTAAACAACACATATAAAAACTCTAAGAAACTATGGCGCATGATAAATAGCTTAACACATAAAAACACAAATAAAATCCAAAATACGGAACTACTAAACATAGAAAATTCTCCTGAAAAGTCCATTAATTCCGTTAATCAATACTTTGCTAACGTTGGCAAAACTCTAGCCGAAGAAATTATCTTAAATACTAATACACAACAAACAAAAACTACTGGAAATGAAAAAAGTCAATTGTCTTCTTTTGCGCTTCTTGATGCAGATAATGATGAAGTGTTCTCCATATTAACTCAGCTTAAAACAGATAGTGCACCTGGCTGGGATCATATCCCCACAAAGTTTCTAAAACACGCTAGTGGAATAATTGTGCCAGTACTAACGCACTTGGCTAACTTGTGTTTTAAAAAGGGTAAGTTCCCTATACCTCTTAAGCAAGCTGTCATCACACCTGTTTACAAGGGTGGTGAGAGAGACAATCCCTGTAATTATAGGCCTATATCTGTTTTACCAGCAATATCTAAGGTTCTAGAAAAATTAATAAATAATCGTCTACTGAAATATCTTGATAACTTTGGTATACTCTCAAATTCACAGTTCGGCTTTAGACGCAAAATTTCAACTGAAGACGCGGTAATAGCACTCACCTCTCAAATTATCAAACAAGTTGATGCCAACAAAAAATGTCTGGCAGTGTTTTTAGACATAAAAAAGGCTTTCGATACGGTTTCTACCACCATCCTTGTGAAGCGACTTACGGACGTCGGTGTGAGAGGTTTACCCCTAGAATTGCTCACAGACTACCTTAAGGATCGTAAGCAGTGCGTAAAAATTGGCAAATATACAAGTGAGGAGGGCTCTGTCACCTGTGGCGTGCCGCAGGGCAGTGTTCTTGGTCCTACTCTGTTCTTAATATATATCAACAGTCTCTGCGATAGAAAGGACATTGGAGGACAAATTTTTTCTTACGCTGACGACACAGCAATAGTTTTCACTGGTGACACCTGGGCTGCTGTGAAGCAAACTACCGAAAAAGGACTTTCCCAAATTGCTGACTGGTTGAATGCTAATCTTCTCACCTTAAATATCGCAAAAACAAATTACATAACATTCACTAAATATAACTCAACTCAACCTAAAAACGACCTTGTATTAAAAATTCACACGTGTAAGGATAGTGGTAATTGTCTATGCAACGCAATTACTAAAGTTATTCAAACCAAATACTTAGGCGTCATGGTGGATCAGCGTTTAACCTGGCATTGTCACATGGAAATGATGATGTCCAGAACCAGAAAACTAGTATGGACCTTTAAGAACTTGAGACATGTCGCCTCAAAGAACCTCTTAAATAAAATTTACATCTCACTAGCGCAATCCGTATTAACCTATTGTATAGCCATATGGGGTGGGGCTACCAAAATTAAAACCTTAGAACTGGAACGAACACAAAGATTGTTATTAAAAGTTATGTACCGTAAGCCATATAGATTCCCTACAAGTGAACTTTATGCAATTAGTAATCTCCTTTCTATTAGAAAACTATATATCCTACACGCTGTCCTAAAATTACATAATTCATTAAGTTATAATCGTGACATTGTGAATAGAAGGCGCAAATACTCTGCTGCTCCTGTTGTCGCGGTAAAAAGTAGTTATGCTAGGAGACAATTTGCTAGACAATCGGCACACTTATACAACACAATAAATAAACATCTTGATATATATCATATGAATTACCACAAATGCAAAAAGATGCTACTGGTATGGTTACAAAGTAAAAGCTATGATGAAACGGAGGTCCTTATGAACACTATTTCATAATCCTATTTACACAAGCATGTGATGTAGTTTTATATATATACCTACATATACATGTTTTGTTAGTCTTACTATATAGCCTGGTACAGTAAGGTATTATGTACAAGTTTATATAACAACTGTTATGGAAGAGGGGGTATCCTAACACAAGTATAGTGTATACTTAAAAGGATACTCTCGTCATGGATATGTTTAAAATTGTACAAGTTAAAGAAATAAAGATTTTTAATTTTTAATTTTTAATTTTAATTTAATTTTAAACCTGTGGTACTAAGTATTAATGACCACATGGATGTATGGAAGAGCAAAGAGTTGCATGGACGTTTCTATCGGACTCTCGGATATAGATTTACCAGCATCTGTGTCTTGGCTACGCTTCGGTGACCTATTTGGGGAAACCGAAGGTTTTGTTTTTGCAATTATGGACGAAGTTGTGATGGCGAATAACTATCGGAAGTATATTCTAAAGGATGGTATGGTTGACATATGTCGGGCGTGCCATCGCCCCAGAGAATCCCTTTGACATATAATTTCTGATTGTTCTCGCCTTGCCATCGGCGAGTATTTCCATAGACATAACGAAGTAGTCAGGATTGTTCATCAACAGCTTGCTCTAAAGTACAACCTTGTGGAATCAGAGGTACCGTACTATAGGTATGTGCCCGACGCAGTTCTCGAAAATGAGCATATCACGTTGTCCTGGGATCTATGTATCATCACTGACAGGACTATTGTCGCTAATAAACCTAATATAGTGTTGAGAGATCGATCTGAGCGCCGTGTAATAATTATCGATATCACCATTCCACATGACGAGATCGTGTGAAAGCCAAAAAGAAAAACTAATAAAATATTTGGATTTGGCTCACAAGATTGTCGACATGTGGAGTGTGGATTCGGCAATTATTGTTCCGATAGTTGTATCGGTTCACGGACTGATTGCCAAGAGCCTCGATCAACACCTCAAGAGGCTCGCGTTAGGTAGTTGGGTCGAGGGCTTGATGCAGAAGGCGGTGCTCCTGGACACAACACGTATTTTGAGGAGATTCCTCTCTCTGGAGCCCTAACCACCGGTAGGTTGGTCCCTGTACCCGATGCCGGTGGGCCACTATTTTTTATATTTTCAAATATATATATTTTTTAAATAGAATGAATACTAAATGTAATTTATATGTATTTTAAATTTAATAAAGGAAAAAATATTAATAAATATTCTTCGTCATTCTACACAGCGCTTTCTAGACCCAAAGTAAGCATAGTTTACCTAGCTTGTGTTGCGGATTCCAGAATACGGATAAACATACTTATATACTTTTTTTTGTAAATACATACATATTATACATAGAAACACCCAGACCAATGCAAATAGACATATTCATACATACAAATATTTGCACAGAGCGGGAAAAGAATCCATCATAGCAGTCCCCTGTCATAGCAGTCGAATGCACTCTACCACTACGCCACGGTAACTATAGGGGACAAATTCAGACAATTGTCGTATTATTTGCACTTCAAATGCAACTGACTAGTCTTCTGTATTGTCTATCGTATTCGTAGTTATAATCTATGTATAACCCTCATAAAGGTTCGTCATATCTTAAGACAACAATAAATGAAAGCCACACAGTATGAAAGAGACTCATGTTTGTTTTAAATATGATTTAGTCACACCGCTGTTTTCACAACATGTAGTAAAATATTGAACGTTACAAAATTGTAACAAATAACGTTGAAATATGTTAATAATTTAAAGCACGGGAATTAGGTAGGTATACCCACGCATGTTTATATTTTGGTTCTCAAACATTTTTAAAGTTATATAGGACAAACTGTATTATTAGTTCGATGTAATTAATATATACTACGGTAAATCCTAACATTTTCCAGTAAATCTTATGATTTACCAACACTGAAATTGTGCTGCAAGTATTATAGTACCGAGCTTGCAGCAAAATTCCAGCCCCTTCAACTTGGTTTCGGTTCGAAAGGGGGCTGTGAGGCTGCCATACACGCACTTTCGACGTACCTTGGCAGCGGTGAAAGTGAGGTCATTTTGAAGGTTGACCTGAGGAATGCCTTCAATTCAGTGAATAGGGATACCTTGCTGACCCAAGCAAAATTAGAAACCCCTCATATATATAAATTCCTTTGGCAGTGCTACAGACACCCTACAAAATTAATTTATAAGCATCATCTTTTGGAATCAGCAGTTGGTTGCCAGCAAGGTGACCCTTTGGGACCAGTCATCTTCAGTCTAGCAATACATCCCATCATACAACAGTTAAATTCAAAATTCAACATCTGGTACCTAGATGACGGAACTTTAGGGGGTGATGTACCAACAGTGTTACAAGATTTAGAACTTATGAAAAATAAATTTCAATCCATTGGCTTACAACTCAACTCAGACAAATGTGAAATATTTATTAGTGACACTACAGACAGACCCTCGACTACACAAAAATTTAACCATTTAGCTCCCAATATCAAAATTCTGGAAAAAGCTTCTCTGCGCCTCCTGGGGTCCCCAGTTCTGGAAGATGGATTTAATTCATTTATTGAGGAAAAAATTCAAAATTTGGAAAATATTGCAGATTGTTTACAAAAAATAAGTGTTCATTCAGCCTTTACTATACTTCGGTTATGCCTTTTTGTCCCTAAATTTACTCATGCACTTCGTTCATCCCAATTTTGGCAACATTTGACACTTTTGGCAAAAATTGACAACATTCTTCAAAACACTCTCAGCAAAATTCTAAATGTGGCCTTGAACGACCGAGCCTGGCTCCAAGCGTCCTTACCAGTTCGCTCCAGCATTTTTGTCATCAGTCCACGGCACTGAGGAGTTAACCAGGAAAATTCTTATAAATACACAGGTTAACTCTGAGGTGTCGTGCAAGTCCGATGCCATTAATGCTTGGAAGGTTGCTTGTCCCAACACTGAATTGCCTGGCAACCTTTTCTCCCAGAGACAATGGGATGCGCCGCTATGCAAGCTGGTAAGAGACAGTTTGATACGCTCGTCTTCCCATGTTTCAAAGCGTGCGCGCCTGTTGGCTGTGGGGGAATAGGAGTCAGGTCTCTGGATTCAGGCACTTCCGTCGCCCAACATAGGTACTATGTTGGACGATACTACTTTCCGCCTTGCCACTTGCCTTCGCCTGGGAGCGCCGTGTGTTTCTCCCCATCGTTGCCACTGCGGTGAAGCTGTCGACAGCCTTGGGCACCATGGCCTTTCATGCGGCAGAAGCGCTGGGCGTATATCACGACACGCCTGCATCAACGACATTATCCGCCGTGCTCTTGCCACTGCTGGCGTGCCAGCCATTCGTGAACCTAATGGGCTGGCGCGTGAGGATGGCAGGAGACCGGATGGTATGTCGTTGCTGCCTTGGAAGATGGGTAGGCCTTTGGTGTGGGATGCAACATGCGTCGACACCCTTGCGCCTTCACATCTTTCAGGCACAGCGGGCTGTGCCGGCGCTGCTGCTGCATCTGCGGAAAACCTCAAACGGCGTAAATACTGTAATTTAACAGGTGATTATATTTTTGAGCCGTTTGGGGTTGAAACGTTGGGGACATGGGGCCCAAGTGCCCGCTTTGTGTACAAAGATTTAACAAAGCGGCTGATCGACGCTACGCGTGACCAGAAGGCTGGTTATTATCTTGCACAGAGAATAAGCATTGCCATTCAACGTGGCAATGCTGCCAGCCTTCTGGGAACGTTTCCGGTCGGTGACGATGTAGAGGAATTTCACGACGCATTATGCATGTAAATATTTTATTTATTTAATTTAGTTTATTTTAGTAATAATAGTGTGTGTAGTGTTAATTTAATTTAGTATTATTTTGGATATGTATCTCTTGACCATAAATGAAATTAAAAATGAAATACACTAGTTGGTAAATGTTATATTGTTATTATACTAATCAATTCCGACAGTTCTAACGTAACCTAACCCGCTTTACTTATTTTTACACTAAGCAAATGCTTTATTTTGTAAAGAAATGTATTCCAAAAATAAGTAAAGTGGGTTAGGTTAGGTTAGATCTGTGACCCCAACAGAGCGCGTGCCAAAGCGCCGGAATTGATTAGTATAATAACAATATAACATTTACCAACTTGTGTCGGTAAATCCTAAGATTTACCGGAAAATGTTAGGATTTACCGTAGTGCGGGCTTTTTCATTGAGTGATAATATATTTGTACTTGGCATACGTCTCTCATTTCTCCTAATTTCATAATATTATTGTTTTCATACATACAGCCAGTTGCAGGTACTCGTCGCCTGGGGTGTGTGTTGGGTAACCTCCTCGAGTGTCGCTCCGATTCCGATCCCGCTGCCGTCCGTGGGGAACGGAATCGGAGCGGCCGGTACACCCTGGGCGGCGGTCAATGGCTTCCCCTTCACCCCTTCATAGGGTTGGCATTGATCGTCGGCCAATACCCAACGTGGCGGGAACACATCGCTCTCCGTACTCCTCTGCTTTCAGAGGAGGAGACAGGATGAGCGATGCTGTTAGTGGTGAGATGGCCCAGGGTCAGCCGGGGTGCGAGGGATATGCTCTATGGGTAACCTTACACCCCGGCGTCTGAAGACCCGAGACGGCGTGCGGTTTTAGTCGGTGCAAGCCCGACATAACCGCCCCCGCTGGCCGGCGGGGGGGTATCCGAAGGGATTTCCGCACGATAAAAAAAAAAAAAAAAAAAAAAGGTACTCGTCGCCTGGCCTTTCCTGAAAACGTCCTCGATCTAATTAAATACGTACGCCTAGGTCGACGTTTACTGGATCGCCCATTCACTCTAGCCTCATAAATCTATTTCGGTGAACTTCTTTCGTCTCTCCGCTCTACATGTCCGATTCATCTAAACGTTCCTTTCTCTATCCTAAAAAAGTAATTAATATTGTTGAGAAATAAATAAATACTCTTATTGTAGGTATTGCATTAGGAGCTTCGAATGCAATCGGGAGTCAATGCTGCCGAAGGGGAAAATCTCGAAAACGGAGATGGCCCTGAGTCAGTTAGGGTTCGAGGCTAGTAAGGAGGTGGTGCTACTCCTTCCACAGTTATTCCGAGTTTGAGACTGGCAATCCGTCGTGGGACTTTACCACCTCCCAAAGTATGACTCTACCACCACCCAAAGTATGACTCTACCACCACCCATAGTAGGACTCCACCACCACCCAAAGTATGAATCTACCACCTCCCAAAGTATGACTCTACCACCTCCCAAAGTATGACTCTACCACGACCCAAAGTATGACTCTACCACCTCCCAAAGCTACAGTCTATGTAAATCTAGTTAAAGTCGTAGTCAAAAGTAGTTTATTTTGTAAAGACCACATTTAAGAACACTTACAAAGCGTCATAAGAATTAGAGTTACATATGTATACTATGCTGACTACCAGATTGCTACGCATAAACGTAACTCAGCAGGCTTCTAATGGTCTATTTACAAACATGTAAACTTAATCTAATTACAGTGTTTTATCTGATTATCCTTGTAAAGCAAGCAGTTCATTTCCAAGCTTGTTTGTCATCTAAATGTTTATTTTTATTTTATGATAGCCTTTTTGGGGTGCCCGGCAACGGACACTTGGGGAGGACACCGTGCGGTTTTAGTCGATACTCGACATAACCATCGACGCTGGACGGCGGGGGGGTCCTCCGAAGGGATTTCCGCACGCAAAAAAAAAAAAAAAACTTTTTGGCAAAGTTTCGTTTTAATCATCTTTTTAAATTTATAATCTCTGTTTTTATTAGGGAGCTTGATGTAAAAGTGTATACAATTCTGAAATAAATGACTTATTTCGTGGAGCCGACTTTCACAAACTTTAAGATTGGTTTGTATCTAGTGTTTATAAGTATTATGTCTGTCACAAACTACATGATTTTTCACACGTAATAAATTAAAGACTTGTAGGATATTGTCAGCCACTAAATTATTTTCAAGTCCATTTTAGTGCCAGAAACTATCAATTTCTAGCAGTTTTTTCAAATAGTTATTAGTACTGTTGCAATCATTTCAATCCAAGTCGATAGATGTTGGAATAGACAGCTTCGTAATTCAACTTCTATTCCGTTTTGTTAGACTACAATAGCGAGTCTACCAGAGGGCGTCATGGAAAATATAGATTTCGAATTACTGCCAAGGTTAAGTCAGTAAACATAATATTAATGGTTGTTAATTGGCCAGAACACTGTAACTGTCGGACGCGGGGAAAATAAGTTTATGGAAGACTTTGGCAACTGAAATTATTGACGTTGTTTACGCATGTGTTTGCCTGAGGTCGTAGGATTCTGGCTTACTCCTGAAAACCGCAAAGATCCTAGTTATATTTTATCCGTTGTAAGACAAGGATGCAAATAGGGCCAAGTGGAGGTATGTGCCAGATTGTGTCCATCGCTTACAGAAGCAATCCAGAGACGGCAAACATTCCTGACTCATGGCAGCTTCTCGACTTTGCCTTCATCACACACACTGGGTCTTCACCCCACTGGTACCAGCGATGAAGTGGGTATGTCGGAATCGAACCAACTATAACCACACGGTGTCCTTCCCAAGCGCCCATTGCCAGGTACCCCGGGTACGCCCTCGAAAGGATAACCCCAGGGTCCTCGACGGACTTCGGCCCCCGCCTTTGGGACTATTCCGCCGCCTTGGCAAAACAAGTTACATAGGAATACCTCCCCCAAAAACAATAGAAACGTTGCATGTGTAGGATTTTATTTGCAACGTGTCAGTGTTACTGTTTAGGAATAGTAAATTGTTTATCTTGTTCGTTACTAATCCGTGAGTATAGCGTTACGATTCATCAACATTACCATATATTTAATCAAATGTACTATCAAATGTGTAATTCATTACACTATCAAGCAAAATAATGAGTTGAACATTATCAAGTACAACATAAAATGGAATTTTATTTTATTTTATTTTATAATTTTCGAAAACTTACAGCTAGATACAAAAATAGTCAAGGAAAAGTTACATAGACAAGGCCAATTACAAGTTTTCACTTATACATGAATAACTAATAGGAAAAAAATTTACATCGGTAAACAACAAAAAAAAAACAAAAATCAACACTCACTGAAGAAGGCGTCGCACATGGCCTTTTTCAGTGTACTAACGCTAGTGTTGAAAACATCGATTTCGACATCCCGGCACGCTGCGTTATATGTACGGCATGCTCTTACTACGTACGAGTTTTGCCTGTACGTTGTAGTTACCGCGGGTACATGTAGAAGATTGTATCTTTTTTTTTTTCGTGCGGAAATCCCTTCCGATACCCCCCGCCGGCCAGCGGGGGCGTTTATGTCGGGCTTGAACCGACTAAAACCGCACGCCGTCTCGGGTCTGCAGACGCCGGGGTGTAAGGTTGCCCATAGAGCATATCCCTCGCACCCCTACGCAGAAATGCACACGGTATTCGCAATCCTACTTTGCTCACCGGTTCTTGAGCGTCAACCGATCCGTTCATAATTTTGAACAAGAATGCCAAATTAGCGATCCTTCTTCTTTCATAGAGGGGCAGCATGTGAAATTTCTTGCATCGCGCCTGGCGGGAACACATCGCTCTCCGTACTCCTCTGCTTTCAGAGGAGACAGGATGAGCGATGATGTTAGTGGTGAGATGGCCCAGGGTCAGCCGGGGTGCGAGGGATATGCTCTACGGGTAACCTTACACCCCGGCGTCTGAAGACCCGAGACGGCGTGCGGTTTTAGTCGGTGCAAGCCCGACATAACCGCCCCCGCTGGCCGGCGGGGGGGTATCCGAAGGGATTTCCGCACGATAAAAAAAAAAAAAAAAAAAAGGTAGGTTGGTACATATGTTTTAGAGCGATACTGAACGTACCTTAAAAAATTTCTTTGAATGCCCTCCAAGCGACTGACATAAGTTGTGTAGTTCGGATTTCAAACTTCAGAGTCATATTCGAGATGGCTACATACGAAAGAGCAGTATAATATTTTGATGGTCTTTATATTTTTGAACTCTGCAGCGGTTCTGAAAATGAACCCGAGTGCTTTAGATGCCTTCTTCGTGACATTGTTGATATGAGCATCAAACAGGAGCTTCGAATCAAACGTTACCCCAAGGTCCCTAATCGTATTCACTCTAGATATTGACGCATCAAAAAGTTTGTAGGTGTGAGTGATTGCGTGATGTTTGCGAGTGTACGTCCATACAAAGCATTTAGAGATGTTCAAATCAAGCTTATTGATACTGCAATAATTTTGAAATCTATCTAGGTCTTCTTGGAGGAGCAATGAGTCAGCAATAGTGTCAATTTTCTTCATAATTTTCATGTCGTCCGCATACAATAGAATTTTTGTATGGTGAAAACAAGAGGAATATGGTGAAAACCGATCAATTATATTTAGTATTTTTTTAAATTCTCTTTTAGTTTCGCTTTCATTTTAATGGAGCACTAATAACTGAACGATCGTTCAACTATAACGAGTGTAGTTAAAAGGTGCGATATGGCGCACAGCTGGACATCTACATAGCTGCTATTTTTGTACTACAAACATTATTCAGAAGTCTAGCGACCTTGGAATGGTCATAGATTTCGTGGGACAGGAATGGAAATCGAATATTGAAATTGTTTTTATTGTACCTTTATCCTTTGATGGATCAATTGAGAAACAGCTTAATAAGGGCACTTTGTGATACGGTAGGAAATATAGAGAACATAATAGAGCAATTGAAAGTCTTTTGTCTCTAGCTAGCACCCGCATTATATCTTTAAATTGCTAAAATGTTAAAAAATGTAATTGTTTTCGTGTATGTTAGAATTCCCATAGATGGCTACTATGTCACCCATTATGGATTCATGACATAACCCCATATTATTATATAAATATATTGTAGACATTTAGCTATCTGGGACAGGCCTTAGTGCTCAGTAAGCAAAGAATTCTCCTTATAAAGGAACTATTGCGAGCTGAAGTCTCGTCCTGGACCGTCTGGATTATCTTAATATTTGCAAGTTCCTTATTGTCTTTCTTTAATCCAAGAACGTCCTCATAATCTCTACAATGTCAGTAAACCCCGCTATATTCAATTTAAATAATATATATTTTATGAACTATAATGTATATTTATGAAAATAATTAAATACGTATGCCAAGGGCGACTTACAATTATGACCAAACTGACTGAACTTTCTGACTAATTTTACGTGAGAATTACCCATTTAATGGTTTTTTACAGTAATTAATTAGATACAAAGGCGTTTAATGAAGTTATTAGACTTATTCGTGGAGTAACAAGGTCGAGAAATCGATTTGACTATGGTTAATTCGATTTTTTGACATGCTACACATAGATTAACCAAACACATAAAAACCACAATTTCAAAAGTAAATATATATTAAAAGCTTTTCCTTTTCTCAACCGTTTTTATTATCTTGCAAATAGTTGTGAGCACCGCGTAAGTGACAGGCCTGGTGCTACAAGCGTTTATAGGCTGAAATCTAATTTCTTTCCTTCTAATCTTTTCGTGTTTTTATTGCTATTGGCTATTGGCTACCTGTTATGCAGCAGGTGGCTTCACCGTGTCCCACTCTGTTGAGAAAAACGTGCGCGGAACACGAGGTATCGCCGTCTTGGATCTACTTCTACTGGAGCGAGGCGCAGCTCGTGCCTTCGCCTCCAGACCCATGCTCAGGGAGGCTGAAGATCGTATAACACTCTCCGGCGCTCGCCCAGTGCGTCTTCAGCGGAACGGCAGAGTAGGTGAGAACCCCCGCTGGCTGGCGGGGGGGTATCCGAAGGGATTTCCGCACGAAAAAAAAAAAGGTACTAGTCCTCTCCCGTGCCCTTTCAGCCATCTCTTTTCAAATATAATCTCGCCATGGATAAAAACTGAAGCAAGAGGCCTCTCGCGCCGGTAACTATCACGAAGTCATGGCGCTGCTGCGACCACGCTGAACACTCCACTAAAGTGTTGAGTGAACTTCTTCCCTCCTACTAAGGAAGGAAAGTGGATGAGGTAAAAGTGATACGCCATGCTTTGGCCTGTGACCCATTCTCCACCTACTTTTCTTCAAACTTTCTTTCTCTTCCGCAAGCAATACCGTTTCTGACATTTCTGTGTTACCTAAGGCGTGAGTTATACAGAATAGGCAACGAACAAGCGCAGAACAGGCGTGGACGGATAGAACGCGGACGTGATTTTGCTTTGATTTTTCGTGAATTATACAGGAAATTCCTAAGACGAAGTCGAAGCAAAATCGAACGTTTCAATCAAACAATTTTGCTTTCATTAAGCCTTATACCTTATATCTTTCTATATAATTCACCTTAGTTTTATTAGAGGGAGGGAGAGAGAGATAGATAGACCCAGCACTTGTTTATCACAATAGAAGGATAGAAATATCCTAAAGTTCCGAACATAACGATGTTTAACCGTCCATCACGTCACCTACATACCGGAACCATAGGATTACATTCATGACGCAACGGCCTCGCTCCGCGGATGTGATGTCACAATCAGCTGGCTCCCGGCCAAGAACCACGATGTTTATATAAACGACGAACAGAGAGTTATGGGGTGCTAGAACAGATTATTGGTGTGATAAAATCTGTTCAGACCTGTTTATACGTAGTGGAATTTAAAATAAGAAATGAATGGTACATTATGGAAATTTTTAAACTAATCTTAGTCAGCACTCCCCTATTTATCGTATGAGTGCCTCGTCACATAATGTACTTAATGATATAGATGTATTTATTCGTCAAAATTCTTTGGCCTCTTTGAAAATGAGAGTAACATCTGTAACGGACTGCATGCGAATGTGTAAAAAGCGAGAAAAAACATTGTATTATTGGTCATTATGCGTGTTAACGGCAAATTGTAACTCTTGTGTTTTTTTATAGTGATTTTTTCATAGTTTTGTTATTAGTATAATTAACATAATGCATGCAATGTAATGTTTATAGATTGCATGCTGTGTTCACATCTAGTAGACTACAATCACGCAATGACTTATTGTTAAATACTATGCAGTGTATAGGTACCTTTTTTTTTTTTGTGCGGAAATCCCTTCGGATACCCCCCCGCTGGCCAGCGGGGGCGGTTATGTCGGGCTTGAACCGACTAAAACCGCACGCCGTCTCGGGTCTACAGACGCCGGGGTGTAAGGTTACCCATGGAGCATATCCCTCGCACTCCGACTGACCCTGGGCCATTCGCAGTGTCCCCTCTGATAAGAGCAGAGGGGTACCTGGAGCGACCACCCCCCCGCGGGGTCAGCTGGCCCTGAAAAGGGCCGGTTGGTCAGACTCTTGGCCGTTGACGTTGACGCCAGCTACTCCAGAGGAGCAATCAATGATGCGTCATCGCCCACGTTGCCCAGGGTGCACCAAACTTGGAGGTGATCCAACCAGTCGCACCCCGCAGTGTATGTACCTAATACTGGTTGTATTCAGTTTTTTGAAACAATAAAAAAAAATTGAACGCGCCCTATATTACCGTATAATTGGGGAGTTTCTACCGTAATCGATGCAAATGAATACAAAATCGGTATATGAGGCCCAAGTAAACCTTACCTACAAGTCGGTACAGCTGATGATTAATGGATGAGGATCTGGCGCAGGCTTTACTTCTGAGGGTGAAGGGTCAGGTGACATTCGCTCCAGTGAAAGCAAGCCAAGAGAAGGGTAAAAAAGCGGTCCACGGGCTCTAAACTATAACCTTTAGTAACTTGATGAATAAATATGAAAGGTTTAGACCCTGCTAAGAACACCAGCCCTTCCGACTACACGTATAGCGGTAGCAGTTTTCATCGCGGAGATGAATTGAGACTGCTTAGATCCTTCGGTACCTTTTTTTTCGTGCGGAACTCCCCTCGGATACCTCCCCGCCGGCCAACGGGGCGGTTATGTCGGACTTGAATCGACTAAAACCGCACGCCATCTCGGGTCTTCAGATACCGGGGTGTAAGGTTGCCCATAAAGCTTTACTGGTGGTAGAAATTTGATGACACAAATTTGTCACAAAATTCGGCCGGGTAGGTACCACCGTGCACGATTGCGAAAAACCCTCCATAGTAATCCAATTTCGGTTTGATTGCGTTCAGGGGTCAGTAAGTGCATAGCCGGGCAGGGGGATTGTGGTCGCAGCTCTAATGGGACCGATGGGTGTCACGCGGTGCTGCGACGACAATCCTCTTCTGATGAGGCCGTCAAGCTGAGTGCCACCATTGTTAACATGGTACGTGTATGTAATGGTGACCCTCTTTCCTGAGACTTTACCTTCAGCTTACCATCAGGCGAGGTGAAGTCAAATTGACGTGTCCTAAATATAAAACAAAAAAAAAACAAAAAAAAGCAAATCCCTCGCACCCCGGCTGACCCTGGGCCATCTCCGGCCATCTCAAAGCGCGCTGCTGAGCCCTTAGAAGATGGATGGCAGCCGGCAAAACGCACTGCTGCTCCGAGAGAATCTTCGGGCCTTGGAAACACACGCACCTTTGTCAACAAAAACAGATATGAGAAACTCCAAGTAGATGAAGGTCCATCTATGAAGTCTTTCAATGATGCGTCTACCATCATGAAGAAAATAGGACATATTCCTCCAATTATTCTGGACTTGAAACCGGACTGGACTCATGAAACACTCAGGAACATAGTATCCAAATATACAAACAGGTACAATTTACAATATAGACGGTATAACAAAGTAGCCATCGTGTGCTACGCTCCTGAAAGTCATCAAGCAGTTAAAGATGGCCTCCTCAAGGAAGATGTAAATTTTATAACTTACACAAGATTAGATGAAAAAGTTCCCAAAGTGGTCATCAAAGGACTGCCAGCATATGTCGAGCACGAACTCACTGGTGAACTGGAAATACTTGGCTTCAAAGGAACAAAGGTCACAAAGCTTAAAACTAAACAAGGTGATGCTGCAATATGCCCTCCTTACTTAGTTCAACTGCAAGCTGGAACTGACATGTTGAAGTTTCGCAAGATAAAGTATTTATCTAATTGTGTAATTACAATGCAAAAGTATAAGCCCAACCGAAGCCTTGGAACTCAATGTTACCGCTGTCAGAACTTTGGGCATTCTTCTAATAATTGCAATATGGCAGCTCGATGTGTCAAGTGTCTGCAGTTACATTCTACTAGTGACTGCCCGAAACGGGACCGTAAAGACCCAGCTATGTGTTGCAACTGTAAAGAGTCGCATCCAGCTAACTACCGCAATTGCCCCGCACGTTTACTATACCTTCAAAAAATTCAAGACAGAAAAAGCCAAATCCAAGAACAGTTCGTACCTGTATCCCAGTCACAACAGAAACAGAGAATTGCTGGACAATCGCAACAACCCGATAAAATTGAAAGTTCTTGGGCAAACATAGCAAGCACCAAACCGAGGACTACTGCAACCAGTTCGAAAACAGATCCAATCATTAATACTCACATTAATGATCCAACTACTTTAGAAATTCTTAACATCCTAAAAACGATCAAGGAGCTTAAAGAACAATTCATGTCATGCAATTCTTTGCTTGATAAAGTACTTTTAATCATTACTCATCTTGGTCATCATGTCTGAAATCGATTCCTTAAACATACTGCTGTGGAATGCTGATGGACTGCGGACTAAACTAACAGAACTTTTAGATTTTACGGTAAGTGCCCATTCCGTCGATATCATCGCGGTCAACGAGACGAGATTGACTCCTAACATTCACTTATCTGCTCCCGGTTATACTATATACAGACAGGATAAACATCCTTCGGGTCGAGGACAGGGTGTAGCCATACTGATCAGTGATAATTTAATGCACTCATCTCTTAACATTCCTATGACTAAAAATATTGAAGCGATAGCCGTCACTCTAAAAATTTCAAACACTGGCCACATCCTTATTGCCGCGTATCAATCCCCAAATCTGCCTCTTATAACGTCTGACTTAGACATTCTCTTTCAGCTAGGACGCCAAGTAATTATTATGGGTGACTTGAATGCCAACCATAAGCACTGGTACAGCAGTTATATTAATGCCCGTGGCAGAACACTTTTTAAATACTTGCTTGATAATGATGTCGTTATTCATGCGTCTACTACACCTAGTCAAGTTAACTATCGTACTGACTTAGCAGCCACAAACCCGGATATTGTGTTGGCTTCAAATATAACTACTATCGGTAATGTGAAGGCAATTCCGGCGTTATCATCCAATCACTTCCCCATCTTCTTTACGGTATATGGGTCAGTTTCGTCTAAACCCAAAACTACTTTTCCAAACTACAGTAAAGCCGATTGGAAGAGCTATCGTAAGACCTTGGATAATCATATATTCCTTTCTACTCGTACATTTGTATCAGTTGCCGAAGTTGACCGTAGCATTGACTATCTCCAAAGTTGCATTGTAGCAGCTAGAGACGAACATGTGCCGACCTACATAAATAACAAAAAATCACAAGCCTTACCCTGGTCAATTAGAAAACATATTAAATTAAAAAATCAGCTACGACGTGCTGAACAGAAACTTGCTAATGGTCCATTAAAAAGGCAGTTTAGAACAAAAATTAACCAACTCCAAAGTAAAATAAAAGTGGACATAAAAAATTACCTTGACCATATTTGGGAGGCTAAATTAAATAAAGTAGATAATCCTCGTTCTGATATATGGAGAGTGGTAAATTCTTTGAAACCTAAAACACACAAATTTCCTCCAATGCATAATGACGACGGCACGCTTACGGATAATAAATTAGAGCAGTGTACGGCCCTGGCTAAAGCGTTTTTGGGAAATATGAACCTTACTGTAGATTGGGATAGTCCAACTGTAAAAGCTGAGGTCAGCAAATCTATCGACATAATAAATAATTATAATGATCCCAAAATACATAGCCCCATACGCCCTGCCGAGGTTCGTAATTCCATTGCAAAACTAAAAAATCGTAAGGCACCAGGCCCCGATGGTTTGCAAAATATACTGCTAAAAAATCTATCATTGAAAAGTGTTGTTTACCTAACTAAGATTCTTAATGGCTGTTTACATCTTGGCTACTTTCCAAAAACCTGGAAAGTAGCAAAAGTCATAGCTCTTAGGAAAGCCGGTAAAGATGACACAGTACCTTCAAATTATCGCCCTATAAGCTTGCTTCCTGCCTTGGCCAAGCTATTTGAAACAATTATCTGTGCGAGACTCGTTAAAATAACTGACAATGTCCTTATAAATGAACAATTTGGCTTCCGTTCGTCACACTCTACTACCCACCAGCTTACCCGGGTCACGGAACATATTGCTCATAATCTGAACCTCAATAAATCTACAGGAATGGTATTGCTCGACGTCGAGAAAGCTTTCGACTCGGTTTGGCATGATGGCCTCCTTTATAAGCTCGTGAAAGCAGGTATTCCGTTGTCCTATGTAAAACTCTTGCAGTCATATCTCTATGAACGCCACTTTGCAGTACACATCGAATGCATTAAATCTGATCTTTTCCCTGTTCCCGCCGGTGTTCCCCAGGGATCGGTACTGGGTCCCTATTTATTTCTTTTATATGTTAATGACATGCCGATTCAAAAGTCAACCAATTTGGCTTGCTTTGCAGATGATACAGCAACATACACGTCAGATACAGATACCAACCTAATCATTAGTCGATTACAGTTGTCAATTGAAAAGTTGCATGATTTTTTTACTACATGGAAATTAAAAATAAATGAAGCCAAAACCGAGGCAATAATGTTTACTCGTCACCGTAGGTTACCAACGCGTTATGTCAATATTTCAAGTCATAATATCCCCTGGAGCAAGGCAGTTCGCTATCTAGGTGTGACTTTGGACAATAAAGTAAACTGGACCAGACATGTAGGTAATGTGCGTGTCAAGAGTGCTCAAGCTTTAGGTGCTTTAAGCCCGATTCTAAATAGGAAGTCAAATCTAAGCCCTGCTATTAAACTTAAAATATACACCACACTTGTACGTCCCATTCTAACTTTCGCTTGCCCTGTATGGAATAATACCAGCAATTCCAATATTAAAACACTACAAGTAATACAAAATAAAGCCCTAAAAATTGCATTCAATACCTCATTTCGAACTAATTTAAAAAATCTCCATGCCGAAATCAAGTTCCCAACCTTATACGAATTCATTGTAAAATTAACAAAATGTTTTTATTATAAACTCAAAACAAATCCTAATATCTTAATTCGTAATATATGTCAATCTCGTATCTGCGATCTGCCTTATGTCGATAGATACGGTACGTATCGCCTTCCCCATCACTATCTTTTGTTTTGTGACGACGAGTCATTGGATGCCCAGCGCTCGGACAATACCGGCCGCATTAGCCATCGCGTTGACCCTCGGGTCTCGGCTTTGCTTCCCCTCGTTCGCCCATCGCGGTGGACGTGCGGGGGACGGAGTAGCGCACGCCGCTGATCGAGTGACTGGTTACATATTATGTTCACTAGATATTATTCGTAATATTTATTTGTTCCAATGTAGGTAGTTTCATGTAATGAGTGGTCCACTAATTCGTGTTCACATAATTATAGTGAATGTTTAAGTTACGTATCAATTAATTATGTAGTGAAGTAAATAAAACTAATCCTGTTAATATACTTTTGTAGGTGTTACACCTGGTAAAGTAATCTAACTTTTATGTTTAACGTAAGAATACTTTTGTACTATGTATTTTTGTGTTATGTAAAAAATGAAATAAAGACTAAAAAAAAAAAAAAACAAAAAAAAAAAAAAAAACTTACTAGATCTCGTTCAAACCAATTTTCGGTGGAAGTTTACATGGTAATGTACATCATATATTTTATTTAGTTTTATCATTCTCTTATTTTAGAAGTTACAGGGGGTGGACACATTTTACCACTTTGGAAGTGTCTCTCAAAGTATTTAGACAAAAAAAATGATATTAGAAACCTCAATATCTATCCAATATATGTAATATCGGTCTCAAGACCTATCCAGAGATACCAAACACGAATGAGTTTAAAGAAAATTTTTTTTTTGAGTTTCAGTTCTAAGTAGGTATGGGTAGTACCCCCAAAATGTATTGTTTTTTTTTCTATTTTTCAATGAAAATCTTAATGCGTTTCACAGAATACATCTACTTACCAAGTTTCAACAGCATAGTTCTTAAAGTTTCGGAAAAAAGTGGCTGTGACATACGGAAGGACAGACAGACAGACAGACATGACGAATCCATAAGGGTTCCATTTTTTGCCATTCGGCAACGGAACCCTAAAACCTATATAGGCTAGGCTTCCCACGAACGTGAGATGGTGGGTGTGCTTACGTGGGCTGGTTGAAGGCGGACTGCGACGCGTACGTGCCGTCGCTCGTCACCAGCTGGCGAGGCGCCGCCGTGTCCTGCGGCTTGGCGGCCGGCTCCCCCTCGTCCTGTACGCAGTATTTCTTTTTGCATCATTATATTTTCATAGTAGGGAAGTTTTTTGACAGGGGATGGAAGATACGAGGTGCGACTGGTTGGATCAACTCCAAGTCTGGTGCACCCTGGGCAACGTGGGCGATGACGCAACATTGATTGCTCCTCTGGAGTAGCTGGCGTCAACGTCAACGGCCAAGAGTCTGACCAACCGGCCCTTTTCAGGGCCAGCCGACCCATTGCACGAGGGGGTCGGGGTATGGCGGGCCTGCAAGGCCCGCGGGGGGGGGGTCGCTCCATGTACCCCTCTGCTGTTATCAGAGGGGACACTGCGAATGGCCCAGGGTCAGTCGGAGTGCGAGGGATATGCTCTATGGGTAACCTTACACCCCGGCCTCTGTAGACCCGAGACGGCGTGCGGTTTTAGTCGGTTCAAGCCCGACATAACCGCCCCCGCTGGCCGGCGGGGGGGTATCCGAAGGGATTTCCGCACAATAAAAAAAAAGGGGATGGAAGCTACGATGGAGATATTGAAAGGAGAGTGACTGCAGGAAATCGCGTGAATGGTGCGCTACACTCCTTCATGAGTGGCCAGTCAGTGCCGAAGAGGGTACGACTGGTGCCTCATAACTGCTTGCTAGTCCCCACATTGATGTATGGAAGTGAAAGTTGGGTATGGCAGAATAATCATGCAAGTACAGTGAATGCAGTGGAGATGCTGTCATTGCGTAGTATGTATGGAGTAAGGTTGGCTGATAGGACGAGGAATACAGATACACGATAATGGTGTGGCCTGAAAGAGAATGTTGTTTGAAGAACTGAAAAGGTTATGTTAAGGTGGTTTGGGCTCGGCACCTAAGCCGGCGCCAAAAACAGCGCCTAGGCCGGCGCCCAATCCGCCGCCTGAGCCTGCGCCTAGTGTGGTGCAGCTCCTGGCGACCATCGAGAGGCGGCTTGGCGTGTTAGAGGACCGGGCTTACCGTCCCCCACTGACACGGACTGAGTCTTTCGCGGCTGTTGTCAGTGGTAAGCCTGGCCCCGCCGCCCCAGTGGCCCCAACGCCACAAGGGGAAGAAGCGCGGCACCCCCGCCCCCGCCATAACCGCCACTCCCGCTGCACCCGAGCGTTCCTCCAGAGGGGAGGAATGGGTGGTAGCGGGAGCCGCCAAAAAGGAAAAAAAAGCCGCAAAAAAGGCGGCTAAGAAGGCGGCAAAAGCCGCTGCGGCGAAGGCGCCGAAGAGGCTCCGCGCCCGACGCTCCACTGCCGTCGTCCTGACGGTGACGACGGAGAGTGTGGAGAAGGGCGTGGGGTACGCCCAGGTCCTGAGGCAGGTTAAAGCCTCAGTGGACCTCAAGGCCCTCGAAATTGAGGGGGGGCTCCGGTGCAAAACAACTCGCACCGGAGCTCGCCTCCTCGAGGTCTCCGGCGCCACCAGCGGCCCCAAAGCCGACGCCCTAGCGGCCAAGCTGAGGGAGTCGCTGGATACCGAAGCCGTCCGCGTCACCAGACCCAACAAATGCGGAGGTTTGCGCATTTCGGGTCTGGATGACGCGGCCACGACGGAGGAAGTCATCGCCGTCGTGGAGGCGGGCGGCTGCCCCCGTGATCAGGTGAGAGCTGGAGAAATCCGCTTCAGCTCCACCGGTCACGGCACAGCAGTCGTCAACTGCCCCGTCGCAGCGGCGCAAAAAAATTGCGGACGAACGGAGCCTCCTCGTTGAGGGCTTCCTAAAGGCGCGGGTGCAACTCCTGCAGCCCCGCGAGACTAGGTGCTTCAAGTGCCTGGCTGTGGGGCATGTGGGAGTGCAGTGCACAGCGGGAGACACCGTGGGGGATCGGTGCTTCCGCTGCAGTCAGCCTGGTCACAAGGCCAGTGCTTGTGATGCTCCGCCGCGCTGCTACAAATGCGTAGCGGAGGGCAAAGCGGCGGAGCACCGGGCGGACAGAACCTGCGCCGCCTCGAGGCCAAAGCCCCGTTCGTCCGCAACGGGTAGCGGGGGTGACGCTCAAGAGCGGCCACATTCGAGGCGGGATGCGGAGATGGACGTCCACTAATGAACACACCAATCCGCATCCTGAAGGCGAACATAAACCACTGCACCGGTGCTCAGGATCTTCTGTACCAGAGCATCGTGGAGTGGTCTATCCGTCTATCAATGTGGTCGTGGTCGCTGAGCCGTACTGGGTCCACTCCGGAAGCTCGATGGACCTGGACGGCGTAGCGACCGTCTTCGGGGGTTCCGCCGCGGACACCTCGCGCCTTGCACTCATTGCAAGGTGCAGAGGCTGCGTCGCGGCGGACTATGAGGGCTTGGCTGTCGTGGCCGTCTACTTCTCGCCAAGCCTTGACCAGTACGAGCTTGAGCTAAGGCTCGCTGAAGTGGACATTGTTCTCACTGCGTGACGTCCTCGTCCTGTCTTGGTCCTGGGAGACTTCAACTCCTGGTCTCAGGCCTGGGGCTCCCGGGAAACCAATGACAAGGGGCGAGTACTGGAGGACTGGGCCAACACCCGTGGTCTAGAGGTACTCAACCGGGGGAGTGTCGCCACCTGGGAGCGGCGGGGGCTCAGTTCGGTCGTGGATGTCGCATTCGCGACCCCTGCTCTCGCCCGCCGCGTCCAGGGTTGGCGCGTGGTGGAGTATAAGTATATTCGGTTCAACGTCTCCCCTCCAACTAACCTGCCGCCGACAATCGCGAATCCCCCGGATCCACGTTCGCGCTCAGACGCCTGGATCGGGAGGCTGTCCTGGAGGCATCAATAATGCAGGCCTGGATTCCGTTACTGGCCGGGCCTGCCGATGTCGATGCAGAGGCGGAATGGTTCAGGAGAGCCATGTTGCATATCTGTGATGCGGCGATGCCTAGGGTTAAGCCCGGCCCGGCAAAGAGACAGGTGTACTGGTGGTCAGCGGAGATCGCACAGCTGCGGGCAGCGTGCGTGACCGCTCGCCGCCAGTACACCAGGTTTCGCCGGAGGCGTCGCCGCCCAGACGATGCGGCAGCCCGAGAGGCGGAGCTGTATGAGGCGTACAAGGGGGCCAAGAGGACCCTCCAGGAAGCCATAAAGCAGGCCAAACGGCGGGCCCGCGAAGAGCTGCTGGAGTCTCTGGAGCAGAACCCATGGAGGCGTCCTTACCTTGCGGTCAGGGGCAAAATCCGCCCAAGGGCACCCCTACTGACCCAGAGCCTCCAGCCGGAGCGGCTGGAGGGAATACTGGGCTCCTTGTTCCCAGCGAGAGCGGAGGAGCACGTCCCTCCGCGTATGGCTCCGCCTCAGGCGCCTGACGCTGATAATAGCGAGAGCGATGTGCCCAAAGTCAGGGAGAGTGAACTGGGGGTAGCAGTGCTCCAGCTTAAAGCCCGGAAATGCACTGCCCCCGGACCAGACGGCATACCAGGCCGAGCATGGGTCCAGGCCCTGGAGGAACTAGGGCCTCGACTGGTGGCGCTCTTTAGCGCATGCCTCGAAAGGGGCCAGTTTCCAAAGGCTTGGAAGACGGGGAAACTGGTCCTTATCCGGAAGGCGGGGCGGCCGGCGGACCAGTCATCCGGATACCGGCCGATCGTGTTGTTCGACGAGGTGTGCAAGCTCTTTGAGCGGATTAATGCAGAGCGCCTCGTCGAGCATCTCACGAACGTGGGGCCAGATCTGGCGGACAACCAGTTCGGTTTCCGCCGGGGGCGCTCCATCGTGGAAGCGATCATGCGCGTTAGGCGCCTGGCGGAGGAAGTAGTCTCGCGGGGTGGGGTGGTGGTGGCGGTGTCTCTCGACATCGCCAACGCCTTCAACACCCTACCCTGGAGCTGCGTTAGGGAGGCGCTCGCGTATCACGGAGTGCCTCCTTACCTCCGCCGCATTGTCAAGGCATACCTATCCGAGAGGGCCATAGTTTACCCGAGCTGGCTAGGGCCAGGGCGGCGAGAAGTGTCGTGCGGTGTTCCGCAGGGGTCGGTCCTAGGGACACTCCTGTGGAACATCGGATACGACTGGGTGCTGCGCGGTACGTTGCTCGAGGGTGTCAGCATAGTGTGCTATGCTGATGACACCCTCGTTATGGCGCGGGGAGCAACGTACCGAAGCGCGGCACTGAAGGCCACGACAGGGGTTGCTCAAGTCGTGGGTCGAATACGGCGGCTGGGACTCGAGGTGGCTCTCCACAAATCCGAGGCTATGTGTTTTCACGGGCCTCGGAGGGGGCCACCTGCGGGAACCAGCATAACCGTAGGGGGCGTAAGCATCGGCATCGAGCCCACGATGAAGTACCTTGGGCTCGTACTCGATAGCCGATGGGACTTCGGACCTCATCTCCGAAGTCTGGTCCCGAAACTGAGGGGGGCTGCGGCCGCGCTATCGCGGCTGATGCCCAACGTTAAGGGACCCAACGCCCCCACTAGGAGACTGTACCTGGGGATCGTGCGAAGCATGGCCCTGTACGGGGCCCCAGTATCGGCGGAGACTCTGGCGGCCCGCAACGTGGCTGTATTAAACAGCCCGTTAAAAGCGATGGCCGTCAGAGTCATCAGGGGGTACCGCACGATCTCCATCGAGGCGCCATGTCTCCTAGCTGGGACCCCTCCATGGGACCTGGAAGCGAGAGCCCTTGCGCTGCTGTACCAGTGGCGCAAGGAGGCGCTGGAGCGGGGCCATAGGCCGGAGCCCCGAGAAATCAGGGCTCAGCGGTCCCAGCTCCACCGGGAACTCATGGAGACATGGAGGGTGCGACTTGAGCACCCAAGGTGGGGGGAATCCACCATTGCGGCGGTGAGACCGATCATGAAGGAGTGGTTGGCGAGGGACCATGGCGACCTCTCCTACCGGATGTGCCAGATGGTTACCGGACACGGGTGTTTCGGTAAGTATCTGTGGCGCATCCACCGGGAGACAACGCCGCAGTGCCAGCACTGCGAGGATCCTGGCGAAGACACGGCGCTCCACACGTTGGTGGAGTGCCCTGCGTGGGCGAGTCAACGCCGGGATCTCGTTGCGGTCCTGGGCGTGGACGTGCTCTCGTTGGAGACCATGGTGAGGGCCGTGGTCTCCGACGGGAGCAAGTGGCACGCCGCCGCCTAATTCTGCGAGCAGGTAATGCGCGCGAAAGAGACGGCGGAGAGGGAGCGGGAAAGAACCCTGCCCCCCGAGTTTCGCAGTCTGCGGCGAGGACGCCGCAGACTCATCTACGCCCGGGACTACCGACCTCCATGATCGGGGCCTGAGGACGGCAGTTGGCCGACTCGCCGTCCTTACAGAAGCAGGCCGTGGCGGAGGCGTGTCGTGTGTGCCCTACGCACGCCTGCCAACTCACCGAAGCGGGATAAAACCCGACCCCACCAGGCGAGGCCGCGGTGGCGGCCAAAGTCCGCCGGCAACCCTGGGGTTATCCTTTCGAGGGCTTCCCGGGGTGCCTGGCAACGGACACTTGGGGAGGACACCGTGCGGTTTTAGTCGAGACACGACATAACCACCCCCGCTGGCCGGCGGGGGGGTATCCGAAGGGATTTCCGTACGTTAAATAAAAAAAAAAAAAAAAGGTGGTTTGAGCACTTGGAACGAATGAGTACTGAATGATACACTAAGTATATAAGGCAGATATAAGTGGGCAGGCAAGCCGGGGTCGACCTCGCAGAACATACACTGATCAAATTAACGAGGTTTTGAAAAAAGGGCAGGTCGAAAGCACTTGAAACCGGCGGGCTTGCATGAAAGATTTAATGACAGTGAAGGAAGCTCGTGAAGTATGTAAGGACAGAAGCAGATGGCGGGCTGTTGCCTCTGCCTACCCCGGAGGGGAAAAGGCGTGAGTATATGTATATATGTGTGTATATTTTCATCGCCTATAAAGGTCAAGAATAAAAGACAACTGTATGTGGTGGAGATGCGAATGTTAAAGTGGATGTGTGGTGTGACAGGATTGGAAGAAATTGATAACTGCGACAGAGAATGAAAATGTGAGAATTGAGCAGCTGTCATGGCGTCGGCATAGTATGAGACGCGAGGAGGGTAAGGTTGTTCGAAAGACTTAAAGTATGCATATGGAGAACTTTCGGAGCAGAGTTAGGTTCAAGAAAGTATAAATTGCGTGAAAGAAGACATATAAAGGAAAGGAATAATTGAGGGGATAATGTCTGAAAGGTAAGTATGGAAGAAATTTAATTAACAGAACAGGAATAACTGGTGAAATGAAAGTCATCAATACAGATATTCCAACAATAGTATTTTTAAGTCGGTTGGCACGGAAGATGTATATAACTAGCTGTTCTTAAAGATTTAGATCGGAAAAAGTGAACATCTAGGACGAGACTTGAACCCGCGACCAATCCCTTACAGGGTGACAATTGAGCCACCTAGACACGTTTCAGATATTCGAAATTCTCCGCTATATTATATACGTGTTAAGGCGACGCTGGAGCCATCTACCGCAATTCTTGCGAACTACTGTTTATAAGTAGCCGGTTGTGAAAACTTTTTAATTTGAATTATTTGTATATAGGTACGGAGTGCAAGGGGTGCTTGGTTGGGGACCTCCACGCGGTGCATCCTGGGCAACGGAGACAGCAGCGCCTCTCTCCTAGGGCGGGGGAGAACTCCGACCGAGGCGAGGACGGCCCGGTTGAGGGCTGTTCGGAAGCTTTCCACGTGACCCTTTGATTCGCATATGGCACAGTGGAGAGCAAGGGGGCCATCTCGAAGCCGGAGATGGCCCAGCGTCAGTCGGGTTGCCAGGGATATGCTCTATGGGTAACCTTACACCCCGGCGTATTAAGACCCGAGATGGCGTGCGGTTTTAGTCGGTTCAAGCTCGACATAACCACCCCCACTGTCCGGGGGGGGGGGGTTATCCGGAGGGATTTCCGCACGAAAAAAAAAAAAGGTACGGAGTACAAGGAGTCCGTACTAACATCTTTCGGGACTCAAGCCAACCTCGCCTACCCGCGGTGCACTTTGCTGATTAACGGAGAAGGCTCTGGCGACCTTGTGGTCCAAACTCCCCAAAATGACTAAAGTCAATGGGGGAGGCCTATCAGTGGACTTCCTACGGCTGATTTGATGTATGTAGGCAGTGCCAGCGGTTTTACCTTGTCGCCGGCGGCGGGCGCGGGGATGACGGCGGCCAGCGCGCCCAGGGCTGCGCGCGCGCGGCCGGGCGAGTCGGCGAACTGCGCCAGCAGCCAGAGCGCCGATCGGGCGATCTTGCCCACGCGGATGTGCGGCGCCGCCTCCAGCAGCTTCTGCGGGCGGACGGGGGAGTGGGGTTATAGGGCACGCCTTGGACTGCGCAGGGCCCAGCGAGAGCAGGCAATGTCGGACCTAAATTTTGACGTAAACTAAACAAACTAAATGTTTAAGCACCGAACTTTGTGCTCTAAAGTGAACTTTTGTGTACATACACTAGTAGGAATTAAATAAAACCACTGTGGACTGATCTGAACTCATTCGAACTGTATATTGATCTTTCAAATAGCTCTCCTATAACATTTTTTTGTGTGCGGTGTGGGTTGTTGGCCGACAGGTCTCTACAACCTTACGCGAACAGTGTGGCGAGCGCATAAGGCTCTCAGCCGAAATTCTCCTATAACATAAATAATTTTAACTTATATACTACTGTGTGCGAACAAACCATATCGCGATGTAGCACGCCATCTAGTGACAAAAAGTTGAACTAATTGTTTAGATGTTGGTTTAGTCATGAACACTAAACTATTAATAAATGTTAATTATCGCTCGCTTAATCATGTGCCCGGTAGATGGCAATAGGCTCGCTCCCTATTACATTCATTTTCATTTTATTTACTTTTTTAACAATCCTTACATTGTGTTCAAACGTTACTATAGTCTAACTTATTCTAAACAGCCGGAGTAAATTTTCATAGAAATTATGACTAAGTGAGTACAATAAATTAATTGTCATAATTATATGTCATGAAAATCAAAATCTATAAAGAATAAAATAAAATTTAAATATAAAAAAATGAAATAAAATAACAGATATCCCTTAAATTGTCATTGATATATAAAAAAAATGACATATTTGTTTGCACGTGTCATTTCATGTCATGCATTGGGAGCTTAACATAACTGGCGAATCGTGGGTGTGTAATACACCTCTGCCTACCCCTTCGGGGATACAGGCGTGAGGTTATGTTATGTTATATTTTACAGTCCGTGTGATGTGATGTTACGCGAGCTTGCGTGACGTCAGAGCTGGGTACCTGGTAGATGAGGTCGCGCAGCTCGGAGAAGTTGTGCAGCGCGGCGCGCAGGAACAGCATGACGTCCTGCGCCGCCGCCTCGCCGCCGTCGCCCAGCAGCTCCAGCAGCGCCGGCGCCACGCTGCCCGCCACCTCCGGGAACTGCCGCCGTGCCAGCACATTAGCTATTGTGTGGAGACCCGAGACAGCGTGCGATGCTGTTTAGATAAACCAGTCGGCTAGTTGAACTTCGGGAGCGAGCGAAGAAAAAACATGGACACCGCGCGTCCTGATATGAATAGATTAGGATGGAAGGGTATGGTGAAGGTATTACAAAGATCTGCGCTGCGCTGCTTCTTCAGCCATTTGATTGAATGCCGGCTTTTAATGAACAACCTAAAACTCCAATTAACTGCCTAGTTAACCAAATCGCTGTGATATAAACATTTCGTCTCAAGAACATCATATATATATATATAAATATATATATATATATATATATATCATGGAATGCGCGGAAATGGCAGGCCACCTGAACAACACGGGAAAGGTCACCATCTACAGCGACAGCCAGGCAGCACTGAAGGCACTTGGCTAAGTAGAGACAACATCAGCCGTTGTCAAAGAGTGCAAAAAGTCATTGGAAAGGCTATCCAGAACAGCTGACGTGACGATTGCCTGGGTACCCGGACACGAGGGCAACACAGGCAACGAACTAGCAGATGAACTGGCCACGAAAGGAGCTGATGAAAACCAGGTTGGCCCGGAGCCCAGGCTACCAATTGCCCACAAAATAACCAAGGGAGTAAACAGCCGAAGCATTGAAGCAGAGACCAACCGGAGATGGAAATCATCGACAGGCATGAGACAGTCGAAGATATTCATAAAAGGTATAGACAAAAAAAGGACGAGCCAACTGATAAAACTCTTTAGAGTAAGCATGAGGCTCGTCATAGAAGTGTTAACAGCACACAGCCGATTGAATAGGCACCTGACACTGATAGGCGTGAAAACCGACCCCAAATGCCCGGAGTGCATGGATGGTGACGAGACCAGCTTCTACCTGCTCGCCGAATGCCCCATGTACTCACTGATAAGATGGGAGACAATGGGGACGGATACACTGGACACAGAAGACCTGGAGGATCTGAAGGTGGACCAGATCGTAAGATTTTGTAAGGATACAGGTAGGTTCGACGGAACGCCGTGATTGCCAGGTAACCGCATCCTTCCCAAAAGGGAGGATCAGGGGAAATGGGTGAAATGACCCACTAAGGTAGGGTTGATCACCCGCCAGGTCACTGGCATCCCCGTTGGAAATAATAATAATAATAATCAAGAACATCCTGGAAATAAGCTACGATTTGGATCAGTCGGTTTATCCACGGTTTCTAACAGAAGGAACCATGAAGAAGTGGCGAGAAAACTCATCGTTTCATCAAGGTTCATCGTTTTTGTATCTTCTATCCTCTCAGGGCGTAGATATGATCTGATACAGACCTCTGGCCAGTCCAGGCCTCAACCTTGGTCAGCAATGGACAAGGAGCGTGTCCACTGCTCAGCAGGTCCGCTTTGTACCCTAGCGGGTCCGTACCTTGAGCGTGGCCTTGTGCATGGCGCGCACGAGCAGCTGGCGGTACTTGGGCCCGTCGTCGTGGTCGGCGCTCTGCGCGCGCGCCGCCTCCTTGCGCAGCACGCCCACCAGCTCCTCGGCGTGGCGGCTGCTCACCAGGTCCAGTGCTGAAGGGAAAGACCACACTTTTACTGTCTGTTCAAAAATACTGATTAATTCGGAAGACTCGGTGTACTTTGAATCCACAACCTTTCAATTGGCAGTTTGATCCAACACCTTAACCATTATAAGGTATATAGGTATTAATATTGCTTAAAGATTTTTTGTGGCAACGCTATACGTATTCTTACCCAGCTGCAAGGTATGTTTCCTAACATCCAAGTCCGAAGATTGTAGTACTCTCAGCACGTCCATGGCCAGGTCTGGCAGGGCCCGGGCGGCCGCCTCGCCCCCCTCTTCTCTGAGAGCGGACAGACGGCCCACTACTATTAGTTTCACGTTGTTATCACTCTCTTTCACGATTAGGTCGATGTAGCATGCTGCAGCCGCCTGGGAAAAAATATACAGTACATTGTCAATAATATGACATGAAAAAGACTTTATAGATGAAGACAGAAGTCTCTGATACTAAAATGATGGCAAGATAGTTGATAGTCACCAACCAAAAAACACGACACACTATCGAGTAGACAGCACTCACCTCGACCTTGATACGCCTTCGCTCCATGGGATTCACCTTGCATAAAACACGACACGCTAACGAGTAGACAGCACTCACCTTGACCTTGATACGCCTTCGCTCCATGGGATTCACCTTGCATAAAACACGACACACTATCGAGTAGACAGCACTCACCTTGACCTTGATACGCCTTCGCTCCATGGGATTCACCTTGCATAAAACACGACACGCTAACGAGTAGACAGCACTCACCCTGACCTTGATACGCTTTCGCTCCATGGTATTCACGTTGCATAAAACACGAACCGCTATAGAGTAGACAGCACTCACCTTGACCTTGATACGCCTGCGCTCCATGGGATTCACGTTGCATAAAATACGAACCGCTATCGAGTAGACAGCGCTCACCTTGACCTTGATACGCCTTCGCTCCATGGGATTCACGTGGCATAAAACACGAACCGCTATCGAGTAGAGAGCACTCACCTTGACGTTGATACGCCTTCGCTCCATGGTATTCACGTTGCATAAAACACGACACGCTATCGAGTAGACAGCACTCACCTTGACCTTGATACGCCTTCGCTCCATGGGATTCACGTTGCATAAAACACGAACAGCTATCGAGTAGACAGCACTCACCTTGACCTTGATACGCCTTCGCTCCATGGTATTCACATTGCATAAAACACGAACCGCTATAGAGTAGACAGCACTCACCTTGATCTTGATACGCCTGCGCTCCATGGGATTCACGTTGCATAAAATACGAACCGCTATCGAGTAGACAGCGCTCACCTTGACCTTGATACGCCTTCGCTCCATGGGATTCACGTGGCATAAAACACGAACCGCTATCGAGTAGAGAGCACTCACCTTGACCTTGATACGCCTTCGCTCCATGGGATTCACCTTGCATAAAACACGACACGCTATCGAGTAGACAGCACTCACCTTGACCTTGATACGCCTTCGCTTCATGGGATTCACGTTGCATAAAACACGAACAGCTATCGAGTAGACAGCACTCACCTTGACCTTGATACGCCTTCGCTCCATGGGATTCACGTTGCATAAAACACGAACAGCTATCGAGTAGACAGCACTCACCTTGACCTTGATACGCCTTCGCTCCATGGGATTCACGTTGCATAAAACACGACACGCTATCCAGTAGAGAGCAGTCACCTTGACCTTGATCAGCCTGCGCTCCGTGGGGTTCACGTTGCATAAAACACGACACGCTATGGCGTAAACAGCACTCACCTTGACCTTGATACGCCTGTGCTCCATGGGATTCACGTTGCATAAAACACGAGACGCTATGGCGTAGACAGCACTCACCTTGACCTTGATACGCCTGCGCTCCATGGGATTCAAGTTGCATACAACACGAACCGCTATCGAGTAGACAGCACTCACCTTGACCTTGATACGCCTGCGCTCCATGGGATTCACGATGAATAAAACACGACACGCTATGGAGTAGACAGCACTCACCTTGATAGCAGCGGGCGCGTTGGAGAGCGTGACGAGCGTGCCCGCCGCCTCGTAGCGCACGGCGGCGCTGGCCGCGTTCAGCAGCCCGTACACCGTGCGGATGAAGCGCGAGCGCTCCATGGGGTTCGCGTGGCACACCTGCGCACAACACGACACGCTATCGAGTTATCAACTTAATTTTGTACATCCTACTAAATCCATCTTAAGATGTAATGTCTTCTACACACCAAAGCCGCCGTCGCTAGCGACATAACCCACCGGGTTTGTTTCGGCAAAATGGCGACCATAAGAGAAGGCAGCTGTATATTGCGAAAAATGTAATTCATAATAAAATTATACAGCAAAGAGTAATTCTTTCTGTATGACTTCGAAAAACATGGTATATCAAGGGTAAAAAATTTAAAATATTTTTCTAAAACAGACGGCTTTCTGCGCTTTGCGCGTTCAGTATAATAATGCGTTCAGGGTATTGTTGGGGCTACCACGCTACTGGAGTGCACCTGGGATGTTCGCGGAGGCAAGGGTTGATGGTTTTAATACCATCATCCGAAAGCGATGCGCGTCTGTTCTTCGTAGGATCCGAGAGAGCTCCTAGAGTATCCTGAGCGCATTATCCAATAAGTGGGACAGTCCGATGCAGGGTACGAGTGCATACAGTGACGTAGACAGTGTCCTGGTGTCGCGACAGTACCTACTTTGTTTTCTGTGATGTGTATTTACTAACAATAGGATAAGATTGTTTTTCTTACTAACACTATATTATTATTATAGAAGTACGTTACAGGCAGTTACGTTACAACCTGTATTATAGAGGTATGTTACAAAGGTTAAAGTTACATTAACAAAAAACAAAAACTTACCTTATAAATCAGTTCCACAATAACAAGCTGCAGGATGTCTCCAAATCCATGTACACTATCGAGCCTGGATGACAGATAGGACAAGGCGCGTTCCTGATCTGCGTGTAATAACATGAGGAAGGCATTTCTCTTGCAAGACATATCCTGTTCAGTTTCCAAGAAATTAGCAACTAACTCCGGCGCATCGGGGATTAGGAACTCGAAGTTTCTAAACAAAAATAAATTAATTAGATAATAAACATACATAAACATAAACTCACGCCTATATCCCCGAAGGGGTAGGCAGAGGTGCTAGCACCCACATTTCGCCAGTTTATGTTTAGGTCCCAATGTAATAGGTGGCGAGCCTATTGCCATTAACCGGGCACTTATAAACCTGCGATAAATACACACATAACTTCGAAAAGCATCGAAAAGTCATTGGTGTGTGCCATGGTAAAACCTGGGATCGAACCCGAGACCTCGTCTCAGCAGTCCATTACCCATACCACTAGGCTACCGCGGTCTTATATTAGATAATACATACTATGCAAATGACAAAAAACAGTTAATCTAAACAACATTACAACACTTAAAACGTCATAATTATCAGAATTCAATGAAACACCTTATTATCATTGAAACTTTTTAGACCACACAATCTTTTGTTCAATATTTAACCCCTGGTTCAAAAATGACGGGGTGGTAAGTGTTTGACGTGTCTGTGCATATGTCTGTCTGTAGCATCATAACTCCCAAATGGATGAAAAGATTTTGATTTATTTTTTTGTGTTTGGACAGTTAAATAGTCGGGAGTATCCTTAACAATGTTGGGGGTGTTTTGATTTTTAATTTAATGTTTTTTTTTATTCATGTATAGAAGGTTAATGATATAAACTATTATAACATACAACTAACTTACCTATAAATGGTAAAAATAGCAAGTACAGCATTCCTCCTGACATAAGAGTGTCTGTGTTCTAGACAAGCCCTGATAGCAGGCATCAGAGGCTCCAAGAGTTCAGGCTCCTTTAATTTGCATAAGAATCGAAGAGTGGAGCCACGGATGAACTCATTAGGATGTTGGAGATCCTAAAAAGTCCAATTATAAACATTTGCAATATAAGCACAAAGTCTCAGTAGGGTTAGCTGTCTTGTTATTTGTGTCTCGGCAATTGAGGTAAAAAATAAAATTGTTCCCCTAATATTTCTTTTATTATCACTGAAATGAATGATGTTGCGTGATTTCTTAAATTTATAAAATATTAAATTTCTTACACCAACATTAAACAGAAGATAACCATTCTAGAGGGAGTTGAACTATGTATTAAAATTGTATTGCGTGGGTAATTAAAGTTATTTCATCTGTTTTGATACAGATTAGGAAGTGCTAAGTTGTGTCTCTGTGTGACTCTGAGTCAGGGTGTGGTTACAATTACAAAAAGTAGATAGTATTCAATAATATTACTACTGGGTAATCTGAGCACAGGTCGAGTTATGACACATTTTGGATACACTGAAACCTGATGGACCAAATATTTGCTGAAATATGGGTATTAATTTCACCTATATGTGTGCATACAGGAATATACAGCCATTAGACATAACAACATAACATAGCATAGGATTGCTTAAAAATTTCATTGAATGAATGTGGAGTAATCAAAAAACAATGTTTAAAAATGATTGCAACATCATTTATTGTGTCCGTAGTTCGCAAGAATTACGGTATATGGCTCCAGCGTCGCCCCGAGACGGAAAAAATAAATCGGAGAAGTTCGAATATCTGGGGAGTGTCTAGGTAACTCAGTTGGTCAGAGCATTCCCCCTGTAAGGGACTAGTCGCGGGTTTAAGTCACGTCCTAGATGTTCTCTTTTTCGGATCCAAATCCATAGGAAAGTTTAGCATACTGATTGCTTAAAAATTTCATTGAATGAATGTGGAGTAAGCAAAAAGCAATGTTTAAAAATGATTGCAATATCATTTATTGTTTTCGTAGTTCGCAAGAATTATGGTAGATGGCTCCGACGTCGCCCCGAGACGTGTCTAGGTAGCTCAGTTGGTCAGAGTATTCCCATTGTAAGGGACTGGTCGCGGGTTCAAGTCCTGTTCTAAATGTTCTCTTTTTACAATGTAAATCTATATAATTGATATAATGATATTACCTTTCTGTAAGCATCACAAACAAGAATCATCTCCTGTCTCAGTTTGCCATCAGGAGTGGTCTTCGGTACAATCTCCCAGAAGATCAACAACAGCTTCTTGATGGTGTGGTCCTGTAGTGGCAGCACAAACCTGATGATGATCATGAGAAGACCAGGTATCTTCTCACCAGAGAGAATAATGCTGATTACTTTCTTTAAAGCTTCTATTTTCTTTTTTGTATCTCCTTTCTCTGTAAAAGAAATATTACTGAGAAGTGTAGATATGCATATTTGATTTTTTCACTTCAATAGTATGCGTTAAAGCTTCAATAGTATGAATTTAAGGGTAGTATATCTACCAAAATTTATAATAGTATCAATTTGTAAATATAAGAAAAAACAAAATAAATATAAATGTAGAAATTAAAAGCAATACTGATAGTATTAAAGTAAACTTAAGCTACCATATAAAAGATATAAAATTAGTCTAAATATAACATTACCATTTTCTAATCAATCAACCAGCAGTGCCGTCCTCAAGCTAAAGAGCAACTAGGCATGTGATGGTGCTGGTTATTTTTATAAATCTTGAATAACATGTCATACAACAGATGATATTTTTTTAAATTTCACCTGAATAAAGTTGATTTTAATGAATATTTATTTAAAATTGTGTGAAAATTGAACAGATGTCACTTAATGACTTTTTAGCTTGAGGACTGCAGTGCAGGTAAAGTTTGTATTGCAATTTTAGAGGAAGGAGTATTCCACTTACCAAGGTCCAACTTGAGTTGCATTTCATTGTAAGGCTCTGAGTCAGTTGGGTAGTTGATGAGGGTATAGCATGGCTGTTCTACTCCTGCCATGCTGCAATTGAAGACATTTGGCTTTCACTTAATAATATTCATGAATAAGTTTCTAGCTATTATCAACCCTCGAGCCTTACCCCAATTTAGTTGGGGTTGGCTTTTCAGTCTAACTAGTAAGCGGCTGAACTTCAATATTTGCCGTGAAGCGACTCCACAACCCCATTGGCGATATCACAATTCTGTAGTTAGAACATTTGTTGGACTTTTTAGGGCTCCAAGTACCATCCATACCAACTGCCATCGATGCTTATATGGCTACCGGGACCGGCTGCTTAACATGCTCTCCTAGGCACGGAGGGGTCTCAGTATGCCAGAAGAATGATTACCCTTACTAGGACGGCCTTGACTAGTGTTGCTTAAATTTGCAATGTGTTAATCTAATCGGTTATTATTTAGCCACGAGCCACTACCTTAGTCATGACTTAATCTAGCTAATCAGCAAACATTTATAAAATAAAGATCTGTTATGATCAAAATTATTAGTATTCGCGTAAGTTTTCCAACTATGCTAAACTTGTGCTAGGAGTAGGTTCATACCGGCGCCACACTGAGACACGTATATTCACATATGATGCAAAGAAGTTAGGATTAAATGGATAAGTTTATATGTATAACCTATTTGACTAATCATTATAAGTAAGGTAATATCCACATACATCGACCCCTTAGCAACTTTGTACTAGTACTATAAATTCTTATTTGGTGAAAACGATAGATATCGATTGCTATTCAACTCATTTGGTGCTTATTTCTTTAACATCAACATTTACTAACCTGAATTCTGTTGGAATTGTGGTTAATAGGAATTTTATAAACTATACGTGACCCCTTTTTATGATACGGGTCTAATAAAAACAACACGCAAAATATAAATAACGTAAGTTATAATTTGCAGTCCAAATATTTAACGTTCAACCAAACCAATAATACGTGTCCAAATCCACAACTCGAAATGTCAGATTCTGACAGTGACAGACAGTACTGTACTGGCAGCTGACAGATAGCAAACATTAGTCTGCATTTGTTATTACAACAACTGTTACGGTAAATCAATATTTGAACGGCCCGCTTACGAGTAATAGATTCTAAAAAATAACAACCTGTTACATACAAACTGTTGTCGGTGATATGTGACAACATTGCGTCGTAACGCAACTGGTGGCAATAACTGCTTTCTTGGGTAGCGAAGCAAAACTAAGTATCTATTACGTTTCAGTTGTGCGTTTTCAAACACTATTTAATATATGTGTTTGAATAGCGAAATTAGCAGGTTTTCTGCAATCTGCTAATGATGGTGACCGGTGATCGTTGCATTCGTTGCGGTGTACGTACCATTGACGTGACGTGACAATAGAATGATAGAGTAAATAAATAAGTGTTATATGTAGCATTTGTTTGTTTGTTACTGTTGACTGTTAGAATTGAACTTTGAACTTGAAATTTCCTTCATGCTTTTTCCAGGCTTATCACTAAACCTAAAACTAAAATAAACGACTTTTTATATAGGTAGGTACACTTTATAATGCTACAAATCTATTGTTATCTATTTTAAAACCTTTTAAAACCTAAAAGCACGGGAAGTGCTTCCCTCGCCTGTCTGCAAACTTCCAGATTTATCCAAAAGCTGTTGTGTTGATCTCTCGTTCGTTTGTTTACTATGGTTCGTAGGTATGCAAAGGGGATCGGTATTATGGGCTCAGGTCCCATTACCACCATGTCAGATCAAGAGGATCTGACATGGTGGTAATGGGACCAGGCAAGCTCATCTGCTGCATCATTGCCGCGCGCGAGCCGCTGTGACCCTTAATCCATTGCAACGTTATGTTGTTGAAATGGCCTATTTGGTTCAGTTTACGATGGCACTCCAATATTAGTCCCGAGTTTATAGTGTGGCTGTTTAAAACTTGCAGCACGGCCATGCTGTCGGAGAGTATGCGTATTGAGTGGCCTTCCACTCTCCTGGCCATTACCGCTGAAGCTGCCAGGGTAATCCCCATGCATTCAGCTTGAAATACTGTGTTATGGGTCCCCAACGGTGTTGAAATGGATACATTAAGGTCCTCCGAGAAAACGCCGGCCCCGGTGCCTGTACCAGTTTTTGATCCATCTGTGAAGATGCGTAATTCCGTTGGGCATAAAGCCTCACAGCGGTGGTCCTCATGAAGTTGGATCTTGTATTTTTTGTCGAATACGTGTTGTTTGGGTACACGATCATTCATTGCTCCTATCATGGGTATCTCCTTTATGAGATCTGTGAGCAGTGAGGTGTGTCGTGTGTTTCTCTCGCTCCATAGGTTGAGTGCCCTTAGGCGTATAGCCGCAGCTGTTGCTTCTTGGCGGATGAACAGATCCAAGGGTGGGAGTCCGAGCATGGCTTCCATTGCCACGGTGGGGGTAGATTTCATGCATCTAGTGGTTGCCATGCAGGCTAGTCTTTGGGTCCGTTGTAGTTTAGCCGCTATTGTGCTGTTTTCGGTCCTTGGCCACCAGACGATAGCGCCATACGCTATCATGGGGCGGATTACTGTTTCGTAAAGCCACAGGATGATTTTCGGTGATAGCCCCCATTTTTTACCAATCATTCTTCTGCACTGCCAGAAGGTAATCCCGGCCTTTAGTAATTTATTGTCTAGGTGGCTACTCCATTTTAACTTGCTGTCAAGAATAACGCCAAGGTATTTTACCTCTTTTGACAGTTGGAGTTCCGTGTCAAAGAGTTTGGGTAATCGGTATTCGCTTAATACCCTTTTGTTCGTAAACATGACTAACTCGGTTTTGTTCGGATTCACCGATAGTTCGAATTCCACGCACCATTTTTCTACGATGCGTAAGGCTTGTTGGGTTAGGTTACAGACCGTTCCCGCTACCTTCCCTGAGATAAGGATTGTTAGGTCGTCGGCGTAGCCTATTGTGAAGTCGCGGTTTTTGTTCAGCCTTGTGATTAGGTCGTCTATCTCTAAATTCCACAGAAGGGGAGAGATAACTCCACCCTGCGGGCAGCCTTTGGCTATCAGAGCTGTCTGATCTTCTTCCCCAAGGCGAACTACTCTTTTGCTGAGCATGTTTGTTATCCAGTCTGATAGTACCGGTTCCGCTTCATGTTTTGTCAGGGCGGCCTTAATACCGGTGAAGCTGGTTTTGTCGAAAGCTTCTTCGATGTCAATGAACGTTCCTAGGCAGAAGCCTTTTTGTTCGATCGCTTCCTCTATCCGGCTGACTACCAGATGGAGGGCTGATTCCGTAGACTTATCGGAGCTGTATTCGTGCTGGTTTGCATGTAGGGTAGCTGTTTTAGTGCACCATCTCTCAGCTCCCTCTCGCATAGGCGTTCCATGGTCTTTAGCATGATGGAGGTCAGAATGATTGGTCGATGTGCTTTGGGATTCGTGTAATCACCCTTTCCTGGCTTCGGGATGAAAATTACTCCCACTTCCCGCTATCCTATCGGAACGTATCTGTGTGCCAGACAGGCTTTAAAGATACGCTCCAGTCTGCTTGCGACTAGTTTGTCGCCCCACTGTAGCATAGCAGGGATGATTCGGTCGGGGCCAGCTGCCTTATAATGGTGAAAACTACTGATGGCCCACTGGACTTTTTCCAGTGTGACCACTTTGTTTGCGTGCTGCCAGTCTCGGGCAGTAGGTGTTATGGTTTCATCGTGCCAGTTGATTGTGGTCGTGAAGACGCATCCAGGGAAGTGGGTTTCGATGATTACGCGTCTAGATTCTTCTGGCGATGTTGTGAGTGTGTTGTCCTGTTTTTAAGGGCGGTCAGTGCCATCGGTTTTGTCTGCGCTAGGACTTTCCTTACCCTGTTTGCTTGTTGGCATGATTCTATGTTCCCACAGAATTTTCGCCATCCCTGTTTGCTTCGGTATCTAATACATTTTTTGTAGCTGGATTTGGCTGAACGATAGGCGTCCCAGTCTTCATATGCACAAGTATTTATAGCGTTGAAAGCCCTTCTAACCTTCCTTCGCTTGCGCTCTAGTTCTGGGCCCCACCATGGCTGTTTGCCTGGGGTTTTGGGAGGTAGGGTTTCTGGGCATGCTATATGGTAGCTGTCTATTATAGATTTGGTTAGGTGGTTTACCTGTTCCTCAATCTGTATGATGTTGTCGAGAGTCAGTGGGGAGCGCTGTTGAGCAAGTCTATTTGGCAGATGCTGCTCAAATTTGACCTTGTCCGTTTTCCTCGGGTTGCGTTTTGACAGAGTTTGTAGAGTCCCCGCCTGTAGATTGAAGCGAATTCACCTGTGGTCTGAGCAGGATGCCTCCTTGAAGACCTGCCAGCCCATGATGGCTTCCGCTGCGTTTTCAGTAGCTAGTGTTAAATCAATAATCGTACGGCTCTTTTTGGTGACGAAGGTTTGTTCAGAGCCGGTGTTTAGTAAGGTAAGGTTAGTAGTAATAAGATATTCAACAAGGGACTTAACTCTGTCGTTTTGAGTGCTCATGCCCCATAGCGGATGAAGAGCATTGGTGTCGGCCCCAATTATGACCTCTACCCTTTCCCTTTCGCAGTGGTCCACCAGTCGGGTGAGGTCTTACGGGGGCAGCTCCTCCTTTTCGGGCATGTAGGCTGAGGCGAGGATGACCACCTTGTCCTCGACGTCCAGCTGTGTGTGCAGCCTTATGGCAGTGAGGTCTCTGCAACAGAACTCTGTGAGGACCTGTGTTTTTAGGTTTTTTGTGACATATATACACGATCTGGGGAGATCATGTTCGCCAGCCACAATAAGCTTACCTCCTAAGCTGGAGAGCCCCTTGATGTGGCCTCCTCTGATCCAAGGCTCTTGGATCAGAGCAATGGCCGTTTGTTGAACCTCCAGCCATTTAAACAACTGAGCCGTCCCATCCCGGCTGTGCTGGAGGTTTTCTTGGAGGACACTAATCTTCGACGAAGGGGACGCCGTCACTGGTCGTTCCCTCTTCGTCCCCCCCAAGTTTGAGCTCCGCGAATAGGTCGCCCGGTTCGAAGTCGTCCCCCAGGAGGCCGGAGATTGAGACCAAAACGTCCTCCGCCTCTTCTGCCTCCAGGGGTGCGCCTTCCTGTCCAACACTGGCGGGGGCTGTTGGTGGTGCCGTTGCAGGCACCTCCCTGCTAGATTCGGGAGCTTTTGGGAGAGGATGGGACTCCTCTCTCGCAGGTAGCTGCTTGAGCTCCTGTTTGATGGTGGCCGTGGATGGGTCCCATCCCAGAGGGACGTCGGCAAACCTGCCGGACCGACCCTGGAATTTGACGTACACCGTCCCCACTCCAAAAGCGTGACGGCGTCCGGCCTTCATAAGGGTCGGTACTTGGTCCTCTGGGACTCCGACCACCAGGAACCACGCGGCGTTTTGTTTCGTCGCGTTTAGCAAGGTCCACTTTGCGACCTCCACCTCGGGGTTCTGGAAGGACAGAACTCGCCCAATTTTGCGCGCGTCTTCCAGAAGCCCTTGTGGATCAGGGACCAGTAAGCCACAACGTGCCCGCTGAGGGATCTCAGTCTGGCGCTTCACGACCAACTGGACGTTGGGCGTGAGCACCATATCGCTTACGGCACGTTGTAGCCATGTGCGTGTGTGTTCATCCGCACACCACAGTTTCAGAACCCCCTCAGCATAGAACGGTTTGGCTCTAAACTTCGGGGGCTGAGTTTGTTTCCGAGCCAGGGCATCACCGAAAATACGAGTTTGTATCTCGGTGAGTACCTGCTCGGATACGTCCTTGCCGATACGCCCCGTGCGCGCGCATGTAATTGCGACGTCATGAGGCGTACTCGCAGCTTGGGCGTAGGTTGGCCTGGCGACCTTTTTGGTTTGGTCCAGCCTCTGCCTTTTGTACTCCCCGCGAGGCGAAATCGTCTCGTTGAGAGCACGTTTGGCAGAGGACTGACCGTTCCCATTCGGTCGCTGTTTAGCCCCCTTCGCTTCGCCAGCGGCGAAGCTAAGGGTACCGATGGCCTCTGTTTTCGTTTCCGAGATAGAGGGTTGTGAGGAAGAAAGCAGAGACTTGGCCGCGGTCACCGCCATACGCCTCTCCTTCTTCGTTTTTCGGACCTTCCGTTTCTTTGGCTTGACTGGTTCGGCAGCTGCCTTGCCATCCACGCCAATCGGTTGGGTGCGTGCCCTGGTCCTGTTTGCCCCCTTTCTCTTAGGCAGTTGCCAGCCTTCCGAGAAAGCGTCCTCCGGTTGGCAGGAAGCTACCGGACTGACGCTACGGGGGCCTTCCCCGGGGGGAGGTTTGTGAGACAAAGGGGTTTCCCCTTATGTGTGTGATTACCTTCGCGGGTACCCGTAGATGGAACCACTGAGCTTCCCGTGAAGGTTGTTTCGGTGCCCGCACTGGCACCCGTAGATAAAACAACTGAGCTTCCAGTTTGGGCTGAGGTTGTGAGTATTTGTTTAGTGTGCTTGCCTCCACCGGTACCTGCAGCCGAGGCCGCTAAGCTTCCGGTTTTGGCCAAGTGTGCGCTGCGCGGGTGTGGATGGTGCTTTCCTCCCTGGTACCCGTAGTATTAACCACTGAGTTGCCAGTTTGGGCGGTGTGGTGAGTTGTGAGGGTGCCTTTCCCGGTGTCTGCCGGGCCGAGGCCGCTGAGCTGCCGGTTTGGGCCAAGTGTGCGCTGAAGGCGCGTGTTCTGTCATTCCCTTGACTGGTACCTGTAGTCTGGACCACTGAGCTGCCAGTTTTGGGTTTTTTTTTTTTTGAGGTGTTCATATTTTTATTATTTGTAGGCCTATCCATATTAGTATATAATTTTAAAATTCGTCCCTTTGGCTTCCCACCCTCCACGGAGCCCGCAACTGGGAGTGCCTTACTCGACTTAATTCGAGGGGCACTAGGACTACCAAAGAGATATAGGAGTGCAAGGCTGGTTTACAGTGCGACATCGGGGGCTCGATCGGGTTGGCGTTGGGGGCATGAATTAGCTAACCACAACGGCTGGTCAACCCTCACTTACCACGTCAGCATGACCTTTACCCACCACGATAGTCGTCCAAAGACCCTACACTCCTCGCCGGTGGCCCACTAATGGGACACCTTGACCTAATTTCCCCAACCATGGCTAGTGTTTGGGGCTACCGTTTAGCCTGAAATCCAGGCCAAAGAGGGCGTGTTGCCTCGCGGACGCATAACCGCCAGCGCCGTTTGGCTCAACCCTCCAGGATCCCTTCATACCTGCGTTCGGCGCTCAACTGCGCAGGTCCATGACGCAGGTGACTGACCAATCACAAGGGTTATTTTTGTTTCAGGGTTTTCTTCCCCTAGCTAATAGTAAACGTTCACAACTCCAAATAGAGCATGCGAATTATACTATAGAAGAAGTTGAAAATATTAAATTTCGTGGTATAACAATAGATAAAAACTGTAATTGGAAGGCACACATTGAAATATTATGCACTAAAATTAATAGGTTTGTATTTGTCCTATACAAAATGACACGTGTAGCTGGCTTAGAAGCTGCACTATGTGCATATCATGGGTATGTTTCATCAGTGTTACGTTACGGCCTAGTAATATGGGGTAATTCTGTTGACCTTATTTTGGCATTCCGGGCCCAAAAAAAATGTATAAGGGCTATCTGCAGAGCACAGCCCAGAGAAAGTTGTGTCCCGCTTTTTAAGCGGATCAAAATACTACCGCTGCCGGCCCTATACATATTTGAAGTGTGTGTCTTTGTCCACGGTCATATTAAACTATTTGATCTCCATAACGATATTGTGACCAGACCCAGTAGTAGGAGAATTCACAAGCTACATATGCCTAAGGAAAATCTTATTATATTTTCTAACAATGTTTACTGTATGGCAATTCGTATTTATAATAAACTACCCGCCCAGCTCAAGACTCTAACGTTTAAGATATTTAAATGTAAACTCTACCAATTCCTGCTACAAAAATGTTATTACTCTACGAAAGACTTCCTAAATGAACGCTTTGATTTAAAAATTGACTTATTCTGTGAACCTTGACATGTATAACTTATTATTTGACAATTTTTAATTATATAACTTTATTTATTATGACCACTATCTTATGTGAATTTTGAATGATTTATTATTTGCATGTTGACTTAATTTAAATTCATTTTTTCCCTAAAGACATTTTAATATTTGTACGCTGGAGACAGCAGAGTATTATGGCCATGATTTATATTTTGTAAGAACTTTATACAATATTCTGACAAATAAATGAATTTATTATTTATTATTATTATAGCCAGATGATCCGGTTATGGCGCCGGAGATTCGCCCTCGTGCATCATATTTAGCTACTACAGTTCAGACGTAGGTGGAATGAGCGAGGCTCATTATAAACCATAGCATTACCCGGAGGAGACGACCCGCCTGGAAGGATCCAAACGAGCCCGCACCCAGGCCGTGGTCGCAGCCTGGGGGCGGCGAGGACGTATATGAAGCTCTTGCCGGTGCGCGCCGAACAGCCTAGCTTCGCTCACCTAGTCGTACGCTATTGTCGTCTTAGCATTTATGTTAAAGGTAAATTCCCTGGCTCAAGTCACCCCACTAAAGACTAAACACCGACCCCCCCCCCCCATGGCATCACCGATATCTAAATACATACATGTCATAAACAGTACAAATAATTTATATTTCATAAAAATGAAATACTTTAGTGTAATAATACATCTATTTTAAGTGAAACTAAACGTTTGTGATTGCGTGTATGAAAGGAATTATAAAAAACATGACGTTTAATACCTACGATATCCCGTTTTGATAAATAACATAACAAACATAACATACAGGCGTGAAGTTATGTTGTGTTGTGTTGTGTTGTGTTGTGTTGTGTTGTGTTGTGTTGTGTTGTGTTGTGTTGTGTTGTGTTGTGTTGTCTTGTCTTGTGTTCCTGTGACCCTCTGAATTCTATTGTTCAAATAAGAAGTCAAAAGGTCGAGAGCCTTGTTCCTTATTCCGTAATAATCTAATTTCCTGACCAATGTATCATGGTGGACGCAATCGAAGGCTCTGGATAGATCGCAGAAAACACCTAATGCATCCTGCTTATCCTCCCAGACCTCGTAAATACATTTCAATAACTATATACCAGCATGTCCGTCGTTGATCGTCCTTATATAACTTATAACTCTTACATAACTATACTGTACTAGACTTTACTCTCCAAAGGGTTAATAACATTCATGACCTAGGTGTCATCCTCGACTCTAAATTACATCTAGACTTACACATTGAAAATATCGTAAGTAAGACATACCAAATATACGGCTTCGTCATGAGATCTTCTAAAGACTTAAAACGCGCCTCTACCTTATTACTCTTATACAACACTTTAATTACATCTCAGCTTGATTTCATCGTCCCAATTTGGGATGTTAAATATGATAAGCATATATAAGATCTCCAGAAAAGGTTAAAAAAAGTTTCTACGTACAATACCTTACAAATTACACCACTGTAAACATCCTTATCAACATTCACTGAAGGAGTACAACTTGCTGAGCTTGGAGTCTAGACGCAAACTACTTATATACATGATGTTGCATGATATATGCAATAATAAGTTTGTGTGTAATAAAATCACTAACACAATATCTTACGCGGTGCCCAGGACGGTATAGCAGTGAGAGGTGCGCGTGCTGCGGCTGTTCTATACAGCAAGGTGCAGAACGAACGCGTGTACAAGGGCATCTTTTCGCCATCCTTTAGAGACATACAACACACTTAGCCGAAATTGATATATTCGCAAACTGACACTTAAAATTTAAAGATGCAGCAATTAAAGTTTTAGAACCTCGTAATAATCTACTGTTTATATTTAAATACTTGTTTCTTATAAGCACATTGGTGCGATGTGTGGCTGGAGGCGCTTGAGTGGTGTTGACATGGTGTTGAATTCTACAGATCCCACACCCATCAGCACAGGCGATCACTCGGTGGAGCGTACGGACCAGGTAGAGTACCTGGGATCTGTCACCGAGTGCTGACATCGATTGCGACGTTAAGGCACGCATTCCAGCCATGCTGGCCGAGTGGCGTGAGATGACTGCTATCAGTTGTGACCCCAAAATCACGGTTAGGTTGAAAGGGTAGGTCTATAAAACCATCACTATGCCTGTCTTATTATTTTTACACTGGTGTGAGGCGTGGCCATTGCTGGAGTGACAGAAGCAGGAGCTGCGTGTCATGGAGATGAATATGCTGTGGTAAATCTGGTGAGTCACGCGCAATGATCGCGTACTTCATGCCTGATCAGCCTTCATGTCTAAGACATCGCAGATGAAATGTAGAAGTGTCGCCTTCACTGTCACGGCTGGCTGGTGCGGCTGCTTCTTACGGCAACCGCCAGGTTACCTGAGTAGCAAGTTCAAAGTTCAAAGTTCAAAGTTCATTTATTCACATGAATGTAGGTACAGAGAATGGTCTTATATATACGTCGTCCCGTGTACATTCTACCATTACATTATGGTGTGTAAATATTTATTTTGTCATGCATATACATTACTTATCATTGATCTAAATTAAAATGCCAAATTGATGTCAATGAAATAATTAATAAAAACATAATAATAAAATAAAATAAATGTCAAGTAAACAAAATATTAAGAGCAGTTAATAGAAAATATATGATATAAAATAATAAAAAAGAAAATGTCAGATTAAAATTAAATTATTATCATACAGAAATTCATTATTTGTAAGCTTTGGCTATTAAGATTTTTTTCAGTTTCGACTTGAATATGCTTATCTTACATAATTTTATGGCGTCAGGGATTTTATTGAAAATTTTGGGTGCCATACACAGTACGCTTTTTCCCACTAAAGCGGTTTTTGCACTATGTAAACACAGCTTATTATCATTATTATGATTAGTGCGCCTGTTTCGTTGCACTACCTCTGAGATGCGCTGAAATAGATGAGGATTGTTATACACGAACAACGCAACCAGCTATCGGTGGATTGCAAACCAAACATTGCCAGAACACAGCGTTTCTGCGCTTTAAATACGAATTTAAAATTAGTTGAGTTTCCCCAAAAGATTATGCCATAGCGGAGTATTGAGGCCGCAAGGCCATGGTATGCTGTTAACAGGGTATCAACATTTACCACTGGGGCTAATTTAAATAGGGCGTATGAAGTACTGTTACCCTTTTTGCATAGCTCTGACACGTGCGCCTTCCAGTTTAGCTGCCTATCGATAGTAAGACCAAGGAACTTTGCTGAGCCTACCTCTCGTATGATTTGATTATTATAGATTAAATTTGGGTTTTTAGCCTTAGGTCTTTGACTGAAGTGCATTATTTGTGTTTTAAATAAATTTATTTTTGAAATTATTATTGTCAAGCCATGCAATAATAGATGCCAGACAGTCGTTAATGTCGTCTTGATACTGTTCCACACTTCGACATTGAACAGATACCGTACTATCATCTGCAAAAAGGGACATAGGATGACTGGTAAATTTCGGTAGGTCATTAATGTAGATAATGAATAAGAGTGGACCTAATACGCTGCCCTGAGGCACGCCACATGCGACAGCACGTGATTCCGATCGATATGTTACCTCGCATTTATTTTTTATGTCTATTCTAGATATGGTGGTGACTTGAGTTCTACCAGAAAGATATGATTTAATAAGTTCTAATGCATTACCTCGAATTCCATAGGACTCCATTTTATTTAATAATATGGCATGATCTACGTAATCAAATGCCTGAGTCATATCGCGTGTCTGGCCATGCCACTTCCGCCGGGCCGTGGTAGGAGGGGGAGACCCAAGAAGGGCTGGTTTGACGTCGTAAGGCATGACATGCAAGCAAATGATCTCACTACCACGGATGCTCAAGCTCGTGCGAAATGGAGAAGAAAAAGCCTGGGCTCCGAGATGTGAACCTCGGCTGCAATCGGGACACAACGCTAAGATGATGATGATGACTTGTAAACATAAAACTCGCATACTTTTTATTCATTTGCATATAGTATTAAATAGATACATAACTTCACGGCTGTATCCCCGTAGGGGTAGGCAGAGGTATATTACACACCCACGATTCGCCAGTTATGTTTAGGTCCCAATGGGGGCGAGCCTATAGCCTACCGGGCACATTGCTAAGCGCGCGATAATTAACAATTTAACAAACAAATTGTTACAAATGGATAAGAAACAGAATTTGAATCTGATAAGAATACAATCAAAGAGCTTGTGTGCTCACCAAGAAGTTCGTCGAACGAAACGTCGCGACTGTCAAGTATTTAGCTGGTTTTGAGTATTCAGCTAGTTAGCTAGCACAGAACAAAATACTCAGAGGAGTTAGCTAGTTAGCATGTTATTTTTTAACGCTAACGGAGATTGCGCTTACTTATAGATCATGCATGGACAGTTTAATATACGGGCATGATAAAGATAGTTTTAACAACTAGTGACGTCGCTCAAACGTTACAATACATTGCGCATGACAGCAACAGAAAATCAATACTGATTTATCGATTGAAGAGTTTTTTTAATCTGTATATATGGGAAGGAAGTGAAGTGCTGCGTATTGGACGGAATAGGCAATTTTTGATTTGATGTTTTGGAAACAGAAAAATTGTTGTGATAACCATTAAACATATGTATTGAACAATTAATATCAAAAATGGATGTGCTTGTCACGCTTTTTTACATATTATTCTCAATATGTGTGGTATATCCGCCCACGGAGTTCGTGGCAGCCGGTTTCACGATTGCTCAGCTGTTCGAAAATTTTTTGGGGTCTGAGAATTTAAATTTTGTTACATATCATATGAAGAGGACTACAATTACGGCGTTGATACACTCTTCATTACCGTTGGGATACGTTTTATGTCTTCTGTGTTCCGGAGACCGCAATCCATGGCTCCCAGCGGCAGCGGCTGCGACAGCAATCATTCCCTTACTGATGTGTTATAGACTATTGTGTTGGTGGGAAAACGATCAGATTAAGCACCCAGTGGTGAAGGCTCTGCTGGCCTATGTGACACCTGGAAGCGATTGGCGAGTTGTTGCTGGCACTCTCAATTGTGAATTTAGACAGTACGTGAAATTTATTCTTATATTTAGTAATACTTACACGAAAATACGTTGATCCATTTTCATCCTTTCCTTTTTATATTATAAATGTGAAGATGTTTGTAATTAATCACGCTCTAATGGCTGAACGGAAACTGTTTTCTACGTTATTGTAGCCCCCTACAGAAAACAGTTCTCTATAATTCTTAGAATGCCATAGAAGATTGTGTCATAAATAAGTCGTGTGTTTAATAATATATAATGTATACAAAGCTTGTTGTATTGTTATATTTCATTACATTTACATTCTGTGAATTAATTTTTTTTTCATTGATATCTTTTAATTTAGGTACTTAAATATGTTGACCCGAGACGGCGTGCGGTTTTAGTCGGTTCAAGCCCGACATAACCTTCCCCGCTGGCACGCGGGGGGGTATCCGAAGGGATTTCCGCACGATAAAAAAAAAAAAAAAAAGGTACTTACTTAAATATGTTCAATGCCAATACAGTACAATCTCGCTAATCAGGCACTAATTTGTTACTATTGTGCAGGATAACTGAATGTTCCAGTGTATTCAAATTCTAAATTAGCAAGATTGTACTCATTTTAGAAAATCCAGTCAGCCCCCTTATTCCGATTGACCAACAACTTACATTGTTTCAGTTTTATGCCAGTTCTTTCTACTATGTTATTTTTTATTATTATTATTATATAGCTTTATTTATCTACAGAACAGTAAATATATAATATTAAAAGAAATTTAGGTTGTTATCATTTGTTTGAAGTTTCTGTTGTGTAGCCCCCTTGGGTAAAAGCCTCCTCCATCGCTTTCCATTTTTCCCTATCCTTAGCAATTTGCATCCAATCCTTTCCTGCTTTGCTTGCTATATCATCAGCCCATCTTTTCTTTTGCCTCCCAACATTTCTTTTTCCTTTTGGGCCTATCCATTTTGTGGTTTGGTGCGTCCATCTCTTGTCTTGGTATCGGACCACATGTCCTGCCCAATTCCACTTTTGTTTAAGACTAAAATGGAGAGCATCTGATAATTTCGTTCTCATACGGATATCTGTGTTTCTTATTTTATGTACTTTTCTCAGATTTAAGATGCTTCTTTCCATTGCATGTTGGCAGGAGACATTCTACTATGTTAACCAATTGAAATTCACCAACTTCTCACATTACAACTGACAAACAAACTCACTGTCAAACAAAATAATGTGCTTGTACTCATTTTAGAAAATCCAGTCATTCCCCTTATTCCGATTGACCAACAACTTACATTGTTTCAGTTTTATGCCAGTTCTTTCTACTATGTTAACCAATTGAAATTCACCATCTTCTCACATTACAACTGACAAACAAACTCACTGTCAAACAAAATAATGTGCTAGAGTCGTGAACTGTTTGTGTTTCATTACATCTATTGTTTTTCAGTGTGGATAAAGTCTCCATTCAGTTAACAGCATCGAGCAAGTTTGTAGCGACAGAATTATTTCTCATTAAAGTCTCCCAATATTCACTGAATGTAGTCAAACAGACTGACTGCTCCTTGGTAGCCACTGCAGTAAGTACCAAATTATAGTAGCGATCATAGGGATTGTAGGGGCAGTGTATTTTATTCTTATTGATCTTGTGGCATAAGTCAGAAGATCAAACTTTCAAAGCTGTAACACCTTATTATACCAACTGGTAATTACTTTTACAGATCTGTATTGTCAGATTCTTTTATAACAGACTACCTATTGTCTTATGAACTTGTCTGTAAATAGACAACGATTTGAAGGGGGTGGGAGGGGGGGGGGGGTAGAAATTATTATAAAACTATTAGATACATTGAACCAAAGGTTTTGGTTGCTATGGTTTCCCTGTGACCGTGGCTGCTGAAAAGCAAGTCAAACGTCAGCTTCAATATAAATAATAAAATTAATTGTGATAGAATCCGTTAAAAATAGTTTTATTTCAATTTGTGAAATTTGCGTAAACTTCCAACAATATCAATAATTATGTCTATTTGGTCACAGTCAGACAGACACAACCTCTCACCATCCGGAGAAGATGAGGTCCAGTACATCAATATAGAAGCAATCCCGACTCGGGATGACATCAAACGGTTCACGTTCCGCATATCCACTACTGCGCTGAGGGACTTACAAACGCGACTGCTGCACCCCGTGAGGGTTCCAGACCATATATCACTGTTACCCCCTCTGATTGAACGTTTTGTGACCGTCTTCAAGCATTATATTGAGCGGAATCCTGTCTACTATATTGATCAGGTCAGTTCATATTTTTATCTTTTACTCATTTGTTTTCATTAAATCATTTAAATCATCTATAACTGTATAGTCACCCCAGCAAATAAAATGAATTTGAATGGCAAGGTTGAATTTGTTTAGTGTTAAATGTATTATATTAATGGAATTTTATTAAAAGCAGCAGACTTCAATCCCAAAGGTACACTACATTTAAAGGTTTTTTCTAACGGGGATACCAGTGATCGGAAAGAGGATGCTACCATGCCTGTGTGGGCCATTTCATCCATTTCCCCTACACTTAAATATTCTGTATACGGGTTCAGGGATTCACAGTCAATGTGAAGAAAAATATTTAATTTCCCTAAAATTATAAATCGCATTTTCGAACTACAATTATAAATGATCACTATCATTAGTCAACGGGATATTTACCATGTGTGGTTTTGAGTGAAGGACTCGAACATACAAGGCATGGTAAATATTGGACACTCAAAACAACACATGGTAAATATTCCATTGCATTAGTATTACTAAAATTATTATTATTTCCTTTATTAAACTTTAAATACTCGTACATATAAATTATATTTTTAAATACATTCTATATATAAAAAAAAACAAGTATATCTAAAAATTTTAATAATAGCCCACCGGCATCGGATACGGGGACCAATCTACCGGTGGTTGTGGCTCCAGAGAGAGGAATCTCCTCACAATATGTCCCGTGTCGAGGAGCACTGCATCAAGCCCTTGACCCAACTGCCTAACGCGAGCCTCTTGAGATGTTGATCAAGGCTCTTGGCAATCAGTTTGTGAACCGATACAACTATTGGAACAATAAATCCACATTCCACATGTCGACAACCTCGTGAGCCAAATCCAAATATATATTATTATTATTATTAGAACTTCCGTTACAGAATAGTTCATTATCTACGGTTATAATAGTACTAACGTACTCTGCGCAATGTCTCATGTTTTAGATAACAGCAGCGGCCATTTTGAGCTTTTAACCGTTTGTGAATATTGACTGAGGCTGTTCGTGTGTTCACAGGAACCAGAGTTGTGCATCGGTTGCATGCAGTTTCCGGCAGACGTGAAGATCAACCGGCGATGTCACGCGCCTCCACCGGAGTTCGAAGGTGGACCACCGCAATGTCAACAGTGCAACTGTCGGTATGTGTCTACCTCGTTATCTATATGCAGGGTTAATTTTTCAAGTAGGCGGGGATGGCCACAGCCATAACTATGAAGAATAGCTAAAAGTAGGTACTAGAACGAGTCTCGGGTCCGATTTTGATGAGAACTGTACATTGATTTCTTTTTAAGTCAATATTCCTAGCCAGAAGTCAAATGTTTAACAAAACAAAGATGTTAAAAAAAGACTATTAGGGATATGCTCTATGGGCAACCTTACACCCCGGCGTCTGTAGACCCGAGACGGCGTGCGGTTTTAGTCGGTTCAAGCCCGACATAACCGCCCCCGCTGGCACGCGGAGGGGTATCCGAAGGGATTTCCGCACGATAAAAAAAAAAAAAAAGGTATACCATTTGATAGTGTCGCATATATGAACAATTTCGTCATTCATCAAATCTTCTTCTGTAGTATGTTACCTATCTTCTGGGTATAGCTATAGGCATATGCTATAGGCTATGGACAAGCATGGCGAGTCATTGACTATTAGATTTGGCATCGCTAGAACTTTCGATAGAGTCTGGCACAGATCGCTTCCTCTTGCTTCAAACTGCCTGCCTTTGGTCCACCTCTTCGATTGTGCAGTTGGTTTGAAAGCTTATTGCAGGAGCGCCATAGTAGGGCTATGAAAATTTGGCTGAGTTTAATACCAAGACGACGCTATATAGCAAATAAAAAAAAAATCGTTTATAGCAAAGGTATATAGTCTATCCTTTAGCTTAACTATCAGGGGAGTGAAGTTATATTGATGTGAACTTAACACAAAAAAAATCTCTGAAGTAATGATGTACAGTAATGTAAATTATAATTGTTTAGGGTTTAACGGCCGGCGTTGCATGTAGAATATACTATTTCCGGGCTATTTGGCCGTAGTCCATATGAAACTTGTGTTCCAAATGTTTCGTCGATCACTGCGGTCGACCTCTTTAGTGGTACAGGTCCGGGCGGCGACAATCGTTCGCCCGAATGTAAATTTTTAACAGAATGTTGTTTACATTTCTCACGTCACCTTATCTTACCTGATTAGTTTTTTGAAATGATGGCCATTGTTCTGAATCCATAGCTGGATTCAAGGATTGCACTGCATTTCGCATTGCCATATTTAAATTTATTCATTGAGTTGAGCGAGCGAAGCTCTTATACGCGGCATAGCCGTTTGTTGGTGATCTTGACCAAATTTACCACGGTGATAGTGTGGACACTGAGGAATGTTTTGAAGAGAGATGGTTCATGTCCGATGTACCATTGAGGAACAATCACCGAAAAATAATTGGTCGAGCGTGCGGCCTTAGCTAAGCGCGCGACCGTAGTCTTATTTTCAAGTGCGAGTCCTGCTCGCTCAGCTCAATTTACTTCAGTCGCACCCTGCACTGAATTCCTAGTTTATTTGGCGGACCAACAGCCATATAAAGTATAGCAATTGAGACGAGTGGCATAGAGCCAACGAAGGGTGGTTGGTGTGATACGTGACGTGCTTCCCGCCCTCCCCCGGCAGCGTGCTGTGGTGCGGCGCGTGCATGGCGCGCTGGTGGGCGGCGCGCGCGGCGGGCCCGGCCGAGCGCTGGCTGGCGGGGCGCGCCACGTGCCCGGTGTGCCGCGCCAGCTTCTGCCTGCTGGACGTCAGCCCCGCGCGCCGCGCCGCCTCCTGAGCCCGGCCGCGGCCGCCGCACGTCCGCCTCGCGCTGGCGCTAGCTCGCGACTGCGCGGGCGGCGCCAGCTCGGGACGGCTGGCGGCTGGCGGGCGTTTGTTTTTTGTTCGGTGGCCCGATTCAATACAATTACCATTTTAAAACGGGTGATTTCAAACCTACGAAAACTTGTTAAACTAAAATTTCCAAATCTAATTGAAAACGAATCAAACTGAGATTAGTTTCGAAGATTTAATAACCTCAATGAAACATTTCGGTTTTTTTTGGACAGATTATACGGAATACTATTGAAATCACGCGTTATGAAAACATGCCGTTACTGAATCGGAGCCCTGGTTTAGTTAGTACGTTATGATCTTATATTACGACGAGGTAAGTTTTGTTAGTAGTGTATTTAATAATTAGTGGATAATTACACGCTGTTTTTTAAACATCCGAATTATGTACCACTGTGCGTTGAAAAATTAGTGTAGACATGGCTTGGCAATGGATTAACGTTTGTTAGGGGTTTTTTAGGTTTAATTAAACAATGCAGTTGATGATCTAATATTACAATGAGGTAGATACATTGATATAAAACTATTTTTAACGGGTTCTATCGCGATTTATTTGATGTTATTTTATATTGATCCCGACGTTTCGGTTGCTTTTCAGCAGCCACGGCCACGGTCACCATGCGTATACGTTACGCTATTCGTGTGATTATATCGAGACTGCGTTGAGGTAGGCTAAACAGCCTAGTTTTGAGTGAGTGTTGTAAACACCAACGCCCTATCTATCTCATTTTAATATAACATCACCGGTTTTAGTGGAGCAGCTAAGTTTATTAAATGCAAATAGTAACGACATATATTTCATATCAAGATTTTTTTAACTGTATATCTCACATAATTTTAATATATATAAATTTAGATTAAATAACATAACATAATATAACTTCACGCCTGTATCCCCGAAGGGGTAGGCAGAGGTGTATTACACACCCACAATTCGCCAGTTATGTTAAGGGCCCAATGTAATAGGGGGCGAGCCAATTGCCATCTACCGGGCACATTATTAAGCGTGCGATAATTAACATTTATATTAATGCACACATAACTACGAAAAGTCAGAGGTGTGTGTCCAGGGCGACTTGGGATCGAACTCGAGACCTCGTTTCAGCAGTCCGTTACGTATGCCACTAGACTATCGCCGCTTCTTTCTTTTTTTTCTTTAAACTCATTATGACACAATATATTATACTTTATAGTCTAGAATTATAATCATTACGAATATTCGATGTGATTTAATCAATTTAATGATAATGAGATCAATCATACAATCAGCCCGCTGAGTTTCTTGCCGGAGTCTTCTCAGGACAGGGCCGCGTTTCGAACCGGTGGTCCATTTGCCAAACATTAGATTATTTATATTTTTAAGACGTTTTGTAAGTGCCGTATTAATGGTCTATGCAGAATAAATGGTTTTTGACTTTGACTTTGAATAACAGTTTATAATCGTGGTGATGCAATCATTTCGTGGCCGTCAGAACGATGGGGGCCATCCACGTTTGACATTGAGAGCAAGTCTTTAATTCCCAACTTGTTAAAAAAACGAGCATGGTTTGGATACCCAGGTACTTTTTATTTAGATGTAGACATGAAAAGTACCTGGGTGACTGAAATATGCTCGGTTTTTTAATAAACTCTGAGAGCTTTTTTTTAAGTTAAGTTTTAAGTGGCGTACGTAACGGACTGCTGAGACGAGGTCTCGAGTTCGATCCCCAGTCGCCCGGGCACACACCTCTGACTTTTCGTAGTTATGTGTGCATTAATAAATAGTAATCATCGCTCGCTTAATATTGTGCCCGGTAGATGGCAATAGGCTCGCCCCCTATTACATTGGGACCTTAACATAACTGGCGAATCGTGGGTGTGTAAAACACCTCTGCCTACCCCTTCGGGGATACAGGCGTGAAGTTATGTTATGTTATCATGTAAAATCTTATCTAAATACAAAAAAAAGTCATCGGTAGAGCGTTACATGTACAAAACTAGCTTGTGTAAGATTATTTAACCATTCTTGTATGAATACTATTTTATAATATTGTTTAATATTGTATTATAATTGGTGTTTTATAGTTTTAATTCATGGTTGAGTGGCAATTCAGAAATACTAACCTTCTCTGTGACTGGCGCTAATTTCATACTTAACGCATCATGCATTATAACTCAAAAATGCTTAGGCCACCGGCTGCCTCGTGCAATCTATATGGCGAGAATTTCGTGCAAAATACATACAATTTGTACGAAGGGCGGGCGACCGCACCGCATGTTTGACACGTATGACTCTGCATGAGGCAGCGGACGGCTTTAAAGTATATACTTATGTAGCAATTCAGTAAGTATTCAGTTACTGAATGTGACTAGGCTCACAAAACTAAACCCGGTGTTCTGACCGTAAAATAATATTATTTATTTTGATGTATTTTAATATCGTATCGGATATTTGATAAAAAAAAGAGTGTAAGAAGCTCAAAAAGCTGTTATTCGGTTTTTATATGTGTAGAAATGTTAGGAATTATTAATTGTTGTCCATTTTATATGTGGCTATTGTACATAGATTATTAAATATTTTATATTGTAATTAGCAAAGAATAATAATATATTATTATAATAAATTGGAAATGTTATACAGGTATTTATCATGTGTATGGTGCAAGATGCATATATTTACTTAAATATATTTAACTTTTAATGAAATACTAAAATATATACTACTAGACAGGCGGTTTTAAACAAAAATGTGGGAAGAGAGGGGCAGGAGCAAAAAGTGATGAAAATTAATAAATAGAATAACTCTTAAAGAAACTTATTTATTACCCAAATCAAACTTACAATAATAAGTGTTATAAATTTTTTAATTATATTTCGCTTTGCGAAAATATAAATTACGACAATCTACACAGCGCTTTCTAGACCCAAAGTAAGCACAGTTTAACTAGCTTGTGTTATGGGTTCCAGAATGCGGATAAACATACTTATATACTTTTTATACATAGTAATATTATACACAGAAATACCCAGCCCAATGCAAATAGACATATTTATGCAGACAAATATTTGCACTGAGCGGGACTCGAACCCGCGCCCCCTGTCGTAGCAGTCGAATACACTACCGCTACGCCACAGAGGCTGTCTCAAATCAAATCACGGGTAAATTTAAAAAAACACTAGGCGTTGCCCGCGGCTTAGCCCTTGTGGATTTCTTACCCTATTCCTGCTACCTGCAGTAAGCTATGTGTTATTCCAGACTATAATCTATCCCAGTATCAAATTTCAGCCTGATCGGTTCAGCCGTTACAGCGTGAGAGTAACATATATCCAAACATGTTCACAAACTTTCACATCACAGATTATAAATATTAGTTGGATAGTAGGAATACTAGCGGCCCGGGTCTCAGATTCGTCCGGGATTTAATTCATAAAAAAATACTATATTCGTCCGGGATTTAATTCATAAAAAAATACTATAACCTGATTGCAGCACCATCTAAAAAAAAACAAAAAAAAATATAAAAACCATCTTTGAAAAGTTTCACAAATGAGCTCAATTGTTGCGGAACTTTTTGAGTTTTTGAAGCGTACACAAACCAATATTTCATTTCTGAAGATGACAGCTAAATAAACTCCAAAGTGAGGTGAATTTACAAAACGTATGACCCTAATTTTGAAGTGAAATCTTCTATAGGTGCGTTGAGCACTTTTTGGGTGAACAAAAATATGGAACTCGCGTCATCGTCACTGTGACGCGTTCCATATTTTTCCAGCGGATGAACTATTTCGTTCTGACCTTGATGACGTTTCGAACTAATTCATAATGAACAACATAGATGGCTCTGTAAATATTTTCTTCGTGTTTTCTCTTTTATACGCACTCCCGGAGTGCCACTGTTTTTTTTTGTTTCGTACAACTGGTCTAGTAGTACATATAGAAGAGTTTGTTCTTGATGTTTTAAATGTATAAATGTAACGTATCGGGGTCACGATAATTGACCGCGTGAAATCTGATAATGATAATTGAATGTAATTTTCAATAGTAGACACATATAGAAGAGTTTGTTCTTGATGTTTTAAATGTATAAATGTAACGTATCGGGGTCACGATAATTGACCGCGTCAAATCTGATAATGATAATTGAATGTAATTTTCAATGTAATAATTCCAATAATGTTAAATTCACTGAATTATAACGATTTTAGGGAAATAATTGTTTATATTTGTTTGTCTTCCAGTACATTTATTATGGAATTTTATCACATCAGAACTATTTTAGCGTTTTTAGACTAAATCTGAAATAACGAGCCGATAGGAATCGTATTAAAATAATCTTTCGTCATTGTGTTGAATGTATTTAATATCATAACTGTGTTATTAATCAAATAAACGCTATTGATGTATAACTATTTTTTCATTATTCCTGTAAAACAGCTTTGAGTTAAAAACAGCTAGTGGCCGACCAAAACAAGATCTTTAACTGAAACCGAACATGCGTTTCAGCTGACTTTAGGAATGAAATCCGCCATTTTGTTTGAGCATCGTTTGTCAACTTCAAGACCTTTACTAAGAAACTTTTAATTCATTTCAAAAAGATCTTAAATTTACATTAAAAACAAATGTTACAAATACTTCACCCTACTAATAAGTATGTGGCTATTGGCATTCTATCATCGCACGCTCGCCACAGACAGGGAATTCATCCTCACACTTTGCGACCGGAAACGGTGCGTACACTTAGGTATGAAAGGCACTTTATTCCGTGCACCCTCAGGCTGTGGAATGATCTCCCTGCTGTGGTTTTCCCAAGCGACTACAATATGGGGTTCTTCAAGAAGGGCATTGGAAGGTTTTTACAGGGTCGGCAGCGCGAGTGTGACGACCCTGGTGTTGCGCACGTCCATAAGCCATGGTAACCGCTTCCCATCAGGTGGGCCGTGAGTTTGTCTGTCATAAGAGTGGTCTAAAAAAAACCCATTATTTCATTATTTTCAATAAAAAAGAAATTACGCATTAACAATACAATCAGAATAATTTTAAAAGTTGAAGCCGAAGCGTGAAATTGAAGCAACGCGTCGGTGGCTTAGTGGTTAAGGAGTTTGTCTTACGATAGAATGATCCCGGGTTCGAATCCTCGCCACTACACTACCGATGTGAACTCATTTCAACACAAGCAATTAAGTTTAGCTGGAGCGGTTAAAGAGGGAATATTTATTTCTGTTACCTAAATATTCTTTTTTAAAAAAAAGTGTAAGTATATTATATCTCATTGTTAAAAAAAATCTACACAATTCCACGTTTAAACCTGTGATTGAAACGTGGCGGGAGCATGTCGGATTCGTATCGCCTATCGCATGGAATATTTAATTAGTGGCAGTGACATGACTTGTCAAGGATACCAGTTATATAGTGACTTTTGCAGTGCATAAATGGCTCAGTTTTTTATGAGGTTACTATGTCAATTGCTACTGCATCTAGTGTTGTAGGTTTGGTTGCCGCAAGGGACAATTTATTTAAGTATTTAGAGGTACCTAGTTGGTTCGATTTACGTTAAGGCCTCATAATGCACAGGGGGCTGAGGATTGCCGGGGCTACTGGCCTAACTAGGGTATCTCTAGGCCCCTGGAATACTCAATGGTGTGTTTATGTCATCTAGATCATATTTTATTGCATGAGAATACTACGCTATTAAAATAAACTATTAATAGCTATGTAAATACGTGTTGCGATCTGTGCTTACTATTAATCATAGGGTACAGTTGTAGTGTTACGTCCTCTGGTTCATCTGTCACTGCAGGAGTGCCACAGGGATCTATTGTCGGCCCTTTTCTTTACCGGATGCATTTCCAGATTTAGATTTGAAATCTATATTTAAATTGATGAAATCTAAATCTAAATCTAAATCATCATTAAAAATCAAAATCATCATTAAAATCAAAATCAAAATCATCATTAAAATCAAAATCAAAATCAAAATCAATATCGAAGTCAAAATCAAAATCTTAAATTAAAATCAAAATTAAAATAAAATTAAAATAAAATAAAATATAAATCAAAAGCAGCATTTTGCGAGCTCGTCGACGAGCTACCGTAGAGAATAGCACTGCTGGACTGTGCAAAAACCGCTATTTTAATTAATGTAAACTTTGTTGTAGGTACCTTAAACTGGAACATGTCTGATATATGAGGAAAATAAACGAGATTATTATTATTATTAATTAATAATTGAACCAGTCGATTAACACTAGGAAATGTAGACAGCCTGTATTGAAAAACTCTGTTTACTTATGTGTGACGTCACAGAGCGTTTATAAGCACGTGACCAAATCTCAAAAAAAGTGAGATCTTGATTTTTTAACAAAAAAGAAACTTATTTTATTCAAAATTAATAAAATATGTTTTTGACGGTATATTTTATTAGGATGACAACAATTCGTACAATATTTTAAATATAGTCAAAATGCCTATTGCCTGCCTGAGTCTGTGTTTCCGGAAAGCTATAACCTCGGAATCTTCAAGTCTCGAGTGAATAGGTTCCTTCTAGGCAAACGTGATCCATCGTAGACCACATCGTCACTTACGATCAGGTGAGATAGAGGTCAAACGTGAGCCTATCATCCATAAAAAAAAATATAGTACTGAACTTATTGTAATTTTCAGTCCAGCTAGTTCAACTACATTTTGAAGTTGAAAAACCTGTAGAAAAGTTGTCCAATTTGTTCAACCGGTTGAACAGATAGTTGAACAAACTGAATTTATTGTAATTTTCAGTCCAGCTAGTTCAACTACATTTTGAAGTTGAAAAACCTGGAGAAAAGTGGTCCAATTGGTTCAACCGGTTGAACAGATAGTTGAACATACTGGAGTAGAGGCCTACCTTTTTTTTTTTTTTTCGTGCGGAAATCCCTTCGGATACCCCCCGCCAACCAGCGGGGGCGGTTATGTCGGGCTTGAACCGACTAAAACCGCACGCCGTTTCGGGTCTACAGACGCCGGGGTATAAGGTTGCCCATAGAGCATATCCCTCGCACCCCGACTGACCCTGGGCCATCTCCGGTTTCGGGATGGCCCTCTCGGGTTTGGGAACCACGGTGTCCCCGTCTTGCTCCGGTTTGGGGGAGGGGCGCTAGTCGCCCCACCGTCCCGGCCTACAGAAGTATTATTTTTAGGAATTACTTTAGATAGTACTGTAGTGTTCGGACTCCTTCGAACACTACAGTTAATTCCCTGGCCATCATGCGTCAGCGATATAAAAATAAAACTGTTGTAATAATTTAAATTTGAATTGAGAAGTTAGGAAAAAACAAAGGAGCCTGGACAGTTCAAGTTGCAACGGGATCCTGAGGACCCGTCCTTGAATCGAGCTGTGAAAAAGTATACTGAGGAGAGTTCCGCTGTAAGCCCTATCCCTGGGCAGAGTCCACGTTCCTTCCCCAGTTCGTATATTAAAGATAAATAACCCCGTGTAAAAGTCCCCTAAATAATATAAATAAAAGTGCTTGATTTAAATACATAATATATTTCCTTGAAATACGTGTTATAATTTCATCGTCAAAAGAAGCTGTTAGGTCAGACCCCAGACGTCACAGATTTTGGTGGAGCGCCGGTTTCCACAGGTCTTGGTGGACGCGCTAGTTGAAAGCGTTAGCACTCTGCAGTCTCCACAGGTTTGGTGGAAACGCCAACGTTCTGCAGTTTGCAGTGGATTGATCGACCCCGTACCTTTTTTTTTTTTTGTCGTGCGGAAATCCCTTCGGATACTCCCCCGCCGGCCAGCGGGGGCGGTTATGTCGGGCTTGCACCGACTAAAACCGCACGCCGTCTCGGGTCTTCAGACGGCGGGGTGTAAGGTTACCCATAGAGCATATCCCTCGCACCCCGACTGACCCTGGGCCATCGCCCATGTACCGCCGCTCCGATTCCGTTCCCCCCGGATTGCAGCGGGATCGGAATCGGAGCGACACTCGAGGAGGTTACCCAACACACACCCCGATCGACCCCGTACCTTAAGAAGGAAGACGCCGTGTGACATTGGAGCGACGCACTGATTAGATAATGAATTTTCACTTTTATTATATATATTATTGCTACCATAAAATGGCTGAGACAAAGAAGTTTAGCGGCACTGACGGAGTCTCATTCCAAAATTTTATAAGAGATTTTAATGTCATATTCGCCATAAATAAGTTCATGATAGCTGACAAAGCCACAATATTAGCTGCCTACCTCGAGGGCGCAGCTTTACATTTCTATAAATCTATTTTTAACGAAGAATTAACCTTCGAACAAGTTTACTCACAATTGGAAGAGGAATTCCCTTCCCATGGCGATGATTTAGAGTTGTTTTATTCAGCATATCCAGCCAAAGAGGAAAATACGATTAACTATTGGTATAGATTATGCAACTTGGCTAACAAAGCTAAGGTTACCGATGACATAAAAATAATAAATAGATTCCTGAAATCAATGTCTCCAAGATTTCGAAATATCTTAGCGGCAAGGGTGTACAATGATAAAAAAGAACTTCGTGACGCTCTGTTGCAATTAGCAGAAGTACAACCCGACATACAGGGAGGAAGAATGCAAAACTTACCTACAAATCCTCCCCAGGGATATAACCGTCAAGTCGGATTTCGTAACCGTTACGGGAATAGAGGAGACGCGACATCTTACGATGCACGTCAGGCTCCATCATCGTCAAGTCCACGAGATGAAGGGGACAATTTTCACACTCCGAGATACAACCTAAGACCTCGGAATGTGGCTAATACTATTGTTTTCCCCAGTACCCCGAATTCATCGGGATCTAACAGACAGGATACTCCCACTTCGAGCCGGCAGTTTTTCCGGAGAGGACTCGGGAGGAGAATGTAATGAGCGTGGAGCGTTCCGAGTCTAAGAATGCAGAGCAGCTAATCTTACGGTAAAACCTTCAAAGTGCAAATTTGGGTTTCAAGAAATCACTGTTCTAGGATATGTATTCAATTCTTAAGGAATAAAACCAGATCCTAAGAAGTTAGAAGCTGTAAAAAATTTGAAACCACCTAAGAATGCCAAACAGGTAAAATCCATTTTGGGACTTTTTAGTTACTATCGGAAATTCGTTGAAAATTTAGCTCAGATAGCATTACCTCTAACGAGACTACTCAAGAACAGTGCATCTTTCAAATGGACGAATGTTGAACAAGAAGCATTCGAAAACATAGTCGAAATTTTGACTAACCCACCGGTACTGGAAATATTATTCCAGCGATGAAGGTATTGCAAGGGAAAGACGCTTTACACCCCATAGCATACGCTTCAAGAAAATTGTCAGACTGAGAAGCAAAAGACTGAAAAGGAATGCTTAGCTCTGATATGGGCGCTCAAATTTTTCAGACATTATTTTTGGGGAATTAAGTTTCAGGTTGTCACAGATCACAAAGCGCTGGTGTGGTTAAAATAAACTAAAGATACAAACCGCAAGTTAGCCAGATGGGCCTTGGCAATACAAGATGTGGATTTCGACACCGCACATTGTTCTGGCAGGAGTAATATTGTTGCTGATTACCTAAGTCGTAATCCTCTAAAGACAGAGGACGAGGATGTGAATACACCAGTAACGGATGACATAGAGATGTATAGCATCAGCAGCGATACAATGGTAGTGAAACAGTGCGCAGACCTTTTCTGTAGACCACTAAGGAATGTCTTAACAAATAATAATATAACAAACTACAAAGGATTTTTATTAAGAAATAACATATTAGTAAAGGAAGTGTTAAGAAATGGTCTAAGAAAAAATGTTGTTGTGCAGCCGAGATAACTATTGAAGACGACTCTCGAAGAACTGCATGATCATCCATGGTCTGGAGGTCACTTCGGAATGGCAAAGACGTTGTCAAAATTCAGGAACCGATTTTTCTTTCCCAAAGCTCAAAAAGAAATTGAGAAATATATTAGAAGTTGCCTAACGTGCCAACAAAAAAAGAAATTTAGACAGCGAGCCCCTTTACATCCGATGACCACGGAAGGGTTATTAGAAAGAGTGGGAATGGACATTCTCGGACCATTTACTAAATCCAATAGAGGAAATAAATATATTTTAGTAGCTTTTGAATATATGTCCAAATATGTTAGTTATAAACCTTTACCCAGGGTTACAGCTCAAGAATTATGCGATTTCGTTACCGATGAAATTATTTGCAGACTAGGAGGTGTAAAGAATATTATTACTGATAGAGGGTCGTGTTTACGTCAAACTTACTCAAGGAAACAGCTGACTTCTTCGGGTTCAAATTACGTCACACCACAGCATTCAGGGCGTCATCAAATGGTCTTTGTGAGAATTTCAATGCTACACTAACACAGATGCTATCCATGTACGTGTCGACGGATCAGAAGAATTGGTGCAGTTTTGTTAATGTGGTGACATTTGCATATAATGCCACGAAACATACATCTACAGGTATGTCCCCACACATGTTGTTATTCGCATGAGAGCCGATTCTGCAATCAAACTTTGAAGTCAATGAAGAGATTACAAACGAGTCATACACGTCGAGACATACAAGAGCAAATTATCTCGTACAACGAGCGAAAGTGAATATTAGAAATGCACAAAGGAGGCAGAAAGCTTACTACGACAAGAAGGTAAAATACGTAGCAAACCAACCAGGTCAATTAGTTCTAATATATAGTCCAAGACGTATTTCTGGAAGAAGTAAGAAGCTTTGTAAGCCGTACAAAGGACCGTTCGTTATTATCAGGAGGATTACGAACACCAACTATGTTGTGGGGAAGATAAACAATTCAGGTTGGCAAGATATTATACATACTAATTTTCTGAAACCATTCGTCAACAGAAGATCTGTGATTTAAGTGAAAGTTGTATGTTATTATATTTATTTGACTTTGACTGTTTGTGTTGACATAGTTAGTTTTTTTATATTTTATGTGCGGTGCTAACAAAAAAGTATGACAAACAAAGTTCGAATGTATTATCAATGGTTTCATATAACTTTATTGATGTTTTCAAATTCGAGCAAATAAATGTGCAAGTTGTATCCTATTATTATTTTACAGATGCCTATCTGCGCGACCATAACTTTTAATAAAGTTGTGATATATGTAATTAATAAGGTGTGGTGTAATGTGTAATAACATTGTTTTTTTTTCTGGTTTATTCTATGTTGGAGCGGTGTCAAAGATAAATAAAAATTACTTCTGGCCACCAACCAGGTGGACACCGAAGTCTTAAAATCACGCAAAAAAAAAACAAAATCTTACACCCACTTTTTATCACTTTTCTCGACGTTTCACATGATTCTAAGTCTAATTAAGCAAAAAAAAATGTGTCGGTCTGTCTGTTGGTCTGGATGTCTGGATGTCTGTTTACGCAATAACTCAAGAACCACTTATCCGATTTAAAAAATTCTTTCGCCAATCATCTTGTTTGGTTAATGGGAAGAACTGATTAGATTTTGAGGTTTGTACGTTCAAGGTTTCGGGTACCTACCATACAAATTGTCCCTAAAAAAACATTTTATTGTGTTTTTGACGTCGAAGACGTTTGATTTGATTTGATTTTCTTCATATTTATTGCTCAATATATAAAGACGCGTAGAATAATATGCATAAAGCCTAAGGTCTGTAATTTTGAATAAAAACACTGCAACAAAAATCTAAGTTTGGCCCGAAGTTTGACAATCACTGTGTGATTTCCGCCCCACTAGATTTTTTTACATCTTAGCATAGAGTTAGGCAATTATTTTTTCTTCTAATGTTGGGAGTGGAAATCTAAACTTTGTAAGTGGGTCAAATCGCTAAGGATATAGTTGCCTGCGATGGTGAAAGTTGGTTTGCACCAGACTCATTATGGGGTGAAGTTTTTTTCTCCTTAATATTGATTCAAAAGTAATTTATGAGTTCGTAGGCGATGTAAGAGGTTTATAATTACATATGTATGATGTGTAAGGATAAATTTCTTTACATCATCTTTTGTTTATTAGTTAGGTAGGTCTTAAAAGTACATTGTGCTTTAGGTCCCTTTCGGACAAACATTAAAATGTGTCGACAAGAGATACCAACTTAATTTGTTTGGACAGGTGTGTTGTGGTCGGATTTTCTTGCTGGTGTTTTGCCCGTCCAAGAATGAAGTAATCTTTTTATTCGTATTTTCAGTATTTATTACAGTTTAATTGCTATAACTTGATTAAGTGGTAAACAAAGATTGCTTCGTTTTTCCCATTGTAAGAGACAACACACGTAATATTTTTTTTTTTGCGCCAGCTTAGTATACCTAGGGCCTTTAGCTTAGTTAGGTGCTGTCGCACGAGGTCCCGTGGGCGTAGCTGATGTAGTGTTCGGACTCCTTCGAACACTACAGTTAATTCCCTGGCCATCATGCGTCAGCGATATAAAAATAAAACTTGTAATAATTTAAATTTGAATTGAGAAGTTAGGAAAAAACAAAGGAGCCTGGACAGTTCAAGTTGCAATGGGATTCTGAGGACCCGTCCTTGAATCGAGCTTTGAAAAAGTATCCTGAGGAGAGTTCCGCTGTAAGCCCTATCCTTGGGCAGAGTCCGCGTTCCTTCCCCAGTCCGTATATTAAAGATAAATAACCCCGTGTAAAAGTCCCCTAAATAATATAAATAAAAGTGCTTGATTAAAATAAATAATATATTCCTTGAAATACGTGTTATAATTTCATCGTCAAAAGAAGCTGTGAGATCAGACCCCAGACGTCGCAGTCCCTAGGTAGGTAGGTACTTAACTAAGTTAAAATTATAGATTTTTGATTACTTCACTAGTTACACCTATATGAAATGTCTACTTACATATCATTTTATCTGGAGCTATTTACACTATCCAAATTTTTGATCAGTATCTAACAATTGTATGGAATATTTAATGCCTTGTTATCGAGTGTCCATCGACACGTAGTAGGTACATGGTCTCCGTGATCCGTGTCCATAATTACAGGGTGTAGCCGTTGATCCCGATTTAATATCAGTTCTCAGACAATTCATCATCTCTTTGACACATCAGGGTGTCTAATTACTTGCTAAAATTACTAATCTACCTTTAACGGCTCGTTAGAACGAATACCTATATTTTTATGTGTTTTCATTTGGTTAATAGTCTTTCTGTTAATTACACGTGAATTGTGAGTATTTGTATTCTTCATGGCTTCAATATATTAAAGTAAAGAATCTCATCTGGATTTCAAACAGATAGCAGACATTTTAAGGAAAGACCCGAAACAGCATGTATGAAGCAATCTTATTAAAGTCGAAAGGCCATGCAAATGGAAATATGTTGTCTCTACTTACGTAACTATCTACATACATATCAGTCAGTCACGCGTCATTCTCATTGAGATAGGCAGAGAGGTCCTGGCATCTCTTTTTACCCAAATGGAAAAAAAAGGCGTGAATTTAGTTATGTGTGTGTTAATCAAATATGAATGCTGTTAGAATTCTGTCTAACTATTTCTGCCTGGTTAAAATCAGTAACTTCATTTAAGTCCTACTCGGAGTTAAAATAGCTTTCTCGATTTATTTCAGTCCACACCTAGGCAATATTGGTACTGTACAGGGCTTAAGGTGAACTGAAATATTGGTAGACACTTCTGATCATGAGTAAGACAGCGATGAGAAAAACTATGCAACATTACGTCAACACGACATACCTACACGGCTTCAAGTATTTAAACTCGCCGTATAAAGCCGACCGGTAAGGGCCTGATTTGTGATTTAAACAATTAAATTATTTTTAGTAGAGTTTATCATGATTACCTAGTACAGTAGGAGAATGCATGCCTGTTATAAATATCTAGCCAATGTTGAAATTTCAAAGAAACAAAATTGAGTCAAAATGTATATAATGTGTTGCAATACCTACTTGCAAACAATCAACAACACGCTCTAACGGTTAAACGGATCTGGAGCTCTAAATAAATATTCTACGACATTCTACACAGCGCTTTCTAGACCCAAAGTAAGCATAGTTTAACTAGCTTGTGTTATGGGTTCAGGACGCGGATAAACATACTTATATACTTTATTTGGCAAATACATACGTTTTATACATAGAAACACCCAGACCAATGCAAATAGACATATTCATATTCATACAAATATTTGCACTGAGCGGGAATCGAACCCGAATGTCGTAGCAGTCGAATGCACTACCGCCACGCCACAGATGCCGTCTGGAATAACACTTAGGCTATATCCCGGTAAAACGTTCCCATTTATTATGGGTACGCGGGAGCGGGTTCATGCATCCACGCGGGCGAAGCCCGACGATATATTCTATATATCGTCGGGAAGAAGATATAGAATGCTTTACAAAACCAAAACAAGTCGATCTTAACCGGACTCTCATTCGGCTTCCCGACGTGCCAAATTAAAAACCGATGATTTATGAACTTTTTACAATTTAGGCCGTCAGCACAGATGACCTAGGTAATCTAGATAAAAAAAGGGTCGGGTGCCCGCTGGCGAATGTGCTATATGAAGTAGGTACTTAATTACACGTCTACTTTACTTTCTAGCGTAGGCTGGCTACTATGCTTTGTCGCCAGCGCCTGCTGCGCCGGAGGGCTCTGCACAGTTGTGTGGGAACGCTTCCTAGAAGTGCCGGCGCTGCTCACGCGCTTGGAAAACATTAACAGCGATAGGCATATGGATGAAACACTGCCAACTATCCTCGTGTGTCCAACAACAGAAATAGTTTCTGATTTAATCTTGGCAAAATTGTAAGTAATTATGTAGGTACTCAATATTTACAGCAGAAATTACCTTTATTTTTATTCGTGCGGATATCCCTTCGGTTCGCCCCCCCCCCCCCCCGCCGTTCAACGGGGGCGGTTATGTCGGGCTCGAACCGACTAAAACCGCACGCCGTCTCGGGTCTTAAAACGCCGGGGTGTAAGGTTGCCCATAGAGCATATCCGTCGCACCCCGACTGACCCTGGGCCATCTCCGGTTTCGAGATGGCCCCCTCGAGTCGAGATGGCCCCCTCGGGAGCAGAAAGTACCTACCTACATAATGAGACTGTCTTATTTTTCGCGGGAGATGTAAGATAAATTTAATAGATCTCAGGAGAAGACGGAGCGCGGTGTGGTCATTCAAACACGGATCCAGTTGAATAGAATGAATTTATTGTTCTTCAATCCATAGACATAAAATTGAGCGATCAGACTATGTTACAGAGACGTCGACTTTTAAGTAGGTAGGTACATAGATACTTACCTACCTGGTTAGCAACCTAAAGCTCTGGCGTTGAACTGTTAAGGTCAAGGCTCCTTGGCGTAGCTATATTCTTTGGTTAAAATTGACGGGTGAAGTAACGAGTATGGACAAGATAATGAATATGCAAGATGAACTTTGGAATGATTCCAATGATAATAAAAATGAAACAAATCGTTTATCTTAGTAGGAACCTGCATAAAATATGATATGCAGAAAAAGGGAGTAGATTAGGTACCAAGGTTAGGTAGATTAGGTAGGTTAAGGGAGATTAGGTACCAATTATGTTACCAAGGTAAGTAGGTAGGTAGTTATTTGAGGTGGTTGATGATGAAGTAGATTATCTAATCGCTGTCCTGGGACTGAGAGGAGGGTAGGCAAATAATAAATAAAAATGGTATACAAGGAAATTACAAACAGACATAAAATAAATACGAATAAAAAGGGATGTGTGAATATAGGTGTGTGTGTGTGTGTGTTATGTATATGTTCGTGTATGTGCTCGTATGTGTCTTGTTTGTATTTGGGTGTGAGTTGTGTACCTTTTTTTTGTTTGTGCGGAAATCCCTTCGGATACCCCCCCGCCGGCGAGCGGGGGCGGTTATGTCGGGCTTGAACCGACTAAAACCGCACGCCGTCTCGGGTCTACAGACGCCGGGGTGTAAGGTTACCCATAGAGCATATCCCTCGCACTCCGACTGACCCTGGGCCATTTGCAGTGTCCCCTCTGATAACAGCAGAGGAGTACCTGGAGCGACCACGCCTCCCCGCGGGCCTTGCAGGCCCGTCATACCCCGACCCCCTCGTGCAATGGGGTCAGCTAGCCCTGAAAAGGGCCGGTTGGTCAGACTCTTGGCCGTTGACGTTGACGCCAGCTACTCCAGAGGAGCAATCAATGATGCGTCATCGCCCACGTTGCCCAGGGTGCACCAAACTTGGAGGTGATCCAACCAGTCGCACCCCTGATGATGATGATGTGTGGATATGGAAGGATTCAAGTTCCTAGTGGTTTTTGCTTTATACTCGCAGATTTTTTTCTGTGCTAAGGTAATCAAGGGCCGTTAGATATTTTTTGAGTATCGATTTTAACCGAAACTTAGGCATTTGTAGATTTGGTTCGAACCGATAAATGAATGTTCCCATGTAATATAGTTGACGTCGAGCGAACATTATGTTAAAGGAGGGAACAGGTGTTAGAATTCTTCTTTTACTCTGTGAAATCTTAGATGGATCAATAGATTTATGGTGACGTAAGGCTGTACAGTAGATGTATAATTGGCGAACTGTGAGGAAACGCGATTCTTCATAGAGCTTTTGGGTGGGGTATGTCCTGGGCTTATGGAACATGACCTTGATGACTGCACGTTAGGCTCTTTCCAGCTCTAGCAGATGAGTTGGAGCAGCTCCACCCCAAGTAGGGCAGCAGTAAAATAGAACGCATTGGCAAAGGGCGTGGTATACGTTGGTTAAGAGATTGCAGTCAGCAGCTTCGCGTAGGTTTTTAAAAATTGGAAGTCATTTTCGTACTCTTTTTCTAAGTGACGATATATGCGGTTTCCAGTTTAAATGGCAGTCTATGATAACTTCCAGGTATTTTTGGGTATCGGTTTGGGTAATGGGAACGCAGTCACAGTAGCCACTATTATCTAGTTTGCATGGGAAGTATGAGCTTTAATAGAAAAATTAGACATTGGAATTGTTGCTTCTGTTATTCTAAAATAAATGTATTTTGTTTTAGTTACGTTAATAGTTAGGTAGTAAATACTCATCAAGCCAATGCATTACTCGTTTGAGATCCATTTCAGCAGGTTCTTGAACCTGTGACCATGTTTTCCCACGGCAACTCAATACGGTATCATCTGCAAAAGCCAGTACTTCCGCGTTATCTATTTGAAGTTTACAAAGTCTATCCATGTAAGCCAAAAATAGCGTCGGACCGAGGGTACTACCCTGCGGAATTCCGTAAGTAACCGGAAAGCTAGTGCTATAAGTGTTTTCTACTTTAACCACCTGGCTTCTCCCTTCCAAATAGTCTCGGAGCCACTCCAGAAACATACCTCTTATGCCCATGTTCTCTAGAGTGCGCAACAAAATTGGTAATGAGACGGTATCGAATGCTTTTTGGTGGTCCAAAAATATGGCAACACATTTTTCACCCTTGTCTACTGCCTTTGTAACGATATCCGAGAGCCTAGCTACCGCATCTTCAGTATTTCTACCTGAGCGGAAACCGTATTGGGTACAGGCCAGAATGTTTTTGCTTTAGAGTTAACTACTTTTTCCATAATTTTACTAATTGCACTCAGTAGTGATATAGGCCTGTAGTTAGCAATTGTATCTGCGTCGCCACTCTTAAACACAGGCACGACAGCTGCTTTTTTATAGAGCACAAAATCGTCATATCTTAAGGTAGGTCTTAGTCACAGATTATATAATAGTTACGTACGATATTGTGTACTTTTTTTCTTCCGTGCGGAAATCCCCTCGGATACCACCCCCGCCGGCCAGGGGGAGGTTATATCGGGCTTGAACCGATTAAAACCACACGCCGTCTCGGGTTTCCAGCTGCTGGGGTGTAATGTGGCCCAATAAGGCAATTCCCTCGCACCACTGGTGACCCAGGGCCATCTACGGCTTTGAGATGGCCCCCTCACGTGTGGGAACCACGGTGTCCCCAACTTGCCCCGGAGAGTCTGCTTCTGCTGGGGAGACAGACGGCCTCATCTGTCACCACCAGGCGTGCGCTCATGGAGGACGGAGGTCGTTGAGCGACCTCCGGCGTCCGAGTACGATATTGGGTACCTTTTTTTTTCGTGCGGAAATCCCCTCGGATACCCCCCCGGCCTGCCAGCGGGGGCGGTTATGTCGGGCTTGAACCGACTAAAACCGCACGCCGTCTCGGGTCTTCAGACGCCGGGGTGTGAGGTTGCCTATAGAGCATATCCCTCGCACCTCGACTGACCCTGGACCATCTTCGGTTTCGAAATGGCCTCCTCGGGTCTAATATATGCAAGTACTTATGGAATTTCCTCAAATCTAGAGAGCTCAGTATAAGGCATTCCGAAAACCTGACGATATCAAGAACAACGGGGCGAGGCCTAGCACAGGGTGACCCTTTATCCCCAGTATTATTCAATGTGGCTACTATGCATATATGCCATGATATTCTTAATGTGTGTATATCGCAATATGCTGATGACTTTGTGTTGTATGGTTCATACGAAACGGTGGAAGAGGACTGCCTCAATATACAGTTAGCACTGGATAGCATGTGTGAATTACTCGGGAACCTGGGCCTAGACATATCCAAAAATAAAAGCAAAGTTTGTTTGTTCAGAAAAGGGGTTAATAGAAAGCATTTTAGTATCAGTCTCAACGGACAACAGCTAGAGGCAGTAGATAGTGTTAAATATTTGGGCATGTGGCTAGATCGTTCATTAAAATGGGGTAAACATATAAATGACACTGCACAAAAGGCACTAATATTCATGAACGTTCTTAAAGTTTTGGCTGGGTCAGATTGGGGTCTACATCCGAAACACCTGAGGAGACTATACATTTCTATTATAAGGAGCCGCATGGACTATGGCAGTTTTCTGTACGACTCAAGTTTTAAAAGTCATTTATATAAACTTGAAAAAGTTCAAAACCAATGCATGCGTGTAATTGGAGGGTTTATTAAAAGCACTCCAATACATGTAATGCAAAGTGAACTATGTTTGCATCCTCTGTATCTACGCAGACGATATCTGGGCGGCAAATTCTATTTGAAAAGTGTCTCAGAAGAGGATAATATAAATGTGAATTTAATTGCTCAATTATCCAGTCAATGCCATAGACCAGGACGTTGGACTCGTACAAAAATACCCCTACTAGTGGATGTTTTCGAGTTGATGAAGGCTATTCCCATGCATTCCTCAAAAAGATTGGAAATGTATAGTCTGGATACGTGGGTCCAGAATATTGGTATAGATTATATTTGGTGCTACTTGGATGGTGTCACTAAGCCTAAAACAAGTCTAGCAACTGCATATTTAAGAAAGAAATCTTATGAAGCCATTAATAATAAATATCGGGGTTTTTATAAAATTTACACAGATGGCTCAAAAGAAAAATCTGAGTCAGGGGCAGCCTTGTTCGACCCACAGACGAAATCAAATATCAAATTTAAAATTGAGACCAATATTTCAATCATGTACACGGAGCTATATGCACTGCTCGAGGCCCTGGCATATATAGGTAGTATCAATCATGGCAAATTTGTAGTATTAACTGATGCTAGGAGCGCGCTTCAACATGTGGCTCGTTGCACCTCGAATTTCCGAGGAGTACCGATAGCCTACAGAGTTCTAGACTTCATACAACAAGTCAAAATGCAGGATAAGGAAGTCATTTTGCAATGGGTTCCTTCTCATGTGGGGATATGGGGTAATGAGGAAGCGGATCGTTTTGCGAAAGAGGCTGTGACAGACGGAATTCCCACTCATGTTATGCCAATTTATACGGATGTGCTACCTATTTTGAAAGATAATGTTTTTAAACTATGGTCCAACTATTTTGTAAATACTTCACTAAGCAAAGGAATTTGGTATAAGACAATCCGATCTGAGCCTTACCGTTACCCCTGGTTCGAATCATGTAGCTTAGACAGAAGCTCTCTAGTCACAGCCTTCAGAGTTCGTTCAGGACACATTCCGCTTAACAAGTTTGCATACGAGTATTTAATTAAAAAGTCTGCCACACCGAATTGTACGGAGTGCGGTATGATAGAAGATGTTTATCATGTTTTAGTGGAGTGTGTCCGGAACGAAGCAATGAGAAGTACCATCGTCAACAACATCACTGATTGCCATATTGACGTAGGCTGGTGCAATACTATTTTGAGCCAACCGGAATCCAGGAGTGCCAAAGAGCTGTACAAATTAGTTAAGTTTGGATTAAGGGCTAGACTTTAGATTATAACGTGTAGTTTAGTGGGTAAGTTGTTTTACGAGGGCGACATGGTCGCTTGCATTTGTGTACCAAGCTCTCTATAAAAAAATTAAGATTAAAAAAAAATAAAAAATAATTGACAGTACCTACCTATACCTGATCAAAATGTTAATGTTGCATTTTATAAGATCCGCAAACCAAACTAAAATACAAGGAATGCCGTCATTACTGGAACGCCTTCTTACCGGGAAATTTGTAAATGGAAGCCAGCTTTTACCTCTGAACGACTTGCTAGCAGACAACAATGTCACTCTCGGTGAAGCCATGGTCGCTCATGCGCCGGCTTGTGACAAGTATATGAAGAGATGTCGATATCAAGGAGACACTGTGCCTTGTGAGCAGCTTTTTCGATCTGAGCAGACCACTCTTGGAGTCTGTTGTGTGAGCAACTCGAAGAAGTAAGTACTTACTTATTAGGTATACGAAAGTACCTTATTTTAGCGAATAAGCAGGTTCGACGACGAAGTTCCACCCTTTTTCGAAGGCCCTCACTTACCTTACCTTCGCTTTCTCCAATCCATCTCCTCAACTTCCCATCCTCCCATTCATGTATCAGGATAGCTGGCCTGGCAGTGGATTCGATACCTTAAAATTGTTTCGTGTCATAATATTCCCGCGACACTGTCCGCCACAGTATGTTGCCATGATAACAGGTATATTTTTCCTCATTGAACGGATTTTATTAATTTTGGTGTTTTATTTTTGAACTTATTTAAAAAAAGGAATAACTTGAAAAGAACTGAATTTCGATGCCTAAACACACATTCTCTGTTCGGACGTAGTATTTATTAACAATGTAAATAAGGACCTATTTACTATCAAATTAATTTAATAAGTAATAAGTATCACTCATTCCAGGTTGGAAAATATTCCGCACCACTTTTTGATTATGAGACCAATTCAAACACTTGACCTGGTGTTGCAGTTTACTTATGGATCTAGAATCTATGGTTGTCAGGTGACGGTTCATTTTATTACTTTTCTTACACCCCGGCGTCTTAAGACCCGAGACGGCGTGCGGTTTTAGTCGGTTCAAGCCCGACATAACCGCCCCCGCTGACCGGCGCCGGCGGGGGGGGGGGTATCCGAAGGGATTTCCACACGAAAAAATAAATAACAAAAAAAGGTACCTACAGCAGCTGTATTCGAAGGCAATTCCACACGAAAAAAAAAGTACCTACAGCAGCTATTACTAGGGTTGTATGTAGCCCCAAGAATTTTTTTGGAAATCAAGCTAACCTCACCTGCAACCGCCTGCTGATTGACGGTCGAGGCACTGGCGCAGGTTTTACTTTCGGGGTTGGGGGGATAAGACAAAAGTCGCTCCCGTATAAGCCAATTAGAAGGAGTAGGAGAGCAGACTCCATGCCACAATTGCCAGCTTAGAACAGAATGTACAACCTACTTCCTATTATACCTATATCGTAATTCACCGGATTCTGATCATCTCAAGGGTAAAATAGGTATGATATGTTTCAGTCGGGGTGCAAGGGATATGCTCTATGGGCAACCTTACACCCCGGCGTCTGAAGACCCGAGACGGCGTGCGGTTTTATTCGGTTCAAGCCCGACATAACCGCCCCCGCTGGCCGGCGGGGGGGTATCCGAAGGGATTTTCGTACGAAAAAATAAAAAAACGTATCATTCGTTTTTTAATTATTGAACATTACCTGCAATCAGTACTATTTGGACTGTTTTTTCCTTCGTACATTTTCCCGAAGATAATCACCAATCCACGTGCAAAACATATTTGCTTCGGGCCACCAACCAGGTGGACACCGAAGTCTTAAAATCACGCAAAAAAAATCAAAATCTTACACCCACTTTTTATCACTTTTCTCGACGTTTCACATGATTCTAAGTCTAATTAAGCAAAAAAAAATTTTGTGTCGGTCTGTCTGTTGGTCTGGATGTCTGGATGTCTGGATGTCTGGATGTCTGGATGTCTGTTTACGCAATAACTCAAGAACCACTTATCCGGTTTAAAAAATTCTTTCGCCAATCATCTTGTTTGGTTAATGGGAAGAACTGATTAGATTTTGGGGTTTGTACGTTCAAGGTTTCGGTTCTACCATACAAATTGTCCCTAAAAAACATTTACAAGTGAGTTTCTTTCGAGTTATCAGAGTGACGCGTATTTGACTTTGACATTTGAGTGACAATGACAATACGTATATTTACATAAAACATAGACTAGTAAGTATACTGCGTATAGACGGCGCACTCCCATAGACTAGATTTCGACTCTACTACAAAGCTCCCATATCACGAATGACAGCTTCTTTTTTTTTAATTTACTGATTAGGCTCGGATATGACGTCACAATTTTTACTAGTCATTTAGTTATTTTATTACTTCCTAGGCTCGGATATGACGTCACAATTATCACTAGTCATTTACTATTACTTTATTTTATTCAATTTTTATTTGCCTCCATAAAATTAATATTCAACGAAAGGAGATGAAAGAAAAATACTATGGTTATTTATGTAGTTTTTTATTTTTTAATTTTGTTTTATATTTAGCAAAAGCTTTTGATTGCATTGCAGGCAACGTTTTGTTCCTGAGCCTAAAAACATCTGTGCCCTTTAAAATTCGATTTATTATATTGCACCAATTATTTACGCATAATTTCAATGCTAATGTAAGAAAACATTCAAACACGGTATTCTTATGCTGTTGGCAGTCAAGAAAGCTTGGTACATATTTTGATTTTATGACATTTTTTATTTCTTTAATCAAATTATTGTTTTGAGGTTGGGCTTCTAGGTAATTATTTGCCTCCTTAATCACTATGCCAAAAAATATCACTGCTTGCTCCGAAGGATAGGTCAGTTTCTTTTCTTTTACGCTTTTAAATTCCCTAAATGAAGTCCAACTATTAATAGAATTTTTGTCAAAATTGGACTCGTTTGTAATCAGATTGTCTATACAAGATTTACACTTATTATTTTTTATTAATGTTCTAACAACCCATCCTGTCGTGTAGGCGCGTGAATGTACTTCAAGCCTTTCTTGCCTTGCCGATATTTCTATGTTTTTATTTTCTACCCAACTCGGAAGCCTAGAGGACTCGGATGAACACATGTCTGTAAGAATGTCCTCGTCATTTTTTTTGACATAAAACAACCAGACTCTGAAAGAAACTGAAATATAAAATCATTTTTTTGTGTTTTTGACGTCGAAGACGTTTGATTTGATTTCATTTTCTTCATATTTATTGCTCAATATATAAAGACGCGTCGAATAATTTGCATAAAGCCTAAGGTCTGTAATTTTGAATAAAAATACTGCAACAAAAATATCTAAGTTTGGCCCGAAGTTTGACAATCACTGTGTGATTTCCGCCCCACTAGATTTTTAAGGTGCTATCTAATAATTTCAGTTAATCGCAAAGTATGACGGCGAGGACGAAACAGAGCCTGATATTTTACTACCTGAAACGTATTATATGGCTCAACATAGTTTTCGGGTTATCCTCGACAATCCATCAGCGCAAAAACTAATAGAAAAGGCCTGTGTGTCCCGTAAAGGATATTCTAGGACTTCGTGTATGGTATGTTACAGCTTGGATCCTAGTTATAATATAATTGAAATACTTACGGATACATACTACATAAATATTGTTTAACTTTTACAGTTCAGGTGTGCAGAAAGGTTATGTGGTTGTCGAGACCCTCTCCATCCTCCAAATGATCTTGGTGAAAATTTGAACTTACCGATATGTCCTCTCACACGGATGGCATGCGTGAGGAGTAGTAAAAACAAAGGTTAGTGGCTGCACACAAATGGGTAGAAAGGAGGAATGGAAGTGAATGTAACCCACAAAATAGGAGTTTCCTCTGTGTGTGGCAAAACGCCTGGTTATTTTTGGAGATCACCCTTACTAATGATCGGGTTGACTCCAGCCAAATGCAGGCGTTTTATTAATTTTGCGAATACCTCACAATTTGTTCGTCTTTTTTTTAAATATCGTAGCATCGCAGTTATAATTTCTTTACAAAAAATACACCTGAAGCCCACAACACTCTGTGACTAAATTTTGGTAATTCTCTTTTTCCGTACCTATTCACTGGACTGGACACATACTTAGACATAAATATGCAATTTATGTATACGTAGGTTATATTTTATATCAACTTATTAAATAAAACTAACCTGAATCAAGGTAGGTAAATAGGTGTTTCAATAATAAGCTATCGACGATAATCCTTTCCACGAAAATTATTTCCATTTTTCCATTTCAGAGAACTCGAATTGCAACTGCCTGCCACCTTGTAGAAAAATCACCACTTCAATGATCTTACACTCTAGCAAACTGAACGTCCAGCACATGATAGAACCTTTTTTGTAAGTATACGTTTGTAGTATACGTAGGTGTTATGAGATTAAGTGAGGGTGAAGTCAGCACGAGTAGGGTAACACGCATGCGACCTTGACATCTCGAGCTATTAGCAATAGATAGATAGGTATCTTTTTTTTTTCTTTCAGTTAAGAGTAGGTATTAATAGCCGAGGGCACGCCGCAATAGCGGCGGTAAGGCCCATCATGGATGATTGGCTAGAGAGGCGACACGGAAGCCTCTCGTATCGACTGACGCAGGTGATCTCCGGGAAGGGGTGCTTCGGGAACCATCTGCATCGGATCAGGAAGGAGCCAACGCCTGAGTGTCATCACTGTGACGCGAGCGAAGACTCAGGGCTGCACACGCTGGCGGACTGCCCGGCGTGGGAGGCGCCGAGGCGTGACCTCGTGGCAGCCATCGGGGTGGGAGTCCTCTCGCTCGGCAGCATGATTGCGGCAATGGTGCGGAGCGCGAGCGCGTGGGCCGCCGCCACCTCCGTCTGCGAGCATGTGATGATCGCGAAGGAGATGGCGGAGCGCGCCCGGGAGAGGTTCAAAACTCTCCCGGCCTGCCGAGCCCGCAATATGCTCGCCGCGCATCGCAGGCGACTCAGGCGCCGGAGGTCGCTCGACGACCTCCGTCCTCCATGAGCGCAGGCCTGGGGGTTGCAGGTGAGGCCGCCTGTCACCCCAGCAGAAGCAGACCGGGACGGTGGGGCGACTAGCGCCCCTCCCCCAAACCGGGGCAAGACGGGGACACCGTGGTTCCCAAACCCGAGGGGGCCATCTCGAAACCGGACATGGCCCAGGGTCAGTCGGGGTGCGAGGGATATGCTCTATGGGGAACCTTACACCCGGGCGTCTGCAGACCTGAGACGGCGTGCGGTTTTAGTCGGTTCAAGCCCGACATAACCGCCCCCGCTGGCCGGCGGGGTATCCGAAGGGATTTCCGCTCGAAAAAAAAAAAGGTACTAATAGCCGAAATTGTTAGTATTACCATTAACCGCTCCAGCTAAGCTAAACTTCTTGTGTTATGATTGGGTTCACGTCAGTGCTATCATGGCCGGGATTCGAACCTAGGACCTCTCAATCTCTTTTAACATAATTCTTAATTGTTCATCATTTCGTAATCTCCTTATTTCTACTGTTAATCGGATGTTATAGTTTACGACAACCGTTGAAATGCCTATTACTTTGAATCGCTCTCTCGAGGAAAGTCTAAAATAATAAATATAAGTCAAGTATAAAAAGAAACGGACCAAATACAGATCCTTGTGGCACACCAGGTTGCTTTTAACTGGTCTCGTGTGTTAGTGGTAGTTAATGGTGTTAGTAGTCCGAAAATAGAGATAATCTAAATTTATCAAGGTATTCTACTAATACCCACGTAATACGACGGTTGTTGCTAATACCTACAGGTATCAGCAACAACCGTCGTTGTACGTAGGTAATGTCTAGTAGGTATCAAAATTGCCACGGTAGCTTCTATGGGTGGAAAAAATCAAGTTGCAATGTGAGTTGTACTGCAGGTACAAATTGTGTGAGGATGCCGAAAAGTGATCTGCCGAGGCAGAAAAATCATGAAGTTCTTTTTTCAGCATGGGTTTGAACGAGACTGATTCTATGGTAGTCCAATTCCGAGTTGATATGGCACAATCTCGAGTGATTATGCTGAATCCAACGGACACTTGGGTCACTTTGCTATGTAAGTAAGACAAAGTATGTACTTCGTTATGTTACAACGATCATCGATATCTCGAAAACTACTGATGGAATCTTCTAGAAATTAAAACGCATTGTTAATGTCGAAGTCCGAAGTCCGAAATCCGTGTAGAAAAATCCAGAAAATTCCATACAAAATCACAAACCCTTTAAATACCTATACTTACTTTACCTACAAATCGTGATAACAAGGGCATTCACCTCTATCGTCGGCACGACTGTGTAGGTATTTATTTTCTCGAACGCTCCAGTCAAATACCTAACGCCTTATCTCTAGATGATTCCGGAACATTCTACCCTCCTTATTAAGAGCTATAAAAGGGCGCCCGGCTATCGACACGAGTTAGTTTATTTTCGGAAGCGAAAGCGAACACATCTTACCGAAGCGAACCAAGAGAGTTAATACCTGCGACTTAAGGAACTACTGTGGACTACTGTGAACTGCTGAGCGACTTGAACTGTTGAAGAGTACTGTGTGTGCTAGTTATTTCGTTGTCTAGTTTGTGATGAGCGGGTAAACCTATTTGTTGTATAAACGGCATTTAATTTGTACCCCGCGCACGTAACAGTTAGAATAACCGTATATTATTTAATCAACGTTTGATTTATTTCAGCTTCCTTGGGTGGAGTTTTCAATATGTTTCTGGGTATTGGATTATTCAGCGCCTTGGAGTTTTTGTTCTTCATTTTAATCAAGTTGCCAGCAGCAATGAAAAAGTCGTCTAAAGTAGATCTTGCTGCTGTACAAGCGCCACAAGCTTATTCTGTTTATCGCCTGCCACACCAGTATCTTCATAATGAAATCACACCTTTCCCTCGTAGGGGTAGGCAGAGACAATAGCACTACTTACTCACGTTGTATCCTACTAACCTAAAACTATTCTACGCTTAAATGTTTAAAATAAAATCTATAAAATCTACTAATTTAGTTGATTATTTTTAAATACTATATACAGTTACGTAACCCATGTGAGTTAAATAATAGAAAAAGAAATAAGACATCTATATCTTACACCCCATCGTCTTAAGACCCGAGACGGCGTGCGGTTTTAGTCGGTTCAAGCCCGACATAACCGCCCCCGCTTGGGGTATCCGAATTCGAAGGGATTTCCGCACGAAAAAAAAGGTACGTACCTTTTTTTTTTTCGTGTGGAAATCCCTTTGGATACCCCCCCGCCGGCCAGCGGGGGCGGTTATGTCGGGCTTGAACCGACTACAACCGCACGCCGTCTCGGGTCTTCAGACGCCGGGATGTAAGGTTACCCATAGAGCATATCCCTCGCACCCCGACTGACCCTGGGCCATCTCCGGTTTCGAGATGGCCCCTCGGGTTCCCGTCTTGCCCTGGTTTGGGGGCGGGGCGCTAGTCGCCCCACCAAAAAAAAAGAACTAATCCTCTCATCATCATCATCACAGCGTTCGTCCAGGTTGTATCCAAGGCTTGTACCTTGGAACCCGGGGCCCGGGTTTCGCTTATCATGGCTTCGCGGGAGCGCCTTCTGTCTGACCTCTGCAACCCCGAGAGGAAAGCTGGCGCCATAGCGTCGTCCATTAGCAGGTGTACCGGCTAGTATGCGAGGTTAGATTGGGCCGTGAAGATTTTGGTGGGGCCCACGTACACCCTTTTGTCTTAGTTATCCTACCAATATTATAAACGCGACAGTTTGTAAGTATGGATGGATGGATGGATGGATGGATGTTTGTTACTCTTTCACGTAAAAACTACTGAATGGATTTTAATGAAACTTTATAATAATATAGCTTAAAAATCAGAATATCACATAGGCTACAATTTATAAAGATTTTGTGTGAATTGGCCAAAATATGACGATAAGTGTCAAGTAAAAATGATGTTTGTTGCTCTATAGACTATAGTCCGGAATAACACATAATAATTTTTAATAATAATTTATTTATTTTCAGATTACAAAAAATGATCCATTGTGTTAGTACGAACTTATATCTAGTGTTAGTTTGCACATTAAATTTGACTATACGATTTATTCATTCCTCGTGGTTTTGAGAAACGACTTCAGCCAGGAGAACAGACCTAACTGATCGTCCTTCTCACCAGGAATTTATAAATTGGAGAGTTAATACTCTCCGCCACTGTCTTTAAGATGCTGTTGTCACTTTCCCGTACCCTGCGTAATAGTGATGCCGTTTTTTTGCGTATGACGGCGTGGAAGCCGTCAGTTCGTTTTTGTACGAACATTTCTGAGGCGCTGCAGAACCGTGGTAGTCCCAACAGCACCCTAAAGACATTATTATATTGAACGCGCAGCTCGTCTAACGCACTTTTGGTGTAGCTGACCCACAGACTCCCCGTGTAAAGGCCCTGGCAATAGGCTTTATACAGAGTTAACTTTACTTGTGTACTACAACGAGAGAATCTACGGGCCAGCATATTACCTCGGACCGCTAGCGCTCTACGCTCTCTTTCTATATTCAGATTGTCTCTAAGGTCGTCGGTAAGGAAATGGCCTAGATATTTGACTTTTGTAACTTGTTTAACATTCAAGCCGTTAAGGGTGATATCTGGTGTTTTATCATTAAGGCATCCACCGACGGCCCTAAAGACAATGTATTCACACTTCTTACCATTATAGATTAGCCCGTGTGAACTGGCGTACGTCTCGCAGACTCTCAACATCTCATTGATAGCCCCTGCAGTTGGGGCAAGCAGCGCCATATCATCTGCATAGCTGATGGTGTTTACTTTGACACCATGTACACTGCATCCCACCCGCATACGGCTGAGTTCAATGATCAAGTCATTTATATATAGGTTGAACAGCCTGGGAGACGTTAACCCCCCCTGTCTCACTCCGCACTCTAACCTATACGTTTCTGAGAGCTCATTAGACCACTTAACATTATTGGTTTGGTTCCCATACCAATACTGTAATAGGCCTAAGATTTCGACCGGCGTACCCCTGTCCTCCAGCTTTCTCCAAAGCAAGTTATAGCTTACAAGCTCAAAAGCCTTGGAGAGATCAAGAAAACAAGCATGCACCGGTGTCTTCCGCTCAGTGTAATATCGGACAGTGTGCTTGAGACTTATGATAGCACTTTCAGTTGACAGTCCAGGTTGAAATCCAAACTGTGAGTCATGCAATGTAAGGTATTTTTTCAGGTAAGAATCAATCACACTATCCAATATCTTTGCCATTATGGTTGCCAGACTTATAGGTCGATAGTTTGCCTTATCCGAGATATCACCTGTCCGATTTTTAACGATGGGTACTACCAGGGTTTTCATGAGTTGTGGCGGTAAGTACGAGTGGCTAACGCACATTGTATAAAACAACGCCAGAACTCTAGGCATGTGTACTCCCGCGTATTTCAAATGCTCAATACTGAGCCCGTCATGCCCGGGAGACTTACCTCTGCTCATGTTTTTAATTACAGTTGCCACTTGCTTCGCTGATATTTGATGGCTTGTCTCCCTGACAATCAGGTTCAATTCTGGGTTGGAAAGGGTCCAGACCGAGAGGGGATCGCACTGCGAAATATTCTTTGAACATATTCGCAACCGCCGCCGGTTCACTCCTCCCCCCTACAGTTACGGCCCGGCCAGGCTTAGTATCGAGTCTTTTCGTAGACTTCCAAAACTTAGCAAAATTTTTTGTGGCTCTTTCGTTTGCTATCTTGTCCATCTTAATTTAATCCTGATTGTTTTGGCACCACTTTAAACGACTCTTAAAAATGTTACGAGACACCCGCATTTCATCAAAAACAGGCCCAGAGCTCGGGCGATTATGCATCACCCACATATCAAACCTAAGCCTCGCTTCCCGGTGCGCAACCTGGACATGGTTATTCCACCCACACAATACCCTACGCCTTCCACATCTACCCCCCACGCCTACCGTCTTATATGTTAGCTCGGAGGCATCACATAATGCATATACGAGGGTCAAACTGAAAGTTCTTAGAAAATCAAAAACTGATTACATTAGCCAGTTATTAGTTTTATTATATCTTTTCAAAATATTGTCCATTCACGTCAATACACCGCTGCATGCGATGGAACCACTGGGAAAAGCACTTTGCCCACTCGTCCTTAGGGGTCTCTTCAATGGCATCGCGATACGCAGCCACCGCTTCTTCAGCATTCATAAACCGCTTTCCTTTAAGTTTTTCTTTAATTTTTGGAAATAAATAAAAATCACAAGGCGCGAGGTCGGGGCTATACGGCAGGTGACCCAGTAATTCAACGTTTGATGTCGCCAAATAGTCGATCGTTCGCTTGGCGGTGTGCGACGAGGCGTTGTCGTGGTGAAGGAGGATCCTACTGCGAGGTCGTTTCTCTCGAACTTTTTCCAAGACAAGTGGCAAACAATTGGTAGTGTACCATTCTGCAGAAACTGTTTTTTGATCCTCTAACACAATTGTTACGAAATGACCTATCCTTCCAAAGAACGAGGCCACCATTTTTTTTCCCGCACTTCGATCTCTCTTCACTTTAGTTGGCAACTCCTCGAAAGGAAACACCCACTGAGCAGATTGTCTTTTGGTTTCAAGATCATAACAGTAAATCCAGCTTTCGTCACCTGTTAGTATGTCGAACACAGCATTAGAGTCACCTCCGTTAAATCTTTCAATCATTTTACGGCACCAATCCACACGATGGAGTTTTTGAGCCTCAGTCAAATTATGAGGTATCCACCGGGCGCAAAGCTTCCTGACCGCTAAATGTTCGTGGAGGATTTTGTGCACTTGACTCATACCGATGCCTAAGCTTGTCCGAATCTGCTGATCACTCTTTTGTCAGTCTCTATCATACGCCGCACAACACAGATGTTATTTTCAGTCGTCGCCGTAGAAGGCCGTCCCTCACGTAAATCATCAGTGAGATTAGTGCGACCACGTTTAAACTCATTAAACCAGTTGTAAACAGTCGCACGAGATGGGGCTTCATCGTGAAAGGCCAATCGTAGTCTATCATAACTTTCTTGTTGACTTAAATGACATCGAAAGTCATAAAAAATAATTGCACGAAAATTTTCTCGTGTTAAATTCATGTTAACGTGACACAGACAATTTTCAATTTGCCGCCAAATCGTACAACAAATGATAAATGAATGAAATATATACTCAGTAATATTGGCAAAGAGTTCTATTTTCAAATTTTAGAATTATTTTTTTATTATATTGTTTTTATGTGGCCAGTTCTAAGAACTTTCAGTTTGACCCTCGTATTATGCTCTCATACATTTTTTCTAAAATTATTTTGTGCTCAACATGCTCGCCGCGCGTCGCAGGCGACTCAGGCGCCGGAGGTCGCTCAACGACCTCCGTCCTCCATGAGCGCAGGCCTGGGGTTGGCAGGTGAGGCCGCCTGTCACCCCAGCAGAAGCAGGCCGGGACGGTGGGGCGACTAGCGCCCCTCCCCCAAACCTGGGCAAGACGGGGACACGTGGTTCCCAAACCCGAGGGGGCCATCTCGAAACAGGAGATGGCCCAGGGTCAGTCGGGGTGCGAGGGATATGCTCTATGGGCAACCTTACACCCCGGCGTCTGTAGACCCGAGACGGCGTGTGGTTTTAGTCGGTTCAAGCCCGACATAACCACCCCCGCTGGCACGCGGGGGGGGGGGGGTATCCGAAAGGATTTCCGCACGAAAAAAAAAAAGATACACCAGTTGTCGGACTTTTTAAGGCTCCAACTATTCCTAACGACTGCTATAGATGTTTGTATGGCAACCGGGAACGAAGGCTTAACGTGCTCTCAGAGGAACGGAGAAGTGTCAATGTGTCAGAAGAATGGTAACCCATCCTAAGATTGCCTTGACTAGTGCTGCTTAACTTTACAATGTGTTAACCTATTCGGTTGCTACAACGGTACGTTATGGTTAAACCTTTACCTACACTACGGTAAATACCTTTAAACTTCTTACTCGACGTTTCTACTCCGCTGTGACTCACAAGCACAGAGTAGTCAGCCGGGGGTGCGAGGGAAATGCCTTATGGGCCACCTTACACCCCGGCGTTTGAGGACCCGAGACGGCGTGCGGTTTTAGTCGGTTCGTATCTGATATGATCACCCCCGCAGGCCGGCAGGAGGTTAGACAGGAGGATTTCCGCACGAAAAAAGGCACAAAGTAGGTTAACTTTGTAACCTACTTTGTGCCTTTTTTCGTGCGGAAATCCCGTTTCCATTGCTCCCACTTGGGGCTCGCGATCGATCTGGTCTCAAACACTTCGCATTTTATTTTTAATGAATTTAATTGAAATAATACAGGGAAAGTCGCAGAATATAACTCTAGGCTTAATTATTTTAATTATAATAATTCATTAAAAACTTTTTTCCTTTGGCAAATATGTAATAAATGACGTGTCAAGTGATTTGATAAATGAAGTAATTTGCATATATATTCATTATTATTTTAGCATCGTTTTCCTAATTTAGCCACAGTCAAGATCAAGTAAAGTCGTTCATTGTACTAGTTAAGTCAAAGTCCTGCCCTAGTAAAGTAGTGGAGACTTTACTAGAGGCTTCTGTGGAGTTTTCGAAACAACACGGAAAATGAAAATTCACGGTAAACATGCCCATGTGTACCTATACACATATGTAACATACACTTGTGCATGTTGCCGAAGACGTTATGTCAAACAATCTACCATTTTTACACGTAAAACGTGAATGAAACTGCCACGACGCGACGTGTCTTTTCCCGCGTTGGCGCCAAATCTTTTTTTTGTGGCAATTTCGATGTTTCCACCAATAACTCAGCACTACCCCTTATTATACTCTTTGCTCAGCACGGGTTATAAAGTTTTGGCCTAAGGAGAAGAACTTCTTATACGTATGACATGGAAAAAAACAATGACATCGATGACATTCTTTGCCTGAGTCGAATATATTCACAAAGGATTATCCATCACAGATTACGTTATAGTTTACCTCGTATATACTCTTTGGTTGGTAGTATCATGCATGTGTGGAGAAACAGGGTGTGACGTTCCTCCAACACAAAGGGAGGATCCTCCGACCAGGCAAGGTGATCACGCCTGGCGGGTGCGGCCCAACGGTTGTCGTTTGGGATGTTGTATATATGCTGTACCAGCGCGCGAACTTCACTTTCGCGATTCAGGATTGGTATTGATGTAGTAGTATCCTAGTAGTTCACCTTGTTGTCGCTAGATGGCGCTGGGTATATGTGGTATCGCCACATCACTCTCCTCCAAGACCGGAGGTTGATTGCGATGAGTCAGCTGTCTTAAGCTCTCTTGTGGAGCGTGCCAGTGCCAGTCTTGTGTAGTTCCATTTCGTCGGAACTGGACGCCGCTGGTTCCATTCGTGGAACAGTCTTCCTCGCTAGTCCTCGTTAATTGGGACTAACCGCTGGTCCCGAAGATGCGGGGCTGAGTGCGGTGATGCGGTGCTCAGGTGAAATGCCCAGTGAGTCGGGGCTCGAAGCGTCGAGGTGAGTCCTCGGTGAGCCCTCGGTGAGGCGAGGCGAATCCTTAGTGAGATGAGGTGAGTCCTCGGCAGTGAGACGGGGCGAATCCTCTTGAGTCGAGGTAAGTCCCCCGTGTATGGGGCGAATGCTGCGTAGACGGGAGAGATGTGCTCTTCTTGGGGACGGGGACATGCTAATGTTTCTGTGATGGTACTATTACCCGAAACCTTAGCATGGACCTACCCTACCCATCCTTCTGAGGGGTAGGGGGACGTGGTCTTGAGGGAGAGCGCAGGTCGTGTAGATCCTCAAAGCAAGTCTGGTGGACTATCCTTCCCGAGGTTGTCGTCCCGTTATTGGTCTAATTCCCAAGAAATAGACGTAACAGAAACCTCCAGGCGCATGAAATTGTTTATTTATGTAATGGTTTATTTATATATTATAACAACTTATATATGTATCTCTCCCTTAAATTTATTTTTTCTTTATATATCTATTATATATATGTATCTATTCATCAGATATATTACATAAATGTGCCGAACCGTGGCGGCCTAAAACCACACCCCGGTAGACATTGCCGTGGGGCACTAAATTGCCCCAGAAAACTGTACCACACGCACCTAGGGCAGGTAGTGTGAGTAAGCCTCTGCTCCTAAAAAAAAAACAATGTCAACACAGGTCAAAGAAAAACTACCCCAGGAGGGTACCGCTTGCGGAGAATCCCTCACTGAGCCTACCAGCTCAGTCTGCCCCTCGTATTCTGGGGGGGGCACCCTGTGTTCAGGACCGGGCGCAAGCCTGGACCTGTCCAGCCTCTCGGAGGCTATCCCAAAATCTGACGCCACGAGCGTCATACAATGGACCGTCGTCGGCCACAAGCGCCCTTGCAAAAGGGATGCTCAGCCGAAGGCGGCCACTACCGAAAAAGGGCTCGGCCGAACAGAACGCAGTCGCCCCAACAGGCGCGCGAGAAGGGAGGTCTTGCAACCTAAAAAAACGACGACAGGGTTGGGTGCCGCAGCAGCGGAAACGCAGCGCGAACCCACACCATCAACCTCAAAGGGGACGGCAGTAGCCACAGCCGCTCCACCACCACTGAGTAAGAAACACAGGAGGAAACCCAGAGGTGCCCGAGGTCAACGGAACGCCGCGACGGCTCCCAATTTTCCTGAAAAGGAACAAAAGGGGGCAGGGCCCGTCCAGAACGAGCGAGTTTCTTCGAAGCGCGCTCGTCTGGATGATACCCGGTCCCCCAGAGGGGAAGCCAAACGCGCGAAAACTGACCCGCGCACCAAGCGGACGGTAAGCTACGCGGACGCCAGTCAGTCGCATCTGCGAGTAGCGGTCACTACCGTTCCGCCGAGGGACCTCACCAAAACCCAGGCAGACCAGCTTAGGGAGGCCATTGACGACAGCATCCTGCAGTCGGTGTTGTCGTCAACGATTTCGGGTGCGCAAGCTCCATCTTTCCGCGGACGACCCTTCCTATTGGAAGGCGTGCTGGCGATGTGGTGTGAAGACGACAATGCTCTTACGTGGCTTGAAAAAGCTGTAAGAAGCATAACGTCCCCGATACCCGAAACCACCTTGGCTGTCATAAAGCAGTCCGACATGAAGAAGCGACTGAAAGCTGGGCTTCTTCTCCACACCCGCATCACCGAAGCCGTAACACTGCGCAGAGTGCTTTGGGCCCAAAACCCTTGGTACAAAGTTGATACCTGGCAGTGTTACGACATGACAGTGGACGACCAAACCACCGACCCGAACTCCAAGGAGAAGGTGGTTCACCTAATTCTGGGAATTCCCGAGGACCAGAAAGAGGCGATAACCAACAGAGACCGCCGAGTTGCCCACATGTCGGGAAGTGGGTATATTCGCTTCTTCTCCCAAGAAGAAGCGCAGGCCGGGGAAGCAACAGCGGCAGCTACAGCTCAAGAGCAAAAAAAAGAGGCTCCTCGAAAGAGTAAGAGCGAGCTGGAAAGTAGCTCGCCGCTGACACAGGGAGGACACATCAGCGATGATGATGATGACGTCCTTAACAGCCCCTGATCCAGTAAACACCATCCAAACAAACCTCCAGCACAAACAAGCAGCAACGGTCACTCTACGCAGAGTGCTGGAGGTAAGCAAAAAGACCGTAGCCCTAATCCAGGAGCCCTGGATAAATAAGAACTACATCTGCGGTCTAAATAACATAGGCGGTAAGTTAATACGAGATACGACGGTTGAAAAACCGAGAACCTGCATCTTCGTACCTAACGCTATAAACACCACTTTACTTAACCAATTCTGTTCTAGAGATCTCACTGCTGTGAAAATCCACTCAGATAATGCAACCATCCTAGTACTAGCTTCAGTGTATATGCCGGGCGAAGGCGAACCACCTCCAAAGGAGCTAGCCGACCTGGTACAACACTGCGAGGCTCACACCTGGGACTTAATCATCGGCGCAGACTGCAATGCTCACCATCCTCTGTGGGGAAGTAAGGACGCGAACAAGAGAGGTGAGTTACTAACCGAATACTTATTCCAAACCAACCTAAACATTATAAATATAGGTACGGAACCTACTTTCGTAACCTCATGGTGTCAGACCATAGTAGATATCACATTGGCAACACACTCGGCAGCAAACCTCATTAAGGGTTGGCATGTGTCAAAGGAACCATCCTTTGCGGACCATCGCCGAATCTGCTTTCAAATTCAATGTAAACTAGCAGACCCTGTTCCATATCGTAACCCCCGCAAAACAGATATAGCACGGTACACAAATTCACTAAACAAGGCACTAAGTGATTCACAACTACCCGACACAACACTTAGTACAGATAATATAGAACACAACGTACATTCTATCACTGCAGCTCTGCTGGAAAGCTACGAGCCAGCGTGTCCTGTCGTAACACCCAAAGGTCCAGAAAAGAGCTCCTGGTGGGGGCCAGAACTCGAGCGACTACGTGGAGGCCTGAGAAAGCTCTACAACCGAGCAAAAAACACCAGAACCCCTGAGGACTGGGACAGATACAAAAATGCACAAAAATACTACAAGAAACGCATCAGGTATCGTAGAACTGAGGCCTGGCAGAGTTTCTGTAGTAGCATAAACTCGACAAACCAAGCCGCAAGAGTAAGGAAAGTCCTGGCCAAAGGTGAACTCAACCTCATGGGCTCACTTAAGAGAGAAGACGGCACTTACACTAATACGGAAAATGAAACCAGCGCAGTACTGCTGGAAACACACTTCCCTGGCTGTCAAGTCACACCATCCATCGATTCCATTGACTGGCCACCAGAACACTATAGTGTACCAACAACCCAAGAATGGGAAATCGCAAACAAGGTAGTAACTGCAGACAAAATAGAGTGGGCCATAAAAACCTTCAAACCCTTTAAGTCTGCAGGGCTGGATGGAATATTCCCAGCACTACTACAATGGCAACTGACAAGAATAGCAAAATATCTACTCCCAATCTACAGGGCCTGCATTGCCTTCAAATACATACCCAGATTATGGAGAGAGGCAAAAGTAGTCTTCCTACCAAAACCAGGTAAGGAGGACTACACACATCCCAAATCATTCAGGCCCATTAGTCTCACATCATTCCTCCTTAAAACGTTGGAGAGACTAGTAGATCGATACCTAAGGGATGGAACACTAAAAGACAACCCACTACATCCTCAGCAACACGCATACAGGAAAGGTAGATCAACAGAGTCTGCACTACACACGGTAGTGCACAGGATAGAATCGGCTATCACAAACAAAGCCTCAACACTAGCTGCTTTCATAGATATAGAAGGGGCTTTCGACAAAACGGTACACAGCAGCATTAACGAAGCCTTACGGAAGCGCAAGGTAGAACCAGCCATAAGGGACTGGATCACTCAGCTGATAAGCAAAAGAGCAGTCCAGATAGTGATGAGTAACACCATCACAAGAGCAAAGGTAGTCAGAGGATGCCCCCAGGGAGGCGTCCTATCACCACTCTTATGGAACATAGTAGTAGACAGTCTTCTAAAGAGACTAAATGAGAGAAGATACACCACCATCGGGTATGCGGATGATCTTGCAATACTAATAAGCGGAACGGCGGAGAACGTGCTATGCAAAGTCATGCGCTCAGCCCTTCAGATTGTGGAAGAATGGTGCGAAGAACACCGATTATCAGTAAACCCGACAAAAACAGAACTTATCCTTTTCACCAACAAAAGAAAGTTACCAGAACTACAACTACCAAAACTATTTAATACCAAACTAGCCCTAACAACTCAAGTTAAATATCTGGGCATCATACTTGACAATAAGTTGAATTGGACTAGCCACATAAATGCTAAAATGAAAAAGGCCTGCATAACTTTTTGGCAATGCAGAAGACTCGTTGGTAAGAACTGGGGTCTTAACACAAAGATAACACTTTGGCTGTATACGGCAATTATCAGGCCTTCTCTAACCTATGGATCAGTTGTATGGTGGCCCAGAACAGAACTGATCACTGTGAAAGAAAAGCTCCAGAGTCTACAACGCCTAGCGAGTACAGCAGCCACTGGATGCATGAGAACCACTCCATCAGCCGCACTAGAGCACCTCCTAAACCTGAGACCGCTGCATCTAATCATACAGGAGGAGGCCAAGGCAGCAGCCTTAAGACTGAAAAGTAATGGGCTCTGGAAAGAGAATACTGGAACAAAGCATTCAAAAATTCTACAGAGAATCCTAAAGAAGATACCACTTCTTGAGGCGCCCGTAGACAGAATACCATGTCACCACGTCTTCGAAAGGAATTATCATATTCAACTTACCGAAGAAAAAAGAGACAGCTCTGGCGTCAAAGAAGTTAGGATATACACAGACGGCTCTAAAACCACATATGGTACCGGAGCAGGTGTCTTCTCGAATGACCTAAACATCAAAATAACAACCACCCTGGACAAGCTAAGTACAATATTCCAAGCTGAATGTATTGGCATAACGAGAGCAGCGGAGACGATTGCCGCCAGAGACGTCAAAGATCTAGATATAAAGATCATATCAGACAGTGCATCCGTACTCCAAGCTCTGAAAAGCAACACCATAACCTCTGTCCTCATATTGGAATGTCACAATACACTCCAATCCATTGCAAACACAAACAAGGTCACGCTGCAATGGATCAAGGGACACAGCAACTCCCTCGGCAACGACGCAGCCGATGAATTGGCCAAGAGAGGATCAGGGGCAACAGTATATGGACCGGAACCAATACTACCTATACCTCAAGCACAGGTCAAAACTTGGCTGCGGAAAAACACGGAAGAAACCCATCAAAAAGAATGGACAAACATTGAAGGATGCAGGCAAACAAAGAATGCAGTTCCGGTAGCATCAAAAACGTTTAGCCGAAACCTCATTAGATTAAAAAGGGACCAGATCCGCAAGGTCATAGGCATCTTGACCGGTCACTGTCCTCTAAACAAGCATCTATTTACAATAGGTGTGACGGACAGCCCCCTGTGCAGAGGCTGCATGGGGGCAGAAGAAACGCCACAACATGTGCTTACAGAGTGCATGAGCGTGGCCGAACAACGGGCGAAATTCCTCCAGTCACCAACGTCTCTCCGGGAAGCATGTGGAAACCTGAAAAGGCTGCTGGCTTTTTGGGAAGATCTGGGTTGGTTGGAGTGAGAGGTAAGATGCTACGCACAATGGCCCAATCAAGAGGCTAAGTGCGGAACAGCCCAGGTAAACTAACTAACTAACTAACTGTGCTCTTCTTATGTGGACCGTATATGCCGTAGGCAATGACTGCTACGTAGACGGGAGAGATGTGCTCTTCTTATGTGCGCCGTATATGCCGTAGGCAATGATTGCTACGTTGACGGGAGAGATGTCCTCTACTTATGTGGACCGTATGTGCAGTGTGCTGTGCCTTAGAGGCTGATGTGGCCGTAGGGTAACCAGGCTGCAGCGGTCGCTGCATGCTGTGGTATCACAGTTGAGGCCGAAGCTGCTGGATGGCGAAGACTTAATTACCGCTCATGCGGAAGAAGTGAATAGGATGGTGGCGATAGGAATGCTGCTGATATGTTCAGCGAAGGTTACGTGATCAGATCACGTCGGGGTCACCACTGTGGAGAAACAGGGTGTGACGTTCCTCCAACACAAAGGGAGGATCCTCCGACCAGGCAAGGTGATCACGCCTGGCGGGCCGCGGCCCAACGGTTGTCGTTTGGGATGTTGTATATATGCTGTACCAGCGCGCGAACTTCACTTTCGCGATTCAGGATTGGTATTGATGTAGTAGTATCCTAGTAGTTCACCTTGTTGTCGCTAGATGGCGCTGGGTATATGTGGTATCGCCACACATGTATCATGTCATATATTTATTCAATTCAATTCAATTCTTGATTGATGGCTTCTGATATAATAATCTATGCTTCTGTGTGATGCCACAACTTGCCAATGTCAGGGTGTTGTGAAAAGTCATATATTTATATTTTACTTCTAATGGAACGTGTAGAAACATTTTGACTACCTATTTTATTTTCAATATAGTTTTTTATCTGATTTTGACATAATGGCTGCGTTCCGTTCCGACCAAGATTTTTGTTTTGATTTTCATTAAAAATCAATATTTTTCTCCTGACTGTCGATTTCTTTCTGAGTTTGATTTTATAAATAGTTTAAATAACACTTTTTTGATGAGCTTATCTATGAAGCTACACTACAATATTTATAATTATCCTTTGACAGATCAAAAATGAACACCTTCTTTTCCCTGTACAAGTAGTTTTTCCCAAGAGTATATTGCCTTTCATAATGTTCTAGGTAAAATAACAGAGTACCTGGCAACATTCTATGCTGTCATGCGAACTTCTATTAGGGATGTCGAAACATTACATTTATTTCGAATATCGATACAAATGTGCTAATGTAGGTAAAACTATAGAATATTGATAGTTTGATTTTTTTTATAAGTACTATGACAAATAAAAAACGATGCTTTTCAGGAGCCATTGTCACGGAGAGACTGGGAACACCAAATAATTCACGAAGGAATCAAATAAATTGCATTGAAAGTTGAAAAAAAATACAATAATGTTAACGGGAAATAACGCGATCGTGAATAGGTATATACATACCGTTGGTATGGTGGTCACGCTGACTTGCTGGCAGTCAGCCTGTGACCACGGTCAGTGTAACCTGGTCGAAACGTCACACAATCCAAAGGTATTTAAATACTTATACATGATCGCGTTAATTCCCGTTAACATCGGGAATTAACGATGTTACGCATATCATGGAACGCGAAAGTTAAGCACGGAAAAATAGATGGTAAATAAATCATTCATCTTTTTCCTTTTACATCTGTTTTAAATGCTCCTTAATTGTAGATTTAGTATATGATATGGATGTGATGTAAGTTAAGCACATTGTGACAACTACGGCAGAAAACTGGTATGCCACGTCACGGAGCTCAGTAGGCACAGTACTGAAAAGAAAAACATCGACTCATACTTATATCTGTGGCGATACCACATATACCCAGCGCCATCTAGCGACAACAAGGTGAACTACTTGGATACTACTACATCAATACCAATCCTGAATCGCGAAATTGAAGTTCGCGCGCTGGTATAGCATATATACAACATCCCAACGACAACCGTCGGGCCGCGGCCCGCCAGGCGTGATCACCTTGCCTGGTCGGAGGATTCGCCCTTTGTGTTGGAGGAACATCACACCACGTTCCGCCACAGTGGTGACCCCGACGTGATCTGATCACGTAACCTTCGCTGAACATATCAGCAGCATTCCTATCGCCACCATCCTATTCACTTCTTCCGCATGAGCGGTAATTTAGTCTTCGCCATCCAGCAGCTTCGGCCTCAACTGGGATACCACAGCATGCAGCGACCGCTGCAGCCTGGTTACCCTACGGCCACATCAGCCTCTAAGGCACAGCACACTACACATACGGTCCACATAAGAAGAGCACATCTCTCCCGTCTACGCAGCATTCGCCCCATACACGGGGGACTTACCTCGACTCAAGAGGATTCGCCCCGTCTCACTGCCGAGGACTCACCTCATCTCACTGAGGATTCGCCTCGCCTCACCGAGGGCTCACCGAGGACTCACCTCGACGCTTCGAGCCCCGACTCACTGGGCATTTCACCGCAGCACCGCATCACCGCACTCAGTCCCGCATCTTCGGGACCAGCGGTTAGTCCCAATTAACGAGGACTAGCGAGGAAGACTGTTCCACGAATGGAACCAGCGGCGTCCAGTTCCGACGAAATGGAACTACACAAGACTGGCACTGGCACGCTCCACAAGAGAGCTTAAGACAGCTGACTCATCGCAATCAACCTCCGGTCTTGGAGGGGAGTGATGTGGCGATACCACATATACCCAGCGCCATCTAGCGACAACAAGGTGAACTACTTGGATACTACTACATCAATACCAATCCTGAATCGCGAAAGTGAAGTTCGCGCGCTGGTATAGCATATATACAACATCCCAACGACAACCGTTGGGCCGCGGCCCGCCAGGCGTGATCACCTTGCCTGGTCGGAGGATCCTCCCTTTGTGTTGGAGGAACATCACACCCTGTTCCTCCACATATCCATTTTTGATAGTTTATTTTAGAAATTCACAATAGTAATATTAACCAAAAATATCGATACACTTAACAAAAATAATTGTTAAAGTGATTCATCGATTTTGTACAACACTACATTTCATAAATCTTAGTGTAGTGATGTCAAATCTCAGATGTCAGTTTTGTGTCACTTGTCCTCAAAATACGCATGGTTATTTCATTTCCTATCTTGTGTACAATATTTCTTATATTTGACTATAATTGACTAAATAAAATAGACTTATCACAGCGAAATGTCTTCTTGGAAGAAAGCCGCGAAGGCTAATCAGAAGACGCACAAAGAGCGACATCAGCCAGCATCGCGAAAACATTTAGGTCTTCTGGAAAAGAAGAAGGATTACAAAAAGCGTGCAGATGACTATCATGAGAAAGGCGAGACATTGAAACTTTTGCGTAAAAGGACCCTTGACAAGAACCCAGATGAGTTCTACTACCATATGATCAATTCTAGAGTGAAGGATGGAGTGAGTAACTTCTACCTGAAGTAATGAAACATAATATATAATTCATACTTGCACGTAACTATTACAGACTTATAGAATACTTCTTAAATTAAAAATCAACTTTCTTTTATCCCACCATATATGAAAATCTCTGTTTAGTTTGGGTCCAGATGGCGCCGTGTACTATGTCCTAGAATATTTATTTATTTACTTACATAAATATATACACACGTCAGCAGTGAAAACTAGTGTACCGAAACATAATAATGACTCACTCTACCTTGTCTTCTATAGGAGCATCATGAAGTGGACAAAGAGGATGAGCATTCCAAGGAACAGGTTAAGCTGATGCAGACGCAAGACATCAAATATATCAACATGAAACGGACCATTGAGAGTAGAAGGATAAACAGGCTACAAGTATGTTCATATTGATATTTTCAACTGAAAGTATTACAATTGATTTTTATATTTCCACTGTTATATAGTGGCACATTGTCATGACAAGTGTTCTAAGTCTAGGGCTGCTGATGTATCTGTTGCTGAACAAAATCCTTTACAAACTGGGATTGTTTAAGATTCTGATATTGGGCAAGATTTAGATAAAAACGTAATGACTTAAAATCAGTTACTAATAGTACTAGTAATAAACACTGTTAAAACATTAAATATCTTCAAATAATATAGACTGTCTATTTAGTGTGAATATTTGCAACCTATTTGTGAAATGCCCCCTACATTTTATGAATAAGTTGATCAATTATACCAGTTTTGGGGGGGGCTCCCTATCCTGAAAACCCTCAATGTATCTTAGGTCTGTAGGTACCTGGCTTAGCAGGTATTAGCAGGCAGGTATTATAATAGACATACATGTTTTATTAAAAACTGGTGCACATTTGCATTCCTTTGCACTGAAACAATGTAATTCATTGCAAAACCAAAACATTTAATTTTCAGGCACAAATGCATATGACAGATGTAGCAGATGCAACTCCAAACACACACACATTTTTTGTTGATGAGGGAGAGGAAAGAGAATTTGATTTAGCTAAGAGATTGGATACACATCCCGCATTACTTGGTAGGAAGTCAAATCGACCCCGGTTGGCTGATTTGGATAAAATTGCTTTACCGGAATTGGATGATGAGGTTGGTATAGTGTTTTTATTTGTTACCCGATAATGTTGATAATGAATGGTGGTAGGTCACAACAAGATGTTCTATATGAATTTGGAGTAGTTCAACTGAGTAAGTACTATAAGTGAAAACGGCAGTTACAAGCTTTTTCTTTCCTGTGTATAGGGTTGCCAGAGCTTGCAATGGTAAAGGGGTACTTGGTAAAGCATGAGTGATAACTCTGGTGTTGCAAATGTTTATACAGTGTAACTGCTACTGTTGTTTGTCAATGGAATAAAAAGAACTTCTGGTTTTACATTACATTTGAACTCAGGATAACTGCTTTATAACATAACATAAACTCACGCCTATATCCCCGAAGGGGTAGGCAGAGGTGCTAGCACCCACATTTCGCCAGTTTATGTTTAGGTCCCAATGTAATAGGTGGCGAGCCTATTGCCATTAACCGGGCACTTATAAACCTGCGATAAATACACACATAACTTCGACAAGCATCAAGAAGTCATTGGTGTGTGCCATGGTAAAACCTGGGATCGAACTCGGGACCTCGTCTCAGCAGTCCATTACCCATATCACTAGGCTACCGCGGCTTTATTCCTAACATTTTTCCTGAAATACCAAAAATATAAATTTAATTTTGTCCTAATAAATACGTCTATTCCAGTCATTGTAATGATTGATATAATATTTATGACACTTGTATTATTATTTCAGACTCTAGATTCAATGAAAAAGAAAAAATTGAAAGTTTACCAGGAGCTATCTAAGCGTATAGAGAGGGAGAAAGAGTTAACAGTGATTCAACAGAAGATGGAGTTGAAACGTCACTTGCAGGATGTTAAGATCATGAAGCCAAAGCGGCTGAAGCCGGGGACCAAAAGTGCTGCTCCAGTTTATAAATTTCAATATATGAGAAAGAAATAAATAATTTTATGTTATGGAGTTGGTATTTCTAACATGGGTGGGATCAAAAGGTATACATCCTTCTAAAATGTTGCCATCATGTATAACTGAATTCGTAATTATTTATCTGAGTGCCACCCTTCCTTTCCAACTTTTTAACGAGGCTCTGCTTGATTTATATGAAGTAAGTATCAACATTAATAAAATACATTTAAAAAAAAAAAAAAAAAAAAGCCTTTTATTCCTGGTTAAAATACAGTTTTTACTTAATCTATGTTTATTTATCACACCAGAACCCCCCTATGAGGTATAGGCCTCTTCCAGAGACTGCCAAACGTCTCTATCTTGAGCCCTCCAAGCCCAGTTAGGCCCAGCTACGCCAGCTATGTCGTCCGTCCAGCGTGACAGTGGTCTGCCTCTCCTTCTGTTGCCAGTTGGGCCCTTCCACACTGTGGCTCGGCTTGTCCATCTCTCGTCCTGAAGCCTTGCAACATGGCCAGCCCATTTCCATTTCAGTTTCTGGGCCTGGCTGAGTGCGTCTATGACGCCAGTTTTTTTTTCTAATTTGAGAGTGGTTTATCTTCTGTATCTTTTTGATACCCATCATACTACGTTCCATACTTCTTTGGCAAGTGACTATTTTGTTTTTAGCCTTTAGTGAAAAATGCCATGTTTGGCAGCCATAGGTCAGTGTAAGTATCAACATTACGACTTTTTATTGATTGATAAGACATTTTATTGCCTTCTTTGGCGCAGTGTACAGTCACCCTCAGTTTTAGAACCAACATGGTTGTAAATTGCAATTCCTTAAGCTGATATCGATGGCGACTGTACGAACACACCACAGCGAAACTATAGTTCTCCTCCAAATGGGTAAAATCAGTGGGTTGACAGGGTCGTGTCTAGCCCCAAAAATAGACATGTACACAAATAAAAATACCTTTTAAAAATGTTTGACATTGTTTTTATTAATAAATAGTATTTAGTTCTTTCCTTACATAAATAAAGATGCACTCAATTTACTTTATGACAATGATATTAGACGTAAATTCAGTATGAATCAAGTAATATCATTTGAGAGAGGAATATTAATAATATTTTAATGCTTAAATTGTAATGAAATAGACTTAAATTAGGGGTTAGTGTTACAATATTATCTATAGTATCTCATCCAATATTTTAGTGAATTATGTTTTTTTTTTGGTAATCTACATTATAAGAGCAACAACTGGCATCGCTCTTTGCAGAAGTTACATTTCAAAACAACGTATGCGTCACTATAACAATACTTAGCGTACTTGCAATGACTAGATGAGCACTTCAATCATTGCGTTACTGCTGCTATTCAGCCTTTTCTTTTAAACAAATTTTCCCGAAATCAAGGCTGTTTTAAGACATGTTTGGACATACAATAATTTGAGAATCTGACTTCCAAATATTTTTGTGACTGTAAACATTTTTTTACCATCCTAAGGGTACTAACTAAAATGTAGAATAATATTTACTGCTACAAAAATACTTAAGGTTTGCGGGCGCGTCATGCAAATCGTGTGGATTTTTTGCACTATTTTGTGCAAATTACCTCAGTATTATTTGCACGAAACAGGCGCCCGCATGCGTACACGCACGACGCAGCGCAGGCCCTTAGTAATCGGATTTCTATTTAGAAATTGTAAGTGCAGTCCTTAGGGTAATTATAAAAAAACAATTGAGCTTTTGTTTCTCCCATGTAATAAGTAGTCAACCAGTTGACTCCTCCAGGGCACGTGCTTTTAGTAAAAACTGAGCTGCACAAAACTTATGTAAACAATAAGATTTATAAAAATTATATGCAATGTCATGAATTTTGCAGGAACGGGTCTGGGAGTTCTTATACATTCAGTATCCCGATCAACGCAATGCCGACGGTACAAAAACATCACAAATATTAGTCATAACTAGGTCATATTAATAATACTAGTTAATTAACTATACCATAACCAATAATCTTATATTAAAATCTAGGTGGTCACCTAAAACTGGGCTGTTTAGCCTACCTCAAGCAGTCTCGTACACATTCACGCAAAGAAGCTATCAAGCGTAAATCTCGTTTTAGCAGAATTTATTTTAGTGTATGAAAGAAAGTATATTTTTTACAAGTGTAATGCGTACACATTTGACATCGCGGCAGTATTGTCTAAATACCACATTTTAATATATGACCATTGACCATTAAAGGCATAATATCCATAGACAATGTCAGGAAGTAAGACAGAGTGCATCTCGTATAAATGTTGTACGTTTAACCTAAGGCGGTAACTTTCTGTAACCTAATCGAGTCTTTGGTTCACTTAGCCTACGTGTCAGGGTCACCACAGCACGCACTTGTGTTCCGGGTTCATGGGGGATCCCCGCGGGCACTGCCACGCTTCCGCGAACTCCTTGGAGTTGCTGAGGGTTCCTATCACTCGGATTTTGTTCGGACTGTGGACGCCTTCCACCATTTTGGATTTAAGAGCTCCCACTGTTGAGTTGCCGCACCAGATCTGTGGATAGAAGTTTCGTTATTCAATGTAGATAAGAATATTAATATGTTTTTAAGATTATTTAGGAGATGGATATAGTAATTTGGATACAGTGATTTTGGTGGATACAGTGACTCGGGTGGTTACAGTGATTTGGGTGGTCACAATAACTTGGATGGATACAGTGACTCGAGTGGTTACAGTGATTTGGGTGGATACAGTGACACGGGCGGTAAGAGTGATTTGGGTCTTTACAGTGGCTCAGGCGTAAAGTGACTCCATCGAATACTCGGTGACTCGGTCATAGGTACACACTGTGCCTAACAGTGACTCGAGTGTACTCGATTGGGTTAAAATACTCTATTGGGATATCAATCATTCTTTTTTTTATTGTTATCCTTTTCTATCCACGATGTACTGATGTACGGTGCATTGCCACTCAGCTCGTCAGCTATTTTCGATCTCGTTTAATTTTTTGGGCGAACTTGTTGTCGTTAACCAGGCATTATTGTATAAGACGTGTTGAGTGTTATAGTGCGGTATGTGTTGTACCTGCGCGAAGCCCAGGAAGAACAGCTGGTCGGGCGTGTAGGTGGGCAGGCCCGGCAGCGCGTCCCGCCGCGTGATGGGGGTCCGCAAAGAGAACAAGTTGTAAGCTCGCAGGGCCGCGCGTAGGCCTCCGTTGTCCGCGATGTTCTCGCCCTGCGTGTTGAAGCCGTGCACCTGTACGAGCGGAATCATATATATTTATTCATTTAGGTCACATAATATATTTACAGTGTACATAAGTAACACATATTGACAGTGGTAGTATGTGGCGTGCCGGCCGGTAGGAGGCGAGGAAGAATCTATGGTGGTAAAAATTTGATGACACAAATTTGTCATAATATTCGGCCGGGTGGGTACGCACGATTGTGAAAAACCCTCCATAGTAATCCAATTTCGGTTTGATTGCGTTCAGGAGTCAGCAAGTGCATAGCCGGGCAGGCGGATTGTGGTCGCAGCACTAGTGGGACCGGTGGGTGTCACGCGGTGCAGCGACGACAATCCTTTTTGATGAGGCCGTCAAGCTGAGTGCCACCATTGTCAATATGGTATGTGTATGTAATGGTGACCCTCTTTCCTGAGACTTTACCTTCAGCTAACCAACAGGCGAGGTGAAGTCAAATTGACGTGTTCCAAATATAAAAAAAAAAAAAACCTCTCTATAACTGAGATTAAGCCTGGAGTGTACTCACGGTGTAGTTGGGCAGCTGCGGCATGTGGTAGGCGCTGTACTGGTCGATGATGCACTGCACCTTGGAGTGGTAGTGCTCCAGGGTGGCGGCCGACCACCACTGCTTCAGATTGCCCTCCTCGTCGTAGCGGCGGCCTGCAACACACACATTACACTGATAAACTTATTACATATTAGCACTTATTAGATTATACGTGGCATAGCCGTTTGTTGGTGGCTGAACTCCTCCGTAACCACTCGCGCGATCTTGACCAAATTTACCACGGTGATAGTGTGGACACTGAGGAGTGTTTTGAAACACAGTTTGACGAGCGTGCGGCCTTAGCTAAGCGCGCGACCGTAGTAAGATGTCTTATTACTTCGGGCCACCAACCAGGTGGACACCGAAGTCTTAAATCCATGCAAAAAAAATCAAAATCTTACACCCACTTTTTATCACTTTTCTCGACGTTTCTAAGTCTAATTAAGCAAAAAAAAAATTTGTGTCGGTCTGTCTGTTGGTCTGGATGTCTGTTTACGCAATAACTCAAGAAGCACTTATCCGATTTAAAAAAATCTTTCGCCAATCATCTTATTTGGTTGATGGGAAGAACTGATTAGATTTAGGGGTTTGTACGTTCAAGGTTTCGGGTACCTACCATACAAATTGTCCCTAAAAATAAGTTTGGCTCGAAGTTTCACAATCACTGTGTGATTTCCGGCTCACTAGATTTTCAAGTGCGAGTTCTGCTCGCTCAGCTCAATTTATTTCAGTCGCACCCTGCACTGAATTCCTAGTTTATTGTTCCTCAATAGTATCCATAGTTCAAGAAGATATTCCCGATAGTGCAGAATCAGATTTAAAAAGAGGCAAAGATGGCCCTGTAAATGACTGAAGTATGAACTACTGAAATGTTACTGCGAGAATGCCCATGACTTACCTACATACGTCGATACATACAGAGGAGAAGAATATCAATATCAATGCTAGAGAATTGTAGGTCAGTTTATTCTGAATGGCACATGCAAAAGAAACGACCAGGCACTAGGCTTTGGGTGACGATATTGCACCACGATCTAACATGTTTAATGTTTAACAAATCGTTTTGACAAAAAATTTGATTAAAAATAAATAAATTTACCTTGGTCATCAAATCCATGAGTCACTTCGTGACCCATTATGGCACCGATAGATCCGTAGTTGATCGCTCTGGAAAAATATGAATGATACAAATTCATGTGCTGAGTCAATATTTTACAAAAAAATAGTACTTCCACGCCTGGAAGATCAACGAAAGTGATAGAAGTATGTTTCAATATCACATGTGTTCAACGCCATCTAGTGTAGTCAAGCTGAACTTCTACGGAACTACCGATCCTGCATCGCGCTGTGACAGTTTTTTTTTTTTTTTTTTTTTATACCACTCAGGTGGCAGACAAGCTCACGGCTCACCTGATGGGAAGTGGTTACTGCGGTCTATGGACCTAAGTTCTCATGCTGTTTAACATTTATACCTACAACATCCTAATTTTAAACCAACCGTAACGTCGCTCAGGCTCAAATCGCCAGGCAGTCACCTTATTTGTTTTCAGGACTCACTAACTAACACTAACTCTCTTTATATGGGACTAATCCAAACTTTAATTCCTACAGCAGTCCGCCAATTGACTGCACTGGACTTCCCCTGCTTGATGGTAACAAGCTACGGGAAGTCCAGAAGGTACAGGCCACAGGCCACCTTTTTATTCATATGCACCAGGATTAATAGCAGTATTGTAACTAGTCGCGATATCGTGTCGTTAGTTGGCGGACTCACTCGATGCCGTTCCCGTAGAAGGGCGGCTGCAGGATGCCGGCGGGGAACGTCACGGAGTTCAGCGTGGCCGAGTAGAACGCGTTCACCGTTGTCGCCGTCGCCACCCATCTGGGAATACACGCACGTTCAGTAAGGTGCCATACTTTTATGAAATCTTAAATAAACAATGTAAATAATGAGGCTATAACTACATAACTTCATGCCTGTATCCCCGTAGGGGTAGGCAGAAGTGTATTAGGTACACACCCACGGGGGTGCGACTGGTTGGATCACCTCCAAGTTTGGTGCACCCTGGGCAACGTGGGCGATGACGAATCATTGATTGCTCCTCTGGAGTAGAAAAAAAAAAAAAGTACACACCCACGAGTCGCCAGTTATGTTTAGGTCCCAATGTAATAGGGGGCGAGCCTATTGCCATCTACCGGGCACATTACTAAGCGAGCGATAATTAACATTTTTAATACACACATAACTACGAAAAGTCAGAGGTGTGTGCCCGTAATAGAATAGAAGGTTGCAATATTACTTCACTCCGTTAGTAGGTAAGAAGCTGTAAGTGACAAGACAAGAAGAATATTCAAGTGGCCAGTAAGTACTTCCTTATTTTACGAAGTATTTATGTACCTACTTACTCGTGTTATTGATAGGGGGTACTTGAACACTAAAGTAACATTATAATTTTAAGGTTCAACGTCTCCCCAGCGCAGGGGAGACGTCGTGATAAAAAAATCCCATCGTCTCCCCTGGGGGAGCAGAGGGTCGGAATCCCAATCTTCAGAATGGAGGCCACTGTTATAGATTCCGGTAGTCAACAGCAGTAAAATGATGGTTATCAGTTTGATGCTTTTTCAAGGCGGATCCTGAAGGCGAGGCGATTGTATGAAGAAGGAAACACGTGTGTTGCAAAATAATTACAAGTCTATCATACGGTGCGGCAAAGAAAAGGAGGTTTGGTCCTTGGTTTGCTCGTTAGCGAAACCAAATACTTAGTTATAGAGATTATAATATTATTTGAAATTACCTATTTCTGTCCGGTTTTTCTCTGAGAGACTCCAAAGATTTCTTGACGACAGCTGACGTTAGTAGTAGGAAAGTTTCAAACAAATTGCCTTCTATTACTGCCGTCTGAAAGAATTTAAATGTTAGATAAAAATGTTATCGTGATTATTCGTGATTCGCCTTCTTACCCGGCGTGGACGAGTCATCGCTGAGATCTCGTTGCGGTCCTGGGCGTGGAGACCACCGTCGTTGGAGACCATGGTGAGGGCCGTGGTCTCCGACGGGAGCAAGTGGCACGCCGCCGCCTCTTTCTGCGAGCAGGTTATGCGCGCGAAAGAGGCGGCGGAGAGGGAGCAGGAGAGAACCCTACCCCCCGGGTTCCGCATCGATCGGGGCCTGAGGATGGCAGTCGGCCGACCGACGTGGGATCAAACCCGACCCCAAAGGCGAGGCCGCGATGGCATCCAAAGTTAGCCGGGAACCCTGAGGTTATCCTTTCGAGGGCGTACTCGGGGTGCCCGGCAATGGATACTTGGGCGGACACCGTGTGGTTTTAGTCGGTTGGATTCCGACATACCCACCTCATCGCTGGCACCGGTGGGGTACATTCTGTCACCTATAAGTAACACCTAACTATTTTTTTTTTTATACCACTAAGGTGGCAGACAAGCACACGGCCCACCTATGGACCTATGGACGTGTGCAACACCAGTGGCGTCACACTCGCGCTGCCGACCCTGTAAAGGAAAGGGGATGGGAAAGGAGTTTGGGAGGGAATGGGAAAGGAGTTTGGGAGGGGATGGGAAAGGAGTTTGGGCTCCGGCACTCTCACTCACCAAACGGAACGCAACAGTTCAAATACTGTTACTTGGCGTCGATATTCTGTGAGAGGGTGGTGCTTCCCCGGTCGAGTCGGCCCATTCATGCAACGGCCAAAATGACTGTTGCTTGACTCTACCACTCTATGGCCTATTAAGTAAAAAGCGGTAAAAACCAAAAATAATTATGGGCAATATAGATTGTGTGAAATCATACATGTTTGTAATGCTTGTCTAGCTGTTCGTGAGTCAGTAGCCACGCAGGAAAACCCACGAAATTGCGGATAGCCTTCAGTTTGTTCAGGGTCTTCAACCTGGTGCTGGAGTCCATCCAGTCCAGCTCCTCGACAGCCTCGGCGAACGCTGAGCGAACGTCTTCTATCATTTCTATGGCCTGAAAGTGAATATATCGTCGTCATTGAAAAGTTCAAGATTCCAGTTAATATATGGCCTGTATCAGGGAATTTAAAATTAAGTGCCCTTGAACCTCGATAACAATGAAACTAGTGTAGCCTAACTCTTTAAGTCAAAGCGTCGACCAAAAGAGCACTGAAATCCGTTTCGCTGTAACTTGATCTAGGGTCTACTGGCGTTGCACACAAAACAGTGACATGATTGGTCTAAATTTTCAACAGAGAACAAGACAGTCTAAAAATATGGCTGCATTGAACAGTTTTACAGCATTGTGAAATACAGAATTGTTTATATTATTTACTAGCTGTTACCCGCAGTGCCGCCCGCGTGAAATACTGAAATAGATTATTAATTTAAAAAAAACCTTTAACATTTGTTAATTGCTTTGAAATTTATCAATTTTCTGCATAATTTTCTTGATTTTTCTTTCTGTATCTAAGTATCAGAAAACATAAAAAAATTATGCAATGATTTTTTTTGAAGTGAAAGCTTCTTTAGGCGCGTTCAGCACTTTTTGGGTGAACAAAAATTATGGAACTCGCGTCATCGTCACTGTGACGCTTTCCATATTTTTTTTATAACAACGCGATCTTTGTTGTAGCTGATGAACTATTTTGTTCTGACCTTGAAGCTTCGAACTGATTCATAGTGAACTACATAGATGGCTCTGTAAATATTTTTTCATGTTTTCACTTTTGTCGGGAATGCCCCGGAGTGTTTTTTTCTTGTGTGACGATGGTTGTGGGCCGCAGATGGCCTCTACAACCTTACCCGGACTATTGGTGAGCAACGAGGGCTCTCAACCAGAAATGTTGAATGAAATCAGTCGTTCTTAAGTTATGGCGTGGCCAAGGGACGTCGGTCTACAGGCTGGCCTGCGCGTGAGGGACGTACCTTTTGGCGCGACGCTTGGTCGAAGTGGCGCTTGACGTAGAGGTAGCTGAGCGCGACGCCGAAGTTGGCGTTGACGTTGGCCGTGCAGCTCTTCCAGCGCGGCGTGCGCTGCTGCAGCCCGAACACGGCTCGCGAGAACTCGAAGCCCAGCTCGCGGAAAGCGCGCAGCGTCATGGGCGCCATCGTCGAGAACACGCTCCACCACAGGAAGCGCTCTGCCCCGCAACAACACAAGTTCATCAAATAGTCTTTTGCAGTCCACTTCTGGACATAGGTCTCTCCCACTGTGGCCATAGCACCCGATCCTTCGCCTCCACCCAAACACAAGTTATCTTGTAGCTATATCAAGTCAACCTAACCCAATGTCAATAATGTGTTGAACTTTTCGTCGTATATCGACGATATACTTAGTAAAATTAGGGCTGGTTTTTTGATTCCTGTTTAATTAAACAGGAATCAAAAAACCAACCAATTTGAATAACCAATTGGTTATTCAAATTTAACCAGATGCCTTCAAGTACATTTCATCACTGATGATTAAAATTATGTTTAATGATTTAAATTTAAGCAGAGGGTAGTTAAGGAATTGAGAGACCTCAAACCTTGGCACTAATACTACCGACTAATAACATTTTTTTTTTCTCTTCTTTTCGTATATATTAAAAAAAAACCTGCCAAGTGCGAGTCGGACTCGCCCATGAAGGGTTCCGTAGCAGCAAGTAAAATTTTCATATTTGAGTTGATTGAATGAAAGGTAAATTGCGGTTTACGAATTATGACGTATTAAAAAAAAACTACTTACTAGATTTCGTTCAAACCAATTTTCAATGGAAGTTTGCATAGTAATGTACATCATATTTTTTTGAGTTTTGTCATTCTCTTCTTTAAGAAGTAACAGGGGGGGGGGGGGGGACACATTTTACCACTTTGGAAGGGTCTCTCGCGCAAACTATTCAGTTTAGCAAAAAGTGATATTAGAAACCTCAATATCATTTGATGAAAAAACATTTTTTGAGTTTCAGTTCTAAGTATGGGGACCCCCAAAATGTTTTGTTTTCTTTCTATTTTCGTATGAAAACCTTAATGCGGTTCACAGAATACATCTACTTACCAAGTTTCAACAGCATAGTTCTTATAGTTTCAGAAAAAAGTGGCTGTGACATACGGACGGACAGACAGACAGACATGACGAATCTATAAGGGTTCCGTTTTTTTGCCATTTGGCAACGGAACCCTAAAAAGTGGAGGTAACCCACACATATGTTATAAATGAGAATACTTACCAACAATTACAGGTTTAGTGTCAGAGAGTAGCACAGATAATTTCTGCAAGTAGGGTAGATCCATGACGATCACTCGGTCCATACGTTGATGTAGTTCCACGCTGGTGTTGGAGAAAACCAGCTCCAAGTAACGGTTCCAGTTGTGCTGGTAACACAGAGAACAATTGGACATCATGGACACAGGTGGAGAAAAAGTTTGCTACGATTTATAAATGGAGTCATTGCAATGGATCCAAGCTAAACACAAGCTAGTTAAACTATGCTTACTTTGGGTCTAGAAAGCGCTGTGTAGAATGTCGTAGAATATTTATTATTATTATTATTAAAAAAAAGTGGACGGAGGTATCTTTTTCGTTACAGAGCTCTCTATTTAAATACCGAATATAGTTTTAGAATGGTAAATGGTTATGGTTAGTTATAATTGGTCACAAATCGAATAAATAATTACATCTTTCCACTGCGCAGGGCCGCCACTCGATCCCTGTACGAGCTGCTGGACGCTCACTTCGTGGAACAGGTGCGTGCCGCTACGGCGCACCTCCACGGGTGTCATTATCTGTTACACATAATAATATAACAGTCTAAAGAACTCTTCTCTGGCAAATATCCTAATGACCAGCTGACTAACGTGAACGTACCTTAGCCAGACTTTTACTGAAAGCGATGATGTCGTCAGCAAATTGCCCCGCATCGGTATCATTGTCCGCTAAACTGATCATGGACTTAATGTACTTGTGGTACTGCTCCAACTCGTGGGAGAATTGTTCCGGTTGCAGGAGGTAGCGATCACTGAAGCCTGGTGATACTTGCTCGATCTGAAGACATTTTTAACATTCCATTTGTATTAACATACTTAAGTTAAGCTTTTTTTTAAATTCATACCTGTTCAAGAGAGAGAGAGAGAGGGAGTGTTTGATTCAAGATTTACTTTTTTCAGTTGTTAAGGACATTGTATCTTACAGTATTCATGTTGTTCTAAGTTAAGGTTTAGTAGTGTAATGTTAAAATGGTGGTCTACAGTTTTACGACTTCGAACTAGATGACTTAAAGAACCCACATATTTTTTATTGATCACTTGATACTGAAACAATTGTATGTCATACGACTTATCATAGAAATATTTTTTTATTGATAGGTCCTTAATATACATATACAAGATTATGTTCATATAAGGCGATTCACGACCGACGTCATAAATATCTTACCACAACACGGTTCCTGCTAGTATTCCTGACATCTTCTGCGACTTGCACGCTAAGTAGCACATTTAAACCAAGGATCCTTCGTCCGAGACCGGTGACCTCCACCCATGAAAAGTTGGCAGTAGCCTCCGCAGGCGGACGAGGAGGCAGGCCTAATCTTTGCAGGATGCCTTCTATAGGCTTGATTCCGTTCGCTTCTAGTTTTTCTGCAGGAGAAAGAGAGAGATAAACACTGAAGTGAGTGGTCATTAATCGGTCTAATCTCTTAAAAATATTTGATGTTAAGCATTTAATGAATTGACCTGTATTGTCAATATACAATGTGCTGAGCAAGTTTGCGACTATTCATACCATCACACTGGTCTTTTAGCAGTTTTTGGAAACATAAAACTGTGGTTGTGGCATTCAGGAATTTAACTAGCCCACTAAACGGCATAAAAATAGATAGTACAAGTATACTCACCAGTATTAATACAGGTCCTATACAGTGACTTGGCCTTCACCACGCTTTCAGGCAGTCCCTCGTCACTTTTAGATTCCAATAATTCCCTTAGATCCACAACCAGCTGTTCCCTCAACCTGGCCAGTTGGTCCCAAGACGTCGACCAGTCCGGCACAGGGTTTTGTTTGATCCAACCACCACAAGCAAACTCGTAGAAGTCCGTGCACGGATTGACATCTTTATTCAGGGCTTTGAGGATTCTTGAGGCTGTGGATAAATTACAGTTTAAATAAATTGGAATTCTAGGACATTCTACACAGCGCTATCTAGAGGTGGATCTAGGTCCCTGTGTCGTATCAGAACCTTTAGAAATTCATGCGTAAAATTTCAGTATTCTAGACACACGCTGATCTAGCCAGTGCTTGTCCGTATGTTAACGTTAAAATTTCTTTTGGGCTACTATTGATCGCATTTGGCCATAAACAAGAATTGGCATATGAAATCAATATTATGTAGCATTTTCGTCATTTAGTCAAAATTAAGTCAAGGAAAGTTATTCACTTCATAGTTATAAGTCAAGTCAAAGTCCTGCCCTCGTAGTGGAGACTTTACTAGAGGCTTCTTTGGAGTTTTAGAAACAACAACAACAACAAATTTACAAACAATCTTTACCTACATTGAAATAAATCATAAATAATTGATGTATGATTTTTGTAATCTGCAGAGGACAACTTTAATATTTTCATGTAAAGTTTTGAGCTATGGCGGTCGGTAACTTGGAATGTGATAAGCTAATATCAACGGTGAATGTACGTTTTTATAAATATTAATTCTAACAGTTCATTATTGTAATACAAGTTATTTTAGTTGTTAGTTATAATGAATGTATAAAAAATAAGACCTCGGTGGCGCAATGGTCGCTAGTATAAAAGCTGTGTCTCAGCGAATCAGGCAGTGTTATTGAGTTTTACTGTTAGAAAACAAATTTAAGTTATTTATTAATACAGGGCTATTGCCCGCCGCGCCGTCTAGAAAAAGTGCCCAGTTGATGGCTCTCCCCCATTAGGTGGCACCGAAAACATTGATAAAATTAATTTAAATTTTTTTTGTGCGGAAATCCCTTCGGAAATCCCTTCGGATACCCCCCCGCCGGCCAGCGGTGGCGGTTATGTCGGACTTGAACCGACTAAAACCGCACGCCGTCTCGGGTCTACAGACGCCGGGGTGTAAGGTTACCCATAGAGCATATACCTCGCACTCCGACTGACCCTGGGCCATTCGCAGTGTCCCCTCTGATAAGAGCAGAGGGGCACCTGGAGCGACCACCCCCTCCGCGGGCCTTGCAGGCCCGCCATACCCCGACCCCCTCGTGCAATCGGGTCAGCTGGCCCTGAAAAGGGCCGGTTGGTCAGACTCTTGGCCGTTGACGTTGACGCCAGCTACTTCAGAGGAGCAATCAATGATGCGTCATCGCCCACGTTGCCCAGGGCGCACCAAACTTGGAGGTGATCCAACCAGTCGCACCCCAAATTGAAATACCTCTGATAGAATTATTTTGATATATAATATATTTATTTTTATATATTATATATATAAGAACCAACCAAAAATCCGCATTAAAATCAGTTCATCTTTTCCACGATACCACAGACAGACATACACAGACACGTCAAACGTATAACACCCGTCGGTTTTGCGTCGGGGGTTATTAAAATATGGTTGCATAACACGCCTTTTCTTGCTCGCTTCTTCTGTGATGTATCTAAGTACAGTAGGGTAAGTGTAATTATGTATGTATGATCTACATTTATTAACCGACTTCAAAAGGAGGTTCACTGTTTGACCCATCATCATTAATTTAAGAGCTCTGCTCTTGTCGGTGGACTAATCGCCAACTTTCTCGGGATTCAGCCCTATCCTTAACCTCCCTATACGACGTGACCTCAATCTTTTCCTTGATTTGGTCCATATAAGCTCTTCTAGGTCGACCTCTTCCTCTTCTCCCCTCAATCTTTCCTTCCAATACAGTCCTTAGTAGTAGGTCATGTCGTAATAGGTGTCCTAGCATCTTTCCCCTTCTATTTTCGATAACGTTCAATATATTTCTCTTTTCTTTCACTAGATGTAATACTTCCTCGTTTGTTTTTTTCTCTGTCCAGCTTATTCGTTCCATCCTACGCCAACACCACATCTCGAATGCCTCGAGTCTTTCCCTGTCCCTCTGTGTCATTGTCCACGTTTCACAGCCGTATAACGCCACGCTCCAGACGTAGACTTTTATAAGTTTCTTGCGGACGCAAGTTGATATTCTGGCTTTAAGTAGCTGTTTCTTTCCATTGAAAGCGTTTTTCGCCATTGCGATCCTGGCTTTGATATCTGGAGTACATCTGGAGTCGTTGGTGACTATACTTCCTAGGTACTTAAAACTTTTGACTTCTTCTATGATTTTGTTATTTAGTCTAATTGGTCTATTGCGGTTTGAATGTTTGGAGGTCACTAAAATTTTTGTTTTATTAGTGTTGATTTTTAAGCCATATTGGTTGAATGTCTTGTCCATTTCTGTAAGTAGTGCTTCTAGATCTGTCTGGTTTTTGCCTATTGCAGCTATATCATCAGCAAATCTTATAAATTGAATGTTTTCCCCATTAAATTTGACCCCCCCTTTTCCTGCGTCGATTATCTGTTTAATTGCTGTTTCAATAAAAATATTAAAAATGACTGGTGAAAGTGGACATCCCTGTCGTACTCCTTGTTTTATCTTTGCTTTTCCTTCTTCTTGACCAATTTCTATAACTGTTTCCTGATGTTTGTATAGCTCATATATGATTTTTCTATCTCTGTAGTCTATTCCTATATTTTTTAAGATTTTCATCATGCCTTCCCAGTTTACTTTATCAAAAGCTTTCTCCAGATCTATAAACGCTATATGTGTATATAGCCCCAAATCTAATCGTCTATCAATTATTAAACGTAGTGCCAGGATTGCCTCCCTAGTCCCCTTTCCTTTTCTGAAACCATACTGATCTGGGCCTATGTAATTTTCGGAAATTGGTCGAATTCTATTTTGAATAATTTTTATTAATATTTTGCTGGCCTGTGATATTAAACTGAGAGTTCTATGCTCTTCACATTTTAAAGTGTTTTGTTTCTTTGGTAGCGTTACTGTTTTACTTTGCTGAAAATCTTTAGGTATCTTACCGGTAATGTACATTTCTTGAATGATATTAAATATTTCATTTTTAATAGGCTCACACACAACGTATTTTATCATTTCAATCTGTATATTATCAAGTCCAACTGCTTTTCCGTTTTGGATACTGTCAATTGCTTTTTCAAATTCCTCTCTTAGTATTGGTGGTCCTAAATTATCTATGCCAACTAGCTCTTCTTTTTCTATGAAATTTTCAAACATTCCTTCTCCTTCATATAACTTCTCTATATACCTTGTCCATCTTCCAACTATATCTTTACTGTCTATTAATACTTTTCCATTTTCATCTAAAACAGCTGAACCTTTTCTTACGGGTTTCTTATCTATCTGCCTTATTATATTATATGCCTGATCCATCTTCCCTTTTTCTATTAGTTCTTCTATTTTATAACATGTGTCTATAGCATCATTTTCTTTGGCCTCCCTACATTTTGTCGTTATTTTATTTGTAAGTGTTCTATATTCCCTTAAGCTTATATCATCTGTTTTATTTCTAATTTCTCTTCTTTTAAGTATGAGATCAATAATTTCTTCTGTCATCCAATTCTTCCTTGGTATAAGTTTTTGCTGTTTGAGAGTTTCTTCTGCACTTTTTGTTAATATATCCCTTGTAATATTCCATCTATCATCTATACTATTTTCTGTCTTTTCTTCTAAATTGTACTTATACTTAACTAAACTATCACCGACTTTATTACTATATTGCACTCTTAAATTGCTTGTTGGATCCTTAAGACTAATGAGATCAAGGTGCTTTGGTTTAACTTTCTTCTTACTTTTATTTATTTGGAAATCCTGGACACTCATAAGGAGGTTATGGTCTGAATCTAAATCTGCTCCGGGAAGTGTCTTGCATGTTTTGATGTTATTCTTTTCTTTTGTTTTAGTAATTATAAAGTCTATTTGGTGTCTTCCTATGTCACCGGGCATTTTCCAAGTGTACAAACGTCTTTTTGGTTGTTGAAATAAAGTGTTAGCTATTGTCAATGAATTTTCTTTGCAAAATTGAACCAATCTGTCTCCTCTTTTGTTTCTTTTCCCAAGTCCGAACTTTCCAACTATATTTTCTTCACTTCCTTCCCCTACAGTGGCATTGAAATCCCCCATGACAATGAGACTGTCCTTCTCTTTTACAATATCCAGCAGGGTGTCTAAATGATTATACATGAGTTCTATATCTTCATCTGCGTATTTACTAGTGGGCATGTAGACTTGAACTATAACTATGTCTTTTGGTTTGGATCTTAATTTTATAACTGTTATTCTGTCGCTGTGATGTATAGTATTTTCTACTTGCATTCCCCATTTTTTATTAAGTATAATAGCTGTCCCGTTTGATCCCTGTACTTCCCCTCCCGTATAAATAATCCTGTAGTCATCGCTCCAATAATCTCCACTTCCTTCCCATCTAACTTCGCATAGGCCTAAAATATCTATCTCTAATCTTTCCATCTCCATTTTAACTTCTTCTATTTTTCCTGTTTGACCCGTATGTTCGTATATCTGTTTGTCCGTGATTTTCACGCGTTTGATGGTTGACCCGATTTTAATGTGCTTTTCAAAAAAGTATTTGTAACATTCTGGAGAAGGTTTTAGTATACCTACTAAACCGACACAAGTTGGTTAAATAATTATTCTTAAACCAATTTTCCTCATCTTGTACTCGCAATGCGTAGATTTTTCGTGCGGAAATCCCCCGATTACCCCCCGCCGGCCAGCGGGGGCGGTTATGTCGGGCTTGAACCGACTAAAACCGCACGCCGTCTCGGGTCTACAGACGCCGGGGTGTAAGGTTGCCCATAGAGCATATGCTTCGCACCCCGACTGACCCTGAGCCATCTCCGGTTTCGAGATGGCCCCCTCGGGTTTGGGAACCCCGGCGTGCCCAGGTTTGGGGAAGGGGCGCTAGTCGCCCCACCCGTCCCGGCCTGCTTTTGCTGGGGTGACAGGCGGAATGATCTGGAAGTGACATACTTCAACTGTTCTAGTTAGAGACCTACGTATTTATTTACATACTTATAGGTAGATCGATAAAAGAAACACTTAAGCCATATTTCATAAGCCACGAGTTGAAACTAATTGCGTATGACACTTCTGCAATGATTTTAATAAGAGTACTGCGTAGCCTAGACCATTTAGTTAATAACCGGGAGCTGCGCAGCTATATTTTTTATATAAGAACGTATATTGTGACGTTATGCCACAAATGATAAGGTCGCAATCAAATAGGTGAGTCATAATGGAAAATGTTTGTCAAGTTCAAGGTCATCGTAAGAAATAAATAAGCAATTAATTTGCATCGGATGTTTTTAATATATAAATGTTTTTTTTTTTCAACCAATATCCACATAATTGTGGTTTAAAGATAAAGCTTTGATTAAGACAATTATCCAGAGAAATCTACTTTATTACTTATAAGTACCAATTAAAATATACAGACAGAAAAGTTTATAAAGGTATATATTAATATATTAACGGCTTTATTGCAATTTATTTATCAACAACGGCGATAGCCCAGTGGCGTACGTAACGGACTGCCGAGACGAGGTCTCGAGTTCGATCCCCAGTCGCCCCTGGCACATACCTCTGACTTTTGTAGTTATGTGTGTATTAAAAATGTTAATTGTTGTTAATTATCGCTCGCTTAGTAATGTGCCCGGTAGATGGCAATTGGCTCGCCCCCTTTTACATTGGGACGTAACATAACTGGCGAATCGTGGGTGTGTAATACATCTCTGCCTACCCGTTCGGGGATACAGGCGTGAAGTTATGTTATGTTTTCTTTTACTGGATACCGTGAATTAAATAGATCTCATCTTCCTCTGAGCTCCAATCCCGGGTGTATCCAAAGGTTACACTTTGTATAACCCAGGGTTCACCTTCCTATACATCTATTAATAAGCGACAAAAAGTTACTGCTGTCTGATAGTCCAACCGCGAGAGGAAAATCTACGCCAAAACTTCATCCGTCTAATCACTACAAATCCTGGGCATGGTCCCGCGGCATAATATTTGCGTTTATCGTTCATGAGGTCCTGGATTCTATTCCCAGGTCGACTGAGTGTCCCGGGACGGAGGGGCGACTAGTGCCCCTCCCCCAAACCGGGGCAAGACGGGGACACCGTGGTGCCTAAACCCGAGGGGGCCATCTCGAAACTAGAGATGGCCCAGGGTCAGTCGGGGTGCGAGGGATATACTCTATGGGCAACCTTACACCGGTCTTTAGACCCGAGACGGCGTGCGGTTTTAGTCGGTTCAAGCCCGACATAACAGCCCCCGCTGGCCGGCGGGGGGCATCCGAAGGGATTTCCGCACGAAAAATAAAAAAAGGTCGACTGAGTGTTATTGTGTTAGGGAACCGTTAGTAGGTGCAGGCAGTTTCGAAAGTAAACGACTTTAGGCGCTACCTTTGACTTGTATAATGCACCAACACCCCTACCTTTCTCTTCGTTGAGATACAGTACAGGTGTATGAAGTATATAAATAAAAACGAGATTTCAGTCTGACTGCAGAGATCTGATGCAATAATTTTAATTTCGCCATCAGAATTAAATGGGTCACACGTGGAATACAAAATAAATGTTAACATGGGAGTCATTATGCGGAATTGTCATAAATTGAACACTAATTAGTTATTTCAATTAAATTTTTAAGCATTTTGTATGCTTACTTTTTTCTAAAGATTTAGATCGGAAAAAGAGAACATCTAGGACGGGACTTAAACCCGCGACCATCATCTAGGCGGAGTCATCAAAAACAATGTTTAAAAATGACTGTAAAGTTATTCATTGTTTCCGTAGTTCGCAAGAATTACGGTAGATGGCTCCAACGTCGCCTTAAAGACGTATATGATATATCGGAGAATTTCGAATATCTGGAACGTGACTAATTAGTTATATTTTTGATATTCAATCACGAATGTTAGTACCCTTTTTTTCGTGCAGAAATCCTGCCACCGGTCCTGAGAAGACTCCGGCAAGAAACTCAGCGGGCTGTTTTTTTGGTCTATTTACAAACATGTTTACTTAACCTAATTACAATATTTCGTTTGAGTAGCATAGAGAGAGAGAGCAAACAGTTCATATCCAAGCTTGTTTGTCATCTAAATAGTCTTGAATTTTATAATAGCCTTTTTGGCAGAGGCTACTTTTAATTTGGCTTTTAAATTTATGAAGAGGGAGATTCTTCATTTCACTAGGAAGCTTGTTGTAGAAGCGTATACAGTTACCCTGAAAGGAATTACTAATCTTGTGGAGTCGACTATTACAAACCACAAGATTGTTTTTATGTCTAGTATTTACGTTATGTATATCACAAAGCCTTAACAAATTGGGAATGTTTCTTCTAACATACAAAAGATTTCCAAAAATATATTGAGACACTACAGCTAGAATGTTTATTTCTTTGAACTTTTCTCGGAGGGAGACTCTTGGGCCCAACTTATAAATTACCCGCACAGCCCGCTTTTGCAATACAAATATTGTATTTAAATCTGCGGCATTACCCCACCACTAGGCTACACCATAGGCTATCGGCGCTACAGTGAAGTTTAGTGTGTGATATACCTACGATATCAAATATTAACAAAGAGAAGAAAATCCTAAATTAGAGCTCATCTGGTTTGTTTCCCAGTCCCATACATTCAAGCGTCGGTAGCTTAATGGTTAAGGATTCGACCCTACGATCGAGAGTTCCCGGGTCCGAATCCTGGCCATTACACTACCGACATGAACCCACTCCTAACACAAGCAATTTAGCTTAGCTGGAGGGGTTAGGGGGAATATTAGTAATTTCGGTTACTAATATTCTTTAAAATATAAAAAAAGCTTTAAATTTGTTTTATGTTTTAAGCGAAGTTACAGGTATGAACTTCGTCGGTTAAGTCGCGTAGCGGTCAACCATACGCCTAATCATATCCACATAGCAATGACATCGTCATACGTTTACTCGTAGTTATTATATGCCGAGACGTCTATACTATCATACAATTGTAAATTAGTCCCGTCTGTACATTGGAGATATAAAAAAAAAATAGGTTATGTTAAATGAATAAATATAAACAAAAACATTTGTATATTTGTCTATTTTTTCGCGATGAACACAAGGACTACTGAACGAATTTTGATGCAGTTTTAATATTAGAAAGGTCTTGGTCAGACTTAAAATCTACTGTATGTTTGATTGCAATTGGCAAAAAAACGATAACCGACCATCGCGCGGGCGGAGCCGCGGGCATCATCAGCTAGTGAGAAATATGTTTACAATTAAAGGGAAGTCCTTTAATTGTAAACATCATAGCTATGCTAAAACATTCCATAAAAATTCCAATTAAAAGCAACAGTGGGTATTTATGGTGTTATGTTAAAGAGTCTTATTAATTATTCACAGGTGTTTATCTTCTGTAACTTCTACGTATTGACCTTTTTTATTGCGAAGTATTGTCGACACGTGCTAAATAAATAAATAAAGAGCCCATACGACAAGCTCTGATTAGTTTGGGTCTAGATGGCGTTGTGTACTTTATCCTACAATATATATATTAATATTATTTATATAAGTATAAGAAGATGATGGTGAAGCGGCAATAGCCCAGCTCATCTCAGCAGTAACGGACTGCGGAGACGAGGTCTCGAGTTCGATGTGATGATGTGGGTGGATGTGGATGTGGAGGTGTGTGCCCCGGGCACACATCTCTGACTTTTCGTAGTTAAGTGTGCATTAATAAATGCTAATTATCGCTCGCTTAATAATGTACCCGGTAGATGGCAATAGGCTCGCCCCCTATTACATTGGGACCTTAACATAACTGGCGAATCGTGGCTGTGTAATACACCTCTGCCTACCCCTTCGGGGATACAGGCGTGAAGTTATGTTATGTATGTGTAACTCATGCGTTTCCCGAATGGGCCTGCCTAATATGGGAAATACCTACCACCTGCTATGTGTGTGTGTGTGTGTGTATTGTATTCTAAGCGTTCAGCAGCAACGGGTACCGTTAAAATATTTGATTGATAGATTTAACGGGCCGTGTGTTTTATATTACCTTAGTACTACGATAAACTTACCAGTGCCTACACATTCTTCGCTGACACACGGCCGCGGGCTTCTGTACTCAGTCAGCACGAGCACCGTGGTGTAGACGGCGAGGGCTATGAGGGATATTCCCAGGGCGCCGATCAGCACCGACGAACATCGTACCGTACGTTCTCTGTGGACAATATAAGTCTGTAAAAAGTCGTATAAAAGTATTGGTAGCTTAGTGGTTAAGCAGTCGGCCTTAGGATCGAGAGGTCCCGGATTCGAATTCTGGCTATTATACAACGATGTGGACCCACTCCTAACATAAGTTATTTATTCAATTAAACTTTTAAGCATTTTGTATGCTTACTTTTTTTCTAAAGATTTAGATCAGAAAAAGAGAACATCCAGGACGGGACTTGAACCCGCGACTTAAGACGTATTAATGTATCGGAGAATTTCGAATATCTGGGACGTGTCTAGGTGGCTCAGTTGGTCAGAGCATTCCCCCTGTAAGGGACTGGTCGCGGGTTCAAGTCCCGTCCTAGATGTTCTCTTTTTCTGATCTAAATCTTTAGACAATAAGTAATTTAGTTGGAGGGGTTAACGGGAATACAGGTAGTTTCAGTTAGGTACCTACAGTCACACGAAAAATAAAACCTTTTATATAATAATAAACAAAATACGAAATATATTAACTTTGTCCTCTGGGTTTATAAAACGACGTATATATTCATTATTAGGTTCATGTATTACAATGTAAAAAACGTTTGTAAATATTTAAGTGGGAATCCACTTTTGTCGTTGACTGTACTAGTGCAACCTGTGTTACGGTGCGGTGTATAATGTTCGACTGCTTGTCGGCGGTCGTAGGTTCGAGTCCTGCAGTGTAAATATTAAAAATTGTCTCTTTCACTAATAATACCTGATGTCGGAGACAAGTTTTTTTTTAAACCACTTCACACCGATTTAATCACTTCACCATTGATGTATTTTCAGCATAGTGCGAGCTGGGCGTAGTCTAGTACAGATGAAATTATAGATTTGTGTATTAACTTAAACACGTGTTATTAATATCTCATTTACAAAATAATAGGCGATAGCCCAGTGGCGGCGATAGCCCAGTGGCGTGCGTAACGGACTGCTGAGACGAGGTATCGAGTTCGATCCCCAGTCGCCCCGGGCACACACCTCTGACTTTTCGTAGTTATGTGTGCATTAATAAATGTTAATTATCGCTCGCTTAATAATGTGCCCGGTAGATGGCAATAGGCTCGCCCCCTATTACATTGGGACCTTAACATAACTGGCGAATCGTGGGTGTGTAATACACCTCTGCCTTCCCCTTCGGGGATACAGGCGTGAAGTTATGTTATGTTATATTTTACAAAATAATTATCAGCCATATTCGGAACGGATACTAGTCATTTAGTCACCTGTAAGTGTCTGATAAGTACAGAGTTCAATCACCTGGCCAACCATAATGGCAGAGTTACTACTAGCACTTAATATCATTTTACAATACCTATAAACGTGACATTAAAACTGTAGTTATATGATTAAGAACTTCCCTTCTATTCATCCAAACTACCGTTAAGCTAAACTCTGCTTATGCCTACTGCAGTATATATATATTTTTATATTCATTCCGTCAATTGACTGCACCCCGCTGGATGGTGAGAAGCAAGGGTGAAATCCAGAAGACATGGGCCACCATCTCAGATGCTGAAGATCCTAAAATGGTGGCCCCTACCTAAACGGCCTCGCCCCGCTTGAAGAACCCGGGATTGTAAGAAGAAGGAAACACGTGCGCGGGCAGAGCATTCCAGCTCTTTATCGTGCGACAAAGAAAGGAAGCACCGAACCGCTGAGTTCGGGACCGTATGGTTTCCACCGTGTGTAGGTGGCATCGCAGTCCAGCACGTGTTGTTCCGGATCGAAAGGGAGAAGGTAGGATTAGTTGAAAAAGCTCATCAGAGCACTCGCCGTGGTAGAGGCTGTATATATATCATCAAATAACATACCAATACAATATGATCATGATAATACATTACGTTCTTCAAGCGATGTGCAATTTGGCATCGTCCGACTGTAAAATCATTGTCGGGTGCGCATTACCGTATACAGTTCACTTTCACTAGACAGATCCGATGTAGGTACCTATATTGTAAAAGGGTATGGTATGACAAGTGTGATGTAATACGCTTCCGGTCTTTTTTATTTATTAAACTTTCATAAACTGTTAGAAATCTAAGCAAAGGCTCACAACACAATTAAGAGGTAGGTACTAAAGCATGCTCGAGGCCTAACTTATTACCTAGAATTTTTTGCCCACATGTTTTTATGTAGATACTTTTGCAAATGTAATAAGTATCTACTGTCGACTTTCGTATGGATCTCAGAATCAAATCTTAATAAAATTACCCGACCGGTATTTCTTGAGAACATATATAAATTGAGCTCTAAACTATCCCACCTGTAATGTACTTGACGACCTGTACCATATTTTGATGAAGTGTGTGCGGAATGAGATGCAAAGAGATCCTCATTTGAAGAGTAGGCAAATGGTTGGTAGTTGTAACAGTGTTCTGGCTGATCCGGTATCGGATACAGCGCGGTCACTGTACCACTTAATTAAGTTTAGAGTCTAAGTATTTTTTTAAACTGTGTTTTATTATCGGCAACATAATCGCTTTAGCGACAAAGCTCGTCAAACAAAGAGGAAAAAAAGACCATTAATTGACACATAATGTTAAACACATAACCCTCCGTTTTTGATTTCGTAGTGGTTGAGCTATAAAATTATTACGAAGAACTGAAAAGTTCTACCCCGCGGTAGCCTAGTGGTATGGGTAATGGACTGCTGAGACGAGGTCTCGGGTTCGATCCCAGGTTTTACCATGGCACACACCAATGACTTTTCGATGCTTTTCGAAGTTATGTGTGTATTTATCGCGGGCTTACAAGTGCCCGGTTAATGGCAATAGGCTCGCCACCTATTACATTGGGACCTAAACATAAACTGGCGAAATGTGGGTGCTAGCACCTCTGCCTACCCCTTCGGGGATATAGGCGTGAGTTTATGAGAGTTTATGTTATGAAAAGTTCTACCTTATATGGAAATCGTTTAAAAATATAATTCGACACCTCCTTTCTTACATGGGTCGGGGTGTTGACACTTACCAGTGCAAACAATAATTTTATATTATCACATTATTTATTTTATTTTTTTATACATATATATTTATTTACCATGGTACACACCAATGACTTTTCGATGCTTTTCGAAGTTATGTGTGTATTTATCGCAGGCTTATAAGTGCCCGGTTAATGGCAATAGGCTCGCCACCTATTACATTGGGACCTAAACATAAACTGGCGAAATGTGGGTGCTAGCACCTCTGCCTACCCCTTCGGGGATATAGGCGTGAGTTTATGTATATATGTATGTACATTATTTAAAAAAACACTTAGTACTTCCTCCTTCTGAAGGTTCAAGCATCCAAAATGTAGTTATAGGTGACAAAACGTTCTGTTAAAGCCTTCACGGTTCGTTGCTCTCCAAGTTACCAATTCTAAAGTACCAGATAGAACCTACTATGTAAATTGGTATGCGTGATTTCCTCTTACATAATACTTTCTTCTTATAATAACACGATCCTTTAGCCATTGTTCTGAAATTGTAAAGGTGATTTTGCAACAGTCTGTACAACTGCAATATACCTACTCGATAAATGTTATTTAATACAAGTGGGTTGACTGTAGACGCTTGCAAAAAGAAGGGTCTTAGGTACCTTTGAACCTGAAAAAACATGAAATTTTCTTACAAAGTTTCAAAATACTAAATACTAGACATATCATAACATAACTTCACGCCTGTATCCCTGAAGGGGTAGGCATAGATGTGTTTTACACACCCACGATTCGACAGTTATGTTAAGGTCCCAATGTAATAGGGGCGAGCCTATTGCCATCTACCGGGCACATTATTAAGCGAACGATAATTAACATTTATTAATGCACACAACTAAATACTAGAGATATTCCATTTCTAGATATTCTATTTCTATTCCACATTTCTATAGATTAATCCATTTCTAGACAGTCATCTCAACATTTATTCCCTTCCTGCCCTTTTCATTTTTCGCACAGCCTATACATCTTTTCTTAAGTCTTCCTCTTCTATAGATTTAAATCGGAAAAAGAGAACATCTAGGACGGGACTTGAACCCGCGACCAGTCCCTTACAGAAGGAATGCTCTGATCAACTGAGCCACCTAGACACGTCCCAGATATTAGAAATTTTCCGATATATTATTGAGCTGAGTGAGACGAAGTCGAGCGAAAGGTCCTCACCAGACTTCAGGATTTTCTTTGTCACAGGTCTCCTCCTAAACTACTAATCCAATCAGAACCAAATTTGGCATGATTATGAGGTCAATCAGAGGAAGGTTTATGGACATATTTTGAAAAAATTAATGCTACCACAGAGGAATGATCACCGTTAAAAAAATTCCAGATGGAATTACATAATAACCGCTCGAGACACTGTGACCAAACTTTACACGCTCAGAAAGCATGTCCAGAGTTGTGACTTTCAAAAAGAATTTTCAAAATCGGACTTGCCACGGAGGAATGATTACTGTTCAAAATTTTCAAAATCTGATTCCGCAATAGCGGTCAAATCTATTGGACAAGAATCACGATGTCTCACTCAGCTCAACATTGCAAGCAGCGATTCGAATTGCAGACCTAGTATACGTCTCAAGGCGACGCTGGAGCCATCTACCGTAATTCTTGCGAACTACGGAAACAATGAATGACTTTACAGTTAGTATGCTTACTTTTCCTATAGATTTAGATCGGAAAAAGAATATACTTCCTCTTCTCTTATGACCATCCACACTTTACCCCATCTCTCAACATTACCTTCCAGTCAAGTTATTACTTCTTAACTTTTGTGTATATACGACTAACAGGAAGTTTCAAAGTAGTACCAGACTTTGAAACTTCCTGTTAGTCGTATATACTGATTCATTCGAAGTTATATTAACATTCCGAAAAATACAACATGGCCTACTGATGCGACACAGCACATATTATAATAATAAGCCAATATGCACTCAAGCCACTGAACAAAATCTTTCTGCATCTATAGATTTGCAAGGGTGACATAATATTGTCGATACTCTTGGACTAATTCCTGCCATCAAAATTGACGTCATGCCGAGAGTGGCCACTTAGTTGCTCTAAGGTGCGCACTTTTCAGTAATTATTCACCGGATTTATTGCTACTTTATTAGTATAGACATCAATGACTGGATCGCAAATCGTCGTCGTTAGACATACCTACATACATACATACATACATAAACTCACGCCTATATCCCCGAAGGGGTAGGCAGAGGTGCTAGCACCCACATTTCACCAGTTTATATTTAGGTCCCAATGTAATAGGTGGCGAGCCTATTGCCATTAATCGGGCACTTATTTTAAACCTGCGATAAATACACACATAACTTCGAAAATAACCGCGGTAGCCTAGTGGTATGGGTAATGGACTGCTGAGACGAGGTCTCGCGTTCGATCCCAGGTTTTACCATGGTACACACCAATGACTTTTCGATGCTTTTCGAAGTTATGTGTGTATTTACCGCAGGTTTATAAGTGCCCGGTTAATGGCAATAGGCTCGCCACCTATTACATTGGGACCTAAACATAAACTGGCGAAATGTGGGTGCTAGCACCTCTGCCTACCCCTTCGGGGATATAGGCGTGAGTTTATGTTATGTTATGTTATAACTTCGAAAAGCATCGAAAAGTCATTGGTGTGTGCCATGGTAAAACCTGGGATCGAACCCGAGACCTCGTCTCAGCAGTCCATTATCCATACCACTAGGCTACCGCGGTCGTCGTTAGACTCATATAAAAATAAGTCGTTTAATGAGTGATACCAATAAAATAATTTAAAAACTGTTAGATATTACCGGCCAAGTGCGTACCACCCTTTTAATGTACATATTTTATTTTAATTTAATTATTTATTTTTGAAGTGAATATACAAATAAAAATATTCTGTGAATTTTTCAAGCGTCTACCTGTTGCCGGTATTAATATCGAGAAAAAACAGCAAATAAATCTCGTTTCTTGTATGGTAGCCCCCTTGAATATTTTTTTTTTTCTGTTTTTAGTATTTGTTGTTATAGCGGCAACAGAAATACATCATCGGTGTCAATTGCAACTGTCTAGCTATATCGGTTCATGATATGCCTGTGACACACGGATGGACAGTGGAGCCTTAGTAATATCGTCCCGTTTCACCCTTTGAGTACGGAACCCTAAAAACGGTTAGATGTTATATATTATAAAGTATCTATAACAAATTAATAAAATAAAAATATTCTTCGACTTCTTCTAGCGAGCGCTATCAAGACCTAAATTAAGCAAAACTTATCCATATTCTAGAACTTATATTATAAGTTGGTTATAACTTCTAATATAAGTTCTAGAATGTGGATAAACATATTTAGAGATATAATAAAATCATAACAATGTCCTGTAAGTTGGTGAATCATATCTACCTAGAATGTTATTTTTCTGCTTAAAAACCACCACATGTTTACATTTCCTAAAGTTCATAAAACATTACTTGATGTTTGTCGCGAATTCCAACGCATACGATTTTTTATGTTTACGATTTTATATGACAACATGTTCAAATGATATCAAAGGGTTGTATGGACAAAGCGTTCAAATAAATATTATACGACATTCTACACAGTGCTTTCTAGGCCAGTAAGCATAGTTTAACTAGCTTGTGTTATGGGTTCCAGAATGCGGATAATATTATTTTATAAATACATATTATATCCTTTTTTTTTGTAAATACATACATACGTGTATTATACATAGAAACACTCAGACCAATGCAAATAGACATATTCGTGCATACAAATTCACGGAGCAGTCAAATCCTACGTCACAGAGGCTGTCAAAAAAAATGTATGCCTAATCTATGTACACATGTCGAATACGTGTACAGGCGGGAATCGAACCGCGTGCTCAAATTGTATACGCGTACTGTGACTATCGTATCTCGTGTACGCGTAACCGACTACGCGTACATTGGAACGTTTAGTCCGTACAAGGCTTTACTGCCATTGTACTCTGGGCAAGCCGAAATAGGGCGTTGACATCGTAAGGGAAAAATATAACGGGTCCTCGTCCTCCTGTTATGTATTCTACTCATCTGCGCATAAATGTTAGGCAGTACTAACTTAGGCCGGTTCTACGCTGGTATGGTGTGGAGCAACGTACTTTAATATAACAATAATAAATAATTTATTTTGAAAAAACTACGACTCATATTAGGGTGAGTAACAATGTGTTCTTAGTATTAAAATCCAATTAGACTGTTTCAGGTGTTTATAAGTAATTCTGGAGTAACAATGTATTATGCAGCAGTCCAGCCTATCTTTTTATACTAATAAAGTGTTAAGTACTGCTGATAGTAAGCGGTCACTACGGCTTAAGAACGCTAGCAACCCTAAAGGTCACGCACTGCCGCCTGGGGTCCAATTCAGTAACGCTACGTTTTCAAAACACGTGATTTTAATTCGATTAGAAATAAAAACGTAATTAATTTTGGTGTTCAGTATGATTTGTCATAACTAAACTTATCTACGTTTTCGTGAGGTTAAATAATGTTTGCACATTTTGTAAGTCAATGACCGAGAGCCAGCCCCAAAATGCAGCAAAACAGGTTTTAGAAATATGAAATACAGACTACATATTTAAAATATCAAGGAAGGATCATACTAAGTACCAAATATTTCTACTGCTGTGACATGACACTGCGCATAATGCCTATTCGTATATACCTAACGATTTGGGTACGTAGAGCTTATAACAAATGCATTATTTTAGGGAATTGTAAGTGAATAAATCGGCCGGGGTTAAATGTTAAACGGCGGTGGCTTAGTGGTTAAGGAGTCGACCCTATGATCGAGAGGACCCGGGTACGAATCTTGGCCATTACACTACCGAGGTGAAGCCACATCTAACACAAGCAATTAAGCTCAGCTGGAGGGGTTAGGGGGAATATTAGTCATTTCGGTTACTAATATTCTTTAAAAAAAATATTAAGAGAATTTGCGGTTTTAGAATAATTGTTAGATGACAGTGGAGGAAGCTATAGTACTGTCGTTATCACATAACATAACATAACTTCACGCCTGTATCCCCAAAGGGGTAGGCAGAGGTGTATTACACACCCACGATTCGCCAGTTATGTTAAGGTCCCAATGTAATAGGGGGCGAGCCTATTGCCGTTATCATTTGAGCCATAAAGCTTTATAAATATTATCAGTCTTGCTCACTCTCATTGTCCTTATGGAGCACTATCATTAAGTGCGTTGAAGTTATATTGATGCAGGGTGAAGTACTATTAATGATTCCTTATATAAAAAAATCTGGTAGATGCCTTTTATATAGGAAGACTGAAACCGATGAATATTTTAAATAACAAGATTGACGTATCATTTATTTTAATGACCTGAAACACAAACTTACGCACAGATACAAACACAAAGATAACCATGCCAAGGTTTACCTGTTCAGATGAATTACGTAATAAAATTGAAACACACAAACATTTTATAAGCTGCCTAAATGTTTTTGTTAATTTCGTTACTCCATCTAATATTGGAGCAAAATTTTTAGAATTTATAGATTATGTCGTTTTCAACACGACAGGAGGTTCGGTTTTTGAAGACCTATTTTTTTGACATAGAACTTAGCTTCTTAAATCTTATCTATTTTCAAACTTTATAATTCTGACGATAGAGGTCTTCTGCAAACCTCTACAGGACTATACTTACAGTGTTGTTATGATTGGATCTTTTTTGGGTTCCGTACCTCAAAAGGAAAAACCCTTATGATGGATCACTTCGTTGTCCGTCCGTCCGTCTGTCAAGACCATTTTTCTCAAGAGCGCGTGGAGGTATCAAATTGATATTTATATTTAATACTCAGGTCTACTATCCCTTGGCGCTGTGAAGAAATCAAACTTCTAAGCCAAAGCAATCAAAAGATACAGCCGTTTATGCCACAAATTTCCGCAAATTTTCGAAACTCGCACGGGAATTAAAACCTACAGGGTACTTCCCGGGAACTTAGAATCTGGAAATTTGGTACGAAGTAACGTCTTATAGTACAGATAAAGGAACATCATATAACAATTTTTTTTTTTTAATTTTAAATTTACTACTTCTTTTCTCATGAACGCGTAGACCTCTACGCGTTCATGAGAAAAATTTTTTCGCGTTAAATTGAAATTCATATCAAATATCTCAGGTCTATAAAATGTACGGAACCATCGGTGTGCGAGTCCGACTCGTTTTTTTTTTGATACTGAATCCAACTTGAACTTCACCTCACTGGAGATTATGGTGTGGTAGTGGGCAAGTATTCCTACTACGCACGGTCTTCCTTCACACCTGTCTACGTTATCTGATAACTTGGTGCGTTTACTGTGGTAGTTCCTGGGATCCCAAACGACCATGGCAATTCTATGACTTGGCTTTCGAAAGAATTTCTGCTTAATGATTATGAACATTGTATGTCATTGCGGTAGATCGTCCGATAAAATTTCGCTTTTATTTCGGATGATATCATATTTAGCCGTAACTTGTTACCCACTATTTCTTCACCACACACAATGCTTGGAATTTCCAAGCTTACTGACACATTCAGTGAAGCTTCACTTTTCCGCTTTATTGTGACTTGCAGCGTTAGTATTTTCTAATTTTGCATATCGTGTGATTCATTTGCATACAACAGCTGGTAAATAATAGCTTGATACAAGGGAAACTGTTGTTTTTGGCTACTCCGCACTAAGACCGAAGCCATCTACCGCAAATAGCGAATAAATAGAAAGGTATTTTTACCTGACTGCCAAGGAAGAGTTTTATTTTTGAAAAATCAATTGCACAATACACCTGGTAAGGGGCATTTTTTGTGCCGAAACCCCCTCGGACTTGCGAGTCGGCGTGTCGGAGTCGAACCGACTAAAACCGCACGGTGCTTCGTCACATCGACCTGTATGGCTGGGGAACCTGGTGTGCCCTAGAAAGGACACCAGGTAAGGGGCCTTCTATATTTGGATTTGGAGTTAATACTAGTTAACTTTGTTGAATGAAAGCTCCGTGGTGCTAAAAAGTTACAAAAATGTATTTAAGTATGTAAATATTTACGCCTTAAGACGTATATAATATATCGGAGAATTTCGAATATCTGGAACGTGTCTAGATAGCTCAGCTGGTCAGAGCATTCCCCCTGTAAGAGACTGGTCGCGGGTTTTCCGATCTAAATCTTTAGAAAAAAATATTTATTACTATGTACTTACTACATAATTGGGCTACTGAAGGCTGACCCAAAGGATTAGCAAACGAGTACAGCAATGGTTGTAAAAGTTGTGCAGAAGAAGAAGGAGAAAAAAGCTACAAACACGGTGTAAAATTTGTTCGATTTCTTTCCGTGAGTTAGTTGTGCGCTATGTTTCTACATAGATACTATTATTAAGGGGGTGGCAGGTGAGGCCACCTGTCACTCCAGCAGAAGCAGGCCGGGACAGTGGGGCGACTAGCGCCTCCCCCAAACCGGGGCAAGACGGGGACACCGTGGGTCCCAAACTCGAGGGGGCCTTCTCGATACCGGAGATGGCCCAGGGTCAGTAGGGGTGCGAGGGATATGCTCTATGGGCAACCTTACACCCCGGCGTCTGTAGATCCGAGACGGCGTGCGGTTTTAGTCGGTTCAAGCCCGACATAACCGCCCCGCTGGCTGGCGGGGGAGTATCCGAAGGGATTTCCGCACGAAAAAAAAAGATACTATTATTAAATAAAGAATTGACCCAAAACATAAATAGAAAGAGGTACATTAGTGGACGTGTATGACTAACAAATATACTGTGCCTGTACATCATTCGAGCATAATCGGACACACCTGAGAAATTATACAAATCAGCTGAGAGCCGAAACAAACGTGACCGATTGACATGGTACAGTTTCCATTGAAGCATTATGTATGTTACACGATTAGCATTGGTGACTATACCCACAATGCACAAAAAAACTGTCTAAATGTCGCGACACTTTCTAACAGCGAAGGATTTGTTCCGCAGCCGCTGACCATAGTCGTTGCATATTCACTGTTATTGAAACAAAAGTAATAGTCAGTTACTATTACTTGTTTGTCTTTTAGAAAGAAGAAAAGAAAGAAAGAAATTGAGTAGTGAATAGAGTTCTGATATAGACTGGGTCAGGTTTAATGTTACCAGAATGTTGTTTTGGGTTTTCTTGTGTATGAATCATGCATTCATTTAACATTCATTAAAAGATCATTTAACTCCTTAACAACAGTCGCCAAGTTGACACATTCAGTTGACGAATTTAAACTACTGGACCAACTGATTGTAGATTCAGTAATTAGATGGCGATTTAATGTGATGTGTATCCATTGGAGTGGAATTTGAGAGCATAGGGGAACTAGGAAACATAGCGAAGCAGTATTACAGGCTGTTCCTGTCAATTCCTACGGGGCTAGTGGCCAGAGGTGACAGAACACAGAATCGTGCCTTTTCTTCTGGCAAACAACAGTTCAGAGTATAATAGTTCGCATATTAGGACTTATATACCTTTTTTCGTGCGGAAATCCCCTCGGATACCCCACCGCCGGCCAGCGGGGGAGGTTATGTCGGGCTTGAACCGACTAAAACCGCACGCTGTCTCGGGTCTTCAGGCGCCGAGGTTTAAGGTGGCCATAAGGCATTTCCCTGGCACCCTGACTGACCCAGGGCCATCTCCTGTTTCGAGATGGCCCCCTCGGGTTTGGGAACCACGGTGTCCCCATCTTGCTCCGGAAATCGCCAGGCTTGCGCTCATAGAGGCCGGAGGTAGTTGAGCGACCTCCGGCGTCTGAGTCGCGTGCGACGCGCGGCGAGCATGCTGCGGGCTCAGCGTACGGGGATCGTTCTAAATCTCTCCCGGGCTCGCTCCGCCGTCTCCTTCTCCAGCATTACTCGCAGAAGGAGGCGGCGGCGGCCCAGCGGCACGCGCGCCGCACCATTGCTGCAATAGGATTTTAATCGGTTTCACTCGATTTTGTTTGTTTATAACGCCATATCTTGAAGATTTAAGGTACTACTATACTTACATCAATACCAACAATGCTAGTACTTCAGTACATCCAAGATTTGACATGGCGTTAAATAATACAATGAAAAGGCGTGTTTATAAATATATTTTCAGGTGTAAAATTTAATTTCATCTAAATCGTTATTTCGAGAATTGCTCGTTTAACAGTAGGTTTAAATAGATACACATAAAACTCGGCCACCTGCGCAAAGGGAAGGAAGCAACAAGTAGAGATCGGTAGAAAGGAAAGGAAGAAATATAAGATATCGTGCTGGGAAAAACATGACGTCATCACCATTACCTCTTTTTTTTTTTATCATACGGAAATCCCTTCGGATACCCCCCCGCCGGCCAGCGGGGGCGGTTATGTCGGGCTTGCACCGACTAAAACCGCACGCCGTCTCGGGTCTTCAGACGCCGGGGTGTAAGGTTACCCATAGAGCATATCCCTCGCACCCCGGCTGACCCTGGGCCATCTCACCACTAACAGCATCGCTCATCCTGTCTCCTCTGAAAGCAGAGGAGTACGGAGAGCGATGTGTTCCCGCCACGTTGGGTATTGGCCGACGATCAATGCCAACCCTATGAAGGGGTGAAGGGGAAGCCATTGACCGCCGCCCAGGGTGTACCGGCCGCTCCGATTCCGTTCCCCCCGGACTGCAGCGGGATCTGAATCGGAGCGACACTCGAGGAGGTTACCCAACACACACCCCTCATCACCATTACCTATGTATGTGTGTTGTGAGTGGTAGAGTCAAGCAACAGTCATTTTGGCCGTTGCATGAATGGGCCGACTCGACCGGGGAAGCACCACCCTCTCACAGAATAACGACGCCAAGTAACAGTATTTGAACTGTTGCGTTCCGTTTGGTGAGTGAGAGTGCCGGAGCCCAAACTCCTTTCCCATCCCCTCGCAAACTCCTTTCCCATCCCCTTTCCTTTACAGGGTTGGCAGCGCAAATGTGACGCCACTGGTGTCGCACACGTCCATAGGCCGCGGTAACCGCTTCCCATCAGGTGGGCCGCGTGCTTGTCTGCCACCTTAGTGGTATAAAAAAAAAAAAAAAATGTCTTACTATTCTTGTAGAAAATTATTGAGGTATTACGAAAATGTCAAGAAATGTCCTCACCGTATTAACGCTCGTTTCCGCAACAAATATTTATCTAACAATACAAATTATAATGCACAATGACACAGAATTGACAATGATATGCTTCCGCAGCGTGTAAGTGGTTAGTTAGGGACCTATGAAGCTAACTCAATTTAGTTGGTAACAATCTAATTAAGATCACACAATGATAACTGCAATCTTACTTATCTGATAATGTATGTAATTTCATGTAATTTATAGAGTAATTTAACACGAAAATATTAATTTAATATGTGGTTTTATGTAGTTCATCTAGTTAGCGAAACTATTTAGGTATATTTTTTAATTTTGCTGTAATCACTATTATTTTTAAACTAAGTTGACTACTTTTGATATCACCATTCACGAAATGTTTTGTGCCACATCTGATGTATATCTTCAATACGTAAACAAAATGTGGCACACTGCAATCCCTAAGCAGTTGTTAGAAGAACTCAATAAACAAAAGAAAAATGAAAGTGCAATACTGTGGATAATATGAAGTTTTGACAGCAGTTACCTGGATCACTGTATAAAAAAAAATTTTTTTTTATTAGTCTCTATTGTAGATTGCCTTTTTAGGGTTCCGTTGCCAAATGGCAAAAAACGGAACCCTTATAGATTCGTCATGTCTGTCTGTCTGTCCGTCCGTATGTCACAGCCACTTTTTTCCTAAACTATAAGATCTATGCTGTTTGAAACTTGTTAAGTAGATGTATTCTGTAAACCGCATTAAGATTTTCATACAAAAATAGAAAAAAACAATAAATTTTGGGGGTCCCCATACTTAGAACTGAAACTAAGATTTTTTTTTTCATCAACCCCATACGTGTGTGGTATCTTTGGATAGGTCTTCAAAAATGATATTGAGGTTTCTAATATCATTTTTTTCTAAACTGAATAGTTTGCGCGAGAGACTTCCAAAGTGGTAAAATGTGTGTCCCCCCCCTGTAACTTCTGAAATAAGAGAATGATAAAACTAAAAAAAATATATGATGTACATTACCATGTAAACTTCCAACGATAATTGGTTTGAACGAAATCTAGTAAGTAGTTTTTTTTTAATACGTCATAAGTTGTAAACTGCAATTTATCTTTCATTCAATCAACTCAAATAAAAAAAAAAAAAAAAAAAAAACATTACGTTACTTGCTGCTACGGAACCCTTAATGAGAGTCCGACTCGCACTTGGCCGCTTTTTCTGTTCTGAGTGCAGGATAGAGTCAAGTAGTATGAAGTTTCATGATTGCAAAGATCCGCTCCAACGATTACATGAAATACATTAAATAACAGACAGCGACTTTTCATATCATCGATGGTAACAGTATGGACATATATCCATTTATCACAATAACACAGACACGTCTATCTAGGGCAGCGGACAGAATGTGTTGCTAATTCTTCTCCCAGTCATCAACTCGTCAGCTATAGCCTAGTTTGGGTCTAAGTGGGTCGTAACTTACTCTTTTTTGTGTCATTATTGTGTTTAGTACATAACAGTAATACTAAATTCGTTACGAAAAAAAACAACTTTTTTCTATGTGATGTACAGTCAGATCAATAAAATGTACAGTCAACGACAAAAGTGGCTTAACGAATTATTTTATAAATCACCTTAGCTCTTTGTTCCTCTGTAGGTACCTCTGTGATTGCCGGGACGGTGGGGCGACCAGCGCCCCTCCCCCAAAACGGGGCAAGACGGGGACACCGTGGTTCCCAAACCCGAGGGGGCCATCTCGAAACCAGAGATGGCCCAGGGTCAGTCGGGGTGCGAGGGATATGCTCTATGGGCAACCTTACAACCCGACGTCTGTAGACCCGAGACAGCGTGCGGTTTTAGTCTGTGCAAGCCCGACATAACCGCTGGCGGGGGGATACGAGGGGATTTCCGCACGAAAAAAAAAACAAAAAAAGGTACCTCTGTGATTCCTATTAAAAAAAGAAGAAGAACTTTTAGGATCGGACACACTGGACACAGAGGAGTTGAAGGATCTCAAGGTGGATTAGATCGTAAGATTCTGCAAGGACACAAAAAGGTTTGAAGGGGCACCGTGAATGCTGGAATAACCACGCTCTCCCCAACGGGAGTGTTGAGGAAATGGATGAAATGGCCCACAAGCTTCGTGGGTGGATCGTCCGTCCGGCTTCCGGTGTCCCCAATTGTAATAATGTAAAAAAGATTTATAAATATTTTAGTGGTAACCAACTTTTATTGTTGACATCAATGGAGATCAGACGACGAATTTGAATTTGAATGCATTACTCATGTGTGGCAAGGTAAAGATCCCTGTTATAAATGCAGGAAGAATACTAAACAAATGATAAATGAATCAAGTTCAAGAGTATAACGTTTGGAACAGCATTCCAAAACACATCCTCGAAGTCATTCATAATTACGATACATTTTTTAGGGATTTTCTTTAGAAAAGCCCTATTGCTATCGAGTTGTCGTCGACGTCGTCGTCGACGTCGTTGTCGTTGCCAATTTTCTGTCACGGTTTTGGGTATGAAGGAGATGAGCTATCGAGTTACTGTTTTCGGTAATAGATTCGTGCTGGGGTCAACCATTGCAAGATAAAGAAAAAATCGCAAAAAATCATTACCACTATTATCACCATTAACATTAGTGTATGAGTGCGAATCGTGGGTATATGATACATCTGTGGATACAGGCGTGAAGTTATTAAGATGTACGGGGCCCAAGCCAATCTCCTGCTGAATAAAGGACGAGGCTCTAGCGGAGCCTTTCCTTTTAGGGTTGGGGATCAGACGGCAATCGCTCCCGTAAAAGCCAAAATAAGTTGAATTGGTGATGGAAAGGAGGAGGAGTAGTAGAGCGAACCTCAGGTGCTCCAACTCTCGAAGGAGCGAACTTTGGATGCAACTGAGATTGACGCTGATGCTGATGATGTTAATAGTGGACAATATAATAAACTGGATGGATGGATGCCCAAAGGGAGCAGCAGCAATCCATGGGAACGTATCCAGAAATAAAAAGTAGCCTATATGTTATTCCAGACAATAATCTATCCCTGTGTATAATTTCCGCCAGATCCGTTCAGCCGTTAAAGCGTGATTGAGTAATAAACATTCAAAGATCTGCACAAATGTTCACATTTATAACATAAGTAGGATATAAACGTTTACAAATAGGTTTGTTTGTCATGCAATAAGCTGGACAAGAACATAATACTGTTTGTTTTGGCATCGGGACCTGTATGAGTTTCAAAAAAAGAACTGTCATTCACGCGCGTTGCATTGCACTACCACAGCGGCGCGCGGCGCGCCGTAAAAAAAAAATTAAAGCTTATTCGTTCGAATTCGAATTCCCGCTATTTTTCTTCGCTATTATTTTTGCAAATTGTTTTGTTTACTTACGAAAATGAGCGATTCAAGTTTTGGTAACACACCTCCAGACATTTCGAATGCAACAAAGGACATTTCTAACAAATTACTACCCGAAAAATCTAGAAAATAGTATGAAAAGGCGTACCAAGATTTCATGAATTGGAAAATATCAAAGGGCAGTACATCATTCTCTGAAGATGTATTATTAGTTTATCATGGGTGTAGATAAAGTCTTGTATGCAACTGTATAATTAGGTATTAAAACACTCATGTGATACTATTATCACACTCAGCTTCGCTTCGTGTGATAAACCCACATTCATGTTTTAATACCCCTCATTATACCACAGTTGCATAAATAACTATAATTTTTAATTTTATGTATATGCGTTTATAAAGTGCGTATGTATAGAATCGTCTTTGAATTCGTAATTCGAATTTTTCGATTTAAGTGTAGATAAAATACATTATACAGGTTTAATTTTTACGGTTTTTAATAGTAACTAACTGATGCCCGCTTATCCGCCCGCGCGGAGGTATGAGGTAGATTTTTTGGTCACATCTCCGGTTCTACTTAACCAATTCCAATCAAACATACAACAGATTTTAAGTCTGATCAAGACCTTTATACATAGATAAAACCGCATAAAAATCAGCTTCGTAATTTTTGTGTTCAGAAGAACGATTCTGAACATAACAGCGGTTTTAACATAACTCAAGTTTTTTTTTATATCTCCAATGTACACACGCAACTAATTGTCAATTTTTCATTTTTTTGTATGGATAGAAGATAGGTCCATTAAAAATCATCACAATAATTGCGTTTAAGTTTGTAGTAGTCTGATGTGCATACAGCAGTTTGTACACAAGTGGAAGTATTGTTATGTATTGCTGTATAATCATTTACAGATCGTTACACTTTGATAGTGACAGTGAAAGGGGTTACTGGCCGCGAAAGTCCCATCAAATCTATTCAATTGCTTGGATGTATAATGTTTGACGTGCTTACGAATACTACTTATGTATTCTGTCATATTGCATAAAGTCAGGTTTAACTGAATTTTTACATAGGATTTTTTTCTTAAAGTCCTCTATAGCTCCCGGTTCCATTCTTTACTGGTCAGGGTTATAGGTAGCCTGTTGAAGGCCTTTCCTCTAAGTGGACAGGATTGTCAGACATAATCATCTACCGTTCCTATCAAATGTTACTGAACATATCTGACACTTAGGGCAGAACCACTTCTCCCGGCCATAGGTCTGATGCGGAAGAGACTTTTAATCAATTCTACTAATGTAAAGTGGCCAAATAAGGTTATTTTTTAACTAACATAACAAGCTAACTAACTACTACTAACTAACTATAACTATAACTAACATAACTAACTTAAATGTAAAATATAAAATAACATCAAATAAACCGCGATAGAATCCGTTAAAAATAGTTTTATTTCAATGTGTAACATTCGCGTAAACTTCCGACAATATAACAATACATAACTAGATTCTAATGCGGAACGACGTTTGCCTGGTCAGCTAGATTAATATACAAAACCTATTTTAAGGGTGAGCTTATTGTCGACAACGGCATTTCCTGACCAAAAGCCCATAATGTATTTCTCGACCCGGGATAAGAACGAAAGACCTCGTGCCCAGCAGTCGCATTCACTTCCACTGCGTTACTGATGCAGTTGAAAAATTAAACCGAAACAAAAAATATCAAACATGCTCGCAAATCGAACGTGTGGTAAGGCTAATAGCGCGACCATAATGGTTAGCGCCAGTTACTAGGAAAGGTAACAGTGTATACTTAACTGAACCAATTGTACATATAGTCGCTTCCTAAGCTCACTGACTAGTAGCAATTTGGACGGTAGTTCACGCAGTTCAATGCCACGGTACGGAACCGGGGCTTACGCGGCTAATGTTGTTAAACCGACTCACGTCCGAGGCTTTCCATTGTCAGGGTGAAGTGTAAGGTACGAGATGTAGAGGCTTGTACCTCAGAAAAGCGGTTTAAACTTTACAACGGGTTGATTACATTTGGCACATGGAGTGGAAATTATCAGCATAACTTTAAGTTTGTGATTCACTTAAGTTATACTTAATATACAAATATCAATGGGGATACAGGCGTGAAGTTATGTTATGTTATGTTTAATAGTTGTAGCCAGGTTTGTAGGCAAAACCTGTGAGACTATCAGAAATTTTCTCAAGAAAATAGAGATTTACTCTGAAGTTTACCTGACTTTATATCAAAGGGGTTTCCTTAAGTAACTTTCTCTGTAAACTTAACATATTAACAAGACTTAAACCAAATGTTAACTCTACTTCAGCGAAAAACTGAGCTACACAGCAATAACGACAACTTCGGATAAGATCAGTGTTAAAAATAATTTGTAGAAATATATAGTTTAGTATATTTAAATAAATAAATATTCTACGACATTTTACACAGCACTTTCTAGACCCAAAGTAAGCATAGTAAAACTAGCTTGTGTTATGGGTTCCAGAATGCGGTAAAACTTACTTATAAACTTTTTTTGCAAATACTTACATATTATACATAGACACACCCAGACCAATGCAAGAAGTAATATTCATGCATACAAATATTTACACTGAGCGGGAATCGAACCCGCACCCCTGTCACAGCAGTTGAATGCACTACCACTACGCCACAGAGGTCTTCATAAAATTAATTCAGCCAATAAGCATCAAATACCATTATTATTTACGTGATTGCTATTTATCGCTCGAGCTCATGAAATGTACTGTGCCGTAATATTATGAGCACGAGCGCTTGATAGGCATGATCCGAGGCGTTTGATCACCATTATAACATCTCCTAATAGGGATGTCACTTTCGCTGTTAATCGTCGTGTGTGCCAAGTGACGAACTTTCAACAGGTGTACCAAAGATAATAGTTACATGATGTCGTTAAAAATGTTAATGATCACAGAATTAATAGTTTAATATGATATGTGCACAAATAAAGCAAAGAAAGCGCTGATTCTGCTACAAAGTTAATAATAGCTCTCTTCACGTGCATCAACTAATGCTGAAAATATTTTTTTATCTCACTAGCTGCCTTGCAGCTTGCCTTGTACGTATTGGCACCGTTATACTTTAAATCACACTAATAACTTCACAAAAAATATTTAGATTAATAATTTCTTAACATTATTTTATAAATATAAGTTCTCTTCAAAACTTTATTCTTTTTATAGTGAAAACTTCTTTAGCGGCATTGTGTACTTTTTTGTAATGGGTAAAAAAGGTTAAACTCGCGTCAGTAAACACGTGACCTGAACGTAAGACAACAAATATAGCAGTGATAATTTCATACTGTACTTAACAATCTTGGTGGTGCGTTCGTCTAATGAGTCGTTGACTTCGTCAAGACTGAGATCGATTCCGACCGAGCCCCCAAGAAACACTTTTTGTCATCATCTTTTGATATAAAATGGAAATTAAACAAAGTGCGTGAGTACTTTATAAATTTATTGGCGATGACGGTTCTGGTAATAATTATGGTGAAAAAGTCGTTGAAAAATTGCCATGTTTGTGTACGATAGTGCAATAAATGAATATTGTATGTTACCACATAAATGATAGTACTTTTATACTGATAATTAAAGCAATTCGTGCAAAATTATAACCCAACCATTCCAAATATCAAAAATGCACAACGTTAATATTCAAGTTTATACTTTTGCCGGCACTCCCGGAGTGCAACCCGTCGTTTTTTTCAGAAAACCTTAATTGGGATAACAAAGAAACCTAGACCGCAATTTAAACTCCGCCATTTACATAAACCTACAAGTCAAGAACTTAATCATTAGAATAATAATATGTTTGCAAACATCTTCAAAACCAAACAATGTTCACAGGACATCCGAGCGATTATTTCAGTGGTGCATATTTATAATGATACCCTCATATTTACCTTTAATAGGTCTCTAACCACGATGAACTAAAAAGCGTCGTCAGCGGAGCATAGACGTCAAGGCGACATCGCTATCGAAAGGAGCATCACTTGAGGACTGTTACTGCTATGATTTACCTAATATAGTTGTTATGTGACAAAAAACATTAAGGGATAGTTTATTAAGTTTGGTGTCGCAGGGAAGTGATTGAAATCAACTAGGATATCATCACGAGTACCCTCGGTAGCCCAGTTGAAATATAGGAAGGATATTTTGAAAGCGGTGATAGCCAAGTAGCGTACGTAACGGACTGCTGAGACGAGGTCTTGATTTCTTGGTTCTTTCTTGGTTTCGATCCCCAGTCGCCCCCACACACACCTCTGACTTTTCGTAGTTATGTGTGCATTAGTAAATGTTAATTATCGCTCGCTTAATAATGTGCCCGGTAGATGGCAATAGGCTCGCCCCCTATTACATTGGGACCTTAACATAACTGGTGAATCGTGGGTGTGTAATACACCTCTGCCTACCCCTTCGGGGATACAGGCGTGAAGTTATGTTATGTTATTTTAATGGGACGAAGTTGGTGAACTAACTCGAGAGATTACGGCTACCTACCAAACAGCGGGCGGCCTATTCGTGGTGTGCAAGGACCTTATCCCGCAACAATCGCGCCTTATGCGTATAGGTAACTCGGCAGAGACGGCACAATATTTTTAAATTTGAGGTAAATAACTCATGCCATGCCATGCCACAACTTACATCATTAATGTTGTGTTGTGTTGTGATTCATGCAGTACACCAGTTTGTGTGATTCACGTGACATGTTTATGTGTAGTTTGGATGTACCTTTTTTTTTTCGTGCGGAAATCCCTTCGGATACCCCCCCGTCGGCCAGCGGGGGTGGTTATGTCGGGCTTGAACCGACTAAAACCGCACGCCGTCTCGGGTCTTCAGACGCCGGGGTGTAAGGTTACCCATAAAGCATATCCCTCGCACCCCGACTGACCCTGGGTCATCTCCGGTTTCGAGATGGCCCCCTCGGGTTTGGAAACCACGGTGTCCCCGTCTTGCCCCGGTTTGGGGGAGGGGCGCTAGTCGCCCCACCGTCCCGGCCTGCTTCTGCTGGGGTTACAGGCGGCCTCACCTGCCACCCCCAGGCCTGCGCTCATGGAGGACGGAGGTCGTTAAGCAACCTTCGGCGCCTGAGTCGCCTGCGACGCGCGGCGAGCATGTTGCGGGCTCGGCGGGCCGGGACAGTTCTCTCCTGGGCGCGCTCCGCCATCTCCTTCGCGAGCATTACATGCTCGCAGAAGGAGGTGGCGGCGGCCCACGCGCTCGCGCTTCGCGCCATTGTCGCAATCATGCTGCCGAGCGAGAGGACTCCCACCCCGATGGCTGCCACGAGGTCACGCCTCGGCGCCTCCCACGCCGGGCAGTCCGCCAGCCACGTGCAGCTCTGAGTCCTCGCTAGAGTTTGGATGTACCTACTTTACATACGTTATCGGTATCTCTGTGAAGTTTCCGCGGCACATGCCCAGGCTTACCCCAGGGTAAGGGTAATCTTTTTGTGTATGGTAGGTATTATATGATTTCATGAAAGAAAAGGTGTTTTTATCCAATCTAAATCATGTAACAATACCGTACAGATATCTTTCTAAACTCGAAAGTTTAATGATTTTCTCATGGACACCTTAATGATATTTATCTTAGCCCGTACAAAAAATGATTAATATTTGATAACGCGGTGAAGGACCTTACAGGATTCATTCGGACGGAAGGACGGTAATGGTCCTACTCGCCGTCCTTACAGAAGCAGGCCGTGGCGGAGGCGTATCGTGTGTGTCCTACACACGCCTGCCAACTCACCGCCGCGGGATAAAACCCGACCCCACAGGCGCGAGGCGAGGCCGCGGTGGCGGCCAAAGTCCGCCGGTAATCCTGGGGTTATCCTTTCGAGGGCTTACCCGGGGTGCCCGGCAATGGACACTTGGGTAGGACACCGTGTGGTTTTAGTCGGTCCGATTCTGACACGCCCACTCCATCGTCGGCACCGATGGGGTGAAGCCCGAGGGGGTTTCCAAACGTAAAAAAAAAATGGATACCTTAATGATATTTATATCAGTCCGATTCTAATTATGACATTCTTTTTTTTTTTTTTTTTACGTGCGGAAATCCCAACAAAAAAATTGAAGAAGGACCTTACAGGATTAATTAAATATCAGCCGATCTATCTGTCAAGTTCCGAATCTTTTTCTCAGGAACACGTGTAGGTATTTGCGATATAACTACACGGCATCGGTCGGCTTTTTCCTTTTAATGGTGCAATTTGATTCCCTTTGCTTGTGTCATACTCATCATCATCCTAACGATTTTACAAGTTACATCCCAGGCTTACTTCTTCTAGTCTTTTCGACTTGACTTCTGACGTCCGACCTCCCAAGGTCGAAAGGAAAACCTGCACCAGAGCCTCATCCATTATTTAGCAGATGTATCCACTGGTTAGCAGGTGGGGTTGGCTTGTACCTCCAAGATCTTAGTGTGGTCCTAGGGGTCATAGGGCACGTGACTGCATGTCAATATATATCGCGATCCTGTCAATCTATAGGTACTAATATTATAAAACTGAAGAGTTTGTTTGTTTGGTTGAACGCGCTAATCTCAGGAACTACTGGTTTGAACTGAAAAATATTTTTATGTTGGATAGCCTATTTATCGAGGAAGGCTATAGGCTATAAATTATCACGCTACTATCCAGGGGAGCGGAGCAGTAATCATATATGTCAACAAATTTTCATACATTTTTTTTTAAATATTTTAGGACAATCTACACAACGCCACCTAGACCCATGGTAAGCAGAGCTTAACTAGCTTGTGTTATGGTTTCTAGAATGCGGATAAACATACTTAGATACTTTTTTTTTGTAATTACATACATATTATACATAGAAACACCCAGACCAATGCAAATATTCATATTCATGCACACAAATATTTGCACTGAGCGGGGATCGAACCCGCGCCTCCTGCGTAGCAGTCGCGTTCACTTCCGCCTCGCCACGGAGGTCGTCAAAATTATTATAAAACTAATAAATTACAGATATGTAGGTTAAATAGGTGCAACGGGGGATCGAATTATGTCACCGGCGAAGCTATTAGCACAACTAGTAATATTGATAATATTGATGTGCAAACAACCGCGATTGGTCCCTACACCGCATCACGATATTGGATCGCATATATATTGCGATCCAATATCGTGACTGTCTCCATGCGCCCATATCCATTCTGCATAAATAGTACTATATTTTTTATTACATCGACTTAGAAATTATATGCGGCGGTAGCCCAGTGGCGTACGTCAGGGACTGCCGAGACGAAGTCTCGAGTTCGATGCCGAGTCGCCCCGGGCGCACACCTCTGACTTTTCGTAGTTGTGTGTACAAAGAACTAAAGTCACCGACATAGCTCGCAGAATAAGCAAGCTGAAGTGGCAATAGGCTGGTCACATCTGCCGAAGGACCGATGGCCGATGGAGCAAACGAGTCCTAGAGTGGAGACCACGAATCGGTAAACGGAAGGTAGGACGTCCCCCAGCAAGATGGACGGACGACCTGAAAAAGGTAGCTGGGATAGACTGGATGCGCAAGGCGGAGGATCGGGTGCTATGGCGTAAAATGGGAGAGGCCTATGCTTTTTTTTTTTTTTTTTTTTTTTATATTTAGTCCAGCAGTGGACTGCAATTTTAAAAATGCTAATTATCGCTCGCTTAGTAATGTGCCCGGTACATGGCAATAGGCTC